>OX031072.1:3447500-4697500 GCA_943736015.1 Tridacna crocea | reverse complement strand
CTTATGGAGTAAAGGGTTAAGTAACATTACTTTCCAAGGTGATCTTTTACTCTACCACACAATCACTACTTTTAATAATCCTAAGAAGGAAAGCTTTTGAAACATAGTGGGAATAGGAGATTTTTAACTGGGATTAAGCAGCTACTTAACCCTTTACTCCATAGATACTCATTTCTACGCGTTGCTTGTAGGAGCCTTTGGAGAACATTGTGGCAAAAGGTGAAATTGCTCGTGACGAGTAATTTCACCTTTTGCCACAATGTTTTCTACACTATCAAAAGGTGATATATACACATAAGAAAAGCTTCATCCTTGCTGTTATTTAGGGTCAATTAGAGACACCTTAGAAATGCCTTATGGAGTAAAGGGTTAAGTAACATTACTTTCCAAGGTGATCTTTTACTCTACCACACAATCACTACTTTTAATAATCCTAAGAAGGAAAGCTTTTGAAACATAGTGGGAATAGGAGATTTTTAACTGGGATTAAGCAGCTACTTAACCCTTTACTCCATAGATACTCATTTCTACGCGTTGCTTGTAGGAGCCTTTGGAGAACATTGTGGCAAAAGGTGAAATTGCTCGTGACGAGTAATTTCACCTTTTGCCACAATGTTTTCTACACTATCAAAAGGTGATATATACACATAAGAAAAGCTTCATCCTTGCTGTTATTTAGGGTCAATTAGAGACACCTTAGAAATGCCTTATGGAGTAAAGGGTTAAGTAACATTACTTTCCAAGGTGATCTTTTACTCTACCACACAATCACTACTTTTAATAATCCTAAGAAGGAAAGCTTTTGAAACATAGTGGGAATAGGAGATTTTTAACAAGCAACACCCCCCCCCCCCCCCCCCCCCCCCCCCCATGATCAGCCAATCACTCGCATTTCTCATGAAAATCTTGATATTTATTTACAGAATGACGAAGAAAGGAATGACAATGGTGACTCACAGAACGAATCATCTGGGGGTGATGAGAAGGCGGAATAAATTCTAACATCACCATGTGTTTGAAAACGCCTGGTACCATCTGGAATATTTAACAGCTGGGAACCAACCTATAAATAGCTTTTTGTGTAACAGAATTTAGAAGTTTGAAATTTAAGTTGATGATGATTATTGCATGGAATTCAATTTTGAAGCCATCAAGTTAACAAAATTGAAATTTATTTTGAAATAATCAAAATTGATTTAAATTCTACTTGAAACTATATGAATATTCAATGAATTGTCTTAGATATTAAGCAAATGAAAAGTAATGTTAAAACGGTTTAAAGCGTAGAAAGAGAACAATTTGATACTTGATTTTGTAAACAATTGCTGGAGGTTTGTGACAATTTGCGAACAGATCAGAATTTCTGTGAAGAAATGAGTCCTTCAAGATGATGGATTCTCTTTGCAAACATTCTGATCTTATGATTGATAAACACACACTGACTGCTAGGTTGCAGTAGATAGTCAAAAGAATTTACTCCTCTTCTTAACTCTTTACCAAACAAGTCCAAATTGAAAGCATTTGCAGATGACAAAATAAATGTGACTCAGAAATTGAAACTTGACTTTAGATGAGTAGAAAACATAGCGGGAAAAGGAGAAAATGCTGGTTACCAGCATTTTCTCCTTTTCCCACTATGTTTTCAAAAGCCCACTTCCTCAGAGTCAATAAAAATCGAGATAGTAAAAAGCGGGATTGCGTGCTTAAGAATTCAATGAACTTACAGTGTGTTTATGAAATCGACTATAGCCTTTCTCTCTGAGTTTGTTTATGAACTGAACACAGAGAGAGATGCAACCAATATGACTGAAATTTTCATTTCTTTTGGATTTAAATTGACTTAAAAGTATTTAACATCTATAAAGATGTAAAAGTGAATTGTAATTTTTAATGTACAGCCCCAATCTGTATATAAGAACTGACAAATTATACATGAAAGCCCAAAGATTTGATTATTTCAGTCAGCATTTTTTTTTTTCTTTTTTTTAGAAGGGTACAATTTTCCTTTCTATAACTTCACAATTTTGCAGTGACCTTTATGCATAGAGAAGTACATGACTCTGAAAGGAAAATTTTACCCCCGTCCAACATTTCATTTTTTACCAAAGTTTGAAAAAAATAAAACTCTCACTGCCAATTTTTGACAAAAAGAGAAAGTTTTCTCTCGGAACAAATGGCAGCTACTAATATTTTCTTGGTAGATTTGGTATGTTGGAAATTCAGAACCGCTTGTTTACAAATATTGTGAAAAATAACCCCTCGGGCCAGAGAACGTCTGTAGCGATTGATAAAATTTTTGAATAAAGGTTTTCAATAACAGAAATAATAGTTAATACAGTGGAAGAGAGAGGGGGTTATTTTGAAAGCCGCTTATTAAACTTTTCAAGCTTTCCATACCGGAACAAACTTGGACTATCAGTCCTCAAATTAATGATCTTTATCAGGAATCACATGGAGAATTTTAAAGCTGAAAAGATAACAATAAACTGATCGATGAATTAATCCAAGTTTTGTTCCAGAGTAAAGGAATTTGTGTTTATGTGTGAATACTTACAAAAAATGATATTAACACCACATCTCTATAGACTTTATCCAAAATGGGACAGGGAATGATATGGGGACATTTTTATACTTAAGTAGCAATCACAGCTGAATTATTAGTGTGGCAGCTGGATACATGGCCAAGAAAAAAAAGTGTTGTAAAAAGAGGGAACAAAAACTTTTTTTGTAAAAATAAAGGGGGGTTTTAGTCAAAGCAGAACAAGTAAAATAGCAGATATGGTGTTAAATTTCTTGTAACCATCTAAATAAAACAGTAGTGAAATGAACAAACACCCTGTTAGAAAGTTGTACACTACAAGAGATTGCCTTGGCACCATAAACAAAATCTTTGCGTGTATCTTCAGTCAGAAAGGTATATTTTAGGAAAATTCAGGGGAACAGGTAAGGGAACCGTTTCAGTATCCCTTTGGGGAAAATTCTAATATGTACCCAGAACGTGCGGTTTATTTGGGAAACCACGTTAGAATTTTATGACGGCACCCTCTTATCTGGACCTCTGTGTCATGGAGGGCTTTATGTCATACCATCTTTGACAAAGGTTGAGTTTTTGTATGGATGTTTAAGGTCATTTTATATGATTGGTTGAACTGAGATGGAAATAAACAGGAGTGCATGTCAATAAAGAAAGTTGTTTGTTTCATTAATTTTTATACATGAGGATGCAGTTGGTTGAAGTTTACTGTGTTTTTGGTTGCTATCAAAATCGTCATTATTTCAGTTATATCACAACAGCTAGAGTATGTTTCTGGTATATAACAAGTATTTTAGCTCGTAAGGCATGTGCTAGTAAGCTGGCGCCAATATGACAAAATCGGGAAAAATTTATAGAAAACAAGTACCTTTCTTCGTACAATGATTGTGTACCACAGCTCCAGATAAGAAGCAGAGATGGTATTCCAAATCCATTATTTCTGTAAAAAAAAAAAACTCCTATGTTGTGGGCACTCATACGAATCGTCTCTACAAGACGATTCTAATGAGTACCCACAACACTGGGTTTAGTGGAGAATAATTGATATTTTAAATTTTGAAATCAAAATCACTTTCTCTAGAGCTCAGCTAGCATCTTTTTGATTGCTTGGACATTCAGTCAGCATAGCTGTGGCATGTTTTCACAGTTAATGTGAACTTGGCAGATTTCTAATAAATCTGATAGCATGGTCCGTGTTAACCGACAATTCACAAGAACATTCTTGATCTTAGTCTGTAGATTTTTTCCAAATACGGAAATGACATGTCATCTGTTTGGCTAAACTATATAGTTTAGCCAATCGGAAGTTCTGTTACATTCATACTTGGAATGTCTTGGGAAAATTTTTTTTAACACTGGTTTGTGAAAACGGACCATCGTTGTAATGGCCTTGAAAAATGCCCTTACACCATTACCACTAAATCCCTCCTTTTGACGACCCTGAGAAAGAAGCCTTAAGAAAACAATGTGGAAAAAGGAGAAAATGCTGGTAACCAGCATTTTCACCTTTTCCCTCAATGTTTTCTACTCTTCACAAACAAATTTTTAATTTACAGTCATTTTTATTTTGTCATCCGCAAATGCTTTGGATTTGGACAAGCCTAAAATATTGTTGTTTGGTAATGAGTTAGTAACATCAACGCCCAATCGATGTACTATAACATTAGCCTGCTAAATAAATGATGAAACAAAACTTTTCAGCCGATAGTAATAACCCAAGATGTTGCGATTTCAACGTTATTTCTTTTAGGAGGAAATTATCACTTTATCGGACAGAGTAGATCTAGGATCAGACTGCATGGATCGTGCAGTCTGATATTGATCTACACTGTCCGCAAAAGGTCAGGCGCCATTAAGAACCTAAGGGTTTGATTATTATACGTTATTCATTATGATCGAGTCTCGGGATATTACCATACAACAGTGACACAACATTACGTTATGTCATATGACACAGTTACAGATAACAGAACGGGTTAAAGTCGAACGGAAGATTTTCTACCTTGCTCATCTTGACATGTGTCAAGTTTTGTTTACAAACAATGGCCCGGTGTCGGGTTTGAGACCTAATGAACCCCTCACCTTACGGTGAACTCGTACATATGCGATTGTTATCAGATAAAGTTTGCTTTGATCGAGAAGGTTCTGTTTACTCCAAAACGCTGAACAATGTAATTACCCTTCGACTGGAAAATGGTGACTTTTATGTGCTTTTCGCCGCTTTCAACACTATTTCAGTGAATACCAAGGCAACAGCTCGATATATTTTCCGAAGTTACACCAGTTTTAGACTGGAACAAAGAAGTTGTTTGGTTGATTGAATAGTGCTGTTCACCGCTTTCAACAATATTTCAGTAATGTCATGGCAACAGCTCACATGTTCATGTGTTTCGTGGGTTTTACCCGTACTGTTCTAGGGCTCTTGCTTAAGGACTCTCCAACGAAAAACCCAGTGGATCCAATGCGGCTCGAACACGTGGCCTCCAAGTAACAAGTCCAACACTACAGAACACGGAAGTGTTTTTCCCACAGAAAGTAAATAGCCTCTTGTAAGAAATAAGTACAAGTCTTCCGTTTGAGGAATTCTGCAGCTTTAACTCCTCATCAAACGACAAAATGTTAGGGTTGTCCAATTGAAAGCATTTGCAGACGACAAAATAAAAGTGATTGAAAATTTGAAATTTGTTTTGTGAAGGATAGAAAACATTGTGGGAAAAGGAGAAAATGCTGGTTACCAGCATTTTCTCCTTTTCTCACAATGTTTTCTAGAGGCTTCTTTTTCAGGGTCGTCAAAAGTAGGAATTGTGTGGTAATGGGTTTATTATACTAAACATCGCGTGGCTGCCCTCACTGAAAACCCGAATAAGGTTTCTATTTTTTTCAATGAAAAAAAACCCTCTCAACCAGAAGTGCAGATAAAAGATCAGGCTGCACGTTCTGTGCAGTATGATCTCACTCTACACTGTCCGCCAAAGGTAAGAATCGCGCTTGGCAAACTAAGGATGAATGATGTTAAAGAGGACGGCCTTTGGAAACTGGGGGAACTAAAGGAAGACTAGAGCTATCAGTAAACGTGATTATACCCCCCCCCCCCAGCTTCTTGTCATAAAAACAGGTCTCTGTCACAGAATGCAGAATGGTTTAGTACAAAATAAAGAGTTGAAAAAGTTCAAGGGGAGATAATTCCGTAACAAATCGCAGCAGGGTCATAAAAATTGCACATGCACAACTTCATATATATAGGAACCCTGTGTATAAATTTGAGTTTAGTACGTGAAAAAATGTACTGCGGACAAATTTGCGTCTACAGACAGACGGACGGACGGATGGACAGACGGACAGACAGTCATGGCGATTCCAGTATACCCCCCCCCCCCTCCACCAAGTTGTGGAGGGTATAAAAATGCTGGTAAACAGATTTGTTTTTCAGCGTAGCTAAATGAGCTGCTTTTGATCTACTTTTAGGCATTGATATATTCGGATGAATAAATGGAAAGTGTCGATTGGTCAATAATGTGAACATGTATATTCTGCGGAGCCCATCAAGCTCATATGCGGGTAAGATTACACTGGTCCTTCCAAGCCTGTTTGCGCACAAATTCTAATCCGTCTGTTTTTTTTTTTTTTTTTTTAAATTGTTACCTTTTACCATTATGTTTTCTTCTCTTTAACTCATTACCAAACGACAATATTTTAGATCGGTTCAAATTGAAAGCATTTGCAGACGACACAATAAAAGTGACTGAAAATATGAAATTTGTTTTGTGAAGGGTAGAAAACATTGTGGGAAAAGGAGAAAATGCTGGTTACCAGCATTTTCTCCTTTTCCCACAATGTTTTCTAAAGGCTTTTTTTTCTCAGGGACGTCAAAAGTAGGGGTTGTGTGGTAATGGGTTAAAAGGAATTTCAAACCAGGTTGAATGGTAGAATATATCGGATACTATTGATACAAGATCAGACAGCAGAATCTGCCAGTCCGATCTTGGTCAACAATACCCTTAAAAGAATAAACCATGAATTATATTTCTTTCGATTACTAATCTTTCATGATTCATTGTCATCCGTCCCTTACGTGTCTTTAATCCTTACACCAACAGTGCCTCATTTTGGTCAATAGGATATTGGAAAACATTGTGGGAAGAGGAAGTGCTTCTTGCTTTTGGGGAAAAATTCCATCCTTTCATTTTCATTTAATTTGATGTCTGCAAATGCTTTCGATACTTGTCTATTACTGCGTCTTCTGGTAAATCTTTACCAAACAACAGAATTTTAAACTGAACCAAATTGTTAGCTTCTGCAGACAACAAATTAAATATATAGCTTAAATGAAGTTTCCTGTATTTGATAGGGTAGAAAACATTGCGGGGAAAAGACAGAAAATGCTGGTTATCAGCATTTTCCTTTTTTCCCCTCAATGTTTCCAAAGTCTTCTTGGGGGTCCGTTAAAACCATGAATTATATGGTAGAGAGTTAAACTATAACCAAACGATATCTTGGTTTTTACAACTCGGGTGAAGAAGGCAAAAAAAAGAAGATTTGAAGTGGAGAAAATATGGGTAACCAGCATCTTTTCCCTTTTCCTGTCATATCTTTATACCCTTTCAAAGACAGATCCATCGTTTTAGCCATATTTAACTTGTCGTCTGCATATTCTTTCAATTAACAGGTCTCAAATATTGTCATACTGGTTGTAACTCATTACCAAACGACAAAATTGTAGGTTTGTCCAAATCGAAAGCATTTGCAGACGACAAAATAAAAGTGACCGAAAATTTGAAATTCGTTTTGTGAAGGGTAGAAAACATTGTGGGGAAAGGAGAAAATGCTGCTCATCAGCATTTTCTCCTTTTCCACCAAAGTTTTCAACAGGCTTCTTTGTCAGGGTCGTAAAAATTCGGGATTGTGCGGTAAAGAGTTTAAGACGTTGACGTGGATCACAGCAGATCTCGTTGCTGTACAGGGTTTCTGTACATTACATGATGCAACAAAGTAATTGTCTTCGCAATAGTAAACTGTCTCACAGGTCAGACAAGTTCATATTAAGGTCTGTAAACAACCACGTATAAACATAAGCAAAATATTATCTTTACTTTTAAGTCTTAGCAGTAGTAAACATGTTGCGAGGAACGCTCCCAAGATGCACAACTATAGTAAACTCACAGAAATATAGGAGTTGTTACTTGCCCTTCACCTGATTTACAGATTTACAGACATTCAGACCAAAATATTAAGGGTTTTTTTTTTTTTCAGTTTTATTTGATTGTCTTTTTTTTTTTTACTGAAAAGATCTTTTTGATGGACTGATACCAAGGTACCTCCGTTGGAACGAAACCACGGTGGGTGCGTTTTTGTATCGAAAAGGCGCAGATATATAGTCTTAGCATCAGACGGAGGTCGTCCATCCGTTCGTCCCTAGAGCTCCAGATAGAGGGAGTGATTCTAATTTCAAAATTGAAAATGTTAATTATTCTCCACTAAACTAGACGATTCTAATGAGTACCCACAATATAGGGGTTGGAAGAGAAATACAGGATTTAGAATACTATCACTCCCTCATATCTGGAGCTCTGGTCCCATATTCCCATGGTGGAAGGGGTTAGAAACTGCAGTATGAGGAAAAATGTTACGGAGTGTAACTGGGCAAGATACTTTAGAGCCCAGGCCTAGTTGGCCTAAAGGCGAAGCCCACAACACTCATGACTATTTAATCTCTCACTGTTGATATGGACGAAATACAGTTGAAAGCTGCGTAAAACACATATACCACCAATCCATGTTTGATTTAAAAAAAAAGGTCTATTTTCTTAAAATATAACCTTCTTTAAGATCGTTAGTTTTGAACACGTGAATCAAGTTTTTGCAGAATATTGCATCAGTGTCGGCAAGTGACAAAAGGAAAAAAATTCACATCAGTGAGATAAGCCGACTTTCGAGGGGTTTACTAGCTCACGAGTCAACAGCGTGATTAACCCTTTACCACACAATACCGGGTTTTTACCACACAATCCCTACTTTTGACGTCCATGAGAAAGAAGCCTTTAGAAAACATTGTGGTAAAAGGAGAAAATGCTAGTAACCAGCATTTTCTCCTTTTCCCACAATGTTTTCTACCATTTGCAACACAAATTTCAATTTTTCAGTCACTTTTATTTTGTCGTCTGCAAATGCTTTCCATTTGGACAAGTCTAAAATTTTGTCGTTTGATAATGAGTTAATGAATCTTTAGGGGACAGAATTCGAAAACAAAATTAAATAACCAGCATTTTCTCCTTTTCCCACAATGTTTTCTACCCTATCATAGACAGAGATCATCTAGTCAGCAAGAGTTGAATAGTCGTCTGCAAATACTTTCAATTTGGTCTAGTCCAAAAATGTGTCGTTTGGGAAAAGGTTAAGCCCCCCCTTTTCACACAGCATGGCTCAATTTTTTGTATGCTATTAACATCGTTTTCAACATTATTTCATCGAATATCTCGGCAACCAGTCCGCATTTAAACTACTTTCATACTTATTCTCTGACCAGTATTTCGAACGATATTCTTCCTAAACCACTAGTCTAGCTGCTTTCCCAGATAACAACTGTCGAGACAATGGTCGGTGGAAAAGGGTTAACCGATTCAAACTAGAAAACAAATAAGTCACGTGAACTCTAAATTTAGCAACACGAAATCACTCGTGTATATTTACTGCGTTGATCTCGTTCATTTGACATTTTACCGCGAAACTTAGTGGAATACAACACTATAATACTATACAATACAATATTTATTTATTTTATACACAGAGGCTATCGGGAGAGACGATTATTAACTAAATCTCTGGAAACGGTCAGTGAATTTCTCCTTTTTCATTTTTAACAACATAATTATATTGTCATGTCAAGTTTTTAAATTATTATTAAGTGATAGAGGATATTTGCTTTTTTCGGTGAAAGATCGAAATTTATTTCATCGAGTGAACACCATCGGTAATATTTTCACTCGTGGCTGCGCCACTCGTGAAAATATTACCGATGGTGTCCACTCGATGAAATAAATTTCAATCTTTCACCGAAAAAAAAACAAATATTCTATTTATTTTATGCTTTTAACCCTTTCTCGGAGAAGCTTTATCAAAATTCAGTACGTTTTTTCCCTTATTCCCCGTGGAGTACCCCTCCCGCATAGCAACGTTACGTCAAGCGCGAGAAATGTAAGGTATATGACGTCATATTTCCCATCTGGTTGTTAAGCACGCGCAATTTACCTAGACAACAAGAACGTGAAAATCGGTATTTTCACTGGTGAAACCAGTGTAAGATCGAAAAATATTTTCACTGCTATTTCTCGATATCCTACCGGAAGGCATGAAATAACATTGATTAACGTCAGCTGCCTTTTGGACAGTAGCTTCATCTTCCTTTTTGAACAATGTAGATCAATATCAGACTTACATACCTGTATCGTTTTTGATCAGCAAAGTTGATCTAGATTTAACAATGAAAATATATCTCCTAGAAAACTGGCCCTTTTAATCATTTATCACTCAGTCCCTAGTTTAACGACCCCGAGAAAGATGCTTTTTGAAAACTTTGTATAAAAAGGAAGAAATGCTTGTTAGAGTTCCTCATTTTCCTTTGATACTTTCTATCCCTTTTTAAACAAAAAATTCTATCATTTGGGCCTCATTTATTTTGCTTTCTATGAGTGCTTTAACGACAGAAATGTCTAAGACTCAGGTAAAAGGTTAAATGGTTTAACTCTTTACCAAACGACAAAATTTTAGACTTGTCCAAATTGAAAGCACTTGCAGAACACAAAATGAACGTGGCTCAAAAATTGAGATTTCCTTTGGGAAGGGTAGAAAACACTGTGGGAAAAGGAGAAAATGCCGGTTACCAGCATTTTCTCCTTTTCCTACAATGTTTTCAAAGGGCCTCTTGCTCAGGGTTCTTAAAAGTCGGGATTGTGTGGTAAAGAGTTAAGTTTTCTTTCAACTAGTTGTTCAGGGGTAGTTTTTACATTGTTTAAGTAATAAATAGTCCGAAAATGTAAAACATGGGACATCAGGGTTTTTTTTTCTGATGCAACGTCACGAAATCCCCAGTTTTTGTTACACCCACACGGCTTTTACGATCTCTGCCTCGCAGAGAGAGAGAGAGAGAGAGAGAGAGAGAGAGAGAGAGGTTAACCCTTTACCACACAATGAAGACTTTTAAAGACCATGGGAAAGAAGCCTTTTGAAAACATCTTGGGAAAAGGAGAAAATGCTGGTAACCAGCATTTTCTCCTTTTTCCAAAATGTTTTCTACTCCATCAAAAAATGATTGCACTTTTTGAGCCAGATTGAAATTGTTGTCTGGGAATGCTTTTAATTCTGACAAAGGCTTAGATTTTGTCATCTGGTAAAAGGTTAAGAGCTGTTAATTGAAGACTTGTTCTTTTTCCATTGTAATAACAGAAAACAGATATCAAGGGAACAGCTCCAACCATAGGAACAGACAATGTTAAGTCTATATCACAGTATATAAACGAACTGAACCCAAACCGGATATTGCGAGTAAATTCCATGAATCGATTGGTTAACACAGATGGGTGCCTTTGAATAATTGAGATCAACAGATTGTTGTGACTTTCACGCAACTTGTAAACATTTGCATCACTGAATGAAATAATGTATCTTTCAAATAAATACATCATTTACCATATTTGGCCGTGTAATTGCTGATAAAGTGCAATACTCATCTTCACCTGTTTTGCTCACTACTATACATGCTGTTTTCACAAGGCAATTTTTGTATAAATCCGTCTATATGTCCGATACCCATTTGTAAAGTTTTGTTTCTAAATGCATGCTCTTCACAAAACCATCAATATATGCCGCCATGATTTGTTATGATTACCCAAAAATGTATGGAAATTCCGCATGGCGAACGGTTTGATACTGTACCCTTCTTGCAAATATCAAGTAAATGATCTGTACATTACTTGCGAGTTGGCTGAACGAATTCTTGCGAGTACAAGACGGGGATTTCCATTGCTTTATACCTACACAAGAACGAAGAATCCATTACGCATGTAACAAGAGTGCTCAATACAAACTTTGTTCCGCAATTTATTCCTTAGATTGTCATTTCAATGCAGTTGTACTGAAGAATCTTTGAAATTTTGTGGCAAAAGGTTTAACTCCTTGTCAAAACAATTTCATCCTTTGCCACAACGCTGTATATGCTGTATAAAATCTAATATACATATCACAAGAAAAAAATATTAGCTGTGATTAATGTGAATCATTTTTAGGTATACTTTCAAAATGACACGACTTTGTCTCATTGGGAAAAAAAAAAACAAGAGCTTCGCACAGCAATGCATATCAATACGCCTGAAGGGGCTTAATTGTCACTTGGTTAAAATCTAGATCCCTACAGAGATCCAAATTTGAAGTCACATGCAAAACCACACATCATAGAGATTCATAGTAGTAAGTTTCAAATCATTCCGATGGAAACTATGGGCGCATACAGAAAATGCTAACTAGGCCAGTCAACCTAGCCGAAAAAAGCACCAAACTTGGAACTAATTGCAAAAGAAATGATTCTGTCATTTTTGTTTCATGTGATACCTCGGTAATCTCAAGAAAAAAGTTGCAGGCTGAACTATGAGGGGAAGTTACCAAAAAATGTCTTCGATTAGGTCCACCATAAATTTCCCATCATCGTCTAGTTTTTCAACAAAATGCCATTTTATGCAAATTACTCGATGGAAAATGATGTCTTGTTACCTAATTTGTGAAATTGGTATTGCAGGACAGATTGTAATGTCATTATCGTTTGTTTTCAGATTAAAACAAGAAAATAAATAGAAGTTGATTGTTGCAAAACCCTATTAATTTACCCCACCCACTTAGCCTATGATGCATTTTTCATTTTTTTGTAAATTAATGAATTGCAACACATTAAATACATATGATACATATACATGTATCTGTTTGAAATAAAACCTGTATATGGCAAAACATCATTATCATGTGCGTATATAATGCAAAATGCAGATCCACAGTACAGGGCGTGGTAACTATATACAGATCTATAGTAAATAGTACATGTATCCGAGTCTCTGTCATAGCCCAAAAACATTAAAATTTTGCCTTTTGATATAAATTATTGCAAAGGAACAATCAAATTTAGAATTCTTACAGCACTACAGTTGCTAATATTGCAACATTTCCCTTTTTAATTTCACTTTTTAACCCTTTATTAACAATCCCATGTTTTACTTGTCTGACAAACATGCATTTTGAAAAGTTTTGAGAAATTTTAGGCGAAAGTGGATCAAGACGAGCAAGTTCTCTTATATCCAAGGTATTTTCTTCAATAAAAACCTGCATTATCTCCTGCTAGATGGCATTCTACAAATACTCATCTATCTAATTTGGGCATCCTGGGTACAAAACCGGACTACTTTTCTGCGCGACAACTGTTACTTTGAATTTCAAAATGAAATAAATTTACTTAGTAAAAGGCTACCTAGTGCCATTCATTCAGGTATGCTCAGCAGTTAAGATAAACCTGGAGCTAAAACAGGCCTGATTTTTCTTCAAACGTATTGATAGAAGCCATTTTATCCATTGCTACTTCATAGTGCGTATTACTGCAATCTCCCCAATATCGGGGGAGAGTGATGCGCCATATAAGACAGATCGAATCTTCGAAGAATATGACATGCGTAGAAAACGTGAAAACCTGTATAAACGTGTCACGTGTAATTTTTCATCTGGAGGAACTTTAGATTTAGCAGTGTAAACAATTTCGGCGTCTTTAGTCTGGAACAAAGTTTGGAAGCAAAACTTTTAGCAGCTTCCATGATTTCAAGTACAACACTGTCAATATTTAAATCGAAATCAAGCTCTGAAAACCCTGATAACCAGCATTTCCTCTCCTAGACATTGGATTCTGTCCTTTCACTCACGAACTCCGACATTTGAGACACATTTAATTTGTGGGGTACAAGTGCTTAGCAGTTGAACAAATCTAATTTTCTCATCCTGGGTAAAGGGTTAAATTAGTACTTGTCACTATTGAATTTTAATCTTTCTCTACCGTCCCCATTGGACTTTGGAGTTTCTACAGCATTCAACAGTTGTATACACTGAGGAAAAGAGGGAAATTGCCAGTTCCCATCCCCCCCCTCCCCCACCACCATTTCATATAGTTATCATTCTTACAAAGTCTGTTAAAAAGATCATGCTCGATAATACAAGCATCACTAACATGTTCATTCTTCCAACACCAAACTCTAGTGCTACGACCCGCTGGCCTCTAGCGTAGATAATGGAATCCTATACTCATTTGAGAACAGAAAACAGTTCATTTTAAGCCTGTATAAATGGGTGTGTCTGTTTGGCCATGGTAATCTTTTCTCCTCCGTTCCATAAATAACACTGCTTTGCATGGACGCCAAGCAAAGCCTTGTGCAGCAATAATTCACTTAAGGGTTACCTCCCTAACCCATGGTAAACATAGAAGTTTTCATAAAGGCTATTCGGCCATTCTAGGCAGCATCCGCATCTTATTAGAGATTTGCGGCCAAGAACGAAGACGGAGAACGGACGTCGAGGTTCGGTGTACAATGAGGGGTTGTCTCAAAGCTGTCAAGTATTTTATATGCAAGGCCAAGTAAAATAAAATGGTTGTCTGTCTGACAACTCAAACAACTTATTGATTAAATATTCATTTTCAGTGCATTTTTCACCAGTGGAGTTTTAACTTATTCCGAGAATTTATATCAATTTTAGAATCGTTTTGTGATGAAATTATTGCGCGATTCTTAGATGGTTATTTCTAAGTAACTTCGATAAAGATTTGTTTCTTTGACGAGCTGTGACTGACAAGAAACATCACCATCGAAAGATACATTATGATTAGCAATATTTTATCCCAGGTTACAGCACTCCTTCGTTGTCTTATGGCCGATACCGATCTAGATGGAGGCTCTGCAATTGGTCTACAGAAAAAGACCTGGGCCCGTATTCACCAATCATTCTTAAGAAAATTCTTAGTCTTATTCTTCATAATGTGAAAGTAAAAGAACTTCTGGTTTGCTTAACAATTTGGTTTAGAAGTTCAGGTTCTGATTTGCTAAACATTCGGTTTAGCCAATCAGAAGTTCTGTTACATTCACAGTCAGAAATTTTTGAAGGTCACGACAAAGAACGTTCTTAAGAATGGTTGGTGAATACGGTCCCTGCGGTCTTTTCACGAACGGTAAACCCGAACGAGTTACAGGCGTGACGTTCGCCCAGTATTTGCATTTTTACTAGCCTACATTTAGAGACACGTGCACTTACTACTGAATTAAAACAACTACATGAAAATGCACGCAAGAATTTAATTTTCATCGCAGTTTTCAATAACCTGCAAAGTCCATTTTACATGTATAGGTAGGGTTGGATGCTATTTCTTGTAAAGGGTTTACCTGTTTGTGAAAACAATTCTCACGCAAGTACAGTATTTGTGATCGTCTACTGTTTTTAAAACATCATTTGTTGAGGACTGTATCTCATTTTTTTTACCGTTTTTTGTTTTGCTTTATTTTATCGGTTCAAAGACTTGCAAGCACTTGTTTACACTTTTTCTTTTCCTTGTCAAAGCATGAAACCCAGTCAAAAGTTGGCTCACATCATGTGGTATCAGTCTCACTCGATTAATGATTTCTTTATTTCCTCCATATTTGAAAATTACAAACAAATCAGAGACATTTATACATTCTGAATTTAAAAACACACACACACACAAAAACAGGTTCATCGAGTAGGAATAATATAGCATACAAAACTAAGAATCTCCAAAGTATTGTTGTAGACTATTTTTTCTGTCAAAGGGCACATCATCTTTAAGATTACTATCCTATGATAGTGACAAAAATGCATTCGAGCTACATTTGGGCGAACAAAATTCATTGCAAAAACAATTCAAAACAAACCATGGAAGACCTTCCAGTCTAAGCGTCAGGTGTTTCGAACACATATTTCAACAGAAGTGATATAAAACATGAGGTCATGTCGAAAATAAAATTGAGGCAAAATCTTGGAGAACACCATGTATTAAAACACTCGGCAAACAAAATTTAAACTTCAGAGATTTATATGAAAGTGACCAAATTTACATTCAATGTAAGGTATACATAGAACCATATATTATTTGTTTCAAAAAAGAATTTGGGCCTCATATTGAACTAAAGTGAGATACTCAAATCATGCAACTGATCAGTTACATTTGCTGTTCTGATCACTGTGCGAAACCCTTAGAGGAGGTTTAACTCCAGAACGAAAATGGGTTATAGACTATGATCTTTCTTGCCGAAGAAAAATTGTTTCCCTTAATCCTCAGACCTTCTCATAGCACAACACAAAAAAGTCAACATAAATATAGCATATTTATTTCATATGGTTACATGTTAGGAGCACTTGAGAGAGCAAGCTGAATGAACCTTGTACCAACTACGTGTACAACCTGCCTATCATGAATCCCGTGCTTCATACCCTACACGTACATATCGAAGCGTCATTGAACAAGGGAAAATAATTTCCTTCTAATTCGTTCCTCAAACGTAGGAAATTATATAACTATCGTTGTGAGAGTAGGTAAGGTCATTTTAAAAGTGTTTGAAAAGTTTCATAAAAAATGATCCGAATTGTTCAAGTTAACAAAATTAAGGGGCTCCCTATGAACTTCAAATTGCCTATGGTGGGTCTTTTTCAATTAAGAAAAAAAGTAGTGTTTAAGGTAGTCTCAATAAAAAATGCAGTAACTCCACGTGAATTTCGCGAAACTGACTTATCTGATCACGTTTCAATACGTTTGAGACAATCCCTTCTTATACTTCGAACCCCGACGTCCGTCCCCCACCTTCGTTCTTGGCCGCAAATCTCTATTATGAGAGTTAAGGGCTGGAGACTCATTAACTCATCGGTATACATCATGTAACATTGATTGTTTTCGTAAAGGCTTTTCGGCCCATTTCGGCAGCTTCTGTCTTTTAATATGAGAGTTAGGGGCCGTAGACCTTATAAATCAGTGCTCTTCTTGGGGAAATAGAGAACATCCCATAGCAAGGACTAACTTCACAATTTTGTTAATGAAACAAAGCTGGCAAGTTTTGATAAATTCAAGGACTTTTTGATTTTTGGAGAACTTTTCTTTTTGTATCGTATTCTATTTAAAAGGCTTTAGCAAGGTATCGAAAATATATGTATCTCTGAATGTAATACCACTTAATTACATAAAGGGAAAATTTATTCAAAACTTGTTATTTTCGGGCTAATTCTTATAAATTATAACCAGTATTGTTTTAAATGTATTGCGTTTATACAGTAGAGAAACAAATTATATATCTTCAAGTCATAACACTTTCAGAAACTTTTCAAAAAGTACCAATCAATAGATTAATCAAAACATACATAAGCTTTTAAATGGGTAAGGTCTATTGTTCTTTTTCTCAAGGTATCTGCTTTTTCATTGGCAGAATTTTACTGAATTCATTTTGATAAAATAAGTCAATATTTTGCTTTATTGTCATATTTTAGCGTATCTTTTGCTCCAATTGTTTGGCTGCAAAATCTTATAGTATTCATTCATTGGTTCTCCCAGTTGTAATTGATTCGCCAGTAAATTATTATTTTGGACACATCAGTCATTTTCTCAAAGGGAAAACGCTGCATTTGTCGTAAAAATCACCTTATAAGCTAGATCTGTTGATTATCGTAAGTTGTGTAAATGTAATATCTTATTTTTTGTTTCAGGTTCACAAGGAATGCTCAAAGATTAATATTATAATTCTGTTAAAAAAAAAAAAGCATGCTTTTGTTCTACAAGTATAGTAAGTCTAAACAGCTCTCATTACTAATGTAAGACCATCTGTGTTTCATTGCTGAAGGGTTGGATTTTTAATCAAGGGGACCTTGAAAGAAATTCTACTAGCGTCATTGGTCGTATTTGCCAGTTAATTCCTATTTTGAAGACATCAGCAATTTTTCTAAAAGAGGAAAACGCTACATTTGTGATAAAAATCTCCTTATAATCTAAATCTGTTGATTATCATAAGTTGTGTACATGTAGCATCTTCTTTTGTGTTTCACGGTCACAGGGAATGCCTAAAGATAAACATTATAATTCTGTTAAGAAAACAAGCATGCTTTCGCACTACAAGTATAGTAGGACTAAACAGCTTTCAGCACTTACGCAAGATCACCTGTTTCATTGCTGAATGGTTGGATTTTTAATCAAAGCGACCTTGAATTAAATCCTACTAGCGTCACTGGTCATGTGCAAGTATCTTTTTGATAGGGAGTTTAGCACTTTGAAACCAATGGACTACATGATTAAGTAAAGTTTGCTGTCATATCCATCGATGAAACATTGGTGAAAACCAGTAAAGCCTGCTAAATCATCAAACACTGAATAAAAGTTTTAACGTGCTTCAACTTTTGTTGTAAAATCGATATGAATTAGACTACCATTCATCTTGTTGTTATGATTGCTCAACTACTTGGGTTTGAAATTAATTAGTTCATTCAATCTATTTCAGCTTAAATATTATTTATCTATTTGAATGAGACAATTCAAGTACAAATAAACTGAACAGAATGTTTGAATACAATACATTTAAAAAGAAAACCTAAAATATATATATATATATATATACATGTAGTAATAGTAATTACACACTAAAAGAAATAATTTCGGGAAATCGATAACGATGCGATGAAATTCAGGCACTAAAGCGCTACCGTACTTTATTTGCAACCATCGCTTGTAGTGACGTCATCAAATTTTATCAACATCTTTAGGTTTCTTTCACACTTGGTACTGACTCAAAAGATAGCTCGGAAAATCATTCTGTTATCTTATAAATGACATTTTGGCGATCTATGAAGCTGTTGTACAATTTTGTAAACAATGTAGTGGGTATTACATGATCTGACACTCGTCAGTTGATCATCGACGATTTTGAAATAGTGGACCTAAAAATTGAAGTCGATTTTCGATTTTAAACTTCAATCTGTTATAAAAGATACCAGTGAGTGAGAGATAAATACCTTTAAAGTCATGGTACAAGTTTCGTTCATACATCGGTAGATTAAATTTCTTAGTCAAAGTACGTTTTGCTGGTCAGCCTCCTCTGTGTTTACATTTAACTCACAGAATGGCGCGTGATAACTGTGACGCTAGTTGCATAGTATTGAATACGGCGGCTATTCGGGCCATCGTCGAGCACGTATATTTTTACCGAAATTTGCAATTTTAAATTACAAATAACTCTTTTCGGGCAATGAATTTTCAGTGCAACTTTTTTCCTGTGATTATTACGTTCGTTTTCTTTCGTGGAATGTAAAAATAAAAACTTTTGCAATTAGTTCCAACCCATCTGCTAGTTTGACTGGACTAAACGGTGACCGACTGTGGCCATTACATATTACGGCCCTTCCAGCGTATAAAAGATCAAAGTGCTGTCAGCACTGTAATCGGTCGACACTGGATAATCTCTAACCTAGCCATTCGACCCCTCGTCTACCCACCATGTGTACAACCTTATCCTCGTAACACAACATATGAAATACGCTATTTTATATTTTAATATAGGGTTGAGTGCATATTTTTGTGTTTTCATCGAGATATAAAATGCAATTGCCTTATTACATGGCAAATAACGCCCGAAGGGCGTTATGTTAAGCCATGTAATAAGGCAATTGCATTTTATATCTCGATGAAAACACAAAAATATGCACTCAACCCTTAT
The DNA here is from genome assembly GCA_943736015.1 of Tridacna crocea. Classification (NCBI taxonomy): domain Eukaryota; kingdom Metazoa; phylum Mollusca; class Bivalvia; order Cardiida; family Cardiidae; genus Tridacna; species Tridacna crocea. The sequence goes on along the minus strand of OX031072.1, from coordinate 4,678,192 downwards.
AATTGCACTCGCTGTTCACTTAAATCACTTTTCGAAAATGATAGACAGAAAAAAATCACGGACAAATACGACAGTAAATACGAGTTGATTTCCTTCGCGGATATTTGGTAGAACGGGCATGAATACACAATCTATTTTTAGCTTTGCAACATATTTTTTTAGTCGAAGGCGGCCATTTTGCTGGCACTGAAATCATACTTTCGATGATTCATCGAACAAAATTTAAGAATAAAATAATTATGTAGATCCATATGAACAATAAAATCAACTATCTAAACTTGAAGCTAGGTAGACGATGTATTCTTTCGAGTGACCTCTTCATAGATAATTTGTAAAGAATATGCGTACGTACCGTCGGCAGATCTGTTCTCGATGAGTATCTCTCTGTTGCCGATATAAGACTTGGTCTATCCTAAATTTCTTGTAAGATATGATAATGAAACGAATGACGCCAACGTTTTGTGACCCACTTATTAGAACATAAAAAAACGGTGTCGCAGCTGTTAATTTTTCAGTGTGTATTTTTGGTTTCCCAGTTCTAGGCTTGTTTCTAATATCATTCCTATCACGCCAACATTTAAAAAATTCTTAAGACAGTGTAGTCACTTCTTTCGATCCGTTCTCCATCAGTTCTTTCACTATATACAATCCATCAAATCCACGATAACTTTTCTCTGGTCAATAGCATTTTTTTTAACCTAATCCCCGCAATAAAAAAGTTTAACTCCGTCATGAAACAAATCAAATTCATTTATGCCAGAGTGGTTTTTCCGTTTACACAGTGTACTAAATTTAACTCCGTGACCCTGTCTTCATAGAAATCGATCGCTGACGTATTAAATGATGTAACTGATGACGTCGACCATTCAGACTCTTTATTCACAGTTGGCATAGTGTATTTTTTTTAGGGTGCAAATAAAGTTAAACACGCATCATTTTGCAAGGTTTATTTTGTTAGTTTCCTTTTTGCAAGTTTTTTACAGAAAAAGAAATCGGTCTTTTTGCATTTGACTGATTCAGCGATGGAACTCTAAATATAGCCCATAAACAGTTTGCATGAAATCTAAAATTAGATTCCAACAACAATTTGGAAAAACCGAAAGTAGTGCTATTGCATTTCATCGAAAAATAACATGCAGGTTTTTTCATCACATGACCCGATTCTGACCAATCAAAAAACGATTTTACACCATGAGTGCAATTATAAGTGGAACAATGATTTTGTTCATTTGTCATTCTCAGTGCCATTTCTGAACACCATTTGTTGTATGTTTTGTTGAAGGATTACGTGTCACAAGCACTATGTGTCACATTTTGTTGGGTCTCTAGTTCTAGTCATGCAGAGTGTACTGCACAGCTCTTTTATAAATAAAAGAAAATAAAAGACAATATTAAATATGAAACATGGGGAGATATGTAACAGCTGCGACAGGTCATTGAACATCTTTTCTTGTGGCTGTAAACAGTAACTGAAGATCGGGTTTTTGAGAGAAAAGCAGCCAAACATGATAGTATAAAAAAGACTCGGTTTTATTCTGTTTCCTTTTCATGAGTTACAGGTGGCCCTTCAGATTTGGGAACAAAAAATATACAAAAATACAAAAAAAAATCTTTATACTCCCAAAGCCATATAGTGTTCATTCATAAAACCCCAGTAGTTGAAAACCTTCAGACAACAAGAGAAATTAGAGATTTACTACAGCCCAGGTCGACACCGACGGGACACACTGTCTATTTTCACAACTTGCTCATTAACATACCGGGAATACACAGACGAAGCTTCAAACGTAGCTTCCGAAGAAGACATGGGAAATAAATACATGTTTGTTATCTTATGGAATTTAAGCGACATTAGTCACGTGCCAGTCACTTAACATTCCCACAATGCTTTTTTTTTTTTTGGCGTGAAATCTAAAAATAGCCTAATGGGCAATATAGCCTTTCACCCCTTTCCCAAACAACAAACTTTTGGACTAGACCAAATTGAAAGCATTTGCAGACGACAAATCAGCTCTTGCTGAAAAGATGACTTCTGTCTATGATAGGGTAAAGAATATTGTGGGAAAAGGAGAAAATGCTGGTTTCCAGCATTTTCTCCTTTTCCCACAATGTTTTCAATAGGCTACTATTCCAGATCCGTAAAACCCGGGGTATGTTTGGGAAACGGTTAAGGGAATACCACTTCCAATTTTTTTTGTAATATTATGATTCTTAAAGGTGGCCCTTCAGATTTTGGGACGAAAATTTTATAAAAGCGCAAAATAAAAAAAAAACAAACTCCCAAAGCCTTTTAATTTTCATTCATAAAACCCCAGTAGTCGGAAACCATCCGACAACACGACTAATCAGAGATTTACAACGGCCCAGGTTGACACCAACAGGAGACACGTTCTATTTTCAGATGATCAATTCGCTCATTTACTTACAGGAATACACAGAAGCTTCAAACATAGCGTCCGAAGAAACCATTATAGAAAATACTTATTACATGTTTGTTATGATGGGGAATTTAAGCGTTATGAGTCACGTGCCAGTCACTTGACATTCCCACAATGCTTTATTGATTTTTGTCGCGAAATCTAAAAATAGCTTAAGAGGCTACGTAGCCTTTTAAGGGAATACCATAAAAAATTTTGTTTTTGTTATTTCATGAATCTTAATTATTGATGATTTGTATTATCTTTTCATATGAATTTCAGTGAAATATATATCTTTTAATTAGGTGAGATGTAAAAATTCTAAATACCCACCTTTAATTATTGATGATCTGTATTGTTTTTCATAGTGATTTATATAGTGGTTTTCTCAGTGATATATATATTATTTAATTTTGTGTGATGGGAAAACCTATTATACCCACCTTTAAGGAACAGAACGAAATCATACAATAAAATTTCATAATTCGTATTTATCTGCTAATAGATAAAAAGAGGAATTCATCTGCTAATAGATAAATTTAAGAGGAATTGCCCTTTCCTGATATGGTAACTTGGACTCATCCAATTTGGGAGCATTTAGGGGAAAGTTTACAGATCTGCTTAATAAAAGTATGATTTTGAAACAGAATAGGAAATGTTACGAGAAAGGAAGAAATTGTTTGTTGAGAGTAATTTCTTTCAAGATCTTACAATATTTTCTTAAGTGATTGACTGATGACTCATTTCTATGAGGAATAGGAATAAACACTATAAAACAGTATTTCGCTTAAAACATTCAGATTGTTCAAGAAACTTGTGAACATCCGTCGCTGGTGTCTTTCTTTACGGGGCTTTTAATAAATGGTGACAAATAAACAAGCCTTGAAACTCACTGTCTTAGTATCATCATTAGGTAGCAGAAGCCTGTTCCATAGCTTTAAATCTTTTTGAATACTTTTGATTTTTTTTTAAATGAAATTGTTTCTTTTCTTTGTGAGTCAAATTCTGAAATTTTGATCTTGAGTTTTTTTTATTTATGGATTTCCAAATTATGGTTTATTATATCACCAAAGCTTGTGGTTGACAGTTTGCTGTAAAGGCATCTGAATTACTCCATTTTATAGATGAAAATGTACAGATTTATACAATCAGGTATCAGATTTGTTATCCCCAGAACCGTACAGAATATTTGAAAAAACTCCCAAGACATCGTACAGATAGATTTCGTAAACTCGCAAGTAAGGGTACGAATCATCAGCAAGAAACGTACAGTTGACCTACTTTACATAGAGGATTTAATTCTTATTTTTATGTTCAAAATCGAACTTTAAAATGCGCAATGCCGCAAATGTCTTTTTTAATTAATTAATAGCACCAGTTCAAACTCGGAAAACGTGTTTCAGCCAGCCTTAACATGATAAAAGCTGATTTAAGATCGGATCTACTGCAAATGACGCTGTAGCCTGCGGTGAGTATTGAGATTTTCAATGTTTTAAAGCTAAGAATGATAAAGTAGCAGTTTATGTATTAACAATAAAGGCTTGGCGTAAACTATACATAAAGATTTACATAGTTTACATTCAGCAGTATGAAAGACGCAACAATTTTTATCTCGGCTGTCTCTAATGCAAAGTGGACATCACTGAAATTTACTCCCAAGATCCGGTTCGGGTACAGTTCGTTTATATACTGTGTATATGCCAGTAACGGATCCATGGTAGAAGATAAAACCAGGAAGTTATGGATCGATTACATAGTGAAAGATAGTCAAGATCTCAATATAAAAGGTACTTATAATGCAATTTAAGTCCAAGCATTTGGATTTCGACCAATATTATATCATTGTTTTTTTTCATTTACAATTGCACTATGTTTAAAATAAATGGGACATGCTCTGTGAAAAAGGGGTCTTAATGCATCTTAATACGCCGGAAAGAAAGTTCGCCTCAAGTGAGTTCGATACCGGGTTGAGGCTAACTTTCTTTCCGGCGTATTTTCGCCTCTCACCTCTGCTGAAGCATGTGAGTAAAGTAGTCGGTGGCTTGGGAAAGAAAGTTGTGTTAGTACTGGTGTGAGAAAGCCAGGAAACATATGTGCGTCACCGACCGCCATGATATGACCTTAGCTGTTGAAGTGGCGTTGAACCCCAGTACAACCAACCATAATGCATCTGCGAAAAGTATCGACCCAGGTCGGACTGCGCAGGCTAACCTCAGCCGAAACTTTTCTCTCTTGGTCAATTTTCTGTTGGTTGAAGGACCAGGTTTCCTCATGATTAAGTCAGTTGTTAAAGAACGCCGCTAGTAGGGATCCACAAATATATGTAATGGCTTGCCAGGTACCATGTATCATAGAGATGTATTAACTCATTACCAAACGACAATATTATACACTTGTCCAAATCGATTTTTGCAGACGACAAAATAAAATGTGGCTGAAAATTTGAAATTTGTTTTGTAAAGGGTAGAAAACATTGTGGGAAAAGGAGAAAATGCTAACCAGCATTTTCTCCTTTTACCACAATGTTTTCTAAAGGCTTCTTTCCCGGGGGGTCAAAAGTAGGGATTGAGTGGTAATGGGTTAAGCCCACTTTTGCCAGAGAATAATCTTTCAAGCATGATCTTGACCTATTCCACGCTCCTAACCGCAAACTAAACTGTTTTTCCTGTGTTTTCTTCATATTTGGTTGATAACCAGCATTTCTGCTTTTTCCACAATACTTTCTTGAAAGACTACTGGAACAATTAATTTCATTTCATTTGAACTACTTGCAGATTTGTCGTCTGCAAAGTGTTTTCAATATGGACGAGTCCACGATTCATCGTTAGAGAAAAGGTTTAAAGCATGCATGACTTAGATTTAAAATTATGTCAACTTTAGGATTTTTCATCGGCCCACACTTTCGGCGCGAGTTCTGGCGTAGTCCCCAGGAAGTATAACCGAAAGAGATTACTGTAAGTTGTCAGAACTTGTTTCTCAGTCGATGTAAAATAAATACTGTTTAAACTTAACTAAGATTTTTTTTTTCAGGTGCTGCTATGATCTTTGAGAACGGGAACAAAGCTGCTTGCACGAAAAATTTCAACATTTCATCGGAAGATTTTAGGGTAATAATTCATTTTAATTCTAAAAACCAAACTGCCATTTGTCTTTATCCGCAGCAAGCTGTTAAAACATTTCTTGCAAAATATATGGTATACTTACTCAGAGCTCCAAATAGATGGAGTGATTTTGATTACAAAATTGAAAATATCAATTGCTATCGACTAAACCCTATGTTGTGGGTACTCATTAGAATCGTCTCGTCGAGACGATTCTAATGACTCCCCACAACATAGGGTTTGAAGGAGAAATAATGGATTTAGAATACCGTCACTACCTGATAATTGGAGCTCTGCTTATTATACATTGGTCAATCCATTATAAGATGTTTGCTTCTTGCTATACTGCATCACGGAAATGCACTAAGCCTCCTTTCGCAACAGCATATCCCATTTATTCATTTATTTATCATATTTGTACTTTCAGAACTTTTACCGAGCTTACATGGACCCGGCTGTGGACAGAGTGGCATTCCGAGGAGTAACATATTGTATCAAAAGTCGGGACTCAGATCAGATGGTCTGTTTCAATGGGAACAAATATATTATTATGAACAGAACCCAGAAAATGTTCATCTTGACTCACTGTGTCTCAAAACAAAAGAGTGTGCTTGTAGCAGAGTGGATCAACAGTGTTGCCAAGAAATTGAAGGAACGACGGACTTGATCGTGAAATATGTTCTTGCCCAAGGGACAGATTCTATACTCTTCAACACTGAAAGCGTCTGCGCTTGACCAGCTTGAGTGTGGTGCAAATAAATGGTGCAAATCTTTGAATAGATTGAAAACATTGTGGGAAAGAGATGTGGTGTAAGTAAAAAATTATTTTGAAAAGATTGGAAACGTTGAGGGACAAAGCAGAAAATGCTGGTCACTAGCAAATTTTGCTTTTCCCACAATGTTTTCACAATGGCATCTTACTCAGGGCCATTAAACCATGGGATAAAAGGATGAAAATACATATTTTTCATTTGACAGATCTGATCATAAAGCCATTTGCCTGGTATTGCGGCAAAATATATTTTGTTTGTTTTGATTGATTGATTGATTGATTGATTGATTGATTGATTAATTGATGGATGGATGGATGGATGGATGGATGGATGGATATGCCGAACATAATTCATTGCATGTTATTTATTGTTATTTATAACATAATGTTTTTTTTTAGTACGTATTCATTAACCACATACAACTCCAACTCTCTTGTAAAATATATTAAATAATTAAACTACAAAATCAGTATTCCAGATTTTTTTTCTGTTTTTGAAACTCACACCTTAGTTCAATGTGTTTGGAACAGCAGCTTAAATAGTCATTTTAGCAGAGACATCAAAGCACTGAAAGCACTGTTTGACAATAACAAAACAGCCACCTGTTTTCAAAACAAAGCCTTGTCCTCGATAATAGACAAGGAAGACATGGAGGATATTTGTTGTTTTTTGGGGTAAACGATCGACATGAATTTCATGGAGTGGACATCATCGGTAATATTTTCACGAATGGCGCAGCCACGAGTGAAAATGTTACCGATGGTGTTCACGAGATGAAATAAATTTCGATCTTTCACCGAAAAAAAAAAAGCAAATATTCTATTTATTTCATGCTTTTTACCCTTTCTTGGAGGAGCTTTATCAAAATCCATTACAGTTCTTTTCCGTTATTCCCCGTGGCGTACCCCTTTTGCATAGCAACGCATTACAATATTACGTCAAGCGCGAGAAATGTAAGGTAAATGACGTCATCTTTCCATCTGGTTGTGAAGCACGCGTAATTAACCTAGGCAACAAGAAATGAAAATCGGTATTTTCACTGGTGATACCAGTGTAAAATCGAAAAAGATTTTCACTGCTATTTCTCGATATCCTACTGGAAAGCATGAAATAATATGAAATTATTTTATATAATAACTATATATCGCTCTACATAACTGGCGACGTACTTAGTCTTATTGCAGATCTAGGCTATGCGAGTAGATCATACCAAGCAAGAGTTCGCATAATATTGATTCATTTTCGTTGAACAACCTACCGAATCATCAAGGTATTTACTAATATTAGCAAAACATTCGATCTAAGTCAGCTTGTGTGGACTGCGCAGCTGGCATTGGTCGATAGTTTTTGCAGTTGCATTAAATTTTCTTTTCATGGAGTATCCCTCATTAATGTGTTTAACCCATTACCACACAAGAAAATTTTAGACTGGTCCAAATTGAAAGCATTTGCAGACGACAAAATAAAGGTGACTGAAAATTTTAAATTTGTTCTGGGAAGAGTAGAAAACATTGTGGGAAAAGGAGAAAATGCTGGTTACCAGCATTTTCTCCTTTTCCCACAGTGTTTTCAAAAGGCTTCTTTCTCAGGGGCGTCAAAAGTAGGGATTGTGTGGTAATGGGTTAACTCAACAAAAGTTTCAGTAGATTATAAACAAGTGTTAAATTTCGTGAGCATTTCACATAGTAAAGGTTTGAATGTATTTTGTACATATTTCCCATGCTGATGAGAGATATACATGTATTTTCTTGCTAACGATGAAATAAACCGATACAATGCATAATACTCGTATTTTTACTACATGGATCGAATGTTGGGTATGGCAGAAAACTTGAAACTGTGCCAAAAGAATTAAAGAAAAACCAGGATTGTATACAGTAATATTTGTCAGAGTGAAATGTTAAAACCGTCGAAACTGTTGGGCAAAAATAATGCATACATGTATCAATAATGTGGTACTACACCTATTCTTGGAGTGGAAGACACTAAGAGTCTCTCTCCAAAGCAGAAGACCATAGCATGTTGATTAAACCCCACGGAGAGGCAATGTCCGTCTTTGTTTTGTATAAATACTTTTTCCAGCAGTTTTGCACATCCTACTAAAAACAAAAACACAAATGAAACTTTCAAGCCGATAGTAAAAACTCGGATACCCGTGGATGCTATATTTCAAACTTAATCGTTGGAGAAAAAAAATCTCCTTACCGGACAGTGTAGATTCAAGATCAGACTGCACGTTCTGTGCAGTCTGATCTGAATCTACACTGTCCGCAAAAGGTCAGTGAATCGTGCCTAGCAGTCTTAAGGTAAAAACAGCAGATACACTGGCAGATGCATCTTTCCATCCGCTCTAAGTTCCTGTTTAATCAGAGCTATGCACAGTACTCATTCCAATCACTGGCTGCTTTCCAACATAGACCAAATCAAACCAATGATCTTCGAGGCACACACGAGCCCTGGATTTCGCTTTAACCTTTTACCAAACAACAAAACTTCATACTGGTCCAATTTCAAAGCACTTGCAGACGAAAAAGTAAATGTCACTCAAAAATTGAAATTTGTTTCCAATGGGGTGGAAAGTATTGTGGGAAAAGGAGAAAATACTGTGGCTACCAGTATTTTCTCCTTTTCTAGCAATGTTTTCAAAAGGCTTCTATTACGGGGTCGTAAAAACTAGGGATTGTTTGGTAAAGGGTTAAGCAGAGCTATACACAGTACGTTTTCCAATCACTGGCTGCTTTCCATCATCCATCATAAACAAAGTCAAAACAATGATCGTCGAGGGAGACACTTTTAAAAGCGCACAAGCCTGTCAGTTACCATTCGAAGTTTTCATAAGTCTCTCCATGATATAACTTTTAGCTTAACTCTCCGAATGATTAAATCGGCTATAGGTCTGAGAATACACAGAGAAAATCCAGAGGAAGAACTGCCAAAATGCCGGTGCTGTCACCACATATAACATATGCAATATTGTTGGTCATTATGCAAGCACTGAAATTAAATTGAATGATCACTTATTGACTGGCTTAGGTGGACAGACGAGCACCAAAAATGCATAAACCAGCTGATTAAAAAAATGCACCTTTCACTGGCGAATACAGGGGGGTCGGGAGGTTCGGAGATGAATCACATAAATTTCAAGATTTTTTTTTGCTGGACTTCCAACTCATTGGCGACTGATTTGTGCTTTGGGTCCGTGTCTGCATATCTGAGATTGACCGAGTTGAACCCCCCCTCCTCACTTGAAGAAATCCTGCCTGGATCTGCCCTGCCTTTGGATACTGGATTCGCTAACTCGCTTGAGGAGGAGGGGGCGTTAATTGGAGTTTCGTTTTTCACAATCCTGCCAATCTTTTAAAAATATACGTCTATAAACGGGTCATCTTAACAAACAATGCATAGTGCAGTAGCGGTCTTTTTGAAAATATTGATGTACATGTATAAGAGAAACAGCACAGTGTAATTTTCCTTTTCCTACAATATTTTCTATCCTTTCAGAGACAAATCCCAGCATTTGAGCCATATCTAAATTGTCGTGTGCAACTGCTTTCGATTTGGACTAGTGTAAAATTTTGTATTCATGGTAACGGGTTATAAAAAAAATTATCGATGAAAAATCTCAGTACATGCACTTTATTCCAGCACTTTATTCCTACACATTCCAATACACCTCCGAGCTCCTCTTTGATAACAGACAGACACACAGTCATGTAGTAAACAGTTTAGCAATCGTGTTTGTTGGGACGACAACGACGAGTAAATATTCTTGCCTGCGTTTTACACTAGAAAATCTTACTCAGCAAACGCTTTCACTCTTTTATCAGACGAATGATGAAAAATCTATCTTTCATAATGTGATTGTTATTATTACAAAACCGAAAATAAAGGCAGGTAAGGGGACATTCTGTAATGCAAATGTATCGTCAGTCGCAGAATAAAATGCCGTGTAGAATGATTACAAAGATACGGCTTTATAAAGATATCTCGAATGAAAAAATTATTCTGTCCCATCTGCAAGTAAAAGAGAACAAACGCTTGACCTTCATAATTCATTGATAGCACATGGTGTTACGCATAAAAAAGAATCACTAGTTGAATAAGGACATGTAATCATTGTCTTTTTCTGCAGAATCATTTACATATATGCAAATCTTTACAAGTGTAAAAAAAAAATACTTTGTCAGAAGTTGAAGGCAACAAGGTGGATGTGGCTCAAATGAGGAGACTTGTCCATGCTTAACCCTTTACCAAGCAGTCTCTGGTTTTTACGACTGTGAGAAAAAAGCCTTCTGAGTACATTGTTGGAAAAGGAGAAAATGCTGGTAACCAGCATTTTCTCCTTTTCTCACAATGTTATCTTTTAATTGTTGAGTCATGTTTATTTTGTTGTCTGCAAATGCTTTTAGCGTGGACATGTCATTTGGAGAAGAGTCAGAAGGGTGTAAAACATTGTGGGAACGCAGACTTTGATAGTGACCAACAGTTTCTCCTTTACCAACAAGATTTTCAAAAGCTGTCAACTTTAGGTTCATTTAGTAATATTGAATAAACATTGAGAAAGTGAGTTTTTCTACACATGCCATTGATTTTTTTTTCTTTCAGAAGACCACAAGAACAGTTCTCTTTGGGTTGTAGAATTATGTCAGGAGACTTTGGCTACTCTTCTTCTATGGAGAATCCAGATCATAAAGGTGTGTTAACCCTTCACTAAACAGTCCCAGGTTTTAACAATACTGAGGCCTTTTGAAAACTTTGTGGGAAAAGGAGAAATTGCTGGTAACCAGCATTTTCTACTTTTCATATGAACTTTTCTATCCTATCATATCATTTGTACCACTTTCAGATTTGTCTGTTAGACTGTTACAGATGCTTTCAATTTGGAAGTGTTTTAAATTGATTGTATTGGATAAGGGTATGCAAGAACAAATTATATTTCATGTGTCTTATTTTTAGCTCACCTGAGAACAACATGCTCAAGGGGAGCTTTTAGGGTCACTGGGTGTCCGTCGTCCGTCGTGCGTCGTCAACAATTCTTTAAACATCAACTCCTCCTAAACCGCTGGGCCAATTTGGACCAAAGTTGGCAGGAATGTTCCTTGGGAGGTCCTCTTTAAAAATTGTTCATAGAATTTGATTCCGTCAAAAACTGTGGTTGCCGTGGCAACCAAATAGAATTTTTTAGCAAATTCTTTAAAAATCTTCTCCTCTGAAACCGCTGGTCGGATTTTGAAATTATTTCACAGATATGTTCCTTTCCTATTCAAAAACTGTTCGTGAAATTTTGATCTGTCAAAAATTGTGGCTGTGGTGAATGGGGGCTATTTGCACTACACAGAAATCAAGGAATTCTTTAAAAATCTTCTCCTCTGAAACCACTGGTCGGATTTTAAGATAATTTCACAGATATGTTCCTTGAGTGACCCTTTTCAAAAACTGTTCGTGAAATTTTGATCCGTCAAAAAATGTGGCTCTGGTGAATTGGGGCTACTTGCACTATACAGAAATCAAGGAATTCTTATAAAATCTTCTTCTCTGAAACTGCTGGTCAGATTTTGAAATAATTTCACAGAGTTGTTCCTTGGGTGACCCTTTTCAAAAGCTGTTCGCAAAATTTTGATAGGTCAAGAAACATGACTCTGGTGAATGGGGGCTACTTGCACTATAGGGAAATGAGGAAATTCTTAAAAAATTTTCTTCTTTGAAACAGCTGGTCAGATTTTGAAATAATTTCTCAGGGATGTTCCTTGGGTGACCCTTTTCAAAAAGTGTTTGCGAAATTTTGATTGGTCAAGAAACATGGTTCTGGTGAATGGGGGCTACTTGCACTATCGGGAAATGAAGAAATTTTTAAAAATTCTTCTTCTCTGAAATGGCTGGACAGATTTTGAAATGATTTCACAGAGATGATGCTTGGGTGACCCTTTTCAAAAATTGTTCACAAAATTTTGATCAGTCAAGAAACATGGCTCTGCTGAATGGGGGCTACTTGCACTTTCTGGAAATGAAGAAATTCTTGAAAATTCTTCTTCTCTGAAACCCCTAGTCAGATTTTAAAATAGTTTGACAGAGATTTTCCTTGGGTGATCCTTGCTCTTGTGAATGGGGGATACTTGCACTATATGGACATGATGAAATTCTTGAAAATTCTCTTTCTCTGAAACCCCTGGTCAGATTTTAAAAGAAATTTTCCGAAATGTTCCTTGGGTGACCCTTTTCAAAACTTGTTCGTAAATTTTGATCCATCAAGAAACATGGCTCTCGTGGATGGGGGATACTTGCTCTTATACAGAAATGAAGAATTCTTAAAAATTCTTCTTTTTGAAACTGATGGTCAGATTTCGAATGTTTCAATACCTCAAAAAAAAAAATAGGCTATGGTCATCTCAAAAATTCAGGTGAGCGATCCAGGGCCATCTTGGCCCTCTTGTTAGAAATGTTATGTGTAAAGAAATGTCGTAATTTAAGCTGGGGGGAATTATTTCCCTGACACAGTGAATATTTTTCTCCTGCTGAAAATCTGGAACTACTTTTTTTTTAAAATTTGTTATCTGGTTAATTGACTTGAGATCACTGATTTTAAAAGTGGCATTCGTTGACAAAATAATCAGAGAAAATATATAATTTATTTCATCAGCTTGTGGTTAAAATAGGGAAATATTTGCCCAAAAAGGGAAAGGTCCGTGAAAATAACTTGTGCCTTACGGCACTCATTATTTTTGCATACCTTTCCTTTTTTCAGCAAATATTTCCCCATATTAACCACAAGCTGATGAGATAAACTCTATAAGTTACTTTCTTATTCTTTCAGGTCTTTGGTTACAAAGTCAAATTAGATTTTGTATATGATAAAAAGAAAATATCTGTGTACATTTTCTAGTATCTTTGAAAAAGCCTCATATTTATACCCTCCCAAAAGAACGTTTTCGGGTGTATACTTGAATCAGCCTGTCTGACCATGTGTCTGTCCGTCCCTGTGTCTGTTGGCGTACAAAATACTGTCAAAGCGCTGCCAGGGGTATAAAGTCACATCCAGTGACAGCTCTAGTTTAAATTTAGTTTGGTGTGGTAGAAAAATTCTTCTTATTGGAATGTATCAATTTTTGACCACCTATATTAAGATTTTTGTGGCATGTATTCATTACAATTATTTTTTGTAAAATTCTATTGGGTACATACAGCATCATATTGCCTTCAGACTGCTAAAGACAATCTTCTTAACTGAACAGCATTGTCCAAAATTTGGATCATTTTGTTCACAATAAGGAAGTTGGCCAAAATTAGACAATACTGTTGCCCTGAGGGATATTGTCATATTTGTTTCATGATAGCATATTTAATAAGACAACTATAAAGCTGGTTAAATAAGATTTAGTTTCTCTGTGATATTGAGTCAAGTGTTCAGATTCTCAGACTCATAAAAGTTGAAAGACTAAATTAGTAAAAGAGCATATGTGATATTTCATCAGTGAACCTATCAATGTAATAGGACACACATTATGTACAGTGAACACAAAGGATGACAGCTTGCTGGGCAAAAAAGGTGTCTTTTGTTAATGGTATGGAAATTGTTGTTGTGATTGAATAATCAATTGCTTGTTTAACTTACAAGCCATTCTGCCTTGAAACACGGTAGTTTTCCAGAAATAGTTCTAGTGTGTGATCATTCAAAACATTATTGTAGTTATGGATTTTACATTTCAAAATTTAATCCTTTACCTGAGAATAACGTTTAAGAGAAGTCTAAATGCATCAGACAATAAATTAAATATAGTAAAACAATGTTGTGAGAAAATGCTGGTTATCAGCTTTGTGTCTGTTACCAACACCTTCTTCCTCAAGGTCACTAAACGAGGGATTGTGTGGTAAAGGGTTAGACTTCTAAGCATTATTCAGATTTTCTTTGCAGACAGTATATATGATAAGATCACATTTATATTGCACCTTGGAATTTGTTGTTTAAATCTTGAATGTAGAAAACAGCAGCTTTCTCAATGTAGTTGCCGAATTGGTTGATAGAGATCAAGATCAGATGGCAAAAAACTTGCAGTCTGATATTTTTGTCCTCACTGTCTGCTTTCCAGAAACACTGCAGGCAAAAGCAACTTTCATATTGAAGTAAATTGTGTTTTATGTTTAGACTTAACCCTTTACCCCATAAGGCATTTCTATGGTATCTCTAATTGACCTTAAATAACAGCAAGGATGAAGCCATTTTTTATGTGTAGAGGACACCTTTTGATCACATAGAAAACATTGTGACAAAAGGTGAAATTGCTCGTCATGAGCAATTTCACCTTTTGCCACACTGTTTTCCAAAGGCTTCTACAAGCAATGAGTAGAAACAAGTATCTATGGAGTAAAGTGTTAAAACATATGTGTGGCTTACAGGGCACTATAAGGGTTATTGTTATATGACAGGGTCTGGGGATGCAGGGGCATCAGGACACAGGAGTATGGGAAATGGACGGAATGGAAACGGAAGGATGTCCCCTTCTTCACCACTCAAACTTTTTGGACAGGCCAAAAAAGCAATCAATGAAATCTTTAAGGACATTACAGACTATATCAAGGAAGCAGATTCTTTTGTGGAAGGTAACTGGAAATATAGACTTTTACTTGTAATAATTATGAGATATGAAATTTCAAGGTTTAACCCTTTCCCAAACAAGCCCTGGTATTTACGTGTCTGTAGTAAAAGTCTTTTGAAATCACTGTTGAAAAAGGAGAAATTGCTCATAACGAGCAATTTCTCCTTTTCCCACAGTGTTTTGTACCCTTTTTAAGAAGTTTCTGCCATTTTCTCCAAACCTAAAATTGTCTTCTGCAAACTCTTTTAGATCTGAAGAGTCCAAAATTTGTCATTTAGGAAAGTGTTAAATAATAATTTGTAAAACAAATGCAAGAGCAGTATATTTCAGACTTAAAACAAGGCTTATGTTGAATTATGACACACTTTTACTAATTAACTTTTTTACCTGAACTGATAGATACTCCAACCATTTGTTTGATTTATAAAGAGGTGTAAAATGATTTTTGATAATTCATTATACAGTATAATTATCTGGTTTATGTTATGGTCATTCTTTTTCATCTTATGCTATCTAGACGGTACTTCATTTCAGATATAGAATCCGCAAAAACTTTGGAAAACCTAAGTTATACAGAAAAAGTAAAAGAGTACAGAGAAAGGGTATCTGGCATAACAGAGGTGTTAGGAAGGGACCACATGAAAGTTGTCTTCTTTGGAAGGTGAGATAATTAGGAATGGTTTCCTCCCCTCATGGGGTTTTTCACTGTATACATGTATATTGACAACCAATAGGATAAAAGATTGTGTCCTGATTTCAACTGTTATATGTTGAAACAAGTTCCAAACTAAACTAGCCTCTGAGGAAATAGGGTCTCACAAAAAGCTTTGAGATGAACTGGCCGACTTAAACCATATTTCATATACCCTGTCCCATTTCTAAGAAGGAAAGAGAACTGTAACAAAAGTAAAAATGAAAAGCTTCAATTTGTGTTAAAAGAACGAAATTGAATGTACATAAGGTCTTCATTTGTGACTTTTTGACCTTGGAAAATAAAGCAATCGTGATTCTGATTGTTCGCATGAGTAACTGGATCTGATGCCATGCTCCTGTGTAAAGGCAGGATCCTTTTAGGCAACCTAGCATACGAGCCTTACTTTTAACCCTTTTCGCCATTTCTATACTATCTCTAATTGGCTCTAAATAACAGTAAAGGATGAAGCTGTTTCCTATGTGTATATGACACCTTTTTGATAGCATATAAACATTGTGACAAAAGGTGAAATTGCTCGTCACGAGCAATTTCACCTTTAGCCACAATGTTTTTTAAGGCTCCTACAAGCAATGCATAGAAATGAGTATCTATGAAGTAAAGGGTTAAAACTGCCTTTTTACTGAAAAATTAAGATTTTTTTAGCATAAAACAAAAGGTTGAAATATTAACCAAACAATTTGTGAATTGAGATTTGTGTGTATAGATTCTTTGCAGACATGAATAATATTTCTTGATATTTTTCCATGTACAGAACATCTAATGGTAAAAGTACCACAATCAATGCTATGTTACGAGAGAAGATTCTGCCCTCCGGTATAGGGCATACAACCAACTGTTTTATACAGGTAGAGGGCTCTGATGGTCAGGACGGTTATATACTGACGGAGGAAGAACCTGACAGACCTAAAAGTGTTCAAGTAAGTGTACTTCCTATGGGTAAGAATTGAGAAATGCACAATTTTAGCTCAGCTGTTAGCTGAGAAAATGTCAGAATATCGCCATAGCCCTAATGACGTCGTGTATGTCATCATCTTTGTCGTCGTTTGAAAACTTTGATATTTAATACTACCTCAGTCAATACTGGAGATATTTTCTATAATCTTGGGGAAGTTGTATGCTATTTAAAGGGGAACCTATACAACAAGGGCAGGTTACTATCAATGTATTTTTGACATTGTGTTATGCCCCTTTTTTGACTGAATTTTCACAGAAACTGCAGCTGAGAGTTGGCATCCACATCATGACATGTGCCAGTGGTGATTTTGTTCTGTTTATAGCTGTACTTGGTGTACCATAGGTTGTTGGACATGCACTTCTACATTGATTGTTAACCCTTTCCCAAACAATCCCTGCTTTTTAAGGGTCTGGAATAGTAGCCTTTTGAAAACATTGTGGAAAAAGAAGAAAATGCTGGTAACCAGCGTTTTCTCCTTTTCCCACAATGTTTCCTACCCTATCATAGACAGAAATCATCTTTTCAGCTATAGTTGAATTGTCATCTGCAAATGCTTTCAGTTTGGTCTAGTCCAAAAGTTTGTCATTTGCTAAATGGTTAAAGAGCTTTTTTTTTTCTGCATGTGCTTGCAAAGACACCTGGTGCGTGTTCGTTTAACAATTTTTACATGGGCATTAGATATTTTTGCCAAAAAATGTTGACTAAAAAAGCAATCACAGCTAAGCATTGACTCCTGTATGTATGGGCCTTACTTTCTTTGACCATTCATTAGTGTTTGTATCTTTTTTTTTTTCAGTCAATAAAACAACTTGCAAGTGCCCTCAGTAATGTAAAGTTAAAGGAAAACAGTTTGATTAGAATTCTCTGGCCAAAACAGAAATGTCGGTTACTGAGAGAGGATGTGGTGTTAGTAGATAGGTAAGCTAGATATACCTGCATTAAAACGATTTTTTACTGGATAGATTAAAAAAAAATGACACAGAGTGCCGTCATTTCCTGGTAGGACTAACTGAGGGAGTCAAGCCAGTTATACTTGCTCTGAAAAGAGAAGTGTTACATAGGAATAACAAAGGGAAATGTACTTGTAATTTATTGGTTGGCATACCATAATAAATTAACTATTTCAGATACACATAAGTCTTTTAAATTAATCACAAATATTGCTATGAGGTTTACAAACTAATATTCTGATATACTTCAGCCCTGGTATAGATGTAACCCCAGACTTGGATTTATGGATAGACAAGTTCTGTCTGGATGCAGATGTGTTTGTATTGGTGTCAAATGCAGAATCAACTTTGATGCAAACAGTAAGTTATACTAAATTTAAAACTTGACATTTACTTGTGCATTGAGCGTATAAACATTAGCCTTCAATGAAGGATACATTCTCTCAAGAAGTATTTTTATCATGTGATATTCTTTGATTGTCTTTCTGTATAGTTTTTTAGCTTGGCTATTTTCAAAGGAAACATCATCTTATTGTCATTGTCTTGTCGTCATCTGTGTCATTGTCATTTAAAAACTTTCGACTTTTCATAATATCTTTCTTCAAATTTGGACAAGTTTAGATCTATCAAAAGGGGAACCAATAAAAGGGCAGATAACCATCAAAGCATTTTTAACCCTTTACCACACAATCCCGACTTTTAACAACCCTAAAAGAAAAGCCTTTTGAAAACATTGAGGGAAAAGGAGAAAATGCTGGTAACCAGCATTTTCTCCTTTTCCTACAATATTTCTACTCTGCCAGAAACAAATTTCAACTTTTGAGTTACCTCTGTTTTGTCGTCTGCAAGTGGTTCAATTTGGACCAGTCTAAAATTTTGTTGTTTGGTAAAGAGTTAACACAGTTTATGCCATTATAAGACTTACTACAGCAGAGTGATGGCATCTGAATGTGGTGCTTTTATTATGCAGACAGATAGCTGCAGGATGTCTGTAAAGATTTAATGTCTGTGACATAATTAATCATTGTAGTATCCTATACAACTGACACAACTTTTGTTTCATAATAATCACAAAGATGTTGGGGTACATATTTGCCATCATATATAGAAAATTCTGGTTGTATTTGCCAGAATTTTCTATATATGAAAGTAACACAATTTCTGATTGGCTCAACCATTTGGTTGTCGGGTATTGGGTTGGGGTGTATACCTACCCTGACTTGTCTAGTAAAGATTTGAGGAAGCATTCTTTTGGAATTATCATTTATATTTTGTTTATTATAGATCATATTTTGTTATCTTGTTTCACGCAGGAAAAGAATTTCTTCCATAAAGTCAGTTCAAGATTGTCAAACCCAAACATTTTCATTCTACAAAATCGTTGGGACATTTCTGCCTTTGAGGATGATGTGGACCAAGTAAAACAACAGCACTTAGATAGGAATCTTCAGTTTTTATGTAATGAACTCAATGTCATGGACAAGAAGGAAGGTCTAGAGAGAGTGTACTTTGTGTCATCCAGAGAGGCCCTTGCTGCTAGACTTAAAGAAACAGGGACACCTACACCAAGTATATCTAACCCTTTACCAAATTACAAAATCTTAGTCTTGTCCAAACTGAAAATGGGAGAAAGGGAGAAAATACTACAATTTTTGCCTTTTCTCACAATATTTTTAAAGCTGTTTTCCTAGGGTTGCTTACACACTAGAGTCAACTTGTTATTTCTTGAAAGAAAAGGTGCTGCGGAGTACTTTGAAAAGATGCTATTCTGGCTACTTTTTGCAAAATGTTAGGGAAGGAAATTGTAAAATTCTCTTGTCTGGTACAGAGTTAGAGGGTTAGCAAAGAATTTAATTAATGACCAAACCCCTAATATTCATGCTCCATATTTCTGTGTTGACTTAATTCCTAATCTGATTTGTTTTTAGCTCACCTGAGCACAACGTGCTCAAGGGGAGCTTTTAGGATCACCCGGTGTCCGTCGTCCGTCGTCCGTCGTGCGTCGTCCGTCGTGCGTCGTGCGTCAGTGCGTCGTGCGTCGTGCGTCGTGCGTCGTCAACAATTCTTTAAACATCAACTCCTCCTAAACCGCTGGGCGGATTTGGACCAAACTTGGCTGGAATGTTCCTTGGGAGGTCCTCTTTAAAAATTGTTCACAGAATTTGATTCCGTCAAAAACTCTGGTTGCCATGGCAACGAAATGGAATTTTTTAGCAAATTCTTTAAAAATCTTCTTCTCTGAAACCGCTGGCCAGATTTTAAAATAATTTCACACAGATGTTCCTTGGGTGACCCTTTTCAAAAATTGTTCGCGAAATTTTGATCCGTCAAGAAATATGGCTCTGGTGAATGGGGGCTTCTTGCACTATACAGAAATGATGAAATTCTTAAAAATTCTTCTTCTCTGAAACCGCTGGCCAGATTTTAAAATAATTTCACACAGATGTTCCTTAGGTGACCCTTTTCAAAAATTGTTCGTGAAATTTTGATCCGTCAAGAAACATGGCTCTGGTGAATGGGGGCTTCTTGCACTATACAGAAATGAAGAAATTCTTAAAAATTCTTCTTCTCTGTAACTGCTGGTCAGATTTTAAAATAATTTCACAGAGATGTTCCTTGGATGACCCTTTTCAAAAATTGTTCGCGAAATTTTGATCTGTCAAGAAACATGGCTCTGGTGAATGGGGGCTTCTTGCACTATACAGAAATGAAGAAATTCTTAAAATTCTTCTTCTCAGAAACCGCTGGTTAGATTTTGAAATAATTTCACAGACTTGTTCCTTGGGTTACCCTTTTCAAAAATTGTTAGCGAAATTTTGATTGGTCAAGAAACATGGCTCTGGTGAATGGGGGCTACTTGCACTATATAGAAATGAAGAAATTCTTGAAAATTCTTCTTCTCTGAAATGGCTGGACAGATTTTGAAATAATTTCACAGAGATGTTCCTTGGGTGACCCTTTTCTAAAATTGTTCGCAAAATTTTGATTGGCCAAGAAACATGGCTCTAGTGAATGGGGGCTACTTGCACTATATGGAAATGAAGAAATTCTTGAAAATTCTTCTTCTCTGAAACCTGTGGTCAGATTTTAAAATAATTTGACAGAGATGTTCCTTGTGGGACCCTTTCCAAAAGCTGTACATATAATTTTGATGCATCAAGAAACATGGTCTTGTGAATGGGGGCTACTTGCACTATATGGACATGATGAAATTCTTTAAAATTCTCTTTCTCTGAAACCCCTGGTCAGATTTTGAAATTATTTCAGAGAGATGTTCCTTGGGTGACCCTTTTCAAAACTTGTTTGTAAATTTTGATCCATCAAGAAACATGGCTCTCATGGATGGGGGCTACTTGCTCTTATACAGAAATGAAGAATTCTTAAAAACTCTTCTTTTTGAAACTGATGGTCAGATTTCGAAATGATTTTTACAGGTGACCTTTTGAAAATTGCATGGCAAAATTATAAATTTGGTTCCAATGTTTGAATACCTAAAAAAAAAAATAGACTATGGTCATCTCAAAAATTCAGGTGAGCGATCCAGGGCCATCTTGGCCCTCTTGTTGATATTTAGAATCGTGATACATGTATTATAAACCACTTGTTGTCTATGCCTGCACATGATTTGAAATCAAGCTTTTTGTTTTACAGCAGGAATATTGCAGGAAGGATTTCAAGAGAGGCTTTTCTCATTTTCAAACTTTGAAAGACAGTTTGAGGTAAAATTTTGATTGTACAGATTTTTTAATTTGCTTCTGTGAAATAGTAATGAAATATTGATGCAATAGCTTCTTTGAGAAGACAACTGCCAAACTTGCATTTGAAATGACTACTTGCAATGCCTATAAGCAAACAAAATAGTGGCAAGGAAGTATTTAGGGTAATACAAATACCAGGTTTCAGTCTTTGCCCAAATTTTGTTTGGAACAGAAGAGAAGAAATTGGCTTAATAAACTTGATATTCAGAGATTGTACCCTGCTGGATATTTTGGACAGTCCTCTAGGCAAGGCTTTCTAAACCCAGCTTTCCCAAGTTATACTAGGAAGAGGTGAAAAAAGTGAGCTGTCCCCATGACATGACTGAAAAATAATGATAAGATTATATGACAGATTAGCAAATTGATCAGAATACTCCAGTAAATATGTCTACTTTTTCCATTAGATAATAACAAAGAAATTATTATTATTTGATGTAAAAGTGAGAAAATTCTAATGATTTAAACCTTTCCCAGAATCTTTAGAAACGTCCACATTGGAAATATTTTGCAGGTGACAAATTTAAATATTGTTTATGAAAAGGAACATTAGCTCTTTCATAGGTTAGAATACATTGTAGAAAAGGAGAAAATGCTGATTACCATCATTTTCTCCATTTCTGTGAATATTTTCTAAAGGCTTCATCCACATGTTTATTTTAACCTGGTATTGTTTGGTAAAGTTTTAAATAGTATATATTTCATAAATCTGATATTTAAATGATGATGGGTTAGTGTGCCTATCTCAATCATTTGATTTTCTTTTGCTTTGCAGGAATGTATTTCCAAATCAGCTGTGAAAACAAAGTTTGAACAACATACAAACAGAGGCAAAAATATGACATTAGAACTTAGAAATATGATGGAAGAGATGTACAAAAACAGCATTCAACAGAAGTATGTATTTTCTTTAACATTTTCAGTGTGATATAATTCTTAGCTCTCTAGGATGAAGGCCAAAGTAACAGAGTTCACAAGATGTCCTGTGTGGCTCAATGGTAAAGTGTGGGACTCATAACCCTATAGCCACAGGTTAGAGCCTCACTGGCAATACACTTCAGAGCCCTAGCCGAGTAATGGTGAAACCCAGGACATACATGAAGTTGTAAGCTGTCACCATGATACAACTTCAGTAATACTGAAAGCAGCGGAAAACACTCTTCATTCAAACAGCTGAGCATACATCATTAGATGACTGCTGTTTGTCCATTTTAAATGGAAACTTACTGTTGATATTGTCATATTTAATCGATACAGTCAGCATTTTAAATCAGATTTATTTGAAACTTTAGGAAATTCATTGAAACCTGCACAAAAATACATCTGAATGTCTTGTAAGTGTACTAGTTTAACAGACATGCCATTCAGAATCATGAAATCTCTTCAATAGGCATATTTGTATAGAAATGGTTGATATTAGGTATTATGCATTACAGTGATGCCATGAAGAAGACTAGACGAGAACTGGCAGATGAACTTGACTATATGGAAAAGCAGCTTTGTTTGTTGACAACAGAGATAAAAGAGAAAATTAGAGCTATGGTGGAGGATGTGGAGAGAAAGGTGAGAGATTTACCATTGACATTGCTAGGTAGATCAAATATTAAGTTAAAAGTAATTAGATTAAAACCTTAATGTTTAAATTCAAAGTGCCAAGTAGGCTCAAACATTGCACAGAATATTGGAGTTTAAAGATCAAATATCAGACTGCACAGTCATGTGGGGCATTTACCTTTTTTTTTGTTTACTTTTTAGCTCAAGTTCTACCCATCTGATTTGCTGAGACAGAGTGTCTCAAATTAGCCAATGAATAATAAGGGAATTTAGAAATGGAATTTGATACAGAGTTGGTTGTGAATACTGACTGATTCTGATCTCCAGTGGTGAAAAATGCACTAACTATATGTCAATAACACGATGAATTTCTTGAAATTTGCCTGTCTGCTTTTCCTGTAAGACAAAACAGACAATGGGAACAGGTGACTTTGTTTCTGCCCTGTTCCAAGATTTCAGAATGAAAGTATTTGCAAAAGAAAACTAAATGTGACTCAAATAATGATATTTGTGGTCACAGTGATAAAATTGTGATTACTAGCATTTTCTCCTTTTTCCCAGAATGTTTTCAAAAGCACTTACTGTCCCAGGTCTGTTGAAGGATCAAGTTATAAGGTTATATGTAATTTTACAATATTTACATCTATTTTAGGTTGCAACAACATTAAATGATGAAATAAAACGACTTGCCATACTTGTTGATGAATTTGATCGACCATTCCATGCAGATTTGACATCTTTAAATATTTACAAGAAGGTATAGAATTTCTTCTTTTGTATGTAATGCAGAGATTGCTAATTAAATAATATTTTCTGCAAAAATGCACTGTGATATGAATATAATGCAATTTTCTTTGAACACAAGTCTGATAAAGTCAGAATGTGTACTGAGGTATATCAGCCTTGCTTCCATTGGATGGATAAATTGTATGAGGGTCAGGAGAAAGCTTCAGTTGTACCAGGAAAAACTGAGCTCCTAACCATGTTTTCATTCAATACTTAACATTTGCCCCGTGCATTAGTATGAATTTGGTATAAAGTACATGTACACATTTCCCAAAAATTGATTATGGTATTGAGCAGTGTTACAAAAGTGCAATACCTGTACACTCTTCCTGAAATTTGATTGTAAATTGTTCTTTTCAGTGTAACAATTAAGAACAAGTCATGCACAGAAATAATGAAAATTCTTAGTTCTGTAGGTAGTCTGTCATACAACAATGGCTTTGCAGTTTTTATTTCACAGAATGATATGTTAAGCAGTGCTCCGTATGAATTAAAGAAATGCAAGAAACCAACTTTTTTTTGTGCTATTGTATACTTTTTGTGGTAGGATTCAGTCATAACTCTTGACACTTAACCCATTACCACACAATCCCTACTTTTGACGCCCCTGAGAAAGGAGCCTCTAGAAAACATTGTGGGAAAAGGAGAAAATGCTGGTGACCAGCATTTTCTCCTTTTCCCAAAATGTTTTCTACCCTTCACAAAACAAATTTCAAGTTTTCAGTCACTTTTATTTTGTTGTCTGCAAATGCTTTCAATTTGGACAAGTCGAAAATTTTTTCGTCTGGTAATGAGTCAAAATGAAAGAGCAAGGATGTGAAATCAAAGTTACAGCCAAGAGAGCAGTTGATAGATCGTAAACGGACAATACTTTCGTATATACCGTTTCTGTGGCAAAAGTGTCACATTTTATTTTTGTAGGTTTATGTGGTATGAGTATGGGATGATTTTGCCTTTTAGAAAGTGACAACCTTTTTCAGAAAGAATTCCAGAACAAATTCAGATGCAGAATTTTACCCTACAAACCTATCATATTAGTAGAGACTGTAACATTAATTGGATACTTTTGTATTTGAATTAAAGGAAATGCATATTTATCTAGAGGAGAGTGTATGCCGCAACTTACAGGGCAGGTGCACTGGGGTAATTCGTAAAAACATGGACCATATGGAAACCTTTATTATTGGTAGGATTCAAGAGGCTTGCTGTTGTAACCCAATAGATGTTCCTTATATACCCTTTTTTGTTGTGTTATTTTTTTGTCACTGCTTGTTGTTTGTATGACAGGAGAATGAAAAATACTTCCATTGATACATTTATATCTTTGCATAAGATACAAGATCATAAAAGGGCAACAGTTTTGACAAATTTTGAGGGCATCAACAATAATTTCTAGAAAACGGAAATTATGTTTTGAACTGTCATACACATGTAATTAGTAAAAGCAGGGACCTTGCATGCTTGATTATTTGCATTGATACTGATCTTGCATGAAGACTTTTGTTTAGATATTGATCTTATTCTTGTAAAAAATTTTGATATTATAATGTATCCACTGAAAACAGCCTACCAGTAGCTAAAATGCGAACATGTCTGTTACTTCGATATCTGAAAATGGTTGAAGTTTGGCATTGAAGGAAAGGAAAAAACATTTTTGAAGTACATAGCTTCATTCTTCTGTCAGTGCTAAAGTTCACTTGTTTAATTGATGACATTTTTATGCTGTGATTTTGCAATAAAGACTGCCTTACTTTTTAGAACTGTACATAAACTGATCTCCCTGTGAGAAGTAGATCTACTTTGAAGCAAGACGACTTGAAGTATTCTTTACAATCATTTTATTATTTTTCTTTTATCAGAGATTTCATATCCAATTAAAACAAGGCAACAGATTGATTATTTGTGAAAATGTAGTTTTGTGCTCTTTTAAATATAGATTTTCTGTGCCAGAGTTTAAGCGGACCAAATAGTCTGGAATCAAAAACTCATGTCAGTCTGTCTAATTCAAACAATTTAAACAATTATTTTTTTGTAACCATTTTATGCCTAAATATATTATTTGTGTGTGCTCATCTGGCACTTTTGGAGCTAAGGATCAAATAAGATATCAGTTTGTGAGTCCATTTCTAAACATTTTATTGTGATTGTTGTACTTTTATTGCTTTAAACTACAAGGGCCGAGCAAAGCGTTCGTGGAATTTCTTCATAATTTTTTTGTTTGATGTCCGATTGTTTTCAGCTTTTCCCTTCACTTTTCCCAGGTAAAAAAAAAAAAATCACCTGTTTTATTTTACCTAAGATATATTTGTTTTCATTGTAAAGAACACAAGTTTGCTACCATAGAGCATGCCATGAATTGAAATCACTGTTCCCAGACTTTTAAAAACAACCGGATATAAAATTGGTCTGACTCCTAAAATTAGGTCGACATAATAGATGGCGCCATTTGTTGTTCTGTGAGGAATTTCTGACATCTGAAAAACAGTGTTAGGACGACACTTTTTGTGAGACCTATCGAGGAAAACACAAAGCATAAAAAGGTGGTTTTGGTAGTGACATAAACTTGAGCAGTAATAAGATTCTGTGTAAACTAGGTCATAGTCCATCTTGAACATTCTATTTATTAAAGAAAGCTTGGGTAAAGCTGCGATTGAAAAAGACTGAGGTGTTCAAGTGGCATAGAAAAGGATGAAATAGTATTCAAGATGACTTAAGGAATGGACTCGTGAAGATAATTAGTAATGCAGCAGTTAAATGACTTTAACATCACTGCATAGCAGTCATGATTGCTGTATAAAAGTCGTAGCAACTATAAATTATTGATCTGAAACATTCAGATTCTATCCGTTGTAAATGGACTTAAACATTAAAAAATTAAAGTGTAAAAGAACTAGTTCTGCTGTGTTTGAATGAACAAATTCCACAAAATTTTTGGTCGGCCCTCGTATTTGCAGAGTGAAGCAGCATATTTTGTCAACCCATAATTGAAGGTCACTCTCCAGTTCTTGACCTGATAGATACATATATCTTGTTTCAATTCATGTTTATTTAGCTTTTTAATCTACCATCATGGCTTTCAGATGATCCTACATCATTAGAATACTCATCTTCTCTCTCAAGATTACAGCCTTACATATTTTGTGTTACTCATGTCATTTTTTTTTTTTTTTCAGAAGCTCTATCTATCCATTGTGACTTTACCAGTTTGAAACAATCAGTTTCTTGACCCTGCAAGCCTGAATCCTTGTAAAGGAAGATTCACCAGAATTTTTTTCTCATGTATCATTGCTTTTACAGACTTTAAAGATCTTTCATGTTGCCAAAGCCTTTAGACTGATCATTAGAGATTGGCTGAACTTGTTTTGCCAAGTAGTCTATCACTATTCTTTAGTTGTTAACCCATTACCACTGGTAACCAGCATTTTCTCCTTTTCCCACAATGTTTTCTACCCTTCACAAAACAAATTTATAATTTTCGGTCACTTTTATTTTGTCATCTGCAAATGCTTTCGATATAGACAAGTCTAAAATATTGTCGTTTGGTAATGGGATAACTCTTTACCACACAATAGAAATGTAGACTTGTCCAAATTTAAAAGCATTTACAGATTACATTATAGATGTGGCTTAAATGATGGAATTTGCCATTGATGGGTTAGAAACAAATTGTGGGAAAGAAGAAAGTGCAGGTTACTAGCAGTTTCTGTTCATCCTGCAGTGTTCTTGAAAGGCCTATTCCTTGGAGGCATTAAAATTCAAGATAGTGCAGTAAATGGTGAAGTAATTCATTATTTATTTGCATAGGAAAAGAGAGTTCAAGCCTGTCTTTTAGATACTTTTCAAAACAGTAGATCTAAGATCAGAATGTGTGTCTGATCTTGGATCAACATCAATCATTATTTTTGATAAAATGAGGTCAAGCTAGCCATGACTTAGTGAAACATGGGTCATTCCTGCCAACTGAATGAAGCCATATAGCAGTTAAAGGATTGACTTTTGTTTTTTTTTGTACAATGACAGTCACCTGATCACTGTTACATTATTAGTTGTACGGTCAGGTGCCCCGTGGCAGGGGACTATGTCGCCTGGAGCCCAAGGTGATTTTCTACTCTCCGGAACCCATTACCAAACATTCCCATTTCTTAATAATTGTGAGGAAAGAGCCCTTTTAAATGATTGTGGGAAAGGAAAAACAGTGGTAACCAGCATTTATTTTTATACCCCACCCCCCCACAACGAAGTAGAGGTGGGGGGTGTACTGGAATTGCCATGGCTGTCTGTCTGTCCATTCGTCTGTCCATAGACACACATTTGTACAGAGTAATACTCCAACAATTTCTTATGTACTGAACTCAAAGTTATACATAGGGCTCATTTATATATGAAGTTCTGCATGTGCAATTTTCATGACCTGGAAAAAAGACCTCTTTTTGTGACAAGGAGCTGGTTGGGGGTGTACTCACTTTTAGTGATAGCTCTACTTTTCCCCTTGATGTTTTTGGTCCTTTCAAAAACAAATTCCATCATTTTATCTACAGTGAATGTGTTGCCTGCAAATGTTTTGAAATGTTGTGTGTTTTCCATGTATAGGGTGAAGAGTTATCAACTGTGTTGTACATGTAGAACACAACCACCAGTTTGCATTTGGTAGGGCAGTTTGACCAATATATCCAAATACAGTAAATATATTGTCAAAATTCCTATATTCATTATGCATGTTTCATTCTACACTATCATCAGGAATTACACACTCATGTAGAGGAAGGTTTAGGTAGAAATGTACAAACCAGATGTTCTGTTGAAGTACTTAATGCTGTAGAGAGAGCAGAAAAAGAAATGACAGGTAAACAGTAGTACTGGGCTTAATATTTAGAAACAGAGGAAGTTGGTCATTATCTTTTCAATTAAGATATAAGTTCATGTAAGGGGAAGAAACTAGTGTATAAATATTAACCCTTTACCACACAATCCCGACTTTTATTGACCGTGGAAATAAAGCCTTTTGAAATATTATGGGAAAAGGGGAAAATGCTGGTAACCAGCATTTTCTCCTTTTCTCACAATGTTTTCTACCCTTTCCAAATCAAATTTAAATTTTTGATTCACATTTATTTTGTCATCTGCAAATGCTTTCAATTGGGAATTTTCTCATTTGGTAAAGAGTTAAAAAAGTGTGACTTATTGTTGCATCTACTTTTTTATTTGTTTGACAAACTAATGCAGTACACAGACAGAGATAATTTATGATATGAAATTGCATGATTTGAGCTGTGTGAATTCTTGCACAAGGGCAAGAAGGATAAGGAAGGATTCTCATTTTGGAAGTAGAGCAAAAATTTGTTAGAAAAATTAACTGAAATGAATCATCTACTTAATATTTTTAATGTGTGGAGAAAATGTGTCATGTACAGGCAGAATTATACAATCATTTTATTAAAAATTTGACAAGTTCTTAGATCTGCAACTTTGACTTACCATGTTTTTGGCCAAGGCCGTTCAACCTGGTTATCAGAGAAGAGTACCCAGGATCAGACAGCATAGGACATGTAGTCTGATCTTGGATTTAAACATGTTCTGTGAGCTGTTGAATATTCTGACAAAATATTCACGCTGCTTTTCATTAGCTGAAAGTATCTTGTTTTCAGAATTAGGTGCATAAAATGGCTATTTTACCAGATTGGTAATGTTGGCTTTAGGAATAACTCTGTACGAGAGTACAACATTGTAAATTGGTATAGAGTAAAACAACTACTGATGGCAAATGTGGCTGAAATCAGGGCATTGATATCACATTATGATAGGTAAGAAAAGGAGAGATTGGTGGTAACCAGCATCCTTTGATCTCGGACTCAGGAATCATTCAGCCCAGCAGGATAGCTTAGTTGTTAGCATATCTGACTCGTGACCTGGTAACGGTGAGTTTGACACCAAGTTGAGGCAAACTCTGTCTCTCACCTCTGACACTTATGAGAAATGTAGTCATTGACTTAGAAAGAAAATTGTGCCAGTACCTGTGTGAGTAGCCAGGAAACACATCCATAGGTGCTCTGACTGTCATGATATGACCTAAGCTGTTTTAGGTGTTTAACCCTGTACTCCATATATACTCATTTCTACGCATTGCTTGTAGGAGCCTTTGGAAAACATTGTGGCAAAAGGTGAAATGGCTCGTGACGAGCAATTTCACCTTTTGTGACAATGTTTTCTATGCTATCAAAAAGTCTCATATACACATAAGAAATAACTTCATCCTTGCTGTTATTCAAGGCCAGTCAGAGATACCATAGAAATGCCTTATGAGGTAAAGGGTTAACTCCAATACAATTAATCAATCAGGAATCATTCATTCTGTCCTTTATATCTTGGACTTAATTATTATGCAATTTATCGTTTCATCAAAACTCTGGTATTTTGAGATCAGCTGAAATAGATTTGAAGTTGCATGGACTGAACATTCTCAGTTCATTTCTTCTACAGTCTTAGCAAGTAAGCTAATGTAAAACTATGTTGGATATCTGATGTACTTTGTAGACAATGTGTTCGGATTTCTACGTAAGTGTGTCAAAAGATGAATTTAACTTAATGAAAGTTATAAGAGATATTTAAAGCTTTCCATTTGCCTTACTTTGCACTTGCTGCTTCATAACTGTTAAATGTTGTTGATGTTGTTGGGGTTTTTTTTTGTTCATATTTTTTTATGTTTTTAAATATTTCATATGTTCATTTGCTGGAATCACATTACTTGTGAAAACATAATCACATATATGTGGCTAATTTAGACAATTAAATAATTTCTTGATCAGTCATAGTGTTTTGTGGATTCTCTCCTACTAAAATTCTCTTGTACAGATTCAATCCTTTGCCTCTCAAACTTTTAAAGCATGGCAGTCGAAAACTTGCGTGAGATGATAGTTAAAAGACACTTGCAAATGTTTTGTTTTTAGCTCCACTGGCCGAAGGCCAGCGGGCTTATGTCATGGCCCGTTGTCCGTCGTGCATCTGTCCGTCCGTCCGTGCGTTAACTTTTTCTTTAAACATCTTCTTCTCTGAAACTACCCATCCAATTTTGATGAAACTTCACAGAAATGATCCTGCCATGGTCCTCTTCAGAATTTCTTGAAAGAATTTAATTTCTTCAAAAACTCTGGTTGCCATGGCAACAAAACTGAAAAATTTTGAAAATCTTCTTGTCTGAAACCGTAAGGCCTAGGGTTACCAAATTTGGCATGTAGCTTTATCTAGTGGACCTCTACCAAGTTTCTTCAAATTATAGCCCTGGGGTCAAAATTGGCCCCGCCCCGGGGGTCACAAGTTTTACATGGGCTTATTTAGGGAGAACTTTAAAATTCCTCTTCTACCTAGGTATAGGGCCTAGGGCTACCAAATTTGGCATGTTGTTTTATCTAGTGGACCTCTACCAAGAGTCTTCAAATTATAGCCCTGGGGTCAAAATTGGCCCCGCCCCGGGGGTAACAAGTTTTACACGGGCTGATATAGGGAGAACTTTAAAATTCTTCCTCCACCTAGCCATAGGGCCTAGGGCTACCAAATTTGGCATGTAGCTTTATCTAGTGGACCTCTACCGAGGGTGTCCAAATTATTGCCCAGGGGTCAAATTTGGCCCCACCCCAGGGGGTAACAAATTTTACATGGGCTTATATAGGGAAAACTTTCAAAGTCCTCTCACACCTAGCTATAAGGGCTAGGGCTATCGAATTTTGCATGTAGCTTTATCTAGGGAGTCTCTACCAAGAGTGTCCAAATTATAGCCCTGGGGTCAAATTTCGCCCCGTCACGGGGGTCACAAGTTTTACATCGGCTTATATAGGGAAACTTTAATAATCTACTTGTACATAGCCATAAAGCCTAGGGCTACCAAATTTTGCATATAGCTTTATCTAATGGGCCTCTACCAAGAGGGCCCAAATTTTAACTTTGGGGTCAAGTTTGACCCCACCCAAGGGGTCACAAGTTTTACATTGGCTTTATAAACCTGTCTCATGGGTCACATATTTTACAGGGCCTTTTATTGAGCAAACTTGTTTTACATGGCTTTTTATTGGGCAGGATTAAAAAATCTTCGTGTTGATAACCACACATTCTAGTTTCATATTGTAGGTCTGGGGTCAAAATTGGCTCCATTCAGGGATCACAAGTTTAACATGGGCTTCAAAATGTAGTCACTTCAATTTAAACATTAATCAAGGGAAATAACTCTTTTTATGAAAGATAAAGTTTGTTACTATTTACTTCCCTTGAGTATCAAACTGCATTGATATATGATTGGTGCTAGACATTAAGTTTTTTGATAGAAAATATTCTGTTTACAAGTGTGATTCATTTTGATGCTAATAGTTATGCTCACATGAGGTGAATAATAAATTCAGAGTAAGGTTTCTATCATTCAGCTTATTTCTCCAAGGATTTTACCTTTCATGCTAATGAATTAACCTGCTTGTATTGCCTGACAGTGTGCATTGTTTTTGAAGGCTTTCTTTTTCAAGGTCATGAACACTTCAATTTGTGTGGTAAAGGGTTAAAAAGCCAGTGGAGCGATACAGGGCCATCATGGCCCTCTTGTTATTTACATAACATCAGCTTAAAGTTTACAAACAACTGTTGGAACCGTTTATGAATTTGGCCTCTGAATTTATTGAAACACAAGTCTAAGAAGTTGAATTTTAAAGATTAGAATTTTTTCCGTTAGTGTATATGTGTAAATTTTTGCAATGTGAAAGTGTTTGCAACTTTGCGATTTTGAAGAATTCGCAAACTGTTCTACGGTATTCGCTTATTATACCACAAATATACAAACAAATAAGGAGTGTCTTGAACTGGCAAACATTTATGTGCGCGACACGTCTATAATTGGTAATTCGCAAACTTTTCAAACCAGGAATAAATCCATGTGTACAGTAGTTGGAATTGCAAGGTTGTTGAAAACATGTCTGTTATCAAATGTTTTCTATCAAATGTTTTCTTTAGCACAGATAAAACCCATTAAAATAAACAAATTTTGTTTCTATTCACTATTTTAATTTACACATTACAATACAGATTCATTAAATTTAAATATATCAACGACCATAGCTTGTAACAGAAAAAAACAATCTTGACAGGAAAAAAAGATGTCCTTTTCAACAATACGGTATCATTGTTGGAAAAGGAGCAATATCTTGAAAATCCAGTGTAGGGGTCTGAAATTTTAGACACTGTTGGAAAAGGAGCACTATCTTGAAAGTCCAATGTAGGGGTCTGAAAATTTAGATGAAAGAAGAAAAAAAGGATAAGTACTTGGTAGGAAAATGATAATTTGTCTATGACAAGGAATTTTTTCTGTTTTCCTGCAATGTTTTCAGTAGCTGTCAAATGTAGGAAGTCAATAAGTAATTCAAGGGGATTGACTTCTTAATGCCCAGTACCAAGTTTGAACAACTAAGCTGGAGAATGCTTTTGAAAACATTGTTGAAAAAGGTGAAAACACTGGCAACAAGCATTGTCTCCTTTTCCCACAGTCAATGTTTTCTTCTCTATTAAAGAAAATTTTCACTGTTTGAACCATCTTTAATTTGCACAAGTTTTGTTGTTTGGTTAAGACTTAAGGGTTGCTTCAAAACTAAAAAAATCCCATAATTTTAATTTCAGAGCGCCTGTCGTCTTTATTACCAGAGGAAGATCGACAACAGATTCACACAGTCATGCCTAAACGAGATTTTGATATAGCATACAGGTTGGATTGTCGGAACTTATGTGGGGATTTTAGGGAAGATATTGCTTTCCATTTCTCTCTGAGTCCAATGAATCTTGTTAGGAAAGTTTTAGGACTTGGCAGAATAAGAAAAGACCATCATACAGTGAGTGTACCCATATTCATATTATTCTTTTGTATGTACTTGAGAACATTTCAATTAACCCATTACCACTCAATCCCTACTTTTGACGCCCCTGAGAAAGAAGCCTTTTGAAAACACTGTGGGAAAAGGAGAAAATGCAGGTAACCAGCATTTTCTCCTTTTCCCACAGTGTTTTCTACCCTTTCCAGAACAAATTTCTATTTTTCAGTCACCTTTATTTTGTCATCTGCAAATGCTTTCAATTTGGACCAGTCCAAAATTTTCTTGTGTGGTAATGAGTTAAAAGAAATACTCAAAGGTGAGGAGAAAACCATCATTTCTGCTTTTGCCACAGTTATTTCTACACTTTCAAGACCATAAAATTTTAGATACAGTTAATTTGTTTGTCTGAAGTGAACCTTCGTAGAAATCCATCATGAAAGTGGAGATTTTTCTAGCTTAGGAGAGACACAAATTTTGGAAATCAAAATTGTTAGAGCTGAAGCATCTGTGACAGTATCAATATTTATTAAATTTTATGGATTCAAGATCATAATTAAACATACTACATGTACATGTTTATCGTCAGACCTAATCAGAGGATTAAGTGAACAAATTGTAATATTAACAGTGGCTGCATAAAGTTAGTTTGCAGACAGTGCTGAGACAGTGCACACAGAACATACAAACTAGTTCCCTGAATCTTAACTATTAATATATTTTTAGATAAATCCTGGTTAAAATGGCACTGAAATGGCAAAAACTAAATATTTCTACACAAAGTCAAAAATGATATTTCATTTATATAGCTATCTGATTGTCATGA
This sequence comes from Tridacna crocea, assembly GCA_943736015.1. NCBI lineage: Eukaryota > Metazoa > Mollusca > Bivalvia > Cardiida > Cardiidae > Tridacna > Tridacna crocea. The sequence goes on along the minus strand of OX031072.1, from coordinate 4,643,936 downwards.
TCTTAATGAAATATTTCAATCTTCACGGGAATTTCTAGAAACATAGAACATCATACAGGCTGGTCACATGTAAAGAAATTACTTGTCAGATACATGTACACAAACTTGCAGAATTTGTACTTCGGTAAAGCAATTGAAATTTAACTCATTACCAGACGACAAAATTTTAGGTTTGCCCAAATCGAAAGCCTTTGCAGACAACAAAATAAAAGTGACCCAAAATTTGAAATTTGTTTTGTGAAAGGTAGACAACATTGTGAGGAAAGGAGAAAATGCTGGTTACCAGCATTTTCTCCTTTTCCCACAATGTTTTCTAAAGGCTTCTTTCTCAGGGGCGTCAAAAGTAGGGATTGTGTGGTAATGGATTAAAAGCAAATAAGTTTTTATCAAAGAATGTCTCACTTTCAAAGAAATTCCTGCATACATTGCATTTCTTTCAACAGTTGCCACAGCAGGTACCAATGACCCCACAAGAGCCAAGAACTTTCCCTGAACAAGAAAATGAAACTGTTATGGTGGCTCTGTCTGTATTTAGAGCAGTTGGACAGAGGTATGCCCTTGGAAGTCTTATAGTAGTGGGTGGGGTAAGTATCATTTGAATTCTTTTTTTTTTTTTTAAAGCTCCTTCTATGATAGCAAAATAAAATTCTATTAACTAATGATGAACTTTTTTTCACAAATGTTGATAGCATGAACTTTGATAGTTTACAGTATGTTATGCGCAGTGACAACATTTACTTCTCTGATTTTACAATATATTTTACCGCAAAGAGAAGAAATCATGAAAGTACTCTCTGCACAGTAAAGAACAAAAGTATTGTGTTTGAATTTTTACATTGAAAGAACATCTTTATATTTCTTTCGTCAAGGTCTACAAAGCTGTTGGTTGGAAGATTTTGGCGATTGGTTTATGTTTATATGGAGGAGTTTTCTGTTATGAGAGGCTGACATGGACAAATAATGCCAAGGAGAGAGCCTTCAAACAACAATATGTAGATTATGCTAGTAGTAAACTGCGACTTATTGTAGACCTGACCAGTGCTAACTGTAGTCATCAAGTTCAACAGTAAGTTTTGCAACTTGCTTTTTATATGACCTGCAACACGCGAAAAGGGGCATTAGGACGTCTGCGTAAAGTGTCGTCTCGGATTAGCCTGCGCAGTCCACACAAGCTAATTCTAGAGAACACTTTTCGTTCTTGTGTTATTTTCTATTTTGTGCAAGTCTATTGTAGAACAAAATCGAATGGACCGGTAGTTGTAAAGTGTCGTCTCAGATGACCCAGTGAGGACTGCGCAGGCTGAAGCGGGTCGATACTTTACGCAGATGATGGAATGCCCTTTTTAGCTCTACTGGCTGAAAGCCAACAGAGCCTGTGTCATGGCATGGTTTCCGTCGTCCATCAGTCCGTCTTTTTCTTGTTTACGTGATAAAGTCTCCATTTTTGGTCAGATTTTTGTGAAACTTACACAGGTTGTTTATTTCATCAATAGCTTTAACCCTTTCAATTTTGAAAAAAATCTGACAAATAGTATGGGAAAAGTAGCCATTTCAAATTGAACAATTTCATTGCTTGTTTACATGATAAAGTATTTATATGTGATCAAATTTTTGTGAATTTTTCAGCTTGTTTATCCCATCAATAGCTTTTTAACCCTGTTGAGTTTGAAAAAATTCAACAAACAGTAGTGGAAAAGTAGCCATTTTGAGTTGAAAATGTCAGTTTTTTGTCTTTTTGCATAATGAATTCCTAGGATATGCTTTATTTAAAAGCAAAATCTCTGCCAGTAGAGCATATTCAGGCCCTTCAGGGCCTTCTAGTTTGCATGTTGAGGGCCATATAGGGATGTTTTCATTGTCTTGCTTGTATTTCTTGAGATTCCTACAACTATTGTCTTCTTTGTCTTGCTTGTACTTCTTGAGATTACTACAACTATAGTCATAGCCATTAAGCTTGCCTTGCATTTCATTCAATAAGAAATGATTTAAAATGGATGCACTTCAGTCAAGTGTAAGGTCAAAATACAGTATATGTATATTTTAATCCATTTTTTCTCCCACTTTATATCTTATATCTAAAACTATATATAGTTGTTTTGGAAAGGGTTAGGTAGTACCTTTAAAATGATGTAAAACATTTTATATTTTGCATATAAATCATATAATAATATTATAATTTAATTTTCCCACAGGGAACTGTCATCAACCTTTGCAAGACTGTGTAATCAAGCAGATATATGTAAGGAGAAGATTGAGGATGACATTAAACAGAAAGACATCAGAATTTCTCAACTCAATTCTGTTTCATCTAAAGCCAAAACATTCAGGTAATAATGAAATCTTATCATAATCTTTTAACCCTTTACTCCATAGATACTCATTTCTACGCATTGCTTGTAGGAGCCTTTGGGAAACATTGTGACAAAAGATGAAATTGCTTGTCACGAGCAATTTCGTCTTTTGTCACAATGTTTTCTATGCTTTCAAAAGGTGTCATATACACATAAAAAGCGGCTTCATCCTTGCTGTTGTTTAGGGTCAATTGGAGATACCATAGAAATGCCTTATGGGGTAAAGGGTTAATAAACCTAAACCCTAATCCAGGGAGTGTTTTTTAAACCCTGTTGAACATGTTAAGGTGTACATAGGACCTGGCATGAGTTTGCATTTGAGTTAAAATTCATTAACCCTCTACCAGACGACAAAATTTTAGACTGGTCCAAATATAAAGCACTCGCAGCAGACAAAATAAACATTACTCAAAAATTGAAATTTCTTTCCAGCAGGGTACAAGTATTTTTTTCTTTTTCCAACAATGTTTTCAAAAGGCTTCTATCTCAGGGACGTAAAACCAGGGATTGTTTGGTAATGGGTTAAATGAGAGCATGGAAAATGTTATTAAGCAACATAGTTCATTTTCTTGTGATATTTTTTTCAGGAACAAAGCCGACTGGTTAGACAAAGCATTAGATGCATTCAAGGAGCAGTTCTTACGTACTCCGTCGCCATTTTTGTAAACAGTGGAAAAGCCTTGCTGTAAAAGTTAAAGCTATGGTTTATTGCTCATTGCACACTTCAAGCTGAAATGGCACTTTGCTTGGATACACAGACCTTTGGAATAGTGCATTTGGGTGAGAATGTAATGTCATTCTCTGCTTATAAACATGGCAGGTTGTGAGAGACTTTTGACAAGATCCTATTCATTGTTGTAAAGAGCGTAAAACTAAGATGGTGATAAGTGAAGTACACAAATTAGATAAATAGAACAGACTGCCAGGGTAAGATTGGTGCATATTTTTAGGATGCAAAGGGCACTTGGATACTCTTTGCTGGACAGTATAGGTCAAAATCAGACTGCACAGTGCAGTCTTATCAGAGATTTGAACTGTTCGATACTGTGAAATTTTTTCTAGCAAACAGAACTTTTAAATCGTAAAATATATGGGGCTTTACTGATGGCTTAAAGCTGTCATGGAAGTTATGTGGCTGTGTGAATTGTTTAAAAGCAAAGGCAGAAAATGATACAAAACTTTCAGAAACAGGAATTGATTTAGAGGAAGATTAATTAAATAAGCATGCATAGAACTTCTCTTTGGTGTCTTTTGTAATCCTTTGTCTCTTACAATATATCACAGTGTTTAGGATTTTAGCTTTTAACTCTTTATCGCACGAGAAAATTTTAGACTGGTCCAAATTGAAAGCATTTGCAGACGTCAAAATAAAGCTGACTGAAAAATTGAAATTTGTTCTGGGAAAGGCAGGAAACACTGTGGGAAAAGGAGAAAATGCTGGTTACCAGCATTTTCTCCTTTTCCTACAGAGTTTTCAAAAGGCTTCTTTCTCAGGGGCGTCAGAAGTAGGGATTGTGTGGTAATGGGTTAACTTATTCATTATTATTAAAAAAACCTTCACATTTTTAATAGCAAGAAATACAGTTCCACTTCAGGATGAAGAGATTGTTGAGTAATGATCTAGAATAAAAGAGTGGATAGTGTATATTAATGATTAGACTACATGTTCTGTGCAGCCTGATCATTCATCTACACTGTCCACAAAAATTTCATGTGTCGTGAATGATAAGGAAAGGATTAATCTTTTTAAAGCATTTTCAGAATTTGTTGATAATGTATTGGAGGAGTTTGAATATGTGCTGCTCCAAGAAGAAAAACAAGTTAAAAGTAAAAGTTTTGAAAGTATTGTGCATACTTTTCCCACATATTTTAAAAGCCGCCTTCATCAGGATTATTAAAACTGGGGATTCTGTGGTAAAGGGTAAACAAATATTAGTTTTATGGTTGTGATCTTTTTTAAGGCTGACATTAAGATGCGTGGATTGTTATTTAATCTAGAAAAGAATTACATTTATTTACCTGTTGGAAATTGTTCAAGGCACGAGGAAATTTGATGTTGCCTTTATAATTGTTATGGTTTTTAAAAATGTCATGGTGTCATTTCTTGTACTGCTCCTGGGCACTGATACAGCTATACTTGACTGCTCGGAGTATTTTTTTTGGTCTTTCATATGCACCATGTATTACCAGCGTTCATTTGTTTTGATGAATATAAGTTCAGTTTGCTGTTTGTCTTTTCGTATTAATGTTTTTTTTGCCTCTTTCGAATAACCTGACGAAATGGCAAATTGATTGACCTTATAGGAGGGGTATTATGTCAATAAGTTATGTTAAATTACATATGAAGAACAGGAATTGGGATCACTTTTTATCCTTTACAGCGCCATAGTACGAATCCAGACTTTTTGTGACCCGATAAAGACAGCTATTGAAAACACTGTGGAAAAAGATGAAAATTCTGGTAACCAGCATTTTCTTCTTAAACCCACATTGTTTTCTACCCTTTGAAAGACATATTTCATGGTTTGCGTAACATAAAATATGTTATGTACAAATACTTTAAGTTGAGAAAAGTAAAAAATTTTGGCATTCGATAAAGAGTAATACTTACTCTTTCTATTTTATGCTTCACGGCCTCACTGACTCTGAGGTGTAAACTTATGTCTTTATTTCTATGTACTCTTTGAAGTTTTTTGGTAGGACTGTTTTAAAACTGTAGACTTATTGCCCAAACCAGCATTCAACTTGGTCTAGAAATCATTACGACCAATATTTATAAATGTTTGCTAACTGTATTTCCATCAGTTCTCAAGTTTGTTATATGGAATGAATTTGTTTTTTATTAGGCTTTGCATAGAAGTCATACACTTGAACTTTATTTATAGAAATGTGATTACCAGAGTCCTGTTAGCTCTGTGTTATGTAACATGGAATGAATTTCTTTTTTATTTGCAAAGAGATCATACACTGAGGCTGTATTTATAAAAATGCATGGAACATAAAATCTTTCACTTTTGTTGGTATGTAACATAGAATACTTATGTCTGAAATTAATGCTCTAGTACAAAGACTAAATCGATATGTGAGTGCAACACTATTCTAAGTGCCTGTACAATGCACAGGCACTTAGAATAGTGTTGCACTCACATATCGAAATGTGCATTGACCTTACTTCCATCTATTCTGTGGTATGTTACATGGAATGAATTTGATTTTGACAATGTTTATAGAAGTGAAATACCCATATTCCTATTCATTCTTAGGTACATGTCATAGAATGAATTTAGTTTTTATACCCCTGCAAAACGAATGTTTTCGGGAGTACACTGGAATCAGCCTGTCTGTCTGTGTGTCCGTCTGTGTGTCTGTCCATGTGTCCGTCCGTGTGTCTGTCCATGTACAAAACACTGTCAAAGCGCTGGCGGGGATATAAAGTCACATTCAGTGACAGCTCTAGTTGATTAAGCTCTGCCTTTGAGGTCATTCTCTTGGATTGTATTTAAAGAGATGACCGTATTTCTCTGAACTCTTTGATATGGAATGAATTCATTTTTGTTAGGCTTTGCATTTGGACTATATTTATAGAAGTGCATTGATTATATTCCTGTCAGTTCACTGATAGGTTACATTAGATACCAGTATGTAAGGCATAATGAAATTGTGGCTCTTGCATAGAAGATACACCCTAATAGCGCCCACTGCTGATTTATATAGGCTTGCTAGAAACCGTCCAGAGTTCAAGTCTTAGCCAGACAATAAATTTAGACTTATATAAATTGAAAGCATCTGCACACGAAAAATTAAATGTAGCTTGAATGATAGGCTTTAAAAAGTTAGAAAACATCGTGGAAAAGGAGAAAATGCTGGTTACCAGCATTTTCTCCTTTTTCCCACAATGTTTTCAAAGACTTTCTTTCTCAGGGTTGTTAAAACCAGAAATTGTTTGGTAAAGGGTTAATGCATCAGCAAAAAGTATCGACTCGGGTCAGCCTGCGCAGTACGCACAGTCTGACCAGGGCCGAAACATTTTGCTATTGAATGGTAAAGGGTTTACTGAATGCTACCGAGGCCAAATGACAATAATTAAGAAGTTTAAAATCTATATAGCTCTTTGTTATGAAATAGCAATTATCGTAAATATAAGTTAATATTCGATTCAGTTCAAGTTTTTTTACTAAGATTTGTGTTAGATGTATGTGTTGTTTTTAAGTAACAATGAAATGGAAATAAATGTTACATGTTCTAAATTTGTTGGTTTATGTAGAATTTTAACCCTAAGCTGCAAAGTGTGACTCCTTCACTTTTTGCGGACAGTGTGCATCAAGATCAGACTGCAAAGAACGTTTGGTGTCCGTGGTCGTGAGGTATAGAGCGTCGGCCTCATAAGCTAAAGGTCCTGAGTTCGATACCCGGGAGCGGGTGTCAACTTTGGGATTTTTCATTGGCCCACACATTTCGGCGCGAGTACTGGTGTAGTTCCCATAAAGCAGAATCGAGAGAGATTAGTATTAGTTGTAAGAACTTGTTTCTCAATCGATAGTAAAAAGATATTTTTAAACTAAAGAACGTGCAGTCTGATCTTTGATCAACGCTGTCTGTTATTAAGGAAATATTGAATTTAAAATTATCAATATGCTGGTTTCAATATCGAATTGAAAAATTTAATTCTGGCAGGATTAGGAATGAAGTAATTACTTTTTTTTTTTTGTCGCTTAGCAAGTCTGATCTGTAGGAGTGAAAAAAAATGGGGCATCTGATGACGTCTCATGGGGGACGTTTCATGTCTGATACGTCCCCTTGTGTCCGCCATACCTAGCTCTCTGGTTTGTACGACCCTGACACAGAAGTCTTTTGAAAACGTTGTGGGGAAAGGAGAAATTGCTGGTAACCAGCATTTTCTCCTTTTTCCACAAAGTTTTCTACCCAGCTGGAAACAAATTTCAGTTTTTGAATTGTGTTCAGTTTGTCGTCTGCAAGTGCTTTCAATTTGGACCAGTCTATAATTTTGTCGTTTGGTAAAGGATTAATTACTATAGAAAAGAATGTACACTGATTTAATAACGTAATGAAGCTCTCGCTTTACAAAAAAAGCAATTTCTTCAAACACGACACCTGAAGAGTTATCTAATTTTATTTAAAAGTATGTTGGAATCATATGCCAGTTGATGAATACTGATGGGCTTACAAACACTTATCGTCATTTATAAAAACTGTCGGTATTGCAAAAAGGAACGTTTAGCCGATAACAAAAGGACAAAATTTCGACTTTTCCAAATTGAAAGCATTTGCAGAATGCAAGTTAAATGTTGAATTTCTTTTTGGATGTGTTGATAGAAAACATTTTGGGAATAGGAGAAAATGCTGGTATCCAGCATTTTCTCCTATTTTCACAATGTTTTCAAAAGACTTCTTACTTAGGGCCGTTAGTACTCGGAGTTGGGAGTCTCTCCCCCCCTCTCTCTCTCTCTCTCTCTCTCTCTCTCTCTCTCTCATTTTCTCTCTCTTTCTGCCCTACACCTCTCTCTCTCTCTCTCTCTCTCTCTCTCTCTCTCTCGCTCTCTCTCTCTCTCTGCTTACACCTGTTTCTCTTGTTTACAGACTCATCCATTTAGGCAAGTCCAGATACAAGTGGTACCTACTCATTTTATCTTCTCCCATTTAAATTTATGTAGAGAAAGGGACACTTGATACATATCAGTGATAGTGACATAATATTGAAATAGAAGATGAAACATCAATTTAAAATTCACGAGGTGTCTGTTTCTTATCTCGACCGTATCGACAGTGAGACAAAATAGGTGTAAAAAAAATCCAGCATCTGAAATATGTCTGGGGTCTCACCCTGTCCCATACAATCCCAAGTTTTAACTTTTTTTTTGTAGAAGAAACCTTTTGAAAACGTGGGGAAAGGAGAAAATCCTAGATACCAGCATTTTCTCCATTCCCCACACTTTTTTCTACCCTATCGAAGAAAAATTCCAGGATTTAAACTACATTTAGGTTGTACTTTACAAATGCTTTCAATCTGGACAAGTCCACATGTTAGTCACGTGGTAAATAATTGAACCCTTATCACACAACAAATTGTTGCACTCCTTCAAATCGAGAGAATTTGCCGACAACAAATCAAATGTGGGTCTAATGGATTTTGTCTTGGAAAACCAAGTGATTTTCTCATCATGTTTTCAAAAGTCTTCTTCAGGCTTCTTTCAATCTTGGACTGCCACTATGGTTAAAATACGCAAAAACGAAACAGAAACAAAAATATAAAGAGGAGCCACGTTCTGCAAAAAAGAGGCTTAATGCATTAGCAAAAAGTATCGACTCGGGTCAGCCTGCGCAGTACGCACAGGTTGACCTGGGCTGAAACATTTTGCTATTGGACAATTTTCTGTGTGTCCAACGACCAGTCTACCTCATGATTAAGTCTGTCATTAAAAATGACTATTATGGATCAATAGTAAAATGACTACTTGCATGGTATGATGTATCACGGAAATGCCTTAAGCCCCCTTTTGCCAGAGCGTGGCTCAATATAAAGCATAACTATAGACATTAACCCTTTACCCCATAAGGCATTTCTATGGTATCTCTAATTGACCCTAAATAGCAGCAAGGATGAAGCCGTTTCTTATGTGTATATGACACCTTTTGATAGCGTAGAAAACATTGTGACAAAAGGTGAAATTGCTCGTCACGAGCAATTTCACCTTTTGTCACAATGTTTTCAAAAGGCTCCTACAAGCAATGCGTAGAAACGAGTATCTATGGAGTAAAGGGTTAATCGTGAAATGGAGTTGCTAAGAAATAAACCAGATCTTCTGTCATACTGGTTTAAGTAGCATCACCGCTGGGATAGCACTGGGTGGGCAATAGAGGTGTCTTGATACAACGTTTTATAGTATCTATGATAAAATTTCGATGAAAATGTGTCCAAACTGTACAAATCTTTAACCTTTTATCACGCATTCCGAGTTCTGACAGGTAAAACAAGTTATTAACCATTATTGGCTTGCAACACGCGAAAACGGATATTTGGACATTTGCGTAAAGAATCGTCTCGGATCAGCCTGCACAGTGCGCGCAGGCTAACCCGAGACGGCACTTTACGACTACATTAGATTTTGGTACAAACAGGCTTGCACAAAATAGACAATTGCATAAAAATGGAAAGTTTCGTTTCGGGTTAGCCTGCGTAGACTGCGCAGGCTGATCCGAGACGGCATTTACGCAAATGTCCGAATGCCCCTTTTCGCGTCTTGCACGCCATATACCAAATAACCCAATGTGTCAACAACACTTGGGGAGAACGCTTTAATGTTTTCTGTCTTATGAAAGACGAATTTTGGCAATTTTAGCCATGTGTAGTATGTCGTCTGCAAGCACTTACAAATTGGAAAAGTCTTAAATATTGTGTCACCTGGCAAAGAGTTAACTAGCATTCTCCCTAAGAATCATGCAGATGGTGATAAGTGACTTGTCACAGAATTCATTGGTTTTACCCTCATTCCATCAGACTTGTTGAAAAACTTTACAAAAACAAAGCATTCCCATTTTCTGACAGTGGTTACCATGGAAACGAGAAATCAAAATTTCACGGAAATTGGTCGAAAGTTGTCAGTCAAAAAATTGAAAAATGACACTTTTTAGGGTGGTTTTTGACAAATCATTATTATTTAGATTATCTAAACTACTTCTTATATTACAAAAAGGACATGAATAGTACTCAAAATTACATTGAAAAATGGAAAATGTCACTTGCATTGTGTTGCATAGCAACAGAAGTTTAGCCATAGAAACCAGTTTTTCCAACTTCCAATTTTGAACATTTTCAAACCAAATTATCTTCAAACAGCAAAGGTGCATATGTAAAATACATATAGGGCCTAAATGGGCAACATTTGAATTTTTATGGCCAACAATAAAAAAACTCAAAATGTTTATAATTTTTGTTACCATGGCAACAAAAGTATTGAACCGTCAGTGATTTTGCAAAAAAGTGGCAATTTCAAAGCAAATTATCTCCCTTCTGCAAAGAGAAATATTAACAGTGTATTTACATATTAAATGATCCACATCTGTTCAACCAATAAAGAAAAAAAAAGTTCTGCAACAATCCAAATATTTGTTACCATGGCAACCAAACTATCCAACAGTTTGCGACTTTAACAAAAACCAGCACATTCAAAGTAAACTACCGCCCATTTAGATAATCTGTACTTCTACTTATGTTAAAAGGAGGACATGAGTAGTACTCGAAATTACATAGAAAAATAAAAAATGTCACTTGCATTGTGTTGCATAGCAACAGAAGTTTAGCCATAGAAACCAGTTTTTCAAACTTCCAATTTTTTACATTTTCAAACCAAATTATCTTCTAACAGCAAAGGTGCATATGAAAAATACATATAGTACCCAAACGAGCAACATCTGATTTTTCAAAGCCAACAATAAAAAATCTCAAAATATCTATAATTTTTGTAACCATAATAACAAAACTATTGACCCGTCAGTGATTTTGCAAAAAAAGTGGCAATTTCAACGCAAATTAATTCCCTTCTGCAAAGAGAAATATTTACAGTGTATTTATGTATTAAATGATCTACATCTGTTCAACCAATAAAGACAAAATTAAGTTCTGCAACAATCCAAATATTAGTTACCATGGCAACCAAACTAACCAACACTTTGGGATTTTAGCAAAAATCAGCACACTCAAAGTAAACTACTGCCCTTTTAGATTATCTATACTACTACTTATGTCAAAAGGACGGCATGAGTAGTACTCGAAATTACATAGGAAAATATAGAAAAATATAAAATGTAACTTGAATTGTGTTGTATAGCAACAAAAGTTTAGCCATAGAAACCAATTTTTCAAACCTCCAATTTTGAAGATTTTCAAGCCAAATTATCTTCTAACAGCAAAGGTGCATATGCAAAATACATGTAGTGCCTAAACGAGCAACATCTGATTTTTCACAGCCAACAATGAAAAAGCTCAAAATGTTAATAATTGTTGTAACCATGGCAACAAAACTATGGACCCGTCAGTGTTTCTTCAAAAAAGTGGCAATTTTAGAGCAAATTATCTCCCTTCTGCTAGGAAAAATATCTACAGTGTATTTACGTATTGAATGGATCCACATCTGTTCAACCAATACAGAAAAATCTGAGTTCTGCAACAATCCAAATATTAGTATCCATGGCAACCAAACTATCTAACATTTTGCGAGTTTAACAAAAATCAGCACATGCAAAGTAAACTACCGCCCATTAACAAAGGATTAGATTGATAAGTAATACTTACTTAAATTACCCACATCTGTTTGTCAATATTAAAATGTAAAAGAAAAAAATAATGGCCCAGTCATGTTACCATGGCAACCAAATCAATAAACCATAACAAATAACAGCTTGTTCAAAGCAAATTAACCCCTTCCAGCTAAGAATCATCTGAATAAATTAAACCTACTTTAAATGACTAATATGTACAAAAGATGAAAAAGTATTCAACACCTCAGAAAAAAAAAATGTTACCATGGCAACAGAACAGTAAACTCATCCCCATAAAAGTATTGAAAATAACAATATCAAAGGGCAATAATTCTTGAATATATAATCAAGAGTTATGGTTCTTATGCACCACACTTCTCTTTGATGAGATCTATCCATCTGTGAAGTTTCATGTTTATCCCTCAAATAGTTTTTGTGTTGTGCTCTAGACAAAATTTAAGTGAGAAAATAAAGGGCAATAACTCTTAAAATATGCAATCAAGAGTTATGGTTCTTAGGCACTGCACTTCTCTTTTATAAGATCTATCCATCTGTGTAGTTTCATTTTTATATCTCAAATAGTTTTTGAGTTGTGCTCCATACAAGAAATTGGGATGCGAAGAGGGATAGACAGAATGGAGGAAGAATGGATAGACAGACAGAAAGACAGACAGACAGACGAATGGCTACTATTACCATATACATAGCCGCCTTTTTGGCGGGAGATAATTAGCATGTATGCTACTTTATGAATGAAAACTAACATGCCAGGAACTATGTATAATGGGGTATGAACATTCTTAATTGTTGGTCATTCTATTTGATAGATAATTGTATTTTCTCACTTTTACCGATATGTTGCCACTTTGGCTGCCGTGGTAACCTGGAGTATGATATGATATGCTCATTGCTATTTTTTCATGGACAATACATTAGATTAATAGCGATTTCTAAAACCAAAGTTATTCAGTTTACTCATTCTTGTCTCTACAATTATGCCTTGAAAATAAGCAAAAATTGCAGTTTTATGCCAGTGTCGAGATTAAGGTTGCCATAGAAACCAGAGTTTTTTCAGGAATAAAATTCTTTTTAAAAAATTCTGAAGAGGATCATGGCAGGATCATTTCTATGAAATTTCATCAAATTTGGATGGGTAGTTTCAGAGAAGAAGATGTTTGAAATAAAATTTAACGTATGCACACACATACCACGCACATGTACACACAAACGCACACACGAACAGACACACAGACGAAAGATGGATACCTGGGCATGACATAAGCCCGCTGGCCTTCTGCCAGTGGAGCTAATGAAACTGACATGCCATGAACCATATATAGAGGGGCATGAAGATTCTAAATTGTTGTTCATTATATTCGAAAGAATGGTATTTTCTCAATTTTACTGATACATTGCCACTTTGGCTGCCATGTTTACCTAGAGTATGATATGATATGCTCATTGTTATTTTTTCATCAACAACATGTTAGATCAATAGCTATTTCTAAAACCAAAGTTATTCAATTTACTTACTCTAGTGTCTACAATTTTGCCATGAAAATAAGCAAAAATTGCAATTTTATGCCAGTGTCGAGATTCAGGTTGCCATGGAAACCAGATTTAGACACATAAACAAAATATCTTGTTTGCAGCTTTTCAAATTTGTATCAATACTTCATATGTCATATTAACTGATGTTCAAATATTTGTGTTTAGTGGTCATTTTTTTGCATAAAATACAGCATTTTCCAAATTTTCCAAATCTGTTGTCACTTTGGTTGCCATGGTAACCTGACCTAAAAACATTTTGACCTTTTTTATTTTTTTATTTGTGACCCAATACATTAGTCTTTATGCCCAATTTTGAAACCTTAAATCCTAGCTTTGCTGTTAGGAGATAATCGAGATAGAAATTTGTCAATTTAAGCCACCAGCAGAAATGCGAAATACAGCCTTTGTTTGTTGCCATAGAAACACATTCTGCAAGCTTATTTTTGCTATTGCATTCTTGATATTGTAAGCCAATACATGGGTGATTATGTTATGATAGCACAACTGACTGGACTTTTGGTGACAAATATGTTGTATTAACTTAAAAGTGCTTAATTTTTCAAGTTTTAAAAGGCAAAAAATATGCCTCTGGGGGCAAAAACTTTCTGTGGCCGTTGCCATGGTAACAGCAGGACAATAAAAGTTTCCCTTTGGCTTTTGAACTTTTGTGACTAAAGGAATCAATTGCACTAACTTTTTTTGGTATTCTGAAAAAGTCACTTATCACCATTTCTACAGGGCCTGCATGATTCTTAGGGAGAATGCTAGTTAATTATCAAGTACAGTTTAACCCTTATCCTGCTAAATAAGTGAAATGAATCTTTCAAGTCGATGATAAAAACAATGATTTTTCCTATTTTAAAAATAGTTTTGGGGGAGGAGAGAAGATATGTCCTTTCCGGACAGTGTAGAACAAAGATCAGACTGCACGTTCTGTGCAGTCTGATCTTTGATCTACACTGTCGGCAAGGGGTCCTTGAATTGCGCTTGGCAGCTTAGGGATTAATTTCATTTCTAAACTTTCAATCTAAGTTCCAAGATTAGTCACCTAATTGGCTGAGATGTTCCGTCTCAGCCAATCATGACTTCTATCGGAATTTAGAAATAAAGCAGTAATTAATTCAATTTGTCATTTCGAATTAGAAAAAAAAAGTAATATTTGAAGATCATAAAAGACCCTGGTTTTTATAAAAATGACTAAATAAAAGTAGTGTTGGTAATGCACTCGTTACACCCGCCTCTCTCACAGCAGGATAATTTTACCTGTTTATTCAAAAAGAAACATTAAGAAGTCGTTGATCTCGCGAAACCATTTTTTCGCACGAAAGATTCAAAATACATTTCATGTTCTGACTCTTATCCTTTAAAGGGCCATGAAACCGTTTTGCCAAATAAAATCCTTGCTACTTAATATTTTCCCCTTGTTAATTACATCACTTTATAGAGACAATAATTAGAATGGAGAAACGCATGAAAAAATGTATTATATGTATGAAAAAGCAATTTTAATTTTCGAGTCGAAGCCGATACTGTTACAAAATTAGAACGGGTTTCACTGTTACTGTCACGTGATCAAACAAACGCTCGCGGGATTGTCATGTGATCGTAGATACAAGCACAATGGCGGACACAACGGCATCAAGTATCGAGGAAGTAAGTGATTGTAGGGTTTTCGTTCAATTTTTCACATGTTAAGTTTATATCGCTGGGCTAACTGTATGCGTTTAATGATAGTTAAACGCACCAATGCCATCGATGGACTCCAGCAGATTTTATTCGGTAGAAATGCCGTAGAATGCAAATCGAAAGTGAGGGGAATGTCTCAAACGGCCCGTCTCCAAGTTCCATCGCCTTGTAATACAGAGTAAAATCCCAATCTCAAATCATATGGGTTTACACGATGTTAATAATCGAATCTTGCTTGTCTGTTAAGTAAATGAAATTCATTGTCAACACAAGTGTGATATGAATGAAATGTAACAGAGGTTTTTTTTACGTGGGATCATGGCCTCGTAAAATTTTGTCCTTCGTTTACAGATTTTGTGGAGCTACGAGTACCATTTAGATTTGTAATTTTAACCTATTAACACACAATCCCTACTTTTTACGACCCTGAGAAAGAAGCATCAAGAAAACATTGTGGTAAATGGAGAAAATGCTGGTAACCAGCATTTTCTCCTTTTCCCACAATGTTTTCTACCCTTCACAAAACAAATTTTCAGTCACTTTCATTTTGTCGTCTGAAAATGCTTTCGATTTGGACAAACCTTAAATTTTGTCATTTGCTAATGAGTTAAGGAGAGAACAGTAAGGGTGGTCCGTCTTTCCATTTTGTACTATGATGTAACTATATGTAAGGAAGTTTTCCAAATTATGGTGTATTTTGGTTTTTTTTATGCTTACTATCATAATGACAAGTATATAGGCCTGCAGATGATGTCCCCTGGACGAATCGTCCCCCAAACAAACGAATTTAAAAATTATGTTCCTGGTGTAAACTACCTTCAACAGGTGGGAATAACAGCCTGCTATTGTGAAATCAACAATGACAGTGTAATCAAGTAACACTTGAAATAAGAAAATCAGTCATTTGAAATACCATCGAAGAAAGAAAAAAAAATTCCAAAAGTTATAGCATCATCCAAATATAACTGTACAGCTGTATTATGAATTTTTAATATTGGAACAAATTCTCCAAAATTTAAGTCAGTTAGGATGTTTTTTTCAGAGAATCTGTCTCCAAGTTATTTGGAAAGGTTTTCTCAAGGGGATGATTTATCCCTTTACCACACAATGATGACTTTTAACGGCCCTGAGGAATTAGCCTTTTGAAAACATTGTTGGAAAAGGAGAAAATGCTGGTCAACGTTTTCTTCCCTATCAAAGTAACCAAAGCACCATTTGAGCCACTCTGAGATTTTCGTCTGCAAATGCTTTCAATTTGGATAGGTCTAAAATTTTCCTGCGTGGTAATGGGTTATCTAGCATTCCTATGAAATACATTGGTTAATATATTCTAAACTTTTATGAAAGCTCATTATATTACATAAATTATTAGGTAGAAGAGGCCATGCAAGAAACGAGGAGAAGTAGAAGAGGCAAACATCCAAGACTGTCTCTTACTTTTGAAGATGTTGAAACGGTAACTTTTTTCCTTTTCTTTTCTGAAGATGTAGGATGAAATCGATCTAGTGTCAATGTTTTTATTTCTAATACAGTAAAAAACATAAGTAGTGCTGCACAACGGTACCAAAATTACAGATAAAATGTTTCAATAATGGTTATTAACTTCAAAATAACTAGGTAATTTTTTTTTGGGGGGGGGGGGTTAAAGCAGCAATGCTTAGGTAATTCGTTTTTGGTAAAAGTCTTGAAAGTGTATCAATTTGAAACTAGGTAGACCCATGTTTTATCCTAACTATAATCACTGTACTAGAGTCTAGGAAAAGATTGATTGTTGTAACAGTATAAGGTCTAACATAATGTTTTCAATACAATTGAAGCTATAGATCTATGACCAGTGCACCTATCCCTGTTTTCCTGGATTTTCTTTTTGTTTTAGGAGTACTTTGCACAAAATCCTGTCCAAGACACTCGCTATTTTCCTACATAACATTGTGGAAAAAACTGTCAGCAATGACAGAGGAATCAAAGCTTTTTGAAAACATTGTTGGAAAAGGAGAAAATGCTAGTAACCAGCATTCCCTCCTTTTCCCACAACGTTTTTTACCATACCGAAATTTGTTTAGAATATCATCCATTCAATCAAAGGAACAAAGATAAATCAGACCATATAAAACAAAGTTTTCTTACTATTTATTTTATTTCAGTTTTGTAGATAAAAGCTGTTTTGAACAGCATCTTATTTATAACTTGTTGGCCAGCTTATATATCCATATATGTGTTTAACCCATTACCACTCAATCCTGATTTTTAACGACCCTATAGGAGAAAGCTTTTGAAAATATTGTGGAAAAAGGAGAAAATGCTGGTAACCACGTTTTCCGCAACGTTTTCTTCCCCATCCAAAAGAAAACTCATCATTTCAGTAACATTTGTCGTCTGCAAATCCTTCCGATTTTGACCAGTCCAAATATTTGTAGTTTGGTAAAGAGTTAACCATTTACCACAAAGTTAGGAGTTTCAATAACCCTGAGAAAGATGTTTTTTAAAAGAAATAATGGGAAAAGGAGAAAAGGCTGGTTACTATATACTACAAAGTTCTGAGTTTCGATAACTCTGAGAAAGATGTTTTTTGAAAACATAATGGGAAAAGGAGAAAAAGCTGGTTACCAGCATTTCCTTTCCCTTCCAATATTCAAACACATATTTGAATTTTTTAGTTACTTATGCTTCCAATCTGGCCAAGTCTAAAATTGTGTTGTTTGAGTAACATGCACTACACACTACTTTCTTCGGTATAAGACATAAATCAGTCATGCTGTACAGACTTTAACAACTTCCTGGAGATCTGGCAGGGCCTTGATTCAAATTCCCAAAGCTACATGTACTTCTTTTGAATTACATGTACAAACAAATTATGATACTCTTGCAGCTTTGTTCTTGTTTGGTCACAAGTCTTGGTATGTTGTTTTCTAAATATGAGTGATTGTGGAGAAAGGCTCACATCTTCGGGGAATAGCTAGACTTGACCAGAGTATGCCAGTTGATTTCCATATAAAAATACAATATTTAGACTTAGTTTTGTATTTTTTTTTTTTTTTTTCAGAAAATGGTTTTTGCTAGAGGACATGCAGACTCAACACATTCAGCAGACATTGAGGGATTATGCATTTGCCCATCACCATAAAAAGTGGAAGACACAAACGATTTCGGCTTGCTATATATAAACAGTTTATGAGTGTGGTAATGCGTTCAATCAGCAAGGATTTATTTTTACCATATTTTGTGAAAAAAAAAATGCATTGCGATTATAATTTTCTAATATTTATTAGGAAAATAAGCGCATTGCAAATATAGTTTTCTTTCATAAATAAAAAGTTAGTTTTGGGTTTGTTTTCCCATGTCCTTGGAAGAATGTGATTTATGTAATATGGATGGAAAATACTGAAGAGATTGTGGCAGTAGGAGTAAATGATAAATACTTGCAAAAGCCTCTATTCCTATATTTTATTCAAATCTTGTCATTTGCAATCAAGAGCATAGAAAGTTGCATAACTTCCATAAGTGTTAAATCTTTAGCAAAGTATCCCAAGTCTTCACAACCCTTACAGAGAAGGCTGTTGAAAATACTTTGGGAAAAGGAGAAAATGCTGATAACCAGCTTTTTCTCCTTTTCCCACAGTGCTTTCTATCTTTCGAAGGAGAAATTTCAGTTTCTACAGTCAAATTTTGTCATCTACAGATGCTTTTGATCTAGCCTAGAAAAAAATCTTGTCAATATTGGTAAAAGGTTAAAATGCTAAACAAACAGAGTAAGATTTTCCGCCAATAGTATAACCCGAAACATTGTGATTACAAAGTGTTTTTTGCTAGGAAATAACTGCTGTATCAGATAGTGTAGATCCAAAGTCAGAGAGCATGTTTATATGCAGTCTTATGTTGATCTTCACTGTCTGCAAAAGAGCGTTTAGTCAGTCATAGAAGCTGAAGGGCTAAACAAAAATTCAAGTCTAGAAGCAACTGTATAGGACAAACTATTTACCCATTACCATACAATTTTTACTTTTGAAGCTCCTGTAATAGAAACCTTTTGAAAACATTTTGGGAAAAGGAGAAAATGCTGGTAACCAGCATTTTCTCCTTTTCCCACCATGTTTTTTTTCCATTCACAAAATCAATTTTAAAATTTCAGTCACTTATATTTTGTCGTCTGCAAATGCTTTTGATTTGGACAAGTCTAAAATAATGTCGTGACTCGTCTGCTAGTGAGTTAAAAACAAGTTACAAAATTTGGAACTCGTCTCAACCTTTAACCAACAGACTTTTAATAACCCTTCTTTGATAGCTTTGGAAAACTTTGTTTGAAAACAAAAAAATGCTAGTTACCAGCATTTTTTCCTTTTCCCACAATGTCTTTGATCCAATCATAGACAGAGATGATTCATTGAGCCACATATAGTTTGTCATCCGAACAAACTTTCAAGTTGATCCCCTCCAAAATTTTGTGATTTTTTAGAGTGCGTAGAAGGTAAAAAAGCATTGTGGAAAAACAAAAAAATGCTGGTTACCAGGGTTTTCTCCTTTTCTAACAATGATTCTAACCCAGTCATGGATATAATCATTTTTGTAACATGGATTATGTCATTTGAAAACATTTTCAATTGGATCTTGTCCAAGATTTGGAAGTAGATATAAAACATTTTCCCGAAACAAGATAATGCTTGTTACCAGCATTTTCTTCTTTTCCCACAATGTCTTTGACCCTATTATTTATTTATGGAAGTTACCATTTCAGCTAGATCTAGTTTGTCATGTGAAAATACTTTCAGTATGATCTTGTCCAAACTTTGTCATTTGGTAGAGTTCACAGTGGGTAGAAAACATTGTGAAGAAACAAAATAATGCTGGTTACCAGCTTTTTCTCTTTTTTTAACAATGAATATAACCCTGTCATAGATATATTGATTTCTGTTACTTTGATTTTGTTATCTGAAAAAAAAAAAAAATCAGTTTCATTTGGTCCAATATTTGGCAGATGGTCTAAAACATTTTAGCAAAACAAGATACTGCTTATTACCAGCATTTTCTTCTTTTCCCACAATGTTTTTCACCCTATTATTTATTTACAGAAGTAATCATTTCAGCTACATTTAATTTCAACTGAAAATACTTGCAATTGACCTTGTCCAAAGTTTGTCATTTGGTAAAGAGTTCACAGAGGGTAGAAAAGTTTGTGGAAAAACATGATAATGCTAACTACCAAAATTGTCTCCTTTTTCCTGAATGCTTAAAAAAAACCTTCCTAATCAGGATCTTTACAACAGGCTTGTTGATAAAGCTTTAAAAATTGCTGTTCAGATTTGAACATTGGATGACACTAACCTAGCTAATGTAAAAAGTCTGCCAACAACTCTAATCCATCTGACTACAAAATACATATGCTTCTATACCATTTATAATTAGAGAAATAAAGAAAAAAAATCTATAAATGCAGTTATGTTTTTTTCTGTTTGAGTGTGGGTGTCTGTTAACACCACATACATGTATTTAACCTTATGTAAGTTATGTTGCATCAACCAGTGCACCTATCCACACATTTTCAGAGTTTCTGTAACCAGTTCTTTGCATTACAATATACATTCCAGGCTACTGGAAGCTTTCCCACTCTAGCATCATGCAGGGTTAGCAGTGGAATGAACTTGAGTAGGACGACTTTTGAAAGCATTGAGAGAAAGCAAGAAAATGCTAGTAACCCGCATTCCTCTTTTTCCCAAAATGTTTCTTCTCAGTGAAAGACAGAAAACAATTTAAACTTTGATTAATCTGCCATTGCTTACAATTTAGTTCAAATCCAAATTATTGCCAGTGGAGCCTTGGTAAACAGTTGAAGCCTTTCTTCCTAAGGGTAGAATAAAAGCTTGTTTTGTGAAGTCTTTATGTCAGCAAACCTCGTTAAAAAACATTGTTGCAAATCGAAAAGTTGCTCCCAATCAACAATATCTACTTCAGCAGCAATGATTTCTTTTTTAACCCATTACCACACAATCCCTACTTTTGACGCCCCTGAGAAAGAAGCCTTTAGAAAACATAGTAGGAAAAGGAGAAAATGCTGGTAACCAGCATTTTCTCCTTTTCCCGCATGTTTTCTACCCTTCACAAAACAAATTTCAAATTTTCAGTCACTTTTATTTTGACGTCTGCAAATGCTTTCGATTTGGACAGGCCTAAAATATTGTCATTTGGTAATGAGTTAAGTGAACATGAATTAGTTAACTCATTACCACACAATACCGACTTTTAACGACTCTGGGAAAGAAGCCTTTTGAAAACATTGTGGAAAAAGGAGAAAATGCTGGTAACCAGCATTTCCTCCTTTTCCCACAATGTTTTCTACCCTTTCCAAATCAGATTTCAATTTTGATACACACTTGCTTTGTCGTCTGCAACTCCTTTCAATTTGGACTAGTCAAAAAAATTGTTATTTGGTAATGAGTTTAACAAATTTCTGTCATTCATCAGCAGTTTTTGAAATTCATATTTCATTCATCAGCAGTTTTTGAAATTCATATTTCAAAGTTTGGTAAGTTGACAATGTGCAAATGCTGAAACAGTAATAAGTGAATAAAATGGTGAAGCAGATGGGGAATTTCCATGATCAAAATATACTGATGATTTAACTGTTAACCACTGAAACAACAAAGTTTCAAACTTTTCCAATTTCGGAAGCATTTGCAGATAACAAACAAGATGCTTTTATGTTGTTGAAATTAGTAATGGAAAGAGTAGAAAACTTTGTGAAAAGAAGAAAATGGTTTTCATAAAGTTTTCAAAAGCTTTCGTCCTCAGGGCCATTTAAACATGGGAATATTGGTAAAGAGTGAAATTGGTCAAATAAAGGAAGATCCTCAAGTGCTTACCATTGTAACAGAATTGGACAACAAAAGATACTTAGACTATAAGGATATTTGCCTACTTTGATTCAACTGCAGCATGCTGACATCTTTTTAATCCTTCACCGTACAACCCTGAGTATCAAACACCCTGAGGAAGACTCTGCTGAAAGCATTGTGAAAAAAGGATAAAATGCTGGTAATACTGGTAACCAGCATTTTCTTCTAATCCCAAAATGACTTTACCCTTCCACTAACAAATTCAGTTTTTGAGTCATGTTTATGTTGTTGTCTGCAAATGCTTTCATTTTGGACAAATCCAAAGTAATATTGTATGGAATAGGGTTTGCCCGTGACCATTTGGATCTTTAAATGACAATCGATTGTATGGTGTTTAACACTGTTTTCAACATTATTTCAGTTATATCGCAGTGGCCAATTTACCTATCCATGCTTTCCGGCACCTCTTTTACCAGTACCCTGCGCAATACTCTTTCCAAGCTACTGGCTGCTTTCCCACATAATTATTGTCATAACAATTGTCGGCAGTGGGAGAAGAATGAATCCTGTTGAAAAAACTATCATCAATTCTCGTAAAAAAATTAGCCGAGCCAGGGATCAAACTCATGACCCTGTTCTCAAGTCCTGTATGCTAACAACTAAGCTACCAGGCCTCTTCTTCAAATGACAAATATGTATGATGTAGAAGTCTAATGTCTAAGAAAACTGTACCACTCCCAGTAATATAAAGTCCTGTCCATTTCCAGTATAATAATCAACCCAGTAAGTCATCCAGAATAACTTTTCCCTTTGCTTTTTTCTTAATTCTGTGGTTTGTGGTTGTTGCGATGCAATAGTTAGGCGATTCTCTTTGGTTGACGTGTGTCCGTCTGAACCTTTCAAGTTGCTGTTTTCTCCTGTCACATACCCCATTGCAATCGTAGTGAGCAGCTCTGGAAAATAGACATATTTCTTTGGCCCATTGATAGGTCTAACAGAGAAGTAACTCACACCTTTTAGAAAGGTACCAAGCATTTTCTCTTTTTCACACAACGTTTTCTTCTCTTTTAAAAAAACAAATTTTGCTATTTTAGCCAAATTGAAAGTGTTGTCAGCAAATGCTTTAAATTTGGATGGGTCTAAAATTTTGTTGTGTGGTAAAGAATTAACTCATTACCAAACACCAATATTTTAGGCTTGTCCAAATCGAAAGCATTTGCAGACAACATGTGAAAGTGACTGAAAATATGAAATTTGTTTTGTAAAGGGTAGAAAACATTGTGGTTACCAGCATTTTCTTCTTTTCCCACAATGTTTTCAAAAGGCTTCTTTGTCAGGGTCGTCAAAAGTAGAGATGTGCGGTACTGGGCAAAGATACTTATTTCTTTTTCATTACATCATAATATTTTTTTCTTCTATTTTTGTCCTCATTGCCATTACACTCAATATTGCAAACAATCAAATTATACATTACAAAATAAAAAGGACTTTAAACCTGTGTAGCAGGCAGCTTTTGATCATGCAATTCCTCCCTTTCTTAAAAAATAGCCCCCTAACGTGCATTTTTCGATTCATCAATCTATCAAAACATAAAAAATACCATGCACAGTAGCCTAATTTGTGACTTCTGTCATTGGTTTCTAAAAACTGGTGCTCCAGAACATTCACCCTTTAACTTATGACAAATTAACATTGTACCAAACGACAGTAGTTAAGACTTGAACAAACTGAAAGCACTTAAGACGACAAAATACATGTATGTGTAACTCAGAAAGGAAATTTGTTTCCAGCAGGATAAAAAACTTTGTCAGAAAAGGAAAAAATGCTGGTAACCAGCATATTCTCCTTTTCCCATAATGTTTTAATTAGGCTTCTATCCCAGGGTTGTGAAAACCAGGAATTTTTTGGTAATAATAATAATAATACTCTTTACCAAATGACTAAATTTTAGGTTTGTCCAAACTGAAAAAAAATGCAAAGCAAAAGATACTGGAAATTTCTTCTTGTTAGAGTGGAAGAAATTATTTGAAAAGGAGAACATGCCGTCTGCCATCATTTTCTCTTTCTCCAACAAGGTTTTTAAACTCATTTTTCCTGTGGGTTGTTACATGTAGGGTTGTGTGGTAATGCATTCTCTCAGTTATATTCTTACTTACTCTACACTTTTCTCTTCATGAGAATCAATCCACTCTGTTACAGAGGAGATCTGTGGATCCGATGGCAGGCGTTTCGATCCCACTATTGGTGTTGACACCTTTTGTTTTTCAATCTGTTGCCTCTTCACTGGGCTTTCAAAAATGACACCTGCCAAAGAGGGTGGTGTTTGACTTTCCAAGTACCTGTTTCAGTGCAATAAGATAAGAATTAATATTTCTGTCAAACTCTTTTAAATAGAGATCCAATGGCATAGCCAAAATCAAATTTGTTATAAGCACAGTGAAGTAAGAAGTGTTCAGGGGAGAGGGGCCGTGAGGGTGGTATTTATCTGTAAAGCATTGAGGAATTCTCTAGTCATCAGTGTACCAATTAATCACACAGTCCTGTGCAGCTCAGAGATGAATGCTAAGTATTCATTATCTGGAGGCATTGGTTTTCAAGAAACTTCAGAGCACTAGCCTTGTACTGGTTACTTCTTACCACACTGAGTTAATGACCCTGAACACTAGAAAAAATTGAAAACATTGTGGGTAAAAGAGAAAATAATGGTTATCAGCACTTTCTCCATTTTTCACAACACTTCTAACCATATCAAAAGCACAAATTATTGTTTGAAATGTGTGAATTTGTTGTCTACAATTGCTTTCAGTTTGACCCAGAACAATATTTTTTTAACCCATTACCAAACGAAAATATTTTAGACTGGTCTAAATTGAAAGAATTTGCAGACGACAAAATAAAAGTGACTGAAAATTTGAAATTTGTTTTGTGAAGGGTAGAAAACATTGTGGGAAAAGGAGAAAATGCTGGTTACCAGCATTTTCTCCTTTTCCCACAATGTTTTCTAAAGGCTCCTTTCTCAGGGGCATCCAAAGTAGGAATTGTGTGGTAATGGGTTAAAGTAGATCCATTCCTGGTGCCTTTTCAAACTAAATAGATGGATTGATGGAAATTGTAAGTGAATCTAGACAAGCTGAACGTCCACATAGCAAGATCAGCCTGCACGTAAGCCCAACCTGATCTTTTTATTCGTTCTACAAGATTTAAACCACATCATAATTCCTGTGCGTGAGGAAATATGTAAATGACGAAAGCAAGTCACATAGCGAGTGTATTTTTCCGCGTAACTGCATTTTGAAATGCATGATGTATGAATGCTTTTCTTGGTTGACACTTTTGAGACCCCCCCCTCCAATACGAATTCTTTCAATACTTACGAATCAATCAGGTATTTTGCCGGGTCACGATCGCTCTCTACACCTATGATATCCTTAAGTCCTTGCCATTGTTCGACCTGGTCCGATAGGTTGATGTGTTTTAACATATCTCCTGTGTCTTTCAATCAACGTACGTTTTTTTGGCACTTTCGCGTTTCCTCGGACGCACTTCCGCGTTGTTAAAGATGGCTTCCTGGTTGTTGTTATTCGTTTACGCATGCGCGAATATTCAGGTGCGTGCTTCTGATTTAGAATGAAAAGCGTCGTGACGCTTTTGAAAAAATTAAGGGAATTCCTACGAAAAAGGGTTTGCTTGTCTTGATTTCTAACCTCAATCTTTCACATTATACTAAGATAACTTCGTCCATCCCAACAAAATCAAGTTTACTGCCGAATTCGAACATTTTCTAAATTTTTTGCATTTCTATATCTGGTTTCATGGCCCTTTAATATGGCATTAGACCAAATTTTAATCGAAACTTTTTATGGGAAAAGAAAGTTGATATTTGAAAAAGAAGCAATTTCGTTGAAATGATAACGGTATCCCCCGCCGAAAAGGGCCTCCAAGTCGGCCATTTTGCACCGAATAACAAAAAAAGTGTTTCTGCAGAATGGGTTATTGTACACATGTATAAAGTTTCACGAAATTCTGTCCGTGGTGTTGGAGAAATTCACCCGGACGAAAACACGGTCGGACGGACGGATGGACGGACAGACGGAAGAACGGAGGATCTTGTCCCCCCTCCCTTCTCCCACTTTCCGCTTTTTAGCGGCACTCTGGGAAAGTGGTGCTTAATCCCTCTAAATTATGCCTTCTTTCAAGCAAGAAGTTACAAAACACGGAACTTTTTTTGTCTAAAAACCAGCTGAGGTATAACGGTATTTTGATGAATAAAAAATAAAGTTTTACAAATCTTCGACGCACGTCAACGTGCACAGACTGTGCACGCTGATATGGTTTAATAGTTTTTGAAAATGCATTCAACCCCTTTTTGTACAGAGCACGACTCATAACATTGTATGGGGATCTAATTGTAGCTGAATGTGAATTTATAACGTCTCCAAATGAAAGCTTTTGGAAGTGCCACAGTGTCTACTGTACACCACACTTTCTTCTATAAATTTAGATAAATATACGCCAGGCACTAGGTCGGGTAGAAAGTAAGATGATATGATAACCTTTTTCACATAACTATGAAATTTAATCAAGATAAATTGTGTTTTGGTTCAGAGGGTTAAATATCCATGAGACATGCTCTGTGAAAAGAAGGCTTAATGCATCTGCAAAAAAAATTATCGACTCAGGTCAGCCGGCGCATTCTGCGCCGGCTGACCTGAGCCGAAAATTTTTACTGTCAGTTTTCTGTATGGTAAAGGACTATTGTTCCTCATGACTCAGCCGGGTGTTTCACAAAATTGATTTATGGGTCTATTATTTTGTAATGACTTGTTTGGTACACTAGCCACACATCGTGGATATGCATAAAGCCACCTTTTGCCTGGGCATGGCTCACTTACAATGAAACTCCAACATTTCAGACTTTTGGTTTCTCATTACTTAACTAAGGCCGCGCCCCGGTGGGTCACTCCTCTGAAATCAGGCAGGAAGGTGTGTGTGTGTAGTGGAGGGGGGGCGGGGTCCTCTGGTTCGAAACCCCAGCTCATACAGTTTCTTTTCAAGGGATTGATTAACCCTTATCCTGCTATATAACTAAAATTAAATTTTTAATTCGGTATTAATAACCCAAAATATTACTGTTTCAAACTTAGGTTTTAGGGAATGATATTTCCCTATCGGACAGTGTAGATCATAGATCAGACTGCACTTTCTGTGCAGTCTGATCTTTCTCTACAGTGTCCGCAACAGGTCAGCTAATCGCGCTTAGCTGGCAAAGGGTTAAATTAATTACGACAAGATTCAAACCCTCAGCACTCGACAACACCTTATCATTAGAAGTGGTTCATATTCAATACAACAGCAAAGATCAGGACGAAGCTGAGCTTCAGAATATAGAATAGAACCAATGCGAACTTGTCAATGCTACGTCCCACAGTGACCCAAGTTATACCGTCATCTTCCAATACTTTTTCATCGACATTTTCCTGGCCATTTACGACACATGGGACTCGTTCATCTCCACCGTTTGCCTGTTCACGTCCGCGTTTGTCTTTTCTGTATTTACCGTGTATAAGCTTTACAAATAGTTTAGTGCTTTTGGGCACAGATTTCGATGCTCCAAATGAATAGATCTTGGAGCAAATTACAACGACCACCACTATCAGAGCGCAGAGGACGTACCAGGCAAATAGAACATATGTCAGTAGTGACATTGGACTGGAACTTCGTGGCAACTGATCACTTATGATAATCATATACACCGATACAGACAGTAAAACAGTAATAGTATACCCAGTTCTTTCACCAGATTCTGCCGGAAGTAGAAACACCAGTGGACCCAGCAATGCAATCAGCATGACGGGAAACAATACATTGATAATGGTATGATCTGGTTTCCGGTTGAAATGATATGTTACTCTACAATCAGGAAAGGTTGACTGGACGTGCGTGGAGAAGTTGTAAAGTTCCCACATTGCGTTATCCTTGTAGTCTTTCAGATGGTTTTCCATGCCAATGAGGTTCACATCTATCTCAAACTCGTACCAGTGCAACAGCACAGAACAAGACTGTTTGTCGAAAGGATAGTATGTCGTGTCCACATCACACGCTGTTTTCAATGGTAAACGGTCTTGCCATGTAGCGCGGCCGTTACTGGAATAATACACAGGAACCTTCAAAGTGAAAGAGGAATATAAAATAAGATATAATAATGGATTTTGAACAAAATTTTACCTGCAGTGTCATTTTTGTATTGTTATCTACTATGCTTCCTGTTTCTAGCAGTTAATTAACTCTACACCTACGGTTGCACCAGATCTAGCTTACATTGTCCTGTGACGTCACTATGGTTTGAACCCATTTCTGCTTTTACACTAGCTTTCATGATCAGTAAGGAGGTCTACATATTGAAATACTAGGAAAGAGTACGCGTTATGTTTAACCCTTTCCCAAATGGCAAATTTTGGACCAGACCAAATTGAAAGCATTTAGCAGATGACAAATTAACAGTTGCTAAAACGATGATTTTTCTATATGAAAGGGTAGAAAACATTGTGGGAAAAGGAGAAAATGCTGGTTACCAGCATTTTCTCCTTTTCCCACAATGTTTTCAAAAGGCTTCTATTCCTGACCCGTAAAAAACCAGGGATTGTTTGGGAAAGGTTTAAAGCTTTGATAACAAAATCTTGCTTGTTACCAGCATTTTCTCCTTTACCTTCAATGTTTTCAAAAGGCTTACTTCCCAGGGGCGTAAAAACCGGGGATTGTTTGGTAAAGGGTTAACTTGGCGTCTAACAAGTAACTTTGGATAAGTAAAAAATTTTGTCGTTTGATCAAGGATAAGAAACACCGATTTATGTAAATGGTGGAATGATAACTGCAATTTACAGCTAAATATTATTTCAACGATAGTTATGTAGAAAAGCAGCCAATGGCTTGGAAAGAATACTGTGTGAGGTACTAGTACTGTTACTGAAAAAAGAGCAGCTTGAATAGATGCACTTTCTGCCGCGATAGAATCAAATCAGCGTTAATAACCGTATAGAATCTGTCAATGAACAACCAAGAAATGACGGACAAAAAAAAAATACCTACCCAATCTTTTGAAACAACAGTCTCCGATTCTTTTTCCACAGCATTCGCCACAAACCAAATCGGCTTCCACACTTCCGACGCTTTCAGATAAATCTGCGTAATGTTATGGTGCTGGGCAGGGTCCCAAGACAACTTGGGATCAAACCAATATATCGTAAACACCATAGATGTTGTCATGGTTTCCTCAATTTCGTCGATCCCCATCACAGAGTATAGTGAGAGAGCCAGATAGATTCTGAAGTTAGAGGAATCCCATTTCGATTCGTTTATGATCCTTTTCGGTCGAATGTTTGGATTGTATCCATCAAGTAAAGAATCTATTAAATCCTTTTCTGCTTTATAATAATCCACAGAGTCGCACAAACCGATTCTGCACAGTGGCACGATAAATACCAGCAATAATTTTAGACAGAAATTTAAACGGAACCAACTTAAACTCTCCATTCTTTTACCCGATTATATCGCGGCTTACGGTTTGGGCATCAAGAAAGCAAAAGAGAGAATCTTTCTTCTATATCTAGCGGGTAGAATACCGGTATTTTATATCAACGAATAGGTAGTAAAACTGTTTTCCCACCAAGACTGTATTACAACATTTTTTTTTTCTTCTTCAAAATATGAAACTTAAGTCTGATGTAAACTTAATCATTTTGAAATTCTAACCCTATGGCTTTATGTGGATGAAACAAATTTCATTTTTTTTTCCTTGTCGTCTGCATGTGCTTTCAATTTGGACCAGCCTATTTTTTTTCGTTTGGTTAAGGGTTAAGTGGAAAAACCGCTTGTGGCTTGCGAGAAATACTCTGCGGCATACTGATCAAAGAAATCCTGGAAAGTATGGATAGGTGCACTGGCCGCCGCGATATAAACTCACTCGCTCACTCACTCAGTCACTCACTTACTGACTCACTCAATCAGTCACTCACATACTCACTCACTCACTCACTCACTCACTCACTCACTCACTCACATACTCACTCACTCACTCACTCACTCACTCACTCACATACTCACTCACTCACTCACTCACTCACCCCGATAGTGGTCCATAGAAGCCCCAGCCCAGCCTCATCAGTTTTCGAATGATGCCACAGCCTCTGTGACCAGCATTTTCTCCTTTTCCCACAATGTTTTCTATCCTGCTGGAAACAGATTTCAATTTTTTTTCCTTGTCGTCTGCATGTGCTTTCAATTTAGACCAGTCTAATTTTTATTTTCCTTTGGTAAAGGGTTAAGTAGGAAAACCGCATGTGGCTTACTGCATACTGCATACTGATCAAAGAAATCCAGGAAAGTACGGATAGGTGCACTGGCCGCCGCGATATATAACTGAAATGATGTTAAGAGCGACGTTACTTTTTCTTTTACAAAAGTGAGAAGAAAAAAAAAAACAATGTTCATATTCTAATATATATCACATTGACAGTGACACTTGATAGTCCTGTGCACCAGCTGTCTTTATTGGTTGAATTCATTTAAGAAGAACAACTGCTGTATAGAAGTTACTGACAAGTATACGAGTTGCCTTCCTTGTACTAGTGTATATACTAGTAGTGTACAGTTAGCCCTTTACCACAAAATGCCAATTTTTAACGACTCGGGGAAAGAAGCCTTTTGAAAACACTGTGAGACAAGAGGACCATGATGGTCCTATATCGCTCACCTGAGTACTAAGCAGCAAAGGTCTACAACAAAGACTATAATTACCAAATACTGAGGTTCAAGGGCTAATGATGATGAAAAAAGAGCGGCAAATTGTCAAAAGATATGCAATCCCACCACCAGTTGTATAGGAGGTATAATAGTTGCAAAGGGCTTGCAATGCAACAGACAATTTGACTTGAGACTTCAAAATTCCACTCTGGACAAGCAAACAATACTATTAAAATAAAGATCAAAGTGGAATTTCTCAAAATCCACGCTAGGTAGAGTTATTGTTCTTGAACTGAGTACTCAGTAATATCACAACAAACATGCATACCAATTTTGAATTCGTTCCGACTTGAGATGACAAAGTTATATTCCAAACAAGCATTCAATGCAGACTCATGTGAGATTTTATTGAGAAAAACATTCTAACCAATTTTCAATTCAGCTTAGCAAGAAATGTGGTCTCAAGAGTGCTCACAAGAACACTTTTAAACATTTCCCTCTTTATCTCTATGTGAAATCTGAGACCAACAACATAGGGCTAACTTTCACACCAGGACCATAATTTGAAGTATTTTAGTAGAGGGCCACTAGATGATGCTACATGCCAAATATGAAAGCTCTAGCCCTTATGGTTTGGGAGAAGAAGATTTTCTAAGATTTCCTTCTTTATCGCGATGTGAAATCCGGGAACCTACAACATAGGGCCATAATTCGAGGTATGTTGATAGAAAGCCACTAGATGATGCTATATGCCAAATATGAAAGCTCTAGCCCTTATGGTTTGGGAGAAGAAGATTTTCTAAGATTTCCTTCTTTATCGCTATGTGAAATCCGGGAACCTACAACATAGGGCCATAATTTGAGGTATGTTGATAGAAAGCCACTAGATGATGCTATATGCCAAATATGAAAGCTCTGGCCATTACGGTTTGGTACAAGAAAATTTTCTAAGATTTCCCTCTTTATCGCTATGTGAAATCCGAGACCCACAACATAGGGCAAATTCTTCACATCAGGGACATAATTTGACGAAAATTGGTAGAGGGCCACTAGATGATGCTACATGCCAAATATGAAAGCTCTGGCCTTTACCATTTGCACAAGAAGGTTTTTAAAGATTTCCTTCCTTGTCTTTATGTGAAATCCAAGACCAACAACATAGGTTTAATTTCACACCAGGGCCTTAATTTGAAATATTTTAGATAGAGGGTCACTAGATGATGCTGCATGCCAAATATGAAAGCTCTAGCCCTTACGGTTTGGGACAAGAACATTTTCTGAGATTTCCTTCTTTATTTCTTTGTGAAATCCGAGACCCCACAACATAGGACCAATTTCCACACTAAGGTGATAATTTGAAGTATTTCAGTAGAGGGCCACTAGATGATGCTACATGCAAATTATGAGAGCTCTAACCCTTACGGTTTGGGAGAAGTAGATTTTCTAATATTTCCTTCTTTATCTCTATGTGAAATCTGAGAACCCACAGCATAGGGCTAATTTCAAGACTAGAGCCACAATTTGAAGTATTTTGGTAGAGGGCCATTAGATAATGCTACATGCCAAATTTGAAAGCTCTAGCCCTTACAGTTTTTGACGAGAAGATTTTTAAAGTTTTTTCACCCTGTTGCCATAGAAACCAGAGTTCTACATGGAATTCAAATCTTTGAAGTATTTTGAAAGTGCATCATCTAGGGATCATTTCTGTGAAGTTTGACTGAAATCTGATTGTTAGTTTAGGAGGAGAAGATTTTTTTGTAATTGTGAACGGACGGACAGACAGACGGACGAACGACGGACATTGATCGATCACAATAGCTCACCTTGAGCACTTCGTGCTCAGGTGAGCTAAAAATTAAGGGAGCAGGAGTTATGATTCCTGTGCACTGCACTCCCCCTTGATGAGATCTATCCACCCATGAAATTTCATAACCCTAGCTAGTATAGTTAAAGATTTCCTTCTTTATCTCTATGTGAAATCCGAGAACCCACAACATAGGGCTATTTTCAACACTAGGGCCATAATTTAAAGTTTTTTGGTAGAGGGCCACTAGATGATGCTACATGCTAAATATGAAAGCTCTAGCCCTTAAGGTTTGGGACAAGAAGATTTTTGAAGATTTCCTTCTTTATCTCTATGTGAAATCCGAGAACCCACAACATAGGGCCAATTTCCATACTAGGGCCATTATTTGAAGTATTTTAATAGGGGACCACTAGATGATACTACATGCCATATATGAGAGCTCTAGCCTTTATGGTTTGGGACAAGAAGATTTTTAAAGATTTCCTTCTTTATCTCTAAGTGAAATCCAAGAACCCACAACATAGAGCCATTTTCAACACTAGGGCCATAATTTGAAGTATTTTGGTAGAGGGTCACTAGATGATGCTACATGCCAAATATGAAAGCTCTAGCCCTTACGGTTTGGGACAAGAAGATTTTTAAAGATTTCCTTCTTTATCTCTATGTGAAATCCGAGAACCCACAACATAGGGCCAATTTCTACACTAGGGCCATTATTTGAAGTATTTTAATAGAGGGCCACTAGATGATACTACATGCCATATATGAGAGCTCTAGCCTTTATGGTTTGGGACAAGAAAAGTTTTAAAGATTTCCTTCTTTATCTCCATGTGAAATCCAAGAACCCACAACATAGGGCCATTTTCAACACTAGGGCCATAATTTGAAGTATTTTGGTAGAGGGTCACTAGATGATGCTACATGCAAAATATGAGAGCTCTAGTCCTTACGGTTTGGGACAAGAAGATTTTTAAAGTTTTTTCTCTCGGTTGCCATGGCAACCAGAGTTCTCCATGGAATTCAAATCTTTGAAGTATTTTGAAAGTGCATCACCTAAGGATCATTTCTGTGAAGTTTCACTGAAATCTGTTGGGCGGTTTCAGAGGAGAAGAATTTTTAAGTAATTGTTCACGGACGGACGGACGGACGGACGGACGGACACACGGACGGACGGACGGACGCCGGACAACGATCGATCACAATAGCTCACCCTGAGCACTATGTGCTCAGGTGAGCTAAAAAGGAGAAAATGCTGATAACCAGCATTTTCTCCTTTTCCCACAATGCTTTCTACCCTGCTGGAAATAAATTTCAATTTTTGAGTTATTTTGTCGTCTGCAAGTACGTTCAACTTGGACAAGTCTAAAATTTTGACGTTTAATAAAGAGTTAAATAACAACAGAATAATGTAGTAGACGGTCTGTGCAGTCTGATCTTGATCTACATAGTCCACAATAGGTCAAAGTAAGGTCCAAAGTTAGTAAAGAGCTAATAAATGGACTCATCAATTTAGCCTATATGACTTAACCCCCTTACTCCACAATTCCGAGTTTTAACGGTCACATGAAATAAGACTTTCGAAAACGTTTTGGCAAAAAGAGAAATGGTTGGTAACTTTCTCCTTTTCCCGCAATGTTTTCCACACTTCCCAATGCACTTTTCGATGAAGTGGCAATTATTTTGTCGTCTGTAAATGCTTTATTCTGGGTCGGGGGAAAGCATTGAGGGAAAGGGAGAAAATGCTGGTTATCAGCATTTTCTCCTTTTCCCACTATGTTTTCAAAAGCCATCTTTTTCAGGATCGTGAAAACCACGGATCGTTTTTGAAAAGTTGAAGTTTTACGGGCAACATGATAGATGGTAACCTCAAAATCTCAGGCAGATATATAAACGACTGTGTAAAAATTCCCACGAAGAAGCCAACTTTTTTTCTTAATCTATGCAAATTAATCTTAACAAACAAATATAACATGAAACCTGTTATTGTTCGTCGTAACATTCTTACCGCATCTTGCCCTTTCCCATAAGAAGAACAGAAAAAAAAATATTTAAAAAGAAAAACCGAGAACGATTTACCAATGAAGAAGATAGTGTTGGTTTATAAGTCTACTTAACATCTGTAACTGAAGATGCATGACTCATTAGTCATTCCAAACAAGTTATGCTAGATCTGCTTCTTTTCTTTTTACATTTTCTCCGTGCTTTGTAGCATACAGACGGTAGCGTACAGGGCATAAAAGCAAGAGGTCACCGGTTCGTTTCTCCAGTTTGACCATTTTCTTTTCGTGATACATATACTTATATATTTGATCTATCATATCAAATTATTGAACGTTTGTCAATGACAGGCAACTCTTTCCCAAAGTGGTTTTCATTAGAAGCATTTGCAGCCGACAAAATAAATGTGACTAAGGAATTGAAATTTGTTTCAGGAGAGAAAGAAAACATTGTGGGAAAAGGAGAAAATGCTGGTTACCAGCATTTTCTCCTTTTCCCACAATTTTTTTTTTTCAAAAGGCTTCTTTCACAGGGGTGTTAAAAGTCAGGAAAGTATGGTAAAGGGTATACTGAATTGGAGTAATGTCAAAATTTAGGTCGCCGTATAATTATATGCAGCTGAAATCTATTTCAATATATACATTACAATACATCTCTCAGGTTGAGAGACTTGCATAGGTGTTCGTCAATACTAAAATCAATATATCAAACATGGAGGTGTTACCCGTTGTCTATATAAGGGCAGAAAGTCATTATGATGTTGGTAAAGCTATAGGAACAACGTTCAAAGGTACTGTGTGGCTTTTTTTTTTATTTATCCTCTTCCATACATATCGCCTGTTTTCTTCAAAACCTCGTAACTACAGCTTGTTTCAAGCTGTAGTTACGAGGTTTTATAAGTAAACCGAAGATATGTGCAATAAGCCGGTAAAAGGGGGTATAATGCATCTCCGTGATGCATAAACCGATTACCACACAATCCCTACATTTGAAGACCCTGAGAAAGAAGCCTGTAGAAAACATTGTGGGAAAAGGAGAAAATGCTGGTAACCAGCATTTTCTCTTTTTCCCACAATGTTTTCTACTCTTCACAAAACCATTTTCAAATTTTCAATCACTTTTATTTTGTCGCCTGCAAATGCTCCAAATTTGGACAAGTCTAAAATTTTGTCGTTTAGTAATGAGTTAAACCAACCAAATCATCCCATAATTATCGATCAATAATTTACATATTGACTTACACTTAACCCATTAACACTCAATCCCTACTTTTGACGAACCTAAGAAAGAAGCCTGTAGAAAACATTGTGGGAAAAGGAGAAAATGCAGGTAACCAGCATTTTCTCCTTTTCCCACAATGTTTTCTACCCTTAACAAAACAAATTTCAAATTTTAGATCACTTTTATTTTGCCGTCTGCAATTGCTTTCGATTTAGACAAACCTAAAATTTTGTCGTTTGGTAATGATAAGGTAGACTGATCCTTTGGCATGCAATAATATATTGACCGATGTCATACGAAAAGAAATTGACCCAAGTCAATCTGCGGGGAATGTGCTAACTGAACTGGGTCGATATTTTTTACGGATGTATACAAAACCCTCTTTTCAGAGACTATGGCTCAATATATATCGTAGGCCAGATTGGAATCTAGGCAGTTCCAGATACTGTCTAGGCCAATAAATTTTAAGAAGTAAAGAATCGACAAAGACACTAGATTGTTTGTAACATACTCGATATACTCTGAATAAAAAGTGTTTAATGCAACTTGAAAATAAACCATTCTCCGGTACAAGGGCTTCAATGCATTTCCGTGATAAGACGTACCAAACAAGTTATTACTTCATAACTTGATTAGGAATCCATAAACATGAAAACCCATTTTGTCTTACAATTGACTGAATCATGTCATAATAATTTTTGAAAAAATGAGAAATTATTTCCAAAAGTAGAACGTTTCTTCATAGGTTGTTAGCCTGTGCGGACTTTTCAGGATGATATGTTGATACTTATAAAGTGAAATCGATACACTGATCAAATTACGTTATTACTGGATATCGATTTTGCATTCTGGTACGATTACATAAAAAGGAAAATAGCAGGGAAGTGCAAATCGAAATTAAGACTGCACAGTGAAGTGTCAAATAATACCTAAATTGGCTCAAAGGACCGAACAATGAATCTACACCGTGCTCTATGAAAGGGGTTTTAAAGAGTCGGCAAAAGGTATCGGCTAAGTCAGCCTGCGCAGTCCGCACAGGCTGACATGGGCCGAAACCTTTTGCTGTTTGCAAGTTTTTCTTCTTGTCATTGGACCATTCTACCTCATGATTCAGTTGGCCGTAGGACAAAATTGATCCATGATTATGTGATTTCTTGCTTGATATCATGCATCATGTAGATGCATTAAAATCGCTTTTGCAACAGCAGTCTTTTTTGAATGTGACCCGCATCACGCAAAAAAGGATCATCTGGGAATTTTGTAAATCAATTAGATGAAAACAGATCAACGATAGTGCAGGGCAATTTAAGTTGATAATTCAAAAATAATTGTATAACAAGGTACAATGACCACTTTTTATAAAAAAAAAGAAATGTCAATAAAGCGAGAAGTGTCAACCTGGTCAGCCAGCGCGAGAAGGTCCCTTTTTGCGTGATGGGTCACTAATGTCTGTTTTCTTCACATTTATTTCAGGCTTTATCGATGATTACATCAAAACATCCAAAGATGTCGAGCTATTTCAAGAGTTCTATACATCAAGAGAAGGTAGAAGCATATTTGACGAATACCTCAGAAACTCGGAGAAACACTTTCCGGAAATCGTGTCCGAAATACGAGGGATAGCCGATGGCTCTGATCAAAGATTCTTGGACATTTTCTTGTTACAAATGGCCTCAGAAATACGTTTAAGCCATCAACATGAAATACCGGAGATCAAGGTAAAACCACCCAAAGAGGACAAGGGGTGTACAGACATTTTGATAAACACAAAGGATCTACGAATGACTGCTCACAACGATGATTGGAGCTTTGAGGTCTCAGATCGAGTCTACATGGGTCACGTGACAATAATAAACAAGGAAGGCAACGAAGCTTCTATTGGTGAACAGTTCCTGGCCTACATGTACCCCGGTTACTTATCAGGGTTTTGTTTTGGAATGAATAAAGACCTCGTTTTTAGCCTAAATACTGTTCGACCTGTAACTGCTAACAGAAAAGGTGTTCCCCTGGCGATCTTGTTGCGAAAGTTGCTGTCATGTAAGAGTATTGAGGAATGCGCCGCCATGATGGAAAACAAGCCACTAGGTTGCGCCTATGGCATGAATGTAAACATTGCGCATGTCAATGACCAATCCATGTGCTCGTTAGAAGTTTATCCGGAAGAGGTATTAGTAAGCTCACATTATCATGTACGAATCTATTACGTGCAAAAACAAAATATCAATTTGAATCATTCAAGACTTTTAGCGCCAAGTACATAAACTCTACATCCCTTTAGGTGACTGAAAATAACTTTCTGCATGTCAAAGGAACTATTTACCTTACGAAACAACTGTCTTTATGACAAAATGGACTTTAAATGATGACTGTTTAAGCTTTCGTATCATACATTATGAATTTAATCCGCTCTTGCCAAAGTGCGACTCAGTACTAGTCAGGATCCTTATTCACCAACCATTCTTAAGAATTTTCTTTGTCTTAGTCGCCAAGATTTTATACATTTGAAAGGAACAGAACATCTGATTGGCTAAACCAATTGGTTTAGCCAATCAGATGTTCTGCTTCTTTCATAACCAACAAATTCTGAAGAATAAGACTGAGGACGCTCTCGAAAAGATGATTGGTGAATACAGACCTTGTCTAGAGATAGGCAGCGGTTTAAGTGTGCGCTAAGGAAATAAATGCTATTCTATTTCAGTCCAATACTCGTGTGAGTATCATGGAAGTATCAAACAGCCATTATTGCCACACAAACCATTACAAACATCTAGAGAAAACAAAGGAAAACGCCGTAGAAGGTTCCTTCAGAAGACTTCGTCTTGCAGAGGAAATGACGTCACAACCACCGACTTCCGTGGATGACGTTAAACGTATCCTTGGTGACACAAGAGACGAACTGGAACCAATTTATAGGATTCCCACCGAAAAATATCTTCGACCGCTCTCAAAAACGTCGGCAACAGCAATATTTGATCTCAAGAAGCAGCGGCTAGATGTGTACAGATCAAATCCTAAATGCTCAACGCCTTGCTTCTCAGCGGGCTTTCTTTAATATCGTTCGGTTTTTTTTTTTAGTGTATAATGTTAGATCTAGATCTACTCCAAAACTAACAAAACATTTGATAGAAACATTGGCCCTTTTAAACATTTAACATGCAAATTCAATGAGTTGCTCGAAATGGATAATATGTACAATATATTTAGTGGTAAAATTACCAAGATATTGTTCTTGAAAGGTTTTCTCGTATTAAAAATTGGACCGTACAGATCAAAGATTGGAAAGCACTTACTCTCCAGTCTCCACTTTCCAGTCTAATCTCACTTATACTCAGTCACAGGTTGTTCAATGTTGCTTCGGTAGTGGTCGTCAGCCTCGGTAGCAGTCGGCAGTTCTCGTTAATGCTCGCCACTGGTGTGCAGACAGTGGAGCCAGTTCTGTTTTTGATTGGTCATCTTTCCATTTTTTTTTTTCAATTTTTACTTTGAAAATGCCCGGAATCGAAACCGGGAATCCCAGGCACAAAGCCCTAATCATAACCAATTGACCACAGCAGTCCTTGTAAAAGCCCAATCAACCCATTAATACAAACTTAATATTCATACCTTTTTAAGCCCCTTAGGGCCATTACCCATAATACAAAGCGGAACTTGTTTCTTTAGTATTTTCCAATACGTTCTGTACGGTTAAAAAAATTGTTCTGCATAATATACGAGCACACACATGCACAAATTTTACAGAGAAAACCCAAAAGACTTACAAAAATAATGTAAGAAGAAGATAGAAATTATGAAGAAAAATGACAACACTTAGAGGACGGGGAGAACTACAGAAAAATGGACAAAGACAGAGACGGAAATAAAACCAGAGCAAGAGAGAGAGAGACAGACAAACAAACAGACAGACAGACAGAAATGCAGACAGACTGACAGAGAGGAAGACGCAAGGACACACAGACTCAAACATTATCAAGTGAGTACCAGAGAGAAGACCATTTAATTTTAACCCTGCATCAGACGACATAATTTAAGACTTGTCCAAAATTGAAAGCATTTGCAGACAACAAAATCAACCTAACTTGGAATTTGTTTCCAGCAAGGAAGAAAGCGTTGTGGGAAAGGCAGAAAATGCTGGTTACCATTTTCCCACAATGTTTTCAAAATGCTTCTATCTCAGGGTCGTAAAATCGAGGGGCTTTCAGAAAATACTCTGCAGCATAGTGGTCAAAGAAATCCAGCAAAGTAATGATAGGTGCACTGGCCGCCGTTATATATATATAACTGAAATGATATTTTTGCTACTGCATGAAAACATCAACTTCATCCAGAAAAAAATCCTGTCTGAAAATTGGGCTGATCATTGTTTCCATGATGGTTAACCCTTTACCAAACAATCCCTGGTTTTACGACACGGAGATAGAAGCCTTTTGAAAATATGATGGGAAAAGAATAAATGCATTTTCTCCTTTTCCCACAATGTTTTCTACCCCGCTGAAAATTTTTCATTATCGGACAGTGTAGATGCATGATCAGACTGCATGTTCTGTGGACAAGGAACTGATAGCCCAGTGCATCAACAGTCTTTTGAGGAACAAAATGTCTACCTAGTCTGATCTTAATCCCCTTAATGTACAACTGGTAAAATGAAAATTTCAACTCAATACAAATGAAGAATTGCATTATTTCAAAGTTATTTTTTGGTGTTAACCCTTTACTCCATAGATACTCATTACTACGCATTGCTTGTAGGAGCCTTTGGAAAATATTGTAGCAAAAGGTGAAATTGCTCGTGACGATGTCTTATGAGATAAAGGGTTAAATATTGCCTGAACAGAAGTGGTAAGTCCAGAATCAGTCTTCAGGTTCTTTGCTGTCTAATCATAATCTATGTTTTCTTCAAAAAGTGTTTGTCTAGCACTTAACACCCACAGGGTTGACTTCATTAAGAAAGAATAACTACTGTATAGAAGTTACTGACCAGTATACGAGTTGCCTCCCTTGTACTAAAACGAGTTCATTGTGCGGGATTTCATGATTTTTATCGCGGTAAAATGGACAATGATTTCATACTAGTCACAAAAGTTTCACCAGAAAAGTCAGTAGCGTGTATGGCCACCTCTACTGGCAATCACTGCTGCAAGCCGCCTTCTCATGGAACCACACCAGTTCTGGATCAAGTATCTTGAGAATCTGCCCAACTCTTCGCGGAGGGCCGTAGCCGATTCTTTGACGTTTCTGGGCTGGGATTGACGTCAACGTAAACGTCGCCCAGTGTTATCCCATGCGTGTTCAATGGGATTACAATCAGGAAAAAGTGCTTGCCATGGCAACACATCAATGTGTCTGTTCTGTAGAAAGTCCATGTAATGCGTGCGACATGTGGTCGAGCATTATCATGATGTAAAACTAATCCTTCACGTTGTCTGAAGAGGGGTACAACTACAGGTTGCAAAATCTGATCAATGTTTTCCTGGCTATCAGATTTCCTTTAACAGTGACTAACACCGATCTAAACTGACGATTTATGACTACCCACACTATAATCGCCACTGAAGCTATCATACTCCAGAACAGTGTTGTTTAAGTAGTGTTCATGGCGAAGTCTCTATACACATATACGTCCATCGGCGTTAGAGAAGTTGAAAATGCGATTCGTCGGAAAACACTACATTTTGTTAACGCTGTCCTCGGTGATTTCGAGCCCATTCACGACGTCAGTGACGATGACCAGCCGTAAACAATGGACCACGTAATGGTCTACGACAGCGTATCTCGCAGGCCAACAGTCGATTTCCTTACAGTGAACCGACTAAAAGACACCCCTCGGTTTGTTTGTTACCCACCACGAAACGTGACGTTGATTCCGCATTCGGAACACCTCGGCCAATCTTTCGATCCAGCCTCGGATACATGCCAACGGAATAATATGTCAAAAAAACTTGACATGCATCGCCGGAAGCAGTTATTCGACAGATACTCCCCACTACATAGTTCTCGGGATGTTCCAAATGACGTCACCTGGTAACCGTTTCGAATGACAACAAATCCTGTAGAATGAAGGTAAGTCTAACCATAGCAGCATAAATGGCTGAATTTAGGACTTGCATCGATTACGCACTTGAAAAATTGGGCTGGATCGAAAGATTGGCCGAGATTTTCATATGTTTGCGCGTTAATGACGTCATTGTATTTGTTCTTGTGGGGGTATTGTTGTTCCTTCCGGAAGTAGTCCGTCGGCATACATCCGAGGTTTGATTCGTAGAATTGACCGAGGTGTTCCGAATGGTTGATTCCGCCGTAAAAAATCTTTCACGTAGGTGACGTTGACGGATATAATGATTCCGTCTCACTGACGTCACAAGTGGTGCACCTGACCTCTGTCTATCTGCATTTGTTCCTGCCACCCTGGTCCGTTACACGAGTCGCACAATTGTGAACCTAGCCACGTTAAAACGTCTCGCAACCTGACCTTGGGTAAAACCACATTCCAACATGGCCATACGTTGAGCCCTTTATTCAGCATTTAATCTGGGCATTTTAAGAAAAGGCCGGTTCTAAAAACATCGCTTGCACTCGGGTTCTGTATCGTTGAATACATGTACCTCTGTAGTTTTGATAGGCAAGACCAAGTCGTTCATGACAACGGGCATCACTTGCAAAGGGTGCACATAAGCTTTGGCCTAGCTTTTGGATAAAGCAAATCGATGGATGTCATGCTGACTAGGTTTGTCGGCGAATATTATATGTATGCATTATTTGCTTTCTCCAAAATGTTTTATTACATTCAAATTATCGTCTGTTTCCGATGGAGCGTTTCTTTTTCTCGTATGTAGTAGACGGCCTGTGCGGTCTGATCTTGATCTACAAGTGCACAAAAGGTCAAAGTAAGGCCTAAAATTAGTAAAGAGTTAATAAACGGACACACTTATTTAGAATATGTGCCTGAACCCCTTGCCACACAATCCCGAGTTTTAACGGTCCCAGGAAACAAGACTTTTGTAAAAGGTGTGGGAATAGGAGAAA
This sequence comes from Tridacna crocea, assembly GCA_943736015.1. Taxonomy (NCBI): domain Eukaryota; kingdom Metazoa; phylum Mollusca; class Bivalvia; order Cardiida; family Cardiidae; genus Tridacna; species Tridacna crocea. Next base: position 4,601,460 of record OX031072.1, on the reverse strand, counting down.
TTGCTAGTTACCAGCATTTTTTTCTTTTCCTACAATATTTTCTACACTTCCCAAAACTATTCTTATTTTTCAAAGGGCAATTATTTTTGTCGTCTGCAAATGTTTTCAATTTCGACAAGTTTGAAATGTTGTCGCGTGGGAAAAAGTTAATTGTTCACAAAACGACAACATTTTAGACCGGTCCAAATTGAAAGCATTTGCAGACGACAAAAATGACGTGACTCAAAAACTGAAATTTATTCTGGGACGATGGAAAACATTGTGGGAAAAGGAGATAATGCTGGTAACCAGCATTTTCTTCTTTTCCCATGATGTTTTCTAAAACCTTCTTTTTCAGGATCGTGAAAACCACGGATCGTTTAGGAAAAGTTAAAGTTTTACGGGCAACATGATAGATGGTGACCTCAAAAACTCAGGCAGATTCATAAACGACTTTGCAAAATTTCCCACAAAGAAGCTAACTTCTTTTCTTAATCTATGAATCTTAACAAACAAATATTACATGAAATCTGTTATTGCTATAGCTATAAGCTCGGGGGGAAATGTGAAAAAAGAACCAGATCTACGAGGGGCGTTCAATAAGTAATGCCCCTGACCCACTTCCATATGTCTGATCTAGCTGAAATTTTGCATGTGCAATAATTTATATCCCTATAGGTTATGTGGCAAATTACAGCTCTGAAATAATTGTGGTTTCTGATTTACTGGTGTTTGAACTGAGTCAGGTGTGACTGACATCTGATAGAAAAAAAGAGGAAATATTACTTCTTATAACCCAGTGGTAATTTAAATTCTAGCACAGACTTCAGGTCATGTTTAAATTCGCGATGCAAGCGTTTTACAAGGTCATATTATGGGGCATTATCATCATAAGTTTCTTTAATTCCATCAAAAGTCTCCTGTGGTGTGCATCCTTTCAAATACAAAAACTGGATCACCGCGCGACACTCAACAAGCTCCAATTTCACACCTGACTGAGTAGTTCAGAGCTGTAATTTGCTACATAACCCAGAGAGAGATATAAATAATTACACATGCAAAATTTCAACTAGATCAGACAACTGGAAGTGGGCCAGGGGCGTTATTTATTAAACACCCCTCGTATATGCAGCTGAAATCTATGCACATTTCAATACGTACATTACATTTTTCAGTTTGCCAGACTTGCATACGTGAGAAAGTTCATCAGTACTAAAATCAACATATCAAACATGGAGGTGTTACCAGTTGTCTATATAAGGGCAGAAAGTCACTATGATGTTGGTAAAGCTATAGGGACAACGTTCAAAGGTACTGTGTGGATTTTTTTTTACTTATCCTTTTCCATACATATCGCCGGTTTTCTTCAAAACATCGTAACTACAGCTTGTTTCAAGCTGTAGTTACGAAGTTTTTTTTTATGTAAATCGACGATATGAGCCATAAGCGGGTAAAATGGGTTTAATGCATATCCGTGATGCATTAAAACAACCAAGCATTAGCCTATCTCCCGCTAGATACCATTCTATAACTACTCAACTATCTAATTTGGGCATCCTGGGTACAGAACCAAACCACTTGCCAACGCGACAACCGTTACTTTGAATTTCAAACTAAAATAAACGTTTAGCCCTACTCATTAAAGACTCTTGCGATTCACTCAGCTATGATCAGCAGTTTAGAGAAATCTGGGGCTAATAAAGGCCTGGTTTTTCCTCAAACTTATTAATAAAAAACCATTTCTCCATTGCTACTTTATAACGCGTATTACTACAGTCTGCCCGATATCGGGGATAGTGATGCGTCATGTATGACAGGTCGAATATTCGAAGAATATGACATGCTATTCAAGTCATCTAATGACTATCGATCCATAATATTCATATTGACTCACACTTAACTGAATGATAAGATAGAGTGATCATTTGGCTCGCAGAATATTAACCGATCTCAAAAAACAAAGTTTTGATCCAAGTCAGTCTGTGCGGAATGTGTTTACTGAACTGAGTCGATATTTTTTGCAGATGTCTAAAAACTCTGTACATATATATCTATATATCGTAGATCAGACTGGAATCTAGGCAGTTGTGGAACCTGTCTAGTACAATAAATGTTAAGAAAGAAAGACTCGACTAAGACACACGATTGTTTGTATATACTCCAGTAGATGTACGCTGTATAAAGGCGGTTTAATTCAAATTGAAAATAAACCACTCCCCGGTACAAAGGTTTAACCCATTACCACACAATCCCTACTTTTGACGCCCCTGAGAAAGAAGCCTTAAGAAAACATTGTGGAAAAAAGGAGAAAATGCTGGTAACCAGCATTTTCTCCTTTTCCCACAATGTTTTCTACCCTTCACAAAACAAATTTCAAATTTTCAGTCACTTATATTTTGTCGTCTGCAAATGCTTTCAATTTGGACAAGTCTATAATGTTGTCGTTTGGTAATGAGTTAAATGCATTTCTGTGATACAATGTAGCACACAAATCATCACATGAATGGGAAATCCATGACAACCAGTTCATCTAACAACGGCTGATTCTTGATATTAGATGGCCATTTACGATACGGAAAATTTTCCAAAATCAGAACGTTTTGTCTTAGGTTTGCCTGTGCGGACTGCGTAGGCTGATATGTATATACTTTTGAAGAAAAGACGATACACTGAGTCAATAATTTAATTACTGGATACTGATTTTCGATTCTGATAAAATTTCCTAAATAAAGAGAAGTGCAGATCTCAGATGAGACTGCAGAGTGCAGAGACTAATAAATACCTAAAACTGGCCGAACAAACAAACAAACAAACAATGCTCTTTTGAAAGGGAGTTTGATGCATCGGAAAAAAAAAAACTATCGATCCAAGTCAGCCTGCGCAGTCCGAGTAGGTTGACAAGGGCCGAAATCTTTTGCTGTTTGTAAACTTTTCTGCATGTCATAGGACTATTCTAACCCATGATTCAGTTACCTGTAGGACAAAATGGATCCATAATAATGTGATGGCTTACTTGGTACCATGCATCAGGGAGATGCATTAACCCTTTCCCAAACGACAAATTTTTGGACTAGACCAAATTGAAAGCATTTGCAGATGATAATTCAATTCTTGCTAAAAAGATGATTTCTGTCTATGATAGGGTAGAAAGCATTGTGGGAAAAGGAGAAAATGCTGGTGACCAGCATTTTCTCCTTTTCCCACAATGTTTTCAAAGGCTACTATTCCAGACCCGTAAAAACCAGGGATTGTTTGGGAAAGGGTTAAAACTGCTCCTGCCACAGCAACACTTTCTGAGTCCCTGTTTTCTTTACATTTCTTTCAGGCTTTATCGATGACTACATCAAAACATCTAAGAATGTCGAACTGCTTCAAGACTTCTATACATCAAGAGAAGGTAGAAGTATATTTGACGAGTATCTCAGAAACTCGGAAAAGCATTTCCCGGAAATCGTGTCCGAAATACGAGGAATAGCCGATGGCTCTGATCAAAGATTCGTCGACATGTTTCTGTTACAACTGGACTCAGAAATACTTCAAAGTCATCAACATGAAATACCGGAGATCAAGGTAAAACCACCTAAAGAAGACAAGGGGTGTACAGACATTTTGATAAACACAAAGGATCTACGAATAACAGCTCACAACAATGATTGGAGCTATGAGGTCTCAGATCGAGTCTACATGGGTCACGTGACAATAATAAAGAAGGATGAAAACGAGGCTTTTATCAAAGAACAGTTCCTGGCTTACATGTACCCCGGTTACTTATCAGGGGGTTGTTTTGCAATGAATAAAGACCTCGTTTTTAGCCTAAATACAGTTCGACCTGTAACTGCCAACAGAAAAGGTGTTCCCCTGGCGATATTGTTGCGAAAGATGCTGTCATGTAAGAGTATTGAGGAATGCGCCGCCATCATGGAAAACAAGCCACTTGGTTGCGCCTATGGCATGAATATAAACATTGCGCATGTCAATGACCAATCCATGTGCTCGTTAGAAGTTTATCCAGAAGAGGTATTAGTAAGCCCACATTATCATTTCCCATGCACGAATCTGTTGCATGCAAAAACAAAATATGTCAATATGAATCATTCATGACTTTTATGCAAAACGTTTTTTTTTTTTTGGGGGGGAGGGGTTGAAAACTTCCATGTTACAGTAAACCCGCTATTGCTTCACATACATGATGTAGTTCAAAAGTTTTTTCAAACACTGTTGGAGAAGGAGAAGATGCTTGCTCACAAGCAGTTATTCTTCTTCTCAGACTATGTTCTATATAGTTTCTGTTACGATATTTTGATATTCTTAAATTTGATCAGTTGAACTACTATCCGAGATCTAGGTCTTATTAAAAATCGTTGGTTTGCTTCCAAAACCTCGTAACTACAGCTTGTTACAAGCTGTAATTACGAGGTTTTGGAAGCAAACCGACGATATGAGTCTTGCTCTGTAAAAAGGAGATATAAGCCATATGCAAAAAGTATCGACCCGGCTTAGCCTGTGTATTTCGCGGAGACTGATCTGGATCAAAACTTTTTGCTGTGAGTAAATTTTCATGCATGTCAAAGGAACCTTTTGCCTCACAATACAACTGGCTTTATAACAAAGTGGATTTTTGTGGTATTTATCGAAGACAATACCACTATGAGTTCTAGATTGAATTTTGATAACCATGTATCTTATTTTGTGCAAAGCCGAAGGAAATAAACCCAGTTAAACTCATTTTTTCTCAGGCAAATGAGTTTTGCGGTAGCACTCAGATATGTAATTTGAAATTCGCATATAAAAATACATTGGGCGAGGCCATCGATCGTTGAGATACTTATTTTTTATTGAAAATAGCTTCTATCGCTCATAGCCTTTTATTGGCGCAATGATACAAATTTGCATGCTTTTTCGTTCCAAACCAATTCGTTCCATAGCTTGTTCGTCCTATGATTGCGCGCTTCTCCATGTGATTGCTCATGAATATTTATAGATCAAAGTAATTGATTGTAATGTTGGAAATTAAAAGTTAAAGGCTAAAGATATTTCAAAATTATATTTTTAAGGTACGTGAGCACTCTCCCTTTAACCGAAAAGATATTCATTTGCTTAGTGGGTTGACTTTTAAGCCAATATTTGAACAACATGTCTTTTTTTCTTTCAAACTATTAATTCCACACAATGGGTTTCCTTGACAAATACCACTTTAGCGTTCTCAACGCTTTGATATATGATGTAACGACTGCTTTTAAAGCCTTCGTATCATACATCACACAGATAAATTTAATCCACTTTTGCTAAGGTGCGACTCAATACTAGCCAGGGTTGTGTATTCATCAACTATTCGTTAGAACTTTCTTTGTCTTAGTCTCCAAGATTTTATACATTTGAAAGGAACAGAACATCTGACTGGCTAAACCAATTGGTTTAGCCAATCAGATGTTCTGTTTCTTTCATAATCATCATCAACTATTCGTTAGAACTTTCTTTGTCTTAGTCTCCAAGATTTTATACATTTGAAAGGAACAGAACATCTGATTGGCTAAACCAATTGGTTTAGCCAATCAGATGTTCTGTTTCTTTCATAATCAACATATTCAGAAGAACAGGGTCCGTATTCACCAACCATTTTTATGAACGTTCTTGGTCTTATTCTTCAAGATTTCCTGACTGTGAAAGTAACAGAACTTCTGATTGGCTATTTAAACCATTTTGTTTAGCCAATCAGATGTTCTGTTACTTTCATAATGACAAAATTCTGAAGAATAAGACTAAGAATGTTCTTAAGAATGGTTGGTGAATACGGCCCCAGGACTGAGGACGCTCTCCAGAATGATTAGTAAATAGTATTTACAGATCCAGATCTAGAGACAGGTAACAGTTTAAGTATGAGCTAAGGAAATAAATGCTATTCTATTTCAGTCCAATACTCGTGTGAGTATCATGGAAGTATCAAACAGCCATTACTGCCACACAAACCATTACACACATCTAGAGAAAACAAAGGAAAACAGTACAGAAGGTTCCTTCAGAAGACTTCGTCTTGCAGAGGAAATGACGTCACAACCACTGACGTCCGTGGATGATGTTAAACGTATCCTTGGTGACACAAGAGACGAGCTGGAGCCAATTTATAGGTTTCCCACTGAAAAACATCTTCGACCTCTCTCAAAAACGTCGGCAACAGCAATATTTGATCTCAAGAAGCAGCGGCTAGATGTGTACAGATCAAATCCTAAACTCTCAACGCCTTGCTTCTCAGCGGGCTTTCTTTAATATCGTTTGTGTGTGTGGGGGGGTGTGGGTGTGGGTGTGGGTGTGGGTGTGTGTAATGTAAGACCTACTCCAAAACTAACAAAACATTTTATAGAAATATTGGCCCCTTTATTTACGTGAGAATTCAGTGAGTAGATCGAAATGGATAATATGTAGTATATTCAGTGGTAAAATTACCAAGATTTTGTAGTTTAACGGTTTCTTTCTTTATATGAAAAATGGAATAGTACTGGGTATGGTGGGGCAAAACGCCCCCGTCGATTTCTTGATCATTCCAGTGTATATGACGTAATGATGAAGTCATTGGACGTCATGCGTAGATTAATGTGAGAGGAGAGATCAAGCTCTGTCATTGGTAAGTAAGAGAAAAAAATGAATGTACTCGTATTGCTTTTTACATATATCCTTGTTAATTTGTGCCTACTTCTATTTCACATTATACTGAAAACGGACGTATACTAGCTTATGCACCCTAACTATATCTATAACACATTGTATTGTGGTTTTACTCAAGTACACACATTTTGTAGGCGCCTTTGCTATATTCGGAATATCTCGATTAATAATGAAAAGTTTTTACTGGGGTAAAACGCCCCAGTTATTATGGGGCAAAACGCCTGCGGTTCTATACTTTCAAATTACATCTTTTTTCCCCCTTCTAAAGTACAGATCGTTCTAGATCTAGATGATAGATGCCAAATCTGTCTTAAGTGAGCCCACAATGAGTGTACCCCGGAATTTGTCACAGGCCCGTAGGAAGCAATTTTGGATTGGGGGGCCAACATCATTTAGAATCAGCTTTTCCTGATTTTATATATATTGCGTTTGGTTATACAGTAAGAAATAACCCACCTACTAATACTAATGACCAAAAAAGAAGGAAATTTGTTCAACAATGTGGTACTAAAGCGGAAAATCACACGGAATGAAATGTGACGTCAGAAATTGTTTGGTGTCTGTCAGATAACGAAAGTAGAAGAAAAATTTCTATGGCTCGCCGCCGTTTGTTTAGAATTAAAATAAATTGTTCGGAATTTTCTATTATTTCATCCTCTTTATGCACGATGATTGTCTAGCAATATTCAGCGAAATACTGACAGTCATTTCATTGGTAATCAAATTATTGGGGGGGGGGGGGCGGCCCCCGCGGTCCCCCCCGCCCCCCCCCCCCCACCCCCGTTCCTTCGGCCCTGTTATGTTACATGTTTGTCCAAACTGTGAATCTGAAGACTGAATTGTGTTGTCTTACTTGTCTCCTTGTTTTACAGTTGAAATGATTCAAGTTTTTAATTTGGCTTACTTTCCCTTTCCCACAGTATTTCCTACCATATTAGTAAAATAAATAAAAAATAAATAAAATAAATGGATTCAATATGCCAATTGCTTTCAATTTGAACAAGAATTTGATCTTCATTATTAATATCTAGATCTATATCGTGTTTAAACAACTGCATGGTATTTTATCATGTGTGTACGCCTTATGTCACTTGATGGAATTATGTCTTTACTTTCTGGACATTTGGTTGTCTCGTACACATGTTACAATTTAATGCCGAGCCCCATAGCTCAATCGGTAGCGTACAGGACTTGGGAACAGGAGGTCGCTGGTTCGATCCCCTGGCTCGGCCAACATTCTTTCCAAGGATTGATGATATTTATTGCGACAGGATTCATTCCCCTCTCACCACTGTCAATTGTTTCGACGATGCTCAAATGGGAAAGCTGCCAGTGGCTTGGGAAGAATACTGTGCGGAGCATCGGTTAACCCATTACCACACGAGAAAAATTTAGACCGGTCCAAATTGAAAACATTTGCAGACGACAAAATAAATGTGACTTAAAAATTGAAATTTGTTCTGGAAAGGATAGAAAACACTGTGGGAAAAGGAGAAAATGCTGGTTACCAGCATTTTCTCCTTTTCCCACAGGGTTTTCAAAAGGATTCTTTCTCAGGGGCGTCAAAAGTAGGGATTGTGTGGTAATGGGTTAAAAGAACTCCAGGATAGCATGGATAGGTGCAATGGCCGTTGCCGTTGCGATATAACGACATGTAATACTGTTGAAAACGGCGTTAAACACCATACAATAGAATTTAAGCGATGTCTATCAAATACATATTGTGTTACAACTTTAGTAGTGTCCGTGGTTTAGAGGAAGAGCGTAGGCCTCTTGATAAAAAGGTCCCGGGTTCGAATCTCATCCGAGGCAGGTATCAACCTTGTGGATTTTTCATTGGCCCACTCACTCGGCGCGAGTACTGGTGCAGTGTCCAGAAAGCAGAATCTAGAGAGATTAATCTAAGTTGTAAAGAACTTGTTTCTCAATAGATGTAAAATAAATAAGTTTAAAGTAAGGAGTAAAACGCCCCCGGTTGCGTTTTTGCCCCATAAACAAGGGCGTCTTGCCCCAATGGGTGGGCAAGACGCCCCTTTTAAGAAAAAAATATTTTTGTTTTTATAATACAGTTTAGAATAGATAACGACGAAAAACATGTGCCATTATATTCATTTGACTGAAACAGTTATACAACTGCAGAAAATACCATTCTATCTTCATTCTTTCCTAAAATAATAACATAAAACCATTTTGGGGGCGTTTTTACACACCCCACCCTACAGATCAAAGATTCGAAAGCACTAAGTCTTAGGCCTACTTTCCAGTCTAATTTGATCTACAGAACACTTCCTCTTCACATCCGAATGTTTGATTTCCAAGAGACGTTCTGGGACAATATCCCTGAATTTATTTTCGACTGAAGCGCTTTTCAAGTTTACATTAAGAAATAGTAATCATATCGTCGGTTTACTTCAAAAGCTACGTAACTACACCATGTTTCAAGCTGTAGTTACGATGTTTTTGAAGTACACCGACGATATGCATCATCCAACCCTGAAACCATTCCAGATACATGTAATCATAATCTTTCACCATTTCATATTAACAGTTATATCCAGCGTCTTTGCCTGAAACTCTTCCAGACACCAGTACATGTTGTAATAATTTTCCACAATTTCACAAAGCTCATATAGAGGGAATGATTTTGGTTTCATAATTGAAAATACTGGTTATTCTCCACTAAACCCTACGTTACGGGTACTCATTAAAATCGCCTCATCGAGACGATTCCAATGAGTACCTACAACATAGGGTTTGGAAGAGAAATAACGCATTTGGAATGCCATCACTCCCCATCATCTGGAGCTCTGATTTCGTATTAACTCATATCCTGCTAAACAAAAGAAATGAAACTTCATTTCAAGCCGATGGTAAAAATCCATATACATTTGTTACTGCTTTTTGAAAGGTAGTTTTGGAGGTTTATGTATCTCCTTCTCGGACAGTGTAGATCAATGATCAGACTGCACGTTCTGTGCAGTCTGATCTTGATCTTCGCGGTCCGCAAGAGGTCGGCAAGTCGCGCTTTGCAGCCTAAGGGTTAACGATCATAAGCATCATCTAAACCTGAAACCCTTCCAGCTACATTTTATAAAAATCTTTCACCATTTCATTTCAACCGACGATATGCAGCATCTATTCCTGAAACCCTTCCACGTACATGTTTTAATAATCTTCCACAATTCAATTTCAACAGAATATAACAAGATTCATAAAAGTGTAACATGTAAGAACACATGCAAGCATGCAAGAACGGTAGATACGTATATCGTAAGATGAATATGTCTGTGCGGAAGCTTAAATAAAATCTGCTATAGGTAAAATGTGTCTTCTTGTCTTAACCTCTTATCGCTCAATCCTAAGAAGGACTGTATCCGGTCCTAGGATCAGATTGTAGGTTCTGTGCAGTCTGATCTTGGTCTAGGGTGTCATCAAATGATTCTGATTTGGAAAAAGAGAAATGCTGGTTACCAGCATTTCTCCTTTTCCAACATTGTTTCAAGACGCTTTCCTTATCAGGGTCTCTAAGACTCAGGACTGTGTAACAAACTTTTAAATTATAGGCCTACTGTTTTTCTTAACCCTTTTCCCAAACAATCCCTGGTTATTACGACCCTGAGATAGAAGCCTTTTGAAAACGTTGTGTGAAAAGGAGAAAATGCTGGTAACCAGCATTTTCTCCATCCTCGTTGACCCAGTTTCGATTCAAACTGTGCATGGAGAGTAATGCTTATACCTGGGTTCCGAGGATGCATTTTCTCCTTTTCCCACAATGTTTCCTATCCTGCTGGAATTTCAATAGTAGAGTTGTGTTTATTTTACCGTCTGCAAGTGCTTTGAATTTGGACCAGTCTACAATTTTGTCATTTGGTAAACATTTAAAATTGATAGAATAATGATTTACGCCGCTTTCAATACTGTTCAGTACGGTTTCAGTCATATCATGCCGACAGCTCGCCTATTCATGTATGCCCTGGGTTTCCCCAGTACTAGCTCTGGAGTGTCTCGCTAGGGCTTGTCTTACTACAAAACTTTCGACTCTTCAATGCATTCAACGGATAAGCAGATGACAAGTCAAACGTGGCCTCAAACAACATCGTTTACACGGACAAACACAAACAAAATTTGTCTTCATATTATGCTGTGGGGATTGTACTTTTGGCGGGTAAATGCTAAAACAAGAAAGAAGCTCAAACCTGTGAAGGAACGGGATGGGGTGGGGACGGGTATATTTTTGAAGTTCTGCATTCTTGTGGCCGTGTTGACCGATAATATTCTTAACCCTTATCCTGCTAAATAACTAAAATGAAATTTTCAATTCGATAGTGAACGCTCAAATATAACTATTTCAAAGCTATGTTTCAGGTAATAACATCTCCTCATATGATCAGATAGTGTAGATCCAAGATCAGACAGCACGTCCTGTGCAGTCTGATCTTGGTATACACTGTCTACGAAAGGTCAGTGAGTCGCGCTTAGCAGCCTAAGGGTAAATATTGATTTTACTCTACATTAGCAGACGAGCCATTCCATTGGCTGAGACAGAAAGTCTCAACCAATAGAATGGCTAGTCTAGGAATCTGGAATTAGCGTTTTGATACGGGCAGCAACACGCGAAAAGGGACATTCGGATATTTGCGTAAAGTGTCGTCTCGGATTAGTCTGCGCAGTCCGCGCAGACTAATCCGAGACGACACTTTACGACTAGATTAGATTTTGTGCTACAGTAGACATGCGCAAAACAGAAAATTACATAAAAACGAAAAGTACCGTCTCGGATTAGCCTGCGCGGACTGCGCAGGCTGATCCGAGATGACACTTTACGCAAATGTCCGAATGTACCTTTTCGCGTGTTGCTGCCCAATATTATAAAAAACGGTTGATGAAAACGGCCCCTATGTGTAAAGTTGAACGTGAAATTAAACGAGAAACGTTTCCAAATGCTGGCATAGAAACTCAGAACTGGTGCTATTAAAAGCAAAATTCTGCATTTAAAAACTGGCGATTTTTTAAAAACTATACGATCTTTTAGTTATCATAATCATTTCCATGTATTTAAACTAATCTAAACCGCACATTATAAACCAGAATTACTGGTGGAATATAGATGAAATCCTCGAGCGATACATCTATTTGAATATAATGTGAATTCATTATCTCCCGCTACGCGACAACCGTTTCTTTGAATTCCAAACTAAAATAAACGTTTACTCAATAAAACGCTACCTCGTGCAATTCATTCAGCTTTGATCAGCAGTTTAGAGAAATCTGGAGCTAAAGCGGTCTCATTTCACCTAAAACGTATTGATAAAAGCTATTTTCTACATTGCTACTTTATAGAGCGTAATATTATAGTCTGCCCGCTTTCGGGGCTAGCGATGCGTTATATAAGACAGGTCGAATCTTCGAAGATGGAAAGAAAATGTCGGTCATACACTTCAACATACAATTATCCTCTATTAATTTGCTGTTTATGATCACAATTTTATTTTACGGCTTAACTCCTTTCCACATAAGAAAAATTTAGACTGGCCCAAATTGAAAGCATTTGCAGACGACAAAATAAAAGTGATTGAAAAATTGAAATTTGTTCTGGGAAGGGTACAAAACACTGTGGAAAAATGAGAAAATGCTGGTTACTAGCATTTTCTCCTTTTCCCACAGTGTTTTCAAAAGGCTTCTTTCTCCGAGGCGTCAAAAGTAGGGATTGTGTGGTAATGGGTTAAGATAGCGATCTTTATTACCATTGCTAAAATTGCCGGAAAATAAAGCTCTGTCAAAAGGGGGGCTTAATACACCTCCGTGAATTAAAGTACCTGGAGAGTCATATCATAATCACGTAGCCATAACAGCCGATTTTTTTAAAAGAACCGACTACATCATGCGATAGACTGTTCTTTTGACACACACTACAAGTGACCAATTGCGAAAAGATTTCGGCCCAGGTCAGCCTGCGCGGACTGCGCAGGCTGACCTGGGTCGATATTTTTCGCAGATCCATCAAACCTTCTTTTCACTGATTATGGTTAAAAAAATGTAACTGCAATAACTTCAACCATCTGCATTATTAAATCAAGTTTATGAAACTTCACATTATTACGTTATTTTTTTTGAAACACAATTTTAAAGCACACACCTCAAGGAGACAGCTTGCGTGGAGGTCAAGGTTATTTTCTTTTTTTCATACCTTGGGTAGTAGACCCGTAACACTTCTATAGTGCAACATGGAATAAAATTTCTTGACGGTTGATAAATGGTGCGCATTACGTGAAAAGGTGCATTCGGACATTTGCGTAAAATGCCGTGCCGGATTAGCCTGCGCAATCCGCGCAGGCTAATCCGAGACGGCACTTTACGACTACATTAGATTTTTGTGCTACAGTAGACTTGTGTGAAACAGAAAATTACATAAAAACGGAAAGTGTCGTCTCGGATTAGCCTGCGCGGACAGCGCAGGCTGATCCGAGACGACGCTTTACGCAAATGTCCGAATGACCCTTTTCTCGTGTTGCAATATTTAATAGGAATTTATAGAGATATAATAGTTTTGCACATGTTTAACCGACGAGAAATTCCTTTGGTGTCTATCTTGAAATTATTTGTTGATAGTTTTGTTAGTTTCAAGAAAAAGGAGGTAATTATTATCTCCCTTTTTAATGAGAATATAATGGTTTTAGATTTGTATATGACAATTCTAAGAAGGACAAAAAAGAAAAGGTGGCTCGGTTAAACTAGTAAAATAATATTCATTTTTATTCATAGCAAATTTTGTTCAATAGTATTATAGCGGAAATTACGGAATATCACAGACCCATAGCAGTCACTTTTTTCTAACCCTTTACCAAAAATCCTTGGTTTTTTTTACGACCCGGAGATAGAAGCCTTTTGAAAACATTGTGGGAAAAAGGAGAAAATGCTGTTTACCAGGAGAAAATGCTGTTTACCAGCATTTTCTTCGTTTCCCACAATGTTTTCTACTCTTCCCAAAACAAATTTCAAATTTCCAGTCACTTGAATTTTGTCGTCTGTAAATGCTTTCGATTTGGACAAGCCTAAAATATTGGCGTTTGGTAAGTAAACCGTTTACCAAACAAACCCTGGTTTTTGCGCCCCTGAGAAAGAAGCCCTTTGAAAACATCGTGGGAAAAGGAGAAAATGCTGGTTACCAGCATTTTCTCCTTTTCCCACTGTGTTTTCAAAAGGCTTCATTCTCAGGGGCGTCAAAAGTAGGGATTATGTGGTAACGGGTTAATTCTTTACCAAACGACACTATTTCAGACTTGCAAACAACAAATAGAACGTAACTAAAATATTGAAACTTGACTTCAGAAGAGTAGAAAACATCGTGTGAAAAGGAAAAAATGCTAAATATCAGCATTTTCTCCTTTTCCCACAATGTTTTCGGTAGGATCCTTCTTTTGGGTCGTACAAACTAGGGAATTTTTGGTAAAGGATTAACAAAGATCTTGGAGATGACAATTTCATAATGTCTCAAATGGTGCAATTTGTCTTTGAAAGGGTAGAAAACTTAGTGGGAAAAGGAGAAAATGCTGGAACCAGCATTTTCTTCTTTTCCAACAATGTTTTCAAAAGCCTGTCTTCCCAGAATCGTGTTTGGTAAAGGTTTAATATCTGGGAAGAAAATGGTTTCTGCAAAAAAAATGTTCAAATAAGAGAAAATGCTCGGGACCAGTAATTTCTCCATCTTCCTCAGTGTTTTCTATCCTTTAGGGACCATACCCATTTTTTTAGCCACACATCATTGTTAGTTTTAGAATTTCTTCAATTTGACTGAGTGTATTATCTGCATAGGGGATGGGAAAAATTGTATGGTTTTCTTTTATCGGCATTATTTCGGAATTTAAAAAAAATATGGAATAAGTTTCGGCCAATGTTTCTTTGTTAATTGTATTTTATAATACACTGACGATAATTTTTCATACAAGATTAATCAGTTCAAAAATATTAGCGACAGTTTTAGTCATATATGCCAGCTAATGGAACAAACAATTGAGAAGATTCCTACCTTCAGTCTGACGGTAGAACGACGATCTGTTCAAAGGAATATCATCAATAAGCACCTCAACGCTGGAATTTTCTTCTCTGAATATTCATCTGTTAAACTGCAACACTTCTGCTTTTATTTCCGATGTATATCTGCACAATTCAATTGAAAATTACACTCAGATTGTTTAAAAATCTAGAAAATCCAGTGAAACAGTCGTCTGCAAGGCACTTCCGGTCGCGTGAGTTCAATCCAAGAACAGGTGCACGACCTCGTTCTGATAGTGCCAAATTTAGAAATACATGTTTATTTCACAAATAAAATTTTCGTTGACATTTGTCACCGGCTGTGAAATAAACGTGGGAATTTTATGGTCAAAGGGAGAGAACTCAAATAACTTATTGCAAAAGTACTTTCAGATTTACTCCCCTTTGATTGCTTCAAAAATGGCACGCTTGATTAGAAAAAAAGGGGGACGGCTGAAAGTTGAGATAAATTTGACCGTTGAAAATAAACAAGTTTTAGAAAATTCTAAAATGATATTGATCACTTTCGAAATATTTTAACATTTAAACTTCTAAATAAATCAGTTAACCACTACTTAAAATGGAAAAAGACAAAAAGGACAATACAATCAAATATTGGTGTAGTACAGTCTTTAAATAAGTTTCCGTTTAACTCTTTACCAAATGACAAAATTTTAGACTGGTCCAAATTGAAAGCACTTGCAGACAAAAAAATAAATGTGATTAAAGAATTTAAATTTGATTTAAGAATGGAAGAAAACATTGTGGGAAAAGGAGAAAATGCTGGTTACCAGCATTTTCTCCTTTTCCCACAATGTTTTCAAAAGGCTTGTGGGGTGCTAAAAGTCGGAATTGTGTGGTAAAGGATTAAAACAACATAAAAGATCTCAAAGGAGAAGGCTCCTACAAAAAAATGTAGAGCAAAGAAAAAATGCAGGTAACCGCCTTGATTTTCTCCTTTTCCCACAATGCATTCAGTATCCTGTTAGTCCAAAAGCCGTATTTTCAGCCACATGTATTTGCAAGTTTTGGGGTTTTCGTCAATTTGATAGAGATACCCTTTTTGTTTATTTGCACGAGCATCAGCGCTTGGAAGAGAAAAGTTTATTTGCTGTTAGATCTGGATGCTGGAAAGCTTATGAAGCCTGTAATGGCGTAGAGATGACTGTGTCTGAACTGTTTTTGAGCGATGATTGTCTGTTTAAATTGTGTTTTACATTTTTTTCATTCAAAAGTATGTTTTCATTCTGGCCAGAATAAGATTTTTACAAGATAATCAAATATTTAAATCGTCCAAACTGAAATAAACTTGCATATTACAAAATATCTCAGGCTAACATAATGCTAACATAATGCTATTTGTCTATTAACCCTTTACTCCATAGATACTCATTTTTACACATTGCTTGTCGGAGCCTTTGGAAAACATTGTGGCAAAAGGTGAAATTGCTCGTGACGAGCAATTTCACCTTTTGTCACAATGTTTTCTATGCTATCAAAAGGTGTCATATACAGATAAGAAACACCATCATCCTTGCTGTTATTTAGGGTCAATTAGAGATACAATAAAATGCCTTATGGGGTAAAGGGTTAAAGGGTATAAAACATTGTTGGAAAAGGAGAAAAAGCTGGTTACCAGCATTTTCGCCTCTTCCCATATTTTTTTTTTTATCAAAAACCATAAATCAGATCGTTAAAAGTCTGAATTGTGAGGAAAATGGTTAAAAAAAGATTAGCCACAATTGAAAATGTCAATGTCAGCGAATAGAATTAACAAGTGACATAATTCTTACCTTTACGCCGACGGACTCGAAGCAATAATGATCTCTGACAAAACTTTTGGTGCGGATAAACATTTCTTGCACTAGAATCCAGTTCCCTGAATATCCACCCGTTAAAATCAAAATTTCACATGTGTTCTAGATATATTTTCACGTTTTCAATTAAAAATGTAGCTTTTATTGTTTCAAAATTTATTAAATCAAGTGAAAGTGTCGTCTGCAGAGAACTTCCGGTCTAGAGGGGATTGTTCCAACCACAGGTGCATGACCTCATTTCTAGCTGTTCCAAATAAAGAAATGCTGTTTATTTCTGAATTGAAAATTTCACTGACACATAACAATACTGAATTTAAAAGTGAAAAGAATTCCCGTTTAAAACGGCTGTCCTATAATTCATGACTTATGATGCTTTGATTTTTAGTAATTTCAAGACATTTAAACTTCGCAAAAGGTTACAAGCTGTGAACCGAACACGTTCCTTGCGGTTATTTAATGGTCAAAGGGAGGTAACTCAATTTAGACATCTCAATAAGGCCTCTAGATTTACTCCCCTTTGGTAGAGTTAAAGATTGGCATGTTTGATTAAAAGGAGAGGACGGTGGTATGATTTAATGAAAAACACGACTCTTAAAAGAGAGTTAAAGCAATACTAGCTTGAATATTTATCATTATTATATAATTTAACCCTTTCCCAAACAATCTGGTTTTTACAGGTCTAGAATAGAAGCCTTTTGAAAACATTGTGGGAAAAGGAGAAAATGCTGGTAACCAGCATTTTCTCCTTTTCCCACAATGTTTTCTACCCTATCATAGACAGATATCATCTTTTCAGCAAGAGTTGAATTGTCATCTGCAAATACTTTCAATTTGGTCTAGTCCAAAAGTTTGTCGTTTGGGAAAGGGTTAAAGGACTTTTACCTGTTAACTGCAATAAAATACGACTCTGTCTCTTATAATATTTCTAAATAAAAAGATATTTGGATTTATATATATCTTCTACTTAAATTGTTTCGTTTCGCTTCAGTTAAATAGGTAATGTGAAATAAAAAAGTATATTTATTTGAATCAATAACCAACATTTCTTAAACGAGCTGTGCTCTGTGAAATGGGGGCTTTATGTACAGATCTGCGAAAAGTTTCGGCCCAGGCCAGACTGCGCAGTCCGCGCAGGCTGACTTGAGCCGAAACTTTTCGTTACCGGTCAATTTTCTGTATGTCAAAGGGCCACTCTTCCCCCAGACTCGGTCATTCAAAAGACTAGGTCGATTTTGTAGATCCCTAATTATGTAACGATTCGCTCTGTATAATGGGTCAAAGAGATGCCTTAACCCATTGCCACACAATCCCTACTTTTGACGCCCCTGAGAAAGAAGCCTTTTGAAAACACTGTAGGAAAAGGAGAAAATGCTGGTAACCAGCATTTTCTCCTTTTCCCACAGTGTTTTCTACCCTTCTCAGATCAAATTTCAATTTTTCAGTCACTTTTATTTTGTCGTCTGCAAATGCTTTCAATTTGACCCATTGTAAAATTTTGTCGTCTGGTAGAATTAAGCACCCCTTTTGCCGGAGTAGGGTTCAAATATCGATTGGCTGCAGGTACATATTTTGTGCCGGTATAATGCAGAGAAATGACCCCCCCCCCTTACAAAATGACCCATGGATCATTTCTCTACGTAGAGGAATGATCCGGGTTATTATTCTACGTAGAGAAATGACCCCCGACTGTCCTTTCTCTACGGCCTGGGGTAATTTCTCTACGTAGAATAATGATCCAGGTCATTCCTCCACGTAGTGTAATGACTCATGGGTCATTGTGTAAGGGAGGGTCATTTCTCTGCACTACACTGGCAAAATACGTCTGGCTGGCTTAGGTACCCTAATTCTTTGCCTAACCACAACATTTTGTATTCCACCGAATTGAAAGCATTTGCACACGACAAATTGAATATAACTGACATGAGGATTTTGGTCTATGGTAGGTTTGAAAACATTGTGGGAAAAGAAGAAAATGCTGGTTACCAGCATTTTCTTCTTTTTCACATTGTTTTTAAAGTCATTATCTTGATGTTTTTCAGAAGGTGTTTTTTTTTCATTTTCATTTACCAGTATTTTACAAAACAATCTTTTACAAACTACTAGCTGCTTTCCCACATACACATCGTTGACAGAATAATTAGCGGCGAGAGGAGAATGAAAGTTGTCGCACTGACAACTGACAATCAGATATCCTCCGAGTAAAAGAGCCCGGTAGAGCTGGGATTCGGTCACATAATCTTTGGATAAATTTAATGTAAAATGCATACAGAACTACCCGAGTCTGCACGTATCTGGCACAAACATATCGTGTTTATATATATATATTTTTTCATATGAGCAACAACAACAATAATAAAAAATAAAAATGCAACTGCTGCACTTTTGTACCGTGACGGATATAACTACATGTAACCTATATTTTCCCTCTTTCCTAAGGTTTTTTTTTTTTTGTTCTTTCAAATTCTTACCCTTTCTAAGACAAATCCCGTGATTTTCAGAGATCCATTTATTTCCTCCTTTTTCCACGACTTTTTTTTTAAATCCTAATTTATACCATTTCACAGACAAAACGCTATGATTTTCAAGAGACATAGCTAAATATTTTCAAGAGACATAGCTATGATTTTTAAGAGACATAGCTATGTATTTTCAAGAGACATAACTATGTATTTTCAAGAGACATAGCTATGATTTTCAAGAGACATAGCTATGATTTTTAAGAGACATAGCTATGATTTTCAAGAGTCATAGCCTGCAATCACTTTTAATACGGTCGGACTTAAAATTTTGTTCTTTATTCAAAAGTTAACAGAATGTTTCGTAAAAGGGCGGCACCTGCTGTTGCAAAAATGGAAACAGAAAACAATGGTGGGCATAAAAGAATTCATTCGAATGATATCTTTTCTCGTGACACTTTACCAAGTAACCCCCATTAACAACAACTGTATCGAAAAAAGACTTCGAAAGCAATGTGATAAAAAGAGAAAATGCTGGTTACCAACATGTTCTTCTAATTCCACAATATTTTCTACCCCTTTCAAACACAAAATCCATTGTCTTAGCGTATGTATGTCATTTGTCATCTGTAAGTGCTATTGACATTGACAATTCTAGAATCATTAGGTAAAAAGTTGAACCAACTCTACGAACGTGATGAGAGCAGCTTCTAAGCGTTTTTGCATACAGTATATATTCACGATCAGACTGCACAGAACGTACAGTCTGATCTTGGGTCGACACTGTCCTATTTTTTTTTTGACATTCTTAACTAACCGACCTTTTTATTTCATTTTTGTTTCACAGTATAAGTTAATCTGTCTTAATTCCTGCGTCATCTGAGGCGGGGAGGGAGAGAAGAGCGGGGTGAGGGGGGAACCGAACTAATAAATAACTTCTTAACAATACAGTGACGGAATTCTACTTTCCTGTTTACAACGTAACATCTTGATGAGTTCATTCTTTATGGTACTTACTTTCCTGAGATATTGGACATATTTTACTTATATAAACTGAGATGGTACCACTGTCATCGAAAAATGTATCGAGTATTTTAGTTTAACAGATCTATCACGTTTTCAAAAGTGTCTGATAAAACATTAATACCACAATCCTTTTTTAACAAAGAGAAGTCTATAGAAACTTTCACCTCACAAAGAAAAAATAAACAACCAAATAAACCAAATAAAAACCAAACAAACAAACAAACAACAAGAAAACCTTGTTTGAATACTGTTTAAACTCGTTATATCACTTTATTAGACAACAAGATCCTGGACTTATCCAAATTAAAGGTACTTGCTGAGGACAAAATAAATGTCACTTAAAGATAATATTCGTCTTTGAAGGATAGATAAGGTTGTGGAAAAAGGAGAAAACATGTTCACCAGCATTTTCTTCTTTTCTCACAATGTTTCTAAAGCATTTTCCCTCGGGACCATTCAAACATTGGTTTGTTTTGTAAACAATATTTCAGCCCAGGGGACTCGTAAACCGACGACACCAAGTGACCATACCGCTCGATCAGAGGCCAAACAAGAGTGACCTGAAAAATAAAATCAACGTAGGACCCCATCATAATAGCATTTCCTAATTTCATTGAGTCAACTGAAACTCGAAAAAGATTTTTATATCAAATGCTTGACTAGGCGAGAGGACTGTGTAGATCCGCATGTTCAGTGATCTTGAGTAATGCAGTCAGATAATAAAAAGTTGAATAAAGTATTAGCTTAAAATATTTGTGGCCCATCATGCAAAAAGGAACCTTCTGGGGCCTGCAAAAAGTGTCAACGCAGGTCAGACTGCGCGAATTGTGCAGGCTTACAAAGATTGACACTTTTCGCTTTAATGATATTTGAATGAAAAGTGGTTTTTGTACCTTGTTGAACAATCATTTTTTAATTATCACCTTAAACTGACCTGCACTATCGTTGATGATCTGTTGTCATCTGATTGATGTACAGAATTCCCAGACGGTACCTTTTTACGTGATGGGTCACATTGGCGAAAATAAATGTTCTAAGTTTCAAAATTTCAATTTTGAAACTTTAGTTAATCTGTATATTCAGCATTGATAAAATTCTACCGCCAATCCAAATAAAAAAGTTTGTCTTCTTGTTATCATATGATACTTTCATTTCTTCTCTCTCTATTCAACCCTCTGTCTGAAATCCTGCATGTGTCTCATACAATCTTGTCTTATAAAAGTTATATTCTTATCTCTAAGTATCAGTAGGCAATTTTTCTCATGAACAGTGAGTCTGGATCAGCAATAAATTTTGTACAAACAATAGTTCCGCTCTGCCCCATTATTTGCCAATATGGCGCGGAGACAGTTCTGTTGTTTATGACTCTCACATACCAGCTGTGGCGGAATCTTTTTCTGTCCTTATCGACCAATCGCTGTATATAAACCCTGAGTTGACTGGTCACCTTCAGACTACAGGTCCAACATATTCGGATCTGGAGAGGTACTTTGATTTGCAGGAACGTACGCTTCAAAAATATAACGAAATATACGAATATTGTTCGACTTGTTGATTGTCCGAAATTGGACAAAGGATGGGTGAGGCTACGCCCACATTTTTCGGACTGCTTCTCTGCCTGACGATTTTTGGACCGTCCATCGCTCAGAACTCGTAAGTCAGTTTTGGTTCTTTTCACTAGTTTTACAGTTCTATAATTAATTTCAATTCAAACATTATTTCGTCCTTCTCGGGAGTTTTCTTTTTTTCGGGAAATAACGGTGGTGTATGACTCTGCCATTTCCAACATATCGGATTTATTTCACTCGCTGATTAGATCCAGTGATAAAAAGATATCTACCTTTTCAAAATGTGTATTAAACCTCTTAAACTTAAGTTTATGAGTATATTTGACTTGTTATGTCATTTCGTATGTAAATAAATGGCAGACACAAATAACACTATCGCAGACGGACATATTTGGCTATCAGAAGATTTAAAATAGAAAAAAATAAAGTTAATTCGATAATTCAATTTTATCTTTTTTAGACTCACTGACCGCTACATTCTCTGAAATTAATTAGGACACAATACATGTACTATCATAATTACGGTCTAGACCAAAGAACTATTTTGTTTGTAAAATTTGTGAATACATTGTCGTTTTAATGCACTCTTATGTGGGGGCATGGAGCGTAGAATTACAGAAAACAACAGTCCTGGATTTTGAGTAAACCCAAATAACTCTCTCCGAGACGACAAAAGTGTTAGACTTGTCCAAATTGAAAGCTTTTCCAGATTAGCTTGGATAAAATATTTTGCGAAACACTGGTAAACTAGAAAAGTATGTCGTCGGTTTACTTCATAAACCTCGTAACTACAGTCTGTTTCAAGCTGTAGTTACGAGGTTCTTGAAGTAAACCGACGATGGATAGGTGCACGGATGCGGTGTTATGACTTAGAATAATGTTAAAGACGGCGTTGAGCATCAACAAAAAAAAGGGGGGCAGGGGGTACACTTTCTCTTTGTACGACTTGTTCCTCAATCTTTGTAAGACAGCTTTAAGCAACCAAACAGAACCAAAACAACCTCTTTCTGATTTAAAAGGATTTGCAGACAATAAGTTAAGTATGGCTAACTTCCACATGTAGTTTTCCATTTAAAAAGCAGTAAACATGGTGAGGAAATTGCAATGCAGAGAGATGACCCTCCCTATAAAATGACTCATGGATCATTTCACTACGTAGAGGAATGATCGTGGTCATAACTCATTATTCTACTTAGAGAAATGATCCAATAGGGTTATTTCTCTAGGTGGTGAAATAACCATGGGTCGTTTTGTAGGGGAGAGTCATTTCTCCCCATTACACCTGCTATCTGCATTTTCTTATTTGCTCGCCATGATTTAAAAAAACAAAAAAAAAAACTTCTCCGGGCAATGAAAACACGTTATTAGTTTGTAAAAGGGTAAAATTCATTGTAAACAATGAAATTGAAACCTGCAATTACACCACTTTCATAATTCTTATTTTTATTAGTATTATTATTATTATTATCATTATCACTAATTTCATTAATGAATATATTACTAATACTTTTTTTAACATTTCTATTTTCAGTGACTCAAACAGATGCAGTAAGATGACATTCATCGTCGTTTCAGACACGGAGTCTTGTCATAACTTCACTCATATGATAATCCAGGGCTACAGTTTGAACAGAACGGCGTCCGGACTGGATTCTCTATCGGATGAAGAGATTAGTTTACAAATAGGACAGTGGTTGTTGGACGCTAACTCAAGCCCGGATTGCGTCTTCTCAAAGTAAAACTTTATCATAGCGTTCATAGCATTGATTATGTCGACGAGAGAGGAAGGGGTTGAGATAGACTGAGTGAGGGGGTGAGCGTGCGAGAGAGGTGAAGGGGTGAGACAGAGAGAGAGAGAGAGAGAGAGAGAGAGAGAGAGAGAGAGAGAGACATAGACAGAGAGGGAGGGAGAGAGAGAGAGAGTGGGTCAGTGGGAGAGGGGTGGCGGGTAGGGAAGAAAGAGAAGATGAGAGAGAGTGTGTGAGGGGTAAAAATGCAAGAGAGAGGTGCAGGGGGGTGAGAGAGAGAGAGAGAGAGAGAGAGAGAGAAAGAGAGAGAGAGGGGGGAATGGAGATAGAAGGGGGATGAACCGCAGAGAGGGGTTGAGGGATAGGGAGAGAAAGAGAGGATGAGACAGAAAGAGAGGGATAATCAAACAATGCAAGTGGTTATTTGAAGTGCAGAAAACATGTGGGAAAGCAAAAATGCTTGTTAAAGTTTCTTCCCTCAAGGTCATTTTAAACGATATTGTGTGGTATAGGATTATAGGATTAAGAATTAAACCCCTTTTTTGCAGGAGAATTGAAGAAAACGTGACCGTTTGCTGCGATGGTTGGCATGGCGACGACTGCAGCATCCGTAAGTATAGATTCACTACTCAGTTGTACTTGAAAGCACAAGAATGGAGAAAAAAGAAAAACCTTTAGATTGACAGCACATAAAAGAGAAAATATCCTTGTTTTTTTTTGTTAAATTTTTCATAAATTTCTTTTTCCTAACAGGATGCACAAAGGTAGGCCTATAATTTAGAGTGCAAAGGAATTTACCGGAGCGGTCTCTGCGTAGCAAAAATATAGGCAAAACAGAGGTAATACTACATGCACAGGTGTAAAAAAATATATCGTTTTACCTCAAAACCTCGTAACTCCAGCTTGAAATAAGACGAGTTACGAGGTTTTTGAAGTAAACCGACAACATTAGCCATGCTCATGTGAAAAGGGGGTTTAATTATGGGGGTTTAATGCATCTGCGAAAAATATCGACCCAGATCAGCCTAGGTAGTCCGCAGGCTTACACGGGTAGAATTGTTTGGCTATTGTTTTCAAGTAGATTTTTTTAAAGAAAGTAAAAAGTTATTTTCATTAGTCTCGGAAATTATCACAAAAGGGACAATGTCATAAATCTTTGCTAATGAAAATAGTGTGATGATTTACTTATAAAAGATTATTTAAAGTAAATCTAACTTGAAGAAATGAGGCCCCGGGTTCACTTTATTTATCAGTTTCAAATTTTGATAATATCACGTTCTTGTTGATAAATCTACAAGAGACTCCCTGTTTCCTCTTACTCATGCTTTATCCTAGAAAGGGAAAGTCAACGATGTTTTATCTATGCTTAAAAAATAGATCTACTAGATCTATGACGAAAGTTTCAAACAGGATGTGGATACTACAGTTGCCGTTAATTTTTGTTCGGTTAAATAATGTGCCGACCACAAATTCAACAAGAAATAACCGATTGTGCCAATGACTGTTCTGAACAAGCAATTTGATTGGCTCTTAGTTGTTGCTGCTTAAAAGATCATGGCGGGAAATTTTGAAATTTGGCGTTGAATATATCGTAGATACTGTAAAGCGCCTAGACCATTTATGAAATGGACCTTTGACAATCTTATTGTCATTTCATGATTTTTTAGCGAGAATATAGAGGTCTACATGTAGATCTACCCAATAAATCCAACGTAGATCTAATATCAGAGAGTATAGATACAAGATCAGACTCCAAATTCTCTGCATTCTGATCATGATCTACACCATCTGTAAATACACCTTAAGGCAGTTCTAGCAATTTATGTGTTTAACTTGGGAAAGCATTAAAGACAAAAGTGTTTATTTTTCACTAAAGCTGAGTGCAAGCCCGGGTGTTTCAACGGGGGTTCATGTATAGAGCCCGGCGTCTGTCTCTGTCCAGAAGGGTACACAGGATACAGATGTGAGGACAGACCAAGTGGTACGTAAAATTTAGACTGGTTTTGTTCTCTCTGATAGGGTAACTCAGAATATTATAGCCAACAGAACTTGATCTTTGTTAACCAATCATTTTTAAGAACAATTTCTCTCATTACTCCATAGATTTTCTTTGGAAATTTAAAAGTGGATCTAGATCTATACAAAAATTTGAAAGTCATACAACTTCTGATTGGCTAATCCAAATTGTTTAGCCAATCAGAAGAAGTGTTACTTTCCAAATCTAGAATAAGATTAAGACTTACACTAAGAGTTATATGGCCTGCAACATGTGAAAACGGGCAAAGTGACGTCTCAAAACAGCTCGCACAGTCTGCATAGTCTAATTTGAAACAATACATGTAGATTCTACTTTCCATGATTTTTATGTAATTTTTTGTTTCACAAAAGCCTACTGTAGGACAAAATGTACTTTAGTTAAAAGTGCTGTCTCAGATTATCCTGTGCAGACTGCACAGGCTGATCCAAGACAACACTTTACGCAAATGTCTGAGTACACCTTTTCACGTGTTGCAAGCCAATTATTATGTGAATATAGGCCCTGATCCAAAATCAGACTAGAACTATATGTTCTGTGCAGTCTGATCTTGATCTTTACACAATCTTGTGCTTAGCATTCCAACGATGAATTCCTTTTATAAATTTCATTTACCAAGGTATTTCCATAGTCAAACTTTGAGACCATAGGGGTCTGTATTTTGACTCCCAGCACCCATAGACTATATAATTATAGTATATCGTCGGTGTACTTCCAAAACCTCGTAACTACAGCTTGTAACAAGCTGTAGTTACGAGGTTTTGAAAGTACACCGACGATATAGTCTGTGGGTGACAGGAGTCAAACTACAGACCCCTATGTTTGAGGCCAGTACGACTGTATTTGTATTTATGTTGCTCTTATATTCCATGATATGTTATGAAAATGCTTTATTTACACTTAAGGCCTACATTCCCTAACTCTCATATTAACTCTTTACCAAACAACAAAATTATAGTCTGGTCCAAATTGAAAGCATTTGCAGATGACAAAATAACTGTGACTGAAAAATCAAAATTTGGTTAGGGAAGGGTAGAAAACATTTTGGTAAAAGGGAGAAAATGCTGGTTACCAGCATTTTCTCCTTTTTCCCACAATGTTTTTAAAAGGCCTCTTTCTCAGGGTCATTAAAAGTCGGGATTTGTGGTAAAGAGTCAAAAGATAGAAGCAGCCAATTTTCGCCGCATAGCCTTTACAAAAATGTCGCTGTTACACAATATTTACCGATAAGTTAGTGAGTTTTTGGCCCCTAAGTGGTGTATTAAAAGACGGAAGTTGCTGAGATTGGCCCAATAGCCTTTACAAAAAATGTCAATGTTACACGTTTCCTACTGATGAGTTAGGCGTCTTAATCCTGAAAGTGGTGATTTAAATCAACAGACATTTTCAGTCTGAAAATCAGACCCAAATAATTGTATTGTCATGGTTGCTTTTGTCTGTACTGTTTTGGCAATGTAGACAGTAAAGATTAAAGATCAGAAGCACTTTTTGTGCAGTCTGATCTTGGTCTATACCAGCTGCTTTGGCAACTATATTTATGTAAGGTGCTTTAGCCTTATACGACACAACCAAAATTTTAGACTTGTCCAAATTAACTCTTTACCAAACAATCCATGGTTTTCATGACTGCGAAGGCTTTAATTTTGGACCAGTCTAAACTTTTGTTGTTTGGTAAAGAATTAACCCATTACCACACAATCCCTACTTTTGACACACCTAAAAGAGAAGCCTTTTGAAAACATTGCAGGAAAAGGAGAAAATGATGGTAACCATCATTTTCTCCTTTTCCCACAATGTTTTCTACCCTACTGGAAACAAATTTGAATTTTTGAGTTACGTTTATTTTGTCGTCTGCAAGTGCTTTCAATTTGGACCAGTCTAAATCTTTGTCGTTTGGTAATGAGTTAACAGTGTTTTATATCAAACCTAACAGATGCAGAAGCGAATGACTTGATGTTCCAATACTGTTATGCTGCAAAGAACTGTTACGGACAAAAACTGGAAGGCTTTGAAGGGTTGTTGGAAGAGAAACAAACCTGTTGCGGTCAAGGTGGTGGCAGTTGGGGTATCAGTCAGACCACACATTGTGAACAGTGTGAAGTGGAGATGGAAGAAGGTAACAGTAATTAACCCTTTCCCAAACGACAAACTTTTGGACTAGACCAAATTGAAAGCATTTGCAGACGACAATTCAACTCTTGCTGAAAAGATGATTTCTGTCTATGATAGGGTAGAAAACATTGTGGGAAAAGGAGGAAATGCTGGTTACCAGCATTTTCTCCTTTTCCCACAATGTTTTCAAAAGGCTACTATTCCAGACCCGTAAAAACCAGGGATTGTTTGGGAAAGGGTTAATTTGCTAACTGTTGGTTGGTTAGTTGTATGGTGTTTAACGCCATTTTCAACATTATTTCAGTTATATTGTGGCAGCCAGTGCACCTATTCATGCTTTCCTGGAGTCTCTTTTACCAGTACTGCATACAATTTTCTTTTCAAGCCACTGGCTGCTTTCCCACATAACCATCATCGAAACAATGGTCAGCAGTGGGAGAGGAATGAATCCTGTCGCAATGACTATCGTCAATACTCGGAAAGAAATTGGCTGAGCCGTGAATCGAACTCAAAACCCCCTGCCCTCAAGTCCTGTATGCTACCAACTGAGCTACCGATGCTCGGCTATTTTACTAACAGATATTGCAGTGAAGTCTATACAAAATGATGAAATGTATGTATCAGGACTGAAAGCATTTGCAGACTGTAAAATAAATGTTACCCAGAAGTTGAAAGTTGTTGATGTTTAGGTATAGAAAGCATTGTGGTCAACTCTTTCTTGTACTGAACAAACAGCATTTTCTCCTTTTCCCACAATGTTTTCTACCTTGCTGAAAACAATGTCAATTTTTAAGTTACGTTTATTTTGTACTCTGCAACTTGTGCTTTCAATTTGGACCAGTCTAATTTTTTGTCGTTTGGTAAAGAGTTAAAGATTTCACACATTTTTCATAATTTCTGTATTTTTAGAATTCTCCATTGTAAGTCAGGCCCATGATCTACCTTTCCGAACATGTTTGAACTTTGGAATGGCATTCTACCGTACCTTTGATGGACTTGAATATCAGTTTACTGGTAACTGCGCTTACACTCTTGCTGAGGACATGGACAAAAGTTGGCATGTTGAAGTCACTGTAAAATACTGTGACCACTGGGCCACTTGTAAAAAGGTAATAAAACAATTTAGTTCCTTTTCAGCTGACCTGTATTAAGTCTTTACCAAACAATCCCTTTTAAAGGTGGATATTTAGCATTTACACATCACAGAGAATTAAAAAAATATATATGTCACTGAAATTTATATGAAAAAACAATACAAATCATCAGTAATAAAGAATCATAAAATTACAAAAAAAATTTTTGGGGGTGGTATTCCCTTAAAAGGCTACGTAGCCTCCTAAGCTATTTTTAGATTTCCCGCCAAAATCGAAAAAGCATTGTTGGAATGTTAAGTGACTTGCATGTGACTTATGACTATTAAATTCCATAATATAACAAATAAATGAATAAAAAGAGATCAGACTCCAAGTATCATTTTGAAAAAATCACATAACAAACATTTAACTATTTTCCATAATGTCTAGATCTTCGGATGCTATGTTTGAAGCTTCGTCTGTATATTTCCGTATGTAAATGAGCGAGTTGCTCATGTAAAAATAGACTGTATTACCCTTCAGTGTCGACCTGGGCTGTAGTAAATCTCTAATTTATCTAACTGTCGGATGGTTTTCGACTACTGGGGTTTAACAAATGAAAATTACAAGGTTTTGGGAGTACAAGGATAATTTTTTTGTATTTTTTGTAAAATTTTGTCCCAAAATCTGAAGGGCCACCTTTAACAACCTTTAGTAAGTTTAATGCCTTTTGAAAACATTTTTGGAAAAGGAGAAAATGCTGGTAACCTTCCACAATGTTTACTATGTACGCTTTGAAAAAGAAGATTATTGTTTTGAGTAGCATTGAACATGGTGCGTGCAAATGCTTTTAATTTGGGCATGACTGATAAAGAGCTAAACAAAGTGCTATGATCATGACAATAATTTTGTCATAGCCCTTTCTTTTTCTATGTGGTCAACATTGTCACATTGTCATGATGCAAAAGTCTTGGGTAATTTTTTTAGCAGGATATTTTCTCAAAATTTGGATAACTAGTAGATACTAGTCTAGTTGATAAGGATTAACCCATTACCACACAATCCCTACTTTTGAAGCCCCTGAGAAAGAAGCCTTTAGAAAACATTGTGGGAAAAGGAGAAAATGCTGGTAACCAGCATTTTCTCCTTTTCCCACAATGTTTTCTACCCTTCACAAACCAATTTCAAATTTTCAGTCACTTTTAATTTGTCGTCTGCAAATGCTTTCGATTTGGACATGCCTGAAATATTGGCGTTTGGTAATGAGTTAACGACACATTTCCAATACCCTTGCAAAGAAAACTTTTGTTCAGCTCATGAGAAAAGAAGAAAATGTTGGTAACAAGCATTTTTCTCATTCTCCACAAATTTTTTAATCTTCTCTCACGCTCTTTATAATTTATTGTTTACTGATGCTTTCAGTTTGGAAGGGTCTGAAATTCATCAGAGTGGGAATGATTAACCCTTTACCAGACGACAAAATTTTGGCCTTGTCCAAATTGAAAGCATTTGCAGACGACAATTTCAGTGTGGCTAAAATGGTGCAAAGTCTCTTTGATAGGGTAGAAAACATTGTTGGAAAAGGAGAAAATGCTGGTTACCAGCATTTTCTCCTTTTCCCACAATGTTTTCAGAAGGCGTCATTCTGTGGGAAAGAGTTAAGACAAGTATGATTTATTTTTCCAGCGAGTCAAAGTGTATATAGATTTCGGAGATGCCATTGAAACAGAGTCTGGTAAAGTGTATGTGAATGGTAACTTTGTTGAGGTACAGCCTGGTATTCCCATTGTGACCCCATCAAAATGTAAGTGGAAGTTTTGACAGGAGGGCTTCAATCTGAAGTCAGTTTCAAAGATTTTCAAGATTTTTTCAGTTTTGCTGCCATGGCAACCAGAGTTTATGAAGGAATCAAATTCTTTCAACAAATTCTGACAAAGACCATGGCAGAATCATATCTTTGAATTAGTTTCATCGAAAATGGATTGCTAGATTCAGAGAAGAAGATGTTTGAAATAAGGTTTAGGTCTAGGCGCGCACACATACATGGACTGACAGACATACACACACATCCATCAGGCCATGACATAAGCCCACTGGCCTTTGGCCAGACTGTTTAAAACCATTGACAGTGTTCCTGTTATCTTGAAGCCACAAAAATTAGGATTTAGTAATTTTGAATCATAGAGACCAGAAAATTTGCTAAATAATGGATTACAGCTACCTTCCCAAAAAAGTTAACTTTAATGAATGAAGGTTGCTCTTTTTAGGGTCTACTGTCTACAGTGTAATTGTCAGGTAATTTTACTTGGCACTCTAAGGGTTTTAACATTTTCATAGAGGAATATTTATACTTTAACAGCATTCACTATTAATGTACTGGGTGACTGGATCATGATAGAATCCGCTATGGGACTCCGTGTGAAGGCCGACGAACACAACACCGTGTACGTGACTCTAGACAAGGCAAGAACAGAGGGTGACAACATCCGAGGTCTGTGTGGAAATAACAATGGCAACGCTGCAGTGGAAGGTGAGGGTTTTGTAACTATCTTACTTTTTGTGTATGACAAGCAATTTTCTCTTTTTTTCAAAAGTTCTGTCTAGAAATTTGTCAGCTACAAAATGAAAAAGTTATGTGTGGACATGTAACTTTGAAATTATTTACTGATGCTGGGTAAAGTGTAACTACATGTATATATGTGTCAGGCTGCTCATGCAGTATCTTAACTCTTTATCAAACAACAAAATTTTGGACTCATCCAAATTGAAAGACGACAAATCATAAAGTTTATCATATGGTTTCTGTCTATGATAAGGCAGAAAACATTGTGAGAAAAGAAGAAAATGCTACCAGCATTTTCTTCTTTTCCCACAATGTTCGCAAAAGCCTACTTCTTCAAGTTTAGTAAATTAGTGCAGTGTATGGGGCAGGGTCAAAGAATTGTCATCTAGGAATCTTCAGATCTACCAACAGCTCGGGTGTGATCTTTTACTGGGTGACTTGATGCATGTTTATTATTTCAACAGCAGTCGTCATTATCTCCCAATAGATGGCATTCTACAGATACATATCTACCTAATTTGGGTATTCTGGGTACCAAACCTAACTACTTTTCTATGCGAAAACCATTACTTTTAATTTTTAAACTAACTGAATAAATGTTTACACAATAAAACGCCATGGGGTGTGATTCATTCAGCTATGATCAACAGTTTGGAAAATTCTGGTCTGATTTCTCCTGAAACATATTGATAAAAGCCATTTTCTCCATTGCTACTTTATAGCACATGTATTACTACAATCCCCCCAAAACTGGGGGGATGTGATGCAAGATGACTATTTACTGTGGCTGAATTAACTATCTTGTCTCTGAAAAGATAGAAAGCATTTAGGGATAAGGAGGAAATGCTGGCTACCAGAATACCAGCCTTTATTTTTTTCCCAAAAATGTTTCCGAAAAGGTTTCTTCTTTAGGGTCTTTAAAACGCAGGATAGTGCAGATGTAATTCAGTGATTGATTGGTTTTAAAATCAGATATGATAAACCCTTTACCAACCAATCCTTGGTTTTAATGGCCCCCGAAGATGAACCCTTCTGGTAACCAGAATTTTTTTTTCCCGAATGTTTTCCCCAAATTTTTTCTTCTCTTTCAAAGTCAAGTTTTTCAGTCATGTTTATTTGGTCATGTGCAAACGCTTTCAATTTGGACCAGTCTAAGATTTTGTCATTTGGGAAAGAGTTAAAAAAATCTGAATGACTCCCTTCCACAGGTTTAAAAGTATTGAATAAACTTGCAATAGCCTAATACTAAGATGTTTGCAATTATCTTTCAGATGAATTCCTTAAAAAAGACAATGTCTACACAACAAACGCTGCGATGTATGGGAATTCCTGGAAATTGGTCAACAGTGATGAAATCGTAAGTATAAATCTTGTCAACTTCTTTACATCTGTTGTCAAATTTCTTAATTCTTAACCCTTTACCAAACAGCAAATTTACAGACTGGTCAAAATAGAAAGCATTTGCAGACGAAAACATAAATGTGGCTGAAAATCAAAATTTGATTTGGGAAGGGTAGAAAACATTGTGGGAAAAGGAGAAAATGCTGGTTACCAGCATTTTCACCTTTTCCCACAATGTTTTCAAAAGGCTTCAACCTCATGGTCATCAAAAGTTGTCATTGTGTGGCAAAGGGTTAATTAACCAGATGACCAGATGACAGAATTTTAAACCTTTACACATTGAGAGTACTTGCAGATTCAAAGCAAATATGATTCATCCAACAGGATAAAACAGTTTAAAGAGTAGTTAGTCTGCCAGATTTCTGGTTCGTCTTTTTATCCTTGTTGTGATAATAGTTATTCTTATATCTATCTAGTGTGAAGACTCAGGTGCCGTGGAAGATTTTTGCGCCGATGTGCCCTCGGAAGAAGCCCATGCTGCCAGCAAGGCCTGCTCTTTCATTCGTTCAAATACCTTCATGGAGTGTCATGGAGTGGTAAGTGATCAATGCTTATTACATTTATTCGCTAAGGAGTACATACCTTTGATACCTCTAAACCCTTGGGTTATGCTTATCACCCAAATGCAAGTCTCAATGAGTCATACTCATTGAAAAAGGGGGCTTCATGTATCAGAAGAAAGCATTGATCCAGATCAGCCCGCACATTCCTCAATTTTCTGCATGTCTAAGGACCAGTCAACCTCATAACTTGGATGGTTGTCATACAGAATTGACTTTATGGATCCATATATGACCTGCAACATGCGAAAAGGGTCATTCGGACATTTGCGTAAAGTGACGTCTCGGATCAGCGTGTGCAGTCCGCACAGCAAAATCCAAAACGACACTTTCCGATTTTATGTGAATTTCTGTTTTACGCAGGTCTGCTGTAACACAAAATCTAATGTAGTCATAAAGTGCCATCTTGGATTAGCCTGCGCAATCCGCGCAGGCTAATCCGGGATGACACTTTACACAAATGTCTGAATGCACCTTTTCGCGTGTTGCACTCCATATATAGTTATATGATGACTTGCTTTACTTCATGCTTGAGAAAGATTCATAAAGCACCTTTGTCAGAGCACAGCACAAATCTTAATTCAAAGATAGGCTGAGATATTCTGGCTTCTGACAAAGTTTTCCTCATATTCAAAATCTGTGTCATATCTTTTTGACTCTATTGCCCACATTATCTCAAGGCATGGTTAGAGTATCTATCACATGACCTGGCTTCCTTTCCAGTGGTTTTTCACATAGGTAGATTGACTACCATGATATGACCCAAACAGTTTTAAACGGCATTACACTCGAAAACGAACAAGCAAAATTTAACCCTTTGAGCGTCAAATGTATAAACTCGACAGCAGAAAGATATTTAAACTTCAATAGGCTTGACTAAATAAGAGAATGCATATTGATCAGAGATCTTAATTTCTACCATCTAAAAAAGCCCCTGTTTTCACCCACCAGCTTGAAAAGCTTAAGAATCTTATATGAGGTGTGTAAGATTGGTTTCAGACAACAGTTTTGCTTGTATGCTTTCAGGTTGATATGAACATGTGGTTCGACATGTGTAGAAATTTCCACTGTAAAGCCTCTACCCCCGAGGAGAAAGAGGAAGCCAAATGTTACTATATCGAGGGATACGCCAGGGAATGTGCTGCTCATGAAATTGTTGCGCTGTGGAGAAGCTCGCAAATGTGCCGTAAGTTTTAATTGTTTTATCCTCCGTAGTTCTCATCAAATCTTTAAAAATTAATGGGACAAAATAAACCTTTGTGAAGAAATATTATGTGTTTATTAATGACCCTAAAGAAGAAGACTTTGAAACTACTGTCGGGAAAAATGGACAAAATTTTGGTAACTAGCATTTTTGCCTTTTTCTACAGTTTTCTACCCTCTAAAAAAGACAAGCTGTCTTACTTGTTTTGAAGTTGATTTGTAGTAAGCAAATGCTTTTAGAATGAACAAGTCTACAACTTTTTTATTTGATAAAGACTTAACCCTTTACCACACAAGAACAACTTTTAACACCCCTGATAGAGAAAGCTTTTGAAAACATTGTGGAAAAAGGAGAAAATGCTGGTAACCAGCATTTTCTCCTTTTCCCGCAATGTTTTCTACCCTGCTGGAAACAAATTTAAATTTTGAGTTACATTTATTTTGCAGTCTGCAAGTGCTTTCAATTTGGACCAGTCTAAAATTTTGTCATTTTGGTAAAGGGTTAAATAGCTTTTGAAGATGGCATGAATCAAGATTAGAAATCTGTCAATACATTTGTTTTCCCTCTCAGATTGTAAGTCCTGCAAAAATCAGCCATGCTGTGGCATAAGTGGGTGGAATGCTCCTCTTTTATGCATCACACCAATCAAGTTATCACATCGTTATCACATAGTTATAGAAATCATTATGGTCCATTATGTGAAACAACCTATTGAATCCTGATCTTTGGATATGAGGAAAATATACTCATAGCAAGAAGTTTCTACCCAGCTCTGTCTGCGCCAGCTGCACCGGCTGGGTTGATTCTTTTTGCAGGAGTGTTAAACCTTTACCACCCAATGCCGACTTTTAACGCCCCTGGGGAAGAAGGCTTTAGGAAACATTGTAGGAAAAGGAGAAAATGCTGGTAACCAGTATTTTCTCCTATTTCCACAATGTTTTCTATGCTGTTTAACTCTTTACCACACAAGAAAATTTTAGACTGGTCCAAATTCAAAGCAGTTGCAGACAACAAAATAAAATTGACTGAAAAATTGAAATTTGGTTTGGGAAGGGTAGAAAACATTGTGGGAAAAGGAGAAAATGCTGGTTACCAGCATTTTCTCCTTTTCCCACAGTATTTTCCAAAGGCTTCTTTCTTAGGGTCGTTAAAAGTCGGGTTTGTGTGGTAAAGAGTTAAGAAACATTTGCATCATTTGAGCCACAATCAAATTGTCGTCTGCAAATGCTTTCAATTTGGATAAGGTTAAAATTTGTCATCTGGTAAAGGGTTCAACTCTGTTTCACTGAACATGGCTTAAATACATATCACCATTCTAATATTGAATATGTTGGATAATATATCTTTAACAGTATTAGAGATAACATAGAGAAGAAAAACATTAAATTAACACTAGAAAAAAATCTTGCTTCTTACAGCCAAAGAATGCCCTGCAGGTCTTGAATATTCAGACTGCGCTTCACCATGCCCAAGAACCTGTAAAGCTCTGCATGAGGTGATGCCCAAAGAATGCATGACGTCGTGTATCTCGGGTTGCCAGTGTCCCGCTGGTCAGTTCTATCAGGATGGTCAGTGTGTCGAACCAACGGAGTGTCAGTGCGATTATCACAACAGGAGATACAATAATACTGATATCATCCATGCTGACTGCAACAAATGGTAAGGGGATAATGAAGCTGTATCTTCTCTAATGTTCTTTTTCCTTGGTTTTTCCAAACCTTGGAGTGCTGATTAACTCTTTACCACACAACAAAATTTTAGACTGGTTCAAATTGAAAGCATTTGCAGACGACAAAATAAAGGTGACTGAAAAATGAAATTTGTTCTGGGATGTGTTGAAAACACTGTGGGAAAAGGAGAAAATGCTGGTTACCAGCATTTTCTCCTTTTCCCACAGTGTTTTCAAAAGGCTTCTGTCTCATGGGCATCAAAAACAGGGATTGTGTCACTGCGGTAATGGGTTAATGGAATTTAACCTTTTCAGGTAGGGAAAAACATTAAAAATACTGTCTCATTGTTGTTGTGCGGGTCAGAGTATGAAACAAAATAGGAGACAGTGTGGATCCAAGATCAGACTGCACATTTTGTACAGTCTGACCTTGATCTACATTGTCCGCAAAACAACTGAAGTCGATTCTAGTGCTTTATGGGTTAACTCTTTACCATACGACAAATTTTGGACTCTTTCAAACTGACAGAGTTTGCAGACGACAATTTTAGATTTTGAGAAAATGCCAGAAAGTTCTCAAAAAGGGTAGAAAACACTGTGCGAAAAGGAGATATTGGTCGTTTTGAGCAATTTCTCCTTTTCCCACAGTATTTTCAAAAAACTTTTACTGCAGACACATAAAAACCAGGGTTTGTTTGTGAAAGGGTTAACCTTCTACCAAACATATTGTATGGTATGTTGGTCTACATTTTAGGCAATGCTAAATTACCAAAGAGTTCTGAGTTTTAAAGTCTCTGATCTGACACTTTTGAAAACATGGTGGGCAAGTAGAAAATGCCGGCATTTTCTCCTTTTCCCACAAAGGTTTTTGAATGTCTTTTAATAAAAAATCCAATAAGATAGGTGCCATAGTCAAATGCTTTCAGTTTGGAAACAGTCTAAAATTTTGTTGTTTATTAAAGGTGGCCCTTCAGATTTTGGGACGAAAATTTTACAAAAATGCAAAAAAGTCGTTTTTATACTCCCAAAGCCTTTTAATTTGTATTCATAAAACCCCAGTAGTTGAAAACCTTTATGGACCAGGATGACATGAACGGGAGACACATTCTATTTTTAGAGTATCAATTCTGTCATTTAAATACAGGAAAACACAGACAAAGTTTCAAACATCCATACGAAGAAGACATTATGGAAAATGATTATTACATGTTTGTTATGTTATGGAGTTTAATCGTTATTAGTCACGTGCCAGTCACTTGACATTCCCACAATGCTTTATTGATTTTTGGCGCGAAATCTAAAAATAGCTTAAGAGGCTACGTAGCCTTTTAAGGGAATACCATCAAAAAACCTTTTTTTTTTGTAATCTTATGATTCTTATTTATCGATGATTTATATTGCTTTTTCATATAAATTTCAATGATATATATTTTTTTTAATTTGGCGTTATGTGAAAATTCTAAATACCCACCTTTAAAGAGATAGACCGAGTTTTAGAATAAGTTTGTTATTCAAAAAAAGAAAAATTCAACATACTTTTTTTTTCAAGACTGCGCAGCCTACTTTACATAGGCCTTATCTCATAGTCATACAGTATTGTAAAACAAATGGACATTTTTGGTCGAAAAATAGGACCCAAAATAATGCTATTTCATGTTTTCTTTTGTCTACAGTATTTTAGGAAAGTGAACAGTGTAGATCAAAGATCAGGCAGCAAATTTTGTGCAGCCTGATCTTGTTCTGCACTGGTCATAAAGAAAGGTGGTTTAACCCATTACCAAACGACAATATTTTAGACTGGTCCAAATTGAAAGCATTTGCAGACGACAAAATAAAGGTGACTGAAAAATTGAAATTTGTTCTGGGAAGGGTAGAAAACACTGTGGAAAAAGGAGAAAATGCTGGTTACCAGCATTTTCTCCTTTTTCCACAGTGTTTTCAAAAGGCTTCTTTCTCAGGGGCATCAAAAGTAGGGATTGTGTGGTAATGGGTTAAGATTTATCCATAATTTCTTCATTCTAGTGAATGTAACATGGGTAAATGGGTGTGCGTAGAGGACAAATGCAGTTCCTCCTGTGACTACTATGGTTTTGGGCACATCGACACTTTTGACGGGAAAACCTACGAATTCGAAGCATCTGCTTGCTCTTACTACCTTGTCCAGGTAAAAATGTCCGATCACATGTCTAACTTTGACTTTCTTTTTTGGAACAGATGACAAAGTTTTAAGTATTGAGTAATTTCCCCTTTTCTCACAATGTTTTCACAAGTGTTCATGTTTTAACCTTTAACCACACAATCCTGAGTTTTGACAAATTTTAGAAAGAAAGCTTTTGGAAACACTTTGATAAAAGGAAAAATGCTGGTAACCAGCAATTTCTCCTTTTCCAACAATGTTTTCTACTAAATTAAGGGCAAGCTTCATCATTTGAACCACCTTTGATTTATTGTCTGCATTTGCTTTGAGTTTGGACAAATCTCATATTTTGCTGTACGTGTGGCAAAGAATGAACCCATTACCACACAATCCCGACTTTTGACGACCCTGCTGATCATTCCAACAATGCTGTTACATATATTCAATTTTATTAACCCATTACCACACAATCCCTCCTTTTGATGCCCCTGAGTAAGATACCTTTTGAAAACGCTGTGGGAAAAGGAGAAAATGCTGGTAACCAGCATTTTCTCCTTTTCCTACATTGTTTTCTACCCTTCCCAGAACAAATTTCAATTTTTCAGTCACCCTTATTTTGTCGTCTGCAAATGTTTTCAATTTGGACCAGTCTAAAATTTGTTGTTTGGTAAAGAGTTAAGCTTGAATTTTTTATGGTGATCTTCCAACAATGCTGTTTAATATGTATTCAATTTTATTAACATAAATTTACCACCGATGACTGCATTGTTACAAGGTGTTTTTAAACTTTTTTTTCCACAATAGTTTAGAATAAACAACAAAATTGCCGAAACATTTAAAACATGATAACTGTGATACATCACTTATTTTGCAGCCGACTGATGGCACTTCTTTGGAAGACACCAGAAATGATTTCAAAATACGGGTTTCTCATGATGACTGCGGTGAAAATGTTAACGAAAGAAACTGTGTCGATGGAATCATCGTAGAGACACAGGGCAACACCGTAGAGATACAAGGAGAAAATGGTGATATCGTCATTATAAATGGCATAGATTATAGTAGCAGCATCGAGTCAAGTCCATTCCTCTCACGTGTTATATACGTGAAACAAGCAACATCTCTCTTCAAGTTGATACGAGGGTTTGGTTTCCGAGTCTTGTATGGGTACCGACGTATCTATGTTAGTGTGGATCCATTCTACGATAACAAGGTATAAAATTTTGGTGATTTATAAAAATATTTATCCTAGTAAATTATCTCTCTCAGATAACTATTCCAGTTTTTATTGTAATGAATTGTACAGACTTGTAAACAACTTTTCCTTACTGTTTATAATTCTATAAATAATAAATCACAAAAAGCTGCTAATAAAGCAAATATCAATCAGTTGCAGCACTTAACTCATTACCGCATAATCCTGACTTTCATGGACCTCTAGAAAGACGCCTTTTGAAAACATAGTGGGAAAAGGAGGAAATACTGGTAAACGGCATTTTCTCCTTTTCCCAAAATGTTTTCTATCCCTTCCAAGACAAATTTTAATTTTTGAGTCACATTTATTTTGTCATCAGCAAACGCTTTCACAGGTCTAAAATTTTGTCTGGTAAAGAGGTTAAGACTAGGCAGGTTTCTAACTGGTGTCTTGTTATCTTGAAAATTTTATTGACTTCAAATAAGTGTGGTGCTTCGTCTTTGACAAATTTTTATTAGTTACCTCCCTTTAATTACTTTTAAGTGATATTTGGCAACTTGTGCATTGTTTTCAACTACTCTCATTCCTACATTTTATGTCCTCAGATACAAGGTTTGTGTGGACGATTCAACTACATCACGTCTGATGACATGCAGTCACCACAAGGAATTACGGAAACAAAGGTTGCGGCATTTGTGACTCATTACCGAGCCTCGGTCAGCTGTCCTGCGCAACTTGAGCGACCACTTGTCTTGGATTGTCAAAATGACTTGGTAAATATTGCTTAACTCTTTACCACTTACTCTCTAGTTTTGAAGACCCAGATGGAGAATGCTTTTGAAAACGTTGTAGGAAAAGGAGAAAATGCTAGTAACTAGCATTTTCTCCTTTTCCCACAATGTTTTCTACCCTATCAAAAACAGATACCATTATTAAGGATATAGTTAATATGTTGTATACAATTTGCTGTCAATTTTTTCTGACCCAAAATTTTGTTGTATGGAAAGAATCATTTTATGTACTTTTATATCGGATTTTATCCCATTAGGTGATTTGCATTAGTTTCACTTGAGTATGTTCATAATGTCATAATACTCATGACTTTTCCATTTCCTGCAGTGTTCTTATGTATCTCTGTATGGTATATTTTAAACTAAATCAATCATGAACCCTTTTTACACAAAGTCATCCCCTGCAAATCTGTTGTAAAAGATAAAATAGGAAATGAATTCTCTTACACAAAATTATTCTTTTCAGTGACTTTTAACTGCAAGGACATAAGCATTATGTTGTTAGTATTGCATTAATAAGTGAATTCAAAGTTTCATAATAAGTTTCTATTTTTCCAGCACACATTTGCCCAGTCTACCTGTGAGCCAGTGAGAGATACAGTTGACCTCTGGGCAAGCTGTCAGGGTTTGGTGTCATTCAATCAGTACTATGAACAATGTGTCAGTGATATCTGTAGCGTAAAGGTATTATCTAACGTGGAACCTTCATGCATAATCTTGGCAGTCGTTGCGCATGAATGTGCTCTTGCTGGTGCTATCATTGATGACTGGGCAGAACATCCAAGTCTCGCAGGAAAATGCGGTAAGATTTTTTTGAACCCAGATACCATATACAACACAATTCCAAGTTTTAACATCTTTGAGATAGTAGGATCTTGAAAACATTGTGGGAAAAGGAGAAAATGTTGGATACCAGCATTTTTTT
Source organism: Tridacna crocea (assembly GCA_943736015.1). Classification (NCBI taxonomy): domain Eukaryota; kingdom Metazoa; phylum Mollusca; class Bivalvia; order Cardiida; family Cardiidae; genus Tridacna; species Tridacna crocea. Next base: position 4,560,510 of record OX031072.1, on the reverse strand, counting down.
CATCCCTCTACAATGTTCTTTCTATTTCAAAGATAGAAATCATATTCTTATAATATATTATAGTTATATTTTGCAGCCAAGAAAATGCTTTGAATTTGGACAAGTCTTAACTGAGTTCAATCAACTTTCTTGATGAGGAAAAGCGACCGAAGCTGGGATATGTTAAGTTTTTTTTTTTGCCATGTTTAGTGAAATAGCCAACAGTGTAGATCAAGATCAGACTGCATGGTAGTCTGATCTTGATCTACACCTTTTTGCTACTAGCAGTCTGATCTGTATCTATGTTGTCTACAAAAACAGCTTAGGTTGTGCTTTGTACTTTAAGATTTAACCCATTACCAAACGACAATATTTTAGATTGGTCCAAATTGAAAGCATTTGCAGATGACACAATAAAGATGACTGAAAATCTGAAATTTGTTTTGTGAAGGGTAGAAAACATTGTGGGAAAAGGAGAAAATGCTGGTTACCAGCATTTTCTCCTTTTCCCACAATGTTTTCTAAAAGCTACTTTCTCAGGGGCGTCAAAAGTAGTGATTGTGTGGTAATGGGTTAACTCATTACCAAACGACAAAATTTTAGGCTTGTCCAAATTGAAAGCATTTGCAGACAACATAATAAAAGTGATTGAAAATTTGAAACTAGTTTTGTAAAGGATAGAAAACATTGTAGGAAAAGGAGAAAATGCTGGTTACCAGCATTTTCTCCTTTTCCCACAATGTTTTCTTGGGGGCGTCAAAAGTAGGGATTGTGTGGTAATGGGTTAATGCACTACAAACAGTTTCATCAAATATTAACTCTTTACCTTACAATCCCAAGTTTTAACAAATTCGAAGAAAAAGGCTTTTGAAAACAATGTGGGAAAAGGAGAAAATGCTGGTTAATAACATTTTCTCCTTTTCTCATATAGTATAATATATACTTCTCCATTTCAAAGACAGAAATCACCCATTGAGGGATATTTTTTTTGTCGTCGGTTTCAATTTGGTTTCAATTTGGTTATTTAGTTCAATACTTTGGCATGTTGTAAAGGGTTAGCTCTTTACTAATTGACAAAAATTTAGACTGGTTCCAATTGAGAGGATTTGCAGACGACAAATTAAATGTAACTGAAATGAAGGTTCTTGTTTTGGATGGGGAGGAAAACATTTTGGGAAAAAATTACCTGCATTTTCTCCTTTTCCCACAATGTTTTCTAAAGCCTTCTACAGGGTCGTTAAAACTTCGGATTGTGTGGTAATGTGTTAGTGTGTCTCCATGATCCATTGAACATAGCAAGTAACCACATTTTTATTGATCAATAAAATCCATGTAGTCTGACAACCAGCGTCAACAAAGAAAGGTTGTTTGACATACAGATAAGTTACCAAAACCGAAAAGTTTCGGCCAAGATCAGCCTGCATGGAGGCTGGCCATGGAAGCAATACTTTTTGCAGATGCATTAAGCCCCCTTTCACATGTTTTTCTTTTTTCCAGATCCCATTATAGCATGCCCAGCATCTGAGTCAGGACTAGGATATGAAGAATGTGCTTCAGCATGCAGCGGTCATTGTCGAGACCTTTTGGTGGCCGACTCTGCATGTGTCGAGGAATGTATCCCAGGATGCCAGTGTTCGGCATCTCATCAGATGATCAACGATTATGGGACTTGTGTGAATGTTGATGAATGTACGTGTTATGATAAATATTTACCAGAGGGTAGTAGAATCGTGGATCCTGGAGAGATTGTGGAGATGAACTGTCAGGACTGGTATGTAATCCATTTTGTGCGATTATTTGTTGCTGTGTCCTGGGCCTGTATTCACCAGCCGTTCTTAAGCACATTCTTAGTCTTATTCTCTAGAATTTCTTCAATGTGAAAGTAACAGAACCTCTGACTGGCTAAACCATTTGGTTTAGCCAATCAGAGGTTCTGTGACTTTCACAGTCAGAAAATCTTGAAGATTAAGACAAAGAACATTCTTAACCCTTTCCCAAACGACAAACTTTTGGACTAGACCAAATTGAAAGCATTTGCAGACAACAATTCAACTCTTGCTGAAAGATGATTTCTGTCTATGATAGGGTAGAAAACATTCTGGGAAAAGGAGAAAGTGCTGGTTACCAGCATTTTCTCCTTTTCCCACAATGTTTTCAAAAGGCTACTATTCCAAACCCGTAAAAACCAGGGATTGTTTGGGAAAGGGTTAAGAATAGTTGGTGAATGCAGACCCTGGTAGTGCAGTTGATTGTGTGAAGTACTTGAGAATAGGCAATTTTTGGTTCATATCCACAGCTTGCCTAAATTTTTTTCTGAGGATTCCTTGATGATAATATTTGCAACAGGACTCATTCCTCTGTCATCATTTCAACGATTGTTGTGTTGGAAAGCAGTCAGTGGCTTTGAGAGAATATTGTGCATAGTTCTGGTGGCAGAAACTCCAGGATAGCATAGATAGGTGCATTGGTTACCAAATTATAACTGAAATATTGTTGAAAACGGTGATGAGAAATTGTTTGATATGATAAGATAAAAAATTGTAACAGATTGTACATCAAAACAATTAACCCTTTCCCACAGGACAAGATTTTAGACTGGTCCAAATTGAAAGCGCTTGTAGACGACAAAATAGATGTACCTTAAAAATTGAAATCTGTTTCCAGCTGGGTAGAAAACATTGTGGGAAAAGGAGAAAATGCTGGTTACCAACATTTTCTCCTTTTCCCACAATGTTTTCAAAAGGCTACTATTTCAGACCCGTAAAAACCAGGGATTGTTTGGGAAAGGTTTAATTGTTTCCATTTTCTGTTTTAGTACCTGTGCCAATGGTACATGGAGCTGTGTAGACAAGGAAACCTGTGTGTCTGAAGTATCATGTCCAAAGAACCAAGTATTCTTTGAAGACACAACCATCTGTCAAACCTCATGTCAAACTTACACAATGGAGTGCGAGGCTGGGTACCTGTATTCGGGTTGCGGATGTCCCGCAAACTTGACAATGGCTCCAGATGTGAGTAAAATACAAAGTTACTTTTTATTGCAAGCTGAAAGGAAGTATAAGCTTGGAGTTTTAATTTTAAGCTTGCTGTGGTAGTCTTTAACCAGACAGTGTACTCTTAGACATGTTCAAATCAAGAAAACTAGTAGAGATGAATTTCAATTAGGCTGTATTGGAGAGGAACTTTGTAAATATAAAGCTTTAATGCTGATCCCTTTCATGTTAGATAATTGTGAATTTTGAGTATGTATATTATCAATATATGAATGAACATGTTTAAATCAGTTAGGCTGTAACAATGTAGTTTGTCTTTGGAAGGGTAGAAAACATGGTGGGAAAAAGAAGAAAATGCTGGTTACCATCATTTTCTTCTTTTCCAACAATGTTTTCAATAGCCTTCTCCCTCATTGTTATTAAAACACAGGATTGTTTGATACAGAGTTAAGAAAGACTGGTTGGTGACCAGTGTGGCAGGTTTGACTCTAGCTATTTTATTACAGGGAAGCTGTGTGGAGCCCAGCGACTGTCCATGTCAGTATAACTACAACTGGTACCAGCCACAGGAAGAAGTTTTAGATGGATGTAGACAACTGTGAGTTTTACTTGTTTTAAATCTCCCAGGGTACATGGTCATTTTCTTGAGATTAGAACAGAACTCACTTTTGAATCAGCAAAATTTGTGAATATTGCTGGCACACAATTTTGGCATGTCTGTTTTCTATGAGAATTTGGGCATGCTGCCATTGCCTTGTCAACACCTACATTGTTATCATGTAAAAAGTTTGATATTTTGTGATTTATATGTCATTTGTTAAGATATTTATTTTAAACTCAAAGAGTTGCAAACTACTGAAAGGGGGTATCGATACGAGAAAAGCAGGTAACCATTGAAATATTTTATGGCAACTGCTGCCATGAATACCAGCATAATTATGGTACTCTTGTTTCACAGACATAGACGTTTATCAGGGATTTTCCCTAACTCCCTGTTTCTGTGAATTCAGATCCCTAATTTTTTTTAATGTCCCCCAACTTCACATGATTGCCGTTAATACATTTGAAAGGTGTCATGTGACCCCTATTTGACTAATTTCATGGAAAATCATTTAACCCATTACCACACAATCCCTACTTTTGACGCCCCTGAGAAAGAAGCCTTTTGAAAACACTGTGGGAAAAGGAGAAAATGCTGGTAACCAGCATTTTCTCCTTTTCCCACAGTGTTTTCTACCCTTCCCAGAACAAATTTCAAATTTTCAGTCACTTTTATTTTGTCGTCTGCAAATGCTTTCAATTTGGACCAGTCTAAAATTCTGCTGTGTGGTAATGGGTTAAGGTATACATGTACAATCTATCACAGGTGGCATGTTACAGATACTATAGTCCTTGTGAAGTCATGCTATAACCTTTATCAAACAATCCTGAAGTCAAGGTCTGTTGACAATATTTTTGGGAATAGTAGAAAATACTGGTTACCAGCATTTTCTCCGTTTTCAAAAAAAAATAAATTTGTGTAGCCTTTCACGGACAAGTTCACAAAATGAGCCAGATATAATATACATGTAGCCTGCATATGCTTTTCATTTAGACAGTTCTAAATTTTATCATTTTGCAACAAGTTTGTTGAGATTTTCTTCTACACTCTTTTTACATCACTTTTTACAGCCGATGTATTGATCGTCATTGGGTTGTGGTGTCAGAGGGAGATTGTCCTGGTAAGATGAAGCTTCTTTTTTCTCCCTTTAACTCTTTACAAAATACAAAATTTTATGGTTGTCACTTGATTATAGTGAACAGGTTTTTTGGGGTTTTTTTTTTAAGAAAAAAACTATTTCTGTATGGTTCTGTAAAGTTTCTATAATTTCTATAACCTAAAACACCAAAATGATTTATTTTAAAAGTTACAGTTATTGCTGTTAAAAATGCTTCACTGTTGCATGCTCAAAGGAAACAGAATTTAGAGCTCAAAAACCAATACATTTAAAAAAAGAAAAGATAATCATAGACAAAACTTTTTTTACTTGTCAGTAGTTCTGCTTGCAATTTCAACAATAGATGACAAGATCTTAGTCCTACAAAGAGGTAGATCTAAATAATAAATCAGGAACCTTTGTGGTAGGTTAAAGTAGATGAACTCTTTGGCTGTAAATTTTTTTCCAGGTCTAAAAGTAAACTTTGATTGCAATTTAAATCTAGTCAGATATTAACATCAAGTAGCTGATGGTTTAGATAAAAGATCAGATTGCATGTTTTGTGCAGTCTGATCTTGATCTATGCCATCCGCAAAACCCATTCCAAGGCAATTTTGGCAGAGAAAGAGGGAAACATAGCCTTGAAGATTTTTACTGAAGTCTCATTTTTTAACAGGCACATGTTGGGCATCGGGTGACCCTCACTACTTCACATTTGATGGTTTGCATTACTCATTCCAAGGAGAGTGTACATATACAATGGCAAAGTCTAATGGTGTTGGCTTTACAGTAAGTCACATTAAGCTTTAATTGTCTAAATTCATTTCTTCACAACAAAATGTTACACTCATCCAAATTCAACACATTAATTTGTGGATCACTTATTTATATGGATTGCATGATGGGATCATTTTAGAAAGTGTATAAAACATTTTGGAAACTGTATAAAACATTGTGGGAAAGAGAGAAAATGCCCAATAGCCCTTTCCCTAAGGTCATTTACACAGGATTATTTGGTACAGGGTTTAACCCATTACCACACAATCCCTGAGAAAGAAGCCATTTGAAAACACGGTAGGAAAAGGAGAAAATGCTGGTAACCAGCATTTTCTCCTTTTCCCACAGTGTTTTCTACTCTTCTCGGATCAAAATTTCAATTTTTGAGTCACCTTTATTTTGTCGTCTGCAAATACTTTCAATATGAACCAGTCTAAAATTTGTCTTGTGGTAAAGAGTTAATACCCAATGGCCCATTCCCTATAAGGTTGTTGACACAGGATTGTTTGATATGTGGTTTATACAGTATAGCATTGGCACTAATTAATGAAGACTTTGTTGTTCAGTTTAGAAATTTGTAAAATGCATAACAGCAGCATTATACTATAAGCAGTCTCACACTTTAACTCTTTACTTTTACTATGACACATCAAAATGTCCAGAATGAGACTATCTACAGACTTCAGATTAACCCATTACCACACAATCCCTAATTTTGATGCCCCTGAGAAAGAAGCCTTTCGAAAACACTGTAGGAAAAGGAGAAAATGCTGGTAACCAGCATTTTCTCCTTTTCCCACAGTGTTTTCTAACCTTCTCAGATCAAAATTTCAATTTTTGAGTCACCTTTATTTTGTCGTCTGCAAATACGTTCAATTTGAACCAGTCTAAAATTTTGTCGTGGGGTAAAGAGTTAAAACATGGTCGAAATGCTGAGATTTCCCTTTGAAAAAATTGGAAACATTTGCTTAGAGTCCAAATTGTTCCATAATGCTAATTTGCTATTTCTCAATACAATAATAAGAATTTATTTGCCTCCATTTAGGTCAATGTCCAAAACGTGCCCTGTGGAACCACTGGGGTGACATGTACAAAAGCTGTGGACATCATTCTGGCCAACAACCTTGTCATCAGTTTGATACAAGGTCGTAATCCAGTTGTAGGTAATCTCACCATCAATCTGGACCAGGAACATCAGACCCATGGTGTCACTTTTTCAAAAGCTGGTGTCTGGTTGTATGTTCGAACCAACAATGGACTGACAGTGCAGTATGATGAAGGTATGAATTTGTTGCTTTCCATAGAGTTTATTGTACCCTTCATCTACATGTACGAAGTAGAGGGGTATGGATTCACTCTGTCTGTCTGTCTGTCTGTCTGTCTGTCTGTCTGTCTGTCTGTCTGTCCATCCATCCATCTGTAGACTTATACCCCCGACAACATAGTGGAAGAGGGGTTCACTGGAATCACCATTGCTGTCTGTCCGTCAATTGCCCTGTCCGTCCGTCTGTCCGGCTGTCTGTCTGTAGACACAAATTTGTTTGGAACAATACTCCTACAGTTTTTCACATATTGAACTCAAATTTACACATAAATTTCCTATATATATGAAGTTGTGAATGTGCAATATTTTCATGACCCTGCTGCAATTTGTCACGGAATTATCTCCCCTTGAACTTCAACTCTTACTTTTGTACTAAACAATACTGCATTCTGTGACAGAGACCTGTTTTTGTGATAAGGAGCTGGTGGGGGTATAATCATATATAGTGATTAAGCTCTAGTTTGATTTACTTATATCAGCCAAAATTGTTCAGGCTAACGGAAGACCTAGGGGTCCAGTGGCACAGTAATAAAGGTCTCGGATTGATAACCTTGAGGTTCCTGCTTTGATTCTCATTTAGGGTTCCACAGTCACCAACCATTCTAAATCATATTCTTAGTCTTATTCTTATGTGAAGTTTTTAAGATCACCACACTAAAAAACTCTATACTAGTCCAAATTAAAGGCAATTTCAGACACACACAAAAAAAAAATGAAATTTACTCAATGATTGAAATTTTTGGAAAGGGTAGTAAACATTGTGGAAAAAGGAGAAAATGCTGGTGACCAGCATTTTTTTCTTTTTCTATAATGTTTTCAAAACCCTTTTTTCTCAGGGTCTTTAAAAATCAGGGTTATGTAGTCTAGGGTTAAGTAGGGCATAACGGGTCAGCTGATCTTTCTTTTTTTCAACCTTCAAGGAACAAGAGTCATCATACATTTGGACAAATCCTGGAAGGGTATGGTTACTGGTCTTTGTGGTGATTACAATGGTCAGGCCTCTGATGACATGCTGACCTACACAAATGAAGTGGACCTTGGTAACTCCTTCAGGACAAGCCCCAGTTGTGCTGAGATCGATATTCCAGATCCCCATGAAGAGGCCCCATGTTATGTAAGTTCAAAAAGGAAAAGCATGTTTTTTTTTTTTCTTTAACCCATTACCACACAATCCCTACTTTTGATGCCCCTGAGGAAAAAGCCTTTAGATAACATTGTGGGAAAAGGAGAAAATGCTGGTAACCAGCATTTTCTCCTTTTCCCACAATGTTTTCTACCCTTCACAAAACAAATCTTAATTTTTCAGTCCCTTTTATTTTGTCGTCTGCAATTCCTTTCAATTTTGACATACAAAACATTTGTCGTTTGGTAATGGGTTAACTGTATACCACACGACCAAAATCAAGCCTTGTCCTAATTGACAGTAATTACAGATTATGACATAAATGTGACTTGAAGATTGAAATTTATTTGTTAAAGGGTAGAAAATATTATTATTGAGTTAGTGCCTTTTTACAATTCATGCACTGTGTTCATCTCAAAAATTATCATCCAATGTCATCAATTGCAGCACAGGCAGGCTGTTATGAGTCTAAAATTTGGTAAATTTCTGCATATCAGAGGACCATTCTATGTCATGATTTGGCCAATATTTATTCAGAATGGATTCATTTTAATGGATGACTTGCATGGTACTATTCATTATGGAGACGCATCAACTGTTTACCAAACAACAAAATTTCAGACTGGTCCACATTGAAAGCATTTGTAGACAACAAAATATAGCATTATGTGATTAAAAATTTGAAATTTGGTTTAAAAAGGGTAGAAAACATTGTTGGAAAAAGGAGAAAATGCTGGTAACTAGCATTTTCTCCTTTTCCAACAATGTCTTCAAAAGGCTTCTTTTTCAGGGTCGTTAAAAGTCAGGATTGTGTGGTAAAGAGTTAAAACACCTGGTTCCCAGATTGCTGTTCAAATACATGTATTCTTCTTAAAACTTTCAGGGTGTTGAACACCGAGAGAACTGGGCCCTGGATTCTTGTTCAATCATTGTTGAAGGTGATGTTTTCGCTGATTGTAGAGCAGCAATGCCAGAAGATATGTTACAGGATTATTATAAGGATTGTTTGTTTGATGCTTGCAGGTATGTTAATTGTTAACTCTTTAACCCATTATCACACAATCCCTTCTTTTGACGACCCTGAGACAAAAGCCTTTTGAAAACATTGTGGGAAAAGGAGAAAATGCTGGTAACCAGCATTTTCTCCTTTTCTAACAATATTTTCTACCCTTCACCAAACAAATATTTGAAATTTTTCAGTCACTTTTATTTTGTACAAGCCTAAGATTTTGTCGTTTGGTAATGAGTTAATAAACAATCTTTTGTTTTACAAAGTCTGTAACAAAGAAACAAAAATGAACAAATGCATTAGAGAAATACAAGGACCAGGCAGGATACGAACCTAGAACATCTGTACAAAAGGCCAACACCATAACCACTGATCGAAAGAGAATTCTCCAAACACAGTTGTCAGGTATTGTATTTAAACCTCAACGAAGTCATGCATGAAGGAGAGGTCTCATGTATCCCACCTCCTCTTAACATCATCATGTTTTGATGAGGCAAAGCCTCATTAGGCAGAAAGCTCATTTGGGACAACAAATGGGATGAATGGCTCAATGGCCAATCCTGAACAACCCCCCATTTTACGAACAAAGTCCATAACAAAGGAAACAAGTGAACAAATGCATAACAGAAATACAGGGACGAAAGGCCAACACCTTAACCACTAAGCTAAATAGAATTCTCCCCGAGGCAGTTGTTAGGTATTGCATTCAAACTGGGATGAAGCTATGCATGAAGGAGTGGTCTCCTGTAACAATGACTCTGAGAATATAGGGCTTAAAAAATATTGTGGGAAAAGGAGAAAAATGCTTGTTACCAGTATTTTTAGCTCCACAGTCTCTGAATTGCATGGTTAACCTCTACCCCATAAGGCATTTCTATGGTATCTCCAATTGACCCTAAATAACAGCAAGGATGAAGCTGTTTCTTATGTGTATACGACACCTTTTGATAGCATAGAAAAAAATTGTGACAAAAGGTGAAATTGCTTGTTACGAGCAATTTCACCTTTTGCCACAATGTTTTCCAAAGGCTCCTACAAGTAATGCGTAGAAATCAGTATCTGTGCAGTAAAGGGTTAACTATGAAAGGTTTTCATTGATTTATTCTGGTTCTTTTTATCTGGATAGATGTGATCAAGGCGGAGATTGTGAATGTCTCTGTACGGCCATTGCTAACTTCGGAGAGAAATGTAACGAGCTAGGCTTTCCTGTACGCTGGAGACATCAGAGGCTTTGTCGTAAGTAAACCTGAATTTTTTTTCAAGTATAGTAACACTGCATACTCCTTTTCTTTAACTCTTTACCAAACAACAAAATTTTAGACTTGTCCAAATTGAAAGTACTTGCAGACGGCAAAATAAACTTGACTCAAAAATTGAAATATTGTTTCCAACAGGGTAGAAAACATTGCGGGAAAAGGAGAAACTGTTGGTTACCAGCATTTTCTCCTTTTTCCACAATGTTTTCAGAGGGCTTTTATCCCAGGGTTGTCAAAAGCAGGGATTGTTTGGTAATGGGTTGAAACAACCTTTCTTCATTACGAACCCTTTTCTAGGTGATCGACTTTTCACTTGTCAACTAAATTTTAGCCAATATTTTTTAGTGTTTTAGTTACACATAGAGAATACTAGTATATGAATTTCGGGTGATAGATTTAAATTTATTTCATCGCGTAATCATCATAAGGTAAATTACCTTATTTAATTATTTGACAAATTTGATTAACTCTTTACCAAACGACAAAATTTTAGATTGGTCCAGTTTAGAAGCACTTGCAGACGACAAAATAAACAAAACTCATACAATGGCGTTTGTTTTCAGCAGGGTAGAAAACATTGTGGGAAAAGAAAAAAATGATAGTTACCAGCATTTTCTCCTTTTTCCACAATGTTTTCAAAAGGCCTTTATCTCAGGTTTGTAAAAACCAGGGATTTTTTGGTAAAGGGGTAATTTTGTATCCTGCAAATGCTTTGGATTTGAAGAAGTTTAATTCTTTTGCAAACAACAAAATTTCAGACTGGTCCAAATTGAAAACATTTGCAGATAAAACAGAGAGTATTGCTTAAATAGTGAGATTTGTTCTTGATAGGATAGAAAACATTGTGGATAGAAGAGAACATGCTGGTTACCAACACTTTCTCCTTTTCCCACAATGTTTTCAAAAGGCTTCTTCCTCTGGATTGTTGAAAAATGGAACTATTTGTTATAGAGCTGATCTTTTGCCACTCAGTGAAGGGTTAATAAAATTATACTGTTTAAAACCAACAATTTGATGGTGTACAATTTTTCTTTTTCTTGTAGCAATGCAGTGTGACAACAACTTTGCGTACATTGCCTGCGGTTCCCCATGTCCACAGACTTGTCAGAATATTGGAGACCAACCAGATGCACATTGTAACGCTACTTCATGTGTGGAAGGCTGCTTCTGTCCCACTGGATTCGTACAAGATGGTAAGTTTTTATTTTTTCTGCCATGAAGCAAGGCCTTCTCTGTTTTTAGCTATACTGATTTTAAATGGTGTAGGGTTTCATAATACAAATATTATGACTATTTCCTCCCACTGTTAACAAAATTTTGGAAAGTTCTGGAAAATAAAGCAGATGCTTATTACAAAGAAAAGTTATATTACGGCTCCGGTTGTCTGTCTGTTAATAATTTCTTGCGTGCACAACTCTTCTACAGTCTTCATTGGAATAAGTTCAAGCTTAGTACAATGAATCTCTATGATGTGTAGTTCTGCATGTGACTTTTAAAATTTAGATATCTGCAGGTGTTTTAGAGTTTAAGCCGTTTCAATGAAAAGCCCTTTGGGGGTATATGCACTCCTTTGTGAAGCTCTTATTGTTTCCTTGCAAATCTCATCTACCTATTTGTCACATAACAGCTATCATCATGTGATACCAATAGATTAATATTCATATACTTGCCACATTGCATGGTTGGTTATCCAATGAGAGCCTACCTGATAGTTTCATGATCATCATAGCTTTGAGTCCCAACTTTCTGTTTTTCTTTGTGTTATGTTTGTTTTTTTTTTACACTCTGCATATAAAAGTCATGTTTCAACAAGTAATTATAAAAAAAGAAATAAAACTTTGATCTCGCATTCTTTTCATTTCCAGGTGACAGCTGTATCCCGGCCCATGAGTGTCCTTGTATGTATAATGGTATTGAATACCCAGCTGGTTCCTCCATCATAATTCAGGGATGCAGAAACTGGTAGGATTATGATACATCTTTATCTCTTTCTAAAACAATTAGTTTTGTAGTTTTCCAAATTCAAAGCATCTGCACAGGACAGATTTGAAATCGGTACAAATGATCGAGTAGAAGGGTACAAAAAAAAAAACCGATGGAAAAGGAGAAATTATTTGAAACAAGTAATTTCTCCTCTTCTTGAACAGTTTTATTTTCTGTCTATTTAACCCATTACCACACAATTCCTACTTTTGACGCCCCAGAGAAAGAAGCATTTTGAAAACACTGTAGGAAAAGGAGAAAATACTGGTAACCAGCATTTTCTCCTTTTCCCACAGTGTTTTCTACCCATCCCAGAACAAATTTCAATTTTTCGGTCACCTTTATTTTGTCGTGTGCAAATGCTTTCAATTTGAACCAGTCTAGAATTTTGTCATTTGGTAATGAGTTAAACCATTACCAAACAACAATATTTTAGACTGGTCCAAATTGAGAGCATTTGCAGACAACAAAATAAAAGTGACTGAAAATTTGAAATTTGTTTTGTGAAGGGTAGAAAACATTGTGGGAAAAGGAGAAAATGCTGGTTACCAGCATTTTCTCATTTTCCCACAATGTTTTCTAAAGGCTTCTTTCTCGGGGGGCATCAAAAGTAGGGATTGTGTGGTAATGGGTTAACAATATCACTGGTTGTCCATATGGGTATTGACCTCAGACAACTGACTGTAAGTTTTGTTGCAACTGATAGTGCAAGATGCAGGTCGAAACCCATCATATGTTACACCTGGTCCTAAAATAGGCTCTGTGTATAGCACCCTTGCATTGAACTTCAACTTCCCTTTACCAAACAGTCCCTGGTTTTTACGAACTCAAGATAATAAAACTTTTGAAAACACTGTGGGAAAAGGATAAAATGCTGGTAACCAGCATTATCTCCCTTTCCGACATTGTTTTGTACCCTGCTAGAAACAAATTTCAATTTGTGAGTTACATTTTTATCTTGTCATCTGCAAGTGCTTTCAATTTGGACCTGTCTAAAATTTTGTAGTTTGGTAAAGAGTTAACATCTCATTTGAAAGACTATTCATAGTTTTAAATGATCAGCCATGGAGCTCAAACTCTCACCTTCCAATGACTCAAGATCTGTGATGTACAATTATTATATACCTGAAATCCTGAAACTGCCCAGTATAATAAATTTTGATATCATCACTAGTGACGATATCAACTTTCACTTCCTGCCGTAATTTAGGAACTACTTTTTTTTTTTTCAATAAGGACTTATAGATAGTGTTAATTGTAAGTTCTATATTTTCAACTAGACAATCGAACTACTTTTCTCATTCTAAACAAAATAATAATAAATAAAATATTCTTGGAAAAGGAGAAAATAATAGTGTTAATAAGGTATATAATGAATAGAATAATCAACTGGTTATTTCTGACATGAAAAATATCTCACTCGGATGCGTCGCAAGGTGTTAAAAAAAACTCATACTGTGCACTGTGACTCGTTTTTTCAATGCCTAACAACGCATCCTCTTGAGATATTTTTCATATCAAAAATAACCAATTGATTATCCTCTATATCCTACACTCCATCACCTGAGCTATTTCAGTCTGGTGGTAATTAATGAAGTGTGAACATGTTTTCCACAAAAAAAATTCTAATCTATCTCTTTATAAACTATTTTTCCTTAACCCTTTACCTCACAATGAAAATTTCATAAAAACTTTAGCCTTATCCATACTGAAGCATTTGTAGACAACAATTTTAGTCGGTGAGATTTTTCTTCGATAGAGGCGAAAACATTGTGGCAAAAGGAGAAAATGCTGGTTACCAGTAAAACATTGTGTAGGTGCACATACCACCTTGATATGACCTAAGCTGTTAACCCTTTACTCCATAGATACTCATTTTGACGTATCAACAACAGACAGCTTTTGAAAACATCATGGGAAAAGGAGAAATTGCTCATAACGAGCAATTTCTCCTTTTTTCCACAATGTTTTCCCCTCAGTCAGATATTTGTATCCTCATTTGTCCATATTTTTGACATCATATCTTGATTTGCTGTTGAAATGGAAGAGCCTCAAATTGGCATATCAGTTAAGGGTTAAAGCAGCGTTGAACTCCAAGACAAACAACTACAAACAAAATTATTCTATCATTTCAGTACATGCATTGATGGCAAAATGAACTGCACGACAGACAACTGTACTGGTTTGTGTGAGGACAACGAGTTTACCTGTTTCAATGGAGAATGTATCGATATGTCCTATGTTTGTGACGGAATTAATGACTGTGGCGATAACAGTGATGAGGTCAACTGCAGTGAGTATTCATGTATAATGGGGAAATTCATTGAAACCAGTTTAACTCTGCATGAAATAAACAGTTTTAACAGTGTTTAGGTGGAAGCCTTTGAAAAACATAGTCGAAAAAAGAGAAAATGCGGGTACCTAGCATTTTTCCTTTTCTCACATTGTTTTTTGGCTTTTTTTTTTGCCTTCTATAGACAATTATTATTATTTTAGCCACATTTTCATGTTATCTGCAAACTCTTTCATAAAATCATATAAATTGATCTACAATTTTGATGTTTGGTTTAGGGTGTACATACATAAGCCACTTGTGTGTACCAGTCATCTTCAAATAGTGTTTGCCAGTCTGCAAAATGTTAGACTCTTACAAATGAAATAAATTTGTAGATGACAAATTAAATATTGCTTAAATGCTACGGTTTGTTTTAAAGATGGTTACCATTTTGTCCCTTTCCCACAATATTTTGCCGCTAAATTTATCGTCTACAGATAATTTTAATTTGGTCAAGGCTAGAATTATGTCATCCTGTAAGCTTCATGTATTTATAGTTAACAGTTTTATATTCATTTTATTTCGTTATATTTTGAAATAATTCTTTTTTTAATTTATTCATAATTACAGCATTCCAGTGTGCACCCAATGAGTTTAAATGTGGATCAGGAAAGTGTATATCGGATGACGATGTCTGTAACGGCTTACAGGACTGTCTAGACGGCTCGGATGAACAGAATTGTGGTACATATACTTTGTTCTGTTAAACAAATATGTGTCCTGTACTAAAAATTGAAGTTTGTTATCTCTAGTTAACCCATTACCACACAATCCCTAATTTTGACGCCCCTGAAAAAGAAGCCTTTAGAAAACATTGTGGGAAAAGGAGGAAATGCTGGTAACCAGCATTTTCTCCTTTTCCCACAATGTTTTCTACCCTTCACAAAACAAATTTCAAATTTCCTGTCGCTTTTATTTTGTCGTCTGCAAGTGCTTTCAATTTAGACTTGTCTAGAATATTGTCGTTTGGGTTAAGCCTAATCCTGCTAAATAACTAGAATATAATTTCTATTTCTATAGTGAAAACCCAAAAATTGAAATTTCAAAGTTTTTTCATGCGGAATATTATCTCCTTCTTGGACAGTGTAGATCAAAGATCAGGCTGCACATTCTGTGCAGTCTGATCTTAAACTGCACTGTCCGCAAAGGGTCAGTTAGTCTAGCTTAGCAGCCCAAGGGTTAACCCATTACCACACAATCCCTACCTTTGACGCCCCTGAAAAAGAACCCTTTTGAAAACACTGTAGGAAAAGGAGAAAATGCTGGTAACCATCATTTTCTCCTTTTCCCACACTGTTTTCTACCCTTCCCAGAACAAATTTCAATTTTTCAGTCACCTTTATCCTGTAGTCTGCAAATGCTTTCAAACTGAACCAGTCTAAAATTTTGTCTTGTGGTAATGAGTTAAATCTATTTTAGTGACACCCTGACACAGGATGGTTTCATGCACCTTTTTGACACATGATACCAAGAATTTCTTTGAAATGAAATGTGGATAAACTTATAGAACTGTCTTTTGAAAATACATGTATTATCCTTGGTTATCTGCATTTTCTTCTTTTCCTGCAATGTTTTTAAAAGCCTGTTTTTCTTCGGGTCTGTAAAACTTTTAGACTGTGTGTTAAGGGAATACAATTATGGTAATGGATCAAATTTTTTTGTATTTCAACAGAGACAACCTGCTCAGAGCATGAGTTTAGGTGTGACTCAGGTGTCTGCATCCCGGGCATGTTCAGATGTGACGGCGAGCATGACTGTGGTACATTAGACACATCAGACGAGGAAAACTGTGAAGGTATTTACTGCTTGGCTGTTAATGAAGAAAAAATCGTGGCATTATCATAACCTGTTATCTGTCACATAAAAACTTAAACATTTTCTTAAATCTCAGTTATTACTAAAGATGCTTACCTCAAACTAAGGCTAGTTTTTAGCTTGGCTGTTTTCTAAGAAAACAAGGTGTAATTGTCAGCCCTGGGCGCGTATTCACCAACCATTCTTAAGAACACTCTTTGTCTTATTCTCCAGAATTTTCTACATTTGTAAGTAACACAACTTCTGATTGGCTAAACCATTCGGTTTAACCAATCAGAAGTTGTGTTACTTAGAAATTTACAAAACCTTGGAGAATAAGACTAAGAATATTCTCAAGAATGGTTGGTGAATAAGGGGCCCTGGTGTCATCATTGTGTGTGTGGTCATTGATGTGGGAAACTTTGACATTTGGTTATGTCTCATTTATTACTGAAGATATTTACTTCAAACTTGGACAAATTTTAACCCTTTACCACACAATGATGACTTTTAACAACCATGAGGAAGAAGCATTTAAAAAACATCAAGGAAAATGGAGAAAATGCTGGTAACCAGCATTTTCTCCTTTTTCCACAAAGTTTTCTACCCTATCAAAGAAAAATTGTGTCATTTGAGCCACTGTAAAATTTTATAACCTTGACTTACAACAATATTCCCACTCATACAAATTGTTGCGTAAATCACATTGTAGAACTGAAATTCTTTTGTTTGGTACTGAGTTAACCCTTTACCTGACAAAATTTCAGCCCTGTCCAAATTGAAAGCATTTGCAGATGACAATTTCTGTGTGGCTCAATTAATGCAATTGCTTATTGATAAGATAGAAAACATTGTGGAAAAAGGAGAAAATGCTGGTTACCAGCATTTTCTCCTTTTGCCACAATGTTTTCAAAAGGCTTCTTTCCAACGGTCGTCAAAAGTTGTCATTGTATGGGAAAGGGTTAAACAACTGTGATATCTATCATATATAAGATAAGAAAATTCATGATGGATATCTTGTACTGAAAACAAGGGAGGTAATGTGATAAAAATTACTCTCTGAAGTATAAGAAGAAAAAAACAAGATTATGGACAATAATGTACTTTTGTATTCATATGACAGTGACTCAAGAATGTGTGGAAGCCAGAACTTTCCGATGTCAGAATGGAGAATGTCTTCCATACACTTTGAAGTGTGATCGCCATGATGACTGTGGGGATGGAAGTGACGAAATAGGCTGCAGTAGGTTTCTTTATCTTTAACCACACGATCCAAAGTTTTAATGACCCTGACAAAAAAAAAAAACAAATTGGAAAACATTGAGGGAAAAGGAGAAAGTGTTTGTTTGTTCTGTGTAGTCTGATTTTTGTGTTGCCTACCAAAAGAGTTAACTCTTAACCCATTACCACACAATCCCTACTTTGGGCGACCCTGAGAAAGAAGCCTTTAGAAAAGATAGTGGGAAATGGAGAAAATGCTGGAAACCAGCATTTTCTCCATTTTCCACAATGTTTTCTACTCTTCACAAAACAAATTTCAAATTTTCTATCGCTTTTATTTTATCATCTGCAAATGCTTTCAATTTGGACAAGCCTGAAATATTGTTGTTTGGTAATGAGTTAAAACACCAAATAAACTCAGCAGACATTTTTAGTCTAGAATAAGACCCAGATAATTGCAAGTTCACAGTTGCTTTTTGTCCACAGTCTTTTAGCAAAGCATATTTTGTGCAGTCTGATCTTGATCTACACTGGCAGTGAAAGCATCTACAGCAACAAAAGGCAGTTTAACCCTTTCCCAAACAAGCCCTGGTTTTTACGTGTCTGCAGTAAGTCTTTTGAAAACACTGTGGGAAAAGGAGAAACTGCTTGTAATGAGCAATTTCTCCTTTTCCCATAGTGTTTTCTACCCTTTTTGAGAACTTTCTGTCATTTTCTCAAAATCTAAAATTGTCGTCTGTAAACTCTTTCAGTTTGGAAGAGTCCAAAATTTGTTGTTTGGGAAAGGGTTAAGGAGTAAATTGTTACAGTGAGATTTTCTCATTTATTTCAGACTGTACATGTGCGGATCCAGACAAGTTTGCCTGTCAGAGCTGTGAGACATGCCTGGATAACTACCAGAGATGTGACGGTTCTATCGACTGTGACGACGGCTCAGACGAGTTTGGATGTGGTACGTTTGAAGTTTATACACCCTGTAAAACAATTGATTTCGATAATATACAAAAATCAGCCTGTCCGCCTCTCTGTCTGTTGGCACACACATTGTATTTGACTTTTAACAACTTTCAAGACTTATGAAAACATTGTGAATAAAGGAGAAAATGCTAGTAGCCAGCATTTTCTCCTTTTTCCACTATGTTTTCTATTCTCTCTTAGACAAATCACAACATTTTGGTCACCCTTGATTTGTGGTCTGCAAATACTTTCAAAGAAGGCAAGGTTAAATGATTGTCATTCTAAAGAGTTATATCAGTGTTGATATAGAATAGCAGAAGGAGGTGTCCCATATGTCATGCTGATTTCAACTTGCTTTTCACACTGTATACCTAGGGTTCCTGCATGGCTCAGTGGTAAAGGGTAGGACTCATGACCTGAAGGACCTGAGTTTGAGCCATACAGGAAGTATTGGGTTTGTAGTGGGAATGTCCTTTGACAAGACACTGTAGAGCTCCAACACGGTACTGTTGGAACTCAGGATGTACATGAATGTGTGACCTGTCACCATGATATGACTGAAATAATATTGAAAGTGTCATAAAACACTGATAAATCGATTAACTCTTTTCCAAACGACAAAATTTTAGGCATCTTCAAATTGAAAGCATTTGCAGACGACAAATTAAATGTGACTCAAAAATTGAAACTTGACTATAGAAGAGTAGAAAACACTGCAGGAAAAGGAGAAAATGCTGGTTACCAAAGGCTTCTTTGTAAGGGTCGTTAAAAGTCAGGATTGTGTGGTAAAGAGTTAAAAAGTCAAAATTTCATTCCATAATGCATCTTTACCATGGTCACTTGTGGTAACTTGGAATGTTTCAGTTTGTGAGCTCTTGCTGTGATGTGACCAAATTGATGTTTAACTCTTTACCACACAATCCCAGCTTTTAACGACCCTAAGAAAAAAAGCCTTTGAAAACATGGTTAGAAAAGGAGAAAATGCCACTAACTGGCATTTTCTCCTTTTCTCACAATGTTTTTAATCCTTCAAAGCACAAATTTCAATTTTTGAATCACATTTATTTTGTCCTGTGCAGATGTTTTCTGTTTGAAGAAGTCTAAAATTTTGTTGTTTGGTAAAGTATGAAAGGGTTGTAAAACTTCAACCAATCTGTTGTAATTTCATTCCAGAATTTACCTTTTCCATGGTCACTTGTGATATCTTGGAATGAGTCTATTTGTGAGCTGTCATTGTGATATGACTGAAAAAGTTTGAAAGGGTCGTAAAATACCATTTGTTCAACCAGTCTGTTATAATTTATTTCAGAATGTGCTTTTACCATGTTCACTTGTGATAATTTGGAATGTGTTAATGGTACATCCAGATGTGATGGAGTTACAGACTGTTCAGATGGAACGGATGAAGCTGGTTGTATTACAACAACCACGGTCTCCACAGGTTTGTCGAGTTCTTATTTTAGTTCGATTAACAAATCTCTTTAGCATACACACTGCAAAACACAACTTATTGACTTACGGCCAGTGTAGATCAAGATCAGACTGCACAGAATGTGCAGTTTCATCTTGGATCTACACCATCTGATGGGGAGATTATTTTCCCTTTAACCCATTACCACACAATCCCTACTTTTGACAACTCTGAGAAAGAGGCCTTTAGAAAACATGGTAGGAAAAGGAGAAAATGCTGGTTACCAGCATTTTCTCCTTTTCCCACCATGTTTTCTACCCTTCATAAAACAAATTTCAAATTTTCAGTCACTTTAATTTTGTCGTCTGCAAATGCTTTCGATTTGGACAAGCCTAAAATATTGTCGTTTGGTACTGAGTTAAAGTCATATTTTCCAAAAGTCATATTTTTTCATGTCGATAGGGCTCTGGATAATTCTAGTTAATCCCTAACTACACAATGCCAACTTTTAGTAGCCCTGGGAAAGACCCCTTTTGAAAACATAGTGGGAAAAGGAGTATATTCTGGTACCCAGCATTTCCTCATATTCCAACAATGTTTTCTACTCTCTCAGAGAAAGATTGCTTCATTTGAGCCTCATTGACATTTTTGTCTGCTAAATGCTTTCAAGTTCGATTAGGCTAAGACTTTGGCTTTTGGTAAAATGTTAAGTATTCAGTGTTTAACCTTTACCAAATGACAAAATTTTGGATGGGTCCAAATTAAAAGCATTTGCAGACGACAAAATAATTGTGAATCTAAATTTTGATATTTGACTCGCAAAGGGTAGAAAATATTGAGGGAAAAGGAGAAAATACTGGTCACCAGCATTTTCTCCTTTTCCCACAATGTTTTCAAGAGGCTTCTATCACAGAGTCGTTAAAACCAGGGATTGTTTGGGAAAGGGTTAATGTAATTATTTTTCAGTAAGCACAACCCCTACAACACCCTGTATTGAACTAGATGTGATGAATGGAACTCTAAATGCAGTACCAACTACTGCTATCACTGTGGATGATTTAGCAGCAAGTTTGTATAAAGATAACCTCAGACATTCGGGCAGTCCTGATGACCTGCCTCTGGAGGTTATAGCTGATACATTAAAGGTTTGTTCTTTTATTTTGATTTTTGTATCCCTGCAAAACGAATATACTGGAATCAGCCTTTCTGTCCATGTGTTTGTCTGTCCATCCGTCCGTGTGTCCGTCTATGTACAAAATACTTGTAATTTTGTGTTGCGAACTCCTCCTACAGATCTTCTTCAATTGTATTGAAACTTTGCACAAATATTGATCACCTGTTGAAGAATTTCAAGGCACAATTTCCAAGTGTCAAATCTTCCTGGTTGAAGAATTATCTCCCTTTGAACTTGATACTTTTTCTGGTCAAAGCGCTGGCGGGGATATTAACCCATTACCACACAATCCCTACTTTTGACGCCCCTGAGAAAGAAGCCTTTAGAAAACATTTTGGGAAAAGGAGAAAATGCTGGTAACCAGCATTTTCTCCTTTTCCCAAAATGTTTTCTGCCCTTCACAAAACAAATTTTAAATTTTCAGTCACTTTTATTTTGTCGTCTGCAAATGCTTTCAATTTGGACCAGTCTAAAATATTGTCGTACGGTAATGGGTTAAGTCACATTCAGTGACAGTTCTAGTTTGTTTTGGGTCTTGTTTTGTATTGTGTGCGGTGTGTAATGCCATTCCTTTAATATCTACTAAAGTACTGTATATGATGTCTGCGGTCGTGAGGTAGAACATCGGCCTTGTAAAGATAAGGTCCTGAGCTTGATACCCGGGAGTGGATGTAAATTAGGGGATTGTTCATTGGCCCAAACATTCAGCGCAAGTACTGGTCTAGTTCCCAGAAAGGAGAATTGAGAGAAATTTATTCAAGTTACAACAACTTGTTTGTCAATCAATGTACAGTGAATATGTGTAACCGTTTACCCAAATTTTAGACTGGTCCCAATCAAAAGCACCTGCAGAAAACAAAAAAAGCATAGCTCAAAATTTGAAATTTGTTTCCAGCAGGGTAGAAAACATTGTGTGAAAAGGAGAAAATGCTGGTTACCTGAGCATTTTCTCCTTTTCCCACAATGTTTTTCAAAAGGCTTCAGGGTTGTAAAAACCAGGGATTGTTTGGTAAAGGCTTAAACTAAAGCAATGTATGGTGTCTTCAGCAATTAGAGGTTTGATAATAAAACCTTTGTATCCGTTGTAAAATAATTGAATTCAAATTCAATTTTAAAATGGGTAGGATTTTTTTGCCTGCCATTTTCATGCACAGTCTACTTTAACTGACAATAAACCATTTATTGTAGATCACCGTTGATGTCCCAGAAGGCACATATTTGACCCAGGTTTCCCTGCCAACCCATGAGAATGTAGGAACATACACCGTGGAGGTGTTGCAGACTGGCAACAACGACACAACTGTGATTGGAGACAACGGAATTCCAGATGTAAGACAAATTCCTATGGCACTTTCTACCAAAAAACTTCCAGCCTTGTACTCCTTTCATTTTTGTTTGGCTGATTTTTGAAGACAAATCATGTACAGTACTAAATCTTTAAAAATTCAAATGACAAAATTTTAGACTGGTCCAAATTGAAGGAACTTGCAGACGACAAAATAAACATAACTCAAAAATTGAAATTGTTTCCAGCTACCTTTAGATTGTTGTCTGTAGTTGCTTATTTTTGTCATGTGGTAAAGAGTTAACCCATTACCACACAATCCCTACTTTTGACGCCTCTGAGAAAGAAGCCTTTTGAAAACCCTGTGGGAAAAGGAGAAAATGCTGGTAACCAGCATTTTCTCCTTTTCCCACAGTGTTTTCTACCCTTGCCAGAACAAATTTCAATTTTTCAGTCACATTTATTTTGTCCTCTGCAAATGCTTTCAATTTGGACCAGTCTAAATTTTTTTCGTGTGGTAATGAGTTAAATGTTGTCTGTATGTGCTCTCATGTTGGACAAATCTACATTGTTGTAGTTTGGTAACAAATCAATAGACAGTTAACCTGTTGCATGTTTCACTGTATCTTTACAGATTTTTGATGGTTCCTCTAAGGTAGATCTAATCAACCCAGTCTATGTTGACCAGGTCATTATAAGCATTGACAGTAAAGCTAACCTCAGTTTACCCATGTATATTGAACTAGAGATTATTGGATGTATAGAAAGTAAGTAACTCTTGTGGTGTGTTGCTTTGTCACATGTGGGCTGGTTTTCACCCACCATTCTCTACCCTCTACCACACAATCCAGACTTTACAACCCTGCAAAAGCTTTGGTTGTCTTCTGTATAATTGTAAGGTAGAACTTCAGCTTTGTAACCATTATATCCCAAGTTCCATACCAACCCCTAGCGAGTGTCAACTTTAGGACCGTTCACTGACCCATACGTTTGGCACAAGTACTGGTGTAGTTCCCAGGAAGCTATTGCTCTTGTGGATTATCCTATTACCACACAATCCCTACTTTTGATGCCTCTGAGACAGAAGCCTTTAGAAAACATCGTGGGAAAAGGAGAAAATGCTGGTAACCAGCATTTTCTCCTTTTCCCAAAATGTTTTCTACCATTCACAAAACAAATTTCAAATTTTCAGTCACTTTTATTTTTTCATCTGCAAATGCTTTCTATTTGGACAAACCTGAAATTTTGTTGTTTGGTGATGAGTTATTTATTTGCCCCATAACACACAACTGTGGTTTATTGCACGATAAACCATGATAGAAAGAACATTGTTTCTTAATTTGATTAAAAAAAAAAAGGTAGAATGGTTGGTGAAGACAGTCCCTGCTAAGATATTCTGTAGGTCGTTTGTGTTGTCAGATTTAAGAAAAAAGAAAGTTTTTCAAAAACTGATAATTCTGTTTGCATTTGCATTGACCACCTTTGGAGTAAGTTATTTTGACAGAAAAATGTATAGAAAGTATGACAGATATCCTGTATCTTTCTAAACTTTCTATGATTTTTTTCACAATTTAGACACTTGGTATATCATGTTTAGAATTATTTATATGTATTATTCCATGCTTTCCAGCAGTTTATTGAGAAATTACAGAGAAATATTTTTCTACACATCATAGTTACGACGAATGAAAAATACCTATTTTTATGTTCTTGTTTTTCAATTGAAGGCTGAAAAAGTAGTTTCCACACACAAGTTACCTGGGTAAAATGCTGGTGCCTCTCAACCAGATGGAAATTTGATGTAATTTAATTCATTACCAAACGACGAAATTTAGGTTTGTCCGAATCGAAAGCATTGCCAGACGACAAAATAAAAGTGACTGAAAATTTTTGAAATTTGTTTCCTGAAGGGTAGAAAACATTGTGGGAAAAGGAGAAAATGGTGGTTACCAGCATTTTCTCCTTTTCCCAAAATGTTTTCAAAAGTCTTCTTTCTCAGGGGCGTCAAAAGTTGGGATTGTTTGGTAATGGGTTAAGATACATTAATATGACGACATTTACCATACATTTCTCGCTCTTTGTGTAACAATATAATGTGTTTCTCGCTCTTTGTGTAACAATGTAATGCGTTGCTATGCAGAAGGGGTACACCATGGAGAATAATGAAAAAGAACTATACTGGATTTTGATGTTAATTCCTCCTTAAACAAGTTAAAAGCATGATATGAATAGAATATTTGGGGTTCTTTTGGCATAAGATCGAAATTTATTTATATCGAGTAAATACCATCGGTAATATTTTCACTTGTGGCTGTTGATTTTGTTGAAATAAATTCAACCATGAGTGAAAATATTACCCATTATGTTTACTTGATGAAATAAATTTCGATTTTTCACTGAAAGAAACAGATGTATCCTCTATATATCCAGAGTTAGAGGCATGTGCCTGTATATCTTCAACCCATATAAAAGCTCCTCAGATTATATAATTTGTCTCTTTGAGGATAGCAAACACCTGAGAGAATGCGGAAATGCCTTATGTTACCACCAATATCCTTTTTCGCAACATTTTCAAAAGCCCTTCAATCAATAGGGTCACTAAATGGGTGTTTCTAAAAATGTTGAATTTTAAAAATCATTTTGCTGCATAATAGTCATAGTGGGTTTATTATTCATTCATGATAAACTGATTTTATTATATTTTTTTCAGTAATCACGACAACAACTGTGTGTAAGTATTACCTTTATGTTTACAGTCAGAAGATTTGCTGTCTTTAGTTCTCTTTCTATTTGACTTCAAATTCAATACACCATGCACTTTTTGTCGGGAGAAATAATCTTGTTTCTTGAGATCCAACTCTTTACCAGACAACAAAGTTTTAGACCTGTCCAAATTGAAAGCATTTTGCAAACAGCAAAATAAATATAACTCTGAAATTGAAATTTGTTTTTTGAAGGGTTGAAAAATAATGTAGGAAAAGAAGAAAATGCTCCTTACCAGCACTTTTGCCTTTTCTAAAATATTTATACCCCTGCAAAACAAATGTTTTCAGGGGCATATTGGAATCTGCCTGTCTATCCATGTGTCTGTCTGTCTGTGTGTCTGTCCGTGTGTCCATCAGTGTACAAAATACTAGAAATTTTGTGTCACAAACACCTCCTACATTTTTTCTTCAATTGTATTGAAACTTTGCACATTTAGTGGTCATACATCGAAGATTTGTCAACTCTTCCTGGTTGAGGAATTATCTCCCCTTTAACTTGACACTTTTTTCAAAGCACTGGTAGGGGTATTAAGTCAGTGAAAGGTCTAGCTTTAAAAGTCCCTATCTTTACCCATACTGTATGCAAAAGCAACATAAATTGCTAATGGTCTTCCAAGGTTCAAACATAGATAGGTGCACTGTACCATATTATATGTACTTACAAAATATATACATGTATGGTTTTAAGCTACCATATGCTGCTTTTAAATACTTTACAAACATTTCCATTTTGCTCTTCCAATTTGAAAATGTTTAACTCTTTACCAAATGACAATATTTTAGGCTTGTTCAAATCAAAAGCATTTGCAGACAACAAAATGAAAGTGAATGAAAATTTGAAATTTCTTTGTGAAGGGTTGTTTGTGCTGGTCACCAGCATTTTCTCCTTTTCCCACAATGTTTTACAGAGGCCTCTTTCTCAGGCTCATCAAAAGTAGGCATTGTGTGGTAATGGGTTAATCTTTTACCAATCAATAAAAATTTCAGATTTGAGTGAAATGACAGCATTTTCAGACAACCAATTTAATTGTTGCTAAATGATAAGTTTTGTTTTTGATTGGGTAGAAAATATTTTTGGAAAAAGAGGAAATGCTGGTTACCCGCATTTTCTTCTTTTCCCACAAAGTTTTCAAGAGCCTCCCCATTCAGGGTTGTCAAAAGGTGTTATTGTTTAGTAAAAGGTTAGAAAAAAGAAAAGAATTATAAAACAATGATTTGATAAAGCCATTTTCTCAGAAAGGCTTGTAAATTTTATTTTTTGCTTCCAGCGACAACTCCAACAGCCAACCTGTCAACAGAGCATGCAGCTGCCACAACACAGAGACTGAATTTCACGACCCTTGAACAAGTGTCATTCACAGGAAGTTTCGCGACAGAAAATGTGACCACTGTAGGATCTACTTCACTGTCATTTTCATCCACAACAGGTAATAAAAATTTTGAAAAAAAAAATAATCAGAAAGAATGTACTTCACTTTTATTTTGATATACAATAACAGTACTTCTGTATATAAAAAATTCTTATCATGATGACCTTTTTTGTTATAGTTTTTCACATACATTTACATTATACAATTAAAATGAATGTAGATTCATGTTTTTACTTGGTGATCATACATATTTCAATCGACTTTTTCACTGCCGATAGCAAATACCATAATTATATGCAGAAAATAGATCAAGAACAGAATGCACGGCACCGGCAATCTGATCTTTGATCTGCTTTGTCCATTCTTATTTTATTATGTTTTGACATAACTTATTACCAAATGACAATATTTTAGGCTTGTCCACATTGAAAGCATTTGCAGACAACAAAATAAAGGTGACTGAAAATTTGAAATTTGTTTCATGAAGGGCAGAAAACATTGTGGGAAAAGGAGAAAATGCTGGTTAGCATTTTCTCCTTTTCTCACAATGTTTTCAAAAGGCTTCTTTCTCAGCGTCGTTAAAAGTTGGGATTGTGTGGTATTTTGGACCTGTCTGAATTGAAAGCATTTGCATCTGACAGTTTCAGTGTGGATCATATGAAATTATTTTTCTTTGATAGGATAGAAAACTTTGTTGGTAAAGGAGAAAATGCTGGCTACCAGCATTTTCTCCTTTTCTCACAATGTTTTCCAAAGGCTTCTTTCTCAGGGTCGTTAAAAGGCAGGATTGTGTGGAAAAGAGTTAAAACATGTTTTTCTTTTCTTTTACAGTGTCTTCACCAATATCATCAATAAGTGCAACATCCACAGTCTCAACTGTTTTCATGACAACTGTTCCAGGTAAATAATCTTTCTTGTATATCAGAAAGTTTTTTTTCTAACCTGCAACCTGCTAAATACATGTAAGTTAACCCTTTCCGAAACAATCCCTGAGATTTTTACAACCTTGAGATTGAAGCCTTTTGAAAACATTGTGGGAAAAGGAGAAAATATTGGTTACCAGCGTTTTCTACCCTGCTGGAAACAAATTTAAATTTTTGAGTTATATTTATTTTGTTGTCTGCAGATGTTTTCAATTTGGACCAGTCTCAAATTTTATCGTTTGGTAAAGAGTTAAAAGTCAGATCTTATAATTTATGCTACCATCACATTGTTGCCTGCAAAAATTCTCTAATTGTATCAAATCGCAAATCTTGTTGTTAGTTTGGCTGTTTTTTTTTTTAAGTAAACATCATGGTATTGTCATAGTGCTGGAGTCATCTTTAGCATTGTAGTCAGTGTTGTGTGCATTGTTGTGCCAAAACTTTGAAATTTTATGATATTTCTGTTATTACTGAGGATAAGTGCTTCAAACTTGGACAATTTGTGAACTATCGAAGCGAAAAGACCTCTACAACAAGGATAGGTAACCATCAAAGTTCATTTGACACAGATTAGCCCCTTTTTCAGCTTTAAATTTCACTTAACCCTTTACCACACAATCCCAACTTTTAACACCCCTGTGAAAGAAGCCTTTTGAAAACATTGTGGGAAAAGGAGAAAATGCTGGTAACCAGCATTTTCTCCTTTTCCCGCAATGTTTTCTTCCCTTCCTAAAACAATTTCAAATTCTTTACTCACATTTATTTTGTCGTCTGCAAATGCTTTGAATATGGACCAGTCTGAAATTTCGTCGTTTGGGTAGAGAGTTAGAGTCAACCAGCCCCAGTAGAGCATGTAGCACCTGCATGCATAGCTCTTGTTTGATAAAGACTAAATGAATAATCGCTATATGTATTTCAGTCTGCGCCAAATCTATAACCTATGACACAGCGGAAGTTGAGATAATAGATAGCGAACAGAAAGATTCCAAAGACGCTTTACTCAACTCTGGATCGTCATGGTCACCATCCATAAAATCTGTGGCCACAATAGACATCACTCTCATCGATGATGCACCTTTCAATGTACATCGTGTGGATTTGAAAGTTGCTAATGTTGGCTCGATAGAAATCGTGGTGCTGGATGAGATGGGGAATCCAGTTGAAAGCCCAGTGAGTACACACTGGAATTCTTATCTTTCACATGAATTAAGATGTCATTTAATTACAACACTGAATAAGAAGACTTTTACCCTTTACCAAATGACAAAATTCTAGACTGGTCCAAAATGAAAGCGCTTGCAAACAACGGGAACTCAAAAATTGAAATTTGTTCTGGGAAGGGTAGAAAACACTGTGGGAAAAGGAGAAAATGCTGGTTACCAGCATTTTCTCCTTTTCCCACAATGTTTTCAAAAGGCTCCTTTCTCAGGTCTTTAAAAAGTTGGAATTTTTCGGTAAAGGGTTGAAGGTACATTCTTACAGCCAGAGAGAAAAGATACTGCCAAAATTTTATAATGTGTAGAATGGCTTAGAATTTGGTCAGCTGTGATCACATAGATGAATTACCGATATACATGGTGTAAAGGATAAAGAAAGCCAAGAGATTTGTCTTTGACTGAAAACTAAAAAATGACAACAATTATTTCTTTAATGGCGACCAGAAAATGAAATGCATTTTCTATCAGTTGAAATCTGTGCAACCTTGCGGCTGTCCAGGGCAACATTTAGCATGAAGATATATATAAACAGTAATACTTTTATGAAATAAAAATGAAATGGGTAGAAAAAAACTGGCTAAAAATGGGTATAGAGGTATCTTTTATAATGATATAGAGGATATTTTTTTTTTTCAGTTAAATATCAAAATTTATTTCATCAAGTGAGCATCATCTGTAGTATTTTCTTGAGTGGTGCAGCCATGAGTGAAAATGTTACCGATGATGTTCACTCTGTGAAATAAATTTCAATCTGTAACCCATTACGTAATACACCATTTTGACTCCTAAATTCAAAGAAGCTATAGACAACAACTGAAATGTGGCTACTAATGGGTTTAAGATACAGATTGCATAGAAAACATTGTGAGAAAAGGTGAAATTGCTCATTTTGAGCAATTTCACCTTTTCTCACAACGTTTTCCTAAAGCTTTTTTCTTCGTTGTGTTAAAACGAGTATATATTGAGAAAAGGGTTGCAATGTATTACAATATTATGTTTAGCATGAGAAATGTAAGGTAAATGACATCATATTTCCATCTGGTTGTGAGTCACGCCCATTTTACCTGGGTAACTAGAATATAAAAATCGCTATTTTCACTACTAGTAACCATGAAATATAAAAAAATATGTTACCAATATTTCTTGATAATTTTCCAGAAAGCATGACATTAATGTACTATTCACAATTTTTCAAAATTACAGGTGTACCAGCCAGTTCCTAATACACCCGCTGATATCTCTGTGGACTTCACCGGAATTGCTGCAAATAAGATAGAAATTGTGGTCTTCCCAGACGCGTCAGCTAGTAATAATCTGCCCACAGTGTCTGACTTGATTATTGTGGCATGTTATGGAGTGTCAAGTAAGTTTTTAACCCTGTACCACACAATCCAGGCATTTGACTACCCTGTCAAAGAAATTTTTCGAGAACCTTGTGGGAAAAGGAGAAAATGCTGGTAACCAGTATTTTCTCCTTTTCCCTCAATGTTTTTTACCCTATATCTAGGAAGAATATCATAATTTGAGCTACTTTTAATTTATTGTCTGCAAATGCTTTGAATTTGGACAAAACCTAAATTTCATTGTGTGGTAAAGAGTTCAACCTTTTAAACTCTTTACCACACAATCACAACTTTTAACGATCCTAAGAAAGAAGTCTTCTGAAAACATTGAGAGAAAAGGAGAAAATACTGGTAACCAGCATTTTCTCCTTTTCCCACAATGTTTTCTACCCTTCCAGCAACAAATTTCAATTTTTAAACCACATTTATCATGTCATCTGCAAGTGCTTTCAGTTTGAACCCATCTAAAATGTTGTCGTTTGGTAAAGAGTTTTTTACAATTGTCAGTCACATTCCTTTGCAAATGTTTTTATTTTGAATACATCAACAAATAGGGCTCAGATAATTGAAAGAGCTCAAAGCATTGTGGAAAAAGCAGAAAATGGTCAGGTAACCTACATTTTTCAACGTGAGAATTTCAGCTTCTTTTTTTCCAATGTTTAACTCTTTGCCAAACGACTAAATTTTAGACTAGTCCAAATTGAAAGCATTTGCAGATGACAAAATAGAAATGGCTGAAAATTGAAAATTTGTCTTGCTGTAGGGAAGAAAACATCGTGGGAAAAGGAGAAATTGCTGGTTACCAGTATTTTCTCCTTTTCCCTCAATGTTTTCAGAAGACTTCTTTCTTAGGGTCGTTAAAACTTGTGATTGTGTGGTAAAGAGTTTAAAAATTGTCTCCAGATGCCTTTAATTTCAAAGAATGTAAAATTTGTGGTTTTGGGTTGATTGATTGAATGTATGGTGTTTAACTCTTTACCATACAACAAAATTTTAGACTTGTCCAAATTGAAAGCATTCACAGACAACAAAATAAACGTGACTCAAAAATTGAAACTTGACTTTATAAGAGAAGAAAACAAATTGTAGGAAAAGGAGAAAATGCTGGTTATCAGCATTTTCTCCTTTTCCTACAATGTTTTCAAAAGGCCTGTTTCTAAAGGTCGTTAAAAGTTTGGATTGTGTGGTAAAGAGTTAACTCAATTTTCAAACATTATTTCAGTTATATTGTGGGGGCCAAAGCACCTATCCATGCTTTCAAAGTGTTAACTCTTCCCCACACAATTCATGGATTTAATGTTTTAACAATCCTGAAAACATTGTAGGAAAAGGAGAAAATGTTGTGAACCGGTATTTTCTCCTTTTCCCACAGTGTTTTCTACCTCATCAAAGACAGCATTTGAAACACATTTATATTGTCGTCTGCATTTTCTTTCGATTCCGAAAAGACTACCTTTCTGTCATTTTGTAAGGAGTCAACGCCTTTTTCAAATATTATTTTAATTATATCGTGGGGGCTTTCATAGGGTTTCATTTTACAAGAGCTCAGCACAGTATTTTTTCCAAGCCACAAAACTGTCGAGGAAAGCAATGGTCAGCGGGGAGAGAGTAATGACTCCTGGTAGAGCCAGAAATCAAACCAGCCCCAACCAGCCCAGCCAGAAAAAATTGTGGGGAAAGGAGAAAATGCTGGTCACGAGCATTTTCTCCTTTACCCAGGATGTTTTCAAAAGCCTTCTTTCCATGGGGCATTAAAGGTCGCATTGTGTGGTAAAGGTTTAACCCTTTACCCCATAAGGCATTTCTATGGTATCTCTAATTGACCTTAAATAACAGCAAGGATGAAGCTGTTTCTTATGTGTATATGACACCTTTTGATAGCATAGGAAACATTGTGACAAATGGTGAAATTTCTTGTCATGAGCAATTTCACCTTTTACCACAATGTTTTCCAAAGGCTCCTACAAGCAATGCTTAGAAACGAGTATCTATGGAGTAAAGGGTTAATTATCCCATCGCATGAGAGTTTAGTTCAATGTAACTCTATACCAAACCAGAAAAATGTAGACTTATTTAAATTGAAAAGCATTGCAGACAAAAACTTAAATATTTGCTTGAAAGATTGAAATCGTCTTTGAGAGGGTAGAAATCTTTGTTGGAAAAGAAGAAACTACTGGTTACCTGAATTTTCACCTTTTGCCACAATGTTTTTAATAGGTTACTTTCTCAGGAAATTAAAACTCAGGATTGTGTGGTAAATAGTTAATGCTTTAGTACACAGTTCCAGTATTATACAAGTATTATACAACCATAACAAAAAAGGCTTTTGAAAGCCTTGTAGGAAAAGGAGAAAATGATGGTAACCAGCATTTTCTCCTTTTCCCACTATGTTTTCCACCCCATCAAAAACAAATTCCATCATCTTAACTGTGTAAAGATTTTCGTCTGCATTTTTTAAAAATTTGGACCACTCTTTAATTTTGTCATTTGATGATTTTATCATTAAATTCAATTGTTAAATTGTTTTGTGTGTTTACAGCTACAAGTGCCTCTGTGACATCAGTGGTAACCACGGTTGCACCAAGTGTGTCGACGGTGACGGTATGTATCATTTAACTGTTTACCAGAGGACAAAATTTTGGCCTTGCCTGAATTGAAAGCATTTGCAGACGACAATTTCAATGTGGCTCAAATAGTGCAGTTTTCTTTGATAGGGTAGAAAACATTATGGGAAAAGGTGGAAATGCTGATTACCATCATTTTCTCCTTTTCCCACAATGTTTTCCAAAGGCTCTTTTCTCAGGGTCGTCAAAAGAGGGGATTGCACGGTAATGGGTTAATAGAATGTAAAACAAGGGAGCCATGTCGATAAAATTAAGACTAGAATTTGCAGGGTAATTGAGCTGAAATTCCTGTTAGTCCAAGTTCTCCTCAGAAATTCAATACTACCATTGCACCAAGGTTCATACTGCTCTTATCTGAGCATTGTTTCAATAAGGTTTATGTGGGAAAGCAGCCTTTTTATAAATAACATTGCAGCCAATTGCTTGGAAAGGATGCTGTGGAAATAAGAGATAAATGAAAGTCTAGGAAAATATGAACTGGGGCACTTGCTGCCATGATAAAATTCTTTACCAAATAATAAAGTTTTAGACCTGTCCAAAGTAACTCTTTACCAAATGACAAAATTTTAGACAAGTCCAAGCTTAAAGCACTTGCCGACGACAAAATAAATGTAAATCAAAAATTGAAATTTGTTTCCAGCATGGTAGAATACATTGTGGGAAAAAGGAGAAAATGCTGGTTACCAGCATTTTCCCCTTTTCCCACAATGTTTTCAAAAGGCTTCTATCTCAGGTGCGTAAAAACAAGGGATTGTTTGGTAAAGTGTTAAAGGTACCTGCAGACAATAGAAAAAGTTTGATTCAAAAGTTGAAATTGGTTTTGAGAAGTGTGAAAAACATTGTGGGAAAAGGAGAAAATGCTGGTTAACAGCATTTTCTCCCTTTCATACAATGTTTTTAAACACCTCTTTCATCAGGGTCATTAAAACTCTGGATTTTGAGGTAAAGGGTTTGGTAAAATAATGTAGCGTTAAACAAACAAACCCTCTAAAAAGATGACTTTGTTACGTTGGTTACCAGCATTTTCTCCTTTTCGCACAATGTTTTCTCAAGGCTTCTTTCTCAGGGTTGTCAAACATAGGGATTGTGTGGTAATGGGTGAACAGGAAAGGGAATAGAACTATCATGTGATAGTGGCAAAAACTTGGAATTTTACTATGGGGTCTTTTAAACTTAAGATTGTTTGGCAAAGGTTAATTTTTTTTCCCTTGCAATCTGCATAGATATGATTTTACTATCTTAGCACTTCAGTAGAGTGAAAAGAGTTCTAAAGCCTTGACATTTTGTATTTTCAGACGTGTGCTGCTGGCCAGTTCCTTTGTTCAAACGGAGCCCAATGTGCAGAGAGATGTAACAATATCACAGAATGTGATGATGCTAGTGATGAGGAAAGTTGTAATGGTAGGTTTATGTGACAACTTTATCTAAATATCTAAGGTATTGTGTTTGAATCCAGGCTGAAAAGCTATATCAGTCTAAGGCTAAGTCAAAATTCTGTCCTAGGATTTGTGACAGTGAAAGGAAAAGTTTTGCAGATTTTAACTGCCAGGTATTATTTAGACATCATGTTCATGTGGTGCTTAATTAACCCTTTACTCCATAGATACTCATTTCTACGCACTGCTTGTAAGAGCCTTTGGAAAACATTGTGGCAAAAGGTGAAATTGCTCGTGATGAGCAATTTCACCTTTTGTCACAATTTTTTCTATGCTATCAAAAGGTGTCATGTACACATAAGAAACTGCTTCATCCTTACTGTTATTTAGGGTCAATTAGAGATACCATAGAAATGTCTTATGGGGTAAAGGATTAAGTGAGGGTTCTGCTTGGCTCTTTGGTAATGTGTAAGACTCATGGCCTGGAGGCCCCAGGTTTGAGCCTCACTGGATCCACAGGTTTTTCCATGGGAGTGTCCCTGAGCAAGATATCTCAGAGCCCCTGCCTAGTACTGGAGAAACCCAGGAAATAATGAACATGTGAGATGTCACTGTGATATGGCTGAAAAAATGTGGAAAGTTGCATAAAACAACGTTCAATCAATCAATCAATGGTACTTTAGTCATACCACAGCAAAAGCTGAAAGCTTGCTTATTCATGCTAGTCATGGGTTACACCAGCACTAAGCTGGGACTGTGGAGTGTCTTACCCAAGACAATTACCTGAAAATAAAGTGCTTCAGGTTAGGACCCAACCTTGGACCTCTAAGTAACTACCACAATCTTCACCCCTCAGCCAGGCAGGACAAGTTTGAAATTAGGATAGAGTTTTTATAGCACATGAGCACATGTCACATGCATTTGAAAACTCTTAAACCTTTAAGTCATTAACAAATGACAACATTTCAGACTGCATTGAAAGCATTTGCAGATGACAAAATAAAAGTGACTGAAAATTTGAAATTTGTTTTGTGAAGGGTAGAAAACATTGTGAGAAAAGGAGAAAATGCTGGTTACCAACATTTTCTCCCTTTCGTACAATGTTTTATAAAGGCTTCTCTCTCAGGGTTGTTAAAAGTAGGGGTTGTGTGGAAAAGGGTTAATCTGCTAAATAAGTAAACTGTAATTTTCAGGTCCATAGTAAAATTCCAGATATTGCTATTTCAAAGTTAATTTCCTAAGGGGGAAAAATATCTCTATCCGGCAGTGTAAATCTAAGATCAAACTGGATATTCTATGCAGTTTGATCTTGATCTACACTGTCCACAAAAGGTCATTGAGTCTTGCATAGCAGCATACGGGTTTTTCCAACAATTTTCTCAAAATGTTAAACTGCAACAGACAAAAGAAAGTGTTCATGATTTGTACAAGTAATCATCAATCTCATATTTTCCGATACCTTTTTTTTTTTTCATTTTCCAGTGACCACCACAGTTGCAGTACCAACAGCAACAACCATTACTGGAGCTGCAGGTTGGTAACTTCTTCTCTCTTGATGGGTATTCTCATGGCTTTTCACCCAGCAACAGAATTTTAGAATTATCTGATTTGTAGATGACTGATAGTGTATCCCTCAAATGACAGAATTGTTTTTGAAATGATTGAAACCATCGTGAGTAAAGGAGAAAATGCTGGGTACTATCATTTTCTCCATTATCAACAACAATTTCAATCTCTATCTCTCAAATTTTGTATCATTGCACCAATAGATGGCTATGAGCGACTGAAGCTAATTTCAATCAAAAATTGGTATTTCCACGATAGATGGCCTCACCCAGCATATTTTAACATGCCATTTCAAATTGAATATAGATCTGAAAGCTGAGAAAAAATGGGTTTAATTGGGTTTATTTCCTTCGGCTTTGTACAAAATAGATAGATGGTGTTCAAAATTTAATACTGAACTCATAGTGGTATTTGAAGCTATAATTTTCTTTTAACCATTTACCACACAATCCCATATTTTGAAAAGCCATGATGTTGTAGATCACTAAAAACTTTGTGGGAAAAAGAGAAAATGCTGGAATTCAGCATTTTATCCTTTTCCCACAATGTTTTTTACCCACTCTGAAATAAGTTTGATGATGTGAGCCACATTCAATATGTCAGCTGCATGTGCTTTCAATATGGACAGCTCTAATATATTGCCGTTTGTTGTAAAGGTAATGATATGAAAAGCCTTATAGGACAGAGAGTATTTACTCAATTTCAAACATGGAGTGCAACACGTGAAAATGTGCATTCGGACATTTGCGTAAAGTGTCATCCCGGATTAGCCTGTGAAGTCCGCGCAGGCTAATCAGGGACAGCAATCTACGACTACATTAGATTTTGTGCTACAGTAGACTTGTGTAAAACAGAAAATCACATAAAATCGGAAAGTGTCATTTCGGATTAGCCTCTGCGGACTGCGCAGGCGGATCCGAGACGACACTTTACGCAAATGTCCGAATGACCCTTTTCGCGTGTTGCACTCCATGTATTATCTGTCACACAAAAAGGGACAATCTGCATATTCCGTACATCAAGACGATGAAAATAGATCAAAGACAGTGCAGGTCAATTTAAGTTGATAGTTCAAAGAATGATTCATAGTATGGTAGAATGACCTCTTTTTATACAGAAAATACAGTGTATATCATAAAAGCGAAAAGTGTGAACCTGTGTCAGCCTGAGCAATCTGCGCAGTTTGACCGGGATCAAAACTTTTTGCTGTTCCCAGATGGTCCATTTTTTGCATGACTGGTTACATACATCTTTAAAAAATGTGGGGTACAAAAGTCATATTTATTTTGTATGGTAATGGTTTAACTCTTTACCACATGACAAAATTTTAGACTAGTCCAAATTGAAAGCATTTGCAGGTGACAAACTAAATGTGAATCAAAAAATAAATTTTGACTTTGGGAAGGTTGAAAACATTGTGGGAAAAGGAGAAAATGCTGTTTACCAGCATTTTCTCCTTTTCCCACAATGTTTTCAAAAGCTTTTCTTATCAGGGTCGTTAAAAGTCGGATTGTGTGGTAAAGAGTTTAGAAGATTTTATTTTCACTTTAAGGAACAACTGCCTCAGCAATTGTACCAACTCTCCCCTCATCCACTCAATCTACCAGCCAGCCAGTTACTCGACCAACACGTGGCACAGCCTCATCTGCTGCTCCCTCAGCCACAACACAGGTAGCAGTCAGCACCACACCTGTGACAGGTACTGTGTTCAGTACAGGAGCCTCATCTCCAGCAACAAGTGCTGCTCCAGGAACCACCGGTGTTGCTGTTACAACTACTGGGCCTGCAGGAACAACAAG
Organism: Tridacna crocea; assembly: GCA_943736015.1. Lineage (NCBI taxonomy): Eukaryota > Metazoa > Mollusca > Bivalvia > Cardiida > Cardiidae > Tridacna > Tridacna crocea. The sequence continues at coordinate 4,523,209 of OX031072.1, read as the reverse complement.
ACCAACTGGAACAGGAACAAGCCAACCTGTTTCAACGTCAGTGGCTGTATCCACTGGCCCTGGGACTACAGCTGCAGGATCTGTGACCCCTGTCTCAGGGATATCAACAACTCAGGCCATAGGTCAAGTTCCTATTTCTGGGGCATCGACAGTCTTCTCTGCCACAACTCTTGTGACAGAGTATGCAGGAGCAACGACTGCCAGAGTGTCTGCAGGCATTCCAACTGGAGGTTGGTATTTTGTGTTTTATAATAAAAATGGATACTTAACTCTTTATCAAAAGAATTTGCAGACAAAAAGAATGTGACTGAAAAGTGGAAATTCCTTTTGGGAAGGGTAGAAAACATTGTGGGAAAAAGAGAAAATTCTGGCTACAAGTATTTTCTCCTTTTCCCACAAGGTTTTCAAAAGGGTTCTTTCTCAGGGTCGTCAGAAGTTTTGATTGTGTGGTAAAGAGTTAATATGATAAATGAATAGAATGGAGGAGTTTTGATATGTTTACAGTCTGTGCACAACCACTCAATTCTACCTCAGTTATGCCAGTAGCAAAGAACTTAGTTATGAGCCAAGGAGGTCAATAAATACTGAAAAAAAATAGAAAGTTCTATAGTTTCCACTCTCCATTTGAGTATCTTGTGAATTTTTATGACATGATGAAATGATATCTGTAGAAAGAAATTGAAAGACTCTAAACTTTTGAACTTTTTTTCTTTTTTACTTTGACAAGAAACCACAAAATATTTTTCAAATTAAGCAAAGCTTAAAACTAATGTGTTTTTATTGCTTTAGCTCCTGGTGCAACAACTTTGGCCCCTGGTGCAACAACACTGGCCCCTGGAGCAACAACACTAGCCCCTGGTGCAACAACTCTAGCCCCTGGTGCATCTACATTGGCTCCTGGAGCAACTACACTAGCCCCTGGTGCAACAACTTTGGCTCCTGGAGCAACAACACTAGCCCCTGGTGCAACAACACTAGCCCCTGGTGCATCTACATTGGCCCCTGGTGCAACAACTCTAGCCCCTGGTGCAACAACATTGGCCCCTGGTGCAACAACTCTAGCCCCTGGTGCAACAACATTGGCCCCTGGTGCAACAACTCTAGCCCCTGGTGCAACAACATTGGCCCCTGGTGCAACAACCCTAGCCCCTGGTGCAACAACATTGGCCCCTGGTGCATCTACATTAGCCCCTGGTGCAACAACTTTAGCTCCAGGTGCAACAACTTTAGCCCCAGGTGCAACAACATTGGCCCCTGGAGCAACCACATTAGCCCCTGGTGCAACAACATTGGCCCCTGGAGCAACCACATTAACCCCTGGTGCAACAACATTGGCCCCTGGAGCAACCACATTAGCCCCTGGTGCAAGCACATTAGCTCCAGGTGCAACAACATTAGCCCCTGGTGCAACAACATTAGCCCCTGGTGCAACAACATTGGCCCCTGGTGCATCTACATTAGCCCCTGGTGCAACAACTTTGGCCTCCGGAGCAACAACTTTAGCCCCAGGTGCAACCACATTGGCCCCTGGTGCAACAACATTGGCCCCTGGTGCATCTACCTTGGCATCTGGTGCATCAACACTAGCCCCTGTTACAACATCAGCAGTTCCTCTAACAACTACAGCGTCATTGCCTTCAACAACAGCGTCAACACCTCAAACCACCACTGTTTGTGAAGAAGCAGATTTGGTGAAGGATAATATCATGCCCCTGGAAGATATTGTCTACGATGACACAGTAGTTCCAGATATAAATGCAATCAAAGGTAAAGAAATGGCCGTTTATTATATCCCCGGTATAATGAATGTTTTTGGGTGTATACTGGGATCAGCTTGTCTGTCCCTTTGTCTGTCTGTCTGTCCGTCCATGTGTCTATCTGAGTACATAATACAAGTAATTTTGTGTTGCAAACTCCTAAAGTTTTCCTTCAACTGTACTGAAACTTTGCAAATATAGTCATCATATATTGAAGATTTATAAGACGCAATTCTCAAGTGTCAACTCTTCCTGGTTGAGGAATTATCTCCCCTTGAACTTGACGCTTTTTTCTGCCAAAGCGCTTAAGGGGATAAAGGGGATTAAGTCACATTCAGTGACAGCTGAATGTTTATCACAGGGATATAGCATAGTTACTTAATGCACTTTAGGGTTTGATTTCAAAATCTAAAAGCACTTCAGGATTTGATTTTTTTTTTAAATACTAGTATCATATATATTTCAGCCATGCTCTGTGTAAAGGGAATTAATGCACATGAAATAATTATCGACCCAGATCAGTAGGCTTACCGGGATCGAAACAGTCTGATATTGGAAATTTTTTTGTTTGACAAAGGACATTTTACTTCATTGTTGTGTCGCTTGGTGGATAAAAAAGATCTATACTTACATGATAATTTGCTTGGTACAATTAGTTACAGAGGTACATTAACCCTTTGCTAAACAATCCCTGGTTTGGGTTTTTACGACCCTGAGGTAGAAGCCTTTTGAAAATATTGTGGGAAAAGGAAAAAATGCTGGTAACCAGCATTTTCTCCTTTTCCCACAATGTTTTCTACCCTTCCCAAAACCTATTTCAAATTTTTATTCCCTTTTATTTTGTCGTCTGCAAGTGTTTTCAATTTGGACCAGTCTAATTTTTTGTCGCTTGGTAAAGAATTAAACTCCCTTTAACCAGAATATGGTTCATTTAGTTATGAAGCGGATCTTATTTGACCTATTTTTTTTCAAGCATTAATTTCGGACAGTATTGCATTTTATTGTAGTTTTGCTAAACTGATTCTTAATGTTTTCAGTATATTTTCTTCAAAACCTACTAACAGTTTCCTTTACCCATTATCACACCATCATTTTTTCCTTTTCCCACAATGATTTCCACCCTTCACAAAACAAATTTCAAATTTCCAGTCGCTTTAATTTTGTCGTTTTCGATTTTGACAAGCCAAAAGTTTTGTCGTTTGGTAATGAGTTAAAATAGAAAACTGATGGAAAAGATTCAGAAGTTTGCCCCTAGTGTGCCGAATAAATTGATCAGACATTTTCAGACTGATATCTGGAAAATTAGAGTTTCATGACCTGCTTTTGTATGCTTTATTCAAGTAAAGCGGACAGTGTAGATCAAAGATCAGATGGCAAATTCTGTGCAGTCTGATCTTGATCTACACTGGCTGCAAAAGCAGCTATAGGAGAGAAAATGTTTTACAAGTTGAGAGAAATCTGATTAAATATTTTGGTAAATTGATAAAATTGCTCATTCTTTGCAATTTTTTAAACTTTTTTTGAAGAGTTTTCTTCTGTTGATGCACCACAATAATGGACACAAAGCCACAAGTTAGACTGAACCAATTTATATTACCGGCACATTTGACTTATTAAACAGATAGCAACGAATATAGTGTCTGCTGGTCTTTTCAAGGGTTTTCAATATGGAAGAAGGCATGACTGATATTCCTCTGTTTAAGTCTTTAATATTTTAAAGAAAACAGAGAAAGAAATAAACGAGACATGCTCTGCGAAAAGGAAGTATAATGCATCTGCAACAGGCATGGACTCAGGTTAAGCATGGTCACAGGTTAAGTGCATAGATTCAGGTTAGGCATGGACTCAGGTTAGGTATGGACTCAGGTTAGGTGCATGGACTCAGGTTAGCCGTGTGCAGTCCATGTAGGCTGACTTTGGTTGAAACATTTTGCTTTAACCCTTTACCAAAGGGTCCATGGTATTTATGGCCCTGTCATAGAATCGTTTTAAAAACAATGTGGGAAAAGGAGAAAATGCTGGTAGCCAGCATTTTCTCCTTTGCCCACAATGTTTTCTACCCTGCTGGAAATAAACTTCAATTTTTGAGTTATGTTTATTTTGTTGTCTGCAAGTGCTTTCAATTTGGACAAATCAAAGAGTTAGGTAAATTTTCTGTGTTTCCAGGGACCATTTTACCTCATAATTTAGTTGTTTTTTAGACAAAAGGGATTTTATTGACCCGCGATTATATAATGACCAGCTTGGTATAATGCATCACAGATATGCATTACAACCCCTAACTTCCAGAGCATGGCTTAACCCTTTCTCAAACGACAAACTTTTGGTCTAGACCAAATTGAAAGCATTTGTAGACGACAATTCAACTCTTGCTGAAAAGATGATTTCTGTCTATGATAGGGTAGAAAACATTGTGGGAAAAGGAGAAAATGCTGGTTACCAGCATTTTCTCCTTTTCCCACAATGTTTTTAAAAGGCTACTATTCCAGACCCGTAAAAACCAGGGATTGTTTGGGAAAGGGTTAACCCATTACCAAACGACAAAATTTTAGACTGGTTAAAATGGAAAGCATTTGCAGACGAGAAAGTAAAGGTGACTGAAAAATTGAAATTTGTTCTGTGAAGGGTAGAAAACGCTGTGGGAGAAGGAGAAAATGCTGGTTACCAGAGATGCATTACAACCACCAACTCCCAGAGCATGGCTTAACTCATTACCAAACGACAAAATTTTAGACTGGTTTAAATTGAAAGGATTTGCAGACGACAAAGTAAAGGTGACTGAAAAATTGAAATTTGTTCTGGGAAGGGTAGAAAACGCTGTGGGAGAAGGAGAAAATGCTGGTTACCAGAGATGCATTACAACCCCCAACTCCCAGAGCATGGCTAAACTCATTAACAAACGACAAAATTTTAGACTGGTTTAAATTGAAAGGATTTGCAGATGACAAAGTAAAGGTGACTGAAAAATTGAAATTTGTTCTTGGAAGGGTAGAAAACACTGTGGGAAAAGGAGAAAATGCTGGTTACCAGAGATGCATTACAACCCCCAACACCCAAGGCATGGCTTAACTCATTACCAAACGACAAAATTTTAGACTGGTTTAAATTGAAAGGATTTGCAGACGACAAAGTAAAGGTGACTGAAAAATTGAAATTTGTTCTGGGAAGGGTAGAAAACGCTGTGGGAGAAGGAGAAAATGCTGGTTACCAGAGATGCATTACAACCCCCAACTCCCAGAGCATGGCTTAACTCATTACCAAACGACAAAATTTTAGACTGGTTTAAATTGAAAGCATTTGCAGAGGACAAAATAAAGGTGACTGAAAAATTGAAATTTGTTCTGGGAAGGGTAGAAAACGCTGTGGGTAAAGGAGAAAATGGTGGTTACCAGCATTTTCTCCTTTTCCTACAGTGTTTTCAAAAGGCTTCTTTCTCAGGGGCGTCGAAAGTAGGGATTGTGTGGTAATGGGTTAAATCTTATATTACTTTCTTCACAGATGGTGACCCAGCTGCACCACTCGAAGTTGATGAACCAAGTGTAGAGTTTACCTTCATTACTAACACTGATGGACTAATGTACTTCCAAGTAAATAATGACACCAATGTCAAGAAAGTGTCTGTCTCTTACGTTCCCACTCAAGCAATTACTTCAACAGTCATTTCAAGTGCACCTACTGGATTGTCTTCTCTTGCCTCAGGTGTGACATTGGCACCTGGAGCATCGTCTGGGCCTGGATCTGTACTATCTAGTGGTGCTCCATTCGTAACAACACCTGCATTGGGTGGTGGTGTTTCTGGTGGAGCTGGAGGTTCAACATTATCTGGAGTTAGTTCAGGACTTGCAGGTTCTCCAGGTGTATCAGGTTCGACAGCAGCTCCAGGTGCAAACACAGTGGCTCCTAGTGCATCAACAGGAGCTGGTTTGAGTGGAGCAGGAACCTCTGCTTCTGGAGGTATTTCGGCAGTATCAGGAGCTACTCCTATAGCATCTGGCACATCTGCAGCCCCAGGTGCTTCAGTTGCAAGTTCAGGACCTTCTGGAGCCACTGCTTCAGCATTACCAGGATCAAGTGCCGGAGGAGCTAGTGGTGCCCCTGGAAGCACAATTGTTGGTGGAGGATCAATTGGTATACCAACAGGTACATCTGCTGCACCTGGTGTAACCTTTGCTTCGAGTACAGAATCTGGAGTAGGAGGAGCTAGTTCTCAGATCGGAGGAATTTCTGCATCAGCTGCAACATCTGTCCCTGGTGCGGCTTCTTCTGTAATTGGAGGTGGTATTGGTTCAACAGCATCTGGCACTTCTGCAGCTCAAGGTGCTTCAGTTGCAAGTTCGGGACCTTCAGGAACCACGGCGTCTGGATTACCAGGATCAAGTGCTGGAGGCGCTAGTGGTGCGGCTGGAAGCACAATTGTCGGTGGAGGATCAAGTGGTATACCAACAGGTACATCTGCTGCACCTGGTGTAACCTTTGCTTCAAGTGCAGAATCTGGAGTAGGAGGAGCTAGTTCTCAGATCGGAGGAATTTCTGCATCAGCTGCAACATCTGTTCCTGGTGCGGCTTCTTCTGTAATTGGAGGTGGTATTGGTTCAACAGCATCTGGCACTTCTGCAGCCCCAGGTGCTTCTGTTGCAAGTTCAGGATTTTCGGGAGCCAGTGCTTCGGGACTACCTGGATCAAGTGTTGGAGGAGCTACCGGTGCCTCAGGAAGCACAATTGTTGGTGGAGCATCAAGTACAGTGCCAGCAGGTATATCTGCCACACCTGGGGTGACCTTTGCATCAAGTATAAGATCTGGAGCCAGTGGAGCTAGTACTGCAGCTGGAGGTGTTTCTGCATCAGCTGCACCTGGTGCCGCTAGTACAGTGATAGGAGGTGGAATAGGTTCAGCAGCATCTGGGACATCTGCAGCCCCTGGTGCTTCTTTTACACAAATCTCTGGGTCCGCTGCAGGGGCAAGTTCTCCAGCGAGTGGAGGCATTGCGTCTATTACAACAATTGCTCCAGGTGCAACATCGGCACCAGGAAGTAGTGTGTCAGCTTCTGGAACTGTGATTGGATCACCAGCAGGAGGTCTAAGTTCAGCTTCGGGATCATTAAGCACTGTTTTACAAGGCACGACAGCAGCCCCCGGAGCAATCACTGCATCAAACATAGCATCAGAAATTGGTGGAGCAAGTAGTGGAGTTTCGAGTGGTGCACAAGGCTCTACCCAAGGAATAGGAATTGGTGGAAGTAGCCAAACCCAGGCAACAACCATGGGCTCTGGAGCTGGTGGAATTGGATCGACAGCAGTAGCAGGCACAACATCTGCACCAGGTGTAACTCTGTCTAGCAGTGGTGCAATATCTGGTGGCCCTGCTTCACCAGCAGGTTCTGGTGCTGCAGTAGGTGGACAAAGCACACTTGCAGGTGGCCAAACAACTCCTGTCCTTGGTTCTGCAGCGTCAGGTGCTTCTGGAATAACCTCTGCACCTGGTTCAACCATTTTTGCTTCGGGTAGTGCATCAGGAAGTGCCCTGTCAACAGCCGGACCTAGTGCTGGAGCAGGAGCGCCAGGCGTGCCATCATCGACACAAGGTGCTGGAGCAACATCTGCTGTTGGTGGAGTGTCCTCTGGTCCAAGTGGTGCAGTTTCAAGCATTGCATCCGGAACAGCTGTTGCTCCAGGTACAACGCTATTCCCTATCGGAACAACACTAATAGGTGGAGGAGCAGGTGGTGCCCCATCTGCGCCATCTGGTGCAGCATCGGGAGCGCCTGGCGCGTCATCAACGGTATCAGGTGCTGGAGCGACATCTGCTGTCGGTGGAGTGTCCTCTGGCGCAGCTGGAACAGTTGGTGCCCCAGGAACGACATTATTCTCTGGTAGAACAACATCAATTGGCGGAGGAGCTGGTGGTGCCCCATCTGCGCCATCTGGTGCAGCATCAGGAGCGCCTGGCGTGTCATCAACGGTATCAGGTGCTGGAGCGACATCTGCCGTCGGTGGAGTGTCCTCTGGCGCAGCTGGAACAGTTGGTGCCCCAGGAACGACATTATACTCTGGTAGAACAACATTAATCGGCGGAGGAGCTGGTGGAGCCCCATCTGCGCCATCTGGTGCAGCAACGGGAGCACCTGGCGTGTCATCAACAGTAGTAGGTGCTGGAGCGACATCTGCTGTTGGTGGGGTGTCATCAGGAGCAGCTGGAACGGCTGGAGCTCCAGGTACAACCCTTTTCCCTGGTGGAACAACATCAGTCGGTGGAGGAGCTGGTGGTGCTTCATCTGCGCCATCTGGTGGTGCCACAACAGCTGGTTCTGGTGCTGGTATCTCCGGACCCGCAGGCACTACAGTCGCACCTGGTACAACGATTGCAATAGCTGGAACAACTGCTCCATCTGGTGTTAGCACTTTGGCGCCCATCTTGTTGGAATCTTCTATAGTAAGTCGTAGCTGTAGAAATAATGGTGACGGATAGTTACGGTGATAGGAGAATCATTGAAGTAAATCTTTTACCGCATGAATTTGTGTCATGCTCTGTGAAAAGGGTGCTTAATGCATCTGCAAAAAGTATCGACCCAGGTCAGCCTGCGCAGTACGCGCAGGCTGACCTGAGCCGATACTTTTTGCGATAGGTCAATTTTCTGCATAACGAAGGACCAGTTTGCCTCATGAATAAGTCGGTCGTTTCAAAGATCGATCCACGGTTATGTGATGCCTTGCTTGGTATCATGTATCTCGGAAATGCATTAAGCCAACATTTTGCCAAAGCATAATTCATTTCATTTTTGCTCGTTCAAAGATACTAAAGAGAAGGGAAATCAGTGATGGACTGTCGGCCTCTCATTATAGAATCTCTAAATTCTAATCCTTCAAAAGCGGGACTAAACTTTGATTCTTATCCACGTTACAATGCATTATCTCCGGCTAGATGGCATTCTTCAAATACACATCTATCTAATTTGGGCATTCTGGGTACAGAACCGGACTACTTTTCAAAACGACAATCGTTACTTTGAATTTCAGAATCAAATAAACGTTTACTCAATAAAACGCTACCTGATGCAATTCATTGAGCTATGATCATCTAGCATGTACGTAACCTATGAACCGACCATTTACTAAAAAGGCCCTTATACCTTATTATAGGCTTGGGTAATAGCTTCAGTAAAAGCTCTACTTTTCCCGAGTATTTGGGGTCAGTGATGCGGCACCGCAGACAGGTCGAATCTTCGAAGAATATGACATGCGCAGGCAACGCAATACGATGCCAGTACTGGTAATGGTTTCCAGGAGGCAAACATCGCGAATTATTTACCATATTTACCAGCTGAATAAGTAAAATGAAACTTAGCTCTTTACCAAAACGATAAAGTTGCACACTGGTCGAAACTGAAAGCATTTGCAGACGACAAAATAAATGTGAAAACGGAATTGAAACTTGTTTTACGAAGGGAAGAAACCATTGTTGGAAAAGGAGAAAATGCTGGTTACCAGCATTTTCTCCTTTTCCCACAATGTTTTCTAAAGGCTTCTTTCTCAGGGTCGTCCGAAGTGGGGATTGTGTGGTAATGGGTTAAACCTTTACCAGACGACAAAATGCTAGACCTGTTGAAATTTAAATGCATTTGCAGACGACGATTAAGGCTAAGTGTTTCTCAAATTATGAGATAATTCAAAGGCACTGACTAAAACAGCATTTTCTCTACATTTCACAAAACCGTCCTAGTCTGGATTTTTATTTTTTGTTAAAATGTACAGAACTTTTTGAAGTATTTTTTTTTTACATACCAGTAAGTACTTTTATTTTATTATTATTGTTGTTGTTTGTTTTTTTAATAGAATTACATGGGTTTTGTTGGTTATTATTATTAAAATCTACTATGTTTTTTTTTGTTTTAGTTTTATTTTATAAATCTTATAAACTACTAATTTTAATACCTTTGATATAAGCGACGCAAAAAGCTGCGTAGGGTATCTTAAGGTATCGTGAAAATATTACAGATAATGTTCACTCGATGAAATAAATTTCGATCTTTCACCGTAAGAAACGAATATCCCCGACCTTTTTCATGCTTTTAACCCATTATCTCCCGCTAGATGGCATTCTATAGATACTCGAATCTTCGAAAAATATGACATGCGCAGACAACGGCTTTTAACCCTTTCTGGGGGGGGGGGGAATTTTATCAAAATTTAACACAGTTCTCTTCTGTTATTCCCCATGGCATACCGCCCTCTGGGATTATTTCTCTACGTAGATTAAGACCCGGCTCATTCCTCTACGTAGAGAAATGACCCATGGGTCATTTTGTAGGGGAGGGCCATTTCTCTGCATTACACCGGCATTTCTTTTCCTTTCCCACAATGTTTCTACCCTTTCCCAGACAGCTCTCATCGTTTGAGTCTTTGAAAACATAGCGTCGTGCATCTGGGCTCGTATTCCCCCACAATTCTTAAAAAGGTTGTCTTATTCTACAGAATTCCTAAATTTGAAAGTAACATAACTTCTGAATGGCTAAACCATTCGGTTTAGCCAATCAGAAGTTATGTTACTTACAAATTTAGAAAATCCTGAAGATTAAGACTGAGAATATTCTCAAGAGTGGTTGGTGAATACAGGCCCTGTTGTGTAAAAACGTCAAAATATGCCGATGAGGGCCAGCCTACTCAGGCTGAAAAGGGTCGACACATTGTGTGGAAAAGGGTTAACTCATTACCACACGGGAAAGTTTTAGACTGGTCCAAATTGAAAGCATTTGCAGACGACAAAATGAAGGTGACTGAAGAATAGAAATTTGTTCTGGGAAGGGTAGAAAACACTGTGGGAAAAGGAGAAAATGCTGCTTACCAGCATTTTCTCCTTTTCCCACAGTGTTTTTTCAAAAGGCTTCTTTCTCAGGGGTGTCAAAAGTAGGGATTTTGTGGTAAAGGGTTAAGAATACATCTCTGAGATGCGTTATACCGAGGAAGAAATCAGTATTATACTTATTGATTCATTAAGAAAAACATTTTGCATAGTCGACTGAACGATGAAGTACGATGGCCCTTTTACATGCAAAAACTGGTCACCCAATGGCAAAGAAGTGTCGTGAATGCATAGACTGCTCAGGGTGACCTTGGTTGACCTGCTCTTTGCAGATGCATTAACCCTTTACAACACAGTTACGACTTTTGACAACCCTTAGGTAGAAGCCTTTTGAAAACATTGTGGGAAAAGGAGAAAATGCTGGTAACCAGCATTTTCTCCTTTTCCCACAATGTTTTCTACCCTTTACAAAACAAATTTTAAATTTTCAGTCCCTTTTATTTTGTCGTCTGCAAATGCTTTCAATTTGGACAAGTCTATAAATTTGTCGTTTGGTAAAAAGTTAATCCCCTTTTCACAGAATATAGACAATTCATTTGGCAACACAAGGGTTGACATAGAATAAATTCTTGGCTCTGAGAATGGATTTAATCTTGTCACTAAGGGTCAAATCCCAGCACAGTACATCTGAGAAACCAGATATCGCTAAACATCTTTAGATTTATACGCTGGATGATCTTTCTTCTTTCTCTGAAACTTCTTGAATCTTAACTTTTTCAGCACCGAGTAAATAAACTCGACATCTTCTAACAGCTCTAAATAGAGATCCGTTGAAAATTTCAGTTTAGTTATTCAACAGGATAAGGGTTAAACTCGAGATTGTGTGTTAAAGAGACAAATTATAGCCCAATAGCCCATCTCTCTCTCTCTCTCTCTCTCTCTCTCTCTCTCTCTCTGTCTAGCTCGCTCGCTCGCTCGCAGGGTAATTAAACTCTGGATTGTGCGCGATAGAGGCGAAACTTTTGTACCAGCCTCTTCAAAATCGTCATAAACTTTTACCAAATGACAATATTTCAGACTGGTCCAAATTGAAAGCACCTGTAGACGATAAAATAAACGTAATTCAAGAATTGAAATTTGTTTCCAGCAGGGTAGAAAAACGTTGTGGGAAAAGGAGAAAATGCTTTTCCTTTTCCCACAATGTTTTCAAAAGGCTTCTATCTCAGGATCGTAAAAACCAGGAATTGTTTGGTAACGGGTTAAGGTAAGCTTAGTTGAAGCTCGGGATAATGTGGTAAATGATTAACTCATTACCAAACAACAAAATTTTAGACTGGTCCAAATTGAAAGCATTTGCAGACGACAAAATAAAAGTGACTGAAAATTCGAAATTTGTTCTGTGAAGGGTAGAAAACATTGTGGGAAATGGAGAAAATGCTGGTTACCAGCATTTTCTCCTTTTCCCACATTGTTTTCAAAAGGCTTCTTTCTCAGGAGCGTCAAAGGTAGGGATTGTGTGGTAAACGGTTAACTCTATACATTATCGCGACTTCTAACGACCCTGTGAAAGAAACTGTGTGAAAACATTGCTGATTACCACAATGTTTTCTAATCTTTCAAATCCGAATTTCAATTTTTGGGACATCCTCAATTTATCATCTGCAAAATCTTTGAATTTGGGCATGTCTGAGTTTTCTCATTTATCCCTTTACCCCATAAGGCATTTCTATGGTATCTCTAATTGACCCTAAATAACAGCAAGGATGAAGCTGTTCTTATGTGTGTATGACACCTTTTGATAGCATATAAAACATTGTGGCAAAAGATGAAATTGCTCGTCGCGAGCAATTTCACCTTTTGCCACAATGTTTTCCAAAGGCTCCTACAAGCAATGCGTAGAAATGAGTATCTATGGAGTAAAGGGTTATGTAAAGAGTTAAGCCACGTTTTAAATTTTTCGTTCGCTTATCACGCTTTGTCGTCTGGTTAAGAACTAACGCCCGATGACGATGGTGATTTCAGGATGACGTAGAACCGCTAAAGGTCTATTTCCCGCCAAATGAGGAGATTGAGTCAATAACGGTGGTAATAGAGAGAGATAATGACACAGAAGTGATGTCTTTCACAGTTGACCTAGTGGCCTGCATACATGGTAAGTAATTATCTGACGCTAGATGGCATTCTACAAATACATATCTATCTAATTTGGGCATCCTTGGTACCGAGCCGAACTACTTTCTTACGCGGCAGCCGTTATTTTTGGTTTCACACTGTAATAAAGGTTTACTCAATAAAACGCTACTTGGTGCGATTCATTCAGCTATGATCAGCAGTTTAGAGAAATCTGGACCTAAAACAGGCCTGAGTTTTCCCCAAACTTATTGATCAAAGCCATTTTCTCCATTGCTACTTTATAGCGCGTATTACTACAATCCACCCCAATATTTGAGGGGAGTGATGCGTCATATAAGACAGGTCTAATCTTCGAAGAATATGACATGCGCAGACAACGCTTTTTGTTCAACAACCTGCTAGAGATAGAAAGTTTCATTAGCAAAGATGATTCGACCAAAGTTATCCTGCGCGGACATTTTGCAGATGCGGTGGTCGTATTTTGTTCACAGAACATGGCTCGTAACCGTATATAAGTAAAATTGACATTCTAGCCGAACTCCCTCTACAAATTAGTTATATTTGGCTTGAAACACGCAAAGAGGAGCGTACGGACATTTGCGTAAAGTGTCGTCTCGGATCAGCCTGCGCAATCGGCGCAGGCTGATCTGAGACGGCACTTTTCGTCTACATTAGATTTTTTTCATCAGTAGACTTGTGAAAATCAGAAAATCACATAAAAACCGGAAAGCGTCGTTTGTGATCAGCAAGCGTGGATCGAGCAGGCTGATCCATGGCGACATTCTACGCAAATGTCCGAATACTTCTTTAACCCTTTCCCAAACAAGCCCTTGTTTTTACGTGTCTGCAGTATAAGTCTTTTGAAAACACTGTGGGAAAAGGGGAAATTGCTCGTAACGAGCAATTTCTCCTTTTCCCACAGTGTTTTCTACCCTTTTAGAGAACTTCCTGCTATTTTCTCAAAATCTAAAATTGTCGTCTGCAAACTCTTTCAGTTTGGGAGAGTCCAAAATCTGTCGTTTGGGAAAGGGTTAAGCGTGATGCAGACTATACATAAAATAATAATGTTGCTTATAATTACTGCACAGGCAAAGTCAGTTGGTAAACGGTTTAATGAAAGGTAATCCAAGTGAAAATGTAAAGAAATGAATGTATATATGCCGTGCTCTTGCAAAGAGGGCTTAACCCATTACCACACAATCCCCACTCTTGACGACCCTGAGAAAGAAGCCTTTAGAAAACATTGTGGAAAAAGGAGAAAATGCTGGTAACCAGCATTTTCTCCTTTTCCCACAATGTTTTCTACCATTCACAAAACAAATTTCAAATTTTCAATAACTTTTATTTTGTCGTCTGTAAACGCTTTCGATTTGGACAAGCCTAAAATATTGTCGTTTGGTAACGAGTTAATGCATCTTTGTAATCCATTTCACCAAGCATGTCATCATATGGTAAGGAATGTCTAAATTCCACTTAATCTAATAAATGACTTAATCTTGAGGAAGAATGGTCCGTGGACATGCATGATATTGACCGATAGCGAAAAGTTTCAGCTCAGATCATCCTGCACGGATTGCGCGTGCTGATCTGGGTCGATACTATTCGCAGATGCGTTTAGTTCTCTTTTCACGCAGTATGGGTCATATATTCTTTATAGTTCTAATTTTAACTCGTCGTTTTGCTTCTAAAACCTCTTAACTACAGCTTGTAACAAGCTGTAGTTACGAGGTTTTGGAAGCAAACCGACGAACTGCATAATTTTATACCTAAAGAAGAGTAAAGAACAGCCAGGAAATTAAAAAAAAAACCGTCTGAATACGCTGGAAAAAAAAAGTGAAATATATAATGTAATTTTCATTGCAGCAACAACGATTACTACAACAACAGAAAAAGTAACATCACGTACGCAGACAGTCGGAACAACACCTGTACCTAGTTCAACCCTGGCAATTACAGCAAGTTCTGCAACGCCCGGAGTAGTGACGACCCTCGCTCCCGGTGTGTCCAGCACACTCGCCCCAGCGGCTACGACGCTCGCTCCCGGTGCATCCAGCACCCTCGCCCCGGGAGCCACCACTGCAGCGCCCGGAGTTGTGACGACCCTCGCTCCCGGTGCATCCAGCACCCTCGCCCCAGAAGCCACCACTGCAGCGCCCGGAGTTGTGTCGACCCTCGCTCCGGGAGCATCCAGCACCCTCGCCCCAGGAGCCACCACTGCAGCGCCCGGGGTTGTGACGACCCTCGCTCCGGGCGCATCCAGCACCCTCGCCCCAGGAGCCACCACTGCAGCGCCCGGGGTTGTGACGACCCTCGCTCCGGGCGCATCCAGCACCCTCGCCCCAGGAGCCACCACTGCAGCGCCCGGAGTTGTGACGACCCTCGCTCCGGGCGCATCCAGCACCCTCGCCCCAGGAGCCACCACTACAGCGCCCGGAGTTGTCTCGACCCTCGCTCCCGGAGCATCCAGCACCCTCGCCCCAGGAGCCACCACTGCAGCGCCCGGGGTTGTGACGACCCTCGCTCCGGGCGCATCCAGCACCCTCGCCCCAGGAGCCACCACTGCAGCGCCCAGAGTTGTGTCGACCCTCGCCCCAGGAGCATCCAGCACCCTCGCCCCAGGAGCCACCACTGCAGCGCCCGGAGTTTTGTCGACCCTCGCCCCAGGAGCACCCAGCACCCTCGCCCCAGGAGCCACCACTGCAGCGCCCGGAGTTGCGACGACCCTCGCCCCAGGAGCACCCAGCACCCTCGCCCCAGGAGCCACCACTGCAGCGCCCGGAGCTGCGTCGACCCTCGCTCCAGGAGCATCCAGCACCCTCGCCCCAGGAGCCACCACTGCAGCGCCCGGAGTTGTGACGACCCTCGCTCCCGGAGCATCCAGCACCCTCGCCCCAGGAGCCACCACTGCAGCGCCGGGAGTTGTGACGACCCTCGCTCCCGGAGCATCCAGCACCCTCGCCCCAGGAGCCACCACTGCAGCGCCCGGAGTGGTGACGACCCTCGCTCCCGGAGCATCCAGCACCCTCGCCCCAGGAGCCACCACTGCAGCGCCCGGAGTGGTGACGACCCTCGCTCCCGGAGCATCCAGCACCCTCGCCCCAGGAGCCACCACTGCAGCGCCCGGAGGTGTGACGACCCTCGCTCCCGGAGCATCCAGCACCCTCGCCCCAGGAGCCACCACTGCAGCGCCCGGAGGTGTGACGACCCTCGCTCCCGGAGCATCCAGCACCCTCGCCCCAGGAGCCACCACTGCAGCGCCCGGAGTTGTGACGACCCTCGCTCCCGGAGCATCCAGCACCCTCGCCCCAGGAGCCACCACTGCAGCGCCCGGAGTTGTGACGACCCTCGCTCCCGGAGCATCCAGCACCCTCGCCCCAGGAGCCACCACTGCAGCGCCCGGAGTTGTCTCGACCCTCGCTCCCGGAGCATCCAGCACCCTCGCCCCAGGAGCCACCACTGCAGCGCCCGGAGTTGTCGCGACCCTCGCTCCCGGAGCATCCAGCACCCTCGCCCCAGGAGCCACCACTGCAGCGCCCGGAGTTGTCGCGACCCTCGCTCCCGGAGCATCCAGCACCCTCGCCCCAGGAGCCACCACTGCAGCGCCCGGAGTTGTCGCGACCCTCGCTCCCGGAGCATCCAGCACCCTCGCCCCAGGAGCCACCACTGCAGCGCCCGGAGTTGTGACGACCCTCGCTCCCGGAGCATCCAGCACCCTCGTCCCAGGAGCCACCACTGCAGCGCCCGGAGTTGTGACGACCCTCGCTCCCGGAGCATCCAGCACCCTCGTCCCAGGAGCCACCACTGCAGCGCCCGGAGTTGTGACGACCCTCGCTCCCGGAGCATCCAGCACCCTCGTCCCAGGAGCCACCACTGCAGCGCCCGGAGTTGTGACGACCCTCGCTCCCGGAGCATCCAGCACCCTCGCCCCAGGAGCCACCACTGCAGCGCCCGGAGTTGTGACGACCCTCGCTCCCGGAGCATCCAGCACCCTCGCCCCAGGAGCCACCACTGCAGCGCCCGGAGTTGTGACGACCCTCGCTCCCGGAGCCTCCAGCACCCTCGCCCCAGGAGCCACCACTGCAGCGCCCGGAGTTGTGACGACCCTCGCTCCCGGAGCCTCCAGCACCCTCGCCCCAGGAGCCACCACTGCAGCGCCCGGAGTTGTGACGACCCTCGCTCCCGGAGCCTCCAGCACCCTCGCCCCAGGAGCCACCACTGCAGCGCCCGGAGTTGTGACGACCCTCGCTCCCGGAGCCTCCAGCACCCTCGCCCCAGGAGCCACCACTGCAGCGCCCGGAGTTGTGACGACCCTCGCTCCCGGAGCCTCCAGCACCCTCGCCCCAGGAGCCACCACTGCAGCGCCCGGAGTTGTGACGACCCTCGCTCCCGGAGCCTCCAGCACCCTCGCCCCAGGAGCCACCACTGCAGCGCCCGGAGTTGTGACGACCCTCGCTCCCGGAGCCTCCAGCACCCTCGCCCCAGGAGCCACCACTGCTGCGCCCGGAGTTGTGACGACCCTCGCTCCCGGAGCGTCCAGCACCCTCGCCCCAGGAGCCACCACTGCAGCGCCCGGAGTTGTGACGACCCTCGCTCCCGGAGCATCCAGCACCCTCGCCCCAGGAGCCACCACTGCAGCGCCCGGAGTTGTGACGACCCTCGCGCCAGGAGCATCCAGCACCCTCGCCCCAGGAGCCACCACTGCAGCGCCCGGAGTTGTGACGACCCTCGCTCCCGGAGCATCCAGCACCCTCGCCCCAGGAGCCACCACTGCAGCGCCCGGAGTTGTGACGACCCTCGCTCCCGGAGCATCCAGCACCCTCGCCCCAGGAGCCACCACTGCAGCGCCCGGAGTTGTGACGACCCTCGCTCCCGGAGCCTCCAGCACCCTCGCCCCAGGAGCCACCACTGCAGCGCCCGGAGTTGTGACGACCCTCGCTCCCGGAGCCTCCAGCACCCTCGCCCCAGGAGCCACCACTGCAGCGCCCGGAGTTGTGACGACCCTCGCTCCCGGAGCCTCCAGCACCCTCGCCCCAGGAGCCACCACTGCAGCGCCCGGAGTTGTGACGACCCTCGCTCCCGGAGCCTCCAGCACCCTCGCCCCAGGAGCCACCACTGCAGCGCCCGGAGTTGTGACGACCCTCGCTCCCGGAGCCTCCAGCACCCTCGCCCCAGGAGCCACCACTGCAGCGTCCGGAGTTGTCTCGACCCTCGCTCCCGGAGCCTCCAGCACCCTCGCCCCAGGAGCCACCACTGCAGCGCCCGGAGTTGTCTCGACCCTCGCTCCCGGAGCATCCAGCACCCTCGCCCCAGGAGCCACCACTGCAGCGCCCGGAGTTGTGACGACCCTCGCTCCCGGAGCATCCAGCACCCTCGCCCCAGGAGCCACCACTGCAGCGCCCGGAGTTGTGACGACCCTCGCGCCAGGAGCATCCAGCACCCTCGCCCCAGGAGCCACCACTGCAGCGCCCGGAGTTGTGACGACCCTCGCGCCAGGAGCATCCAGCACCCTCGCCCCAGGAGCCACCACTGCAGCGCCCGGAGTTGTGACGACCCTCGCGCCAGGAGCATCCAGCACCCTCGCCCCCGGAGCCACCACTGCAGCGCCCGGAGTTGTCTCGACCCTCGCTCCCGGAGCATCCAGCACCCTCGCCCCCGGAGCCACCACTGCAGCGCCCGGAGTTATCTCGACCCTCGCTCCCGGAGCCTCCAGCACCCTCGCCCCAGGAGCCACCACTGCAGCGCCCGGAGTTGTCTCGACCCTCGCGCCAGGAGCATCCAGCACCCTCGCCCCAGGAGCCACCACTGCAGCGCCCGGAGTTGTCTCGACCCTCGCGCCAGGAGCATCCAGCACCCTCGCCCCCGGAGCCACCACTGCAGCGCCCGGAGTTGTCTCGACCCTCGCTCCCGGAGCATCCAGCACCCTCGCCCCCGGAGCCACCACTGCAGCGCCCGGAGTTGTCTCGACCCTCGCGCCAGGAGCCTCCAGCACCCTCGCCCCAGGAGCCACCACTGCAGCGCCCGGAGTTGTCTCGACCCTCGCGCCAGGAGCCTCCAGCACCCTCGCCCCAGGAGCCACCACTGCAGCGCCCGGAGTTGTGACGACCCTCGCTCCCGGAGCATCCAGCACCCTCGCCCCAGGAGCCACCACTGCAGCGCCCGGAGTTGTGACGACCCTCGCTCCCGGAGCATCCAGCACCCTCGCCCCAGGAGCCACCACTGCAGCGCCCGGAGGTGTGACGACCCTCGCTCCCGGAGCATCCAGCACCCTCGCCCCAGGAGCCACCACTGCAGCGCCCGGAGGTGTGACGACCCTTGCTCCCGGAGCATCCAGCACCCTCGCCCCAGGAGCCACCACTGCAGCGCCCGGAGTTGTGACGACCCTCGCTCCCGGAGCATCCAGCACCCTCGCCCCAGGAGCCACCACTGCTGCGCCCGGAGTTGTGACGACCCTCGCTCCCGGAGCATCCAGCACCCTCGCCCCAGGAGCCACCACTGCAGCGCCCGGAGTTGTGACGACCCTCGCTCCCGGAGCATCCAGCACCCTCGCCCCAGGAGCCACCACTGCAGCGCCCGGAGTTGTGACGACCCTCGCTCCCGGAGCATCCAGCACCCTCGCCCCAGGAGCCACCACTGCAGCGCCCGGAGTTGTGACGACCCTCGCTCCCGGAGCATCCAGCACCCTCGCCCCAGGAGCCACCACTGCAGCGCCCGGAGTTGTGACGACCCTCGCGCCAGGAGCATCCAGCACCCTCGCCCCAGGAGCCACCACTGCAGCGCCCGGAGTTGTGACGACCCTCGCGCCAGGAGCATCCAGCACCCTCGCCCCAGGAGCCACCACTGCAGCGCCCGGAGTTGTGACGACCCTCGCGCCAGGAGCATCCAGCACCCTCGCCCCAGGAGCCACCACTGCAGCGCCCGGAGTTGTGACGACCCTCGCGCCAGCAGCATCCAGCACCCTCGCCCCAGGAGCCACCACTGCAGCGCCCGGAGTTGTCTCGACCCTCGCTCCCGGAGCATCCAGCACCCTCGCCCCCGGAGCCACCACTGCAGCGCCCGGAGTTGTCTCGACCCTCGCTCCCGGAGCATCCAGCACCCTCGCCCCCGGAGCCACCACTGCAGCGCCCGGAGTTGTGACGACCCTCGCTCCCGGAGCCTCCAGCACCCTCGCCCCAGGAGCCACCACTGCAGCGCCCGGAGTTGTGACGACCCTCGCGCCAGGAGCCTCCAGCACCCTCGCCCCAGGAGCCACCACTGCAGCGCCCGGAGTTGTGACGACCCTCGCGCCAGGAGTCTCCAGCACCCTCGCCCCAGGAGCCACCACTGCAGCGCCCGGAGTTGTCTCGACCCTCGCGCCAGGAGCCTCCAGCACCCTCGCCCCAGGAGCCACCACTGCAGCGCCCGGAGTTGTCTCGACCCTCGCTCCCGGAGCATCCAGCACCCTCGCCCCCGGAGCCACCACTGCAGCGCCCGGGGTTGTCTCGACCCTCGCTCCCGGAGCATCCAGCACCCTCGCCCCAGGAGCCACCACTGCAGCGCCCGGAGTTGTCTCGACCCTCGCTCCCGGAGCATCCAGCACCCTCGCCCCCGGAGCCACCACTGCAGCGCCCGGAGTTGTCTCGACCCTCGCTCCCGGAGCCTCCAGCACCCTCGCCCCAGGAGCCACCACTGCAGCGCCCGGAGTTGTCTCGACCCTCGCGCCAGGAGCATCCAGCACCCTCGCCCCAGGAGCCACCACTGCAGCGCCCGGAGTTGTCTCGACCCTCGCGCCAGGAGCATCCAGCACCCTCGCCCCCGGAGCCACCACTGCAGCGCCCGGAGTTGTGTCGACCCTCGCTCCCGGAGCATCCAGCACCCTCGCCCCCGGAGCCACCACTGCAGCGCCCGGAGTTGTCTCGACCCTCGCGCCAGGAGCCTCCAGCACCCTCGCCCCAGGAGCCACCACTGCAGCGCCCGGAGTTGTCTCGACCCTCGCGCCAGGAGCCTCCAGCACCCTCGCCCCAGGAGCCACCACTGCAGCGCCCGGAGTTGTGACGACCCTCGCTCCCGGAGCATCCAGCACCCTCGCCCCAGGAGCCACCACTGCAGCGCCCGGAGTTGTGACGACCCTCGCTCCCGGAGCATCCAGCACCCTCGCCCCAGGAGCCACCACTGCAGCGCCCGGAGGTGTGACGACCCTCGCTCCCGGAGCATCCAGCACCCTCGCCCCAGGAGCCACCACTGCAGCGCCCGGAGGTGTGACGACCCTCGCTCCCGGAGCATCCAGCACCCTCGCCCCAGGAGCCACCACTGCAGCGCCCGGAGTTGTGACGACCCTCGCTCCCGGAGCATCCAGCACCCTCGCCCCAGGAGCCACCACTGCAGCGCCCGGAGTTGTGACGACCCTCGCTCCCGGAGCATCCAGCACCCTCGCCCCAGGAGCCACCACTGCAGCGCCCGGAGTTGTGACGACCCTCGCTCCCGGAGCATCCAGCACCCTCGCCCCAGGAGCCACCACTGCAGCGCCCGGAGTTGTGACGACCCTCGCTCCCGGAGCATCCAGCACCCTCGCCCCAGGAGCCACCACTGCAGCGCCCGGAGTTGTGACGACCCTCGCGCCAGGAGCATCCAGCACCCTCGCCCCAGGAGCCACCACTGCAGCGCCCGGAGTTGTGACGACCCTCGCGCCAGGAGCATCCAGCACCCTCGCCCCAGGAGCCACCACTGCAGCGCCCGGAGTTGTGACGGCCCTCGCGCCAGGAGCATCCAGCACCCTCGCCCCAGGAGCCACCACTGCAGCGCCCGGAGTTGTGACGACCCTCGCGCCAGGAGCATCCAGCACCCTCGCCCCAGGAGCCACCACTGCACCGCCCGGAGTTGTCTCGACCCTCGCTCCCGGAGCATCCAGCACCCTCGCCCCCGGAGCCACCACTGCAGCGCCCGGAGTTGTCTCGACCCTCGCTCCCGGAGCATCCAGCACCCTCGCCCCCGGAGCCACCACTGCAGCGCCCGGAGTTGTGACGACCCTCGCTCCCGGAGCCTCCAGCACCCTCGCCCCAGGAGCCACCACTGCAGCGCCCGGAGTTGTGACGACCCTCGCGCCAGGAGCCTCCAGCACCCTCGCCCCAGGAGCCACCACTGCAGCGCCCGGAGTTGTCTCGACCCTCGCTCCCGGAGCCTCCAGCACCCTCGCCCCCGGAGCCACCACTGCAGCGCCCGGAGTTGTCTCGACCCTCGCTCCCGGAGCATCCAGCACCCTCGCCCCCGGAGCCACCACTGCAGCGCCCGGGGTTGTCTCGACCCTCGCTCCCGGAGCATCCAGCACCCTCGCCCCAGGAGCCACCACTGCAGCGCCCGGAGTTGTGACGACCCTCGCTCCCGGAGCATCCAGCACCCTCGCCCCAGGAGCCACCACTGCAGCGCCCGGAGTTGTGACGACCCTCGCTCCCGGAGCCTCCAGCACCCTCGCCCCAGGAGCCACGACTGCAGCGCCCGGAGTTGTGTCGACCCTCGCTCCCGGAGCATCCAGCACCCTCGCCCCAGGAGCCACGACTGCAGCGCCCGGAGGTGTGACGACCCTCGCTCCCGGAGCATCCAGCACCCTCGCCCCAGGAGCCACGACTGCAGCGCCCGGAGTTGTGTCGACCCTCGCTCCCGGAGCATCCAGCACCCTCGCCCCAGGAGCCACGACTGCAGCGCCCGGAGTTGTGTCGACCCTCGCTCCCGGAGCGTCCAGCACCCTCGCCCCAGGAGCCACCACTGCAGCGCCCGGAGTTGTGTCGACCCTCGCTCCCGGAGCGTCCAGCACCCTCGCCCCAGGAGCCACCACTGCAGCGCCCGGAGTTGTGACGACCCTCGCTCCCGGAGCGTCCAGCACCCTCGCCCCAGGAGCCACCACTGCAGCGCCCGGAGTTGTGACGACCCTCGCTCCCGGAGCGTCCAGCACCCTCGCCCCAGGAGCCACCACTGCAGCGCCCGGAGTTGTGACGACCCTCGCTCCCGGAGCGTCCAGCACCCTCGCCCCAGGAGCCACCACTGCAGCGCCCGGAGTTGTGACGACCCTCGCTCCCGGAGCGTCCAGCACCCTCGCCCCAGGAGCCACCACTGCAGCGCCCGGAGTTGTGACGACCCTCGCTCCCGGAGCGTCCAGCACCCTCGCCCCAGGAGCCACCACTGCAGCGCCCGGAGTTGTGACGACCCTCGCTCCCGGAGCGTCCAGCACCCTCGCCCCAGGAGCCACCTCTGCAGCGCCCGGAGTTGTCTCGACCCTCGCGCCCGGAGCGTCCAGCACCCTCGCCCCAGGAGCCACCTCTGCAGCGCCCGGAGTTGTCTCGACCCTCGCGCCCGGAGCGTCCAGCACCCTCGCCCCAGGAGCCACCACTGCAGCGCCCGCAGTTGTGACGACCCTCGCTCCCGGAGCGTCCAGCACCCTCGCCCCAGGAGCCACCACTGCAGCGCCCGCAGTTGTGACGACCCTCGCTCCCGGAGCGTCCAGCACCCTCGCCCCAGGAGCCACCACTGCAGCGCCCGGAGTTGTGACGACCCTCGCTCCCGGAGCGTCCAGCACCCTCGCCCCAGGAGCCACCACTGCAGCGCCCGGAGTTGTGACGACCCTCGCTCCCGGAGCGTCCAGCACCCTCGCCCCAGGAGCCACCACTGCAGCGCCCGGAGTTGTGTCGACCCTCGCTCCCGGAGCGTCCAGCACCCTCGCCCCAGGAGCCGCCACTGCAGCGCCCGGAGTTGTGTCGACGCTCGCTCCCGGAGCGTCCAGCACCCTCGCCCCAGGAGCCGCCACTGCAGCGCCCGGAGTTGTCTCGACGCTCGCTCCCGGAGCGTCCAGCACCCTCGCCCCAGGAGCCGCCACTGCAGCGCCCGGAGTTGTCTCGACGCTCGCTCCCGGAGCGTCCAGCACCCTCGCCCCAGGAGCCACCACTGCAGCGCCCGGAGTTGTCTCGACGCTCGCTCCCGGAGCGTCCAGCACCCTCGCCCCAGGAGCCACCACTGCAGCGCCCGGAGTTGTCTCGACGCTCGCTCCCGGAGCGTCCAGCACCCTCGCCCCAGGAGCCACCACTGCTGCGCCCGGAGTTGTGACGACCCTCGCTCCCGGAGCGTCCAGCACCCTCGCCCCAGGAGCCACCACTGCAGCGCCCGGAGTTGTGACGACCCTCGCGCCCGGAGCGTCCAGCACCCTCGCCCCAGGAGCCACCACTGCAGCGCCCGGAGTTGTGACGACCCTCGCGCCCGGAGCGTCCAGCACCCTCGCCCCAGGAGCCACCACTGCAGCGCCCGGAGTTGTGACGACCCTCGCGCCCGGAGCGTCCAGCACCCTCGCCCCAGGAGCCACCACTGCAGCGCCCGGAGTTGTGACGACCCTCGCGCCCGGAGCGTCCAGCACCCTCGCCCCAGGAGCCACCACTGCAGCGCCCGGAGTTGTGACGACCCTCGCTCCGGGAGCGTCCAGCACCCTCGCCCCAGGAGCCACCACTGCAGCGCCCGGAGTTGTGACGACCCTCGCTCCCGGAGCGTCCAGCACCCTCGCCCCAGGAGCCACCACTGCAGCGCCCGGAGTTGTGACGACCCTCGCTCCCGGAGCGTCCAGCACCCTCGCCCCAGGAGCCACCACTGCAGCGCCCGGAGTTGTGACGACCCTCGCTCCCGGAGCGTCCAGCACCCTCGCCCCAGGAGCCACGACTGCAGCGCCCGGAGTTGTGTCGACCCTCGCTCCCGGAGCGTCCAGCACCCTCGCCCCAGGAGCCACGACTGCAGCGCCCGGAGTTGTGTCGACCCTCGCTCCCGGAGCGTCCAGCACCCTCGCCCCAGGAGCCACGACTGCAGCGCCCGGAGTTGTGTCGACCCTCGCTCCCGGAGCGTCCAGCACCCTCGCCCCAGGAGCCACCACTGCAGCGCCCGGAGTTGTGTCGACCCTCGCTCCCGGAGCGTCCAGCACCCTCGCCCCAGGAGCCACCACTGCAGCGCCCGGAGTTGTGACGACCCTCGCTCCCGGAGCGTCCAGCACCCTCGCCCCAGGAGCCACCACTGCAGCGCCCGGAGTTGTGACGACCCTCGCTCCCGGAGCGTCCAGCACCCTCGCCCCAGGAGCCACCTCTGCAGCGCCCGGAGTTGTCTCGACCCTCGCGCCCGGAGCGTCCAGCACCCTCGCCCCAGGAGCCACCACTGCAGCGCCCGGAGTTGTGACGACCCTCGCTCCCGGAGCGTCCAGCACCCTCGCCCCAGGAGCCACCACTGCAGCGCCCGGAGTTGTGACGACCCTCGCTCCCGGAGCGTCCAGCACCCTCGCCCCAGGAGCCACCACTGCAGCGCCCGGAGTTGTGACGACCCTCGCTCCCGGAGCGTCCAGCACCCTCGCCCCAGGAGCCACCACTGCAGCGCCCGGAGTTGTGTCGACCCTCGCTCCCGGAGCGTCCAGCACCCTCGCCCCAGGAGCCACCACTGCAGCGCCCGGAGTTGTCTCGACGCTCGCTCCCGGAGCGTCCAGCACCCTCGCCCCAGGAGCCACCACTGCAGCGCCCGGAGTTGTCTCGACGCTCGCTCCCGGAGCGTCCAGCACCCTCGCCCCAGGAGCCACCACTGCAGCGCCCGGAGTTGTCTCGACGCTCGCTCCCGGAGCGTCCAGCACCCTCGCCCCAGGAGCCACCACTGCAGCGCCCGGAGTTGTGACGACCCTCGCTCCCGGAGCGTCCAGCACCCTCGCCCCAGGAGCCACCACTGCAGCGCCCGGAGTTGTGACGACCCTCGCGCCCGGAGCGTCCAGCACCCTCGCCCCAGGAGCCACCACTGCAGCGCCCGGAGTTGTGACGACCCTCGCGCCCGGAGCGTCCAGCACCCTCGCCCCAGGAGCCACCACTGCAGCGCCCGGAGTTGTGACGACCCTCGCTCCCGGAGCCTCCAGCACCCTCGCCCCAGGAGCCACCACTGCAGCGCCCGGAGTTGTGACGACCCTCGCTCCCGGAGCCTCCAGCACCCTCGCCCCAGGAGCCACCACTGCAGCGCCCGGAGTTGTGACGACCCTCGCTCCCGGAGCCTCCAGCACCCTCGCCCCAGGAGCCACCACTGCAGCGCCCGGAGTTGTGACGACCCTCGCTCCCGGAGCCTCCAGCACCCTCGCCCCAGGAGCCACCACTGCAGCGCCCGGAGTTGTGACGACCCTCGCTCCCGGAGCCTCCAGCACCCTCGCCCCAGGAGCCACCACTGCTGCGCCCGGAGTTGTGACGACCCTCGCTCCCGGAGCCTCCAGCACCCTCGCCCCAGGAGCCACCACTGCAGCGTCCGGAGTTGTGACGACCCTCGCTCCCGGAGCCTCCAGCACCCTCGCCCCAGGAGCCACCACTGCAGCGTCCGGAGTTGTGACGACCCTCGCGCCAGGAGCCTCCAGCACCCTCGCCCCAGGAGCCACCACTGCAGCGCCCGGAGTTGTGACGACCCTCGCGCCAGGAGCCTCCAGCACCCTCGCCCCAGGAGCCACCACTGCAGCGCCCGGAGTTGTGACGACCCTCGCGCCAGGAGCCTCCAGCACCCTCGCCCCAGGAGCCACCACTGCAGCGCCCGGAGTTGTGACGACCCTCGCGCCAGGAGCATTCAGCACCCTCGCCCCAGGAGCCACCACTGCAGCGCCCGGAGTTGTGACGACCCTCGCTCCCGGAGCATCCAGCACCCTCTCCCCCGGAGCCACCACTGCAGCGCCCGGAGTTGTGACGACCCTCGCTCCCGGAGCCTCCAGCACCCTCGCCCCAGGAGCCACCACTGCAGCGCCCGGAGTTGTCTCGACCCTCGCTCCCGGAGCCTCCAGCACCCTCGCCCCAGGAGCCACCACTGCAGCGCCCGGAGTTGTCTCGACCCTCGCTCCCGGAGCCTCCAGCACCCTCGCCCCAGGAGCCACCACTGCAGCGCCCGGAGTTGTCTCGACGCTCGCTCCCGGAGCGTCCAGCACCCTCGCCCCAGGAGCCACCACTGCAGCGCCCGGAGTTGTCTCGACGCTCGCTCCCGGAGCGTCCAGCACCCTCGCCCCAGGAGCCACCACTGCAGCGCCCGGAGTTGTCTCGACGCTCGCTCCCGGAGCGTCCAGCACCCTCGCCCCAGGAGCCACCACTGCAGCGCCCGGAGTTGTCTCGACGCTCGCTCCCGGAGCGTCCAGCACCCTCGCCCCAGGAGCCACCACTGCAGCGCCCGGAGTTGTCTCGACGCTCGCTCCCGGAGCGTCCAGCACCCTCGCC
Source organism: Tridacna crocea (assembly GCA_943736015.1). Lineage (NCBI taxonomy): Eukaryota > Metazoa > Mollusca > Bivalvia > Cardiida > Cardiidae > Tridacna > Tridacna crocea. Next base: position 4,496,314 of record OX031072.1, on the reverse strand, counting down.
CCAGGAGCCACCACTGCAGCGCCCGGAGTTGTCTCGACGCTCGCTCCCGGAGCGTCCAGCACCCTCGCCCCAGGAGCCACCACTGCAGCGCCCGGAGTTGTCTCGACGCTCGCTCCCGGAGCGTCCAGCACCCTCGCCCCAGGAGCCACCACTGCTGCGCCCGGAGTTGTGACGACCCTCGCTCCCGGAGCGTCCAGCACCCTCGCCCCAGGAGCCACCACTGCAGCGCCCGGAGTTGTGACGACCCTCGCTCCCGGAGCCTCCAGCACCCTCGCCCCAGGAGCCACCACTTCAGCGCCCGGAGTTGTCTCGACCCTCGCTCCCGGAGCCTCCAGCACCCTCGCCCCAGGAGCCACCACTGCAGCGCCCGGAGTTGTGACGACCCTCGCTCCCGGAGCCTCCAGCACCCTCGCCCCAGGAGCCACCACTGCAGCGCCCGGAGTTGTGACGACCCTCGCTCCCGGAGCCTCCAGCACCCTCGCCCCAGGAGCCACCACTGCAGCGCCCGGAGTTGTGACGACCCTCGCTCCCGGAGCCTCCAGCACCCTCGCCCCAGGAGCCACCACTGCAGCGCCCGGAGTTGTGACGACCCTCGCTCCCGGAGCCTCCAGCACCCTCGCCCCAGGAGCCACCACTGCAGCGCCCGGAGTTGTGACGACCCTCGCTCCCGGAGCCTCCAGCACCCTCGCCCCAGGAGCCACCACTGCAGCGCCCGGAGTTGTGACGACCCTCGCGCCAGGAGCCTCCAGCACCCTCGCCCCAGGAGCCACCACTGCAGCGCCCGGAGTTGTGACGACCCTCGCGCCAGGAGCATCCAGCACCCTCGCCCCAGGAGCCACCACTGCAGCGCCCGGAGTTGTGACGACCCTCGCGCCAGGAGCATCCAGCACCCTCGCCCCAGGAGCCACCACTGCAGCGCCCGGAGTTGTGACGACCCTCGCGCCAGGAGCATCCAGCACCCTCGCCCCAGGAGCCACCACTGCAGCGCCCGGAGTTGTCTCGACCCTCGCTCCCGGAGCATCCAGCACCCTCTCCCCCGGAGCCACCACTGCAGCGCCCGGAGTTGTCTCGACCCTCGCTCCCGGAGCCTCCAGCACCCTCGCCCCAGGAGCCACCACTGCAGCGCCCGGAGTTGTCTCGACCCTCGCTCCCGGAGCCTCCAGCACCCTCGCCCCAGGAGCCACCACTGCAGCGCCCGGAGTTGTCTCGACCCTCGCTCCCGGAGCCTCCAGCACCCTCGCCCCAGGAGCCACCACTGCAGCGCCCGGAGTTGTCTCGACCCTCGCTCCCGGAGCCTCCAGCACCCTCGCCCCCGGAGCCACCACTGCAGCGCCCGGAGTTGTCTCGACCCTCGCTCCCGGAGCCTCCAGCACCCTCGCCCCAGGAGCCACCACTGCAGCGCCCGGAGTTGTGACGACCCTCGCTCCCGGAGCATCCAGCACCCTCGCCCCAGGAGCCACCACTGCAGCGCCCGGAGTTGTGACGACCCTCGCTCCCGGAGCATCCAGCACCCTCGCCCCAGGAGCCACGACTGCAGCGCCCGGAGTTTTGACGACCCTCGCTCCCGGAGCATCCAGCACCCTCGCCCCAGGAGCCACGACTGCAGCGCCCGGAGTTGTGTCGACCCTCGCTCCCGGAGCATCCAGCACCCTCGCCCCAGGAGCCACCACTGCAGCGCCCGGAGTTGTGACGACCCTCGCTCCCGGAGCATCCAGCACCCTCGCCCCAGGAGCCACCACCGCAGCGCCCGGAGTTGTGACGACCCTCGCTCCCGGAGCATCCAGCACCCTCGCCCCAGGAGCCACCACCGCAGCGCCCGGAGTTGTTTCGACCCTCGCTCCCGGAGCATCCAGCACCCTCGCCCCAGGAGCCACCACCGCAGCGCCCGGAGGTGTGTCGACCCTCGCTCCCGGAGCATCCAGCACCCTCGCCCCAGGAGCCACCACCGCAGCGCCCGGAGTTGTGACGACCCTCGCTCCCGGAGCATCCAGCACCCTCGCCCCAGGAGCCACCACCGCAGCGCCCGGAGTTGTGACGACCCTCGCTCCCGGAGCATCCGGCACCCTCGCCCCAGGAGCCACCACCGCAGCGCCCGGAGTTGTGACGACCCTCGCTCCCGGAGCATCCGGCACCCTCGCCCCAGGAGCCACCACCGCAGCGCCCGGAGTTGTGACGACCCTCGCTCCCGGAGCATCCGGCACCCTCGCCCCAGGAGCCACCACTGCAGCGCCCGGAGTTGTGACGACCCTCGCTCCCGGAGCGTCCGGCACCCTCGCCCCAGGAGCCACCACTGCAGCGCCCGGAGTTGTGACGACCCTCGCTCCCGGAGCGTCCGGCACCCTCGCCCGAGGAGCAACCACTGCAGCGCCCGGAGTTGTGTCGACCCTCGCTCCCGGAGCGTCCAGCACCCTCGCCCCAGGAGCCACCACTGCAGCGCCCGGAGTTGTCTCGACCCTCGCTCCCGGAGCGTCCAGCACCCTCGCCCGAGGAGCCACCACTGCAGCGCCCGGAGTTGTGACGACCCTCGCTCCCGGAGCGTCCAGCACCCTCGCCCCAGGAGCCACCACTGCAGCGCCCGGAGTTGTGACGACCCTCGCGCCCGGAGCGTCCAGCACCCTCGCCCCAGGAGCCACCACTGCTGCGCCCGGAGTTGTGACGACCCTCGCGCCCGGAGCGTCCAGCACCCTCGCCCCAGGAGCCACCACTGCAGCGCCCGGAGTTGTGACGACCCTCGCTCCCGGAGCGTCCAGCACCCTCGCCCCAGGAGCCACCACTGCAGCGCCCGGAGTTGTGACGACCCTCGCTCCCGGAGCGTCCAGCACCCTCGCCCCAGGAGCCACCACTGCAGCGCCCGGTGTTGTGACGACCCTCGCTCCCGGAGCGTCCAGCACCCTCGCCCCAGGAGCCACCACTGCAGCGCCCGGAGTTGTGTCGACCCTCGCTCCCGGAGCGTCCAGCACCCTCGCCCCAGGAGCCACCACTGCAGCGCCCGGAGTTGTGACGACCCTCGCTCCCGGAGCGTCCAGCACCCTCGCCCCAGGAGCCACCACTGCAGCGCCCGGAGTTGTGACGACCCTCGCTCCCGGAGCGTCCAGCACCCTCGCCCCAGGAGCCACCACTGCTGCGCCCGGAGTTGTGACGACGCTCGCTCCCGGAGCGTCCAGCACCCTCGCCCCAGGAGCCACCACTGCTGCGCCCGGAGTTGTGACGACGCTCGCTCCCGGAGCGTCCAGCACCCTCGCCCCAGGAGCCACCACTGCAGCGCCCGGAGTTGTGACGACCCTCGCTCCCGGAGCGTCCAGCACCCTCGCCCCAGGAGCCACCACTGCAGCGCCCGGAGTTGTGACGACCCTCGCGCCCGGAGCGTCCAGCACCCTCGCCCCAGGAGCCACCACTGCAGCGCCCGGAGTTGTGACGACCCTCGCTCCCGGAGCGTCCAGCACCCTCGCCCCAGGAGCCACCACTGCAGCGCCCGGAGTTGTGACGACCCTCGCTCCCGGAGCGTCCAGCACCCTCGCCCCAGGAGCCACCACTGCAGCGCCCGGAGTTGTGTCGACCCTCGCTCCCGGAGCGTCCAGCACCCTCGCCCCAGGGGCCACCACTGCAGCGCCCGGAGTTGTGTCGACCCTCGCTCCCGGAGCATCCAGCACCCTCGCCCCAGGGGCCACCACTGCAGCGCCCGGAGTTGTGTCGACCCTCGCTCCCGGAGCATCCAGCACCCTCGCCCCAGGAGCCACCACTGCAGCGCCCGGAGTTGTGTCGACCCTCGCTCCAGGAGCATCCAGCACCCTCGCCCCAGGAGCCACCACTGCAGCGCCCGGAGTTGTGTCGACCCTCGCTCCAGGAGCATCCAGCACCCTCGCCCCAGGAGCCACCACTGCAGCGCCCGGGGTTGTGTCGACCCTCGCTCCAGGAGCATCCAGCACCCTCGCCCCAGGAGCCACCACTGCAGCGCCCGGAGTTGTGACGACCCTCGTTCCCAGTGCATCCAGCACCCTCGCTCCAGGAGCTACAACATCGATTTCAAGCATTATATTTTCGCCACCTTTTTCTTCCTCCACAATTTGTACAGAAACTGATGTCATGGAAAATCCAGCACTTGTTCCTTTAGATGACGTTACATCATTAACGCCCTTTGGAGATGATATTTCAAATTTAACAGGTATGCTTCATCCCTCTTGCATTTGACAGTTGTTTCACAAATACCGTTTACTCTATTTTTGACAATCTTTTTATACTGTCGATATATTGACATTCCCCAGAAAAAAAGTTTCGTAAAATGAAAACATAATTTCGTTGGTCATGATTATCTTGACCCTTATCCTGGAATGTAACTTAACTCTTTACACCATAGATACTCATATCTACGCATTGCTTGTAGGAGCCTTTGGAAAACATTGTGGCAAAGATGAACTTGCTCGTGACGAGCAATTTCACCTTTTGTTACAATGTTTTCTATGCTATCTACAGGTGTCATATACACATAAGAAACGGCTTCATCCTTGCTGTTATTTAACCCTTTCCCAAACAGGCCCTTGTTTTTACGTGTCTGCAGTATAGGTCTTTTGAAAACACTGTGGGGAAAAGGAGAAATTGCTCGTAACGAGCAATTTCACCTTTTCCCACAGTGTTTTATACCTGTTTGGAAAAATGTCGGCCATCTTCATCAAAGTTGAAATTGTCGTCTGCAAAGTCTTTCAGTTTGGAAGAGTCTGTAATTTGTCGTTTGGGAAAGGGTTAAGGTCAATTAGAGATACCATAGAAATGCCTTATGGGGTAAAGGGTTAAATGAACTTTTCAATTCGATAGTAAAAGCTCAAAGATTGTCATTTCAATTGGTATATTTCAAGGCGCGGGGGGGGGGGGGGGGGAATATCTCCATATCGGACAACGTAGATCCAAGATCAGACTGCACGTATGTTGGCCATGATTATCTTATCCTTTATCTTGGTAACTTAAATGAAATTTTCAATTCGGTAGTAAAAACCCAAAGATTGTCATTTCAATTGGTATATTTCGAGGGGGGAATATTTCCATATCAGACAGCGCAGATCCAAGATCAGACTGCACGTTCTGTGCAGTCTGATCTTGATCTACGCTGTCCGCAGGTCAATGAGTCGCCATAAGCAGCAAAAGGGTTAAAGGTAATTTCTCAGTCCGGTGACTAGACTTTATTTCATATTTGAGCCACGCTCTGGTAAAAGGAAGCTTTATATGCATGTCTGTAATGCAAAAACCGAGGTAGAATGGTCGTTTGTCATGCAGAAATTTGACCAATAGCAAAAGGCTTCGGCCCAGGTCAGCCTGCGCGAACTGCGCATGCTGATCTGAGTCGATACTTGTCTCAGATACTTTAAGTGCCCTTTTGATAGAGCATTGTTCATTGGTTTGATCATGGTCTAACCCGTATTTATAAAGCTAGAAAACATTATCGAGTCCGCAACTCCTCATTTATGGATGTATTGTCGGTTTACTTCGAAAACCTCGTAACTACAGCTTGTAACAAAATGTAGTTATGAGCTTTTCGAAGTAATCCAACGATAGTATGCCTTTTGAAGAGGTTAGTCATTTACCAAACGACAAAATTTTAGACTGGTCCAAATTGAAAGTTCTTGCAGACGACAAAATACACGTGACTCAAAAACTGAAATTTGTTTCCAGCAGGGTAGGAAACATTGTGGGAAAAGGAGAAAATGCTGGTTACCAGCATTTTCTCCTTTTCCCACAATTTTTTCAAAAGGCTTTTATCTCAGGATCGTAAAAACTGGGGATTTGTTTTGTAAAGGGTTAATAAGAGTGCTGGAGTTAAACACATCGGCAAAAAGTAATGGTTCATATCGGAAACTTTTTGTACTTAGTAAATTCTCTTCATTTAAAAAAAACATTCTACCCTATGATCGAACTTGTCGTAAGAGGGAAGAATTCTCTGGACCTATAATTATGGGATGATAGGCTTTGTAAAATGTACACAAATATGTCCGAACCGAATGCCCCTTTTCGCAAGTTGGGGTGGGGGAGGCCCTTCATTATATCGTGCACCATACGTATCTCGAGTAATAGTTAGTTTCAATATTTCTTCGCAGCTTCCTCGGACGAGCCCTTGTCAATTGACGCCGACTTGGAGGAAATTGTGATACCAGTCAAGGTGCCCTCTTTGGTATCCCTGACAGTTCTGGACGATAACGATAACATTGATAACGTGACTATTGAATATACTCCCGAGGGAGCGGACGAGCCTGTCACAGAGACGATAACTGACGTAAGTATACATACGGCAATGTTCCGTGAAAAGTAGTTTAACTTTTTACCAAACGACAAAATTATAGACTGATCCAAATTAAAAGCATTTGCAGATGACAAATCAAAGATAGCTGAAATGGCATAATTTGTCCTTTTAACAGTGGAAAACATTTTGTAACAAGCATTTTCTCCTTTTCCCACAATGTTTTCTGTAAGCTTTTTTCTCGGTCGTTAAAAGTCAGGATTGTGTGGTAAAGAGTTAAACATATCTGCAAAAAGTTTCCACGCAGATCAGCTTGCGCAGTCCGCGAAGGCTGATCTGGGTCGAAACTTTTTGCCTTTGGTAAATTTTTTGCATGTCCAAGGAGCAGTCTACCCATAATACAATCAGATCATTTATATCATATGGATCCGTAATTGAGGGATCGAACGAACCCCTCCTATTAGAAAGGAAAAGTCTATATAAATGTTCTTAAGATGAACAAATGACTGAGTTCGCCGTTGTCTGCGCATGTCATATTCTTTGAAGATTCGACCTGTCTGATATGACGCATCGCTCCCCAAAGTTGGAGGGGGGATTGTAGCAATACGCGCTATAAAGTAGCAATGGAGAAAATGGCTTAAATCAAAACGTTTTAGGAGAAATTAGGTTTGTTTTAGCTCCAGATTTCTCTGAACTGTTGATCATAGCTGAATGTATCTCACCAGGTAGCGTTTTATTGATTAAACCCTTATTTTGGCTTGAAATTCAAAGTAACTGTTGTCGCGTAGGAAAGTTGTCCGGTTCTGTACCTACCTTTTCGCAGACCATGGCATTCTGTATTTACAAATGTTACGTGAAAGCGTTAAAAAAAAATAACTGTCAATCATCTATGGTATATTCTGCGATACGTCTCTGGTAGGGAACTCAGCATTATCTCCCGCTAGATGGCATTCTACAAATACAATATTTTTTCTAAGTTGGGCATTCTGGGTACGACACTTCCCGTTTTTATGAAATTTTCTGTCTTGCGATTTCAAGTCAACTGTTGCACGGAATCTAATGTAGTCTGAATGCCCATTTTCGCGTGTTGCATGCCATTATGTGTCTGCATTGTACATTTCTTTGCCCGGTGGACACCGATTTACGGTTCTTAGAAACGTTTTTGCTTAACCCTTTCCCAAACGACAAATTGTGGACCAGACCCACTTGAAAGCATTTTGTAGATGAAAAATTAACAGTTGCTATACAGATTATTTTTCTGTATGATAGAGTAGAAAACATTGTGGGAAAAGGAGAAAATGCTGGTAACCAGCATTTTCTCCTTTTCCCACAATTTTTTCAAAAGGCTTCTATTCCTGACCCGTAAAAACCAGGGATTGTTTGGGAAAGGGTTAAAGATTCATCTGTAATCGCTACCATCCTGTTTTGTTACCAATTTTACCTTTATTTTGTGAAACTATGATTATTCTTGTACATATATATATATGTACCTTTGTGCCAATTGTTGCCCCTGACGGTTGCAAGTTTGCACAGATTACAAAGGATAGAAAATGTATTTCATTCTATTGCGGCTAGCCACAGATGTAACAACCACTGTTTCCGGTTTCAATTTAAGACAAACCCATGGCATTCCTTTATCCTATACACCTGGGCCCGTATTCACCAACCATTCTTAAGAACATTCTTAGTCTTATTATTCAGAATATAGTCACTGTGAAAGTAACAGAACTTCTGATTGGCTAAACCATATGGTTTAGCCAATCAGAAGTTCTGTTACTTTCACTGTCAGAAAATCTTGAAGAACAAAGCAAAGAACGTTCTTAAGGATTGTTGGTGAATATGGGCCCTGATATTGATTTTCAGTTATGTTTACACGGCTATCTACATACGACACTTTGTAAAGTTCTAACAGAGTTTGTGAACTCTCTTTCTCTAAGGGTACATCTTTAACCCTTTCCCAAACGACAGAATTTTAGACTTGTCCAAAGTGAGAGCAGTTGCAGGTGACAAAATAAACATAACTCAAAAATTGAAATTTGTTTTTAGCAAGGGAGAAAACATTGTGGGAAAAGGAGAAAATGCTGGTTAGAAACATTTTCTCCTTTTCTCGCAAAATTTTCAAAAGGCTTGTATCTCAGGGTCTTAAACACCAGGTATTAGTTGATAAAGGGTTAAATTCTTGATTTTTATATTTCTTTGTAGGGTCCATTCACTTTCGTCCTTCCCCAAGAACCGATAGACGAAATCAAAATCATCCTATCTAGAGATGATCCATCTTTCCCAATGGAAGTTAAAGTGGAAATCTTAGCCTGCGAGGAAGGTAAGCGCTCACATTTCAAATTTGATGATGATGATGATGATGAAGATGATAATGATGATAATGATGATGATGACGATGATGATGATGATCATCGTCATCATCATCATCATCGTCATCATCATTATCATCATCATCATTATCATTATCATCATCATCATCATCATAAATCGAACATCTGGCGAAAGATTCAGTTTCACATAATCTCTCCAGCCGGATAGCTCAATGGTTAGCGTCTCTGACACAGTTGACCAGATGGTTGCTAGTTAGATACCCGATGAAGGAAAACTTTTTTACCGGCTATTTTTCGCCTATCACTTCGGTGCGTGTGAGGAAAGTATGCAGTGGTAGTACTAGTGTGAGAAAAACGGGAAACACTTGCGTATGTACACTAACCATCGTGATATGACCTCACCTGTTAAGGCTAGGGCATCCAAATCGGATTGCGTAACATCGCCTTTCATAGCTGAAAATTGTACGGTTCGGCTGACACTCAGGTAAATCTGTAAATTAACCCTTTCCAAAACGACAAATTTTAGACTCTTCCAAACTGAAAGAGTTTGCAGACAACAATTTTAACTTTCATAACAATGGCAGAAATTTATCCGAACGGACAGAAAACACTGTGGGAAAAGGAGAAATTGCTCGTTACGAGCAATTTCTCCTTTTCCCACAGTGTTTTCAAAAGACTTGTACTGCAGACACGTAAAAACCAGGGCTTGTTTTGGAAAGGGTTAATGCAGGGAACCAGCCTCTAACGGCCGATCGATTTAAGATTACCCGAATCTTGGCTGAATTTGCACGTCTCTCGGCGGTGAAAGGCGATGTTACACGATTCCCACTAGGGTGCCCTATGCTCAAAACAGCATCAAACACTTATTATTGCATAAAACGTGCCTTTTTCGGGTCGTTATAAGCATGTACTCGTATTAACGTGTAAAAATCGGGAGTTAACAGGAGACAACGTGTATTAATCGGTAAATTCACGCCCAGCTTTGAACTACCAATATCCTCGATTCGGGCCTACCTTGTAAACAACGTTTGTTCGTGTCAGATTTCCCCTAGACTCCTACCATCAAACTGTTGGAATGTGTACCATATTAAATCCTTTTCATGGAATGTCTTTTTGTGATCGGAAGTTCCTTTGCTTGAAGTATATCGAATCCACAGATTACGTCTTTCAGTTACAGAAATTCACACCCACTCATTCATCCTAGTTGTAATCGTCCAAACGTGTGCAAGTTTATCCTACATAAGTCCACTTTTTATTAAAAATCAATATAGTGTATTTACACCGAGAGAATCAAAACTGGCATACAGGACTAAAGGCCCTTCACTGCTCGTAACAAAAACTTCTTCGCCGACTTCCGGTTTTGACCCATTTACATACAGTAAATTTGAAGTTCTCTTATTTGCATTTCTATGGAAATATTTTTCCTATCTTTGCAAATCATTGTTAAAATACCTTTACTTTATGCAATAATAGCATATTTTTTTTTCGGTCGTTAACATTCGCAGAGGCCCACAAAATACTTTAACACCCTCGTGCTTCGAACCCGAGCGGTAAAGCATTTTTTCGGGTCTCTGCGAATGTTAACGACCTCAAAATCGTGAATTAACCCTATATTACGTTACATACACACACACACAAAATTAACTCCAGTAGTGAAGTGCTCCATTTCAAGTCCGATTTTCAGCCGTATTAGTCGCATTATCTCCCGCTAGATGGCATTCTATAAATTCTCATCTATCTAATATGGGTATCCTTGGTACAGAACCAAACCACTTTCCTGCGCGACAACCGTTACTTTGAATTTCAAACTAAAAGAAAGGTTTACTCAATAAAACGCTACCTCGTGCAATTCACTCAGCTATGATCAGCAGTTTAGAGAAATCTGGAGCTAAAGCAGGTCTCATGTATCCTCAAACGTATTGTTGAAAGCTATTTTCAACATTGCCACTTTATGGAGCGTATTATTACAGTCAGCCCGCTTTCAGGGCTGGTGATGCGTCATATAAGACAGTCGAATCTTCGAAGAATATGACATGCGCAGACAAAAACGGTATTAGTCGAGAAACACATGTTGTTATACATAAATTGTATTAGGGTGATTTATCATATTTGCTGTATAATGAAATGATATTCTACGGTTAAAGAACAACTAAAACCAATCACGCGGAAGGATTTGGAAAAAAAAAAACGAAAAATGACAATAGGAAGACGTCACTGACTCCGTTTTTCCATTCTGACCAATCAGCGTTTAAATCGTATTTTTATGAAGTTATCATTCAATATCGGCAGTTGTTTTCATGAACATTGGTGAGTTCTGATTGGCTGATGAAAAAATCATAGATCCATGAAAAAAAATCACTTTGTGACGGAACTACTTCCGCTGAAGGTTACTTTTGCGGGTCTTATATACACATTGCTTTGTTCATTTACTTTCGTGCTATTGGTTAAATTTCAGTATTTGGAATCGGATAACCGCTTCCCTATTGTATTCTTGCGCCATACAAATATGAGTAGAAGGGCAATAGCGGTACATTATAACAAAAAGGCCCATTAACCCATTACCTCACAATACCTACTTTTAACGCCCCTGAGAAAGGAGCCTTTAGAAAATATTGAGGGAAAAGGAGAAAATGCTGGTAACCAGCATTTTCTCCTTTTCCCACAATGTTTTCTACCCTTCACAAGACAAATTTCAGTCACTTTTATATTGCCGTCTGCAAATGCTTTAGATTTGGACAAACCTAAAATTTTGCCGTTTGGTAAAGAGTTAAAAGCCGTAATATCAAAGCAGATATACCGTTTAACCCATTCCACACAATCCCTACTTTTGACGCCCCTGAAAAAGAAGCCTTTTGAAAACACTGCGGGAAAAGGAGAAAATGCTGGTAACCAGCATTTTCTCCTTTTCCCACAGTGTTTTCTACCCTTCCCAGAACAAATATCAATTTTTCGGTCACCTTTATTTTGTCGTCTGCAAATGCTTACAATTTGAACCAGTCTAAAATTTTTCGTGTGGTAAAGAGTTAAAAGTATGGAAAATATTGTGGAGATGACAGTCTGTTATCGTGTCGGGCCATTATGTCAGTCGCTGGCAGAAAAAAAATTAAAATCAGGCTAAAAGTAAAAAAAAAAAGCTACCTGACAGGTTTTAATAATAAGGACTCACCGACATTTCTGTGGACAATGTAGATGAAGATCAGACTGCACAGAATGTGCAGTCTGATCTTGGATCTACATTGTTCGATACGGAGGTATTTTACTCCAAAATATACCTTTCAAGTAGCAATATCTGGAGTATTACTATCAGATTGAAAGTTTCACTTCATTTAACTGTATAAGAATTTAAGGTGGGTACTTAGATTTTCACATCTCACCAAATTAAGAAAATTAAGAATTAAAGGTGGGTACTTAGATTTTCACATCTCACCAAATTAAGAAAATATATATATATCACTGAAATTTATATGAAAAAAAAGATACAAATGATCCATAATTAAGAATCATAAAATCATCCCCCCAAAAATTTTGATGGTGTTCCTTTAAAAGGTTACGTGGCCTCTTAAGCTATTTTTTAGATTTCGCGGCAAAAATTAAAAGAAAAAAAAAACATTGTGGGAATGTGAAGTGACTGGCGCTTAAATTCCATAACTTTATAAACATGTAATTATTTTCCATAATGTCTTCTTCGGACACTATGTTTGAAGCTTCGTCTGTGTATTTCCGGTATGTAAATGAGAGAGTTGCTCATGTAAAAATAGACTGTGTTTCCCGTCAGTGTCGACCTTGTCTGTAGTAAATCTCTAATTTCTCTTGATGTCGGATGGTTTTCGACTACTGGGGTTTATGAATGGAAATTATAAGGCTTTGGGAGTGAGTATAAGAATGATTTTTGTTTGTAATTTTGTAAAATGTTCGTCCCAAAATCTGAAAGGCCACCTTTAAAAGTAATGCCCCCCCCCCCATCTCTAATTCATAAAAAAAATATAACAGAAATCACAACTTCAATACACTTTCTTTTTACAGTATGTGACCTATTTTCAAACTCGTACGAGATATCATCAAATATAATGGAGCCATGCTTTGCGAATAAAAGTCGGGGCGGGGGGTGGGGGGGAGGGGGGGCTTAAGGTAGTGGACCCGTAATAGGACTAGTGCAGTATTGCATAAGATTTCTTGACAGTTGATTAAGACATATTTGTACAGATTTTTAACCGACCAGAAATTCCTTTGATGTCTGTCTTGAAATTATTTGTTGATAGTTTACGTTCGTTAGTTTCCAGAAAAGGGAGGTAATTATCATAGCCATTTGTAATGAAAATACAGTTGTTTCAGATTTATTAATGATAATTCTAGGAGAGACAAAACGGAAAAAGTGGCTCGGTGAAAGTAGTACAATAATACTCATTTTCAATCTTAGCAAATTTTCTAGGATAATACTATAGTGGAAATAGCTTTTTTCTATTACGGGTCCATTACGTTAATGCATCTGCGAAAAGTATCGACCCAGATCTGCCTGCGCGGACTGCGCAGGCTGATCTGGTTCGATAATTTTCGCTATTGGTCAATTTTCTGTTTGTCAAAGGACTAGTCTACCTCATGATAAAGTCGTTTATTTGAAAAAAAAAAGTGGCTCTTTTGGATCCATAATTTTGTTATGACATGAGCTGGTATCGTGTATAACTGAGATGCATTAAGCCCCCTTTGGCCAGAGCACGGCTCAAAAATGATTGACGAGAGTTTTTTTTATTATTATTATTTTCTCCAAGTAACCAACTTTGACCAAAATTGACTCACTTTTCTCGTAACTTCGTCTTGGTCGAGCCCCGGTAGCGTAAAAGAAACTCCAGCCAAGCGTGGACAGGTGCACTGGCCGCCGCAATATAACCTGAAATATCGTAAATAATTCTGCGACGTCTTGCTTAGTATTGTGCATCCCGGAGGTGTATTGATTCTCCTTTTGCCAAGGCAATATTAATTTTCTATCCCTTCCGCCTTTGTTTTTCTAACCAATCATCACAAAAGTATCACATAAGCAACACTAAAATTAAAGTATGAAACTTTCTGTGCTTGGAAAGGTATTGTCATTAACATGTATAGAAAAGTAAAACCCAGTTCATGAATTCAAATAATACAAAGTCAAACTAACGAAATTCGGGAAGTGTTTAATTAATCCTTTACCAAACGATCCCTGGTTTTTACGACCCTGAGATAGAAGTCTGCTGAAAACATTGTCGGAAAAGGAGAAAATGCTGGTAACCAGCATTTTCTCCTCATCCCACAAAGTTTTCTACCCTGCCCAAAACAATTTTCAATTTTTGAGTCAATTTTTCGTATCCAAGTGCTTTCAATTTGGAATACTCTAAAATCTTATCATTTGGTAAAAAGTAAAAGAACTGACAATTATACACAACGAATGTTTGATTTTAAAGCATATGAAAACATACTTGCAGAACTGACAACAACTGCAGTCACGGAAATAACGACACAATTTCTTCCGGAAGAACAGACAGGTCTACCAACCTCTTTGGCGACAGGAAGTACAACAGTGCCCGGAGTTGTGACGAGCCTCGCTCCGGGAGCATCCAGCACCCTCGCCTCAGGAGCCACCACTGCAGCGCCCGGAGTTGTCTCGACCCTCGCGCCAGGAGCATCCAGCACCCTCGCCCCAGGAGCCACCACTGCAGCGCCCGGAGTTGTGTCGACCCTCGCCCCCGGAGCATCCAGCACCCTCGCCCCAGGAGCCACCACTGCAGCGCCCGGACTTGTCTCGACCCTCGCTCCCGGAGCATCCAGCACCCTCGCCCCAGGAGCCACCACTGCAGCGCCCGGAGTTGTCTCGACCCTCGCGCCAAGAGCATCCAGCACCCTAGCCCCAGGAGCCACCACTGCAGCGCCCGGAGTTGTCTCGACCGTCGCGCCAGGAGCATCCAGCACCCTCGCCCCAGGAGCCACCACTGCAGCGCCCGGAGTTGTGTCGACCCTCGCCCCCGGAGCATCCAGCACCCACGCCCCAGGAGCCACCACTGCAGCGCCCGGAGTTGTATCGACCCTCGCTCCCGGAGCATCCAGCACCCTCGTCTCAGGAGCCACCACTGCAGCGCCCGGAGTTGTCTCGACATTCGCCCCAGGAGCATCCAGCACCCTCGCCCCAGGAGCCACCACTGCAGCGCCCGGAGTTGTCTCCACCCTCGCCCCCGGAGCATCCAGCACCCTCGCCCCAGGAGCCACCACTGCAGCGCCCGGAGTTGTCTCGACCCTCGCGCCCGGAGCATCCAGCACCCTCGCCCCAGGAGCCACCACTGGAGCGCCCGGAGTTGTCTCGACCCTCGCGCCCGGAGCATCCAGCACCCTCGCCCCAGGAGCCACCACTGGAGCGCCCGGAGTTGTCTCGACCCTCGCGCCCGGAGCATCCAGCACCCTCGCCGCAGGAGCCACCACTGCAGCGCCCGCAGTGGTCTCGACCCTCGCTCCCGGAGCATCCAGCACCCTCGCCCCAGGAGCCACCACTGCAGCGCCCGCAGTGGTCTCGACCCTCGCGCCAGGAGCATCCAGCACCTTCGCCCCAGGAGCCACCACTGCAGCGAGTGGAGTAGTCTCGACCCTCGCGCCAGGAGCATCCAGCACCCTCGCCCCAGGAGCCACCACTGCAGCGCCCGGAGTTGTGTCGACCCTCGCCCCAGGAGCATCCAGCACCCTCGCCCCAGGAGCCACCACTGCAGCGCCCGGAGTTGTCTCGACCCTCGCGCCCGGAGCATCCAGCACCCTCGCCCCAGGAGCCACCACTGCAGCGCCCGGAGTTGTCTCGACCCTCGCGCCAGGAGCATCCAGCACCCTCGCCCCAGGAGCCACCACTGCAGCACCCGGAGTTGTATCGACCCTCGCCACCGGAGCATCCAGCACCCTCGTCCCAGGAGTCACCACTGCAGCGCCAGGAGTTGTCTCGACCCTCGCGCCCGGAGCATCCAGCACCCTCGCCTCAGGAGTCACCACTGCAGCGCCAGGAGTTGTCTCGACCCTCGCGCCCGGAGCATCCAGCACCCTCGCCCCAGGAGCCACCACTGCAGCGCCAGGAGTTGTCTCGACCCTCGCGCCCGGAGCATCCAGCACCCTCGCCCCAGGAGCCACCACTGCAGCGCCAGGAGTTGTCTCGACACTCGCGCCCGGAGCATCCATCACCCTCGCCCCAGGAGCCACCACTGCAGCGCCAGGAGTTGTCTCGACACTCGCGCCCGGAGCATCCATCACCCTCGCCCCAGGAGCAACCACTGCAGCGCCAGGAGTTGTCTCGACACTCGCCCCAGGAGCATCCAGCACTCTCGCCCCAGGAGCCACCACTGCAGCGCCCGGAGTTGTCTCGACACTCGCCCCAGGAGCATCCAGCACCCTCGCCCCAGGAGCCACCACTGCAGCGCCCGGAGTTGTCTCGACCCTCGCCCCAGGGGCATCCAGCACCCTCGCCCCAGGAGCTTCCACTGCAGCGCCCGGAGTTGTCTCGACCCTTGCGCCCGGAGCATCCAGCACCCTTGCCCCAGGAGCCACCACTGCAGCGCCCGGAGTTGTCTCGACACTCGCCCCAGGAGCTTCCAGCACCCTCGCCCCAGGAGCCACCACTGCAGCGCCCGGAGTTGTGACGACCCTCGCCCCAGGAGCATCCAGCACCCTCGCCCCAGGAGCCACCACTGCAGCGCCCGGAGTTGTCTCGACACGCGCCCCAGGAGCCACCACTGCAGCGCCCGGAGTTGTCTCCACCCTCGCCCCAGGAGCATCCAGCACCCTCGCCCCAGGAGCCACCACTGCAGCGCCCGGAGTTGTCTCGACCCTCGCCCCAGGAGCATCTAGCACCCTCGCCCCAGGAGCCACCACTGCAGCGCCCGGAGTTGTCTCGACCCTCGCGCCCGGAGCATCCAGCACCCTCGCCCCAGGAGCCACCACTGCAGCGCCCGGAGTTGTCTCGACCCTCGCCCCTGGAGCATCCAGCACCCTCGCCCCAGGAGCCACCACTGCAGCCCCCGGAGTTGTCTCGACCCTCGCCCCAGGAGCGTCCAGCACCCTCGCCCCAGGAGCCACCACTGCAGCGCCCGGAGTTGTCTCGACACTCGCGCCCGGAGCATCCAGCACCCTCGCCCCAGGAGCCACCACTGCAGCGCCCGGAGTTGTCTCGACACTTGCGCCCGGAGCATCCAGCACCCTCGCCCCAGGAGCCACCACTGCAGCGCCCGGAGTTGTCTCGACCCTCGCCCCAGGAGCCACCACTGCAGCGCCTGGAGTTGTCTCGACACTCGCACCCGGAGCATCCAGCACCCTCGCCCCAGGAGCCACCACTGCAGCGCCCGGAGTTGTCTCGACCCTCGCGCCCGGAGCATCCAGCACCCTCGCCCCAGGAGCCACCACTGCAGCGCCCGGAGTTGTCTCGACCCTCGCCCCAGGAGCATCCAGCACCCTCGCCCCAGGAGCCACCACTGCAGCACCCGGAGTTGTGTCGACCCTCGCCCCAGGAGCATCCAGCACCCTCGCCCCAGGAGCCACCACTGCAGCGCCCGGAGTTGTCTCGACCCTCGCCCCAGGAGCATCCAGCACCCTCGCCCCAGGAGCCACCACTGCAGCGCCCGGAGTTGTCTCGACACTCGCGCCCGGAGCATCCAGCACCCTCGCCCCAGGAGCCACCACTGCAGCGCCCGGAGTTGTCTCGACACTCGCCCCAGGAGCATCCAGCACCCTCGCCCCAGGAGCCACCACTGCAGCGCCCGGAGTTGTCTCGACACTCGCGCCCGGAGCATCCAGCACCCTCGCCCCAGGTGCCACCACTGCAGCGCCCGGAGTTGTCTCGACACTCGCACCCGGAGCATCCAGCACCCTCGCCCCAGGAGCCACCACTGCAGCGCCCGGAGTTGTCTCGACACTCGCCCCAGGAGCATCCAGCACCCTCGCCCCAGGAGCCACCACTGCAGCGCCCGGAGTTGTCTCCACCCTCGCTCCCGGAGCATACAGCACCCTCGCCCCAGGAGCCACCACTGCAGCGCCCGGAGTTGTCTCCACCCTCGCCCAAGGAGCATCCAGCACCCTCGCCCCAGGAGCCACCACTGCAGCGCCCGGAGTTGTCTCGACCCTCGCCCCAGGAGCATCCAGCACCCTCGCCCCAGGAGCCACCACTGCAGCGGCCGGAGTTGTCTCGACCCTCGCCCCAGGAGCATCCAGCACCCTCGCCCCAGGAGCCACCACTGCAGCGCCCGGAGTTGTCTCCACCCTCGCCCCAGGAGCATCCAGCACCCTCGCCCCAGGAGCCACCACTGCAGCGCCCGGAGTTGTCTCGACCCTCGCCCCAGGAGCATCCAGCACCCTCGCCCCAGGAGCCACCACTGCAGCGCCCGGAGTTGTGACGACCCTCGCCCCACGAGCATCCAGCACCCTCGCCCCAGGAGCCACCACTGCAGCGCCCGGAGTTATCTCCACCCTCGCCCCAGGAGCATCCAGCACCCTCGCC
This sequence comes from Tridacna crocea, assembly GCA_943736015.1. Lineage (NCBI taxonomy): Eukaryota > Metazoa > Mollusca > Bivalvia > Cardiida > Cardiidae > Tridacna > Tridacna crocea. The sequence goes on along the minus strand of OX031072.1, from coordinate 4,478,280 downwards.
CCAGGAGCCACCACTGCAGCGCCCGGAGTTGTCTCCACACTCGCGCCCGGAGCATCCAGCACCCTCGCCCCAGGAGCCACCACTGCAGCGCCCGAAGTTGTCTCGACACTCGCCCCAGGAGCATCCAGCACCCTCGCCCCAGGAGCCACCACTGCAGCGCCCGGAGTTGTCTCGACCCTCGCCCCTGGAGCATCCAGTACCCTCGCCCCAGGAGCCACCACTGCAGCCCCCGGAGTTGTCTCGACCCTCGCTCCAGGAGCATCCAGCACCCTCGCCCCAGGAGCCACCACTGCAGCGCCCGGAGTTGTCTCGACACTCGCGCCCGGAGCATCCAGCACCCTCGCCCCAGGAGCCACCACTGCAGCGCCCGGAGTTGTCTCGACCCTCGCCCCAGTAGCATCCAGCACCCTCGCCCCAGGAGCCACCACTGCAGCGCCCGGAGTTGTCTCGACCCTCGCCCCAGGAGCTACCACTGCAGCGCCCGGAGTTGTCTCCACCCTCGCCCCAGGAGCATCCAGCACCCTCGCCCCAGGAGCCACCACTGCAGTGCCCGGAGTTGTCTCGACCCTCGCCCAAGGAGCATCCAGCACCCTCGCCCCAGGAGCCACCACTGCAGCGCCCGGAGTTGTGACGACCCTCGCCCCAGGAGCATCCAGCACCCTCGCCCCAGGAGCCACCACTGCAGCGCCCGGAGTTGTCTCGACCCTCGCTCCCGGAGCATCCAGCACCCTCGCTCCAGGAGCCACCACTGCAGCGCCCGGAGTTGTCTCGACCCTCGCCCCAGGAGCATCCAGCACCCTCGCCCCAGGAGCCACCACTGCAGCGCCCGGAGTTGTCTCGACCCTCGCCCCAGGAGCATCCAGCACCCTCGCCCCAGGAGCCACCACTGCAGCGCCCGGAGTTGTCTCGACACTCGCGCCCGGAGCATCCAGCACCCTCGCCCCAGGAGCCACCACTGCAGCGCCCGGAGTTGTCTCGACACTCGCCCCAGGAGCATCCAGCACCCTCGCCCCAGGAGCCACCACTGCAGCGCCCGGAGTTGTCTCGACACTCTCCCCAGGAGCATCCAGCACCCTCGCCCCAGGAGCCACCACTGCAGCGCCCGGAGTTGTGTCGACCCTCGCCCCAGGAGCATCCAGCACCCTCGCCCCAGGAGCCACCACTGCAGCGCCCGGAGTTGTCTCGACCCTCGCGCCCGGAGCATCCAGCACCCTCGCCCAAGGAGCCACCACTGCAGCGCCCGGAGTTCTCTCCACCCTCGCCCCAGGAGCATCCAGCACCCTCGCCCCAGGAGCCACCACTGCAGCGCCCGGAGTTCTCTCCACCCTCGCCCCAGGAGCATCCAGCACCCTCGCCCCAGGAGCCACCACTGCAGCGCCCGGAGTTCTCTCCACCCTCGCCCCAGGAGCATCCAGCACCCTCGCCCCAGGAGCCACCACTGCAGCGCCCGGAGTTCTCTCCACCCTCGCCCCAGGAGCATCCAGCACCCTCGCCCCAGGAGCCACCACTGCAGCGCCCGGAGTTGTCTCCACCCTCGCCCCAGGAGCATCCAGCACCCTCGCCCCAGGTGCCACCACTGCAGCGCCCGGAGTTGTCTCGACACTCGCGCCCGGAGCATCCAGCACCCTCGCCCCAGGAGCCACCACTGCAGCGCCCGGAGTTGTCTCGACCCTCGCCCCAGGAGCATCCAGCACCCTCGCCCCAGGAGCCACCACTGCAGCGCCCGGAGTTGTCTCGACCCTCGCCCCAGGAGCATCCAGCACCCTCGCCCCAGGAGCCACCACTGCAGCGCCCGGAGTTGTCTCGACCCTCGCGCCCGGAGCATCCAGCACCCTCGCCCCAGGAGCCACCACTGCAGCGCCCGGAGTTCTCTCCACCCTCGCCCCAGGAGCATCCAGCACCCTCGCCCCAGGAGCCACCACTGCAGCGCCCGGAGTTGTCTCCACCCTCGCCCCAGGAGCATCCAGCGCCCTCGCCCCAGGAGCCACCACTGCAGCGCCCGGAGTTGTCTCCACCCTCGCCCCAGGAGCATCCAGCGCCCTCGCCCCAGGAGCCACCACTGCAGCGCCCGGAGTTGTCTCGACACTCGCGCCCGGAGTATCCAGCACCCTCGCCCCAGGAGCCACCACTGCAGCGCCCGGAGTTGTCTCGACCCTCGCCCCAGGAGCATCCAGCACCCTCGCCCCAGGAGCCACCACTGCAGCGCCCGGAGTTGTCTCGACCCTCGCACCCGGAGCATCCAGCACCCTCGCTCCAGGAGCCACCACTGCAGCGCCCGGAGTTGTCTCGACCCTCGCCCTAGGAGCATCCAGCACCCTCGCCCCAGGAGCCACCACTGCAGCGCCCGGAGTTGTCTCGACCCTCGCCCCAGGAGCATCCAGCACCCTCGCCCCAGGAGCCACCACTGCAGCGCCCGGAGTTGTCTCGACCCTCGCCCCAGGAGCATCCAGCACCCTCGCCCCAGGAGCCACCACTGCAGCGCCCGGAGTTGTCTCGACCCTCGCCCCAGGAGCATCCAGCACCCTCGCCCCAGGAGCCACCACTGCAGCGCCCGGAGTTGTCTCGACACTCGCGCCCGGAGCATCCAGCACCCTCGCCCCAGGAGCCACCACTGCAGCGCCCGGAGTTGTCTCAACCCTCGCCCCAGGAGCATCCAGCACCCTCGCCCCAGGAGCCACCACTGCAGCGCACGGAGTTGTCTCGACACTCGCTCCCGGAGCATCCAGCACCCTCGCCCCAGGAGCCACCACTGCAGCGCCCGGAGTTGTCTCGACACTCGCCCCAGGAGCATCCAGCACCCTCGCCCTAGGAGCCACCACTGCAGCGGCCGGAGTTGTCTCGACCCTCGCCCCAGGAGCATCCAGCACCCTCGCCCCAGGAGCCACCACTGCAGCGCCCGGAGTTGTCTCGACCCTCGCCCCAGGAGCATCCAGCACCATCGCCCCAGGAGCCACCACTGCAGCGCCCGGAGTTGTCTCGACCCTCGCCCCAGGAGCATCCAGCACCCTCGCCCCAGGAGCCACCACTGCAGCGCCCGGAGTTGTCTCGACACTCGCCCCAGGAGCATCCAGCACCCTCGCCCCAGGTGCCACCACTGCAGCGCCCGGAGTTGTCTCGACACTCGCGCCCGGAGCATCCAGCACCCTCGCCCCAGGAGCCACCACTGCAGCGCCCGGAGTTGTCTCGACACTCGCCCCAGGAGCATCCAGCACCCTCGCCCCAGGTGCCACCACTGCAGCGCCCGGAGTTGTCTCGACACTCGCGCCCGGAGCATCCAGCACCCTCGCCGCAGGAGCCACCACTGCAGCGCCCGGAGTTGTCTCGACACTCGCCGCAGGAGCATCCAGCACCCTCGCCCCAGGAGCCACCACTGCAGCGCCCGGAGTTGTCTCCACCCTCGCCGCAGGAGCATCCAGCACCCTCGCCCCAGGAGCCACCACTGCAGCGCCCGGAGTTGTCTCCACCCTCGCCCCAGGAGCATCCAGCATCCTCGCCCCAGGAGCCACCACTGCAGCGCCCGGAGTTGTCTCGACCCTCGCCCCAGGAGCATCCAGCACCCTCGCCCCAGGAGCCACCACTGCAGCGCCCGGAGTTGTCTCGACACTCGCCCCAGGAGCATCCAGCACCCTCGCCCCAGGTGCCACCACTGCAGCGCCTGGAGTTGTCTCGACACTCGCGCCCGGAGCATCCAGCACCCTCGCCCCAGGAGCCACCACTGCAGCGCCCGGAGTTGTCTCGACACTCGCCCCAGGAGCATCCAGCACCCTCGCCCCAGGAGCCACCACTGCAGCGCCCGGAGTTGTCTCGACACTCGCGCCCGGAGCATCCAGCACCCTCGCCCCAGGAGCCACCACTGCAGCGCCCGGAGTTGTCTCGACACTCGCCCCAGGAGCATCCAGCACCCTCGCCCCAGGAGCCACCACTGCAGCACCCGGAGTTGTCTCGACACTCGCGCCCGGAGCATCCAGCACCCTCGCCCCAGGAGCCACCACTGCAGCGCCCGGAGTTGTCTCGACACTCGCGCCCGGAGCATCCAGCACCCTCGCCCTAGGAGCCACCACTGCAGCGCCCGGAGTTGTCTCGACCCTCGCCCCAGGAGCATCCAGCACCCTCGCCCCAGGAGCCACCACTGCAGCGCCCGGAGTTGTCTCGACACTCGCACCCGGAGCATCCAGCACCCTCGCCCCAGGAGCCACCACTGCAGCGCCAGGAGTTGTCTCGACCCTCGCACCCGGAGCATCCAGCACCCTCGCCCCAGGAGCCACCACTGCAGCGCCCGGAGTTGTCTCGACCCTCCCACCCGGAGCATCCAGCACCCTCGCCCCAGGAGCCACCACTGCAGCGCCCGGAGTTGTCTCGACCCTTGCCCCAGGAGCATCCAGCACCCTCGCCCCAGGAGCCACCACTGCAGCGCCCGGAGTTGTCTCGACACTTGCCCCAGAAGCATCCAGCACCCTCGCCCCAGGAGCCACCACTGCAGCGCCCGGAGTTGTCTCGACACTCGCGCCCGGAGCATCCAGCACCCTCGCCCCAGGAGCCACCACTGCAGCGCCCGGAGTTGTCTCGACACTCGCCCCAGGAGCATCCAGCACCCTCGCCCCAGGAGCCACCACTGCAGCGCCCGGAGTTGTCTCGACCCTCGCCCCAGGAGCATCCAGCACCCTCGCCCCAGGAGCCCCCACTGCAGCGCCCGGAGTTGTCTCGACCCTCGCGCCCGGAGCATCCAGCACCCTCGCCCCAGGAGCCACCACTGCAGCGCCCGGAGTTGTCTCGACACTCGCCCCAGGAGCATCCAGCACCCTCGCCCCAGGAGCCACCACTGCAGCGCCCGGAGTTGTCTCGACACTCGCCCCCGGAGCATCCAGCACCCTCGCCCCAGGAGCCACCACTGCAGCGCCCGGAGTTGTCTCGACCCTCGCGCCCGGAGCATCCAGCACCCTCGCCCCAGGAGCCACCACTGCAGCTCCCGGAGTTGTCTCGACACTCGCACCCGGAGCATCCAGCACCCTCGCCCCAGGAGCCACCACTGCAGCGCCCGGAGTTGTCTCGACCCTCGCCCCAGGAGCCACCACTGCAGCGCCCGGAGTTGTCTCCACCATCGCCCCAGGAGCATCCAGCACCCTCGCCCCAGGAGCCACCACTGCAGCGCCCGGAGTTGTCTCGACCCTCGCCCCAGAAGCCACCACTGCAGCGCCCGGAGTTGTCTCCACCCTCGCCCCAGGAGCATCCAGCACCCTCGCCCCAGGAGCCACCACTGCAGCGCCCGGAGTTGTCTCGACCCTCGCCCCAGGAGCATCCAGCACCCTCGCCCCAGGAGCCACCACTGCAGCGCCCGGAGTTGTGACGACCCTCGCCCAAGGAGCATCCAGCACCCTCGCCCCAGGAGCCACCACTGCAGCGCCCGGAGTTGTCTCGACCCTCGCGCCCGGAGCATCCAGCACCCTCGCCCCAGGAGCCACCACTGCAACTCCCGGAGTTGTCTCGACACTCGCGCCCGGAGCATCCAGCACCCTCGCCCCAGGAGCCACCACTGCAGCGCCCGGAGTTGTCTCGACCCTCGCCCCAGGAGCCACCACTGCAGCGCCCGGAGTTGTCTCGACCCTCGCCCCAGGAGCATCCAGCACCCTCGCCCCAGGAGCCACCACTGCAGCGCCCGGAGTTGTCTCGACCCTCGCCCCAGGAGCATCCAGCACCCTCGCCCCAGGAGCCACCACTGCAGCGCCCGGAGTTCTCTCGACCCTCGCCCCAGGAGCATCCAGCACCCTCGCCCCAGGAGCCACCACTGCAGCGCCCGGAGTTGTCTCCACCCTCGCCCCAGGAGTATCCAGCACCCTCGCCCCAGGAGCCACCACTGCAGCGCCCGGAGTTGTCTCGACACTCGCCCCAGGAGCATCCAGCACCCTCGCCCCAGGAGCCACCTCTGCAGCGCCCGGAGTTGTCTCGACACTCGCCCCAGGAGCATCCAGCACCCTCGCCCCAGGAGCCACCACTGCAGCGCCCGGAGTTGTCTCCACCCTCGCACCCGGAGCATCCAGCACCCTCGCCCCAGGAGCCACCACTGCAGCGCCCGGAGTTGTCTCGACCCTCGCACCCGGAGCATCCAGCACCCTCGCCCCAGGAGCCACCACTGCAGCGCCCGGAGTTGTCTCGACCCTCGCCCCAGGAGCATCCAGCACCCTCGCCCCAGGAGCCACCACTGCAGCGCCCGGAGTTGTCTCGACACTCGCCCCAGGAGCATCCAGCACCCTCGCCCCAGGAGCCACCACTGCAGCGCCCGGAGTTATCTCGACCCTCGCCCCAGGAGCATCCAGCACCCTCGCCCCAGGAGCCACCACTGCAGCGCCCGGAGTTGTCTCGACACTCGCCCCCGGAGCATCCAGCACCCTCGCCCCAGGAGCCACCACTGCAGCGCCCGGAGTTGTCTCGACCCTCGCGCCCGGAGCATCCAGCACCCTCGCCCCAGGAGCCACCACTGCAGCGCCCGGAGTTGTCTCGACCCTCGCCCCAGGAGCCACCACTGCAGCGCCCGGAGTTGTCTCCACCATCGCCCCAGGAGCATCCAGCACCCTCGCCCCAGGAGCCACCACTGCAGCGCCCGGAGTTGTCTCGACCCTCGCCCCAGAAGCCACCACTGCAGCGCCCGGAGTTGTCTCCACCCTCGCCCCAGGAGCATCCAGCACCCTCGCCCCAGGAGCCACCACTGCAGCGCCCGGAGTTGTCTCGACCCTCGCCCCAGGAGCATCCAGCACCCTCGCCCCAGGAGCCACCACTGCAGCGCCCGGAGTTCTCTCGACCCTCGCCCCAGGAGCATCCAGCACCCTCGCCCCAGGAGCCACCACTGCAGCGCCCGGAGTTCTCTCCACCCTCGCCCCAGGAGCATCCAGCACCCTCGCCCCAGGAGCCACCACTGCAGCGCCCGGAGTTCTCTCCACCCTCGCCCCAGGAGCATCCAGCACCCTCGCCCCAGGAGCCACCACTGCAGCGCCCGGAGTTGTCTCCACCCTCGCCCCAGGAGTATCCAGCACCCTCGCCCCAGGAGCCACCACTGCAGCGCCCGGAGTTGTCTCGACACTCGCCCCAGGAGCATCCAGCACCCTCGCCCCAGGAGCCACCTCTGCAGCGCCCGGAGTTGTCTCGACACTCGCCCCAGGAGCATCCAGCACCCTCGCCCCAGGAGCCACCACTGCAGCGCCCGGAGTTGTCTCCACCCTCGCACCCGGAGCATCCAGCACCCTCGCCCCAGGAGCCACCACTGCAGCGCCCGGAGTTGTCTCGACCCTCGCACCCGGAGCATCAAGCACCCTCGCCCCAGGAGCCACCACTGCAGCGCCCGGAGTTGTCTCGACCCTCGCCCCAGGAGCATCCAGCACCCTCGCCCCAGGAGCCACCACTGCAGCGCCCGGAGTTGTCTCGACACTCGCCCCAGGAGCATCCAGCACCCTCGCCCCAGGAGCCACCACTGCAGCGCCCGGAGTTGTCTCGACACTCGCCCCAGGAGCATCCAGCACCCTCGCCACAGGAGCCACCACTGCAGCGCCCGGAGTTGTCTCGACACTCGCGCCCGGAGCATCTAGCACCCTCGCCCCAGGTGCCACCACTGCAGCGCCCGGAGTTGTCTCGACACTCGCGCCCGGCGCATCCAGCACCCTCGCCCCAGGAGCCACCACTGCAGCGCCCGGAGTTGTCTCGACACTCGCCCCAGGAGCATCCAGCACCCTCGCCCCAGGAGCCACCACTGCAGCGCCCGGAGTTGTCTCGACCCTCGCGCCCGGAGCATCCAGCACCCTCGCCCCAGGAGCCACCACTGCAGCGCCCGGAGTTGTCTCGACACTCGCCCCAGGAGCATCCAGCACCCTCGCCCCAGGAGCCACCACTCCAGCGCCCGGAATTGTCTCGACACTCGCGCCCGGAGCATCCAGCACCCTCGCCCCAGGAGCCACCACTCCAGCGCCCGGAGTTGTCTCGACACTCGCGCCCGGAGCATCCAGCACCCTCGCCCCAGGAGCCACCACTCCAGCGCCCGGAGTTGTCTCCACCCTCGCCCCAGGAGCATCCAGCACCCTCGCCCCAGGAGCCACCACTGCAGCGCCCGGAGTTGTCTCCACCCTCGCCCCAGGAGCATCCAGCACCCTCGCCCCAGGAGCCACCACTGCAGCGCCCGGAGTTGTCTCCACCCTCGCCCCAGGAGCATCCAGCACCCTCGCCCCAGGAGCCACTACTGCAGCGCCCGGAGTTGTCTCGACACTCGCGCCCGGAGTATCCAGCACCCTCGCCCCAGGAGCCACCACTGCAGCGCCCGGAGTTGTCTCGACCCTCGCACCGGGAGCATCCAGCACCCTCGCCCCAGGAGCCACCACTGCAGCGCCCGGAGTTGTCTCGACCCTCGCACCGGGAGCATCCAGCACCCTCGCCCCAGGAGCCACCACTGCAGCGCCCGGAGTTGTCTCGACCCTCGCCCCGGGAGCATCCAGCACCCTCGCCCCAGGAGCCACCACTGCAGCGCCCGGAGTTGTCTCGACACTCGCCCCAGGAGCATCCAGCACCCTCGCCCCAGGAGCCACCACTGCAGCGCCCGGAGTTGTCTCGACACTCGCGCCCGGAGCATCCAGCACCCTCGCCCCAGGAGCCACCACTGCAGCGCCCGGAGTTGTCTCGACACTCGCGCCCGGAGCATCCAGCACCCTCGCCCCAGGAGCCACCACTGCAGCGCCCGGAGTTGTCTCGACACTCGCCCCAGGAGCATCCAGCACCCTCGCCCCAGGAGCCACCACTGCAGCGCCCGGAGTTGTCTCGACACTCGCCCCAGGAGCATCCAGCACCCTCGCCCCAGGAGCCACCACTGCAGCGCCCGGAGTTGTCTCGACACTCGCCCCAGGAGCATCCAGCACCCTCGCCCCAGGAGCCACCACTGCAGCGCCCGGAGTTGTCTCGACACTCGCCCCAGGAGCATCCAGCACCCTCGCCCCAGGAGCCACCACTGCAGCGCCCGGAGTTGTCTCGACACTCTCCCCAGGAGCATCCAGCACCCTCGCCCCAGGAGCCACCACTGCAGCGCCCGGAGTTGTCTCGACCCTCGCGCCCGGAGCATCCAGCACCCTCGCCCCAGGAGCCACCACTGCAGCGCCCGGAGTTGTTTCGACACTCGCCCCAGGAGCATCCAGCACCCTCGCCCCAGGAGCCACCACTGCAGCGCCCGGAGTTGTCTCGACACTCGCGCCTGGAGCATCCAGCACCCTCGCCCCAGGAGCCACCACTGCAGCGCCCGGAGTTGTCTCGACACTCGCCCCAGGAGCATCCAGCACCCTCGCCCCAGGAGCCACCACTGCAGCGCCCGGAGTTGTCTCGACCCTCGCGCCCGGAGCATCCAGCACCCTCGCCCCAGGAGCCACCACTGCAGCGCCCGGAGTTGTCTCGACCCTCGCCCCAGGAGCATCCAGCACCCTCGCCCCAGGAGCCACCACTGCAGCGCCCGGAGTTGTCTCGACACTCGCGCCCGGAGTATCCAGCACCCTCGCCCCAGGAGCCACCACTGCAGCGCCCGGAGTTGTCTCGACACTCGCCCCAGGAGCATCCAGCACCCTCGCCCCAGGAGCCACTACTGCAGCGCCCGGAGTTGTCTCGACACTCGCCCCAGGAGCATCCAGCACCCTCGCCCCAGGAGCCACCACTGCAGCGCCCGGAGTTGTCTCGACCCTCGCCCCAGGAGCATCCAGCACCCTCGCCCCAGGAGCCACCACTGCAGCGCCCGGAGTTGTCTCGACCCTCGCGCCCGGAGCATACAGCACCCTCGCCCCAGGAGCCACCACTGCAGCGCCCGGAGTTGTCTCGACCCTCGCCCCAGGAGCATCCAGCACCCTCGCCCCAGGAGCCACCACCACAGCGCCCGGAGTTGTGTCGACCCTCGCCCCAGGAGCATCCAGCACCCTCGCCCCAGGAGCCACCACCACAGCGCCTGGTGTCTCTTCCACGTTTTCTTCAGCATCACCGTTACTTACTACAGGTAAACAACAATTTTTTTTTTAATCAATTTCCATCAATATTTTTGCAGAAATTTTTTTTGCATTATTTTCCAATTTTGTAGGTCAGTATCATCTTCCTTTTTAAATGTCCTTTTTTCCCTTCGCTTTCTACATAGGATTGTACAATTTTAACTTAACCAAAAATTACTTGTTATTTTGTTTTAATTTTAGTATATTATTAATCAAAATCATTTCAACCATCGGTATTTTTTGCCTTTTTTTTTGTAGATTAACAAATTAATATTTGGCTTACCATAAATTTACATGTTACATGTTTAGTGTTATATCAATTTACTTGTCAGGATAAGATTTTGTGTTAAATGTGTAGTGAAATTTTCGAAGCATTTTGCTTCTGATTATTCGTTTGTATTCGTTTAGACATATATATGGCATGCTTTGACAAAAGGGGACTCTATGCATGTTCCTGTTGTATTTAACTTAACATCTTATCACATGATTATTGATTCATAAAATCCATTCCGTATACGATCGCCTGGTTCTGCAGGAAGAATGGTCGATTGACATGCAGAAAATTAACAAATATGAAATTTTTTCGACTCATGTCAGTCTGGGCAGACTGCACAGGTTGACATAGTTCACTTTTTTATCAAATTCATTTAACCCCCATTTCTCAAGGCATAGCGTATAGTTAATTCAAAGTCTGTTTAGAGAATGATCGCTTAAAAGTACATGTTTTAGTGTTACTTATACATATGTGTGTAGAAGTTGTAGAAACTCAAGTCAAAGTTGTTATTGGCCTTCAACATCCGAAAAGGGTCATCCGGACATTTGCGTTAAGTGTCGTCTCGGATCAGCCTGCGCGGTACGCGCAGGCTAATCCGAGACGGCACTTTACGACTACATTAAAATTTTGTGCTACAATAGACTTGTGCAAAACAGAAAATAACATAAAAACGGAAAGTGTCGTTTTGGATTAGTCTGCATAGACTTCGCAAGCTGATCCGAAACGACACTTTACACGAATGTCCGAATACCCCTCTTGGCGTGTGGCAGACCAATGATAACGTATTTTAGTACTAGAACTAGTTTTTACTTATTAAGGTATGATAATGTGTAGTTTTACATATGCTAGAAGTAGGATTTGTAGGCTATGTGTGTGAAGAGTAGGTAGTATACTTTGGTGGGTCCCACCGACAACGCACTCGTCTTATTATATGATACTTTGATTTCCTGATTTCAGTGGATGTAAGCCGTTTACAAGAAAAGTCAACGTTTCCAATTCTAACTATGAGGAGGTCTTCACATTTAGAACCCTTTTTTTTTATTTATGACTGTATTTTACATAAATGCTTGCAATATCAAACCAGTACCATTTCACAAATCCGATAACCGCATCCTCGGATACCCCGGGGTCTCCCTATTTGCTACTCTACATCGACGATGTAGACTAGCAAATAGGGAGACCCCGGGGTATCCGAGGATGCGATAACCGCATTTTTGCCAAAATTCCAGGGGGGGGGGGGGGCCGGTCCCCCTCTCTGGATCCGCCCATGTACATATTTACAGTTCTTTACATGAAGACGTAGCCTCTATGGAGACTGACATAGTAAGATTTTACATATTAACATGTTTACCACACAGTTCCAGGTTTAACCAATTACCACACAATCCCTACTTTTGACACCTCTCAGAAAGAATCATTTCGAAAACACTGTAGGAAAAGGAGAAAATGCTGGTGACCAGCATTTTCTCCTTTTCCCACAGTGTTTTCTACCCTTCCCAGAACGAATTTTAATTTTTTAGTCACCTTTATTTTGTCGTCTGCAAATGCTTTCAGTTTGGACCAGTCTATTTTTTTTCTTTTGGTAAAGAGTTAAGGATAGGGCACGCCAATAGGATTCGTGTAACATCGCCTTTCATCGTATGGATTCTATTATCTTTCGCTAAATGGCATTCTACAAACACACATCTGTCTAATTTTGGCATGCTGGGTACAGAACCGGACTACTTTTCTACGCGATAATCGATACTTTGAATTTCAAACTAAAATAAACGTTTACTCAGTATAACGCTGGTGCCATTCATTTTGCAAACGATCTGCAATTTAGATGAATTTGGTGTTAAAACAGGCCTAATTTCTCCTCATATGTATTGACAAAAGCCATTTTCTTCATTGCTACTTTATAACGCGTATTACTACAATATCCCCCTTAATATTGGGGAGAATGATGCGTCGAATCTTCGAAGAATATGACATACGCAGTCAACGGTATGGATTCGGCTCACACTCTTGTGATCCGTATTCGATACGGGGAATTAGAGCCTATCGGCCTATCGATTACGGATTACCCGAGGAGTCTTACAATTCTGTTCGAATTTCGGGGATGAAAGGCGATGTTACGGGGATCTGCACAAGGGTGCTCTAACCTAAACGACCTTAAGAAAAAGAGGGGTTATAAAAACATAGTGGAAAAAAAAAAGAAAATGCTGGTTAGCAGCATTTTCTTCTTTTACCACTATGTTTTCTACCCTGACAGAAGCTCTACCCTAAAAAAACCTACATTTCATTCACATTTAATTTGTTGTCTGCGTTTACCTTCAAACTGGACAAGTCTAGAAATTTGTCGTTTGGTAAAGAGCTTTATAGTAAGCAAGCTTCGTAAGCGCCAGACTCAGAGCTGAACAACAACGAGCGATATCTACCTAACACACGATGGAAGAATGGTACCAACTGAGTAATGTGGCGGTTCTCCCCTGTTCGAAGTACATGTAAAGAGATGGAACTGCCTGTCTAAAGCAGTCGACGATTCTCCTTTCACTATCACTTGGCAGAGGCGATACTACTTGCTCAGTGACCCGGTAGTGGCCAACCGGTGTGGCCGTTGCTATAGGTATATGCATATTAATATTCCTACGCGAGAGCTGCTAAATTCATTTTACTGTATGAAAATGATTTAGACTGCTCTAGGATTATTGTCATAAATGGCCTATAACACACAAAAAGGGATATTCGGACATTTGCGTAAAGTGTCGTCTCGGATCAGCCTGCGTAGTACGCGCAGGCTAATCCGAGACGACACTTTACGTCTACATAATATTTTGTGTTACATTAGACTTGCACAAAATAGAAAATTACATTGAAACAAAAAATGTGGTTTCCGGATTAGTCTGCGCGGACTGCGCAGGCTGATCCGAAACGATACTTTACGCAAATGTCCACATGCACCTTTTCGCGTTGCAAGCCATATTTCGATGGGTGAGTGCAACACTATCCTAAGTGCCTATACTTTGTATAGGCACTTAGGATAGTGTTGCACTCAGCCATCGATTTGCTTTGGTGCATATTGTGTACACAGGTATGAAGATACTATCTATGTTGATATGAATGGCGTTTTGCCCCCCCCCCCCCCCGCCTTTCAAAAGCATTTCAGTCATTTCATGGCGATATTTTACATATTTATGTTTGACCTGGGTTTCACTAATACAAAGCTGGAGCTCTGATGTGTCTTGCCAAATGACACTCCCACGAAGGACTTGGTGTGTCTACTAAGGTTCGAGCCGGGAGCCTCCAGGTTACGAGTCACGCGCTTTCCTATTGAGGGCCCTTATAATATATACATATGTATTTTAAGACCTGCTTTCAGTTAATTTTTGGCAGCTATCTTTCACTATATAACTCTTTACCCCACGACAAAAGAAAATGCAGACTTGTCCAAATTGAAAGCATTTGCAGACGAGAATTTAAATGTGGCCAATATGATGAAACCTGCCTTTCATATGGTAGAAAACATTGTGGGAAAAGGAGAAAATGCTGATAATCAGCATTTTCTCCTTTTCCCACAATGTTTTCTTAAGACTTTTTCACAATCTAAATGTGGCTCAAATGATGCAACTTGTCCTTCATATACGGTAGTAGAAAGCATTGTGGGAAAAGGAGAAAATGCTGATTATCAGCATTTTCTCCTTTTCCCACAATGTTTTCTAAATGCTTTTTCTGACAATGTAAATGTGGCTCAAATGGTGCAACTTGTCTCTCATATGGTAGAAAACATTGTGGGGAAAAGGACAAAATGCTGATTATTAGCATTTTCTCCTTTTTCCACCTTTTCTAAAAGCTTTCCACAATCTACATGCTTTTTCATACATACTTTTTCCCACACTGTTTTCAAAGTGCTCTTTTTCACGGGGTCGGTTAAACTTGGGACTGTGTCTTAAATGGTTAAAAATCCTCTTTTCATATCCCGTGACTCACTTTCGTCATCTTCTTTTCAGAACGAATGTGATACCAACAGTTGGTGTTCCCGTGGTTTTGATAATGATGTGGATTATGATGTATTATCATCTCTGATGATGACTGATGGAGGCCATGATGACGATGACGTTGATTATGATGATGATGATGATGATGATGACGACGATGGTGATGATGATGATGACGACGATGGTGATGGCGGCCACCCCATGTATTATATATGAGCCATGATCTGACAAAATAGGGCTTAATGCATTTCTGTGATACTGTGATCATACCAAGCACGCCATCACATAATTATGGATCCATAACATTCATTTCTTCTTATAAGGTATTTAACCACGAGATAGAGCGGTCCTCGATAACGCAGAAAATTAACCGAGGACAAAAAGTATGGATTCAGGTCAGCCTGCGCGAAGTGCGCAGGCTGACCTGAATCCATACTTTTTGCAGATGCATTAAGCCCCTTTTTCACAGAACATGGTTTAGATCGGGTTGTTTGTGACTGATCTGTGTTGAAAATCGAGATCAGCATATGCAACCTACATGTTGGTGGTTCGCACAAAGCATCCACTCATTTCCACCTCCACTTCCAAAGGATCGCGCCCTTTTCAGACTCTTCGGCGCGCACAGCTTTGTACGGGTCAGGGGTTTTTTTTTTTTGCTGTCAGAGTATTTGATTTGGATGAACAGCAGGAGCGAGTAACGTATTGTTAGATCATTGAAAACTGGTAGTTACTTATGAAAAATAGCCGCTCTTTTTTCTTCGGTGGCTTTGAAAGCTATGTACAATACAACAGAACAGAACAGAATAATAATAACCGGTATTTTCTCCCTCTTTCGCCAGAAATGTCTTTTACCTCTTCAAAGATGAATCCCACCTTTGAGCAGTATCTAACTTATTTGCTGCAATTCTTTCAAGATGTACATATATCAGAGCTACAGATAGAGGGGGAAATTTTGATTTCAAAGTTGGAAATATTAATAATAATTCACCTCTTAACCCTATGTTATGGGTACTCATTATAATCGTCTAAATGAATATCCTAAACATGGGGTTTGGAGCTCTGATACATGTATCTCAAACTTTGACGTCTGGAGGAAATAGGCCTTACTGCTCTGCAACACGCGAAAAGGGGCTTGCGGACATTTTACGGAATATGTCGTCTCGGATTAGTCTGCGCAGTCCGTCATGACAGGCCTATCCGAGTCGGCACTTTACGGTGACAACATTAATTAGTTTTTGTCCCTCTGTAGAACTTGAGTGAAACTGAAAATCTTTCACGAGCAGAGAGTATGGTCTCGGATCAGCCTGCGCAGACTGCACAAGCTGATCTGAAACGACACTTCACGCAAATTATGTCCAAATGTCCCCTTTTTGCGCGTTGCAGGCCAATATTATAGGCCTACTGTGTGTGAATAAACTGTCGCTCTTAAAAATTCGGCAAACATTTAGGCTAGACCTACTGTTCATAGATCTGGTGATATTCTGAGAGAGAAGAAATAGTATGTACACTCTTTTTATGAAAGATGCAGGTTCTTCAAACAATATAAGTATAAGATCTAGTGATCTTCTGCTGGGCGTATTTTGAACGAAAAAGTTAGTGATTAGTATTGAACAATAGAGAAACTGAACATGTCTCGGAATGTTCAGATCAAACCTGAAATCAAAGATTATATTTACAGCTAGATCTACAGTATTTTCAAAGCTTTTGACTTATTTCTTTTTTTGCAGAAAGAGAAAAGAGGGTAGCTATGGTACTTTGATTTCTGTAGTATTGAAAGATGGCGGCTTGAAACGTCAAACATCCTGTCTTGCAAGATTTATTCGTATTGGCATTTGACAGAACTAAATTTGCACCGCCGTTAGGACTAATTTTCATTTTTCAGTTTTATAACTTGCAGGTGAATGATTATTTTTGTATTTTGGTATTCATTGCGGTGTATATTTGATGTATAATTCCAAGAGCAAAGAAAAATTAGAAACCGGACTAACCTAATAATCGGACATGTCAGGATAACCAAAGGACAAGATCGTACTCCATGTCTTACGCAAAAAGAAACTATTTTGCCACAGTCAAGTTTTTTAATAAAACAGACAGAAAGAAAATGTGCTTTTTTCCCACCTTATTGCCCTTTCTAAAACATTTGAAAACCTGCAACCTTAAAGCCTGTATTGATTTGAACCATTAACAGTAGTTGGTGACTGATGTGCTCAGTACTGGTGAAGGAAATCCAGGAATCTCAGGTAGATCACTTGTAACTGGTAGGAGGATAGAATTTAGGGTTTGAATTTCATTTTTTTTTATCTATTGGCAAATTTTGGCCAGTGGCTTTTTTTTTTCCCACTCACAAAATAAAATTGGACGCATTGTTTTGAAGCGCAGCATGCCTACCAATGGTAAGGAACCAACACCCAGTACGAACTGTTTAATTCTATTCTATTACATAACCTGTGGACTACAGACAACAACCAAACAAAGGAAAATATATATTAATAATCAAAACCTGAAAATTAATTATGAAAATATAGCTATCAATTCAATTCCAGTTGAATATCTGTTCTGATGTATGTTAAATTTCTGTAAAATTTACATTGGTTGATGATTTTATAAATTTATTGTGAAAGTATTACATCCAAATATCATTGTGTGTGTCTGTCAACCAGTTTCGCGAGTCCCGCCACTTTCAACTTGCTTCTCGTTATTTGTGCATGATAATTTTTTCATGGAAGGTTGACAAATATTTCTGTTGTGTAGTCAGAGACTACCTCATGATTCAGTCAGTCTGTAGACTGCAAATGGATGTCATAGATTAATAATTATCCAGCACTGTGCTTGATAGATATAATGCATGATGGGGATGTTTTTAGCCCTTTACCACACAGCACAATTTCAGACAGGTCTTCATTCATGGAATTCACGGTGGACAAAACACATGTTTTTTGAATGATAATACTTGTTCCTGAAAAGGTTGAAAACATTGTGGGAAAAGGAGAAAATGCTGATTAGCAGCATTTTCTCCTTTTCCCACAATGTTTTCAAAAGGTCATTTTCTCAAGGTCGTTAAAAGTAGGGATTGTGTGGTAAAGGGATAAAGAGGCCCTAATACTGTACTCCTTTTCAGCCAGTTTTAACTCATGCTGTCTTTATTTCATCAAAAACTAGTCATTCTTATATCACCATGCCAAATATTGCTTCTGGTGGTTGCAAGATTTACTTATATTATGGTCGATAGAAAATGCATTTCGGTGAGTTGCTGTCTTCAATGTAAACAGACTTGTCGTTTACGGTTTTGGAATTGAAGATTTTTCGATAACCGTTATACACTCAGGTACATTCGTATGATTATCATGCATTCTGTCATGTGACTATATTTGACCTTGGCCTTATGTCTGATGCAGTAAATAAAGGAAAATGGATGCTTCTCTGTTGCAACCACGATTTTCAGACCGAGGTCACGGCCTATACATACAAATTACACCGTATCTGACTCTCAGCAGAAATCAATGATAAATTTCCGTGACGCACTGCCTTTGTTTACAGCTTTCATTGTCAGACAGTTTTCATCTGACCAATGTTCGGTTTCTAATACAAATTTGCCTGTTTCTTCTTTTCATTTACAACATATATGTCAGTAACTTATCTATGTTTACACAAAGGATTGATTTCTGTACCATTCTAAATTGTTTGAAATTTAACAGCGTTTTTGCTCACTGACTGTAGACGGGCATCTTTAAACTTTTCTCAGAGCATCGTTCATTTATAAAAATGATTAGAAAACTAAGAGGACAAAATGCCAAAATCATGTGAGTGCATGACCATTTACTGTACAATTTCCTATTTTACCTTACCATCCTACTGTATACTTTGGGGAAAAGGGTGACACTTCAACATGTTACTCTATTTTTCTGTGGAGAGCCATACTTGGTATTGAATTGATAGCTCCAGATAGTGATTTTGATTTCAAACTTTAAAATATTAATTATTCTCCACTCAACCCTATATTGTGGTTACCCGTTAGAATCATCTCGAGTAACCAGCTATGTAAAGAGTAAAAAACATCATTGGAATGAATACTAAACAAACTCAATGTTATTTTGATAACTGTAATTCATTCCAGATTATGAAGTTTACCAAGATCTTTGCATGCGCCTACCTGACAACTCTCGTCAGTTTATGTCTAGCAGCGCCCCCAAGAATCCATCAAATAGTTGAGATGAAAGAGGACCAGCAGAATGCAGAGATGAAGGTCAACGAAAAACCTGAGAAAGTGCTCAAAGTTGACGAGATAGAGCCGCCAGATCATCTTGACGCAGTGCGATTGGAACAAGATGGAATGATCAACAAAGACTACAAAAAAGAGATATTTATAGGCGAGCATGAAGAGATAGATAAAGATGAATCAGACATAGCCGAAAGTAAACTCAAGGATATATACATGAAGTAAGATGGGTAAATCTTTTACAACATCGTCATGAGTTTTAACAGCCTTTATGGCAGCTTGACAGCATTTTCTCCTTTTCCCACAATGTTTTCAAAAGGTTTCTAGCTCAGGGTTTTAAAAAACCACGGACTGTTTGGTAAAGGGGTAAAAGTATTTCACTTAACTCTTTACCAAATGAAAAATTTTTAAACTGGACCAAATTCAAGGCATCCACGGACAAAAAATTTAATCTTATTCGTATTATGATTTCTGACTTTGATAGGGTATAAAACATTGTGGGAAAAGGAGACCAGCATTTTCTCCTTTTCTCACAATGTTTTCTATAGGCTTTTTTCTCAGGGTCGTTAATAGTCAAAAAAAACTGAAAACAGCATTTCTCACAATGTTTTCTACACTGTGTGAAGACAAATCCCATTAATTAATTCACTTTTAATATGCCTTCTGCAAATGTTGTCAATTTGAATCACTGGAAATCATTTTGTTTGGTAAAGAGTTGACTTTGTTTATTGTACAAAATGACAAAGTTTTGGACTTGTCAAAATTGAAAGCATTTGCAAAGGAAAGATTATATGTGGCTCAAATGATGGGACTTTTTCTCTGAATGAGAAGAAAATGTTTTCAAAAGACTTGCTCCTTGGGGTTTTTAAACATATTTATTTTACATTGACTGGGAAACAATATTTTACAACCTATACTAATCTCTATCAATTCTGCTTCCTGGAAACTGCACCAGTACTCGTGTCGAAAGTGTGGACCAATTAAAAGTCCATGAGGGGGATGCTGTACATCATAACCATGAACACCTCTCGGATTCAATTTCAAGATTGAATGAGCTTGAAGAAAAAGGCTATTGAAAATGTGGTGGGAAAAGGACATGCTGTTTAGCAGCATTTTCTCCTTTTCCCACAATATATGCTCCTAAAGCAGTGAGTTGCTCCACACAGGTGGTCTCTATGGAAGGCTGAAATGTTCTGTCCAATCAAAAGTTTGGTGTGTTTATGTACTTCACTATCAGTTTGTCAGTTGGCAAGTCTGTTAGATGTTTTATTTTTTCAGTTTATTTACTGACTGGTCAATATGTCAGTTGGCAGGTCTTTTGGATGATTTACACGTATATGATTGGCTTGGTATTTTAGGTGCTTTAATTATATGGATATTGATGTTTTTCTTTTTTTTTTTTTTTTTTTTTAAAGAATTGACGCTGACCAAAATAACAAGATATGTTTCCCAGAGATTGAAAGCTGGATTGTAGATAGGACTCAACAACATTTTGATGAAGCTCTAGAAGAAAACAACAAAGTGTTTCTTCACATGGATCCAGATGGAAATGGTTTGTATATATAATCTCATATGATAAAAGTTTTTGTTTGGTTGTCCATTTATTAGATTGCCTTGCCAAGTAGCTCGGTGGTTAGTGTATCTGACACATGACTTTGTACATGCAAGGTCACTATTGGGTTACAGCAAACTATCTTTGCGGCTAGTTTTTGGGGCTATTTCTTTGCGGCTAGTTTTTGCCTGTTACCGCTGATGCATGTGAGAAGAGTATTCAGTGACTTGGAAAGGCAATTATGTCAGTACTGCTGTGACAAAGCCAGGAAACACCTGCAAGGGTACTCTGATGGCTATGACATTTTTGCTATAAGACCAAAGCTGTCAAAACAGTGTTAAGATCCAATACATAATTACCCTTTACTGAAAAATCCAGTATTTTAACAGCTCTTTGGAAAAAGATTTCTGACAAAAATATGGGAAATAGAAGAGAATGCCAGGGAACCAGTATTTTCTCCTTTTCCCAAAATGTTTCCAACCCTTCTAAGAATGAAGTCCAATCTTCTGGTCACATTTATTTTGTAAGGGCTCGCAATCAGGAAAAGTCTTGATATATTGTTTACCACCCTTTCAACTCTTTACCAGTATTTAGACTGGTCCAAACTGGTTACCAGCATTTTCTCCTTGTCCCAGAGTGTTTTCAAAAGGCTGTTTTCCCAGGGTTGTTAAAAGTCGGGAATCAGTTGTAAAGAGTTAAGACAAAAATCATCATTTAAACAAGATTTATTGCAAATACTTTCAACTTGGATGAATCCAAAATTTTGTTGTTTAGTAAAATATTAACTCTTTCCCAAACAAGCCCTGGTTTTTACGTGTCTGCAGTACAAGTTTTTTGAAAACACTGTGGGAAAAGAAGAAATTGCTCGTAGCGAGTGATTTCTCCTTTTCCCACAGCATTTTCTACCCTTTTTAAGAACTTTTTGCCATTTTGTCCAAATCTAAAATTGTCGTCTGCAAACTCTTTTGGTTTTGGAAGAGTCCAAAATTTGTTGTTTGGGAAAGGGTTAAATGTTGTGGCAAAGAGAGAAATTGCTCAATTCAAGGAGTTGCTTTGGACTCTTTGCGAAATGAAAATTTTTTACACTAGTCCAAATTGAAAGCATTTAGGGACAACAAAATAAAAGGTATGAAAAGAATTGAAACTTACCTTTGGAAGAGAAGAAAACATGGGAAAAGCAGCTAATGCTGGTTGCCAGCATTTCTCCTTTTACCACAATGTTTTCAGAAGGCTTCTTCCTAGGGGGATTGCTTGGTAAAGGGTTAACCCATTACCACTCAATCCCTACTTTTGACGCCCCTGAGAAAGAAGCCTTTTAAAAACACTGTGGGAAAAGGAGAAAATGCTGGTAACCAGCATTTTCTCCTTTTCCCACAGTGTTTTCTACCCTTTCCAGAACAAATTTCTATTTTTCAGTCACCTTTTTTCGACTACAAATGCTTTCAATTTGGACCAGTCTAAAATTTTCTCGTGTGGTAATGAGTTAAAGGTCATAATCATGTTGCATGGCATGAAGCAAAATACTGTATGCAAGAAGTAGATGAATGTTGTCTTTACTATATTACAGGCTTGGTCCATTGGAAAGAATACTATGTCCACTTTCTATTAGCGAAAGGTTTCCCGCTGGAGAGAGCGAACAAGCATGTTGTGGACTATGATGAGATCGAACTGGATTATGATGGTTTGTTTACTATTATAGTTGCCGTTGTGGCTAGTGTAAATCAAGATCAGACTGCACAAAACATGCAGTCTGATCTTTGATGTACACTGTCATCTTTGCTGAAATACTAAAAAAAAAAAACAACCACAAAATTGCATTTGTCTGGGTCTTATTCTAGACTGAAAATTTCCTTTGTTGAATAGCTGCCAACTCTTATGACATATTGACCCCTAAAGGGCTGTTCACTACTTTAGATTAGAAGATATAGTCTGATCTTGGATCAACACCATCCAATACCTGATGCTAAACTCTTTATCAAATGACAAAATTTTAGACTGGTCCAAATTAAAAGCATTTACAGATGACAGAATGCAAGTTACTGAAAATTTGAAATTTGTTTTGAGAAGGAAATAAAACGTTGTTGGAAAAGGAGAAAATGCTGGTTACCAGCATTTTCTCCTTTTCCCACAATGTTTTCAGAAGGCTTCTTTCTCAGGGTCGTAAAAACAATAGCTATGGAAATCTTTTTACAGACCTTTACAGACCTTTACAGAAAAAAAATAAAGTTGAATTTTCTGGTGTTGGTAATGGAAGAGTTAGCATACATGTATATATTTCTTTGCTACAGACGAAAGAGGTTATTAACCTGCTACCACACAGCAAAATTTTAGACCTATCCAAATTGAAAGCATTTGCAGATGACAATTTCACAGTGGCTCAAATGGTGCAATTTTGCTTTGATAGGGTAGAAAACTTTTTGGGAAAAGAGGAAAATGCTGGTTACCAGCATTTTCTCCATTTCCCACAATGTTTTCAAAATGCTTCTTCCTCAGGGGTGTTAAAAGTCATCAGTGTGTTGTAAAGGATTAAAGATTTCAAAGAAAATTCACTTGAATGCCCAAAATATAGCTGATGACTTTGACATAAGAATACCATTTACTTCTCCAGATATCTGGGTCTGTATTCACCAACCATTCTTAACCTCTTACCAAACCACAAAATTTTAGGTTTTTCAACATTGAAAGGAATTGCAGACAACAAAATAAAGGTGACTGAAAATTTGAAATATGTTTTGTGAAGGGTAGAAAACATTGTGGAAAAAGGAGAAAATGCTGGTTACCAGCATTTTCTCCTTTTCCCACAATATTTTCTAAAGGCTTCTTTCTCAGGGGTGTCAAAAGTAGGGATTGTGTGGTAATGGGTTAATTTCATTCTTAGTCTGATTCTTCATTTAGACACTGACACAGCTTCTGATTGGCTAAACCATTTGGAGTAACCAATCAAAAGTTGTGTTACAAATCTAGAAAATTCTGGAGAAAAGACTTAAGAATGTTCAATAGATTGGTTGATCAATACACACCCTGAATTTATTTTCGCTTTATTCTCTTTCTGCAGCCAGGGAGGCATTAATTCGTTACAAATTCAAATGGACAGATGCCGATATAAACCCCATGGATAACCAGTTAAATGCGCAGGAATTCCTGGCCTTCAGACATCCAGAACAAAGCGACGTAGCGCTGGACGGCATGATTAGAGCTATTATGGAATCTTTAGGTAGTACTTCTTAATAATTTTTGATATTTGATGAACTTCTTCATTTGCTTGCAATAACATATTATGAACATTTTAATCCTTTACCACACAATCCCGACTTTTAATGATCCTGAAATGAAAGCCTTTTGAAAACACTGTGGGAAAGGAAGAAAATGCTGGTAACCAGCATTTTCTTCTTTTCCCACAATGTTTTCAACCCTTCCCAAATCAAATTTCGATTTGTCAGTCACGTTTATTTTGTCCTCTTTACCAAACGACAAAATTGTAGACTGAACCAAATTAAAAGCATATGCTGATGAAAAAATAAATGTGACTAAAAATTGAAATTTGGTTTTGGAACAGTAGAAAACACTGTGGGAAAAGGAGTAAATTCTGGTTACCAGCATTTTCACCTTTTCCCACAATGTTTTCAAAAGCTTTCTTCTTCAGGGTCGTTGAAAGTCGGGATTATGTGGTTAAAGGTTAAAAGGGATTACGGATGAAGAATTAAATGTGGCTCATCGTTCGTCTGTTTTCTATCCATCCATTAGTTTTTTTTCTTATTTATGCAATTAAAGTCTGAATTTATGTTTGGGTTTTCACGAAACTTGCACAGTTTGTTAATATCATCAATAGATTGAACCCTATTGATATCTGGCAAAATATTATGAAAAAACATGCCAATTAAAGTTGAAAAATTTTCATTTCTTCTACATACAATAAAATCCACATTTTAGGTCAGATTTTCATGAAACTTCCACAGTTGCTTTATATTATCAATAGCTTGAACCCTGTTGATTTGGAAAAATAAAAGAAAAAAACGACGAACCGTTAATGACAAGAAGCAAGTTAAAGTTGAAATGTTGCATTTCTTGTTTATCCTATTAAGTCCATATTTGTGATTTGATTTTTCTTTTTTGGTTATTGCAGACACAGATGGGGATGGTTTTTTGACAGAAAAGGAGTTTGTATCTCTGGCACTTGGTGAAATTGATGATGAAGAACGTAAGAAGTTAGATAAAGAATGGAAGAATGAGAGAGAAACTGAATACAGAAATTCTATCGATAAAAACCATGATGGAAAAGTGACAAAAGAAGAGTTAAAGGTATTTATACCACACTGTTTCAATGGTCTATGATGATAGACTTCAATCCTATTGGAGTCTTTAAACCCGGTTCACACAGTCCCAAGGTGTTAATACCCTGAGAAAAAGTTTCAGAAAACATTGTGAGAAAAGGAGAAAATGCTGTTAACCAGCATTTTCTCCTTTTCCCACATTGTTTTCTACCCTTCAACAGACGAAGTCTATTATTTTTCTTTCTTAACTCTATACCACACAGACTGCACACAGTCCCGACTTTTAATGACCCATAGAAAGAAGCCTTCTGAAAACATTGTGGGAAAAGGACAAAATGCTGGTAACCAGCATTTTGTCCTTTGTCTACAATGTTATCTACCCCACTGGGCACAAATTTCAATTTATGAGTTGATTTTATTTTATTGTTTGCGACTGCTCTCAATTTTGACCAGTCTAAAATTATGTTGTTTGGTAAAGAGTTAATATATTGCTGTCCGTATTTTTTTGCCGAGTTAAGAAAATTTTAATATACCTTAATTGTAAAAGTGTGAACTTTCCATTGTCTAAAGATGTACGGTTATGTGGCTTAATTTGGCGAATATGTGAAAGAATGTTTGACAGTTTAGAAACAGGATCAGACTGTCCTATTTGTACAGCCTAATCTTTATCTTCACCAGTCAACTTAAGTCTTTCATGCCCAGCTCCCATAGCTCATTCTCAGGACTTGAGAACAAGGGGTGGCAGGTTCAATCCTTAGCTCGGGAAATTCCTTTCCAAGGATCGATGATAGTCATTGCGACAGGGTTCATTCCTTTCTCACTGCTGACTTTTGCATCTACAATAGTTATGTGGGAAAGCAGCTTGAAGCTTGGTAGAAATAATGTATGGAGTACTTGTAAAAGCAACTCCAGGAATGCATGGATAGGTGCACTGTCTGCCATGATATAATTGAAATAATGTTACAAATGGAATTAAATCTTTGCCACACAATCCTGACTTTTAACGACCCTGAGAAAGAAGCCTACAAAAAACCTTGTGGGAAAAGGAAAAAATGCTGGTAACCAGCATTTTCTCTTGTTCCCACAATATTTTCTACCCTATCAAAGTCAGAAATCACCATATTAACAAGATTGATTTTGTTGTCTGCAGATGCTTTAAAATTGGTTCAGTCCAAAAATTTGATGTTTGGTAAAGAGTTAACCCATTACCACACAATCCCTACTTTTGATGCCCCTGAGAAAGAAGCCTTTAGAAAACATTG
This sequence comes from Tridacna crocea, assembly GCA_943736015.1. Classification (NCBI taxonomy): domain Eukaryota; kingdom Metazoa; phylum Mollusca; class Bivalvia; order Cardiida; family Cardiidae; genus Tridacna; species Tridacna crocea. The sequence goes on along the minus strand of OX031072.1, from coordinate 4,452,739 downwards.
TGAAAAAAGGAGAAAATGCTGGTAACCAGCATTTTCTCCTTTTCCGACAATGTTTTCTACCCTTCACAAAACAAATTTCAAATTTGCAGTCACTTTTCTTTTGTCGTCTGCAAATGCTTTCAATTTGGACAAACCTAAAATATTGTTGTTTGGTAATGAGTTAAACACCATACAATCAATCAATCAATCAAGCAAGTTTTCATAGTGTCTTAAAAGTGGCTTTTGGACTTTCACTTCTACTGGTTGGTTTCTTTCAGAAATACATAGATCCCAGGAACCCAGATCAAGCCAAAATTGATACCAGGAATCTATTGAAAGAAGTTGACGATGATGGTGACGATTGTATTTCATGGGAGGAAGTCGTCAATAACAGGAATTTTTTTATCAATAGCAAAGTTGTCAACATCAAGAAAATATTACATGATGAGTTTTGATCATTTTATACTTAGCTCCATCGGCAGACAACCGGTGTGCCGATATCATGGGTTAGTACTTGTTGTGCTTCCACCTATGCATGTGATACAAGGCCATCATGGCCTCCTTGTTCGGCGCTGTCCTAACTCGTTACCACATGATTCTGAGTTTTAATGACCCTGAGGAAGAAGCCTTCTGAAAACAGTGTGGGAAAAGGAGTAAATGCTGGAAACCAGCATTTTCTCCCTTTCCCATAATGTTTTCTACCCTATCAGAGAATTCAAGATGGTTAATACTAATATCTATAGAGCCCCAGATAAGGGGGGTGGGAGGGAATGGTGTTTTAAATCCTTTAGTTCACTTTTAAACCCTATGTTTTGGGTACTCATTAGAACCATATTGATCACATGATTCTAATGAATACCCATATCATAGGGTTTGGTGGATAATAATTAATATTTTGAATTTTAAAATCAAAATCACTCCCTCTATCTGGAGCTCTGAATCAATTGTCTTCTGTAAATGTTTTGTATTTGGAAGCGTCTAAAATTTGTCATTTGAGGGCCGTTCATATTTTTATGATCAAACCTCAGGCCTCTGAAATTCCATTGGTCTATTACAGGATAAAGAATTTTTCATTGGTCTATCAAGGGATTAAAGAGGAAATTTTTTTATCGGACACCGTTACTATAAATAGCACATTGGTGTTTGGTTATTTCCGTTTATTTATTGTCGCTACCGGTTGCCCATCTGAGTGACGCCCCCAAAAGACGGTTAGTTGTTACGGTGGATAGTGCAAGGATACAGGTCGAAACTACTGAGAGCTACGCCTGGTTCTTTAACGTGCTTGGCGTATAGCACCGTCACACAGGACCTCGGTTTAATGTCTCATCCGAAAGACTATTAATAATAATTTTAGTTGGCCAGCCAGGGATTCGAACCCACAACCTGTAGTGACCCGAAACATTGTGTTCGCGAGTCCTACGCTCTACCTACTGAGCTATATCGGCTGTTAAGCACATTGGTGATTCCCTCTTTATTCTATATAATATTATTATGTACTGCAAAGAAGCAGTTGTCACTGTGCTATATATAGTAACGGTGTTGAAAATTTCACTATTCCGTAATACATACAGGCGATGCACCAATATCCTTTCATATGTGTTCAAAGATCAACCAAGGAAAATTTTATTATTCTGGCATGGATCAATGGAAATTCGTAGGCCTGTGATCAAACCAAAAGGCTTCCTTCAAATGTTTGTTGAAACTCTGAAATGTTTGGTAAAGATTTGATCCTCTTTGATGGAAAAAAAACTCAAGAATTACTTTTCCCCTTCTGAGATAATAATGGTGGACAGAAGCACAATCCAAGATCTGATATTGTTTCAAAGACATATTTTGTCATGTGTTAACCCTTTACTCCATCGATACTCATTTTTACGCATTGTTTGTAAGAGCCTTTGGAAAACATTGTGGCAAAAGGTGAAATTGCTCGTGACGAGCAATTTCACCTTTTGTCACAATGTTTTCTATGCTATCAAAAGGCGTCATATACACATAAGAAATGGCTTGATCCTTGCTGTTATTTAGGGGCAATTATACATACGATAAATGCCTTATGGGGTAAAGGGTTAAGATTTATCATAGATACATAGATATAGGGAAATCTTGCTCAATGATTGTAATTTCTATTGATAATGTCAGTTATATTATATGTTTTCCTGTATATATACATGTAGCTGAAAGAGATATATATATTGTGGACTATCTTGTCTGTCTGTTTGTGCAATATTTGTCATTGGCATCAATATGTTTCATGTCGTTACAATGCATATTTACCATTAAAGATAAAAACTCAAGACATATAGATTGAAAACATTTGCAGACAATAAATTAAATGTTGCTCATATGATTTAGTTTGTCTTTAATATGGTAGAAAACATTGTGGGAAAAGGAGAAAATGCTGGTTACCAGCATTTTCTCCTTGTCCCACATTGTTTTCAGAAGGGATCTTCCTCAGAGTCGGCATTGCATAACTTTGTTTGGTAAAGAGATAAGTTACTTGTGAGGACTGTGTAAAGTTATGATCAGACTTTAAACAGCTTGTAGTTACATACATACCCGGTTCCATTTAGATAATTTTTCCTTTTATATATTTAGACTTTACTCTATCAAAAATGAGGGTCATTTTTGACAAAGTAATGTTCAAATATAAAGAAGGAAAAATGATGGGATTGGAAGCCAGGCTAATATCTGACCAGCACTATCCAGCACTGTAACAGTGTTCTACACAGGCAGGGGCTGTGGGAAATTGTCTGATTGAGTTACCCAAACATCCCAATCATTGTATACACATTTGTGATGTCTCTATCTTGTTTATTCCGGAATCAGTCGTTTGCACATTTTTGTCACTTATTTTAAAATGTCCCCTATTTCTGCCAATTAATGGGATTATTGTCCCTTTTTTGAAAAATTCTTGACAGAAGATTGCAGTATTATGTGAGATAGTTTAATATTTTGGTCTTTCTTTGCAAACTGAAGGTGTCTTCGGTACTTTTTGGAGTTCAATGCATTTTTTTCACTAAACATATTGTGAAAGACACAGATGTCAGCCAAAAAAGGTTAACTCTTTACCAAACAACAAAATTTTAGACTTGTCCAAATTGAAAGCTTTTGCAGATGCCGAAATTTGCCTGTGTCAGGTCAGAAAACATTGTGGGAAAAGGAGAAAATGCTGGTTACCAGCATTTTCTCCTAATCCCACAATGTTTTCAAAAGCTTTCTCGTCCAGATTCTTTAAAAGTTGGGATTGTTTGGGAAAGAGATAAGTCTCTAATTCCACTACTAGGCTCAACAGACAGAAGTCCATTATTTTGCTAAGTTGAGTCTGAAATGTTGTGTCAACTCAGGCTTTGAGAATGTGGCTAAGGTCTGTTCATGTCTGTGGAATGTGTCTTAAATAACCAACTTAATGTGTCATAAAATGTGTCTGTTTTTGCATTTGAGCAAAATAAGACATTTAAGTTTTTCCTTAACCCTTATGCTGCTAAATAACTAAAATTAAATTTTAAACTTGATATCATGAACACAAATATTACTATTTTGATGTTATGCTTTTGGGAATAATATCTCCTCATCGGACAGAGTAGGTCAAAGATCAGACTGCACATTCTGTGCAGTCTGATCTTGATCTTCACTGTCCGCAAAAGGTCAGTTAGTCGCATTTAGCAGCCTAAGGGTTAAGATGGGGCTGTCTCTAGTGTTTTAATTTTTCTTGATTGGAAAGAAGTCAGAAAAGAATTTTATTACACGAGAAAACATTGGGGAAAGAGTATCATTAATGAGGCATCTTTTACAGACAATCACTTATCCACCTGTGTTTCATGGATTGGAAAATATTTGTAGTTACTGAAATATTATTGTATAATTGAAATATTGTTGTATAGAGGGAAAAATAAGCTTGAGGTCATGGTGATAGTGATATTTGATCTGCAATGTACTTTCTCTTTTATTTTTTTTCTGTAGATTTAAGAATAATCTGAAAAAAAAGATCAGCATATAGATAATTAATGCTTACCTACACAGAAAATGTTTGAAACTTGTTGACTTAGTGATTGCTTGCAGATGACAAATATGTCTTGAATTAGGGAATACGTCTCTATAGGAAATGTGGGAAATGGAGAAACTTCTGGTTACCAGCCTTTTTTTCCTTTTTTCACAGTGTTGTCGAAAACCTTTTTTTTCCTCAGGGTCTGTATAGATAGTGGTTTGTTTGTTAAAGGGTGAATAATTGAATGAATGATACCCTTACAACTTACACTTATAAGAAGCATAATATTGTCAACATGTTTGGCTTTTTATGGCAAAGTCATTCTGTAACAGATATCTGATCTGTACCCCACACAGTTAGGACTTTCCATATCCCTACAGCAGGTGTTAACTCTTTATTACAATATCCCAAGTTTTAAAGACCCAGAACAGACAGACTTGTTAATCCTTTACCAGATGACAAAATTTAAGCCATGTTCATATTGAAAGCATTTGCAGATTCCAAGAGTCGTCAAAAATCGTCATTATTTGGTCAAGGGTTAAAACATTGCATTTAAAGGAGAAAATGCTGGTAACCAGCATTTCCTCCTTTAAACTCCATTTCCTTTTTTTTAACCCATTACCACACAGTCCCGACTTTTAACGACCTTGAGAAAGAAAGCTTTTGAAAACATTGCGGGAAACGGAGAAAATGCTGGTAACCAGCATTTTCTCCTTTCCTACAATGTTTTCTACCATTCACAAAACAAATTTCAAATTTTCAGTCACTTTTATTTTGTTGTCTGCAGGTGCTTTCGATTTGGACAAACCTAAAATTTTGTCGTTTGGTAATGAGTTAAACATATGATCCATAATTTGGGCCATATTTCATTGGTCATCTGCAAATGTTTGGCTTGGGCAAGTGTTAAAAATTGTGTTAAAAACTTTAATCATTTGATTTTTATACCCCGCAAAAAAAATAATGTTTTTGGGGGTATACTGGAATTAGCATGTCTGTCTGTGTGTCCATCCATGTGTCTGTCTGTGTGTCTATCTGTCTACAGAATACTTGTAATTCCCTGTTTCTGTCAAAGCGCTGGTGGGGGTATCAAGTCACATTCAGTGACAGCTCTAGGTTTTTCTCTCAGAAATTTTCTCATACATATATTGAACAGTTTCTTCTATGAAGAAATTTATGTACATTTGGGGCTGTGTGATAATTATAAAATATTTAAAAGATTATTCTAGTCGTAGACCTATCCCTTCAATGTGAAGTCTGTACGGTAGAATGCTTCGTTTAGACATATCACACCCTAGTCCAAGTTGCAAAAAAATACTTTAACCCATTACCACACAATTCCTAGTTTTGACGACCCTGAGAGAGAAGCCTTCTGAAAACAGCATTTCCTCCTTTTCCCACAATGTTTTCTTCCCTTTCCAAAACAAATTCAGATTTTTTGACTCACACTAATTTTGTCGTCTGCAAATGCTTCCAGTTTGGACTAGTCCAACATTATGTCATTTGGTAAAGAGTTAAAAGATTATTCTAGTCTTAGACATGTCCCTTTGATGTTAACTCTGTACTGTACAATGAGTCGTTTAGACATATCACACTCAGGTCCAAGTTGCAGAAAAATATTTTAACCCATTACCACACAATCCCTACTTTTGACGCCCCTGAGAAAGAAGCCTTTTGAAAACACTGTGGGAAAAGGAGAAAATGCTGGTGACCAGCATTTTCTCCTTTTCCCACAGTGTTTTCTACCCTTCCCAGAACAAATTTCCATTTTCTAGTCACCTTTATTTTGTCGTCTGCAAATGCTTTCAATTTGGACCAGGCTAAAATTTTCTCGTGTGGTAAAGAGTTAAGGAAAGGAATGTGTTTATTTATGAACATATTATGAAAAACAATGTTAGAAAAGGACCGATTGCTTGTGATCAGCAATTGCTTCTTTTTACATGGTGTTTTTGTAAGTTTCAGGTGTGTCTAAGATGTATATGTGTGGTAAAGGGTTGATTTTTGTCGGGAGAAGTCGGTTTAAGATTTCATAAAATTGGACATAATTTATAGTATTGGAATTCCAGATTATATTACATATCATAGGCATAAAACAAACCATTCCATTTATGTTGATTATTGTTATATAGTGTGTGTTTATGAGTGATATTTATTTTGATTTTTTCAATTTTTCATGTGCATGCGAAAAATGTAAATGTGATACAAATGAATTTAACTCTTTACCACACAATCCCGAATTTTAACAACCCTGAAGAAGAGATCTTTTGAAAAGATTGTGGGAAAAGGAGAAAATGCTGGTAACCAGCATTTTCTCCTTTTCCCACAATGTTTTCTACTCTTGTAAAGTCAAATTTCAATTTTTGAATTATGTTTATCTTCCCATCTGCAAACGCTTTCAATTTGGACAAGTTTAAAATTTTTCCATTTGGGAAAGAGTCAAGGTCTTTGACTTGACAGAAAACTTTGTGGGAAAAGGAGAGGATGCTGGTTACCAGCATGTTCTCCTTTTTCCACAATGTTTTCAAGAAGCTTTGTTAAACCTCTGATTGTTTAGTGAAGGGTTAATACCTTGATTTTCTGATGTTATGCCTTTACAAGAGGAATGTTTTTAGAGGTATACTGGCAACACACAATCTGTCTGTCCGTCAGCGGAATGCAGACATGGATATTTGTGATGCAAAATGTCTCATTTTGCTTTCATAATATTGAAACTGTATTTATACAAGACACAAACATGTATATGCGAAGTTTAATTTCTTGATGTCTGTCTTTAGCTTCTCTGGCACATTTTATTTCATGTCCCTATGTGTGTTGTTAGTTTTATATTTCAAACATCTTCTTTAAGTCTGTACCAAACATCAAAATTATAGACTGGTCCAAACTGAAAGCATCTGCAGATGACTAAATAAATGGGAGTGAAAAATAGAAATTTGGTTAGGGAAGGGTAGAAAACATTGTGGTAAAAGGAGAAAATGCTGGTTACCAGCATTTTCTCCTTTTACCAAAATGTTTTCTAAAGACTTCTTTTTCAGGGTCATTAAAAGTCTGGATTTAGTGGTAAAGAGTTAAAATTCAATTATGTGTATGGCACATTTGTTCTCAGACAGTTGAACAATACAGGGCCATCACAGCTCTCTTGTATATATATATCCCTGGTATACCACTTATGTCTATGACAAATTTATTTGTAAGACAGAAGAGCAATGCAGGGCTGTTGTGGCCCTATTGTCTCTTGCAATTTAAAGGATTTCGAGAATAATTGCCTTGGTATACTAATTATGTGTATGACAAAATTGTTTATAAGGCAGTGGAGTGATAAAAGGCCATCATAGCCCTATTGTTACTTGTAAAGTTAGGAATATTTTGAGAAAAGCAGCACTAATGTACCTTCAACTGACCAGAATACTGTATACAGGATATAGGATGCAAAAATATCCAAATCGCAAAAATTTTCACCGAAACAGTGTACATCCTGAACTCTTGTAATATTTAATTGATCTTGCAATATTATTTTTTTTTTATGTTTTATGTTTTATGTTTTAAAGTAAGTTCCCTGTGTAGCATCCTGTTTTGTTTTATCATTTAATTCTGTGTTTTATATTAATTTATGTATTTTCTGCCCTGTGATCTGAGATTTATGTCCATGTATTTTATGAATTGTTAGTTTTTCAATGTACATGTATTAACTACCCTGTAGTACAAGGCTCTAGTAAACATTTCAGGAAAGGAGAAAATGCTGGTAACTAGCATTTTCTCCTTTTCCTCAATGTTTTCTATCCTATCAAACTAAAATTCAATCAGATAGAGAACCTTTTATTCGTTCTCTGCAAACTTTTAGTTTGGAAAATTCTAAAACTTTGTCTACAGATAAGTTAACCCTTTACCAAACTACAAAATTTAAGACTAGTCCAAATTGAAAACATTTGGTTAACTCTTTACCAAACGACAAAATTTTGGACTTGTCCAAATTGAAAGCATTTGCAGACAACAAAATAAATGTGAATTAAATACTGAAATTTGATTTGGAAAGAGTAGAAAACATTGTAGGAAAAGGAGAAAATACTGGTTACTGGTTACCAGCATTTTCTCCTTTTCCTACAATGTTTTCAAAGGCTTTTTTTCCCAGGGTCGTTAAAAGTCGGGATTGTGTGGTAAAGAGTTAAGGCAAAATAAATGTGACAAATTTTGAAGATTGTTTTGGGAAGGGTAGAAAACATTGTGGAAAATGGAGAAAAATGCTGGTTATCAGCATTTTCTCCTTTTCCCACAGTGTTTTCAAAAGTCTTCTTTTTTTCAGGGTTGTTAAATGTTGGATGTGAGGTAAAGGGTTAATCTTTTTTTTTGAGTCTAACAGTACCTGATAATGGCCTATAATTATATGTAAATAAAATAAAGGAGCCATTCTCTGTCAAAAGGGGGGGTTTAACTCGTTACCAAACGACAAAATTTTAGACTGGTCCAAATTGAAAGCATTTGCAGACGACGAAATAAAAGTAACTGAAAATTTGAAATAGGTTTTGGGAAGGAAAGAAAACATTGAGGGAAAAGGAGAAATTGCTGGTTACCAGCATTTTCTCCTTTTCCCTCAATGTTTTCAGAAGGCTTCTTTCGTAGGGTAATTAAAAGTCGGGATTGTGTGGTAAAAAGTTAATGCAGCTCCACGATCCATTTTACTATGCAAGTCATCACATAATTAGGGATCCATTAAACCATTCTGTCTAACAATCAAGTGAACTTGAGATAGAACAGTCATCAGACATGCAGAAATATAGAAATAGCCAAAAGCTTGGACCCGTGTCAGCCTTCGCAGACTATACAGCCTGACATGGGTTGATACTGTTTGTAGATTTGTTAAACCCCCTTTTTACAGAGCATGGCTCAAGTACAAGTATTTATGAAGGTGTAAAATTGTTTTCAATTAAGACTGTACAATAAAAGAGGGTTACTGTTAACACATTGTTGTTTTTGTTCTTTTATATCCATAAGGAGTTTCAGATGCTTTCACCATCAAACATAGTTTCAAAAAAAGAACAGAGTAGCATAATTTTCTTCACCATTTACCAAACAACCTGTGCTTTGAGAGACCTTAGGAAAAAAAAAACGTTTCAAGCCCTTAAAATACAATCACGAGTTTTTAAGACCCTGTACAACAGAATGCATAGAATGAATAGCGTTTAAAAGGCCTGTCGACAACTTAGGGCATATTGGGCGCACTTACTTAAACCCTGTATAAGAATGCTTTTGAAAACATTGCAGGAAAAGGTGAAAATGCTGGTAACCAGCATTTTTTCCATTTCCTGCAATGTTTTTTACCCTTCCAAGGGCAATTTCTGTTTTTGAGTCAAATTTTATTTGTCCTCTGCAAAATGCTGAATATTAAAATTTGTTGCATGGGAAAGTGTTTAAAAAAGAATAACAAGGGAAAAGGAGAAAATGCTGGTTTTAAGCATTTTTCTGTTTTTCTCATGAATATTTTCTTATACTTCATAAATGATCTATTGCAAAAACCACATCCGGATTGTTGTCTGCAAATACTTTTAGTTTGAGCAAGTCTAAAATTATATTGTCTTCTATTGTGTCAGGGGCTTTTCCCAGAAGCCCTTTGAAAGTACTCATTAAAACTAATCAATTTAGGAATGATTCTTTAGAATTTACATTACAGATACCAAACTAACTTTGAATAAAGAATAGTATGAGACATAAATACATATGTACATAATATTGTACGCCATGCACTAGCATATAAAGTGGTTTTAACCCTTTACCAAACAACAAAATTTTGGACTGGTCCAAATTCAAAGCACTTGAAGACGACAAAATAAACATAACTCTAAAATTAAAATTTGTTTCAAGCAGGGTAGAAAACATTGTTGGAAAAAGAGAAAATTCTGGTTACCAGCATTTTCTCCTTTTCCCACAATGTTTTACAAAGGCTTCTATCTCAGGGTTGTGAAAACCAGGGATTGCTTGGGAAAGAGTTAACTCTTTACCACACGAGAAAATTTTAGAAAAGTCCAAATTGAAAGCATTTGCAGACGACAAAATAAATGTGACTGAAAATTTGAAATTTGGTTTGGAAAGGGTAGAAAACATATTGGGAAAAGGAGAAAATGTTGGTTACCAGCATTTTTTCCCTTTCCCACAATGTTTTCAAAAGGCTTCTTTCTCAGGGTCGTTAAAACTTGGGATTGTTTGGTAAAGAGTTAAGTAAAGTGCCTGCCACTCACAAAAAAACTCTAAATCTCTCCAGCACCAAGTATGCAATAATCATGTTGACCTCTCTGCAAATGAAAGTACAACAGAAATGAAGATCTCGATCCCTGTCATTCTCTCTGTCACTCTGGGCCCCTCATTCTTGACATTCCCAAATCTTTTGAGACCTTAACTCATTACCAAACGACAATATTTTAGGCTTGTCCAAATTGAAAGCATTTGCAGACGACAAAAGCTACTAAAGATTTTAAATTTGTTCTGGGAAGGGTAGAAAACACTGTGGGAAAAGGAGAAAATGCTGGTTACCAGCATTTTCTCCTTTTCCTACAGTGTTTTCAAAAGGCTTCTTTCTCAGGGGCATCAAAAGTAGGGATTGTGTGGTAATCTGTCCAGCACCAAGTATGCAATAATCATGTTTACCTCTCTGCAAATGAAAGTACAACAGAAATGAAGATCTCTATCCCTGTCATTCTCTCTGTCACTCTGGGCCCCTCATTCTTGACATTCCCAAATCTTTTGAGACCTTAACTCATTTCCAAACGACAATATTTTAGGCTTGGCCAAATTGAAAGCATTTGCAGACGACAAAATAAAAGTGATTGAAAATTTGAAATTTGTTTTGTGAAGGGTAGAAAACATTGTGGGAAATGGAGAAAATGCTGGTTACCAGCATTTTCTCCTTTTCCCACAATGTTTTCTGAAGGTTTCTTTCTCAGGGGTGTCAAAAGTAGGGATTGTGTGGTAATGGATTAACACACATATTTACTCTTTACCAGAGAATAAGGTAGAGAACCAGTCCAAATAGAAAGCATTTAACCCTTTACTCCATAGATACTCATTTCTACGCACTGCTTGTAGGAGCCTTTTGAAAACATTATGGCAAAAGGTGAAATTGCTCGTGACAAGCAATTTCATGTTTTGTCACAATGTTTTCTGAGCTATCAAAAGATGTCATATACACATAAGAAACGGCTTTATCCTTGCTGATATTTAGGGTCAATTAGAGATACCATAGAAATGCCTTATTGGGTAAAGGGTTAAAGGTTACAACTTAACTCTTTACCAAATGACAAAATTTTGGACTGGTCCAAGTTGAAAGCAATTGCATGCGACAAAATAAATGTAACTCGTAAATTGAAATATGTTTCCAGCAGGGTAGAAAACATTGTGGGAAAAAGAAAAAAATGCTGGTTACCAGCATTTTCTCCTTTTCCTTAAATGTTTTCAAAAAGGCTTCTTTTTCCAGGTTGTAACAATCAGGGATTGTTTGGTAAAAGGTTAAATGTTTAAATGATGAAATTTGTCTATGTAAAGAGTGGAAAACATTGTGGGAAATAGAGAAAATACTTATTACCAGAAAAATGCCTATTATCAGTATTTTCTCCTTTTCCTACAGTGCTTTCAAAAGCCCTTTTTGACAGGGTGGCTAGAACTGGGAATTGTGTGGTAAAAGGATAAACACGGTTGATTGCTAATATTTACCTTTAAACAGCTAAAAAGTGGGAAAGTGATACATGTATCTTCAACTGAAAAGGAAAGAAAACACTTGATACCTAATCAAACTGTCCAAAAATCAAATTAACTCTTTACCAAACCACACAATTTAAGATCAGTTCAGATTAGAAGCATTTGCAGACGACAAAAATAATGTGACTGAAAAAAAACTGAAATTTATTTCACGAAGGGTAGAAAACATTGTGGGAAAAGGAGAAAATGCTGGTTACCAGCATTTTCTCCTTTTCCCACATTATTTTCAGTGGGCTTCTTTCTCAGGGTCATTAAAAGTCTGGATTGTGTTGTAAACGGTTAAATAATAGATGAAAAAGAGTCTTTCAAAACCTTATATAACAGCTGCTGTCTACTTCTGCATCTCAATTTCAGTATAAACATATATTTCAATTTCAGTATAAACACATATCTCAATTCCAGTTAGACATGAATCTCAATTCCAGTATACATATATCTCAATTTCAATATAATTATGTAACTCAATTCCAGTGTGAATACATATGTCAATTCCAGTATAAACATGTATGTATCTCAATTCCAGTATAAACATATATCTCAATTTCAGTATAAACACATATCTCAATTCCAGGATAAACATCTATCTCAATGCCAGTATAAACACATATCTCAATTTCGGTATAACCATATACATGTACATGTATCTCAATTTCAGTATAAGCACATAACTCAGTTCCAGTATAAATGTGTATCTCAATTTCAGTATAAACAACAATACCCATGAAAACTAGATGGAAAAAGTGGAAGAAAGTAACCCATATAGTGCCTGTGGGGCCAAATTAAATCAAGATCAGATTGTTCAGGGTGTGTAAGCTGATCCTTGATCTTCACTGTTAGTTTTGCTGACTCATTTCCTTAACTCTTTGCCAAACGACAAAATTTTAGACTGGTCCAAATTGAAGCATTTGCAGACGAAATAATAAATGTGACTCAAAAATTGAAATTTTATTAAGGTAGCCTAGAAAATATTGTGGGAAAAGGAGAAAATGCTGGTTACCAGCATTTTCTCCTTTTCCTACAATATCTTCAAAAGCTTTCTTTCTCTTGGTCGTTAAAAGTGGGGATTGTGTGGTAAAGGGTTAAATTCATCCAGATTGATAGCACATACTTGCAGACAATAAATTGCAAATAAATCAAAGGTTGTAGATAAAGGAGGAATTGCTGGTAATCAGTATGTCCCCCATTTTTTATAGTGTTTGGAGAAAATGTTGGTTCTTCTCCCCATCTTCTCCTTTTCCTACTCTATGACACTGGATTATGGGGTAAAGGGTTAACTGTTTACTGAACAATCCTGTGCTTTTGCAGGGAACAGGCTTTGAATGTGTAAAGAAAAAGGCCGAAAAAAAAGGGTGGTTACTGCCTAAGTGATTCTTTACTTCCCTGCAACAGATGATATTTGAAAACACTGACAGAAAAGGAGAAAATTTTCTGTCCAAAGAGATCAAGCACTTTCTGTGAAAGTTTTCTTAAAGGTGGGTATTTAGAATTTTCAAATCACACCAAATTAAAAAATATATATGTCAATGAAATTTATATGAAAAAACAATACAAATAATCAGTAATTAAGAACCATAAAATTACAAAAAAACATTTTCTTAGTGGTATTCCCTTAAAAGGCTACGTAGCTTCTTCAGCTATTTTTAGATTTCCCGCCAAAATAAAAAAAGCATTGTGGGAATGTTAAGTGACTAATTACTATTAAATTCCATAGCATAACAAACATGTAATTATTTTCCATAATGTCTAGAACTTCGGACGCTATGTTTGAAGCACCGTCTATATATTTCCGGTATGTAAATGAGTGAGTTGCTGATGTAAAAATAAACCGTGTTTCCCTTTAGTGTAGACCTGGGTTGTAGTAAATCTCTAATTTATGTAGTTGTCGGATGGTTTTCAACTACTAGGGTTTAATGAATGAAAATTATAAGGCTTGAGAGTATAAGGATGATTTTTTTTGTATTTTTGTAAAATTTTTGTCCCAAAATCTGAAGGGCCACCTTTAAGAATGCTAGAAAGCGTTTGTTTGTTTTTTTGACTCCTACAATTTTTTCCAGATGTGGTTCATTTAAAATCTATGGAGAATGTGTCTAAAAGCTATTGTAGAAAAGGGGTTAACCAAACTGCGAAAAAATTACAATCTTAGCAATTTAAACGAAGATTGTTTTGGCTGTTATCTTATTGGCTGCTGAAGTTGGCTGTCAGAATTTCGTTTAGCCAGCAAAAGAAGTCCCCAAAAATTGGTCACGTGACAAATACACAGATTACAGCCATATTGGTTTTGAGCTTCGTGTTCAAGCTGATTAAAACAATATTTTATTGAAATTTACGAGCTGCATGCGCCAGGTAAATTATCACTCATTCCTTTACAGATATTTGTGTGGCAACTATGGAAAACATGGAAGAAAAACCGAGTATTTTGTTAAGCATCAACAGACATTGATTAAACTTCAGCTTAGCTGCTAGATGACCACTCGATTCTCGAAGTTGTCGACTATTTTTTTTTTTAACTGTTTCAAGTCAAGCATTGATCGTTACTTGTTATTAGCACAATTTTGTTGGTCGTAAACGAAGTTTTGCTATCTACTTATGAAGTTAATCTGAAGGCACAGTCATCAATGACTAATTGATATGTGCATGTTTTTGCAATGTGACTAAACAAGAAATAACATGGAAAGTGCTTTAGATATGGAACTTATTCGACTAACAGACATCACTGGTTGCAGTTCTACTGTCTCCCCTTACAATATTTTTCAACTCTAGTTGTTTCGCCCCCCTTAATCCTAGCTGTTTCGCCCTCAAACCTTTTCCTCCCCTGGTCATTTCGCCCCAAATAATTTAAGAAATAGAAAAACAAAAGTGACTGGGAACACTGGTTTGGGTAAAAGAAAGACAAGGAGCACATGATTAGGTAAACAAGCCAAGATGAGAAAATAGAAAAAAAAACGGAGAAAACCAAACAAATTGTATTGGGAGTCTAAGGAACATGACAGTTTGCAACTTCAAGGTGTCCGTGGTTGCGAGGTAGAGCGTCGGCCTTGTAACCAAAAGGTCCCGAGTTCGATCCCAGGGAGCGGGTGTCAACTTTGGGATTTTTCATTGGCACACACATTTGGCACGAGTACTGGTGTAGTACCCAGGAAGCAGAATCGAGAGAGATTAGTATAAGTTGTAAGAACTTGTTTCTCAATCGATGTACAATAAATTTGTTTAAACAAAAGGTTAAAAGACCAATACCATAACCATTGAACCAAAAAAATATCTCTTACACAGTTGTTAGAAATTGTATTTAAATCGGGACAAAGCCATACATGAAGGAGTGGTCTCCCGTAATACCAGGCATGTATATGTTGATAAGTTCTTAGAAACCAAACATTTTAAATTATGGCATTAAACCAGAAATGTGACTTGAGCCTTTTTAGCCTCCTAACATTTGCAGCAGACAAATTTGTAAACTTTTATAGAA
This sequence comes from Tridacna crocea, assembly GCA_943736015.1. Taxonomy (NCBI): domain Eukaryota; kingdom Metazoa; phylum Mollusca; class Bivalvia; order Cardiida; family Cardiidae; genus Tridacna; species Tridacna crocea. Next base: position 4,437,575 of record OX031072.1, on the reverse strand, counting down.
CATTAATACTGTAGCCAACACATCTTTAACCCTTTAAAACACAGCAGAATTTTAGACCCATCCAACTCTAAAGCATTTCCATATGAAAGTTTCATAGCCGCTCAAATGATGCAATTTTTCTTTGATAGAGGAGAAAACTTTGTTGGAAAAGGAGAAAATGATATTTACTAGCATTTTCTCCTTTTCCCACAAAATTTTCAACAGACCGCTTCCTCATAGTCATTAACAGTTGTCATTGTGAGGTACAGGGTTAAAACATGAGTTTTAGAAATTTTAGACTTGTCCAATATGTGTGGTAATGGGTTAACTCTTTACCACACGAGAAAATTTTAGACTGGTCCAAATTGAAAGCATTTCCAGACGACAAAATAAAGGTAACTAAAAAATTGAAATTTGTTCTGGGAAGGGTAGAAAACACTGTGGGAAAAGGAGAAAATGCTGGTTACCAGCATTTTCTCCTTTTCCCACAGTGTTTTCAAAAGGCTTCTTTCTCAGGGGCGTCAAAAGTAGGGATTGTGTGGTAATGGGTTAAGGGGTCGTTTGAAACTTATAACTGCATGCAAATATTGAAAGCGTTGAAGATGATAGATGTAACTCAAAAATTGAACTTTGCTTTTGGAAGTCTAGAAAACATTGTTGGAAAAGAAGAAAATGCTGGTTAACAAAAGCTTTATTTCACAGGGTTATTTAAAGTTTGGATCAGAAAAAGGGTTAACCCTTTACCAAACAATCCCTGGTTTTTACGACCCTGAGATAGATATAAGCCTTTTGAAAACATTGTGGTAACCAGCATTTTCTCCTTTTCTCACAATGTTTTTTACCCTGTTGGAAATAAATTTCAATTTTTGAATTACATATGTGTATGTTTATTTTGTCATCTGCAAGTGCTTTCAATTTGGACTGCTTTCAATTTGGACCAGTCCAAAATGTTGTCATTTGGGAAAGGGTTAAAGGAAACAAACATGCTGTTTCTCTGAATTTAGACCTCAAATTTTTCTGAACGTCTTCCCAGATTTACATGATTGCCTTCGTAATTCATTGGAAGGGAACCAAAAGACCTTGGTTTGACCAAAGTTCAGGGAAAACATGTAATAGATGATCCTTTTTGCATTTTGTTTTTAGATGTGGTCTGTCTCAAGAAGAAACAAAAAAATCTGCATTTATGGTAATGTTTTAATTCACATTGTCTTTTTCAGAGTAGAAATGGCAGACACACTTAAGTTTGGTCCTGAATGGTGAGTGATATACTCTAATATAGATTCTCTTTCTTACCTTAAGTAAGACGAAGGAAAAGCTCATACTGACACTTGTGTGGAAATGGACTCAATGTAAACCCAGTTCATGTTCAATAGTTTACCACACCATATTGAGTTTTTATGGCGCTAAGAAAGGAGGCTATTGAAAACATTGTGGTATCCAGCAATTTTTCCTTTTCCACAATATATTTTGTCCTAAATGTTTTTGTCGTATTTGCAAGATGGAAATGTTACAAGTTACACTAAATTGGTTGCCTTTAACCCATTACCACACAATCCCTACTTTTGACGCCCCTGAGAAAGAAGCCTTTTGAAAACACTGGGGGAAAAGGAGAAAATGCTGGTAACCAGCATTTTCTCCTTTTCCCACAGTGTTTTCTACCCTTCGCAGAACAAATTTCAATTTTTCAGTCGCCTTTTTTTTTGTCATCTGTAAATGCTTTCATTTTCAACCAGTCTAAAATTTTGTCGTGTGGTAAAGAGTTAAATGCATATAATTTGGACAGCTCCGATGAAATTTCGTTGTGTGGTAATGGTTTAAGGGTAGATTACAAAAAAAATTGTGGGAAAAAAGGGAGAAATGCTGGTTACCAGCATTGAGAAATGCTGGTTACCAGCATTATCTCCTTTTCCCACATTGTTTTCAGAAGGATTTCACTCCAGGGCTGTTAGAACTTGTTGTTGTGTGGTGAAGGGTTGATTCATTTAACCAATTACCACACAATCCGTACTTTTGACGCCCCTGAGAAAGAAGCCTTTTGAAAACACTGTGGGAAAAGGAGAAAATGCTGGTAACCAGCATTTTCTCCTTTTCCCACAGTGTTTTCTACCCTTCCAAGAACAAATTTAAAATTTTCAGTCACCTTTATTTTGTCGTCTGCAAATGCTTTCAATTTGGACCAGTCAAAAATTTTCTCGTGTGGTAAAGAGTTAATTCTATTGAAATGTGATTTCAGGCTAAGACAGTTATCAGGTGGGAATGTTGTCAGCACCCCGCCCCCTTCCCCAGCCCCGGGGTTTGGCAAGTATAAACTTGCTGACTATAGGTAAGATATAAATCCAATGCTGTATTTAAATATTTGCAAACCATTGCCATATTAATACATTTTCAACTATTGATGTCTTTTTACTTGAGTAATTTTGAGAACAGTGTGGGAAAAGGAGCTATATTTGTCACAAGAAATTGCTTCATTTCCTGCTCTGGTTTCATTATTCTTTAAAAACAATACTTTTCTGTACTTGAAATATTTTCATTCCTAATCCATAGTGAATAGATTTTGGGTTATACATGTAATTACCCTATATGGTAATGGCTTTATCTATTTCTGTTCATTTCAACATTGTCTGCCTCTTATAGACATATAAGGCCACCTGTAACATAAGATATGATGCAGTAATCATAACAAACATGTTAAAGAGACATTGTTTTTATTTAGTATTTCAGCATAAACTATTGTAATAAACAAACAAAACAGAGATCAGATTTTATGCAGGTATGGCAGAGAAGAAATGTTAGCCTTGTATACGCCCCCGGATAGTATGCCAGAGGAACTCAAACAGTTTACGGCTATCATCACAGAAAAAGCACAAGATCCGTTGGCCTTCCAGCAGCTGTCGGAAGAAGAACAGGTTTTGTGTCTTTAACCCATTACCACTCAATCCCTACTTTTGACGCCCCTGAGAAAGAAGCCTTTTGAGAACACTATGGGAAAAGGAGAAAATGCTGGTAACCAGCATTTTCTCCTTTTCCCACAGTGTTTTCTACCCTTCCCAGAACAAATTTTTATTTTCTAGTCACCTTTTATTTGTCGTCTGCAAATGCTTTCAGTTTGGACCAGTCTAAAATTTTCTCGTGTGGTAAAGAGTTAACTAGTGTTGTATTCATGTTTGTATTGTTATTATCATGATGGTACATGTATGTTTAACTCGTTACCAAACGACAATATATTAGGCTTGTCCAAATCGAAAGCATCTGCAGATGACATAATAAAAGTGACTGAAAATTTGAAATTTGTTTTATTAAGGATAGAAAACAGTGTGGGAAAAGGAGAAAATGCTGGTTACCAGCATTTTCTCCTTTTCCTACAATGTTTACTAGAGGCTTGTACCTCATGTTCGTTAAAAGTAGGGATTGTGTGGTAATGGGTTAATCATTCAACCAGACAGTAAAATGTTTACTTGTCCAAGTTGAAAGCATTTGCGGGTGACAAATTAATTGTAGCTCAAAAGGGATAAGTTGTCTGAGAGAGGGTAGAAAAGACTGTGGTAAATGGAGAAAATGATTGTAACCAGCATTTTCTCTATTTTCCACAATCTTTTCAAATCCAACTGTCTTCACTGAAGCAAATTGAGGGTTTGCAATCAATGGAGCGTGGCTAAAAAGATGATTTCTGTCTTCGAAATCGTAGAAAGTATGGAGAGAAATGGTTACCTGTATTTTCTTTTCGTAAAATGTTTTCAAAAGGGTTGTGCATCAGGGCTGGATTATTAGTAAAGAATTAAACCGACATGTTTAAGCTGCAAGAAAAAAAACAAAAAAAAGTATTTGATGCAATTTCATATCAGTTATGATCAGAATGTCTGGAAAAATATTTAGGAGCAGATTGTATCATTCAGCAAGGTCTGACCTCGGTCAATATCATCCAGTTTAAACCCCTTACTCCATAGATACTCATTTCTTCATATTGCTTGTAGGAGCCTTTGGAAAACATTGTGGCAAAAGTTGAAATTGCTCATGATGAGCAATTTCACCTTTTGCCACACTGTTTTCTACACTATCAAAAGGTGTCATATACACATAAGAAACTGCTTCATCCTTGCTGTTTTTTAGGGTCAGTTAGAGATACCATAGAAATGCCTTATGGGGTAAAGGGTTAAGCAGTGGTTGACCTTTGAAAATTTTCTGTGTTTTATACAGTTAGAAGAAATATATGTGAATTGGTAAAAGGTTTTTTAGTGAGCTTTATCTGCTAGATCTTATTCTGTTTTTGAGACAATGTAATTGTTTTGGTAAGTTTATATTATCCAGTTTTAAGCAGTGGTTGACCTTCAGAAGTTTTCTGTGTTTTATACAGTTAGAAGAAATATATGTGAATTGGCAAGAAGGTTTTTAGTGAGCTGTAACTGCTAGATTTAATATAAAGCAAGTTTTACTCTGTTTTTGAGACAAAAATGTTACCCGAAATATTGAACTGCACAAGTTGCTTACTTAGTAGCCATAAATTGCAGTAACAAGTTGTTTTGGTTGATGAAGGTTTTTGCTTCTGGATTCATTTTTGTCCTTATCCTGAATAGAGTTTCTACTTTGCCTATGTAGTGAAAAAGGCTTCAGAGATGCTATCTCAGAAGGGCTTTAACTCTCTACCACTTGACAAAATGTGATCAATTGATAATATTTGAAGATACACATTAATTATGGTACAAATACAAGGATAAATCCCTTAAAGGTTGGAAATCATTGTGGTAAAATGAAAAGAAAAATGGTGGTAACCAGTATTTGCTCCTTTTCCCACAATGTTTTCAAAAGGATTTTTCTTCAAGGGCATTAAAAACTTGTGATTGTGTGATATATGCTAAAGCAAGGGTATTACTTTGTATTTGACGGAAAAACTGAAACCAACACTTGCCATCTTTTCTCATGTTCTTTCATCTAGAGAATCATGTCGCAGTCAGTGAATAGTACAGCTGTGTTACGAATGATGGGTAGAGGAGCGCCACCTATGAGAGGCAGGGGAGGGGGCGGCATTGAAAGAGGGAGAGGAAGAGGTAAAGTACCAAATGTTGGGTCCTGATAATGACATTATACTGTATTGAGCTGTTGTTATGAAGGGTTATTGTACAGAATTTAGAATGAGATTTGAGACTTCTATGGCAAACGGGGCTTTAACCTGTGAGAGGCAGGGGATGGGGCCACATTGAAAGAGGGAGGGGAAGAGGTAAAGTACCTAATCTTGGTCTTGATAATGATGTTATACTTTATTAGCTGTTGTTGTGAAAGGTTATTGTACAGAATTGAAAATTAGATAAGAGCCTTCTTTGGCAAAAGGGGCTTGCCCTGTTAACCAAATGACAAATTTTTGAGTTAGTCCAACTTAGTTTACTTCCCTCTCAGTTTTACTTGATATTTTTTATGATATCTGGCAGTCAGGTGATTTTCCTGCATCCTGGCGGGAGGCACTTGTCATTCCTATCCCAAAACCTGGCAAAGATGCTAGTGACCCGGCTAACTATCGGCCAATAGCTCTTACTAGTTGTCTCTGCAAGACCCTAGAACGTATGGTCAACGACAGGCTTGTCTGGTTTTTAGAGAAGAACAACCTCATCGTTGATGTACAGAGTGGATTTCGTCGCCAGCGCGGCACCATAGATCATCTTGTCCGCTTTGAAACCTTTGTCAGAGAAGCCTTTATTAATAGACAGCATGTAGTATCTGTCTTTTTCGACCTTGAAAGCGCTTACGATACAACTTGGAAATACGGAATTCTGAAAGACTTGCATGACTTTGGTCTTCGAGGCCGTCTTCCTCTTTTTATTTCAGCCTTCTTGGATGAACATCTTTTCCGCGTCCGAGTTGGTAATACTGTCTCGGGAGCCCGTGAACAGGAGATGGGTGTACCCCAAGGATGTATTCTCTCTGTTACACTTTTCAGTGTGAAAATAAACAGTATAGTCAAAGCTATCTGTCCTGGTGTAGACTGTTCCCTCTATGTTGATGATTTCGCCATATGCTTCAGATCTCGAAATATGAACATTATTGAGAGACAACTTCAGCAATGTCTCAACAAATTGCAAACATGGTCTGATGAAAATGGCTTCAAATTTTCGAAGTCCAAAACTAAGTGCATGCACCTCTGTAATCTACGAGGTGTTCATCCAGATCCTGAACTTTATCTGGACAAAACTAAAATTGAAGTCATTTCTGAGTTTAAATTTCTTGGAGTCATCTTTGACAGAAAGCTTTCTTTCCTTCCTCACATCACTGCACTTAAAAAGAAGTGCAAGAAGGCTCTTAATCTTCTTAAGGTTGTGGCTCATTCTGAATGGGGAGCAGACCGTAAAGTCCTCTTGCGGCTTTATCGGTCTTTAGTTCGCTCCAAGTTGGACTATGGATCTGTTGTATACGGATCGGCCCGTAAATCCTATCTGAAAATTCTCGATTCTATACATCACGAGGGTCTACGTCTTGTACTTGGAGCTTTCAGAACTTCTCCCGTCAGTAGTCTTTATGTTGAGGCTAATGAACCTTCTCTTTCTTACAGGAGAGAAAAACTCTCACTTCAATATATTTTAAAACTTAAGTCGAATCGTTTTAATCCAACTCATAACGTTGTCTTTAAACCTGAATATAAATCTCTTTTTGAAAGGAAACCAAATGTTATTCCTCCATTTGGTATCCGCATGGAGCCCATTGTAGATAACCTTGGCATAGACACCGAGTCTGTTGCCGACTATAAAATCTCTGAAATCCCTCCATGGACACTAAACAGTGCAGAATTCAGATTTGACCTTGCATCTGACAAAAAGTCTATCACGGATAGAACTGTATTTCATGCTAGATACAACGAGATAAAGGAACATTATTTTTCCTTCAAACCCATCTATACAGATGGATCTAAAGAAGGCAATTCTGTAGCAGCTGCCGCTGTTTATGGACAAAGAAGCTTAAAATGCCGCCTTCCAAACAACTCCTCTATCTTCTCTGCTGAAATTAAAGCAGTAGATCTGGCCTTTAATCTAGTTGAAAGTTCTAATTCCAACCGTTTTATTATCTTTTCAGACTCTTTGTCAACATTACAGGCCCTTTCAAATCAACGACTTGAGAATCCTTTAATCTGCAGTTTACTTGAAAGGATCTCACAAATTTCTTCTAAGAATAGATTGGTGTTCTGCTGGCTTCCAAGTCATGTAGGCATCAAAGGCAATGAAAATGCCGATAGGTCTGCCAAATCTGCACTTAACCTTCCCATTTCAGATTTTAAAGTTCCACACACTGATTTTAAAGCCTCCGTTTTATCACATATCCAATCTTCTTGGCAATCCCAGTGGGATGCTGATATTTTCAATAAACTGCATTCAGTTAAACCATCCCTTGGTGAATGGTATCCCGTTTACAGATCCGTTCGTCAAGAAGAAGTGATAATTGCACGACTTCGAATTGGCCATTCACGCATCACACATTCCTGGCTCTTGACAAGAGATGATGCCCCTGAATGTATACCATGCAATGCAACCTTTTCTGTAAAACATATCCTACTAGATTGCATTGACTTTCAGCCAGTTCGTTCAAAATATTTCAACGTAGATAGTTTGAAAAATCTTTTTGATTCTGTCAGCGTTGAATCTGTTATCGCTTTCATAAAGGAGATTGACATTTACAATAAACTGTGATATTTACTCTTCAGTTTCTTACCCATCCTTTTACAACATTTTTTACTTCATAAATATTCAGTTTGCATCTCCTTAATGGGAGGATTGGCTCTCTTGGAGACATCTTATCCCATTGGAGACAGGACCTCTTTAATGGGAGTATCTTATCCCATTGGAGGCTCCAATCTTTATCAATTTTAACCTCATTTCCAAGGAAAAACAATATTATCAGTCTTACCTTTTAATCTAAAACTGTTGAGTAGGCAGGGAATGCCCAGCCACTCAATATCATATTTTATGCACATTATAAATGACACATATTTCTTTTTCATTTAAAAAAAAAAAAAAACTTCTTTTTATCAAACCAGCATTGAGTTTAAACCTTTTTATCACATTCTTAAATCTTATCATTTAAAACTTTTGAGTATATACGGATTGCCCTGTAACTCGATAATGCCCTTTATGCATTCTTCTTAATTCAGTTCTTATCATTTAAAACATTTGACTATATAGGGATTGCCCTGTAACTCGATGAAGCCCTTTATGCATTAAATTTTCTTAATTTAATTCTTTTATTGTCATTCAAACTTTATTCAGTTTAAACAACTCCACGTTTATTATCTTTTAACATAGATATGCGCGCTAAATGACCAAAGTTGTCGATGCGCCATAAAACAACATTCATTCATTCATTCATTAGTCCAACTTAGTCTAATTGCAGAGGACCAGATAAATGTAATTAAAAAATTTAAACTTGTTTTGGAAAGGGAAGAAAACATTGAGGGAAAAGAAGAAAATGCTGGTTACCAGCATTTTCTTCTTTTCCCTCAATGTTTTCAAAACATTTTTTTCACAGGGTTATTAAAAGCTTGGATTGTATGGCAAAGGGTTCATTCATGGCCATGATGTATAATACCAAGAAGTTCATCACATAAAAGTATTGATCCATAATATCTATTTTGCCTTAACCCTTTCCCAAACAATCCCTGGTTTTTACAGGTCTGGAATAATAGACTTTTGAAAACACTGTGGGAAAAGGAGAAAATGCTGGTACCCAGCATTTTCTCCTTTTCCCACAATGTTTTCTACCCTATCATAGAAGACAGAAATTGTCTTTTCAGCAAGAGATGAATTGTCGTCTGCAAATGCTTTCAATTTGGTCTAGTCCAAAAGTTTGTCGTTTGGGAAAGGGTTAACAACAATCTAAATCCTAAGAAATGAGATGATCTTTGGATATGCAGAAAAAGTTACAAGTATCAAAAAGTTTTTACCATTGTGAGCCAGCACAGTCTGGTCAGGGTAGCAATTTGCAGATGCATTAAGCTTTTTAACCCATTACCACACAATCCCTACTTTTGATGCCCCTGAGAAAGAATCCTTTAGAAAACATTGTGGGAAAAGGAGAAAATGCTGGTAACCAGCATTTTCTCCTTTTCCCACAAAGTTTTCTACCCTTCACAAAACAAATTTCAAATTTTCAGTCACTTTTATTTTGTCGTCTGCAAATGCTTTCACTTTGGAGTTGTCTAAAATATTGCTGTTTGGTAATGGGTTAACCATTACCACACAATCCCTACTTTTGATGCCCCTGAGAAAGAATCCTTTAGAAAACATTGTGGGAAAAGGAGAAAATGCTGGTCACCAGCATTTTCTCCTGTTCCCACAAAGTTTTCTACCCTTCACAAAACAAATTTCAAATTTTCAGTCACTTTTATTTTGTCGTCTGCAAATGCTTTCAATTTGGACCTGTCTAAAATATTGTCGTTTGGTAATGGGTTAAGGAAGAATGTTTTGTTTGGTCAGACATCCATAGAATCATGTTTTTATGTTACAGGAAGGGGCAGGGGAGAAGGTTTTATTCAGAGAGGTGTGTCATATGACGATGGAGGAGAAGGTGGGTTTGGGCGACCTCGTCCGAGACCTGAGGGGGCATGGGAAGAGGGGTAAGTGTTTCGGTGTGCTGCAGTTTATTTTATTCTTTCTTGTACAGTGGGACAAATGCTTTCCTACAGCTGTCTAATTATCTCTTATAACAGCACCTGGCTTTTATATATGGGAGTTGTTTGGATTTTACCAAGTTTGCTGAATAGAATCTAAACAAATGAGGCCTTGAGAGTTTTTTAGTCTCTGTCCAGAAAGTAAGAAGTCTAGTATAATTTGATTATTCCTTAACCATACAGTCCATCGTTTTAACAACCGAGATTAAAAGCAAATGAAACATTGTGGTTAACATGCTCACTCCTTTTCCAACAATGTTTTCCATCTTTTCTGGTACAAATCCTATCATTTGTGCAACAACTGATATGTCACCCGCAAATACTTTTAACCCTTTCCCAAACAAGCCCTGGTTTTAACGTGTCTGCTGTAAAAGTCTTTTGAAAACACTATGGGAAATGGAGAAATTGCTCGTAACGAGCAATTTCTCCTTTTCCCAAAGCGTTTTCTACCCTTTTTAAGAACTTGTTGCCATTTTGTCCAAATCTGAAATGGTCGTTTGCAAACTCTTTTTGTTTGGAAGAGTCCAAAATTTGTCGTTTGGGAAAGGGTTAATTTCAACCAGTTGAAATGTTTTGTAAAGAGATAACCATCTGTCTGTCAACAAAATTTTATAATTGTCCAAATTGAAGCATTTGCATTATTGCTGCAAAAGTATTAACAAGAATTGTCTCCTTTTGCCAGAGTGTTTTTAAGAATGGTCTGTCACAGGGAAAGAAAATCATCAACTGTTCATACATTTTAAACTAAAATTTTGTTCTCTTGGTTCTGTGATTTCAGTGGTCAAAAATACCAAAGAAACTTCAGTACACGTTTTGATGAATCTAACCCACCAAACAAAATCTATCAAAGGTCTTTAAGCAGTGACAATTGGCGGGACAGGGAAGAAGACGATGACGATGGTGATTGGAGAAAGGCGGGGTCAAAATGGAACAATACTCGAGGCAGCTGGAGGGATAGGCGTGAGGGAGGGTTCGACTATGATAGAGCTCACCCTAATAGTTCTCAAAAAGGATTTAGTCGTCAGTACCACCGTAGTCGGAGTAGTGAATCCTGGGAAGAGGAGGAGATGCCAGAGTGGAGTACAGATGGTGGGCCAGATGAAGTGGGGACTTTTGATTCTAGTGGGGCTTTTGTCACAACTAAACATTCATCACAAAAGGTAGGACATGAACAAGGGTAGTAACTCTTTACCACACAAACATTAAACTGTTAAAATTTTAAAGTGTGTGGGTCAAATTTTGATGTCTTTACAAGGGTAGAAAAAATTGTGGAAAAATTTCAAAATCCTGGTTACCATCTTCTCTTTTCTCACAATGTTTTCGAATGCCTTCTTTGTCAAGGTTGTTAGTTCAGGTGCATGTAGAATTTGAAGATCACATATTAACTGTTTCCCAAACAAGCCCTGGTTTTTACGTGTCTGCAGTACAAGTCATTAGAAAACACTGTTGGAAAAGGAGAAATTGCTCGTAACAAGCAATTTCTCCTTTTCCCACAGTGTTTTCTAGCCTATTGGAAAACTTTCTGCCATTATCATCAAAATAATTCAAAATTGCCATCTGCAAACACTTTGAGATTGGGACAGTCTAAAATTTGTCATTTGGGAAAGGGTTAAATGTGGATCAGATTTTGACATTTGTTTTTGAAAAGGGTTGTAAACATTTGGGAATAGGGTAAAATGCTCCTTTTCCCAGAATGTTTTCAAAAGCCTTCTTAGGCAAGCTTCTAAAAGCTCGGATTTATTTGGTAAGAAATGATTTCCCCATGTAGGGTAAAAAGACAGATGAAGATGGGAGCAGCCCTCCTTGGATAGAAGAAGATGCGTTTGAGGAGGATAAGCCACCTACAGAGAACAGATCAAAGGTAATGTAAACAGTAGCTTAACCCTTTGCCAAACAATCCCTGGTTTTTACAACCCTGAGATAGAAGCCTTTTGAAAACATTGTGGTAAAAGGAGAAAATGCTGGTAACCAGCATTTTCTGTTTTTCCCACAATGTTTTCTATCTACTAGAAACAAATTTCAATTTTTGAGTAATGTTTATTTTGTCGTCTGCAAGTGCTTTCAATTTGGTCCAGTCTGAAATTTTATCGTATGGTAAAGAGTTAAAAGGAGCTGAGCCTTTTCTGAAATGCTAAAATGCTGAGAAACTGATGCAGGGATTGTCAGTTTGAATCCTTGCTCAGCCAAAAATTTTCTCAATAGATCTGTAACTGATTGATTAATCGATTGAATAGTATCTTACACCAATTTTAAAGTTACTTTGGTAATGTCATGGAGACAGCCTACCTTTTCAGGTATGTCCCAGGTCTCAACTGTACTAAGCTTGGACTGTGAAGTGCTGCATATTGTTCTATTGAATGTTATCTATAATTATAAATTCAAGACAAGATTCTTTTCCTACATTTTCCAAGAATACCTTTCTCTTGAACACCTTTCACAATTATGGTTGCCTTTGGAGGGAGTGTTAGCTCTTTGAAAGCCAGCAGAGCTTATGTCATGGCATGGTTTCCGTTGTCTGTCTGTTTCTTTTTCTTGTGTACGTGATCGAGACTGCATTTTTGGTCAGAATTACATGAAACTTGCACAGTTTGTTAATCTTTGATCCTATACAGTTTGCTTAGCTAAGATAATCTAAAGAAAAGCAACCTTAAAGACATCTCACCAAATTAAGAAATATATATATATATCACTGAAATTCATATGAAAAAATAATACAAATCATCAATAATTAAGATTCCTAAAATTACAAAAAGATAATTATTTTTGATGGTGTTCCCTTAAAAGGCTACATAGCCTCTTAAGGTATTTTTAGATTTCGCCCCAAAAATCAGTAAAGCATTTTGGGAATGTCAAGTGACTGGCACGTGACTCATACCGGTTACATTTCATTACATAACAAACATGTAATAATTATTTTCCATGATGTCTTCTTCGGACGCTATGTTTGAAACGTCGTCTGTGTATTCCTGTATGTAAATAAGCAAATTGATCATCTAAAAATAGAACATGTCTCCCGTTGGTGTCAACCTGGGCTGTAGTAAATCTCCTATTCCTCGTGTTGTTGGATGGTTTCGACTACTGGGGTTTTATCGATGAAAATTTAAGGCTTTGGGAGTATAAGGATGGTTTTGTTGCACTTTTGTAAAATTTTCATCCCAAAATCTGAAGGGCCACCTTTAACAATGCAATCACTTGGGTCATACTTCTAGATTGGAAATGTTCATTCAAAATGTAGGTGATGGAAGGAAAGAAGTACATCGTCTTTCAACAATATTAAAGACAGTGTGAGAAAAATGGGGCAATTGAGATCCTGAGAAATAAAACTTTTGAAAACACTGGACTTTTGACATACGAAAAATTGACAGCTAGGGAAAGGTTTAGGCCTAGAAAAGCTTGTGCAAGCTGTAAACTCTGACTTAGGCCAATACTTATCCCAGATGCATTAAGCCCTTTTTTTCACAGAGCATGGCTCATTTTTTCCCCTTCTATTGTACTGCAGGTTAAAAAGGATGAGAGTAAACCAGAGATCAAAGAGAATGCTAGTGAGAAAGACATAAACGAAAATCAAACTGCTAAAAGTGATGACAAAAGTGTTTGTAAAACACCCTCGCCCAGGATCCCTCAAAGACCCTTCTCAAAAAGTGCTGAAACTAGTGATAATTCAGATGTGAATAAAACTAAACAAACAGTGAAATCCAATTCTTCCACTGGAGCGAGACCTGTTTCGTCAAATGTCTCGGATTCTCCGAAAAAGACTAACCCACCTGATCAAACTAGATCTCCTTCGCAGAAGTCTAGTAAAAGTGATAATGATAAAAAAGAATCATCGAAAAGTGCTATAAAGAAGTCAGATAAAAATTCGGACAAAGATAAAAGTGTGAACGATGTTGCCAGTAAAGTGCCTACAGAGAAGAGTGTGTCTAGTAGTGAAATAAAGAAAAGGGAGAAGTTGAAATCTGAGGCAGAGGCCCTTGAACAGCTACAAGAAACTGTGGAAACTGTTGTTGCTGGAATTGCCGTCATGGATGTGAGATTTTTCTTTACCTTTCTCTTTGTTTAATTTGAAGAGGTTCCAACATTCTAAGACCTTAAGTCTATACCACACAATCCGGACATTTATCGACGCTGAGAAAGAAGCCTTCTGAAAACAAAGCGGGAAATGGAGAAAATGCTGGTAACCAGCTTTTTCTCCATTTTCCACAATGTTTTCTTTCCTTTCCAAAACAAATGAAATTTCTTTTTTTTTAGTCACAATGAATTTGTCATCTACAGATGCTTCCAATTTGGACAAATCAAAAATTATGTTGTGTGGTAAAGAGTTAAACGTAATCTTGCTAAGAGATTCTTTTCCCCTTTGGACTGAAAGTGTTTGTAGACGGGTACCTGTATACATGAGTAGCTTGTGTTTATTTACAAGATCTGTTCTACTGTCTTGCTATAGAGCTTGCTTTTGAAGCAGCTTTGTACAGTGTATGTCTTGGGATGTAGACATCCTGGGTTCAGCTTTCAATCTTGGAAGTCACTCAGGTTATGCTTCGGAGGTGTTGCGTTTTGATTATCCATAATATATAAGGATGTCTCAAAAATAATTGTGAGTGAAAGTTGGCTTTGAGACTCATAATTTTGCATTTATCTCAGAAATAAGCAAGTGTTTTGAGATACTGTGTAAATAAAAGATTGAATGATTTAAAACTTTATTTGAATGAATGTTTTTTGACAGCTTAAAACAAAGATTGACTGATCAAATTGTAATCTATAAATGTTTTCAATTCAGTGGGGACAAAAGTTATATCATTTGCTGTAGAGGTGATGGATGTGGTTACACATGCCATATTTTACTCTTTACCAAACAACAAAATTATTGCTTGGTCTAAATTGAAAGGATTTGCAGACCACCAAATGAATGTGACTGAAAAATTGAAATTCTTTTTGGAAATTATAGAAAACATTGTGGGAAATAGAGAAAATGCTGGTTGCCAGCATGTTCTCCTTTTCCTGCAGTTTTTTCAAAGCAGTCTACTTAGGGTTATAAAAGCTTGGGACTGTGTGGTTGAGTGTTAAATTTATGGAGAATTATTACATGTAAGATATGTCTTTATGTTTTTAATTCAAAACAAACCCTTTACTATACACTTATCTGTTCCATTGCAGGATGAAGATGAAGAAACTAAAAACATTGCAACAAAAATAACCCGGTCAGCTCTACCCAAGGATCATGAAAACTACAGTAAATGGTTTTATAGGGACCCACAAGGAGAATTACAAGGTAAAATAAGATGATACTATCAAATTGTAAGAGGGAAAATTAGATTGCATTGTATGAATTCTGTATCAAACGATGCTTAGTTTTAAAAAACGTACGGCAGAAGGTTTTTTGAAAATGATGTGGGACAAGGAGAAAATGCTGGTAACTTGTAATATTCTCATTTTTCCCACATTGTTTCTGCGCTGCTAATGACAAAAATACTTATACCATCATTTTAACTTGAGCAATGTAAAAGGTTAGTTGTCAAAGATGTTTGCATTTGAACATTGATTCTGAAAGCTTAGACAAGTGAACTTTTCACATCTACAAGTCCTTGTATGATTCATACAAAAGACTGTTTTAAGTTCTGGATGCTGGGCTGGGTGGCTCTGTGGTTTGAGCATCTGACTCATGATGTGATGGTTGCAAGTTTCATACCCAGTTGAGGTAAATCCTCTCTCATACGGTTTTTTGCCTTTCACCTCTAGTGCATGTGAGAAAAGTAGTCAGTGGCTTGGGATGAAAGTTGGGTTGGTACTGGTATGAGAAACCAGAAAACACCTGCATAGGTGCACTGGTTGCTGCAATATGACATAAGCTGTTAAAACAGTGTTAACCCATTACCACACGAGAAAAATTTAGACTGGTCCAAATTGAAAGCATTTGCAGACAACAAAATAAAGGTGACTGAAAAATTGAAATTTGTTCTGGGAAGGGTAGAAAACACTATGGGAAAAGGAGAAAATGCTGGTTACCAGCATTTTCTTCTTTTCCCATAGTGTTTTCAAAAGGCTTCTTTCTCAGGGGCGTCAAAAGTAGGGATTGTGTGGTAATGGGTTAAACTCCAATTCAAACAAAGTACTGGACATTTCCAATGTAAAGTTCTTAACAATATGGCATTAATAACTTCATTTGCCTTTCAGGTCCTTTTACATCATCAGAAATGTCAGAGTGGTTTAGTGCTGGATATTTTACCATGAACTTACTGGTCAGGCGGGGATGTGACGAAAAATTCTCTCCACTAGGTAAACTGAAGTCTATATTCTGCTATTGCTGTTGTAAGGTTATTATGTTATCTTTAAGACCCTTTTGTGGCCAAAGCTGACAACCTATTATTGGACAAGTTTTAAAACCAGGTAAAACATGTTAACAAAAGATGACTCGGAGCTCCAGATAGATGGAGTAATTTTGATGTTGAAATTAAAAATATCAATTATTCTGCACCAAACCCTATGTTATGGGTACTCATTATACCCACAACATAGTGGAAGGGGGTATACTGGAATTGCCATGGCTGTCTGTCTGTCTGACGGTAGACCGGAATTTATCCGGAGTAATACTCCTACAGTTTTTCACGTACTGAACTCGAATTTACACACAGTGTTCCTGTATATATGAAGTTGTGCATGTGCACAATTAACTCCCATTGAAGTTTTTTCAACTTTGTGACAAAGACCTGTTTTTGTGAGGTGGGGGGTATGATCACGTTTAGTGATAGCTCTAGTTAAAATCATCTCAACTAGATGATTCTAATGAGTACCCACAACATAGGTAGGGTATAAGAGAGAATACCATCACTTGCCCTTATCTGGTGCTCTGTGGACTGACTTTGAAGCTTTTTACATTAAAAAATTATCTGCTAGTGACTAACACATGGACTGATTGTACAGTAACAAAAAAAGAGAAATTTCTAATACCAAGAAACACCATATTTGGAAATCATGGCTATAACATTTGTCATGATTTTCCTATTCTAGTTTGATAGCATCTAACCCTTTACCCCATAAGGCATTTCTAAGGTATCTCTAATTGACCATAAATAACAGCAAGGATGAAGCCGTTTCTTATGTGTATATGACACCTTTTGATAGTGTAGAAAACATTGTGGCAAAAGGTGAAATTGCTCATCATGAGCAATTTCACCTTTTTCCACAATGTTTACCAAAGGCTCTTATAAGCAATGTGTAGAAATGAGTATCTATGGAGTAAAGGGTTAATTTGTCACTGGAATATTAGTCAGATAGGGTTAACATTTGAAGTCAATCCTGCTTATCTCAAGGCCCAGTGAGGCTGTGAAACTGGTTGAGAAAAATAAGTCTACAAATTCTCTATGTGAAATAAGAGCTCATACCCAATATGGTTTTACTGACTGCGTAAGACACCATCAAAATTGAGCTGGCTCAGTTTTACTTTATTTTCAGGGGAACTCATCAAAATATGGGGGCGTGTACCATTCTTGCCAGGGCCTTCTCCCCCACCCCTCATGGTAAGTGTGAAAACCCTTATCGATCAGGGCGGTAGAGGAGAACATTTCAGAATATGTTTGAGTGCTTGTTTGATGTTGTCTGAGACAATTTTTTGAGTAATCAGGAATTAACAGTATTGAAATCCCAACTATACAGAAAGTACTGAAGGGACACCTGACATTGAGGATTTAAAAGGATAAGTATTAAGTAGGGACACTTTTTCTAAAAGCAGATATCTAGCTTGTTCCAACAGAATAAGGATTTCCAAAGCTTTGATAAATTAGGATTACAATGAAAAGTTTGGAAACTACATGTAGGACAATATTTATGTATTTTTCACGTACAACCCTTGGTTATGCTGATATGCATTATTATATGCCTGCAGAGTTGTATTATGTTATGGCCCCGGTAGTTCATTTGTCCGTCAGTCTGTTTGTCTGATTTTAGAAATCTTTTGTGTTTGCAACTCCTACAGTTTTCATTAGAATAAGTTCAAACTTACTACAGTAAATTTCTATGATGTTTAGTTGTGCATGTGCCTTTTAAAATTTGGATATCTGCAGACATTCTAGATTTTAACCCATTACCACACAATCCCTACTTTTGACGTCCCTGACTTTTGAAAACACTGTGGGAAAAGGAGAAAATGCTGGTAACCAGCATTTTCTCCTTTTCCTACAGTATTTTCTACCCTTCCCAGAACAAATTTCAATTTTTCAGTCACCTTTAATTTGTCGTCTGCAAATGCTTTCAATCCGGACCATCTAAATTTTTCTTGTGTGGTAATGGGTTAAGCCATTTCACTGACGGGCCCCTTCTGGTGTATATGCCCCACTTTGCAAAGCTCTTTTTACCGTGCTGCTTTCAATTGAAAGCATTGTACTCGTTATGGAAAAGCAGCATTATCTACATGTTCCTTTGCTTTTACCCTCATCCTGCTAAATAACTAAAATGAAATTTTCTATTCGATAGTAAAAGCCTGAATATTGCTATTTCCAAGTTATGTTTTGGGGAATAATAACTCTTGATGGAATAGTGTAGACCCAAGATCAGACTGCACATTCTGATTTTGATCTACACTCTACGTTAAAGGTCAGTGAGTCACACTTACATGTAACAGCCTAAGGGTTAACATTGTTGAAAATAAATAGAAATGAATGGTTCTTCTTACAGAATAGTGCCCATTCAAGTCCAGATGTCAGTCAACAACAACAACAACAGCTCCGTGATCAACAAGAACAACTACAGGCTGTACAACAGCAGTATATGTTACAACAACAGTTTGCACAACAACAAATGCTCATGAGGTATGTCCATCATATGTACTTGATTGTCTGTCCCCCCTCCCCAATCAGGGTTGGGAGACATATTGTTTTCCCTGTGTGTCTGTCCGCTTTAACTTGAAAACCCTGAAAGGTATTTTGATAAAATGTCACACATTTGGAAAGCAGCATCAGATGAAGTGTAATGCACAAGAGCCACAACTTATTTTGACACAGGTCAGCCTGCGCAAACTGAGCAGGCTAACTTGGGTTAAGACATTTTGCATATACGCTAAACTTTGTTTTTGCACAGTTTGACTTATCTCTTTACCAAACGACAAATTTTTGGACTGGACCGAATTGAAAGCATTTGCACACAAGAAAATACATGTGACTGAAAAATTTTAATTTGGTTTGAGAAGGGTTGAAAACATTGTGGGAAAAGGAGAAAATGCTGGTTACCAGTATTTTCTTCTTTTCCCACAATGGTTTCAAAAGCTGTCTTTCTCAGTAGGTCTAAAGTCAGGATTGTTTAGCATAGAGTTAAATCTTGAATGGTTTTCCAGACAATTACAGATGCAGCAGATGACCCAGTTAATGCGCCAATTACAGGAGAACGAGTCGTTCAAGACAATGCCACCATTACAACAACAACAAGTAGTCATGCAGATGATAATGAAACAATCACCCACGCCATTAGTCAACCCCTCCTCACTTCCGTTAAAACTCTCACCAAGGTAATCAGCCACTTTAAATGTCATTCTGATTCTCTTGAAGTACCCAAATTACAAAGGAAGTTTCTCTTTTTGAACAGTCCACAGGCTAACCTCATACTTCCATTTTGTATGGTTTCCATGGCATGTTTTTTAAATTGAATTTTTCTGATTTCTTTGGAAGTAACCAACATTTTCCTCTGGGATATTGAAGGGAGATCTATGGGGAATGGAGCAATCAAAAAACGTAGGATATAAAATTTTTAAAAAAGACTTTTCTTAACCCATTACCATTCAATCCCTACTTTTGACGACCCTGAGAAAGAAGCCTTCAGAAAACATTGTAGGAAAAGGAGAAAATACTGGTAACCAGCATTTTCTCCTTTTCCCACAATGTTTTCTACCCTTCACATAACAAATTTCAAATTTTCAGTCACTTTTATTTTGTTGTCTGCAAAAGCTTTCGATTTTGTAGTTTGGTAAAGAGTTAAATGCTTGTTTTTGGTGTCTACATGGCATCCACCTACAAGTGAATTGTTCTCGAATCTCTGTCTTAACCCATTTCCACACAATCCCTACTTTTGACGACCCTGAGAAAGGAGCCTTTAGAAAGTATTGTGGGAAAAGAAGAAAATGCTGGTAACCAGCATTTTCTCCTTTTCCCTTAATGTTCCTATCCTTCACAAAACAAATTTATAATTTTCAGTCACTTTTTCTTTGTTGTCTGCAAATGCTTTAGATTCAGGCAAGCCTAAGATATTGTTGTTTGGTAATGAGTTAAAGGAGTCCTATAAATAGTTATCCTGTATTTGTTTAAGATCTGTCAAACTCATCAAATTTTTAACTGAATCAGAATGCTTGTTGTATTACCAGGTCGTCTGACGATAATACCCCAATCAATGTTCCTACCACAAGTACTCAACAGTCATTTCATCGTTCATTGTCAACGCCAAACACATCTCAGGGACAGAGTTTACCGGCTAGTATTTGGGACATAGAGCCCAGTGTAAGTGCTGCAGATCTCGAGGCGAAATTGAAGGTATATCAGTGTCTAATGGTTAATAATTTTTTAGCTCACCTGAGCACAACGTGCTCAAGGGGAGCTTTTAGGATCACCCGGTGTCCGTCGTGCGTCAGTGCGTCGTGCGTCGTCAACAATTCTTTAAACATCAACTCGTCCTAAACCGCGGGGTGGATTTGGACCAAACTTGGCTGGAATGTTCCTTGGGAGGTCCTCTTTAAAACTTGTTCACAGAATTTGATTCCGTCAAAAACTCTGGTTGCCATGGCAACGAAATAGAATCTTTTAGGAAATTCTTTAAAAATCTTCTTCTCTGAAACCGCTGGCCAGATTTTAAAGTAATTTCACACAGATGTTCCTTGGGTGACCCTTTTCAAAAATTGTTCGCGAAATTTTGATCCGTCAAGATACATGGCTCTGATGAATGGGGGCTTCTTGCACTATACAGAAATGAAGAAATTCTTAAAAATTCTTCTCCTCTGAAACTGCTGGCCAGATTTTAAAATAATTTCACAGAGATGTTCCCTGGGTGACCCTTTTCAAAAATTGTTCGCGAAATTTTGATACGTCAAGAAACATGGCTCTGGTGAATGGGGGCTTCTTGCACTATACAGAAATGAAGAAATTTTTAAAAAATTCTTCTTCTCTGTAACCGCTGGTCAGATTTTAAAATAATTTCATAGAAATGTTCCTTGGATGATCCATTTCAAAAATTGTTGGCGAAATTTTGATCTGTCAAGAAACATGGCTCTGGTGAATGGGGGCTTCTTGCACTATACAGAAATGAAGAAATTCTTAAAAATTCTTCTTCTCAGAAATCGCTGGCCAGATTTTAAAATAATTTCACAGAAATGTTCCTTGGATGACCCTTTTCAAAACTTGTTCGCGAAATTTTGATCCGTCAAGAAACATGGCTCTGGTGAATGGGGGCTACTTGAGCTATAGGGAAATGAAGAAATTCTTAAAAATTCTTCTTCTCTCGAACGGCTGGTCAGATTTTAAAATAATTTCACAGAGATGTTCCTTGGGTGAGCCTTTTCAAAAAGTGTGCGTGAAATTTTGATTCATCAAGAAACATGGCTCTGGTGAATGGGGGCTACTTGCACTATAGGGCAATGAAGAATAGAGCTGGGGCGATATCATCGATGCATCGGTGCATCGTGATATTTTTGCTGGCGATAGTATATCGCGATACTTACTCAGTGTATCGATACTTGGCGATACATTTACGTCGTGTGCACAGTGTGTGTGATCATGTTTAAGTGTACATGATTCGTGTATGAAATAGGAAAAAATACGCACAATTTGTCTCTGCTATACATACAAGAACATACAAACAACTCGCCCTAGAAACAATGAAATTCATAAAACTTTGCAATTCGGGGAATAATTTGTGGCAAAATATTTAGTCACTCGCTCTTGCCTAGGGTTTTCCCGGTTTTAAATATAGATGCTAATTCGGAACACTTTAAGGTTATCATTATTTTGTTGGTGCCCAAAAAGTTGCAGCTGTTTTGATCGGTTTGCCTCCTTAACATTTTTGTCACAAGGACTGCAAGATAAAATAAAGCATTCATTAACAAGGTCATTTGATTTACCGGACGAATATAAGCTGCAATTTGATTATTTGCTGGCGAAAGATAGCTCAGTTTGAAATGTCTTTGTTCTTTCTAAGTAACAAATGAATGAGCTGCGGATCGGCAACCGTCTTCCGAAGTTGACAATAGTGCGAGTTTTGACGCTGAGAAATTTGAAATGACGTCTTTGACGCTGAAAGTATCTGCCTAATTGTCAATCTGACGCATTAAGTTATGATCTAGAGCTTCATATAACCTAGCTTTCATGCATCCAGCAGAAATATGGGCTAAACACGATCAGTATAAAATGCAAAGGACACGCGCATGATCAGGAAGCTGGCGAGTCATTTATGACAACGTAATAAAGATGTTAATACTCTTATCTAGTGTAAAGTGACAGATTTTAAAGTTACCTGCTATTCAAAATGGCAAACTGATGTCAAATAATGTAGTAATACTTCTCCAAAAATTAATTGTCACGAAAAAATAGATCGCCAAAAAGCCGTGAAAACCCATGACACTACAATGATCAGCGTGGCATCGGCCGATCAGAGGGACTTCAAAATATCTTTTCATTTTTAATAATGAAGTTAAACAGTGAATTTACAAAAAACTATGAATAAAACAATAAGTTGGGGGCTAAAATTCTGTTCATGAGTGAAAAAAAATGTTGTTTTAGGAAATGAAAATATAAATCTACCGGGGGGGAGTGAGTGGTCGGCAAATGCTTGAAATACGTCTATTTTTTTTTAAAACTGGCTTGCTGGCTTGGAAATTAAAATTGGAGGACCAAAATGAATGATATTAAATAAAGCAAAAACTCTAACTGGTATTGCATTGCCGTTGATTTTTGAAGTACAAAACACAACATCCTCATAAACTTAATATCATGTAGACAAATTGTCTTACCTGCTTGTTTTAGCAAACATTTGGATTAATTTTGCCAAAAATGTTTGCACAGTTTAAGGAAAGGTTCCTAAAGTTTTTGAAGAGCTTAATATACATGTAAGTGTGAACATGAAGATCTATCTATAAAATCTTGTTTGCGCATATGGCATGAAAACAGTCTCTCTTTTAATAGGCTGTCATTAAGTATATCTGGATCAATTAAGTATCGTGATATCGTATCGTATCGCCCGCCTGGTATCGTGATAGTATCGCGATACATTTTTCTTGGCGATACCCAGCTCTAATGAAGAAATTCTTTAAAATTCTTCTTCTCTGAAACGGCTTGTCAGATTTTGGAAAATTTTCACAGAGATATTCCTTGGGTGACCCTTTTCGAAAATTGTTCGTGAAAGTTTGATTCGTCAAGAAACATTGCTCTGGTGAATGGGGGCTACTTGCACTATATGGAAATGAAGAAATTCTTGAAAATTCTTCTTCTCTGAAACAGCTGGTCAGATTTGAAAATTGTTTCACGGAAATATTCCTTGAATGGCCTTTTTCAAAATTTGTTCGCGAAATTTTGATAGGTCAAGAAACATGGCTCTAGTGAATGGGGGCTACTTGCACTGTACGGAAATTAAGAAAGTCCTAAAAATTCTTCTTTTTTGAAACTGCTGGTCAGATTTTGAAAGGACTTTTACAGGTGACCTTTTAAAAATTGCTCAGCAAAATAATGATTTTGTTTCCAGTGTTTCAATACCTTCAAAAAAAAAGAAAAGACTATGGTCCTCTCAAAAATTCAGGTGAGCGATCCAGGGCCATCTTGGCCCTCTTGTTTCTTATTGTCAAATGGTCCCATTGAAAATCAATTTTTCATTTCTTTATATTCTTTTAATCTTTGTTACCCCCATTTTCTCCTTTTCCCACTATGACTTTTATCATTTTGAAAGACAGATGCCAACTTAATGGCAGCATTTGATGGGTTGTCTGTAAATGGTAGGGTCTGAAATTTTCTTATTCTAGTTTATAGCTCAGTACCCTTCCACAACGTAATGTCTGAAAACTATACAAAATGAGTTATAATTCCATTAACCCTTTATCCCATAAGGCATTTCTATCGTATCTCTAATTGACCCTAAATAACAACAATGATGAAGCCGTTTCTTATGCGCATATGACACCTTTTGATAGTGTAGAAAACATTGTGGCAAAAGGTTAAATTGCTCGCCATGAGCAATTTCACCTTTTGCCACAATGTTTTCCAAAGGCTGCTACAGGCAGTGCGTAGAAATGAGTATCTATGGTTAAAACAGACTATAGGTGGGTACATGATGTGTACGTTCTTAGACTATAAAGACCACAGACCTTTGTTTCGATGATTGTTATGTGGAAAAGCAGCAAATGTAGAAGACAAATGTTATGATCCTTATTTTTGTGTTTTACTTGAACATTCAAGCAAAACTTCATTATGTCTTTGTTATCTGAATACCAGTAGATTGGGAAAAAAAAAAAAAATTGCAGAGTACTGGTAAAAGCGATCACAGGAAAGCATGGTTATGTGCACTGGCTGCCTTGATGTAACTGAAATAATGTTGGAAAAGGCGTTAACCCTTAACCATACAATGACTACTTTTGACGACCCTGATGAAGAAGCCTATGGAAAACATTGTGGGAAAAGGAGAAAATGCTGGTAACCAGCATTTTCTCCTTTTCCCACAAAGTTTTCTACCCTATCATAGCAAACTTGTACCATTTGAACCACTTTGAAATTGTCGCCTACAAATGCTTTCAATTTGGATATGTCTAAAATTTGGGCATGTGGTAATGGGTTAAACACCATTCAATCATAAAGTCATAAGTTGACTCAATACATAAGACTATAAACTCAGGGGTTGAAAATTCTATTAAAATCTGTAAATGCAAGTGAAATGTTGCCTCACATAATGAACTCAAGTCAGAAAATGACTCCTTTTGTGGATTTTTTGGGGAAAAAAAGAGGCTTACTTGGAAAGTTTTTTGTGAAAGAGGGCCGCACAGGTTTTTACCTTGATCTGTGTTTTAGGAAAAGCAGCTGGAAGAAGAAAGAAAATATCAAGAAAGTTTAGAACTTCAAAAAGAACTGATAAGAAAGGAGCAAGAGGAGCTTCAGAGACAGAAAGAAGAAATAGAAAAGCAGAGGTTAGAAATGGAGAGAAAGAAACAGGAAGAATTAAAGGTAGATATTTTTGTGATAAGCTGTAACCTTTAACTGGATGACAAAATTTTAGCCTTGTAGAAATAGTATTTGCTGATGACAATTTCAATGCGGCTGAAATGGTCCAATTCTCTTTGATAGGGTAGAAAACATTGTTGGAAAAGGAGAAAATGCTGGTTACCAGCATTTTCTCCTTTTCCCACAAAGTTTTCAAAAGGCTTCTTCTCTAGGGTTGTTGGCATTGAGCAGTAAAGGGTTAAAAATGTAAATTAATTGCAAGGATAGATTGTACATGAGATTCATCTGCACCTTTAGGGCTACAATGAAGGGGCTAAAATTTAAAGTCTGGGTCAAAGCATAGTATGGGTAATTGTTATTTGTTTATGTGATACCCAGTAAAACTGGGTTGCACGATATGCTCATATAAGGACCTTATTTTGTGAAAAGGACATAAGTTTGTGTGCAAAAAGTATCTAACCAGGGCCCGTATTCACCAACCATTCTTGAGAATATTCTTAGGCTTATTCTTCAGAATTTTGCCAATGTGAAAGTAACAGAACGTCTGATTGGCTAAACCGGATGGTTTAGCCAATCAGACGTTCTGTTACTTTCACAGTCAGGAAATCTTGAAGAATAAGACCAAGAACGTTCTTGAGAATGGTTGGTGAATACGGGCCCAGGTAAACCGTAACAGTCTGCTGACACTGACCTGAGTAAAGACATTGTGCGATTTTCTGATTGTCAAAGGATGAGTCTGCCTCATGTTTTAGTTGTTTATATACCACCCCCACAATGAAGCTGTCTGTCTCTCTGTCCATCTGTCTATCTGTCTGTAGACATAAATTATTCCGAAGCAATGCTCCAACAGTTTTTTACATACTGTACTTGAATTTACAGACGGGGTTCCTTTATATATATATGAAGTTGTGCATGTGCAATTTTCATGACCCTGCTGAAATTTGTTGCGGAATTATCTCCCCTTGAATTTTTTTCAACACCAACTTTTGTACTTAACCATTCTGCATTCTGTGATAAAGACCTGTTTTTGTGACAAGGAGCTGGCAGGGGTTATAATCACTTTTAATGATAGCTCTAGTTACTTAATTTTTTTCTCTGAAAGAAATTAGAGGAAGAACACAGAAGAAAACTAGAAGAGGAAAAGAAGAGAATCGAAGAAGAACGGAGGCGATTGATTGAAGAGAAAAGGAAAGCAGAAGAGGAAGAGAGGGAGAGATTGAAAAGGGAAGAAGAATTACGGAGACAAGAATTAGAAAGAGAAATGAAAAAACAAGAAGAGTTACAGGTATGGATTTGAAAATTCTTATTTGTAACCCATCAAGCGAAAAGGGACTTTGGTTTGAAAATATGACTTTTTTTATATTCTCAACTTTTGTGACAACTTTGGTCCAAACATTGTACCGTATGATTTAAGCTCTAAATAAGATCATTTAAAGCTGTTGATATATAAGGAATCTTAAGGAGAAATCAGTTGATGCATCAGTTGATGCATAGTATTGTGTTCTATAAAATAGTCAAATGGACTTCCATTTGAACTGGTCAGTATATATTATATATTATACGGCTCTATTTCTAGAAACAACAAGAAGCACAGAGATTAAAAGAAGAGGAAGAAAGACAAAAACAGCAGTTGGAGATACAGAGAAGACAAGAATTACAGAGACAAGAGGAGGCCTTGAGGAAACAACAACAAGACGCTCTACGTAAATTACAACAAGAACAGCTTGCTAATATACAAGTAACTGCATTCATGTTTTTACTAACTCTTTACGAAATGACATAGTTTTAGACTAGTCCAAATTGGAAGCATTTGTAGAAAACAAAATTAATGTGAGTAAAAAATTGAATTTTGTTTAGGGAAGGATAGAAAACAGTGGGAAAAGGAGAAAATGCTGGTTAACAGCATTTTCTCCTTTTTCCGCCATGTTTTCAGAAGGCTTCATTCTCAGGGTTGTGATAACCACGGATTGTGTGGGAAAGGGTTAAATAACAAAATTAATGTAAAATGACAAAGTAAATGTACCTAGGACAGTGGAAAAGTTTTTGATCCTTGAAAAGATGGAACACATAGTTGAAAAAGGGAAAAATGCTGTTGCCACCAACATGTTCCCCTCCTCCGACAAGCTTTTCGAAAGTTTCCTCACTAGGGCTGTTAAAAGTCTGGATTATGTTGAAAAAGATGAAAATTAAAACACTGAAACAGCAAAGGTAACAGAAGTGCACTCACAAGACAAAGAATAAAAGTGTGTCAAAAAATGAGTTTGATAAGGTTATCTCAAATTACTTGAGATATCATATAGGAAAAACTGATAAACTATTACAAAAAGACCTGTCTGAAAGAAAGAGAAAGAAAGGGAACAACTAACATACTATTTCGAAAAGCGAAAAAAAAGTTTGAGATAAAGTCTGACAGTAAAAATGAAATGCTGACATGCTTTTATCAACAGATGAATTTGAGATATAGAGAGTAAATAAAAACAGCTAACTTACGATTTCAAAAGGAATGTTTCAGAGAAAGTTTTGATGAAAAATACTAGCATACAATTACAGGAAGACAAATGAACGAGAAATGTGATGGTTTTTAACATGGATTAACCCTTTACCACACAATCCCAATTTTTAATGACCCTGTTGCCATCATTGATAAACTTCTGTTAACCCTTTACCAAACAATCCCTGGTTTGTATGAATTTGATGTAGAATCCTTTTGAAAACATTATGGGAAAAGGAGAAAATACTGGTAACCAGTATTTTCTCCTTTTCCCACAATGTTTTCCTTCCTGCTGGAAACAATTTTCAATTTTTTAGTTCAGGTAATTTTGTCGTCTGCAAGTGCTTTCAATTTGAACCAGTCTTATTTTTTGTTGTTTGGTAAAGAGTTAAGCTTTTGACTACTAACTAAATGGAATGGTTATTAGTACACAGTAGTAAAAGCCAAACTGTTGTAATATTTCGTTTCAAAATGGACAAATTCAAAATTTTGTCATCTAGGAAAGATTAAGAGGTTACTGAAATACCAACACTATCTGTATTTTAGTTACCGTCCCATGCCCAGTGGGCGAGTACACAGCCTGTGATAAACACAACTGGAGGAAAGTCGATTCTAGAGATACAACAACAAGAGGAAAAGGAAAGGCAAGAAAGAGCAGAGGTAATTTCAACAGAAGTTCATTTTTAGCTCACCTGAGCACAAAGTTAATTTTTTGAGGAACCAGGTTATTTTTAACCAAAAAATAGTCATTTTAGCTTTTTTTTTTTTTCAATATAATATGGTGCTCTTTGAAATTTTGTCAATGATACTAAGTGTACAGAAGCATAAAATTAATTTTTTATGCAGGATAAGAGCCTAGAACGCCCAGAGGAAAGGCCAACATCATGTCCACTGAGCTATACAGAATTCTCCCTGTCGTATTTGTCAGATGTTGTATTTAAATGGGGATAAACCCTTGCATGAAGGAAAGAAAGTCTCAAGTAGCAAACCGTACCGACTGAAGTGTCATGGGGACTTATTCTTTCGCTTTCAAAATGTACTCATCCCTTCTTACACAATTATGACCATCCTATTATTGATAGAAAAGGAATCTTTGCAGAATGAAATATCTAAAAAATTGGGTAATTTCTTGTATTTTCAGTCTTTTAATTTTTGCCATATTTCAGTTCATTAAACAAGAATGGGTAAAAATTGTTTACAAAATATCTGAATAACTCCTTGTAGAGAGTTGATGTATGTGTTTGTTTCTAAATCACAGATGCTTAGAGAACAAGCAGAATTTCAGAGACAACAACAACTCTTACAGCAGCAGCAACAGCAGCAGAAGTCATGGACAAATGCTTTGTGAGTTCCGTTTTCTTTAAAGATACCAGCCTCAAGTGATAATTTAGGGAAATAAAGGCTAACAACATAATGAAATGCTTTCACTTCCCTTGATTTCCAACAATAACAAAGCGAACATATTCTGTCAGGGTAAGCCATGTGTAAGTTAATGGAAATTTTGTGTAATAATAAGAAGAAGGCTTTTGAAAACATTGTGGGAAAAGAAGAAAATCTGGTATCCAGCATTTTCTCCTTTTCCCACAATGTTTTCTACCCTTCACAGAACAAATTTAAAATTTTCAGTCATTTTTGTTTTGTCATCTGCAAATGCTTTCAATTTGGACAAGCCTAAAATATTGTCGAATGGAAATGATTTTTTAGCGATTTTCACCTGTGCGTGGACATAAATACATGTAGTAATGTTATGTGTGGTATGTGTCGACTTTCAAAAATTTAGAGTGTATGAAGCCTTTCCTTATTTCCTTGTTTTTCTTACCATTTCAGTGAATCTTGATCATTATCCTTTTCTTACTTACCATCTACTCAGCATTACACTGTATGCCATCTGCACCAAATGACTTAAACCCTTTACTAAACAATCCCTGGTTTTTAGGACCCTGAAATAGAAGCCTTTTAAAAACATTGTGGAAAAAGGAGAAAATGCTGGTAACCAGCATTTTCTCCTTTTCCCACAAAATTTTGTACCCTACTGGAAACTATCCTGAAATAGAGGCCTTTTGAAAACATTGTGGGAAAAGGAGAAAATACTGGTAACCAGCATTTTCTCCTTTTCCCACAATGTTTTCTACCTTGTTGGAAACGAATTCCAGTTTTTGAGTTACGATTATTCGGTTTCTGCAAGTGCTTTCAATTCGGACCAGTCTAAAATTTTGTTGTTTGGTAAAGAGTAATTGACTCTAACGGTAGATCAGGACTTAAAACTGTATACTACACATTCCTTGTAACAGAACCAAACAGATGGGTTCAACAACAAAGTCACTGTTAGAGATTCAAGAAGAACAAGCCAGACAGGTAGAGAGAGAAAGAAAAATGAGGGAAGAAAACCAACAGCAAGCTGCTAAGGTAGAATGGAGTTTTTCTGTCTCTTTTTAGTTCTAAAAGTAGATTTCAGATGCAGTTTAACCCTTTACAAACAATCACTGGTTTTCATGACCCTGAGAAAGAGATCTTTTGAAAACAACATTGGAAAAGGAGACAATGCGAATTTCAATTTTTGAGTCACATTAATTTTTTTGTCTGCAAATGCTGTCAATGTAAACAATGAATACTAAAATTTTGTTGTTTGTTAAAAAGTTAAGATGATTTTTTTATCATAACTTTACACAATGTGACTCTTAACAAATTGAGGAAAATATTTGCAGAAGACCAATCAGTTGTATCTGAAATTATGGTTTCTGACTTTGAATTTTTAGAATATATTATTGGAGAAGCAGAAAATACTGGTCAAAAGCCATCTTCCTGTTCCAGAGGATCACTCATACTTGAGATAGCTTTGTCATATATGAACTTTTTAGGATATTGTGCTCATGTAGTTTTACTGGTTTTCCAATTTTAAGTTGTGTCATGGCAAAACGGGTTTCTCGTAGAACTCCAATTTTTACAAAATATCTCCTTCAGTTTTCATCAAAATTTCGCCTCCACCTTTTTAGCTTACCTGAGCACAACGTGCTCAGGGGGAGCTATTGTGACCTGTCATCGTCCGGCGTCCGTCCATCTGTCCGTCCGTTAACAATTTCTTTAAAAATCTTCTCCGCCAAAACCAGAAGGCAAATCTTGATAAAACTTGGCAGGAATGTTCCTTGGGTGAAGCTCTTCAAAAATTGTTAAAAGAATTTAATTCCAACAAAAACTCTGGTTACCCTGGCAACAAAATGGCTGAAAATGGAAAAAATCTTTAAAAATCTTCTTGGGACAAACCATAAGACCGGGAGCATTCATATTTTGTATGAAGCATCATTGGGTGACCCTTTACCAAAATTGTTAAAATTATTCCCCTTGGGTCATATTTGGGCTTTGCCCGGGCACACCCTATTTTACATAGAAACAAAGAAGGAAAGCTTTAAAAAATCTTCTTCTGACAAACCATAATGGCTAGAGCATTCATATTTGGTATGTAGCATTATCTGATGATCCTCTACCAAAATTGTTAAAATTATTCCTCTGCTGTCATATTTGGGCTCTGCCCGGGCGCACCCTATTTTAAAAATCTTTAAAAATCTTCTTGTGACAAAACATAAGGTTGGGAGCATTCATATTTTGTTTGAAACATCATTGGGTGACCCCTTACCAAAATTGTTAAAATCATTCCCATGGGGTCATATTTGGGCTTTGCCCGGGCGCACTCTATTTTACATAGAAATTTAGAAGGAAATATTTAAAACTTCTTCTGGTGACAAATCATAATGGCTAGAACATTCCTATTTAGTGTGTAGCATTAACTGATGATCTTCTACCAAAATTGTTGAAATTATCCTTCTGCTGTCATATTTGGGCTCTGCCCGGGCGCACCCTATTTTACAATCTTTAAAAATCTTCTTGTGACAAATCATAAGGCGGAGGGCGTTCATATTTTGTTTGAAGCATTATTGGGTGACCCCTTACCAAAATTGTTAAAATTATTCCCCTTGGGTCATATTTGGGCTTTGCCCGGGCACACCCTATTTTACATAGAAACAAAGAAGGAAACCTTTAATAAATCTTTTTCTGACAAACCGTAATGGCTAGAGCATTCATATTTGCTATGTAGCAAAATCTGATAATCTTCTACCAAAATTGCTAGAATTATCCCTCTGCTGTCATATTTGGGCTCTTCCCGGGCACACCCTATTTTACATAGAAACAAAGAAGGAAATCTTTTAAAAATCTACTTGTGACAAACCATAAAGGCTAGAGCTTTCATATTTTGCATGTAGCATCATCTAGTGACCCTTTATAAAAATAATTAAAATTATCCCCTTGAGGTCATATTTTGGCTCTGTGCCCTGGTGCACACTATTTCACATGGAATCATAGAAGGAAATTTTTAAAATCAATTCCATCTAAAAAGGAGAAATTGTTTGTAACAAGCAATTTCTCCTCTCTCACAATCTTTTCTACCATATAGATCACTTATTTTTCATTTTAGATACATTTTAAAATGTCATCTGCAATTTGTTTCAATTTGGAATGGTCTAAAATTTTGTCGTCTGGTAATGGCTAAACTACAAGTCAAAAAGGGAACAAGACACTGTGAAGAGAAAAATTGATGATAAGCAGCAGCTTTTAGCTCCACTGGCCAAAGACAAAGAAGAAAATCTGTAAACATATTTTTGTGACAAACCCCAGGGTATGCCTTATTTGAAAAGAATTAATAGCCTGCCCTTGATAAACCATATAAGTTACAAATATACTCAGGTGAGCGATATAGGACCATCATGGTCCTCTTGTTACTGTGAAGAACCATTTACCAACAGCCTACACTTTCCTAAAAGGAGACTGTTTGGGGAGCATAATCCGTCTTCAGTGACTCTTGTTCTTTTTTACTTTTCAAACACTTTGACCTTTTATGATAGGCTACAACTGCAGGTTTTGCTTGTAAATGTGTAAATGAACTCTTTACCAAATGAAAAACTGGTCCAAATTAGAAGCATTTGCAGACATCAAAATAAAAGTGTATGAAAATTTTAAATTTGTATTGAAGAGGAGAGAAAACATTGTGGGAAAAGGAGAAAATGCTGGTTACCAGCATTTTCTCCTTTTCCCACAATGTTTTCAAAAGGCTTCTTTCTCAGGGTCATCAAAAGTGGGGATTGTGTGGTAAAGGGTTAAATTGTATAATTGCCTTTTCCAGAACTTAAGTCTTGGTGCAGCAAGTGTGTGGTCGGGGACAGTACCATCTGTGACTAACTGGGCAAATGAAGGAGCATGGGGGGCTCTAAGGGCCTCATCACAACTGGCCATGAATAACAATGCTAATAGTAACAACAACTCTCTTGGCTTCTGGGATGATGCAATTATCTCATCATCAGGACCAATGAAAAAACAATCTAAGTCAACGTAAGTATGATGTCCGTATGTCAGTCCATGTGTCCATCAGGTAGTATATATCCAATACCATTGCAGGAAAGCTGGGAAAGCTAAAGGATGCAGTAGTACATAGTATTATATTTCATGTGTCTATTTTTAGAAACATTATGGGTAAAGAAATTAAGTAATTTAAGCTGGGGGGAATTATTTCCCCGTCACAGTGAATAATTTCTTCCTGCCGAAAATCTTGTTAATTGACTTGAGATCACAACTTTTAAAAGTGGCATTCGTTGACAAAATAATCAGAGGAAATATAATATATAATTTATTTCACCAGCTTGTGGTTAACCCTTTCCCAAACGACAAACTTTTGGACTAGACCAAATTGAAAGCATTTGCAGATGACAATCAACTCTTGCTGAAAAGATGATTTCTGTCTATGATAGGGTAGAAGACTTTGTGGGAAAAGGAGAAAATGCTGGTAACCAGCATTTTCTCCTTTTCCCACAATGTTTTCAAAAGGCTACTATTCTAGACCTGTAAAAACCAGGGGTTGTTTGGGAAAGGGTTAATATAGGGAAATACTTGCCTCAAAAGGGAAAGGTCCGTGAAAAAAACCTGTGCCTTACGGCACTCGTTATTTTCACATACCTTTCCCTTATTTCCCCATATTAACCACAAGCTGATGAAATAAACTCTGTGTATTTTGCAAGAAACCACTACGAAAAGTAGATTTAAGGTCTGACTGCTGTTTCAGGGCAAGCTAATCTTGATCTTCTTTGCCTGTAGAAGTATTTTTATGCAAATTAAGTTGTGATTTCATACTTTGGGTGTGACTGATAGATGCCTGTAGTTTGTAAAATTGGTCTGTGGCATTATACTCTACACTAACACCAGACATGACAAGGTCTGACCTGTTACACAGAATTTGCTCCAGGATGAAAGTATGTGTCTGATGAATGGGCAGACATACTGGTTCTACGGAAGAATGGGTACCTCAAAAAGTGACAGGTTGACTCACTGGGCTTTAATGACCCTGAAAGAGACAGCTTTTACCACCATATTCTCTTCTTTCCCACTGTTTTCTATTCTATCCTAAATTCAGAAAGCACTATTTAACTCATTACCAAATGACAATATTTTAGGCTTGTCCAAATCCAAACCATTTGCAGACAACAGTATAAAAGTGACTGAACATTTGAAATTTGTTTTGTGAAGGGTGGAAAACATTGTGGGAAAAGGAGAAAATGCTGGTTACCAGCATTTTCTCCTTTTCCCACAATGTTTTTCTAAAGGCTTCTTTCTCAGAGGCGTCAAAAGTAGGGATTGTGTGGTAATGGGTTAAGCAACAATTTTAACCTGCAAATGCTATCCTTTTGGTCCACCCCAAAATTGGTAGAAGTTTAGAAACTTCTGAGGTTTTAAACTGAAATAATTTGTTTGGTTTTGTTTTGTAACAGAAAACCTAATGCAGAGTTTCCAGCTCTTGGAGGAGACACCACTGGTAAAAATAGACAGACACAGAATAAAGTTACCAAGCCCTCGAAACAGAAGAAAGAAGAGGTAGTCTTTACTGTTTTGATTTGTTGGCAAAAATTCCTTTCTTTTTGTGTATGAAATTTGTATATGAGCCTTGCACTGTGTAAAAGGTGGTTAAAAACATCTAAAAAGTACCAACTATACATGATGGCATGCTTAGTACCCTATACGTGGATATATATGTGTGTCGAAAAATTTGCGAATTACTGATTTTGGACATTTTGTGCACAGAAATACTTGCTTAGTACTGTACAGAAAT
The DNA here is from genome assembly GCA_943736015.1 of Tridacna crocea. Classification (NCBI taxonomy): domain Eukaryota; kingdom Metazoa; phylum Mollusca; class Bivalvia; order Cardiida; family Cardiidae; genus Tridacna; species Tridacna crocea. The sequence continues at coordinate 4,403,154 of OX031072.1, read as the reverse complement.
ACTTGAGAATTGGAGACACTCATTAGTGTACTTGTGGTAAATTACATGAACAGAAAAGTGTGAATGCCTCACATTCACGAAATCGCAAAAATTTCCATGTCGCAAAAAAATTCCACTTGTCTAGTATAATACTTCAAGGTAAATCTTACAAAGTAAAGAAACAAATGAACAAATGCATAGCAGAAATATAGGGACTGTGCAGGATTTGAACCAAAAACACCGGGATGAAAGGCCTACACCATAACCACTGAGCTAAAGAGAATTCTGTCTTACACAGTTGCTAGGGATGAAGCCATGCATGAAGGAGTGGTCTCCTGTAACAAGATGCATTTAAAATCCTTTTCCTAGAGCATTGTTAATACAATTTACAAATTATTACTCAAAATTTAAAATGGAAACAAATGGATAAATACAGAAGGAAGTAAAAATTCAATGAGAGGTAAGAGAGAGATTTATGGTTACTTGGAAATAATATGATATAATTCCTAGAATATATCAATGAATAAAATAATTCAACTTTTACCAATTAACAAAATTTTGGACTAGTCAAAACTCAAAGCATTTTTAGTTGACAAATTTACCTCAAATGATAACATCTGCCCCTGATAGGGTACGAAACATTGTGGGTACTGGAGAAAATGTTTCCGAGTATTTTCGCCTTTTTCAACAATGTTTTCACAGTCTTTTCTTTCATTTTTTCTTAAAACTAATAATTGTGTAGAAATAGTCAAGGTTTTTGAGTCAAGACTAACCATTGAGTTGTATTAACCCTTTACCTGATATGCCAATTTGACACTCTTCCATTTCAGCAGCAAATAAAGTAAAAGATATGATGTCAAAAATATGGACAAATGGGGATACAAATATCTGATTGAGTGGAAAACATTGTGGGAAAAGGAGAAATTGCTCGTTACGAGCAATTTCTCCTTTTCCCACAATGTTTTCAAAAGCTGTATGTTGTTGATTCGTCAAAATGAGTATCTATGGAGTAAAGGGTTAAAGCATTATGCAAAGACTTTGTTGCTTTATTGTAGGAAGCTGTACAGAGACTCTTCCAGGCAGCTGTGAAACCTGAGGATAGTTTTACACAGTGGTGTGAGAAACAACTGAGAAGTATGGACACATCTGTTGACAGTGAGTGTGTTACCTTTCTAGTGTTGGGCAGTTTACACCAAATTTGAAATGTATATTTGCAAATGTTCGATCATTATTCAGTGCTTAATGATATTAAGAGAATAATTTGCTATATTTTGATGAAGGGTTTTTGTAACAAGATTAGCCAAATAATGAAAAGCGTTTTTTCACTCCTCACTAATTCTGTCAGTTGCATTTTTTTGGTGATAGATAATGACACAAGATTGAATTTGACGAAAGAAGATAAAACGATGAAAAGTTTTTGTCAGAGTTTCTGAATATCCTTGAACAGGGTCATGTATTTTGTATAAAAGATATTAGTGCACTATGTAAAAAGAAGCTTTTTCTCTTTTTCAGTACCTACATTTATAGCTTTTTTGCAAGAGGTTGAATCTCCATATGAGGTAAGTATAACTTTATTGAATTTTGTCCTTCTCTAACATGAATCCATCATAAAGATGCACAAACATTTGAAATTAGATGAATGTGAATTGCTATTTTGCATATGATGTAGAGTTCATGTTCACCGACATTCTCCTTATTATTTTTTACCAGACAGCAAAACTTTGAAATTGTCAAAATTGCAAAGCATTAACAACAGTAACAACAAACTAAATGCTACCCAAATAGTTGGATTTTTATAAGCCCTCATAGAAAATGTTTTCAGGGGTATCCTGGAATCAGCCTGTCTGTCCCTGTGTCTGTGTACTTAAAGCGCTGGTTGGGATATTAAGTCACATTCAGTGACAGCTCTAGTTCATTGAATGGTCAAAAATTGGGTTTGTACTTGGGTATCTTTCACCTCCCTGTGCCTGCTGGTTAAGGTTTCAAAGAATTAATCTTTGACCACCACTACCATACATTATTACTTATTAGAATCAATTTATTTTTAACAAAGCAATTCCACTTTTTATAAGCCCAAAGGGTCATATTATTTTAGGGTGACAGGTGTTTCGGTAACAGACAAGTTGGGTAACATAGAGTTATAGAGTAAATCGATTGGATGTTTCGGTAACAAAGCAATTATATTGTGTTTTTGTTCTGTGAGGTTCTTTACACCCAATGTATGGCTTTGTTTTGTTCAAACCTTTTACTTTTGCACTTTTCAACCATTTATCCCTTGATAGATAGGTTCAAATCCTTTATTTTTTTCACTTTCCACCCTTTTCGCTTGATAGATAGGCAATCCACATGGTCAATACATACAGCATGGAATGAGGTTCATAACAAAAAAATATTTATAAAACAAAGTGGAAATTACAAATTAAGGTTTTAAAAACGAAGGTTTGAATAAAATAAAGTCATGCGTTGGGTGTAAAGAACGTCACGATACATAAACACTATATAATTGCTTTGTTACTGAAACATCCAATTGATTTACTCTATAGGTCTATGTTACCGAACACGTCTGTTACAAAAACATCCGTAAATCTCCACAATGATTTTCCTAGATGTTTAGTTGTGCATGCGACTTTTAAAATATGGATATCTGCAGATATCTGCAGGCATTATAGATTTTATCCCATTTCAATGATATGCCCCTATGGGCATATATGCCTTGATTTGCAAGACTCCTATTTAACCCTTTACCATACAGCAAAATTTTAGACTCATACAGATTCAAAGTATTGCTAGACGGCAATTTCATATTGGCTCATAAGACGAAATTTTTCTTTGATAGGGTAGGAAATTTTGAGGAGAAAGGAGAAACTGATGGTTACCATCAATTCAGCTACTTTTTACTCTTTACCACACAATCTCGGCTTTGAATGACCCTGAGAAAAATGCCTTTTGAAAACATTGTGAGAAAAAGGAGAAAATGCTGGTAACCAGCATTTTCTCCTTTTCCCACAATATTTTCTACTCTTCCCAAAACAAATCTCAATTTTTCAGTCACACTTATTTTGTCGTCTGCAAATGCTTTCGATTTGGACAAACCTAAAATTTTGTCATTTGGTAATGAGTTCATTGGTAGTCTTTACTACAATATTTTAGACTGGTCCAATTCGCAAGCATTTTTAGACGACAAATTGTATCTGGCTCAAATGATAGAATTTGTTGCTGAAATATTAGAAAACATTGCGATAGGCGAGTGCAATACTAATCTAAGTGCCTGTATGTTGTACAGGCACATAGAATAGTATTGCACTCCCCCAATGCTTGTTGGTGAAGGAAAAAATGCCGTTAACTAGTATTTTCTCTTTTTTTCCCAGCCTTCAATTTTTTTTAAATCATATTTTCCGGGTCTGTAAAACTTTGGATTGTGTGGTAATGGGTTAATGCCCTACTTTATTTATTAGCTTTCTCTTTGTTTCCAGGTCCATGACTATGTTAGGTCGTATCTTGGTGAGTCAAGGATGGCAGAAGATTTCGGTAAAGCCTTTCTAGAAAAGCGCAGTCAGTACAGGAACAAATTAAGAGCAGTGGAGGAGGTAAAATGTTCACTTACATGTATATCAAGTCATTATCTTCAACTGTATTTCAAACCTGTCGAAAAACTAAATTATGAGCAGGCTGACATAGGTTGAAAGAGTGAAGCCCTTTTTTCCATGGCTTATCTGACAGACAAAAATTTGATTTATGACCCAGTCAGATGAACCAGTCAGATTTATGGCCCAGTAAGATGTATTTGAATTACAGATGATGTAGAACAACAAGATGATTTCTCTTCACAAGTTAAGACACTCAACAAATGAAACCAATATTTGTTTAACCAATTACCACACAATTCCTACTTTTGACGACCCTGAGAAAGGAGCCTTTAGAAAACATTATGGGCAAAGGAGAAGATGTTGGTAATGAGTTGACTGTTATATTTTCTCCCTGAATTTGTACTCGAAATTTTAAAAAAGTATTTGCTGTTTGAAGGTATAAAAGTTTTTCTGGAGGAAATACTAATAGATAATCCAATTGATTTACAAGATTTATTCATGACAAACATATTAAAATCGTGCTTTGTCTTTTTATTTGGATCACTGTTTGAGCAGCACTCTGGCAAAAGGAGTATTATTGCTTCCCTGTGATGCCTTGTATTAAGCAAATCATTACATGGTTACAGATCTATAAAATCAAATTTGTTGAACAACTGGCTAAATCATGAGGTAAACTGCTCCTTTGACATGCAGAATATTTCGAAATAATAACATGTTTAAGCCCATGATAGCGTGTGCGGACTGTGCAGGCTAACATGGGTAGATATTTTTTGAAGAGGCATTTATCTCTTTACCAAACAACAAATTTTTTGACTGGTCCATATTGATAGTATTTGCAGACGATATATGTGACTGAAAAGTTAAGATTTGCTATGGGAAGGGTAGAAAACATTGTGGGAAAAGGAGAAAATGCTGGTAACCAGCATTTTCTCCTTTTCTCACAATGTTTTCTGAAGCCTTCTCTTTCAGGGTTGTCAGAAGTCATCATTGTGTGGTGAAGGGTTAATCCCTTTTATCCCAGAGCAATTAGTGGCTGTTTATTGATATAGACCTTCAATTTGTCATGCCGAACCCTGGTAGCTTAGTTGGTAGCATGCAGGACTTTAGAACACGGGGTCCAGGGCTCAATCCCTGGCTATGACCCCTGGCTTGGCCAATTTCTTTCCGAGGATTGATAATAATCACTGCGACGGGATTCATTCCTCTCCCACCTCTGCCCATTATTTTGATGATGATCATGTAGAAAAGCAGCCAGTGGCATGGAAATTAAATTGTGCGAAGAACTGGTAGAAGAAACTCCAGGAACACATGGTTAGGTGCACTGGTCGCCGCGATATAACTGAAATAATGTTGAAAATGGCGTTAAACACCATAAAATCAATCAATTTTTTATTTAGGACAGTATCTGGGGGCCAGCCCCAGCTATTACACCACGGGAGCTACGCCAGACCAACCCAAACATGTATGAGGACGTATCTAAAGGCAAAGCAAACAAGAAGAAAAAGAACAAGATGATGAAAGTGGATTCGAGTATTCTTGGATTCACTGTCCATGCCGACCCAAATCGAATGGTGGGAGAAATCGACGAAATCACTGGCCCACGTTGAGATTCTTGTATGTGAAAATGTTTTGGATATATATTGGTCTTTGAAAGAAAAAAATTGCTTTGCATGAATTTACATGGTGTAGTTCTGTGGTTACGCTCCCTCCTTCCTATGACTTGACCTGTGTTGAAATCGAGAGGAATTCTCTGGTCAGTGCACACATGAGGGACAGAAGGACGGATGTTTTAACTGATATTATGAAAACAACGACGGAACAAGTCCATGTTGAGGTGACGTTAAGTGTTTAAGTACAGTCTACAATCTTGTAGAGCAGTGATGGAGCTATCATTATCAGAATTTAAAAAAAACAACAACAACAACAACAAAGAAAAACAAGAAGTAACAAATAAGAAAGTAGAGCTAGTCTGATTAGTGATTAGTTAAGATGTGGGTGTACTGGCAAATAGAAGAATTTGCCACCAATGCTCATCTAAAATAAAATGGCATTTTTTACTTGCTAATATGACAAAATAATATTTCTCAAAATGTTGGACAATGTACCGGTAGATTAGAGATCAGATTCAATGTGCCTTGCAGTCTGATCTGGATCTAAATTGTCAGTAAAAAACACATAAGGTTGAGCCATAGCAACCTTGAAAGCAAGTCCTGAACAGTGGTTGTTTAGGTAGCAATGATTTCAATTTGATATTAACATTGTCTTTTCAGGCTAGGTGACATTTATGTAACCATTACCACACAATCCCTTCTTTTGACGCCCCTGAGAAAGAAGCCTTTTGAAAACACTGTGGGAAAAGGAGAAAATGCTGGTAACCAGCATTTTCTCCTTTTCCCACAGTGTTTTCTACCCTTCCCAGAACAATTTCGATTTTTCAGTCACCTTTATTTTGTCGTCTGCAGATGCTATCACTTGGACCAGTCTAAAATTTTCTCGTGTGGTAAAGAGTTTTAAGCTGGCATTGAAACTTCATTAAGTTTTAAATTGAAGTGTGATCTAAAGATATCCTTTAATGTACTTAGTGACGGTACTGAGTACTTTTGCAGGGTACCAATATTTTAGAAAACATTAAATTTGGTCAAGCTGGAAACCAGACACATATTACATACAACTTCCTGTTGTAAAACTACCTAGTTTTTACCATGACAAAATACATTAACCCCTTTTCATGACATTCACAACAAGCTGCTACCCAGTAGAAAATTGACGTATTGTGCTGAAAGTTTGTGCTAAGACATTTTGTTACTCCCTAAGTCACTTCTCTTGTTTAACTCATTACCAAATGATCCCGAGTTTTAATGACTGAAATAGGAGGCATTTGAAAATATTGTGGGAATAGGAGAAAACACTGGTAACGCACATTTTCTCCCAATATTTTCTTTCAGTCTGAAAATAAATTTCAAGCTCTGAATTACAATTTTTTTGGTTTTTGTCTACTAATGCTTTAAGTTTAAAATTTTGTTGTTTTGTAAAGTGTTCAGAAGATATTGAAAAATACAGACCTCTCTGTTAGTAAGATATAGCCAGTAATTGGTGTTTTCAGTCTCACTTGATTTTAGTTATCTTAACTTCCTTTTTGTCTCCAGGTCTGGCTAGATAATTACATGAAGGTTGTTTTCAGCTAAGCTGTTAAACATTAATTTTGAAGAAGAGAAAGTTGTTATTTTATTTATTTTCAGGTTCAAAAATGAAACCAGAAAAAGCTGCAATTAACATTCATTCAGCTGTTTAACCCATTACCACACAATCCCTACTTTTGATAACCCTGAGAAAGAAGTCTGTAGAAAACATAGAGGGAAAAGGAGAAAATGCTGATAATCAGCATTTTCTCCTTTTCCCACAATGTTTTCTACCTTCCGCACAATCCCTATTTTTGATGACCCAGAAACCTGTAGAAAACATAGTGGGAAAAGGAGAAAATGCTGCTGGTAACCAGCATTTTCTCCTTTTCCCACAGTGTTTTTTATCCTTCAAAACAAACTTAAAATTTTTCGTCACTTATTTTGTCGTCTGCAAATGCTTTCGATTTGAACAAGCATAAAACATTGTTGTTTGGTAATGAGTTAAATCCTAACTACACAGTCCTGAGTTTCAACAACCGTGATGGAAAGGGCTTTTGAAAACATTGTGGAAAAGGACAAAATGACCAGCATTTTCTCCTTTTTCCACATTGTTTTTTACTATTTCACAAACAGCAATTTTCATTTGATGAACATTTACAATGCTGTCAGCATATGCTTTGAATTTTGGGCCAGTCTAAAATTTTAAAGAGTGGTAAAGAGTTAACTCATTACTGCAGGACAAAATTTTAGACTGGTTCAAATTGATAGCTTTTGCAGACGACAAAATAAAGGTGATTGAAAAATTGAGATTTGTTCTGGGAAGGATAGAAAACACTGTGGGAAAAGGAGAAAATGCTGGTTACCAGCATTTTCTCCTTTTCCTACAGTGTTTTCAAAAGGCTTCTTTCTCAGGGGCGTCAAAAGTAGGGATTGTGTGGTAAAGAGTTAACCCTCATCCTGCTGAGTAACTAAAATGAAATTTTCAATTTGATAGCAAAAACCTAAATATTACTATTTCAAAGTTATGTTTTGTGGCGTTATATCTCCTTATGGGACAGTGTAGATCAAAGATCAGACCGCATGTTCTGTGCAGTCTGATCATTATCTACACTGCCCACAAAAGGTCAGCGAGTCGTGCTATGCAGTCTAAAGGTTAATTTTCACAAAAATGGAAAAGTTTCCCATTATATTGGAATAAAACATTTTTATGTCTATAAAGGAAATGGCAGAAAAAGGACAAATTTCTGGATAGACCAGACTTCTATGAAATTAAATTATCTTTAGTTATTAACCCTTTCATTGTCCAAAGCAAAAATAAGGACTTTTGCTGGATACATAGATAAAGATCAGACTGCACAGAACATGTGCTCTTGATCTTGGTTTAGTTGAGCCTTTGGGACAAAAACTTTTTACGTTTCAGTGGATTGTACTTTGATCCGTAGAAAGAGGATAATTAATATATTTGGTATAAAAAGTTTTCAAGGAAAAAAAAATCCATCTAGATAGCATTGGCAAGAGAGAAAACTGATGATTTGTCTTTTGAAATTATAATTTCATTGTTAATTTAAAATTTATCTTATTTTATGGGCTAAAGTAATGAAATTATGAGAAAATTGATGAAATTTTACTTTCTTACGTTTCTCAACTTGTTAAATTTAAAACTTTTTTAATTTATACTTGTCTGCACATTCATCCATGTTAAGCCAGTGTTATTGTGCAAGAAGTAGCTATTTTTATCTTGTTGATCATCTGATGGAAATTTTGATGACAAGGTGCGGTATTCTTTCATTCTATATGATAGCAATACTGTGAATTTTACTGTCAGGTGACCGGAATGAATAGAAAAAATATTGAGCCCTTTTTCACCAAATCCTAAGTTGTGGCAGGAGAAATGATTTTGACAATTTTTGAAGGGGGAAAATGGCACTTAACCAGGGTATCTTTCTGTTCACACAAAGTTCCTTACCCCTTTCAGCCATATTGAATTTGTCTTCTGCAAATGTTTGGGATTTAGACAAATCAAAATCTTGGCCATTTGGTAAAGTGTAAAACTAATTTGAACTTGCTACAACAAGCCTAAAACAAAGTTAATAGCGCAAGACTCCCCATAATTATTGTATCCTTGTGAAATACATGTATGAATAATCCACATGAGGTAGGGTTTATCACAAGTGAAAATATTTTGGCCAAAGGAAAAAAAAATCTCTTTAGTCTGTTCATAATTTTTTAAGATCTCTTTGGCAGGAAAGAAGCCCTGAGAAAGAAACCTTTAGAAAACATTGTGGGAAAAGTAGAAAATGCTGGTAATCAGCATTTTCTCCTTTTCCCACAACGTTTTCTAACCTTTATGAAACAAATTTCAAGTTTTGTCGTCTGCAAATGCTTTCGATTTGGACAAACTTAAAACTTTGTCGTTTGGTAATGAGTTAATAAAAAGCCATCTCAGAATACTCTGCATGTATCTTTTCTCTGATCCAGTCTGTAAATCCCAGATTTTCTTGAAAAATTGTTAGGGAATTTATTTATTATACTATCCTTTCCATGCCATAGGCAAAGGCAGGAACTTTAGCAGACCACATAGATCCAAGATCAGACTGCACAGAATGTTCAGTCTGATCTTGGATCTATGTTGTCTGTAATTTTAGTCTTGCCTGTAAGATGGAAAAATCGTTCAGAGGTTTGGTGAATGGTATTTATGGACGTCAATACAGATTGAGTATAAAGTGTGCGGAAAGAGTCAATGGAATCTATCATATGTGCTGTTATTATTTCTTTGTTTTTTTCTTCCTACTAATAAAAGATGAGCTGAATCCTAAAGAGGCCAATTAGTGGAAAGTGCTGGGACATTACTTGGCAGAACCTGTTAAATTTTTCTCACAATTTTGGTCAGGATATTGCTAAATAAAATTAGAAAATTGTAGATCAAAGATCAAATAGCATTTTCTGTTCCATTTGATCATGATCTAATCTGTCTGCAAAGGCACCCAAAATTTTCCCTGAACTCTTTACCGGGCAATCCCGAGTTTTAACAGCCCTGTGGACGGAGGCTTTTGCAAACATTTTGGGAAAGGAAGAAATTGCTGATATCCGGCATTTTCTCCTTTTCACACAGTATTTTCTATAGTTCCCAAAACAAATTTTAATTTCTGAAGCACATTTATGTTGTCTTCAGCAAAATTCCAGTGCTTTAAATTTGGACAAGTAAAAAACTTTGATGTTAAGTAAAGAGTCACTATACTAAGATTCAATAAGTTACAATGTCATTGTACAAGTTTTGTTTTCTCTACAAAACATATTTTTTGTGTGAAAATATGTTAAAGATAAACTAGCTAATATAAAAGAACTTGTTTTTAAAAGAATGTATAAAACAATAGAATAATGTGATACAAACGATCTTTTTAAAATGTTTCTTTTTTTTTTTGAGAGAGAAAGAAAAAAAAAAGTAATGACCTCCTGTTATGTTGAAGAAAAAAAATCAATAAAAACTTACAAATGAGGTCTTGTTAGTGTTTTTTTTTCTGTTAAATCTCATTTCATTTCTCTGTAGAGATTTGCATCCTTCTCTAAATATTGTATGTTTATGTTTACCTATATTTATCTTGCCATAACTAGATCAGAGAGTCAGATCTTTGAAAAACCTTGTGAAGATTATAGGGGCTATAATTTCAGTCCAAAGTTACCAGGTCAAAAACGTTGTCCATACTCTAGCGCCCACATTTTCAGTCCAAAATTCATGAAAGATGGTCAAAATATTTGTCCTATGATATTTCAGTCAAAATATTTGTCCTATGATATTTCAGTCAAAATATTTGTCCTGTGATATTTCAGTCAAAATATTTGTCCTATGATATTTCAGACAAGTTGCAAAATGTGTAATGTAACTTAATAACCAACTGAATCGCAAGGTATAATGGTCCTTGGACATGTGGAAAATTTACAAACGGCAAAAAAGTCCGACTCATTTCACCCTGCACTAACTATACAGGCTGGTGTGGATTAGTACTTTTTTGGCGATCTGTACCAAACTACATGTACTTTATTTTAGATTAGTACAAATTGGAAGCATTTTGTGTTGAGAAGGGTAGAGAACATTGTTGGAAAAGGAGAAAATGCTGGTAACTAGCATTTTCTCTTTTTTCCACAATGTTTTTAGAAGTCTTCCTTCTCAGGGTCGTAAAAATCCGGGATTGTTTGGTAAAGGGTTAACCCTTTACCACACAATCCCTACTTTTGACGCCCCTCAGAATGAAGCCTTTCGAAAACATTGTGGGAAAAGGAGAAAATGCTGGTAACCAGCATTTTCTCCTTTTCCCACAATGTTTTCTACCTTCACAAAACAAATTTCAAATTTTCAGTCACTTTTATTTTGTAGTCTGCAAATGCTTTCAATTTGGACCAGTCTAAAATTTTGTCTTTTGGTAATGGGTTAAACTCCTTTTCACAGTGTATGACTTAAACCTTTCCCAAACGACAAATTTTGGACTCTTCCAAAGCCCAAGAGCTTGCAGACGACAATTTTAGATTTGGAGAAAATGGTAGAAAGTTCTCAAAAAGGGTAGAAAACACTGTGGAAAAAGGAGAAATTGCTCATTATGATCGATTTCTCCTTTTCTCCTTTTTTACTGCAGACACGTAAAAACCAGGGCTTGTTTGGGAAAGGGTTAATTGTGTTTGAAGCTGTAACAAAAAACCTAGCCTTTTGGAAAAAAGAATTTAATAGAAAATCAAATAAATTTAACATTTTGAACAAGGCAATGAATGATGTGAAAACAAAACACTAATACAAAAGCACAGAACATAGAATGGAAGGAAAAAAAAAGATACTTTACTCTCATGCATACCTAAATATTTATACCCCCAAAACAAATGTTTTCAGGGATATACTGGAATCAGCCTGTCTGTCTATGTATCGGTCCGTGTGTCCATCTGTGTGCAAAATCAAAGTGCTGGCCGGGGTATTAACTCTTTATAACACAATCCCGAATTTTAATGACCTTGAGGGAAAAGGCTTTTGAAAACATTGAGGGAAAAGGAGAAAACGCTGGTAACCAGCATTTTCTCCTTTTCCGGCTATGTTTCTAACCTTGCAAAATCAAATTTTAATTTTTGATTCACATTTGTCGTCTGCAAATGCTTTCAGTTTGGACTAATCCAAAATTTTGTCAATTGGTAAAGAGCTAAGTCTCAAATCAGTGACAGCTCTAGTTTCAACTGTCACTAATACTCGAATGTAAAGGCACTGCATAATAATCTACAGTTCAGTTACTTGACATTTTTCCACATGAACTCGAAGCCTATAGAAAACATTGTGGGAAAAGAAGAAAATGCTGGTAACCAGCATTTTCTCCTTTTTCCACAATATCTTCTACCCTTCCACTAACAAATTTGAATTTTTTCAGTCACATTTGTATTATTGTCTACAAAAGTTGGCCGAGGCTATCAGCACGACGGACAATGTTTTCAAAAGCTTTTCTCCTCAGGATCATGTAACTCTTTACCAAACGACAAAATTTTAAGCTGGTCCAAATTGAAAGCATTTGCAGGCGACAAAAATGAAAGAAAATTTTAAGTTTGTTTTGTGAAGGGTAGAAAACATTGTGGGAAAAGGAGAAAATGCTGATTGCTGGTTACCAGCATTTTCTCCTTTTCCCACAATGTTTTCTAAAGGCTTCATTCTCAGGGTCGTCAAAAGTAGGGATTGTGTGGTAATGGGTTAAACCATGATATTCCTAAAACAGATTGGTCTGTAACATGATTCTAATGAACTCTGATTGATCAACATGGCCGTCTCCATTGATATCTGCTTCTTCGATCATTTCTTCAAGTTCACGTTCCGTAAATCTGATACTTGATTCCTCACAGGATCGCTTTAGGTCTTCTAATGTTATTGTGCCCTTTTTACCTGATTTGTGAAAAAAAATAACATGTTTTACACAAATTGTCAACTCTTGAAACTAAACTGCAGTTGGCAACCTTGAAAGTTAATATGCACTAGTTACTGATACTTTAATGCTTTACCAAACGACAAAATTTTAGACTGGTCCAAAATTGAAAGCACTTGCAGGTGACAAAATAAATATAACTAAAAAAACTGAAAATTCGTTTTCAAGCAGGGTAGAAAACACCGTGGGAAAAGGAAAAAATTTTCATCAGTGTCATTTAAATTCAGAACTGAAAGCGCTAAATAGATCTACAGATGGATGAAGTCAATACTCACTGTGATCAAACATGGAAAATCCTTTCAATATCTCCGAATAAATGTCTCTTGAATCCCCTTGCCTGTCTATGACAGTCTCTAGAAATTCATTGAAATCAAGCATCCTGAAACAAGGGAAAGATCAGAACAACCTTCTTTATGATTACCAAACATATTTGTGTTTTATTGCACCTAGAAATGAAGCTTTTTTTTAACCCTATACCAAATAATCCCAGGTTTTCATGACCCTGAGGCAAAAGCTGTTTGAAAACATTGTGGGAAAAGGAGAAAATGCTGGTTACAAGCATTTTCTCCTTTTCCCACAGTATTTTCTACTCTTTGAGTCATGTTTGTCATCTGCAAATGCTTTCAGTTTGGACAAGTCTAAAATTTTGTTGTTTAGTAAAGAATTAAAACATTGTCAGGAAAGGGGAAATTGCTTGTAAGTCAGTGAACTTTTCTTATTTTACCCTTTTGCTAAACAAACCATTGTTTTAACCCTTTCCCAAATGACAAATTTTGGACCCTTTCAAACCATAAGAGTTTGCAGACGACAAATTAAGATTTGGAGAAAATGGCAGAAAGTTCTCAAAAAGGGTAGAAAACACTGTGGGAAAAGGAGAAATTGCTCGTTACAAGCAATTTCTCCTTTTCCCACAGTGTTTTCAAAAGACTTTTACTGCAGACACATAAAAACCAGGGCTTGTTTGGGACAGGGTTAATAATCCTAAGGAAGAAGCCTTTTGAAAACATTTTGACCAACATTTTCTCCTTTCTCCTCAATGCCATCAAAATGCCATCGTCTTGGCAATATTTGTTGTCTGCAATAGCTTTCAATTGGGACCAATCTAAAAGTTTGTCTTTTGGAAAACAATGAAAGCTTTTCTATGAAAAGGTTATCTTGCTTATACAAGGAAGAATGCGTTCAAGCTTCTGAAGGATTTTTTCAGTATCATTACTTCATCTGAATCGTTCATTACAGTGCCTGCCCGGGTGGCTCAGTGGTGAGCGTGTCGGACTCATGACCTGGTGGTTGTGAGTTCGATACCCGGTTGAGGTTAACTTTCTTTCCGGCGTATTTTCGCCTCTCACCTCTGCTGAAGCATGTGAGGAAAGTAGTTGGTGGCTTTGGGAAGAAAGTCGTCTTAGTACTGGTTTGAGAAACACAGGAAACACATGTGCGTCATCGACCGCCATGATATGACCTTAGCTGTTAAAGTGGCGTTAAACCCCAATACAACCAACCAACCATCTACAGTATCAAATGTAGGTGTCCTGGGTCCATATTCACCAACCATTCTTGGGAATATTCTCTGTCTTATTCTTTAGAATTTTCTAAATTTGTAAGTAACACAACATCTGATTGGCTAAACCAAATGGTTTAGCCAATCAGATGATGTGTTACTTTCAAATATTGAAAATCTTGAAGAATATTCTTAAGAATGGTTGGTGAATATGGTCGCTGGTATTCTATATGGTACCGTTATCATCTTCAACCAAACATTTGCATATTTCCTTACCCTAAACCTTTCAAGCTGCCATCAGTCACAAGTTGCCTTGCCTCCTCCCTTGAAACTTTGAAGCCCAAAGCTTTCATTGCACGACGAAGTTCAGGAGCAGCCAAATAGCTGAAATGGGTTTAAAAAGTTACACTATTAACCTTTAGAGTACAGAATAAACCAAACAGAATTTTTCCAGAAAAATTAAGATCCAAAATACTTGCAATTTCGTGATTGCTTGATTGCTTTTGTCTATAAAGATTAAGTAATGCAGACAGAGTGGATTAAAGATCAGACTACTCATTTTGTGCTGTCTGATCTTGATCTACACTAGCTGCAAAGGCAACCATAATCGTTAAAAGAGCTTTAAAGGTTAACAATTTCTCATAATCCCAAGTATGTGGACTTCTTCGTCATTTTCTACTACAATTTAAAGATATTTTCAACCGTTTACCAAACAACACAATTTTTTGACTTTCCAAAAGCTAAGCCTTTGGAGACAAAAGACTGAATTGTGGCTGAAATAAATTTGTGAGTAAAAAGGCAGAAAATATTGTGGGAAAAGGAGGAGATGCTAGTAACCAGTATTTTCTCCCTTTTGCACAAAATTTCCAAAGCCTCCTAACTCGGGGTCATAGTCTTAAGCCATTTTTTTATTTTTTTTTGCTAAGATTACACCTTGCATTCTGATCTTAATTTACGATCCAAAAGCTTCAGTAGCAATACGCTACAGGCTCAGGGTTAACTTTTCCTTCAGCTAGAGTTATTTATTGATAATAAGATATCATTTACCCATCATCATTCATGTCAAACAGCTCAAAGACTACCCGCAGGTCTCGAATCTCTTGTGGGGTCAGATTGTCAAGTATTCTTGTTGAAACTCTTACACCATGGATTTCTTTTTCATCTACAGGTCTAGATGTTAATAACTTTACAAGCTGAAAGAAGTTGAAACAGAAAAGTGTCCGCTAGAACTGTGTACAACTGTAATGACTATTTTAACTCTTTAGCAAACAACAAAAATTTAGGATTTGAAGTTACTATTGATAAATGGTTGTCAAATCATTCGGAAATACCTATCCGTGAACTAACACAAGTGAGAAAATGCTCGGTGCAAAAAACAGGGAAAAACATGACACAACAAAATGTTCTTTTTGACACTGTCTCATCAAGGTCCCTTTATACCGTCTTGTTGGATACAGGATTTTTTTTTTTTTTCAGTTGAAATCAGTTGAAACGAACTAGCCAAGACGAATGAGCCCGAACAAACAACCCCCGGCGAACAAGCCCAGGGTCGAAAATACCCGTTACAGTATAAGGCAATAACTTAATTTGCAGTCTGATCTTGATATGAAATGTTCACTGGATCAAGATAGTTTGGCAACAATTGCAGTGATATTTCAAACTTTATGTTTGTTTTCACCGGAATGAATATCCGCTCAACTCTAACGGTAAAGAGCCCAAAGCAAAGAATCAATTAAACCGATTAACTCACTTGCTCGCCTGGTTTTGGTGGAGGAGGAACATATGACGGGGCCATAGGATCCACTGGACCTGTATTGGAATCAGCTGATTTCTTTCCCGATTTCTTTTTTCCCTTCTTTCCCTTTTTACCTTTGGTTCCTTTTTTCTTTGGCATATTGACTGTTTTAATTGCTCTCGCACTTGTTGTCAACAATTAGACTCCATTTTGACGCCTTCCTGTTGTTAATGACTTTACGGGATTTTGATTGGTTCCTTTCCGAGGCGGTAAGCGGTAGAAATCAACGTAGAATAAAATTTACTGTACCGGAAACACGCTTTTCGGCTGCAAAAAGTTTTGCGAAAGCATCAAGCAAAGTAAGAAAAAGGTATGTACTAAACTTTGAGAGTGTGTCATGAAAATATGAATACTAAATGAAAGAAAAAGGATTTTCAATTTTGTGTTACTGTTACAAAAAGTTACTGCATCTTCTCTGTTACCTAAAAGTTTTCAATTCTATTGTTTGTTATTGCACTCAACTCGGGTTCATCCAAGTTCAATAACCTCTTTAGGTTCAACTAAGGTAAGACTTACAGATAATTTATGACCGAATTTAGATGAAATCTACAAAGGGTATTGCAAAGAGATGGACCACAGGTTTAAAGTGAGTAATTTCTAAAGATTAAAAGCCTTATTTCAAATGGTAATAATTAGTTTCTTGTTAAAGTTATTTTAGATGGACAGCAAAAATAAATATTCAGGTAACATCATATATTAATTTAAAGAAAATGATAGGATTCATTATTTAGTGACTGATTGTAGCAAGAGACAGAAGACCAATTTCTTATCAAGTTACCATCAGTATATCGATTGAATTTGAGCTGCAGGGTGCATTCCTTTAGATAAAAAGAAATGGAAGTACTTTTTCACACTGCCCCCGACATTATATATAGACATAATTGAAAAAAGTCACGAAATGAAAGTAACAATTTCACAAATAGCTAGCATAAATCTTATAAATGGTTTTAAGCTCAAAATATGTATTTGTCATAATGTTAAAACTTTTTTCTATCATACACAGGATATCAGGATGTCTGCTCAAGTTTTAGTAATTGGAGGTGGGGGTCGAGAGCATGCATTGTCATGGAAACTGGCTCAGTCCCCAGAGGTCAAAGACATCTTTGTAAGCCCTGGTAATGCAGGCACAAGCAAATGTGGAAAGATTGATAATGCTGGTGAGAAAAAGATATATAAGTTGGTAAAACTTGGAGATATAGGGCACATTATATGAACATAAAGATTGAACATTGATAAGTTTGACAGAAACTTGCATTGTAGGTGTTCATTTGATCTGTGTAACATAATCCTGCCAGACCTGTTCAAGAAATTGTATAAATACATTTGGTTCAAACTCCTTTCTCAACAATCTCTTACAAAGCTTTCAATTGTAAAGATGTTAAAAGTTATATTTTTAATCATAGTTAATCAGATATAATAAAGAAGTAAAAAAAGGCTTTATTATCCCCAACCAAAAGTTAGAAGTATGTTGTTCTGACATGGTCTGTCCAATCATTTTGTCTGACTTCGTGTGACTTGTTCCGTTTTAACTTTACAGAACTGAATGTGAAAGATTTCAATGGTGTGACTGATTGGTGTAAAAGAAAGAATATAGACTTGGTTGTTGTTGGACCTGAAGATCCACTTGCTGGAGGTCTGGTAGATCATCTTCAAGAACAAGGTTTGTACTCACAGATTTTAACTCTTTACTAGCAAATAAAGTTTTAGATTTGTCAAAATTAAGAGCTATTAACCTTTTACTACACAATCCCTACTTTTAATGCTCCTGGAAAAGAAGCCTTTTGAAAACATTGAGGGAAAAGAAGAAAATGCTGTTAACCAGCATTTTCTCCTTTTCCCTCATTGTTTTCTACTGTATCAACAAATTACACTATTTGAACCACCCTGAAATTATTGTCTGCATATGCTTTCAAGGCTAAAATTTTGTTGTGTGGTGAAGGGTTAAATAATTTTCATAGCTAATTTTTCACAATGTTTCAAAAAGATATCTCTCTCAAGGACGTTGAATATCAGGATTGTGTGGTAAAGAGTCCAAGAGAGAAAACATGATTCTTCTCTTATTACCAGTTCCATAGAAATTGGCATTTGTGCATTATTAAAGGGGTATTGTGTTGAAAACATGTGGCAAATGGAAGCATTCAGTGTGTCTGTACCAAGTCAAGGGACAAATTATCTAAAAGAAGACGATGTTAAAATATACATGTATCATACTTAAAAAAAGTAATTTCATGTTACAAGTAATAGATTCCATAGTCATAATATTTTTATACTATTTAACTCTTTATCTTTACCAGACAAAAAGTTTTTAGATTGTAGAAATCTAAAGTATTTGCAGAGAAAAAAGTTTAGTGATTGTCTTCGAAAGACTATGAAATATTGTGAGAAAAGGAATAAAAATGCTGTTTTCTACTTTTTTCTACACTGTTTTTAACTCTTTACCAAACATTGAAATTGTGATTGTTTTATAAAGGATTAGAAACAGCCTTTCCCTTTTTTTTCGAAAAACTCTCTTTTTTTGTCACAAGGTACTACTGTATATATAGAATTATAATTCAATGAATATAATTCAACAGGTATAGCCTGCTTTGGACCCAGTCAGAAAGCTGCACAGATTGAGGCTAGTAAGGACTTTGCCAAAGAGTTCATGGTGAGGCATGGCATTCCAACGGCACGATATAAAAGTTTCACAGATGTGAAAGAAGCAACAGATTATATAAAAAGGTTAGTTAACTCTTTATCACACAATCCCGACTTTTAACTACCCTGAGAAAGAAAGCCTTTGAAAACATTGTTTGGAAAAGGAGAAAATGCTGGTAACCAGAAATGGAGAAAATGCTGATCACCAACATTTTCTCCTTTTTCCACAATGTTTTTACCCTTTCCAAATCAAATTTCACTTTTTGATTCATATTATTTTGTCGTTTGCAATTGCTTTCAATATGGACCAGTCCAAAATTTTGTCATTTGGTAAAGAGATTAATTAATATTATCTTGATAACATTCTGCCATGCCGAGTAGGTCAGTAAGTTACAAATGTGGCGTCAGACCAAGCTAAAACCCTCTTGGCAAAATTTTTCAGTTAATTTACTCTACATCTATGTGGGAAAGAGACCAGTGGCATGGTAAGAATGATGTGCAAAGCACTGGTAAAAGGAACTCTATCCCATTACCACTCAATCCCTACTTTTGACGCCCCTGAGAAAGAAGCCTTTTGAAAACACTGTGGGAAAAGGAGAAAATGCTGGTAACCAGCATTTTCTCCTTTTCCCACAGTGTTTTCTACCCTTTCTAGAACAAATTTCTATTTTTCAGTCACCTTTTTTTTTGTTGTCTGCAAATGCTTTGAATTTGGATCAGTCCAAAATTTTCTTGTGTGGTAATGAGCTAAGGAAGCACAAATAGGTGCACTGGCTATTGCAAAATAACTGAAATACTGATAAAGCTAAAAAAATGGAACTTTAAAGATTGTAATTTTAAGTCTGATTTTGTCAGAAATGTCTAAGCAAAAGCGACAGTGTTGATCTAAGATCAGAATGCATGTTCTGTGAAGTCTGATCTTGATTAACACTAGCTAGAAAAGCCAGTACATGTAGTTGTAAAAACCACCATCAGGGTTTAGCTAAGCGCTTGCTTGATAAAGGTATGTGTACATTGCAACATTTTTTTTTTTTTTGCAAGTTGGTTGATTAACCCTTTACCAGATGAAAACTATTCAGTCATGTCCAAATTTAAAGCATTTGCAGATGACAATTTCATTGTGGCTCAAATGATACAATTTTTCCTTGACACGGTAGAAAACAATTTGGAAAAAGGGGAAAATGCTGGTTACCAGCATTTTCTCCTTTTCCCAATATCTTTCCAAAAGCATTCCTTCCCAGGAGTGTTAAGTCATCATTGTGTGGTAAGGGGTAAACCCATTACCACACAATCCCTACTTTTGACGCCCCTGAGAAAGAAGCCTTTTGAAAACACTGTGGGAAAAGGAGAAAATGCTGGTAACCAGCATTTTCTCCTTTTCCCACAGTGTTTTCTACCCTTCCCAGAACAAATTTCAATTTTTCAGTCACCTTTATTTTGTCGTCTGCAAATGCTTTCAATTTGGACCGGTCTAAAATTTTCTCGTGTGGCAAAGAGTTAATCAAAGTGTCCTTTATGACAGATTATTCTATATTTTAGAGGGTCCTGTGTGGCTCAGTAGTAAAGTGTAGGGCTCTTACCCTAGAGGCCCAAGGTTTGAACCCCATCAAGCACAGGACTTTTCATGGGAGTGTCTTTGGGCACAGTCTAGCACAAGTAAAACACAGGATATACGTGAATGGGTGTCAGAGGTGTCCCTGCAATATGAGAGAAATATTGTTGAAAGTAGCAAAAAAAAACTAACTTTAAACAATGTGTATTTCAGTGCTGATTACCCTGCCTTGGTAATCAAAGCCAGTGGACTGGCAGCTGGGAAAGGTGTTGTGATTGCCAACAATACAAAAGAGGCTTGCACAGCAGTCAAGGAAATGCTACAAGTAGGTTTGTCTGTTTAGCAAATAAATCTGAATTTGAACAATCCTTAAGAGGAGGGCCTCTGAAAAGAGTTTTTAGACTTGTACAAATCCAAAGATTTTGCAGAGAAAAAGTTCAATGAATGTTTTTGAAATAGTATGAAATATTCTGAGAAAAAGGATTAAAAATGCTGTTTTCTCCTTTTTTCTACACTGTTTTGAAAGGCCTTTTCCTGAGAGTATTTTAAACATGTGAGGGAAAGGATAATCAGCATTTTCTCTTTTCCCCACACTGTTCATAGATAATTTCTATCATATAAGATACACTTGATCATTGGTCTGCAAAACCTTTCAGAATGGATTGGTTGAAAGTTTACTAAAGCTACACAGAAGTGTAGCACTTGTTTTTGGACTCTATGCACAAAATACATTTGATTTATTTTTTCCTGAAATTTAAATTATTCTTGAAATGATATCGGCAAAAAGCTGCCATGAAGAAAAAATTATAAAGTGCAATGATGTTTAACCCTTTCCCAAACAAGCCCTGGTTTTTACGTGTCTGCAGTAAAAGTCTTTTGAAAACACTGTGGGAAAAGGAGAAATTGCTCGTAATGAGCAATTTCTCCTTTTCCCACTGTGTTTTCTACCCTTTTTGAGAACTTTCCGGCATTTTCTACAAGTCTAAAATTGTCGTCTGCAAACTCTTTTCGTTTGGAAAAGTCCAAAATTTGTCGTTTGGGAAAGGGTATATTTGATGAGAAATTTGTCTTAATACCTGTTAAATCTGTTTTTGCTTATTATTTCACCTGAAAAATTTGTTTGCATTATTTGATAAGAAACACAATATCCATTTGGCTTAGCTTATCAGAAGTTGCTTTCATGTTTTGATAATTCTTTAGAATACAGCCTTGAATGTTCTTAAGAATTGGAGATGAATATGTGCCCAGGGAATACATTTACTAACTATGGTATTGTTTTTGTTCTTATTGCTATGGGTAGCCAACTGACTGGTTTAGACCTTCTTTCACAGAGAGAGGTTAGATATATAAGCACTTTAAACCAGCCTTGCTGGTGAGCTAGCTTTTATAGCGATGCAGTTTGGTGTATTTTTCTCCGTGATAGTTAAGCAATGCGCATTAAGTTAGTGCCTGGATGGGTGACCAGGTTGTTGCATGTTACACTTCTACCTCGGCAGGGCCAGTCAGAGGGCTGGTTCAATAGTATAAGCTTAGAGTTTATGAGACAAACAACATACATGTACACTGTAGTCTTGTTATGATGATAATTTTGTCATGATAGCTTTTTGTTCACAGGACAAGAAATTTGGAGAAGCAGGAAGTACAGTGATTGTTGAGGAGCTGTTACAGGGAGAGGAAGTCTCTGTAAGTGTTTGTATCTTTTGGTTGTTCATGAAGCAAAAGTTTGTCTGTTTGCACATGTGATGTTAACTCTTTATTAAACGACAAAATTATTGACTGGACCAAATTGAAAGCATTTGTAGACAACATATTAAATGTTGCTAAACTAGTGATTTCTGTCTTTGATGGGGTAGAAAATGTTGTGGGGAAAAAGAGAAAATGCTGGTTACCAGAATTTTCTCCTTTTCCCTCAATGTTTTTAAAAGGCTTTTCTTTCAGGGTCATTAAAAGTAAGATTGTATAGTAAAAGGTTAATACTTTATCAAAGAATGCCAAAATTGGGGGAGGGGGGGGGAGGAAATTGAGAGAATGCAGATTACCAGCATTTTTTTTTTTTCTATTGAATCATAGACAGATGCTATCACTTGAGTTTGGTTTTTCATCTGTAAAATTGATGCTTTCAGTATGAATAATAACTCTAGAATTGAGTGGTGTGGTAAGGAATCAACAAAGATCTAGGCTTGGATGGGTCATGGAATTTAAAAATCGGCATGTCTTAACACAAACCTACAGATTACCACACAATCCCAAATTGAACCTAACAAGGAAGCCTATTAAAATCATAGTCGGTGAAGGAGATTTATAACCTGCTGATATCCGGCATTTTCTCCTTTTCCGTTTTCTATCCCCCAACAGAAACAAATTCCATCATTTTTACCCACATATAAATTGTATTGTCTGCTTTGAATTTAGACTTGTCTGAAATTTTGTCATTTGGTAAAGGGTTAAAGGAATTCATTTGAAAAAACAATTCTAATGGCTACCTTCAGTGTAGGTTTTGATAATGAAATAAACCCTTCAAGTCAACCAAATCCCACTTATCTGTGCCTCTATGATAGCACAAGTTTCAAGTTGTTCACTACCTGGTAGGCTGTTCACACTTTGATGTGACATGATAAAAAGATATTGACCCCAGCAAAGTTCATTTGTGCAGTTTTTGTCTGTTTCTTTTCTTAACTCTTTATCAAAACAACAAAATTTTTAGACTTTTACAATTTAAAATTATTTGCAGATGACAAAAATATTTGTGACTCAAAAATTGAAATTTGTTTTGGGAAGGGGAGAAAACATAGTGGAAAAAGGAGAAAACGCTGGTTGCCAGCATTTTCTTCTTATCCAACAATAATTTCAAAGGATTTCTTTGTCATAGTTGTTAAAAGTTAGGATTGTGTGGTAAAGGGTTTACTTTTTTAACCCTAGAAAAATTGCACCTTTGAGCACAAAGTTTTCAAAACATGTTGCCTTGCAGGTTAGAAAAGGTTGTGTTTAATTTGTTATAGCTTGAATTGAATCAGCATAGGAGAGACAAAATTTTGAACTTACCACAATTTTCTCTGATGAATTACGATGACAATCCAAGTGCTTATTTCTTGAAATAAAATCACATATTAAAGAACTATGTCTTTCAGGTACTTGCTTTTACAGATGGTGTCACTGTCTCTCTAATGCCTCCAGCTCAAGATCATAAGCGTCTCTTGGACAGAGATGAAGGACCAAATACAGGGGGAATGGGAGCTGTCTGTCCATACCCCAAGGTAAGTTTTTCAATGATGCCATCAATCTGTGAATATTTCAAGAAAACCAACAGCTTCCTCAACATAGTCTGTTATCATTTCCAAATGCTCTAAAACTTCATACCAGTTGAAATTATTTTGACAGTAAACTCTTTACCTTATGACAAAAATGTAGACTTGTCAAAATTGAAAGCATCTGTGGATGACAATTTAAATGTGGCATAAATATTGTAATGTGCCTGGGTTTATTCTTGTTCCCTCAATGTTTTTCATAATGTCAAAAGACAGTAACTATCTGATGTGTGTCCTATTTACAAGCTGGTGCTTATTTTTGAAAACTGTCAACTACAGTGGCAGAAAAAGTTGTCGTTGTATGCATTGGTTTAAAGAAATTGTGTTTTTATAAGCCTGCAAATTGTTTGATGGAAAAAATTTCCATTTAGTCTTTTTTGTGTCATTTCTGTATAGGTGGGACTCACAGATATGAAGAATATTCAAGCGGACATAATGCAGAAAACTGTTGATGCTCTACGTGAAGAGGGAATCATGTATAAAGGTTTTATACATGTTCTGATTTCTCTGTCTAGTTACATTACATTAATCTGTTATATGACACACTACACTTTGAATAGGACTATTGAACCCATTCACTTCAGAAAACATTGTAGCAAACGGAGAAATTACCAACAGTTTCAACTTCAGTCATACTTTTATATCAAACCTAAATTTACATTGATTACTTCAGAAATAATCTTCTTTCTATCGTGGTATATCGTTCAATAAACCACAGTTGTGAGTTATGAGGCACAATAAATAATCCACGAGGGCGATAGCCCGAGTGGGTTATTCATTGCGCCTCATAACTCACAACGTGGTTTATTGAACGATATACCACAATAGAAAGAAGATTATTTCGATTCTAACATGGCCAATTCTTAGTGAAAGGAAAACAAGTTCAAAGTAAGAGTAAAAGCGCGGATGAAGATTATGTTCCATTGAATGACTTACTCATTGAATGACGTCACTCTACATGGATTGTCGCAGATTTTACCACGTTTTCTTTGCACTGTGTTTCTAGAGCCAAAGTCGCGTGTCATGTTGAATAATATTTCACTAGGATGTTTCAAGCGCAGTACAAGATTTTTTCGGAAAAAAGATGATTAACCCTTTATCACAAAATCCCGATTTTTTTACAACCCAGATAGAGAAGCCTTTGGAAAACATTTTTGGAAAAGGAGAAAATGCTGGTAAGCAGTATTCTCTCCTTTTCCCACTATGTTTTCTACCCTACTCAAAACAAATTTCAAATTTTCAGTCACTTTTATTTTGTTGAGCAAATGCTTTTGATTTGGATAAGGCCCAAAATATTGTGGTTTGGTAAATAGTAAATAAAAAGAACAACAAAAGTACTAGTGTTTTCTACAGGCTTCTTTCTCAGGGTCATCAAAAGTAGGGATTATGTGGTAAAAGGTTAACTATTCAGTATTGTACACAGAATAAGTCAAGAAAGAGTAAATGGGTTAAAACAGGTTAAAAAAGTCAATTTGACAAAAAACCCTCTCAGTTAACTCTTTACCAAACAATCCCTGGTTTTTACAACCCTAGGATAGAAGCCTTTTTAAAACATTGTGGGAAAAGGAGAAAATGCTGGTAACCAGCATTTTCTCCTTTTCCCTCAATGTTTTCTACCTTGCTGGAAACAAATTTGAAATTTTGAGCTACAGTTGTCATCTGCAAGTGCTTTTAATTTGGACCAGTCTAACATTTTGTTATTTGGTAAAGAGTTAATGAAATTCAATGTCTTCTACAACAGGTGTGTTGTATGCTGGACTGATGATGACTGTAGATGGTCCTAAAGTTCTGGAGTTTAATTGCCGATTTGGGGACCCAGAAACACAGGTAGCTTCTTTTATTGCAAACATTTTCATTTCTCTGTGTGCCAAAGAAAAAGTCCAACCTGTCTGCATTAACCCTCTCCCAGTTAAGCCCTGATTTTTATGGCTCTGAGGTTGAAGGCATTTGAAAAAGCTGTGGAAAATTCAGGGTCATTAAAAGGTGGGATTGTGTGGTAAAGCATTAAGAGTTTATCTACAGAACATTTGGAAGATTGACTTTCAATAATGATTTTCCCAAAGCTTTAGCTTCTTGATTCTTGAAGTGTGTCACTGACCTGCAATGTTTATCTTTAACCCTTTACCACACAACAAAATTTTGGACCAGACCAAACTGAAAGCATTTATAGTCAATAATTTTAACATAGCTCCAATGATGATTTCTGTCTTTGATAGGGCAGAAAACAATGTGGGAAAAGGAGAAAATGCTGGTTACCGGCATTTTCTCCTTTTCCCACAACGCTTTCAAAAGCCTTCCTCCTACAGTTGTGAAAACCAGGAATTGTTTGGTAAAGGTTCAATATATTTTACACTTCAGTCCATTTTGCCACTGATGAAGTCTGACCTTTATGTTACATGTAAAGCTTGTATAGAAGGAACACTGAAAGACAACTTACCAGAGTTTGACTTGACCAAGAAGGTACTAGGGGTGGTTCTGGTCAGTAAAGGTTACCCTGGGTCATACAAGAAAGGCTTCCAGATATCTGGTAAGACCTGTTGGTTTTTAGTTTGACTGTGATAAAAGGATTTATTAGTGTTGGATTTTAACGACCTTTTTACAACTTGTGTTATATCACGGTGGTCAGTGTGCATATGCATGTGTTTCCTGGCTTTCTCACAATAGTACTGACACAGCCTTCTTTCCAAGGCACTGGCTACTTTTCTCACATGCATCCAAGTTGACAAGAGAAAAATTCCTGGAATGTTGCCGTAACTTGGTATCGAAACCATAACTACCAAGTCAAAAGTCATGCATGTGTCATATAATTTTTGGTAAGACAAAATAAAACTCTGATTGCTACAATATTACCAAGGAGTCAGTGATCTTGTGTATTGTCTAGGATAGGTGAACAAACCCCAAAGAAGTTATTTGATAGGTGAACTGGCTGTCTTTACATAACTGCAATACCATTTAAACTTGAGTTGCATAAAGATTGATAGCAATATTTTACATACATGTAGTAACTGATCTCATTTTCAGGGATTGACGAGGCAGAGAATCTTGGTTTGACAGTGTTCCATGCTGGGACAGTCGAGAGGGATGATGCCGTTGTAACAAGTGGTGGGCGTGTTCTGGCTGTCATGGCGATGGAGTCCAGCTTTGAGACGGCTGCTAGTATTGCACAAAAAGGAGCAGCCATGATAAGATTTGATGGGGTTTTCCACAGGAAAGATATTGGATTTAGAGTTGTTAGTAGGTCAGTTTTGAAAGCTTTTTAAACAGCGATTAGGATCAAGAAATAGCGATTCCAAGACAGTTTTAGCTACAATATCTCCAGAAATAACCAACATAGTAGACCAATGAACAGACTGCACAATCTGTGCAGTCTGATCTTGATCTATACTATCTGAAAAAGTGTACCAAGTTAGTTCTTGCACTCGAAATATTTAAAATCTCTTGACTTATGATGAGGAAGAAAAATAAATATAGACACATACAAAATCAACAACAGATACACAGAGAAAGAAACACAAAGAGCATGCATCAGCATATCAATTTTGAATAGTTCTAGCAGTTGAATAGCCAAGAATTTGATCAAAGCCAAATAAACCATTTGTGGATTGATTGTTAAGGTTTTGTTTTAATCTCAAGTATTGCATGTTAATATCATGCACATTCTATAACAATTCTTTATTTAACCCATTACCACACAATCCCTACTTTTGACGACCCAGAGAAAGAAACCTTTAAAAAACGTTGTGGGCAAAGGAGAAAATGCTGGTAACCAGCATTTTCTCCTCTTCCCACAATGTTTTCTACCCTTCACAATACAAATTTCAAATTTTCAGTGACTTTCATTATGTTGTCTGCAAATGCTTTCGAGTTGGGCAAGCCTGAAGTATTGTCATTTGGTAATGAGTTAACTCTTTACCATATGACAAAATTTTAGACCAGTCTATTTTGAGAGCAGTTGCAGAGGAGAAAATGAATTAGATTCAAGAATCTAAATAGTGGAAAACATTGTGGGAAAAGAAGAAAATGCTTGTTACCAGCATTTTCTTCTTTTCCCACAATGTTTTCAAAAGCTTTCTTCTTTGAGGTTGTTAAAACTTGGGGCTATGTGGTATAGAGTTAAATCTTAGCGATACTATTATTTTTCATATAATTAGGTCAACATAGGATTATTGTATCATACTATTAGAGATGAATAGCTTTAAAATTTTGTATAAATGAAAGATGTACTCTACATTTAAATTTGAATTTGGAAACTATCAAATTAAAGTGCTTTACTGCAATACATTACAGATCTTTACACACTCCACCTTTAAGCTACAAGGATGCTGGAGTGGACATAGCTGCCGGCAACAGTTTAGTGAAAGCAATCAAGCCTTTGGCTGCTTCCTCTAACAGGTAAAAGTATCATATCTGATAGTGATATTAAACCATTATCAAACAAACACATGTATTAAAAACCTTGAGGAAAAAAGACTTCTCATAACATCACAAGAAAAGGAGAAGAGAGAAAATTTGGGCTTAACTGTTAGCATTTGATATATAGTATTACTTTTATGTAAATTTGAAGGACTAAAAACTTGTTTCTGTAAATTGATGGTGCTCTTTAACTCATAACCAAACAACAATATTTTAGGCTTGTCCAAATTGAAAGCATTTGCAGACGACAAAATAAAAGTGACTGAAAATTTGAATCTTGTTTTGTGAAGGGTAGAAAACATTGTGGAAAGAGGAGAAAATGCTGGTAACCAGCATTTTCTCCTTTTCCCACAATGTTTTCAAAAGGCATCTTTCTCAGGGTCGTCAAAAAGCGTGGTTATGTGGTAATGTGGTAACTCTTACAATGTACCAGCATTTTCTCCTTTTCCTACAATGTTTTCTAAAGGCTTCATGGTCGTCAAAAGTAGGGATTCTGTGGTAATGGGTGAAGATCTCATACTTGTATACACATGGGAAGAAACAGTCTGAAAACCTAAAGCCTGTGAAATTATCTCGCATTGAATATTACAGATCAGGATGTATGGCCTCACTGGGATCATTTGGTGCACTGTTTGACTTGAAGGCTGCAGGCTTTAATGATCCTATACTGGTCTCTGGTACAGATGGAGTGGGCACAAAATTAAAGGTAATGTCTGTGATAGAGGGAGTAGAGAGAGATGAATGGATGGATGGAAAGAAGTTTGGGTAGATAGATAGATAGATAGATAGAGAGATAGATAGATAGATAGATAGATAGATAGATCAATAGATCAATAGATAGACGTATGGATGGGTGGATAAGTAATGACTGGGTGGATGAATGTTTTAGATGGTGAGATGGATAAATGGATTAACCCTTTACCAAATAATCCGTGGTTTTATGACAAGAGGAAGAACCCTTTTGAAAACATTGTAGGAAAAGGAGAAAATGCTGGTAACCAGCATTTTCTCCTTTTCCCAAAATGTTTTCTACTCGTCTAAAGTCAAGTTTCAGTTTTCGAAACACATTTATATGTCATATGCAAATGCTTTAAATTTGGACCAGTCTGAGATTTTGTCTTTTGGTAAAGAGTTAATAAATGGAAGGTGGATGGTTACATGTGATGGATGTTCAGTTGGATTGGTGGATTGATGAATAGTGGGGGAATGGATGGATTGGCTGTGGTTTGGTGGATAAATAGCATGTGGGTTGGTGGTTGGATGAATCGATAGTTGATGGTTTGATTGTTAGATCAAAAGTGGGTGGATTGGTGGATGGTTGGATTGGTTGTACATATTTGGTCTGATATGTGGATGGATAAATGGATGGATGGATTACAGTGGCTGTTCTATATATGCAAGCATACTTTAATTAGCTCAGTTTTGCTGAGGCAGAACATTTAATTGCTATTCTCAGAATTTAGAAATAACTCTTTACCAAACAAAAAGATTTTAGACTGGCTCAGTTTGAAAGTATTTGCAGACGTCAAAATCGGTGTAACTCAAAAATGGAAATTTGTTTCCAGCAGGGTAGAAAACATTGTGGGAAAAGGAGAAAATGCTGGTAACCAGCATTTTCTCCTTTTCCCGCAAAGTTTTCAAAAAGCTCCAATTTCAGGGTCGTAAAAACCAGTGATTGTTTGGGTTAATTAAAAATATCAAGTTGGTAAACATATCCCCTAATAGTAGAACTAATCCTATTTCAGATTGCACAAGCAGTGGGCAAACATAAATCTATAGGTATAGACCTGGTAGCTATGTGTGTTAATGATATCCTGGCACATGGGGCAGAGGCTCTCTACTTCCTGGATTACTTTGCCACAGGAAAACTGAATGTTACAATCGCCAAGGATGTTATTGAAGGTATCACTGAAGGATGTAGGATTGCTGGATGTGCCCTTGTAGGTAAGTATAGTTTGTTGGTTGTCTTTGAAACTGTAACATAGCACCTTACGTCATACAGACAAGTTTAGTTTCTTCTTGTAATTTACCCCTTTACACTTGTAACAAGCAGTTTCTCCTTTTTTCAATATATGTTATTTATAAAAGTTTATGAACTTTTCATAAATTTATGTTGATGATCAACATGAAGGAGGTAGCAGGTCATAGTTTTAGCCTTACTCTGTGATGGTTCCGGTTTATTATTTGTATATATGCAAAAAGTATGAACTGAAGTCTGCCAGTGTAGTCTGCAAAGGCTGACCTAGGTTGAAACTTTTTGCTATTTAACATTTATATGCATGTCCAAGGACCTTTCTTCCTTATGATTCAGTCAGTTATTAGACAAAATTTATTTCATGGATCCAAGATTATTATTATGGTATAGTGCATCAGCGAGAGATACATTAAGACCCTTGTTTGGCTCATTTGTAAATCTTGGGCATTTCCACAATTAATAAAATGAGTTGAGATATAGAAGCAGTCAAAAAAGTAATGAGTAATGACATAGAATGTTTTGTTAGCAGGCAGAAATTTTCCAAAGTGTATGAATTTATTAAAAAGCTGTATATTACTTATGCAACAAAATATGCTTACGTTATAGTGAATCAGTTTTATTATCTAAATAAGTCAATTACTACATGTATTTGAAACAAATTTGCATATCTTTGAAGTTTTAAAGTAGAAATTTATAATCCCTGATCAGGTTTCCTGCATGCCATACAATTACTGAAATAGACTGTTGACAGCACCCATTAACCCTCCTTATTTTCAGGTGGTGAGACTGCGGAGATGCCAGGAATGTACCATTATGGTGATTACGATGTGGCTGGATTTGCAGTCGGAGCTGTGGAGAGGAACAAGACATTACCCAGGATTCATAGCATTAATGTGGGAGATGCTGTCATTGGGTTAGCTTCAAGTGGTCTCCACAGCAATGGTTTCAGTCTGGTCAGAAAATTAGTGGAGAAACTGGAATTGAGATATGATAAGCCTTCCCCGTTCAAGACTGGAAAAACTTTAGGTAAGAAGTAGTTTCCTGTTTACTCTTTGAATTCCTTTGCATTTACTTATAGGAAGTACATTTTGTAGTCATGCAATTTTATTGGTATTACATAGATTATTAACTTGTTACCATTTGTTAAAATTGGACTTAAAAAGTAGTTTCCTGTTTACTCTTTGAATTCCTTTGCATTTACTTTTAGGAAGATCATTTTGTAAGTCATGCAATCCTATTTGTTTTACATAAATTATTAACTTTGTACCACTTACTAAAATTTTAGGCTAGTAGACTTCAAATTGAATGCGTTTCAGATAATGCAAGTTATATAGAGAAGAAATATTGTAGATAAAAGAGAAAATGCAGGTTGCTAGCATTTTCTCCTTTTCTCACAATGTTTCCAAAAGTCTTCTTACCCAGAATTGTTAAAACACAAAATGGTTTGTTAAAGTCTTAAACAAGCTATACAACTTAAATCAGTCAAATGAATCCTGGCAATATAATTAGTTCTTGTGCCATGATGTTGATATGTCCAAATGTTGATCATGCTTTTCGTAAGATTTTACCTCAGAACGTGTGAGTTAAGCAGCTGAAGCTCTACCTATTATTGTCTCTGTT
The DNA here is from genome assembly GCA_943736015.1 of Tridacna crocea. Lineage (NCBI taxonomy): Eukaryota > Metazoa > Mollusca > Bivalvia > Cardiida > Cardiidae > Tridacna > Tridacna crocea. The sequence goes on along the minus strand of OX031072.1, from coordinate 4,371,729 downwards.
AAGAATCTTAAAGAGAGATTTGTACTCACCTGTCTCAATCTATTGTCAGGTGAAGATTTGCTGGTCCCCACAAAGATCTATGTGAATGCTGTCTTACCATTAATGAGAAATGGGGATGTGAAGGCTTTTGCCCATATTACTGGTGGTGGATTAGTGGAGAATATACCTCGTATTTTACCTGATGGGCTTCGGGTAAAACTGGATGCAGAAAAGTGGAACATGTCATCTGTTTTTGGTTGGCTGTCGGAAAAGGTAGGATTGTAAGGTCTTAGTCTTTGTTAGTTTAATATTTGGTTGTTATGTTTAGCTCCTGAAGGGTTTTATCCTGACTTGTTTATCTGATATAAGTGTTCTGTTTGTATCCCAGTTGATGGTGCTGGCTCCAAGGCCTTGTTGGGCTCAAGCTTAGTTTAATCATATTTTACAAAGGTTAGTCCTGGTGAAACCAGCGTACATGTGTGTAACTGAGGTATCATATTTAAATAACTGAAATATGGCAGTCAGACAGGCTGTTAAAGGAATAGAATGTTTTAAATCTTTATTCTAACAAGACATGTGAATTCAGCTCTATAAACACAGTGCATTGAAAGCGTGGTAAATTCTATGTTATTCTCTGTAGAGTGATGTCATTCTATAATAGTGTGACATATATAGTATATAGTAGTAGTTATTCAATGGAATATTTATGCATCCATGTTTTTACTCAAATTCTGAACCTGTTTTCCTTTGATTAAGAGTTGGTCATGTCAGAATTGAAATAATCTTCTTTCTATCTTTGTTTATCGTCAGTAAACCATGTTATGGGCTATGAGGCACAATAAATAAACCAATCAGGCTAATGCCCTCATGGATTATTTATTGTGCCTCTTAACTCACAACTGTGGTTTATTGAATGATAAACCACATCAGAAAGAAAGCTATATCTTAACCAAACTGCAGAATTATAGGTTCATCGAAAATGAGTTTAAGAGACAAATTTTGTGTGGCTAGAATGAGAGGATTTGTCCTCTGTAGGCTAGAAGACATTGTGGGAAAAGGAGAAAATACTGGTTACCAGCATTTCCTTCTTTTCCCACAATGTTTTCCAAAGCATTCTTCTTTAGTATTATTAAAACATGATTGTTTTGCTCAGATTTAACTCATTACCACACGAGACAATTTTGGACTGGTCCAAATTGAAAGCATTTGCAGACGATAAAATAAAGGTGACTGAAAAATAGAAATTTGTTCTGGGAAGGGTAGAAAACACTGTGGGAAAAGGAGAAAATGCTGGTTACCAGCATTTTCTCCTTTTCCCACAGTGTTTTCAAAAGGCTTCTTTCTCAGGGGTGTCAAAAGTAGGGATTGAGTGGTAATGGGTTAACCACCATGTTTGTCTTTCCACCATTCAAGGGTAATATAGCAGTTGAAGAGATGTCTAAGACATTTAACTGTGGTATAGGGGCTGTGCTGATTGTAGACAAGTCACTTGCAGAGCAAATTGTGAAACAGCTGAACAGTGCAGGGGAAGAAGCTAGTATTATAGGCAAAGTTGAGAAGCAGACAAGTAAGGAAAATTTCTATATTTCTATTCATTCAACTTTCATTTTTGCAAAGTTGGACTTGCAACTCGCTTCTCTTTTTTTACATTCAGAGAAAAAAATATTTGTACAAAAAGATACTATTTATATCATCTCATGGAGATAGCCTAAGGCATTGACAGAAAATTTAAGTTTAAAGATACAATCAAATGCATATGAATATGTAGGATCTGATTTAAGCTTGCATTTGAGATAACATTTTATTAGCCATTTACCAAATGACAAAATTTTAGACTGGTCCAAATTGAAAGCACTTGAAGACGACAAAATAAATGTAATTCAAAATTGAAATTTGTTTTGTGTAGGGTAGAAAAGATGGTGGGAAAAGGAGAAAATGCTGGTTACCAGCATTTTCTCCTTTTCCCACAATGCTTTCAAAAGGTTCTATCTCGGGGTCATAAAAACCAGGGATTGTGTGGTAATGGGTTAAGCGTGCATTTGAGATAGAATTTTATCAAACAAATCCAGAAAAATGTTATTAAATGAACCTCTTTTTATCATAAAATGGAATTTCACAAATTAGAGGGAAGAATATGCAGAGCCATTAAGTCTGTCATGCTTGTTTCCATAAACCAAACACATTCTTTTTCGCAGAAAGAGGTTTGAAAATGATGTCACATATGAGGCTAGTCAATGCTTATCTCAAATATGTATGAGATAGGAATATTTGTATAGGTATATTTCAGAAAAAATATGAGGGAGGTTGTGTGATAATTTATTTTTCATTAACTCATTACCACTCAATCCCTATTTTTGATGACTGTGAGAAAGAAGCCTATAAAAAACATTGTGGGAAAAGGATAAACTGCTGGTAACCAGCAATTTCACCTTTTCCCACAATGTTTTCTTCCCTTCTAAAAAACAAATTTCAAGTTTTCAGTCACTTTTATTTTGTCGTCTGCAAAGCTTTCAATTTAGACCAGTCGAAAATTATGTCATTTGGTAATGAGTTAAGGCCCTTTTTCATATAGAGTGTCGAAAAACATTTTTTGGCAAAGAGTTTGTTGATTGCTTGTTTAACTCTTTACCACACGAGAAAATTTTTGACTGGTCCAAATTGAAAGCATTTGCAGACGACAAAATGAATGTGACTAAAGAATTGAAATTTGTTTCAGGAAGGGAAGAAAACATTATGGGAAAAGGAGAAAATGCTTGTTAAAAGCATTTTCTCCTTTTCCCACAATGTTTTCAAAAGGCTTCTTTCTCAAAGTCATTAAAAGTCGGGATTGCGTGGTAAAGGGTTAGGTATTTAAGATTTCTTGTTTAAGATATCTTTACATACACTTTATTATATTATCAGCTTTACACAGAATGTGAATCAAAAATTGAAATTTGAGTTGGGAAGGGAAGGAAACATTGTGAGAAAAGGAGAAAATACTGGTTAGCAGCATTTTCTCCTTTTCCCACAATGTTTTCAAAAGGCTTCTTTAGTTAGGGTTGTTGAAAGTCGGGATTGTGTGGTAATGATTTCCTTACATACACTTAATTATCTTATCAGCTTTACAGAGAGTGGTAATTGACAACTTACAGTCTGCCCTGATCAACTGCTGGAGACATGTACCTGGTGTCAGTCGCAGGAAACGTGTCGGAGTTCTTATATCTGGCACAGGTAGGGTTTTTTATTCAGAGGTATGTGCTGGATATTCTGTGATTAAACTATGCTTGAGCCCAAAATCATGCAAAGTGTATTTTGCATGACACTTTAGAGCCTTAGCCTAGTATTGGTGGAATTCAGGAAATACATGAATATTTGAGCTATTGCTATGATATTACTGAAATACACATATTGTTGAAAGAAGCTATCAACATCATTCAAGACAAACAGAGGGATGTGGTGTTCAACACATGAGTTTTGGACGTGAGAGTTTAATGGTGTAGGTGAGGGGGGTGGTGGAAATAATAAAAGCCTTTGCAGAGGTCAAAGATTTAATAGGATGGAAAACATTGCGCCAACAAAGTCTTGAAGTGCCTTTTTTCCCAGTCATGTAAAATTAAGATTGTTAAGTAAATACTGTACACAGTACATAGGCTGTTTCACTTACAGCGATTTACCATCAGCTTTTCTGTTGTTTTTTTAGGCACAAATCTTCAAGCCCTGATAGATTTCACAAGAGACCCAATGAACTTCAGTGCAGCAGACATTGTGCTGGTTATATCTAATAAACCAGATGTTGAGGGTTTGAAACGGGCAGAGAGGGCTGGCATTGCTTGCAAGGTGATCTCTACTGTCATTAGTCATACATATCAGTCTGACTAGAACATTGTTTAACTCTTTACCACATGACAGTATTCTAGACTGGTCCAAATTGAAAGAACACACTGAACACATAGTGAATGTAGCTCAGATGTTGATATCTGTGTCTGAAATAGAAGAAAAAGTTTTGGGAAAAAGGAGAAAATGCTGGTTACTAGCATTTTCTCCTTTTTCCCACAACCTTTTCAAAAGTCATCTTTCTCAAGATCGTTAAAAGTAGGGATTGTGTTGTAAAGAGTTAACTGGAGGGGGAGTGTAGATTATTCTCTGTCTGTCTGTGGGTTTGTCCCTCTGTGTCCCTAAATCGAAAACCTGTGATAACTCAGAAAGTTTTCGGGTCATGAAATTTCATTTCAGAACGTAAGATGTAATGCTCATGTTGTGTAATCCTTCAGCCGTGTATCAAAGTCATGTTATTTAGAAAAGAAAAAAAGAAAAATGTGGAGTTGGCCAAAAAAAAATTCTTAGTACGAGAAAACTGACTCGGTAAAAGGTTTTCATAGATTATATACACACTTTCATTCTTGCTGCTAACCCTTTGCAATACAAGACCAGGTTTTAATGATCCTGAATTAGGACTTGAAAAGATGGTGAGGAAAAGGGGAAAATGATACACAGCATGTCACAGACAAACAGCATTATGTTAGCAATATTTAGTTTACCATATGCAATCACTTTCAACATGGACAAATCTAAAATTCTGTCATTTAGCAAACAGCTAAGGTAGATGACAGTTATGGTAGTTGTGAAAAGGTGAGAAAAAGGGCAAGAAAAAGAGTGGAGTAACCACAAAGGTTTTTTACCCCCACAAAACCAATGTCTTCAGAGGTATACTGGAATCATCCTGTCTGTCCATGTCCATAGGTTTGTCCGTCTGTTAGTCTGTTTGTCCGTCTGTGTACAAATAATTGCCTGTTTCTATCAAAGCACTGGCAGGGGTATTAAGTCACATTCAGTGACAGCTCTAGTTAAACCTTCTCCGTCAGGGTCATGAAAACACATGATCATTTTGCAAAGTTTAAATTGCCTTTTTGACAGGTAATCAATCATAAAAACTTTGGGAGTCGTGAAGAGTTTGATGAAGCCTTACACCACAGTCTGGAGGCAGCAGGAGTTGAGATTGTTTGTCTTGCTGGGTTTATGAGAATTCTGACAGGTAAATATTGCATAGGGGCAGTGCTATGTTATATTTGTCAAATATATATGATTTGTAACCCAGCATTTTTCCTCTATCTGATCCTTCCTTGAGAGACTTGGGTTTTTTATGAGAAATGGAATGTGAATTGGGTATCCCAAGATGCTTCAAAGTTCCAGGCCTAGACATACAGTTATGAGACCTGTCGCCCTGTCTAAAATGAAGCTTGAACCTGTTGAAAACACCCTTTAGTTAATGCATAAAGAGTTCAGATATTGGCTAGATGTGATCTGATATGTCAGAAACAAAAAACATATCATCAGTTTACTTCGAAAACCTCGTAACTAGAGCTTGTAACAAGCTGTGGTTACAAGGTTTTCTGAAGTTAACTGATGACATCTAGATTTAATTAGAAAGGATGGCTGCCGTGTACTATTTGGTTGGCTGATTCTATTTTTTTTTCAGTAACCAAATGTCAGCTGATCAAAACGTTTGCAAAGATAACTTTGAAACATTTTAGTATAAAGTGGATATCTAACATGAATTCAGGTTTGATAGGTAGATCTATGATTTGACTTTACTGTTGAAATACTTGAGAAAAAAAGAAAATATTGGTTAATACAAGCATTTGCTCCTTTTCACATATTAGTTTTCAGAACAATTTTCAGGCTGATGAAAACCAGAGATTGTTTGATATACAGTTTACCCTTCAGTAGTTACTGCTGCAGGATTATTTATAGGACACCAATCTTTTCAAAGAATCATGAATGACTATCTTTCAGGTGGATTTGTAAGGAAATGGAAAGGTAGAATGTTAAATGTTCATCCCTCACTCCTGCCATCCTTTAAAGGCCATGATGCCCAGAGTCAAGCCCTGAAGGCCCGGGTACGAATCTCGGGCTGTAGTGTGCATTTTGTTGCTGTAAGTATAGCAACTATTGGGTTTAACCTGTTACCACATCGCAAAATTTTAGGCCTAACCAAATTGAAAGCATTTGCAGACAACAATTTCAGAGTGGCTGAAATGGTGCAATTTTACTTTGATAGGGTAGAAAACTTTTTGGGAAAAGGAGAAAATGCTGTCATGTTTTCAAAAGGCTTCTTTCCCAGGGTCGTTAATAGTCGGCATTATGTGGTTAAGAGTTAATTATGTTTTAGATTTTGCATGATGAGGCACTTACTGATGGGCGTTAATCATTTACATGTACTTTATTAACTTCAATTTATTGTTTAAAAAAAACTGATGTTGCCTGATATTGCTTTCAATTGTGGAAAGTCTTATATATTGTTACCTGCATGTTCTCCTTTTCCCACAGTATTTTTTTAAAGGCTTCTTTTTCAGGGTCAGTGGAACTTAAAATTGTGTGGTAAATGGTCAAAAAGAGGTATAATGTAAATATTAAAGATTTCATTAAGATTTTTTTAATATTTGCCATCAGATATTAACCCTTTAGCAGATGACAAAATTTTAGTCTTGTCCAAATTGAAAGCATTTGTAGACGACAATTCTAGTGTGGCTCATGTGGTGCAATTTGTCTTTGACTGGGTTGAAAATATTAAGGGAAGGGAAAAAATCCTGGGTATTAGTATTTTCTCCTTTTACTACCATCTTTTCATAAGGCTTCTTTCCCAAAGTCGGTGTGGTATTGGGTTGATTTATTGTGGGTAGCATTATGATTCAGAGAAAATTTAATATTGTATTAACAGGAGGAGGTGGATGCAGGTGCCATTATAGTACAGGAATCGGTTCCTGTATTTCCTGACGACTCTGTGGAAAGTCTATCAGAGAGGATCAAACAGAAAGAGCACAAGGCCTTCCCTAAAGCTTTGGAGCTAGTGGCCAGTGAACAAGTACAACTAGATGAGAGTAACCAACTTGTTTGGGTGGCCTAAACTGAAGTGAAGAGTGAATTCATGATAAAGACTTTTAGGCAGTATTGATGACAAGAACACATGATGTTATTTTGTTGCATTTAACTCTTTACCAAATGACAAAATTTTGTACTAGACCATACTGAGAGCATCTGTAAAAGAAAAAGCTTATGTACGGCTCTAGAGGCCATATTTTCAGTCCAAAACTCTTGAAAGTTGGTCAGAATGTTTGTCTTGATGATGTCTCGGATAAGATTGAAAATGGGTATTATGGAGTCAAAAACTAGGTCACCAAGTCAAATCTTATAAAAACCTTGTGTATGCCTTTGAGGACACATTTTTAGTCTGATACTACTGAAGCTTTTTCAGAATATTTGTGTTGGTGATACCTTGAATGAGGTCATGTGGGGTCAAAAACTAGGTCACTGGGTCAAACATTAGAAAAACCTTATGTATGCTCTAGAGGCCACATTCTCAGCCTGATACTCTTCAAACTTGGTCAGAATGTTTGCTTTGGTGATCTCTCAAAAGAGTTTTATAATGGATAATGTTGGGTCAAAAACTAGGTCACTTGGTCAAATCTTAGAAAAACCTTTTGTACGCTCTTGAAGCCACATTTTTAGTCCAGTACTCATGAAACTTGGTCAGAATGTTTGTCTTATTGATATCTCAAAAGTGTTTGATAATGGGTCATTTCTGATAAAAAACTAGGTCACTAGATTGAAAATGGTTCATGTTTGGTCAATAGACTCAAGTGAGCAATTTCAGGGTCATCATGGCCCTCTTGTTTTGTGTGTGTGTTCAAAATGTTATTAAAAAAAATTATATTATTTAATTTATAACTACAGCATGAATGCCTGTGCTTTATGACGTATAAGTGAAATGATTATTCCTATGAGATATCTTGAATAAGACAGAATTGCTCATTACAATGACAATGAACTATGTGTTCATTTTCCAACTATGATATCTAAAGAAGTGATTAATGTTGATTATCTGTTTGCTTTATTAGTCCACATCTATTTTATCTCAGGGAATGGATTTAAAAATCGTTTAGTATTTTTTATTTGTCCTGCTTTGTCTGTCATTTCTCACAATCTCTGGCTTCATATAAAAGCAGATGTTTCTTAAACATTTTACAGCAAAATTTTCAATTCATCCATTTTAAAAACATTTCCAGGTGTACAAATAATTAAATATTGCTTAACTCTTTACAGCACAATGCTGACTTTTAACTACTTGTAGAAAAAAAAAGCCTTTTTAAAACATTGTGGGTAAAAGGATAAAATGTTGGTAACCAGCTTTGTCCTTTTTTCCCAGAATGTTTTCTACCCTTTTTTTCCCAGAATGTTTTCTACCTATCTAAAAAAAAATATCTTCTTTTTCAGGGTCGTAAAAAGTCAGGATTGTGTGGTAAAGGGTTATACAAAAAAGATTTTATAGATCTATGATCATATGATTCGCATGATTTGATTCATTACAGATGCATTAAGCCCCTTTTGTCAGAGTATGAATTCCTTTTTTTTTTTTTTGATTACAACATAGATTTATCTTGACTAGTATTTTTGTATGTTCCTTGGTCTCCAGTATTATTGATTTGAAAATTATTATTTTGTAATTTTGTTTTATTTTTGCAATGTTGATTTGGTATTTCTAACATGACACATAATTCTGACTCTATATACACACTGCAACAAAAGCATGGTAAAATTAAGAAATAGTCTTCTTCCTATCGTGGTTTATCGTTCAATAAACCACAGTTGTGAGTTATGAGGCACAATGAATAATCCACGAGGGCGATAGCCCGAGTGGTTTATTTATTACACCTCATAACTCACAAAGTGGTTTATTGAACGATAAACCACGATAGAAAGAAGATTATTTCGATTCTAACATGGCCAATTCTTAATGAAAGGAAAACAAGTTCAGACTTGGAGTAAACACGCAGATGAAGATTATGTTCCATTGAATAACCCACTCATTGAATGACGTCACTCGATGACGTCACTGAATGGATTATCGCAGATTTTACCACGCTTTGCTGGCACTGTGTTTATAGAGCCAAATTCAAGTGTCATGTTAGAATCTACTTTATTCTATGTAGAGTGACATCATTCCATATAGAGTGACGTCATTCTGTGTAGAGAGACGTCATTCTCTGTAGAGAGACGTCATTCTGTATAAAGTAAGTAGGTAGATTATTCAATGAAAAATAATCTGTATCCGTGTTTTCAATCTAAGTATGAATCTGTCTTCCTTTCATAAGTTGATCATGTTAGAATCAAAATAATCTTCTTTCTATTAGGTTTATCGTTCAATAAATCACTTTGTTAGTTATGAGGCGCAGTGAATAAACCACTTGGGCTATTGCCCTCCTGGATTATTTAATGTGCCTCATAACTTACAAATGTGGATTATTGAACGATAAACCATGATAGAAAAAAAATTATTTGTTAGGTAAGAGGTGAAATTTAGTGGTTGATATCTGTATTTTTTTGTCTTGATGTTGGTATCTACAGATAAGTAAATTATTTTTTTTTGTGAGTTCATTTTTTAGATTATGAGACAAAAATTGTGGATAGATTAATAACAATTAAGAAATACATGTAGATAACTGATAGTATAATTTTACTTTTTTCTGAAGCACCAATTGGTATTGTATTCTCCATAATTTCCAATGTTATGGATTCGTAAATGACTGTTTTTGCGACTTGTTTTTTTCATTTTGATATTGAAGAATAGAGATTTATTTTGCATTAATTTTGTGGGAACTATTATTAAAACTGTTATTCAATCAATTAGTCTGTATTTCTCAAATCCATTAATTACCTACTGTTGTGATTTGTCGACTCATGTTGCACAAACTTTTTTTTTTCTGTGTCTTGTGGCAGACGTTTTTTTTGAAACCATTGAGGCAAAAGTAGTTATTTATCTGTTTATTTATGTGACCTATATTCAGACTAATTGTCTATGTTTTTTACAAAATTTAATGTCATCATTCTATCATAAATTTATTTCTGGGGATGAAAGGCGAGATTTGTTATTAACTCCTTACCATACAATCCTGAGTTTTAATGACCCTGAAAAAGGAGGCCTTTCAAGGACTTTGTGGGAAAAGAAGAAAATGCTTGTTGCCTTCCAGACCACTAAATATCATATTGATGATTGTTACGTTTGAAAGCAGCCAGTGGCTTGAAAAGAATGTTGTGTGAAGCTAGTCTACTAGTAAAGAAACTTTAGAAATGTATGGATAAGTCTGAGGTAGAATGTCAGCCCCATACCCATAGGCATTTGAGTTTGGTACCAGGGAGCAGGTGCCATTTTTTTTTTTATTGGCCCACTCATCTGGTGCAAATACTGGTGTAGTTTCCAGGAAGCAGAATCCAGAGAGATTAGCTTAAGTTTTAAGAACTTGTTTCTCAATCTATGTATAATAAGTATGTTTTAACTAACTCTTTACCACATAATCCAAAGTTTCATTGTCGTGAGAGAGAAGCCTTTTGAAAACACTGTGGGAAAAGGAGAAAATGCTGATAACCAGAATTTTCTCCTTTTCCCTTTATGTTCTAAACTCGTTCCAAGACAAATACCATCATTTAAGTTGCATTCATAGTGTAGTCTGCTTATGCTTTCAGTTTGGACAAGTATGAAGTTTTCCCGCATGGTAGAAAGTTAATTCTAACGTGGCACGCAAATCTGGCTCTACTATAAACACAGTGCAACAAAAGTGTGGTAAAATCTGCGACATTCCATGCAGAGTGACATCATTCTGTATTGACTGTCATCATTCTGTATAAAGTAAGTGAGTTATTCAATGGAACATAATCTTCTTCCGTGTTTTTACTCTAAGTTTGAACTTATTTTCTTTTCATTAAGTATTGGTCATGTTAGTATCGAAATAATCTTCTTTGTATCGTGGTTTATTGTTCAATAAACCATGTTGTGAGTTATGATGGGCAATGAATAAACCACTCAGCCTCGTGCTCATGGATTATTTATTGTGCCTCATAACTCACAACTGTGGTTTATTGAACAATAAACCATGATAGAAAGAAGATTGTTTCTTAAATAACCCAGAGAGAGAAGCCTTTTGAAAACCTTTTCTAGACACTGTAGATCACAGAACTGTAGTTTGACCACAGGCCTTTGAGGCTCTATTGGTCTATCACGAACACAAAAATTTTCCTTGGTCGATCATCAAACACTTACAGCAAATTGCTGCATCGCATAACAAAGCATTAAAATATTACCTCAAGCGTGAGGAATGTAGTGTAATTTATGTCATATTTCCGAGTAGCATGTGCATTTTACCTAGGTAACTAGTACATGGGAACTACTTTTTCCGACTTCAGTTGAGGAGTTACAACTAAAATGAGTATTTTTTAGCTGGTCATAACAATGAAATATTGAAAAATAATTAATTTTTTTTATGGGAAGCAAGAAATAAAGCAATGTTTTTGGTATTTGTTGAAGAAGTTTGAAAATCATGTGTCGCATTTTGTGAAAGCCGAAGGAAATAAACCCAATTAAATACAATTTTTCTCTGGCAAATGATTTTTTCGGTAGCACTCGGATATTTAATTGGAAATGGCATGTTAAAATACATGGGGTGAATCCATCAATTGTGGATATACATATTGTTGAGTGAAAATAGCTTCACTCACTCATAGCCTTCCATTGGCGCAACGATACATAATTTATCTACTGATCACTTGATTCATTGGTCTTAAGTTTTTTCGATCCAAAACAACAAAGTTCGTCCCATGGCTTGTTCAATTCTACACAACGGCTTCCTTGACAAATACCACTTCTGCATTCTCAACGCTTTGATTCATGATAACCAATGCCCTCCATTGTAACAAATTGAAATTAACCCTTTCTGAAATTCAGTGGCAGAGGCAGTAGGAGACTTTGAAAACTGTAAATTAAGATCTGTTTGCGCAGGAAGTGCAAATGGTCATCAATAGATGCCGTCCGTATGTGGAGCCAACAAGATTGAAATCTTGTTGTGTTTCAGTGGATTGTTTTTAACCTTCGAAAGCAGCCGAGTTTATTTTTTTTACGCTGAAGCGGTTAACCCCTACACTCACTGACTTTTTGGGGACAGTATAGATCAAGATCAGACTGCACTTTCTGTGCAGTCTGATCTTGGATCCACACTGTCCAATAAGGAGATATTATTCCCCGAAACATAATTTTTGAATAGCAATATCTGGGTTTTACTATCGAATCTAAAATGTGACTTTTTTAGCAGGATAAGGGTTAAAAATGCTTTGTTTCATATTTTTGTTGTTGCCGCACTTGCCCCTATTGTTATTTTTAGCTCACCTGAGTGCGAAGTGCTCCAATGTGAGCTTTTGTGATCGTGCTGTATCCGTCTTCCTGTCGTCAACATTTAACTTTGTGTACACTCTGGAGGCCACGTTTTCAATCAGATACTCAAGAGGCCTGTCAGAATATTTGTCTTGATAAAGTCTTGGACAAGTTCGAAATTCGGTTACGTTGGATCTAATCAGGGTTAAACCGTAGTACTATGGAAGCAACATTTTCAGCCTGTAAGTCATGAAAGTTTGTCAGAATGTTAGTTTTGATGATATCTCGAACAAGTTCGAAACTGGGTCATGTTGGGTCAGAAAGAAGGTCAAGGGGCCAAATCCTAGAAAAAAATACCTTAAGTGCACCCTAGATGCCACATTTTCAGCCTGAAACTCGTGAAAATTGGCTAGAGTGTTTGTCTGGATGATATATAAGATAAGTTTAAAACTGCTCATGTGGATCAAAAAGTAGGTCAAAGGGTCATATCGTTGAAAAAAAAAAGGTGCACTCTTAAGGCCACATTTTGAGCTGGTTACTTTTGAAACTTTGGCAGAATCGACATTTGTTCGTGTTGGGTCAAAAAGTAGTACACTGGGCTAAGTCTCGGTAAATCCTTAAGTACAGTCTGTATGCCACATTTTCAGTCTGATACTCATGAAACTTGGTCAGAACTTTGTGTTGATGATATCTTTACTTAGACCAGGTGAACGCATTAGGGCCATTAGCCCTCTTGTTTCAACTCTTGTATTAGTTCTTTATGTTTTGCTGATATAAAAAGGAGATAGCCTTTTAAACTGGTCTTCAACATGCGAAAAGTAACTTTAGGACATTTGCCTAAAGTGTCGTGTCGAATCAGCACCCACGCAGTCCACGTAGGCTTATCCGAGACGGCACTTAACGTAACAATGGATTAAGTCCCACAGGAGATTTGCGTGAAACAAAAAAACACACAAGATAGGAAAGTCTCGTCTCGGATCAGCATGTGCGGACTGCGTAGGCTGATTCGGCCGACACTTTACGAAAATATCCGAATGCCATTTTCGCGTGTTGCTGGCTAAGTATAATAATTGATTAACCCTAGGCAACTAAGAATGACTCAGTGACCTTTTTCAGACAGTGCAGATCAAGATTAGACTGCAAAGAACGTGCACTAATCTGAAACTAGCATTTTTTTTTTTTTGTTTTTACTATCGGCTATTGCATTTCATTTGGCAAATTACGGATTAACTCTTATCCTGCTAAATAACTAACGTGAAACTTTCAATTCGATGGCAAAAACTCAAATATTACTATTTCAAAATTATATCTGAGGAAATAATATCTCCTTATCGGACAGTGTAGATCAAAGACCAGACTGCACGTTCTGTGCACTCTGATCTTTGATCTACGCTCTCCGCAAAAGGTCAGTGAGTCTGCTAAATAACTTACCTGAAATTTTCAATTCGATGGCAAAAACTCAATTATTACTATTTCAAATTTATGTTTTGGGGAATAATATCTCTTTATCGGACAGTGTAGATCAAAGATCAGACTGCACGTTCTGTGCAGTCTGATCTTGATCTACACTGTCCGCAAAAGGTCAGTGAGTCACGCTTAGAAGCCTATGAACTAACACAGGAGGGGTTTTCCCAATATAAGTTTGTCATGCTTCACGCGTTCTGCACGTGAATTCTGTGACTAAGTGTTGCGTATTTTAAGTTTCGATGCCAGATACATGTATGCTTAGTCCGAAAAATTGCATTTTCTGAACTTGATCGGTTTTTTTTTGTAATGTATTTATTGGATTATTTCTAATGGATTTTTTTGTTGACTGAGGTGGGTGAATTTTTCCGAAGATATTTTTTTTTTCTTTTTTAAAATGTTTACTGAGTAATTATAGATCTGGATGCTTTCGCGTCATCATCAATTACTATGACGGTCATCTTAAGTAAAGTATTGATCTTCAGATTATTTTTTTCTTTTGGCGTTGCAAGATATTGTAATTTTGTTCAGGATTCAAGATTACCATCATCATCATCATCATCATTACGATCATCAACACGATGATTAGTGCTTATTTATTGCTACTATCGTAACCGTTTCTCCGCTCTCGGTCATATTAAGTTTGGCATGTAGCCACATATACACCGTGGAAGTTTAAAGGATTTTCATACTACATAGCAGTATAAGGGTTAAGAAAGTTCAACAAGCTAGAAGTGGAGCGTTTCTTAAATTGTAAGTCTGTGATCAGACTCCACAGAACATGTAATCTGATCTTTATCTTCACTGTGGGCACCCCGAGTCGCGCTATGCAGCATACTTCATGATTTCTATTCATAGCTCTGTGGAACTAACATGACATGACCCAATTGTTACAGCTCCAGGTTTAAATAGCTTTAAATCCAGATTAAATAAACTATGGAAGCCGATGAAAAAGTTAAATGCAGACTGTTATAACTGAAGATTGATATGTATATACACTGTAATTTTTAATGTCAATAATAAAGTTATTTTTTACGTATATGATATTATAAAAATAACTAGTGTAAGTGAAATGAAGTGTCAATCACAAGATAGGGATACTCTATTTCAGTATTATCAAATAATGGTGAATACAGTGTAATTGTAGTCCGGAACCAACCATAGAACAGGGAAAACGATATACAAATGGGCCTGTAGAAGCTAATTAGCTTATGTACTATGTACATGTGGCCTCGATTACTTTATGAACTTTATGAACTATTCCATGTTTATGATTTAGGGAATTTACCTTTGAAAGGAAATGGGGGTGGTGTGGAAGGGGAGGGGTTTGCCAGCTAGTAAACTTACGGGAAACGTCTATCGGGTCTTTAGAAAATATTGGAGCAAAGGGAGAAATTGCTATTAATTTTTTGCATGTCCCTTTTAATATTTTTTTTCAGTTTTACATGATATCAGCGGTAAATACCATCATAGTCCCCACGTTGCCATCATCATCATCATCATCGTCATCCTTTCATCAGCATCGTCCAGTCATGTCCCTCCCGCCCGGGTGGCTCAGTGGTGAGCGTGTTGGACTCGTGATCAGGTGGTTATGAGTTCGATACTGGGTTGAGGCGAACTTTCTTTCCGGCGTATTTTCGCCTCTCACCTCTGCTGAAGCATGCGAGAAAAGTAGTCGGTGGCTTTGGAAAGAAAGTTGCGTTAGTACTGGTGTGAGAAAACCAGGAAACACATGTGCATCACCGACTGCCATGATATGACCTTAGCTGTTAAAGTGGCGTTAAATACCAGCACAACCAGCCAACAAACCAGTCATGTCCCTGACCTTCAGTGAGGATTATTCTCTCATCCATTATCCGATTCGTGCGGTTTCTTTTTTTTTTCTTATCACCCAAGATGTCGACAACCGGAATTACGTTACATCACCCACCTCTTGTATCGTAGTTATTCAGTATTCCACATTGACTCTTTTTAAACCTTGGGTCACCTACAACGATCCATTGCGCTTTTGCAGACTGTATATTACGATCAGACTGCAAGCGTGCTTTCCATTCTGAATCTACATTGCCTGATACCTGGACAGTTATGATTTTTTTTTATTTGTCGGTTAAATTAAACTCTTTACCAAACCTCAAAATAAGACTTGTCGATATATCCAAAGCATTTGCATAGGAGTAATTATTCAAACATTGAAGATTGTTTCGAAGGGTATAAAACATTTTGGGAAACGGAGAAAATGGTGGTTACCAGCATTTTCTCCGTTTTCCATGTTTTCAAAGGCGCAGTATCAGAACCTTTATAAAAGTCGGTATTGCGCGGTTAATTTTAGAGCTGAGGTATATGAAAAACTTAGATTTTACTAATGGCATGAACCACTGAAATTTACTTGACGAAGAAAGAGGGTAAGCATACATGTTATGTTAGACCGAGGATGGGACAAGACATTTTGTGTATTCAATAGCAAAATATTTAGTCCGCTCTTCCCCTTATCCCACCTTCCCCACTCCCAAAATGTTGATTTTAAAGTTCATATTCCAATACTACAATGAATAAAAAAAAAAATAACGATTAAATCAAAGTTCTGAAAATTCCGAATGAGACTTCCGGTTTTCTTTTTATGACGTCACTTGTCAATATTAAATAGTTAATTCAAACACAATTCTTATATGTACTGGTGTAGCCGAATGGTTAAGAAGGTTGACTATGGCCCAAGCAATCCAGGATCGAGTACCACCATAGACGAGTGGGATAAAAAAAAATAGAAGTTTATCGAGTACCACCATAGCCGAGTGGGAATACAAGTGAGGTATGATTTGAAATGGACTTGGGGCTAAATCTCGCGGACAGTGGTTAGAAGGTATGTTACAAAAGTGGAACTCCAATAAGGAGGGGATTTTACTCTTTTATTGCAAAGATTTTTTTAGCATTTTAAAAAAAAGTTTATAAAATGTAGAAGGAAGAAAAAGTGTCAGCAACCACAAATACCAGTACCAAGGGAGACAATCCCCAATCCAGACAAGAATTTCCAGTGATTATTCCCCTTAAAATGATGTTTTATTTTTCAGTTGAATTTAGAAAGTCAGCTCAAAGAAGGGAATGCAATGATGTGTACTTATATTACACAAAACAAATGTGTACTTCTGGTAAACCTTAGACAGAATGTATATTCTTTGGCTTGATTGTTTGATTACAACTCTAAAGGCCCCAGAGTATTAGTACAAACTGGGTTCCAAGATTCGGAGTGGGGGAATGCTCCGGGTCAGCCCCAATAGCATCCTTACCTAGAGAGTCCACACACAGTATTGGGAGTCAAATTTCAATAATGGGTTAATAACACATAATTTGTGACAATTAGAAGCAACAAAGTGTTTAAGCCGCATGTCCACCGTCTACTATCTAAGGAGCTTACAACATTGCCTTTCACCAACCAATTTCATACTTCTTTTTTTTTTCCATCTGTAAAATAACTGTTTCGGTTGTGTTCAAAAACATTGTTTTTCCCAGATTAAAATTGTTGTCTTTAAAAGTTTTACCAGAACTAGTTTCAGAGACGGTAATATTTACTTGTTGATTAGAAGACAAATTTTGCTAAAACAATATCTAAAACAATTTTTAGCCTTGGTTTTTTTTTTTCATGACTCTCAGAACTGTAACAAACTAAACACCTGATGTAGAAATAAAGTGTTACTTGGTTTTCTTATTTCTGTTGTTCCATCATTATTTTCCTCCCTTGTATCTCCACATTCTAATTTTAATTTGCCTTACAGTCTTTAAAAAGTAAAAAACATTGTGGTAAATGGAACTATTACATGCACTTGGTTCCTCAAAGTCATATGAATGTAAAATTTGAATGCCACCCCAAAAATAAATTTGTGTAACAGTGCTTGAATTATCAGTATTTTAGTATGTTCCGTATTTAAGGTCATTTTCAACATTATTTGATTTATATCACTGTCAGGGCATACTTCTATCAAAATTATCAATCGGGGTGGGGAGGGGGGATTTTAGAGAGTGCATTATGCCTATTCAAATTTAAACCCTTACCAAAATGGATTCTATTTATCAAACTGAAGGCATTGCAGACAACCCAAGTGATTGTTTTGCCATAAATTGGCCTGCTAAATAATGGGTTAATCCTTTCCCAAACGACAAATTTTGGACTCTTCCAAACCAAAAGAGTTTGCAGACAACAATTTCAGATTTGGAGAAAATGGCAGAAAGTTCCCAAAAAGGGAAGAAAACACTGTGGGAAAAGGAGAAATTGCTCGTTACGAGCAATTTCTCCTTTTCCCACAGTGTTTTCAAAAGACTTTTACTGCAGATACGTAAAAATCAGGGCTTGTTTGGGAAAGAGTTACGCTCGTCATGTATTGGAAAGAAAGTTCAGTCAGTAAAATAAACATACCAAAAACAACAATCATTTACATTTACCTAACCCAGATCTATCCTTCCCTTACTTTTAATGTTTACCGAATAACTTGCATCACATAACATGTTGAAAGGATTAAATTTTGCAGATAAATTTGGTTCTACCAAATCACCAATTTTTATATTGAATCTCTACCAAACTATTCTGATATTCTACAACCTTCGGGAAGAAGGGCTCATTAAAACATAATGGGAAAAGTAGAAAATGCTGGTTACTGGCATATACTCCTTTTTCCCACAATGTTTTCATATAATATGTCACAGAAAAATCAGTTGGTTGAATCACACTTAATTTGTCATCTAGATATGCTTTCACTCTTTGCCACACAATGCCGACATTTAATGACCCTGAGAAAGAAGCCTTTTAAAAACATTGTGGGAAAAGGAGAAAATGCTGGTAACCGGCATTTTCTCCTTTTCCCACAATATTTTCTACCCTTCCCACAACAAATTTCAATTTTGAGCCACATTTATTTTTCACAAGTGTTTTCAATTTGGACAAGTCTACCACAATTTTTGTTGTTTGGTAAAGAGTTAAAGATGGTTAAACTTAAAATTCTGTTGGTTAAATTTAAAATTCTTTTATATTTCCTATTGATTAAATGGCTTCCTTTTCCTCAGCTTGTTTTTCTCTAAATTTATTTCTTAACACTTTAGTTATTTAGTAGTATTTACTTATCCATTTCAAAATAAAGGCATTTTTTTTCCAAACAGTGTAGGTCAAGCTCAAACTACACAAAACATGCAGTGTGATCTTAAAGTTTAAATTTTAGAATCTAGAGGAACATTCTTTTTGCAAAGCGATGCAATTTTTTGTACAATATTATGTCGTAGTCCAAACTGGAATTTGTCTATAACAAAGCAGGATTCCAGTTTAGCTTTGCAGCTCTACAATCTGCCTAAACCAAATTTTAATAATTTCTTGTTGAATACTGGACGTCTACATATGAATCATCTTACTTTTAAACCTAAACCCCCAAATAAAATACGTTTTAGTCAGAAATTCAGTGTAAATATAATTTTTGAATGTTTTGTACTAATAAAAAAGGTGGAAAAAAGAGCGATTGTGGAAAAATCATGTAAAATGCTATAAATGGAAATACCCCTCAATTGTAAACATAATTAAGTCAATATATTTAAAAACAAGAGGGCCAAGATGGCCCTGGATCGCTCACCTGAATTTTTGAGATGACCATAGTCTATTTTTTTTTTAGGTATTGAAACATTGGAACCAAATTTATAATTTTGCCAAGCAATTTTCAAAAGGTCACCTGTAAAAGTCATTTCGAAATCTGACCATCAGTTTCAAAGAGAAGAATTTTTAAGAATTCTTCATTTCTGTAAAAGAGCAAGTAGCCCCCATCCACGAGAGCCATGTTTCTTGATGGATCAAAATTTACGAAAAAGTTTTGAAAATGGTCACCCAAGGAACATTTCAGAAAATTTCTTTAAAAATCTGACCAGGGGTTTCAGAGAAAGAGAATTTTCAAGAATTTCATCATGTCCGTATAGTGCAAGTAGCCCCCATTCACAAGAGCCATGTTTCTTGACGGATCAAAATTATATGTACAGCTTTTGAAAAGGGTCACCCAAGGAACATCTCTGTCAGATTATTTTAAAATCTGACAACGGGTTTCAGAGAAGAAGAATTTTCAAGAATTTTTTCATTTCCATATAGTGCAAGTAGCCCCCATTCACAAGAGCCATGTTTCTTGGCCAATCAAAATTTCGCGAACAATTTTAGAAAAGGATCACCCAAAGAACATCTCTGTGAAATTATTTCAAAATCTGTCCAGCCATTTCAGAGAAGAAGAATTTTCAAGAATTTCTTCATTTCTATATAGTGCAAGTAGCCCCCATTCACCAGAGCCATGTTTCTTGACCAATCAAAATTTCGTGAACAATTTTTGAATAGGGTCACCCAAGGAAGAAGTCTGTGAAATTACTTCAAAATCTAACCAGCTGTTTCAGAGAAGAAGAATTTTTAAGAATTTCTTCATTTCTGTATAGTGCAAGTAGCCCCCATTCACCAGAGCCATGTTTCTTGACCAATCAAAATTTCACGAACAATTTTTGAAAAGGGTCACCCAAGGAACAACTCTGTGAAATAATTTCAAAATCTAACCAGCTGTTTCAAAGAAGAATTTTTAAGAATTTCTTCATTTCTGTAAAGTGCAAGAAGCCCCCATTCACCAGAGCCAAGTTTCTTGACCAATCAAAATTTCACGAACAATTTTTGAAAAGGGTCACCCAAGGAGCAACTCTGTGAAATTATTTCAAAATCTGACCAGGGGTTTCAGAGAAGAAGATTTTTTAAGAATTCCTTCATTTCTGTATAGTGCAAGTAGCCCCCATTCACCAGAGCCACATTTTTTGACGGATCAAAATTTCACGAACAATTTTTGAAAAGGGTCACTCAAGGAACATATCTGTGAAATTATTTCAAAATCCGACCATCGGTTTCAGAGAAGATTTTTAAAGAATTCCTTTATTTCTGTATAGTGCAAGTAGCCTCCATTCACCAGAGCCACATTTTTTGACGAATCAAAATTTCACGAACAATTTTTGAAAAGGGTCACCCAAGGAACATATCTGTGAAATTATTTCAAAATCTGACCAGCGGTTTCAGAGGAGAAGATTTTTAAAGAATTTGCTAAAAAATTCCATTTGGTTGCCATGGCAACCACAGTTTTTGATGGAATCAAATTCTGTGAACAGTTTTTAAAGAGGACCTCCCAAAGAACATTCCTGCCAAGTTTGGTCCAAATCCGCCCAGCGGTTTAGGAGGAGTTAATGTTTAAAGAATTGTTGACGACGCACGACGGATGACGCACGACAGACACCGGGTGATCCTAAAAGCTCCCCTTGAGCACGTTGTGCTCAGGTGAGCTAAAAAGTATTAGAAAATAATGCAGTTTGGTCTACACAAAATTTGAATTCTAATTTGGTCTAGGCAGATTCCGAATCTGCCTAGATTCCAATCTGGCCTACGACATACATATTTTTTTTACCCATTGACCTCATAGTCTATAACTTAATTTCTTATATATTTTATAGCGAGAAAATGGTTTTAGCTTCTGATCAGTTTGGCAATAAGAACTTTTTGAAGCAATTTCCTTGGTGTCTTTTTTCAAATATTTTTTGTACTATTATATTTTATTTCATATTACCACATTTTTATGCTAATTTTCTTTTTTTTTTTTGCCAGAAATGATATCAAATTAATGGAATCTTTTATACAAAGATGGCCTCTATTTTTTTTTTAATGATATAGGAGAAATCATTTTTTCTCAATTAGCTTTTTTCCATCCTACCTTTTATCTAGTTTATTTCATATTTTCACATTTTTTATGCTGTATTTTTTTTTAATAATATCAAATTAATGGTATATTTCATGAAAATAAAGTTAAAACTCTTTCTTTTTTTAACCATTCAGAAAATATCTTTTTTCTCGAACTCAATCAGCTCTGTATTTTATCCTACCTTTTACTAACCCCTGTAGCACTAAAAACATAAATGGACATTCTTAGGCAGCAATACGGTACAAATATTGCAGTTTCAAGCTGTTGATATCAAGATATCTGACAAAAATATAGACAGAGCAGATCCTGCACATTCTGTGCAGTCTGATTTTGATCTACATTGTGCACATGAACATTTAATTCTAAGTTGTGCACTACAAGGGTTACAGTTTTCACTCCAATTTCAATTTTAAAATAAACATTATTCCTTATTTTAACCCTTTACCAAACAACTTGGTAATTTTTTAATAAGGTTGAAAAAGAATGCATTCAAAAACTATGTGAGGAAAGGGAACAACATTTATAAAAGCATTTTCTCCTTTCCCACAGAGTTTTCCACACTTTCAGACACCTCTATCATCATGTGAATCACAACTGTTGTCTGCAGATGTTCTAAATATGGACAAGTATAAATCTATTGTCTGGTAAAGAGTTAAGCATGGCTGATAAAATCTAGGACCTTACTGTTGTAGATCCATGCCTGATTTATTCCATCATTCTAAAATTATTCAGTTAAATTACGTGTATTTTTGTTTCAGAGAATGCTTTAAGGAAAAATTAAGTTCTTTAATTTAAAACTATACTGTGTGTACTGCCTTCAGTGGGAGGTATTTGCCAAAAAAAGGGGTGACCTTTTAGAACTCAAATTTAGAGGAGAAAAAAAACCTGCCAAAAGATTCCTACATAATTTAATAGTCTACATAAGGTATCGATTGATTTGTAACTTAGTTCAGAAAGCCTAACAGAATCAGTTATTTCTCAAGACAAAAAAAAAAGTATCGAAACGGGGCAATAAGCAACATCTGCCATAGCGTAAACAGTGGAGGTCAGCAGAAACAAAATGGCCTCATATCACAAATTGCAGCATCACAATCCAAAACTGAAAATATTGCGTGTTTATCTCTCGGACGAACGGTATATGAGTACCCATGCAGCCCCCAATTGTGCCGGGCACACACCACAATCTGTATATAAACCAGGCTTTATTGTTGTAATCACCAAAGACTATACGCCCTATCCTAGACCCACAAGTTATACACACTGTTTCATGTAAGAACATATCATTACATTCCCTTCTTGAACTAACTTTCCATCAACAATTCAACTGAAAAGTAACACATCATTTCAAGGGAAATAAATCACTGAAAACCTTGTCTGGACTGAGGTTGTCTCCCTTGACACTGGTATTTGTGGTTGCATGACACTTTTTCCTCCTTCTACATTTTATAATTACAAAGTGAATTGACCCACATATAAAAATACAACAGTTACATAAATACAAATACAATAAATATGTATACATATAACAGAGATAGCAAAAAGTACATGTAATTGCCAAAAGCTAAGGAATTCTTTACTGAAGATTTTACTTTAATTTCTGACCCTATACTAATAAGCCTTAACCCTTTCCCACACAACAAATTTTGGAGCAGCCCAATTTCAAGGCACATAAAGATCACAAATTCAACATTGGTACAAAACTACCTAAGTTCCCTGATAGGATAAAAAAAAACATTGTGGGAAAAGGAGAAAATGCTGGTTACCAGCATTTTCTCCTTTTCCTACAATGTTTTTTAAAAGGCATCTATCTCAGGGGCGTAAAAACCAAGGATTGTTTGGTAAAGGGTTAAAATCCAATATTACAAAGCTTTTTGCGTCTTTCTTAGCCTGAGAAAGAAGTTACCATTTTCACAAAATTGTACTCTTCTAACCTATTAAGATGACCAAAAAAATATGCATGCACTGCAACATTTTTTAAAAAAAAATTGTCCAAAGTTATGGTTTTGCTCTGAGCAAGGCTTCACAGACAGTGAAAAATTTCTGTATTTGAAAGAAAAAAAGTGCAATAACATCTCAACTTTTGATACACAAAACTGCATTTAACAAATTGATACTTTTTGCCATCCTATGTATTTACAACACATACATAAACATCTCAAACATTTTAAACCATTTATGTTTTGTGACTGATAAACAATTCTAATTGTGAGCCAGCTGATTTAACCCTTTACCCCAAAACCTGCACTTTCAAGTTTATGAAAACATAGTGGGAAAAAGGGAAAAGGCTGGCAATCAGCATTTTCTCCTTTTCCAATGATGTTTGTACCTTTTCAGTCAAATTTCATTGTTTGAGCAACAAATGTCATCTGCAAAACTCTTTCAATTTTGATGACTCAAAAATTTTGTTATTTGGTAAAGAGTTAACAATGTTCGATTTTCAATTTTTTTAAAATCCATATTCCGTTTGAATTTTCGACTTGGCACAAATGCCCATCAAATTTTTGAGACTTTCAGTTTTTTTTGATTACCAAAATGAATGATATAAATGTTGCTTTGACAGAGCAAGGTGCATATTAGCAAAACTTTGGAACTTTCACAAAAATTAAATATGCATACCTCTTTCTAACGTCCAACCATGTAAACACAAATGGTTTCAAATATTGCAAGAAAATACATGTAGGTATTAAAACAAACCTTTGAAACAAAGTTATCTGTAATCTTAATTCTGAAACTAAGCCCCATAATTGGTCAAATAAAATCATCTCGGCCAATCAGAAGGTCAAGCCTCAGAAATAAGAATCAAAGTTAGTATTATTTTCACTTTAACCTTGAACCACTCATCACTGAGTTTCAACCACCCCTGAGAAAAGAGGGTTTTGAAAAAGGTTGTGGGAAAACAGAAAATGCTGGTAACCAGCATTTTCTCTTTTCCCCACAATGTTTTCTATCCTGTAAAAGACAGAAACCATCATTTGAGCTACTTTCAAATTGTCATCTGCAAATGCTTTCAAGATGGACCAGCATGAAATTTTGTGGTTTGGTAAAGAATTAACCCTTTCCCAAACAACAAAATTTTAGACTAGTCTAAACTGAAGGCACTTGCAGATGTGGGAAAAGGAGAAAATGCTGGTTACCTGCACTTTCTCCTTTTCCCACAATGTTTTCTCCACTTTCAAAAGCAAATTGCACTATCTGAACCACACTTGGGTAAATTATTGTCCGCTATGATTTGCTTTCATTTTTGGACCAGTTTATAAATTTGGTTGTGTGGTAGATATCAAACTCTTTATAAAACATTTAGAAAATGTTCATATTGAAAACATTTGACAATATGTTGAATGTGGCCTACACAGATGTGACCCTTTTGTCATCAAACGGGTACAAAACGTTGTGAGAAAAGAAGAAAATAATGGTAACCAGCATTTCCCACTTTTCAAACAGTGTCTTTATAGGTCTACTTCCACATGGCCCTTTGCTGAAGAGTTAACTATTTCAACAAAACATCATCAAGCAACATGAAAATTATTCGATTACCATATTGTCTCTAATAAACACCAAAACAAAGACTTTATTGAGGGATTAACCCTTTACCACACAACAAAATTTTAGACCTGTCCAAATTGAAAGCATTTGCTGATGACAGTTTCAATGTGGCTAAAATAAAATGATTTTTCTCTGAAAGAGTAGAAATTATTATGGGAAAAGGAGAAAAAGCTGGTTATCAACATTTTTTTTCCTTTTCCCACAATGTTTTCAAAAGCCTTCTCTTTCAGGGGTGTTAAAAGCCGTCATTGTGTGGTAAAGGGTTAAATACTAAATTCTAACCTTCCAACAGAAATATATCTATATTAACTCTTTACCAAATGACAAAATTTTAACCCCGTCCAAATTGAAAGCATTTGCAGACAACAATTTCAATGTGGCTCAAACTGTGCAATTGGTTAGTGATAGGGTAGAAAACATTGTGGGAAAAGGAGAAAATGCTTGTTACCACAATTTTCTCCTTTTCCCACAATGTTTTCAAAAGGCTTCTTTCCAGGGTCATTAAATGTCAATGTGGGGTAAAGGGTTAACTCTTTACCAAATGACAAAATTCTAGAATGGTCTAAACTGAAACCGCATGGAGACGATAAAATAAAGGTAACTCAAAAAACAGAATTTTTCCAGTAGGGTAAAAACGTGGGAAAAGGAGTAAATGCTAGTAACCAGCATTTTCTCCTTTTCCCACAATGTTTTCGAAAGGCTTCTATCTCGGGGTCGTTAAAACCAGTGATTGTTTGGTGAAGGGTTAAGAACAAGTTTTCTGAAGGTATTTTAAATGCTTTAAATGGTTGTTGCAATAAATATTTTAACTCTTTACCAAACTTCAAAATTATGGACTGGTCCAAACTGAAAGCATTTGGAGACAACAAATATAAGTCACTCAAGAATTGAAATTTGTTTCCTCAAGTATTCAAATATCAATGCTGGTGTTTATTAACCAATTATCACACAATCCCTACTTTTGACGCTCCGAGAAAGAAGCCGTTAGAAAACATTGTGGGAAAAGGAGAAAATGCTGGTAACCAGCATTTTCTCCTTCTCCCTCAATGTTTTCTACTCTTCTTAAAACAAATTTCAAAATTTTAATCACTTTTATTTTGTTGTCTGCAAATGCTTTCGATTTGAACCAGTCTAAAATTTTGTCGTGTGGTAATGAGTTAAGAGACATTATGGCTTACAGTCACACAGTCGATACTTTACCAAATGACAGAATTAAAGATAAAAAAAAATTTGAAGACGACAACTTAACACTTTCCCAAACAAGCCCTGCATTTTCTCCTTTTCCTACAATGTTTTCTATCCTTTACAAGACAAATTTCAAATTTTCAACCACTTTTGTCATCTTCATATGCTTTTGATTTGGAGAAGCCTACTATTTTGTCGTTTGGTAATGAGTTAAACAAAATGCTGTTTTGTAAATTCTAAACAAACTTACAGGCTTGATAAAATTAACCCTTTACCAGGTGACAAAATTTCAAACTCGTCGAGACTCAAAAATGTTGCAGGTAATAAATAAAATGTGGCTCAAATTGTAGAGAAGTTGTCTTTGAAAGGGTAGTAAACATTGTGGGAAAAGTAGAAAATGTTGGTTACCAGCATTTTCTCCTCCTCTCACTATGTTTTCTAAGGTCTTCTTTCTCAAAATGGTAAAAACTAAATACTGTGGTAAAGGTAAAACATTCTGCACAAATCCAAGGCAGAATAAAAATCTAATAAACAATACTACTTAATACACTGCAAATGCAGAGCATTAGCAGAAAGGTTCTGAATTATTAATCCTTGTAGCTCTGAATCTATAATGCACATTTTAACTTTTTATAAAGAAAGTGCAGATTACGATCAGACTGCACAGAGCATGCAGCCTGACGCTGAATCTACATTGTCTGCTTTTTTTTGGTCACAAAACAGCTTTGCATCATTAATTCGGACAGAAAATGTGCATTCGATTTATCTTTAGCTCTTTCAAACAGCAGATTTTTTTTTTGAAACATGCAGCCTGATATTTCTTCTACACTGTCTGTTTTGCTGAAACACTGTTGCCAAAAGCAACCATGGTACTGAAATTATTTGGGTCATATTCCTAGGATCAAATTTACGGTAAGTTCAACCTGCACCCTTAGGGTTAAAATTCAGATTTGTGAAGGGTAAATTTGACATCACTCAAAACTTAAATTCTACAGACAAAAAGTAAACACCAGAGAATGAAAACTAAATAGTCCTTGTTCATCAACTCTTTACCAAACAACAAAATTTTAGACTTTACCAAATTTAAAGCATTTGTAGACAACAAAATCTAAGTTAACCAAATACTGAAATTCTTTTTGGAATGGGTAGAAAACATTTTAGGAAAAGGAGAAAATGTTACTTGCCAGCATTTTCTCCTTTTCCTAAAATGTTTTTAACAGTCTTTATATTCAAAGTCGTTGAAACTCATAATTGTGTAGTACAGAGTTAAATTATGTCAAAATAAAATCTGGGTTCTTGCCTATCTTTATCAGAAGAAACCATGTTTTTATAAACCCAAGAAAGACAATTTTTCATACACAGTAGACACATAAAATCTTTGAAAAGTATAATCTTTTTGTTCGAGAATGATTTTACTATTTTATAAACAAGTCCATGTAACTCTTTACCACACAATCCTGACTTTTAACAAACCTGAGAAAAAAGCCTTTTGAAAACATTGTGGGAAAAGGAGAAAATGCTGGTAATCAGCATTTTCTCCTTTTCCCCACGTTTTCTACACTTCCCAATGTTATGTACATACCAAGTTAGTCCTAGCTTTGTTCATGTGTGTATCTATTTTTGAATGGTTTTCCCCTGTTGCTATTTTTAGAACTGGATTCTCTCCTGTGGAATATTGTGCTGGAAGTTTCCAGGCCTTTATACAATCTGATTACTAGAAATTATGCAACTGATTTTAACATGAATTTTCTGGAAGTTTCCCTGTTATTATAAAAGGAAAAGCTTTTTACATCTCAGTGTTCACTAGTTAATACATGGTTGCCAGACTACAGTGGGGATTATCTTGTGTTTGTGTCCTATAATTAGTGCTTGGATTACATTCAGTTTGGATTCGGATCAGACTAGACTAAAGTGAGGATTACTTCGTGTGCTTGGATTACATTCAGTTTGGATCAGGATCAGATTGGAATTAAGACTGGAATAGTTTGTCGTCTGAATTTAACGTCTAAGGTATTGTTTTGTACTATTGTAATATTGTCACTGTTTATTTTATATTTTTTGTTAATAAATTCTGTTAATTGTTATCGTTTGTTGCTGGCTTCTTCTTTCTAGTTACGCCTGACTCGTAACACCAAACCAAATTTCAATTTTTCAGTCACATTTATTTTGTCATCTGCAAATGCTTTGAAATAAGCCAAACTACAAATACTTTAAAGTAATTAAATTACAAGCAATAACCTCTCTCTCCCTCTCGGTCCTCCTATCCCTTATATACAGATGTATACAAAGATATTTTCAATTAAAAACAATGGGCATGAACGTAGATTTTCATTCCCTTTACAAAAAGATATTTTCAATCAAAAACAATGGACTTGAACTCAGATTTTATTCCCTTTACAAACTTACAATTCTGACCACAAAACCAAAAATTACACAAGTCTGACATTTTCTACCAAGTACAATCAAAGGCTTTTGAGAAAACATAGTGGGAAAATGGACAGTTGCTTATCACAAGCATTAGCTCCTTCTCTCAAAATGTTTCTTGTATCAAACTGAAATTTTTACATGGAATGGCACTACTGAACTCTTTACTCTGCAATCCCGAAAAGGAATGGGGCTTTTGAAAAAAACTGTAGGAAAAGGAGGAAAATGCTGGATACCAGGATTTCTCCTTTTCCCAGACCATTTTCTATCCTTTTAACTTGTTACCATACAAATCCAAGTTTTGACACCTTTGAAGAAAAAGCCCTTTATAAACATTCTGCGAAAAGGAGAAAATGCTAGTAACTAGCATTTTTCTCCTTTACCTGCAATGATTTCTTCCCTTCCGAAATCAAATTTCATTTTTTAGGCAGTTTTTTTTTTTGTCATCTGCAAATGCTTTGAATTTGGACCAGTCCAAAATATTGTCATTTGGTATAGAGTTAAAGACCAATTCCAACCTTTGAGCCCCATTTCAATTTTCCCTCTGCAAAATTTTATGTTCTCAATTGGGAGCAACTCCAAAGAGCAAGTTAACCCTTATCCTGCTATGAAACTAAAAGCAAATTTTCAATTCCATAAATATTGCTGCTTCAAGGTCATGTTTTGGGGAATAATATCTCCCTATCGGACAGTGTAGATCAAAGATCAGACTGCATGCTCTGTGCAGTCTGATCTTGATCTACATGGTCCGCAAAAGGTCAGCTAGACGCACTTAACAGCCAAAGGGTTAACATGCGTAATATTTGAGTGTTTAAAGCATAATGCATCAGTCCTAACTGATAGCTAGGTCTGTGTTCACCAACCATTCTTAACTCTTTGCCAAATAACATAATTTTAGACTAGTCCAAATTGGAATCATCTGCAGACGACAAAATTAGTGCAACTCAGATATTGAAATTTGTTTGGAGAAGAATAGAAAACATTGTGAGAAAAGGAGGAAATGCTGGTAATCAGCATTTTCTCCTTTTCCCATAATGTTTTCAAAAGGCTTCTTCATTAGGGTTGCCAAAGCCAGGCATTGTTTGGTAAAGACTTAAGAGTATTTTGGATCCAAGTCTAGATTTATAAAGCAACACAAGCTCTGATCGGCTAAATCACATGGTTTAGCCGATCTTTAGTTGTACTGCCTTCATATTTAGAAAATTCTAGAGATCCCTAAGACTAAGAATTGCCTTGCTAATGGTTGGTGAATACCCTGAACTCACAAACTTAACCCTTTACTCCATAGATACTCATTTCTACGCATTGCTTGTAGGAGCCTTTGGAAAACATTGTGGCAAAAGGTGAAATTGCTTGTGACGTTATGCTTTTGCCATAATGTTTTCTACACTATCAAAAGGTGTCATAAACACATAAGAAACGGCTTCATCCTTGCTGTTATGTAGGGTCAATTAGAGATACCATAGAAATGCCTTATGGGGTAAAGGGTTAACACTGCACTGTTTATCCTCAGCAAAGTCAATGTCAAGTTTAACCCTTTACCCCATAAGGCATTTCTAAGGTATCTCTAATTGACCCTAAATAACAGCAAAGGCTCCTACAAGCAATGCGTAGAAACGAGTATCTATGCAGTAAAGGGTTAACTGTACATCCTGAATGTTGCCTGGGGTAACTGATCAAGCTATTCCAAACTGATAGTTTTGAAATAGCATCCTTCTTTCTGCTGCACGAAATGTCAAAGTCAACTATACATGCTGTATGTCTATAACATAAATTATTAGTCCAAAAGGGTAGGCGGTTACTTCTATCTAAATGTGATGTACAAAATGTCTGCACTGCACTGCTCTTAATGATAGTTGATCACATGGTACTGGTAATACGAACATTGTGTGGTGCTTCTGTATGACAAATGGAGCAATTCAGTCCTAATTTAAACTGAACAAAGAAACTTCATTCAACACCATTCTGTAGGTACATTCAGTGATACAGTCTGTCAAACATCCTCTGAATGCCCTGTTAGACATCTTGCGTATATAGCCTGTACATCTACGAGGAAAAGATTTAACGCTCACTGATAGCCCAGCTATTTTTTTCACACTGCACTGTTCTTTTTGTGAAAAATGTTGTCATCTTACGAGTATCAAGTGAATTGTAGACATAACTGATCACTCCAGATTGATATGCCAGCCAACAAACTTCCTACTGTACTGTTTTGCCATGGCAAGGTCAGTGTTAAGTCTGCTCAACATCCTCTGTTATATGCATGGTCATCATTATTGTCTACCTGAATACAAACAGAAAATACAATGGAGTTCCATTTAGCTCATTCACTACTGAATGAATAAAACACATTGTCTCAAAGACTACAAAAGCAGTTTTGCTTAACCATTTCCCAAACAAGCCCTGGTTTTTACATGTCTGCATTAAAAGTCTTTTGAAAACACTGTGGGAAAAGGAGAATTGCTCGTGACGAGCAATTTCTCCTTTTCCCACAGTGTTTTCTACCCTTTTTGAGAACTTTCTGCCATTTTTTCAAAATCTAAAATTGTTGTCTGCAAACTCTTTCGGTTTGGAAGAGTCCAAAATTTGTCGTCTGGAAAAGGGTTAAAGACCAACACAGATTTCAGTTACAATTAATAATATAGTAGTGGATAGTGTAGATCAAAGATCAGACTGCACTCTGTGGACACTGTCCACAATAGCCTCTGCTGTCATAAAGATCAGACTGCACTCTGTGGACACTGTCCACAATAGCCTCTGCTGTCATCTATGGCATGGAAAGAGTTAAACTTCAAAATTGTACTTTTCTAAGAAATCATAAAGATCAACAAATATTATACTGAAATATAATATTATCAGACTTGTCCACGTTAAATGCAAAAAAAGCTAGAGCTGTCACTGAATGCAACCTTATACCCCCGCCAGCACTTTGACAGAAAAAAAGTGTCAAGTTCAAGGGGAGATAATTCCTCAACCAGGAAGAGCTGACACTTGAAAATTGCACTGCACACATTTAATTTGTCACCAGCAATTTATGCTTTAAATTTAGACAAGTCTAAAAAGTTGTATTCTTGTTCAGAATTAATATACAAATGGCTGTAAAATTTCTCTAGACAAATATAATTAATGCATTCATGTAAATGCTATGAAGATTTAACATTTACCACACAATCCTGAGTTTTAGCAAAACTGGCAAAAAAGCTTTTGAAAACATCATGGGAAGAGGAGAAAGTACTAGAAACCAGCTCTTTCTCCTTTTCCAACAACATCTTCTAATCTATCCGAGAATATTTGCACCATTTGAACTACAATGAAATTGTCATCTGTAAACCCTTTCAATTTGGACAAGGCAAGAATTTTTGTCGTCTGGTAAAGGGTTAAATTACCTCTGAGCTTTCCAGGAGTCTGTTTATCAATTCATTGCCAGTCATCTTGTTGTGAGAACCCAGGGTGGGTCCTTCTCCAGTGTAATCTGCATAAGAAAAGAATGGAGATATAATAAAAGGTCCATGTTTGCCTTCTATTGCTCTACTGGCTAAGATACAATGCTTACACACCAAACATTACAATTTTAGCCCAGATGGTTTTAACCCATTACCTCACAATCCCTACTTTTGACACCCTTGAGAAAGAAGGCTTTAGAAAACATTGTGGGAAAAGGAGAAAATGCTGGTAACCAGCATTTTCTCCTTTTCCCACAATGTTTTCTACCCTTCATAAAACATACTTCAAATTTTCAGACACTTTTATTTTGTCGTCTGCAAATGCCTTCAATTTGGACCAGTCTAAAATTTTGTCGTTTGGTAATGATTTAAACATGAAAACAGTAAGTTATCTCCATAACAGTCCACGTGAAAACTGTGACCCAATGGCAAGGCCATTCTGTACCACAAAGCTTTAGTTACTTGAATCCTGGTAGAGGCCTACAAAATAAAGCCATATACCAAATAATGTATACACATCTAGGCGTCATGCGTAAAAACAGGAAGATTTTTTTTTAATTCTTTCTAAGTTTCATATAAATATAAAGCCCCTGAAAAACAAGAGACTTATGACACCAGGCTAATTTCGATCCCAGGGCTAAACTGTGAAACAAATTGGGAAGTGATTCAACAGATGATGCTCTCTGGCAATTAAAGTTTGAAAAAATTCTTGATATACCTGTTCATGGCTATCATTCATGCTAAATCATTTTAAAATCCAACAATGCACATCAAAATTAAAGGTAAGACATACAGGCAGTTCATCGTTGTCTTAAAAGATAATAACCCTCTAAGCACAAGTCTGAGAAACAAAATTTTGTGTTTGCTAGTAAGTGATTTTCAACAAAGAATCCAAAAATCAAGAGAAATACAGCCTGCTGCACAGCTGATAATCTGAAGACAAAGAATAAATACAGAAAACAGTCCAACACTCACATCAGTTATCCTTATGTATTGCAACACTCCTAATTGGCTTGCAGCATGCGAAAATGAGCATTTGGACATTCACGTAAAATGTCGTCTCGGATCAGCCTGTGCATCCCACGCAGGCTAATCCAAGACGGCACTTCACTACTACATTAGGTCTTGTGCTACAGGAGACTTGCATGAAACAAAAAAACGCAATAAAAATGGAAATGTTGTTTTGGGTTAGGCTGCGCAGACTGTGCAGGCTGAACCAAAACAACACTTTACACGAATGTTTGAATGCCCCTTTTTGCGTATTGCAGGCCATTTCATGTTTTATATGAAATGGTATAGATCAGAGGTGTCTTTCTTGCATGCAACCTTTCCCACTTAGTAACCTTTATTGCTTGATGAATTATCATGAAAATATATCCAAGGGTTAACTCATTACCAAACGGCAGTATTTTAGGCTTGTCCAAATCAAAAGCATTTGCAGAAGACAATATAAAAGTGACGAAAAAAATGAAATTTGTTTTGTAAAGGGTAGAAAACATTGTGGGAAAAGAAGAACATGCTGGTTACCATGGATTAAAGGGTTACGGCCTTCATAAAATTTAACAACTATGGGAGATAACTCATGGAGTCAACTGAGAACTGTGACCCTGGCTTTAAATCTCAGTGGTGACATGGTTAGATTCTAGCATGTGTCATGTTATTGTTTGACCATTGTGATCTTTTGTGCCAATTTATTTGGAAATCCTACCACGGGGCTGGACAACAAAAACCATCGTTTATACCGTAAATGAAAAAAAATAATGGCAAAATTCTACCGAGTAACTAAGCTTTGTGACCTTGGCCTCCAAGCTGGTAATACAGTTGTTCCACATATCATAGATCCATCCATGGACTTATAATTTGTGCCAAAATTTGTGCCAAATTATTTTAGAATTATTTTAGGACCATGCACCTGGAAATTATTCATCATTACTATAAATGTTGCAAAAACTGACAAAGCTTAACTAAGCATTGTGACCTTGACCCATCAAGTAGCAAAATTGTTTTTGGCACACAACATACTGACTATCCATAGTGATCATTTACATCAGATTATTCATAAATCCTGCCACGCATGTCACACAAGTTTATGGACCTGTAACAAACAACATTTATCTCTGTAACTGTAACTAATATTGATTCATTTCAAACAAGGACTGTGACCTTCACCTTTCAGTGGCAACACAGTTCTTGTACCAGATCATCTAGTCATAGTGATCATTTGTGGCAAATTGTTTTACACTCTGAGTCAGACCATGCACCTACAACTTACTGACCAGACATGAATACCACTCTTAATTCTTTACCACACAATCCCTACTTTTAACGACCCTGAGAAAAAGGCCTTCTGAAAATATTGTAGTAAAAGGAGAAAATGCTGTAACCAGCATTTTCTCCTTTTCCCACAATGTTTCCTACCCTTCCCAAAGCAATTTTCAATTTTTGATTCACATTTGTCATCTGCAAATGCTTTCAATTTGGACCAGTCTATAAATTTGTCATTTGGGAAAGAGTTAACAGACACATGTACTCACATGGTGACAAACAAACATGACAGGGCATAATACTGGCAAACACCCAACAGCTATACAGTCAGTGCATACAATGTGGCATTGTTTTTTGAGTTAAAAGAAGAAATTAATGAAATTCTCAGCTTCATTCCATTGACGATTATAAAATATACGATATGAATCTCTAAAACAACTGCTATGTTTTAGGACAAAATTTTGATTTTCATGGGTTTTCATGATTTATGGCTGGGCATTTTCCATTATGACGATGAGAGGATACCACTATACGCCTGTTGGCATTTCATGGCAGGCACATAAAAAGATGTTCGTAACAAGCATTTTCTGCTTTCCCCACAATGTTCTCAACCCTTCCACAACATTATTTCAATTTTCTACATCTAGGTCCCATGGAAATTTAGTTGAAGGATGTCACTTAACCCTTGATCTGCATTTATCGTTAATAAATTAGATTTGAATCTGACAAAGGGCACACGATAAATCAGACAAACACTTTATTCAGGGCGAACCGGAAACAGGGCGAATGCACACGAGGGCGAACGCCTTTTGCCGTGCACTAACCCGGATTATGGCTAGCTACATCGAGTTCGTGATCATAATTTGCAGTTTACTCAAGAGTCATCCCTGATACAACTTCTCATTGCAGGAATTTCACGAGGCGCCATCACCGTAGATCTTTGGCAGTAGTTAGCAGCGTCTCCGCGACCAATTTTCACTTTTTCTACATTTCCCCGCCATGCCATTGCGCTTGCCTCGTTTTGATATCGAATATGTCAAGGGAGACAACTCCTGGATGCATAATACAAAAGGTTAATTTGAGTTATTTCCCTTAGACCATTCTCGGGCATTGATTGCACGCTCTACGGATTCAATGGCGTCAAAACTAACGACAGGATTGGACTGCAGAAATTCATTTTATGTCGAGAAACTGTATTTAGAATGGACTTACAATTCATTTCACTGACGATATTTAAACACAATGTATTTTATCACTATGCATCACTACAATAGATCTTAAAAAGACGTTTTCCAGCGGAAACATCTAATCTAGATGATGAATTTTTCTGTTCTTTTTTTTTTGGAGGGGGGGGGTTCTATGTAAGGAATGGATCTTCTTTGTGTAAAGTTAATTTTTTCGTTTGATATCGGCCCGTATTGATAAGCAAAAATTTTAACGTTTCAACATTGAAAGTTTTTGCAGGCGTCAAATAAATTGTGGCTCAAATGATGTTTAGAGAAGGGAAACTTTTTCTAAAATTTATTACGACGACGAATCTGCAATGTTGCCAGATAAAGGCAGAAAGGACCATATTTCAACAACTGTTTTAAAACTTTGAGAAGTCATAATTTAGCGATTGTTCTTCGGTTCACAATGGCTGTTAGATGACGCGTTATCATATTTAAATACACTAAAAAATTTAAACCTCTTAACTCTTTACCAAACAACAACATTTTGGACTAGTCCAAACTGAAAGCATTCGCAGACGACAAAATAAATGTGAATCAAAAACTGAAATATGATTGGGAAGGGTAGAATGGTAGAAAGCATTCTGGTTACCAGCATTTTCTCCTTTCCCCACAATATTTTCAAAATGCTTTTTCGTTAGGGTAGATAAAAGTCGTCATTGTGTGGGAAAGTGTCAATAACTTCCAGCTGTATTGGTACAAACAGACTGGGAGGGGGACCTTTGACAGACGATGTAGATCAAATACAGACCGCACAGAATGTGCAGTCTGGTCTTGGATCTATACTGTCTGGTTATGCAGTCAAGCCTATATACAATCAAAATCTTTGTAAATTTCAATGGATCGTGTTATGAGCTCTACAAAAAAATCGAGTTTATTTATCTGTCATTTATCGTAACTCTATTACTTTTCACCACATAACTCACCTAACAGCCTAAGCAATAAGTGCAGGCTGACATAGGCCAAGAGTTTTTGCTATAAGCAAATTTTCTGCATGTCAAAGGCCCATTCTATTCCATACTTCAGCCGGTTGTTATACAAAATATATACATACTATGCGACGGTTTGCTTAATTAACCCTTTACCGCACAATCCCGATTTTAACCAGCCTAGTAAAGATGCCTTTTGAAAACATAGCAGGAAAGGAGGAATTGCTGGTAACCAGCATTTTCTCCGTTTCCCACTGTTTTTTCGACCCTTCCCAAACCAATTTTAGTTTTACAGTAAGTTTTAGGTTGTCGTGTGCGAAATGCTTTCAATTTGGACAATTCTAAACTTTTGTCATTTGGTAAAGAGTTTATATAATACAATACGAAGATACACTAAGCCACCTTTTCAACTGCATCTGAGTTGCTTAACTCTTTACCATATGACAAAACTTTAGACTGGTCCAAATTGAAGGCAAAAAAAAAAAACTAAGAATTGAAATTTGAGTCCAGCAGGGAAGAAAACATTGTGGGAAAAGGAGAAAATGCTGGTTACCAGCATTTTCTCCTTTTCTCACAATGTTTTCAAAAGTCTTCCTTCTAAGGGTCATTAAAAGTCGAGAATGTGTGGTAATGGGTTAAGTCGTACTCTTGCAAAATGGGGGGAGGGGGCATTATAACGGACATTATAACATCATAAAATCAATTTATTCTAACAAACGACTTTTCATAATCTCAAGGTAGACCGGTCATTTGACATGCTGAAAATTGGTCAATAACAAAAAAGTTTCGATTCAGGTCAGCCTGCACAATATGCGTAGGCTGACCCGGATCGAAACCTTTTGCAGATGTTATAAAGTCGCTTTGTACAGTGCAAGACTCGTGTCACTTTGACCTTGCCCTCCATTCCAGTACATACGAGTAAATACGTGAAAAAAAAAAGATCATGAAAATATTTACTATTTACAGTTAAGTACTCACATTCAGTTTGCATAGTAAACACTCGATCAACGTATTTTATGACACTTGGCATAATGATGTAGATCATTAAAATGGTTCTTAAACTGCCCCGGACATCGATAGGCTGGTATTCAAACTTCCATCTCCAAATGTAACCCAAGAAGTAAGCTAACATGGTACCAGTCATATATCGAGCATATATAAACAGTTGGGCGTTCAACGCAAGGTTTTATGCTATATATTCTTTTCCATCAGAACATTTTCTTAAAGATGTGCTGTCAAAGAAGATAAAAGTGGCCATAATAGATTTATTTTGTCAAAAAGGCACCGAAAACAAATACCCTGCTGTAACGAACTATATTTCGTGGCGGATGACGACTTTATGTCAACATATATGAGTACGCACTACGCCACCAAGCGAATTTTCAACCAAAAATGAACGGACACGCCGGGACAAAAATGAACGGAGAGAAGACAGTTGTCATTGATGATATCAGGTGAGTCAAAAAAATATTTAAACCGTGACTATTTTTTTTTTTGCGCGTAAACCTATTCTTAAGACATGAAAAAAGTAGTGCAAGCAACATAGTGAAGATTTGCACTGTAAAGGGTGGTGCAAATACATGTAACTCCTTTTTCCCTATGATATGGAAAGAAAAATAAGCAATTTCTTGTAGCGAACAGTGTCTAATCCCTCCTCACTGTTTTCGGCTTTATGACACACCAAGTTTGTGTTAGGCGTAAATAAACCCTACTGCAATATGATCTTAAGTCTCATAACTTTTTTTCTCCTATTTTTTTAAGAAGGCGAAACTTTTGATAAGGTTTTGTGGTATGATTCGAAGAAATCGATGCAAGATAACTAATGAGCCACATTCTTCAACTTAAGAAGATTCAGATGTAAAAATAACGCAAGTTTCTGTGACGGTTCTCAGGTTTCTCAGTAACTGTAATTTTTTTCCCGAACAAGTTCTAGAAGATTCAATGTGTCATATAACTAAATCCGAACCGGAATTTTGGTGTTGAAATAAGACCAATACGCGATGAAATGAGCAATTGCTGAGCAATGATCGCAAGTATAAGCTACAGCTGTGCAATGATTGCAACTGTGAGCTAGGGCTGAGCATTGATTGCGAGCATGAGCTACGACTGAGCATTGATTGCTAGTGTAAGCTACAGCTAATCAATGATTGCAAGTGTGACCTTCGCCTAGGCGGTGATTGCAAGTGTGACCTACGCCTAGGCAGTGATTGCAAGTGTGACCTTCGCCTAGGCAGTGATTGCAAGTGTGACCTACGGCTAGGATGTGATTACAAATGTGAGCTACGGCTAGGATGTGATTGCAAATGTGAGCTACGGCTAGGCAGTAATTGCGAATGTGAGGTACAGCTAGGCAGTAATTGCGAATGTGAGCTACGGGTAGGCAGTAATTGCAAATGTGAGCTACGCCTTGGCAGTAATATTGCAAATGTGAGCTACAGCTAGGCAGTAATTGCAAATGTGAGCTACGGGTAGGCAGTAATTGCAAATGTGACCGTTATTTCAAAAGGTACCTACGGCTAGGCAGTAATTGCAAAAGTGAGCTACGCCTAGGCGGTGATTTCAAATGTGAGCTACGCCTAGGCAGTGATTGCAAATGTGAGCTACAGCTAGGCAGTAATTGCAAATGTGAGCTACAGGTAGGCAGTAATTGCAAATGTGACCGTTATTTCAAAAGTTACCTACGGCTAGGCAGTAATTGCAAATGTGACCTACGGTAGGCAGTGATTGCAAATGTGACCTACGGCTAGGCAGTAATTGCAAATGTCACCTACGGCTATGCAGTGATTGCAAATGTGACCTACGGCTAGGCAGTGATTGCAAATGTGACCTACGGCTAGGCAGTAATTGCAAATGTGAGCTACAACTAAGACATGGTAGCGAATGAGAACTACGACTGAGCAATAATTGCGAATGGAAGCTACGGCGGAGCAACGATTTCAAGTCTAAATTACTCATGAGCAATGATTGCGAGTGTAAGCTACGAATGAGCAACGATTTCAAGTCTAAATTACTCCTGAGCAATAATTGCGAGTGCAAGCTACGACTGAGCATTGATTTCAAGTGCAAGCTACGGCTGAGCAATGACTTCAAGTGTAAATTACTCCTGAGCAATAATTGCGAGTGTAAGCTATGGCTGAGCAATGACTTCAAGTGTAAATTACTCCTGAGCAATGATTTCAAGTGTAAGCTACGGCTGAGCAATGACTTCAAGTGTAAATTACTCCTAAGCAAATATTTCAAGTGTAAGCTACGGCCGAGCAATGACTTCAAGTGTAAATTACTCCTAAGCAAAGATTTCAAGTGTAAGCTACGGCTGAACAATGATTTCAAGTATAAGTTACGGCTGAGCAATGATCTCAGTGTAAGTTACTGCTGAGCAATGGTTTCCAGTTTAAGTTAGGGCTGAGCAATGGTTTCAAATTACTGCGAATGTAAGCTACGGCTAAGACACGATCGTGAAATTTGGCCTCTTGCCATCAAATTAAACTATGCCCATGTTGAAGGGCCCAAAATGTTTTGAAAACTGTACCATTTTATGTGACGACATCTGTCTTTTAGCAGAAGGTGCTTGGACTGCGCAGCCTGACCTGAATCAATATTTTTTGCCGATGCATCAAACGCCATTTTCATGGTGTATGGCTCAAATGTTTTGAACTCTTTGAATTTACAAAAATCTACAATACTTAAAGTTATGGGAGGAATGAAAGGACGACTCTATCGCTGTAAATACTAATGAAAACATATTATGGTACAGTACTGTCATTAGTAAATTTTGCCTTTTAAATATTTACCTTTTGCAATTAAATATAAAATTTCACAATATAAAAATGTTTGTATAGTTTGAAATAAAGTGTGACACAAAGGTCTCAAAAATGTTTTTTTTTTTACTAAATAAAATATCCATCAAAACAACAACAACACGCACAAAATTATGTTTCAGTTGTTTAACTGAAAGAAACACTTTTAACCCTTTTCCAAACGTCAAACTTTTGGACTAGACCAAATTGAAAGCATTTGCAGACGACAATTCAACTCTTGCTGAAAAGATGATTTCTGTCTATGATAGGGTAGAAAACATTATGGGAAAAGGAGAAAATGCTGGTTACCAGCATTTTCTTCTTTTCCCACAATGTTTTCAAAAGGCTACTGTTCCAGACCCGTAAAATCCAGGGATTGTTTGGGAAAGAATTAAGGTATACCCGTCCCAACGCGTCTCGTGCAACATGCAATAAAATTTCTAATTAACTGATTAGTAAAGAATCATACTGACATAACACTTTTGCAAGTTTCTAACCGACCAGAATTCTTTTGATGTCTGTCTTCAAATTATTTGTTGATACTTTTGTTAGTTTCCTGAAAAGGGAGGTAATTTTCACTTCCCTTTGTAATGAGAATAATGTGGTTTTAGATTTATAAAAATAAAGAAGGCAAAAAATGAAATAGTGGTTCGGTTGAAGTAGTACAATTATTTTCATTTCTAATGATAGAATTTTTTTTAGGATAATATTATAGTGGAAATAGCTATTTTCCATTAGGATGTTTATCGTCTGTATTCAACTAAAAGTAATTCCTTTTATAAACTACGTTTACTTCGTTCGTATTGACCGTTTCGTCAAGTTGTCCCGAGGTAGCACTGTCAAAAATAAATGATTTAAGAAATTGTTTTATTTTTCAAAAGGATTTTCTAGGCTTAACCCTTCACCAAACAATTCCAGGTTTAACAACCCTAAGGTGGAATGCCTTTGAAAGCAATGTGGGAGAAGGAGAAAACGCTAGTAACCAGCATTTTCTCCTTTTCCTACAATGTTTTCTACCATTCCAAAGACAATACCGTCATTTATAGAACTATTATTAAATCATAAAATTCATTTAATTTGGACTGGTCTAAAGTTTTGAAGTCAGGTAAAGGGTTAAGTCACAAACCAATTGCCGTCAAGTATAGCAACAACAAGGGCATTGGAACTAAGCACCATTAATGGCGTGTAACAACTGATTTCTTGTACAACATAATATTTATTTTCTCTTAAAATGCTTTAAAATAAGGGAATTTGTGTATAATTACAAACATGATAAAGTAGTTTTCTGGAGTTGGATATTATGGTTTGCCGTTGACAACACCACCAAATAAGGGATACAGAAACAAAAGCAAAAAACAAGAACAGTGTGTGTCAAACATTCTTATTTTTTTTTAAACCCTTTGCTAATCGACAAAATTACAGATTTTTCCTAATTGAAAGCATTTGCGGAGGACAAAAAAAAAAAAAAAAAAACACCCTTAACTGAAATACTTACATTTGCTATTTGAAGGCTTTTGGAAACATTATGGGGAAAAAGGAAATTCGGGGTAACAAGCATTTTCTCCTTTTCCCAAAATGAATTCTTTCTTTCAAAATTAATACAAAATTAAGTATAAACTGTGTGGAAAAGACTGAAAAAAATTCTTGTCGGCGTGTTCTGATAGGAAAGGATGAGGCAATAAGTTAATCAAACTGGTCTCTAGCTTATATGCAATATTACAATGGAGGACACGGCCTATACCTATGTGCCGGGGGAAGCTACTATGACGTCACCAAAACGCTGCACAAATCATAGGCGAAGGTATGTCCCCTTTCATTTTATTTACATCTTTAGGAACTCTATTATCTCATTACAACACAATCCCTACTTTTGACGACCCTGAAAAAGAAACTTTTAGAAAACACTGTGGGAAAAGGTTAAAATGCTGGTTACCAGCATTTTCTCCTTTTCCCACTATGTTTTCTACCCTTCACGAAACAAATTAGAATTTTTCAGTCACTTTTATTTTGTTGTCTGCAAACGCTTTTCCTATTCCTATCATATAAGTCAAAAGAATGTTTAGGTACAGTTTTTAAGAGTCGTGAAAAAAATGAAAAAAAAAATGTTCTCCATTTTTTCCCACAATGTTTTCTATCAGCCCCGAAACAAAATCTGTTTTTTTTAAGCTACATTAGTTTTGTCGTCTGCAAATGCTTCCAATTCGGGCTAGTCAAAATTTTTGTCAAATGGTAAAGAGTTAAAGAGAAGAAAACGAGGTAGGAAAAGGAGCAAATGCTAACTACCAGCCTGTCCCAAATATTTCCACATTTTCAAGCCCCCCCCCCCCCTCCACCTTTTCCATTATGACTAAACGGTTCTTCGACGCAAGAACTACGCCATTTTGTTCCTGTACACAAGGCGGACACCCCGCCCAATAGATTCGCTTCAAAACCTGCGTTTTACGTAGCAAACTAAAGTCTGGTTAATAACTTAACTCGTTCTCATTTTCTCCCACAGAGCTGCATTAATGAAATGAATGTTTTCGGAATTAGAAGAAGTAGATTATACAATAACAGTACTTAATCAAAGACTGACTGTCTGACAAAAAAAAAATGACATTAACAGATAAAGATAGTGGGTCCGTAATAGAAAACAGCTACATGATTGTATTTCCACTTTAATATTATCCTACAAAATTTCCTATGATTAAAAATGAGTATTATTGTACTACTTTCACCGAGCTACTTTTTTCTTTTTGTCCTTCTTTGAATTATCATTTATAAATCTAAAACCACTATATTCTCATTATAAAAGGATATGATACGTAATTATCTCCCTTTTCTGGAAACTGACAAAAGTATCAACAAGTAATTTCAAGATACATGTAGATATCAAAGGAATTTCTGGTCGGTTAAAATGTCCAAAAGTATTATATCTGTATAAATCTGTATTTATCAACTATCAAGAAATTTATGTAATGCTGCACTAGATGTATTACCGATCTACTACCTTACAGCCCATAAACTGGGTCCGTTTTCACTACTTTTCTTAGAACCATTATTAATTAAAGGTGGGTATCTAGAATTTTCACACCCCACCAAATTAGAAAATATATATACCACATAAATTAGTATGAAAAATATATATATATATATAAATTATCGATAATTAAGAATTATAAAATTTAAAAAAAATTTTTTTTGGAAGGTATTCCCTTAAAAGTCTACGTAGCCTCTTAAGCTATCTTTAGATTTCCCGCCAAAAATAAAAAGGGGATTTGTGGGAATGTTAAGCGACTGGCACGTGACTAATGACGCTGAAATTCCATAACATAACAAACATGTAATTATTTTCCATAAAGTCTTCTTCAAACGCTATGTTTGAAGTTTCCTCTGTATATTTCCGGTATGTAAATGAGCAAGGTGCTCATGTAAAAATAGACCTTGTTTCCCGTCGGTGTCAACCTGGGCTGTAGTAAATCTCTAATTTCTCTTGTTGTCGGATGGTTTTCGACTACTGGGGTTTTATGAATGAAAATTAAAAGGCTTTTGGAGTATAAGGATGATTTTTTTTGTATTCTTGTAAAATTTTCGTCCCAAAATCTGAAGAGCCACCTTTATTTCTTAATCGTAATCTCCAAGATTTTCTATATTTGAAAGTAAAACAACTTCTGATTGGCTAAACCAAATGCTTTAGCCAATCATAAGTTGTGTTACTTTCAAATTTAGAAAATTGTGGAGAAAAAAGACGAAGAA
Source organism: Tridacna crocea (assembly GCA_943736015.1). Lineage (NCBI taxonomy): Eukaryota > Metazoa > Mollusca > Bivalvia > Cardiida > Cardiidae > Tridacna > Tridacna crocea. Next base: position 4,327,831 of record OX031072.1, on the reverse strand, counting down.
CTTATTTAAGAGTAATTGGTGAATACAGACAGCTGATTTTGATCTATACTGGCAAACAAAAGCGTGGTTGTGAGGTAGAGCGTCGGCCTCGTAACAATGTGGTCCTGAGTTCGATACTCTGGAGTGGGTGTCAACTTTGGGACTTTTCATTGGCCCATACGTTCGGCGCGTAGTGGTGTAGTTCCAAGGAAGCAGAATCGAGAGAAATTGGTATAAGTTGTTAGAACTTGTTTCTCAGTCGATGTAAAATAAATATGTTTAAACTAAATAATAACAGTTAGAACTGCAATTGGCATAGGATTTTTGTGAATACGGAAAATCTCCCGGTATACCTATACAAAAGAGTTGGTCTTCGTGTTTTAACGCGTCGCTTTATCTGGAGCAAATCAGCGTGAAAAAAAGTGTAGGAAAAAGTAAATACTAAAGTAAATATCCCCGGTTCTTTCATTATTTTCGTCTGCAAAATGAATTAACCTACATCTAGATTGTATGGGATTTTTTTTCTCCCCCTCTCTTTCAAGGCAGGGAGAAAGATCCCTGCGTAATTGCTGTAAATTGAATAAATGTTAAATGTATATACGCGATTATTTCAGTGAAAATTTTACATAGAAAGTATCACTCTATAATGACTTTATACTTATGCCTTGCTTTCGTAGTTACGAGTTTTTTTTTTAAACTGGAAACATTCTAGATACTTAACAAAAGTGCAAGAAGATTTAGCATTTAACCTGTTCGCTATTGCCAAAAGCAACAGGTTGAAAACTTTTTTTTTTTCTTCAGCAGCATTTTTTTCTCAAGGATCGCTGCATATTCATTTATCGTAGAATAATCGTGCTTTTCACTAAAACCATGTTCCATTTTTTTTTCACTGGAAAACTGCCAGGTATATATCAGGGGGATCATCCTAGTCCAAATCATTTTACATTCGCCGAAATTCTTACCTATCTCAATTCACCCTTCACTAAACGATAAACATTTCGGACTCAATAAAACCCGAAGTTTATGCTGCTTCCAAATCAAATGTAGCTGAAGTAATTATTTCTATCTTGGATTATGGTAGAAAACATGGTGGGGAAAAAGGAGAAAATGCTGGTAACCAGCATTTTCTCCTTTTCCCCACAATGTTTTCAAAATGCTTTCTCTTTCGGGGTCGTTAAAATTTGGGACTGTAGGGTAAAGGGTTGAAATGTATCACTAACTATTGGGGGATAAGAAGACGTAACTATGGGAATACAGAGTTTATCCACGTGCTGGTTTCAATAACAGGTTGAACGTGAAGTTAAGTACATTTGCGCGAGAAACAACTGTGTCGAAATGTTCTAATTACTTTTCTGTAAAATTTACTTGGAATACTATTAATGTAAGGATTATCAACCGGTGATATTGTGTTCTTGCAGTCTTTTAACCCAGTACCACACAATCCCTACTTTTGACGACCCTAAGAAAGAAGCCTTTAGAAAACATTGTAGAAAAAGGAGAAAATGCTGGTAACCAGCATTTTCTCCTTTTCCCACAATGTTTTCTACCCTTCACAAAACTAATTTCCAATTTTTAGTCACTTTTATTTTGTCGTCTGCAAATGCTTTCGATTTGGACAAGCCTGAAATATTGTCGTTTGGTAATGAAGTGGAAACAGTCGTTAAAATGTGTAATTTTTTTTTCTGCAATTTTGGAAAGAATGAAAATGTACAGTGTACAATTTTGCGGTCAATAATAACGAACGAAGATAATTAAAGAATCTATTAAATAATTTGACAGAAAAAATAAAGATAAAAGAAAAAATAGGACAGACGCACAAACGGACGGACAGGTGGAACATGCCGGGCAGACAACGCTAAAGTTATATTCCTCCGCCTTCCGGTTACAGATGAGAATTTAAACTTACTTCGATATAATTCATCATATCCACGAGGCGGATATAATTTATCTAAATTATGATTCTGATGCTCCAAAAAAAAAAATGAGGCGTGTAACAATGATAGGTATATTTGGAGAAACTTACCGAATTAATCTCTGAGGAATAGATAATTGCTTTATATCCGAATACTGAAAGTTATTTGTTACAAAAATGTCACAGGAGCAACCTTCTTGACGTTGCATTTAAGGTATCAAAAAAGTAACTCAAACATCTTGTACAATAATTATGTGACAAAAGACTGATACTAATTTTGAAAAGGACAAGCCGCGTGAAAATAACTTTGCATTGTTAAAACCTCGTTCAGATCTATACAAAAGTACAAATTTTTAGACGTGTCAAAATTAAAAGCACATGCACACAAAAAATTTAAATAAGGTTGAAAAGAGGAATTTGTTTTTTAAAGGATAGAAAACCTTGTGGAAAAGGGAGAAAATGCTGATTACCAGCATTTTCTCCTTTTTCCACAAGCTTTTCAAAAGGCTTTTTCCTCACAATCCTAAAAACTAGGAATGTATGCTAGAGAATTAAGTAAGACAGTCTAAACTATACAATAGTAAATCACGAACTCAACCAGTCCAGTGAATTTGCATATCAGTAATTGAATATGCAAATCAGGGTGCGATCAAACCTGTCCTCCAAAAATAGTCAAGTTTTATGAGTTTGTAGGGGAATTTTTATATAAAACAAAAAGAAAATCTAAGAATTCATTCTATTTATCCTTATGTAAATAGTCTTAAAATTCCTTTAATCGAATGATAGGCATTTTCCAACAATAGATGAAGCGTTCCCTCTGTCTAATATTCGCCATTTACAAGTGGGTCGATTTAATCCAGATAAAACAAGGGATCAGAGGTTCCGCTTCGTTTCTACTAAATACAAATTTATACAGACCATTGAAATTCATTTGCCGTTTAAATAATTACCTCCCGAACAAGACTGTTTCCGCTCCGAACTTGATAACTTACGAAGTAATTTGTCGCTAGTACAATTTTGCTTCTTTTCGGCGTAAATGAAATGTGATGGCTTTTGACCTACTTTTGTTTATGATATTGATAACAAACGAATAAATAGACATTTGTGATTGGCCAAAAATAAACAGCTGGGTCCGTATTCACCAACCACTCTTGAGAATATTCTTAGTCTTATTCTCCTAGGTTTACTAAATTTGTAAGTAACACAACTTCTGTGAATACGGGCCCTGTTTTAAGGGTACTTGTTTATGCATACTGTAAAATATTTTCTTGGAGTCATTTTTTATCAAACATGGGTCAATTAATTCATTTTACTATAAAAACCACTACCTACTCAATACTTTCGTATTGGGAGTGATTTAAAATTTTATGATTATTATTCTTTTATTATCATTAGTAGTAATAGTAGTAGAAGTACGTGACCGCTGATTGATCCTATAAAAAAGTTTAGCCAATCAGAAATTGCTTTTCTTACCAAATCTAGAATAGGACTTATTATATTTCTATAAAATGGTTGGCCAAAACGGACTCAGGACAAGACTGCAACATAAACATGACCGTGTAGCTAGTTATTACAATTTCCTTGTTAATATTTATTATAAAACATTTGTAATACATATCGCTTATTATATTACTATGTTGTACACTTCCGCAATAAAAGTAGTCCCTAACGTAACAACTATTTACCAGGCGAGAAAATTATCGGCTCGACCATATTGAAAGGATTTGTAAATGCAGTTTTATTTTGGAAACGTGATTTTCTAAGAGAAGAAATTGTTGAAACATGTTGGAAATCTGCATCTTTCTCTAGATACGAAAATAATGAGAAGTTTGGCACAGAAATTAATTTTGTTTTTGAATACTAATATTATAAGAAACCCATCTGATGTAGTCTCAAAAATCGTTTAACCCTTTCCCAAACAAGCCCTGTTTTTTACGTGTCTGCTGTAAAAGTCTTTTGAAAGCACTGTGGGAAAAGGAGAAATTGCTCGTAACGAGCAATTTCTCCTTTTCCCACAGTGTTTTCTAGCCTTTTTGAGAACTTTCTGCCATTTTTTCAAAATCTAAAATTGTCGTCTGCAAACTCTTTCATTTTGGAAGAGTCCAAAATTTGTCGTTTGGGAAAGGGTTAAATATAAATTAGGACAGGTACAAGTAGAATGATAGTTCTAGCCTACTGCTTTGTACGTGAAGGTAACGATAATGTCCTGACTTCATTGGTTAGGTCCATGTAACCAGTATCAGACATGAAAGATTTCTTTCAAACAGATGAACAAGTTGTCCTCTCTTCAAACTACAGCGTTTACCAAATTGGAATAAAAGTTGACGGCCTATGTTTATATGTCATTGACCTTGATTGGGAAATATTATAGGTAATAAACATGTTGAAAATCGAGACTTATTTGTTTTAGTATGTGCATATTTGACTTAAAACGGACTCGGGTAATAAATACGAAGCACTATTTATTTTAGGCAATCAAATTTCGTAAAATGTAAATTTCAAGGAATTTTTTTCATGGGTATTATCTGAAAAACAATATGATAATGGACTGTTTTGCCTCGTCACTTGACCTCTCAAGTAGATATCAGCCTTGAAGGCACTATCTTGACATAGGTTAAAGATTCTAAATGTCACTAGAATTCATCAAAATATTTTGGAGTAACTAAAGAAAAATAAATTCAAAAAGTAAAGACAATGTTGTAGGAAGCGACCTTGCATAGAGTCTGATTAGCATAACCCTAATTTAACTCATTACCACACAATCCCTACTTTTGACGACCCTAAGAAAGAAGCCTTTAGAAAACATTGTGGGAAAAGGAGAAAATGCTGGTTACCAGCATTTTCTCCTTTTCCCATAATGTTTTCTACCCTTCACAAAACAAATTTCAAATTTTCAGTCACTTTTATTTTCTCGTCTGCAAATGCTTTCGAAATGGACAAGTCTAAAATATTGTCGTTTGGTAATGAGATAATCTCCGGCTCCTACTGTCCTTTTCCTACCATGAACAAACACATACCTACAAGGCTTACGAAAAGCAAAAGTGCGTAGGTTAATGAAACTTGAACTTTAACTCAACACCACCAACAAAACATTGCACTGACGGTATGTTGAACATGCTAAGTACAGTTGTACCAACAATATATAGTTGTAAAATAACAGTTTAAAAGGTGAACTTTAAACCGGAAGTAGCTAATGTTTATATCATGTATTAACCTCTAAACCCGCCAATCTACATGTTTTTAAGTTCCTTTTAATTACCACCTTTTTCGGTCTCTTTCTTTCATATTCCTTTGAACATGACCTACTATCCCTTCTTGTCTATAAAAGCTACTTATTTTAAACCGGCTTTGAAGGAACAAATGTTTTTTTTTATGCAAATTATGTTAATGTTACGGCAGTTTATGCAAAGCACGTATTTTTTAATGACGAATGACCGGCGCCAAAGCCGAACCAAGATTTGACCATGAGTCTGAATTATTTAACATTTAACAATTAACATTCTTGATGAATTAAAAACAGTGAAGGAGAGCAATCGCTACATAGGATCTAGTTACTAGTCGTTTAAGATAGTACTATTCGTACTGTGAAGGCTGAACAATTATTGTGGTGCCGAGGAATACTTTTTTTAGACTCTATCATCTAATATTTAACCCTTTAACATATAGTGCCGACTTTTGACGCTCCTGGAAAAGAAGCCTTTTGAAGACATTGTGGGGAAAAGAAGAAAATGCTGGTAACCAGCATTTTCTCCTTTTTCCCACAATGTTTTCTACTCTTTCAAAGAGAAAAATACACCCTTTGAGCACCACTAATATTGTCTTCTATTAATGCTTTCAATTTGGACGAGGCTAAAATTTTGTCGTCTGGTATAGAGTGTCGAAAAGTCCATTGCTTGGTAACCGGTAACCTATGAAATACATGTTAAAGTGAATGATATGGAGTATTTAGGGGGAAAAATATGTCGCATTCATGAACATTCAAAGACTATCATAGTAGAGTGATTATTAACAGTATATAATGTTCTCACGATAAGTTTTATTATCAAAACGGAACGCTATGTCAAAAACAGTGTATTTAAACAGTGTGTACTCGTCAGAGAAAATAGAGAACGGACAACGTAACTCGTTTTGTAATGGAACGACGACCAGGTGAGCCGATTTCTCCTTTTTCCCTACTATATGGGAAAGGCTCTGTAAAAAGGGGGTTTAACCCTTTACCCCATAAGGCATTTCTATGGTATCTCTAATTGACCCTAAGTAAAAGCAAGGATGAAGCTGTTTCTTATGTATATATGACACCTTTTGATGGCATAGAAAACATTGTGGCAAAAGGTGAAATTGCTCGTGACGAGCAATTTCACCTTTTGCCACAATGTTTTCCAGAGGCTTCTACAAGCAATGCGTAGAAATGGGTATCTATGGAGTAAAGGGTTAATATATCTGCAAAAAGTGTCGACCCAGGTCAGCCTGCAAAATTGATACTTTTTATTAACACTCGATGTTTTTGCATGTAAAATGACTACTGTACCTCTTCATGCAGTCGATAGCTAGACTAAATGCCTTTTATGCCTACGTTGGTTGATTGATTGAATGGTTGATTGTATGGTTTAAGCCGGCCCGGGTGGCTCAGTGGTGAGCGTGTCGGACTCATAGCCTGGTGGTTGTGAGTTCGATACCCGGTAGAGGCAAACTTTCTTTCCGGCGTATTTTCGCCTCTCACCTCTGCTCAAGCAAGTGAGAAAAGTAGTTGGTGGCTTTGGAAAGAAAGTAGTGTTAGTACTGGTATGAGAAAGCCAGGAAACACATGTGCGTCACCGACCGCCATGATATGACCTTAGCTGTTAAAGTGGCGTTAAACCCCAATACAACCAATGTATGGTTTAAACGCCGTTTTCAAAATTATTTCAGTTATAGTGCGGCGGCCAGTGCACCTATCCATGCTTTCCTAGAGTCTCTTTTCTCCATATAGTTTTCTTTCCAAGCCACTGGCTGCTTTCCAACATAACTATCATCGATACAATGGTCAGCGGTGTTAACAGTCCTGAGAAAGAAGCCTTTAAAAAAAATTGGGATAAGGCGAAAATTCTGTAAAGTCAGAAATCATCATATTGACAAAACTTTAATTTCTTGTCTGCAGATACTTTGAATTTGGTCCAGTCCAAAACTTTGTTGTTTGGTAAAGAGTTAATTCCTGTGCGCTACAGACAGCGGGAATGTGCTTGCACAGAGAACATGGATAATAAAGATAAATCTGATAACAATTTTTACTTTCAGTTTCAAGAAGAAAGGCGGATGTAGCGGAAGGACCCGGTTAGAACAGGGACTACTTCTTGTGACATTATTACTGATCATAGCGGTAATTGGCCTTGTCGTAGCATTGGTTATTGAGATCAACAAGACAGATGACGACGCACAGGGTAACTTGAACTGACTTCCTATTGTTATGCTATATATTCACATCAAAGAAAGACCTTCTGACCGTAAATCTTTCAGCGCCACAGGCTTCTATGGATGGCATAGATCAAGATCAGACTGCACAGAACGTGCGCTCTGATCTTGGATCTTGATTCTATATCGTCTGATCGTTTAGGCAATCCTTTGTGATAAACGTGTTTCAGGGATTCAGTAGAGTGTATATTCAGCTTCCGAGAGAAGCTGAGTTTGTATGCTTGGAAGTGATGGAGTGACTGTACCAAGCTACACACGAGTGAAAACGAAACCAAGTCTATTCTGATATTGCTTGCAATACGCGAAAAGGGGAATTCGGACATTTGCGTAAAGTGTCGTCTCGGATCAGCCTGCGTAGTCCGGGACGGCACTTTACGTCTACATTAATTTTTGTTCTTCAGTATAGACTTGCGCAAAACAGAAAGTTAGAGATAAAAACGGAAAGCGTCATTTCGGATTAGTCTGATTGTGTCAACGCAGGCTGATCCGAAAACGACACCTTATGCAAATGTCCGAATGTCCCTTTTCGTGTGTTGCAGGGTATATGTGGTCCTGTATCGAAGAATAAAGCAACTAATAGTTATGAGGACATTTCATTGGAAAAAATACCATCTACACTAGATCGCATTCAATAGACACGTAACTAAATCTGGGTCCGTACTCACCCAATCATTCTTAAGAACATTCTTTGTCTTATTCGCCAGAATTTTCTACATTTGTAAGTAACACAACTTCTGATTGGCTAAACCATTTGGTTTAGCCAATCAGAAGTTGTGTTACTTAAAAATGTAGAAAACCATGGAGAATAAGACTAAGAATATTCTCAAGAATGGTTGTTGAATAGGGGCCTGATCTCAGTATTCAGTAATGCACTAATACTCCTTTCTTGTTTCTTGGGAGTCGAGTCGGAAGGGATGGGGGAGAATAAAGGTCCGAGGGATGAAAATTTATGGTGCACAATGAATTTATAACTATAATGTTATTAACAAACAATTTTTTTTTAAAAATTACAAACTATTCTCTACCATGAGTTTAAATTCATATCACTGCGTTTAAGTCCTTACTTCATGACATCAATATATTTCAGATATCTGTGAAACTCCAGACTGTGCCATGGCAGGTTAGTATTTTAACTTCAACAGCGTTGTCTGCGCATGCCATATTCTTCGAAGATTCGACCTGTCTTATATGACGCATCACTCTCTCTAATCTCGGGGAGACTGTAATAATACGCGCTATATAGTAGCAATGGAGTAAATTGGCTTTCATCAATACGTTTGAGGAAAAACCAGGCCTGTTTTAGCTCCAGATTTCTCTAAACTGCTAATCATAGCTGAGTGAATCGCATCAGGAAGCGTTTCATTGAGTAAACGTTTATTTTAGTTTGAAATGCAAAGTAACGATTGTCGCGTAGAAATGTGGTCTAGTCCTAAACCCAGGATGCCAAAATTAGATAGATGAGTATTTATAGAATGCCATCTAGCGGGAGATAATGACTTCAACAGAACAAAGTAACTTTCTGATATATAAAAACAGACTTACTCAAGCCAACTACAAAATGGGCTTTTCACCTGGTGGGCCTTTCACCTAGAGGGCTTTTTGCCCGGTGGGCTTTTCACCGAGTGGGCTCTGCACCTGGGATTTTGTCTGTACTGTAAACCCCCACTATTGTACACGTATTTTTCAAAGTAACGTAAATAGTAGTGACATACTAATAAATAGCTTATTCGATTTAGATACTTAAAAGAAAATATGTCTTCTCTAAAAAATAATATTTTAGGAAAGAAAACAATCGATATCAATGCTACTTACTCTTCACATTTTACTTGCCGTTAAAGAAACCCTGAAATAGATGTAAAGAACTTTTTCAAAAATGTGTATACACCTATTTGATCGATCTTTGTTGGAGACAAACCAATGTCCTAGTGTACAATCACTATACATTTATTGTCAAATAGTGTAACACTTACTGTACTTTTCAGCCGCTCGAATACTTGACAGTGTCGATCTTACTGTCGATCCATGTGACGATTTCTATCATTTTGCATGCGGAGGTTGGAAACGGAAGAACGTCATTCCTGAAGATAAATCGAGTCAAAACGTATTTAGTGTAGTAAGAGATGATGTACAAGTTACAATAAAATGTAAGTTCTGCAGAGTATAAACTTTACTTTCAATCAATTCCATTTTTTTCCCGAACCTCTTCCTTATATATATTCAGATTTTAAACCAATCTCGCAGTCAATCTCGGATTCAAAAGGATAAAAGCAATGCCACCACCGACACTTAATAGTTATCTTGAAGTAATAAATAATGACGAAGAAAGAAACAGAGTTCGATGTCATAGAGAAAGATATGACCAAACCTATAGTCGGAACAATAAGAACCAACTTTTTTTTTGTCAATTCATTCATATGGTTCGGATCAAATAATCTACTGACAGTACCGAAAGAGTTATAAATTCAAACAATTCACTCGGCCATACAAAATCACTGTTTTTCTTTCAAGACCTACTGGAGGATCCCGACATGTACAGTGAAATCGAGGCAGTGCAGAAGGTGAAGGATCTTTACAGTTCATGTACTAACACAGGTTAGGCGTTTTATTGTTTATGTATCGGTGTCTGTTATTGACACGGGTAAGGCTTGTTCTTGTTTATGTATCGGTGTCTGTTATTGACACACGTAAGTCGTGTTCTTGTTTATGAATCGATGTCTGTTATTGACACACGTAAGTCGTGTTATTGTTTATGTATCGATGTCTGTTATTGACACGGGTAAGGCGTGTTATTGTTTATGTATCGATGTCTGTTATTGACACGGTTAAGACGAACTATCATTTATACATCGATGTCTGCTATTGATATGGATAAGACGTCGTATCATTTTTGTATCGATGTTTGTTATTGACACGGGTAATGCATACTATCATTTATACATCGATGTTTTTTGTTGACATGGGTAAGACATGTTATTGTTTTTTATATCGATGTCTGTTATTTACACGGGTAAGGTAAAATATCATTTATGTATGATGTCTGCTATTGACACAGGTAGGACGTAGTATCATTTTAGTATCGCTGTTATTGAAACGGGCAAGACGTGCTATTGATAATGTATCGATGTCTGTTATTGACAAGGGTAAGACATGTTACAGCTTATATATCGATGTTTCTTATTGACATGGGTAAGACATACTGTCAATTATCTATAGGTGTCTATGATTGACACGGGTAAGACGTACTATAACTTTTGTACCAATCTCTGCTCTAACTCTTAAAATTCCTAGTACACATTTCTTTCCAACTACCAAACGCCAAGCATATTCTGGGTTTCTTGCCATGTCAAAACAACTATATTTTCATGACGGCTTTGGATAACCAATGAATGATTATACCACATCGACTTGAACTATATCAATGTATTAATTTTCGATCCTTTGTTAACTACAAAATAAAGGTCATGATGCCAACCAAAGTACATGTACCAGAAAGATCCACCAAAGGTATCGTTCACTGGCTGGTAACTGCTTATTATCTAATGCATCATCTCATCTGGATATTTACTATTCCAGAATTTTCCTCTTATAGCTACAACAACACGTAGTTTACATATTACCCTCATACAGTTAATTGGATAAATTTCAATATTTTCTGACAATAATCTTACCCAAACAGTGATAGTAATAAAGACAATCACCAAGATAACTATTAAGATGACAATTATTGTAACTTGATCACGAAGTTGAGTAACACTTGTCAAATCTTTACGTTATCGGTTTCTTCAGATTTAATTGAAGACAAGAACGAAACTGTCGCCATACCACTACTAGAAGAACTTGGAGGTTGGCCAAGCCTCGGAAATAAACTCGGCGGTAACTGGAATGAAAGTGAATTCGACTTAGCCACGTTACTCGTAAAACTACGTGAATATAATAATCGACCGATAATGGACGTCTACGTATCATCCGATGTCAAAGACTCTGAAAATCATGTTATCTACGTAAGTCTTCGTTCATTTTTACGACAAAGCCATAGTCAGGTTGGATCTGTGACTGAAATTCCTAATCTGATTTTCTTCTCGACACTCGACGTTTCACACAAGTAGAACGTCTCTTTAAGCACGAAAGTTGTAATGAAGCGGAAAATGAATATCGCGATGACGCATACATTAAGATAACAAAATCTCTATTTTTTTTGGAAAGAGTTGGAAATTCATGTCTCAAGTTTTTACTCCAAATCAGTGCTTTGCAAGTAACTACAAAATGAGACTAATAGGACAACGCGCTAAGCTCCAATCAGAAAAAATAACTATTATTCTGTGACACAATACTGTCCGGTATTAAACACACAAACTCTACCTAGATTCTGGCTTTAATTAGAAAGTTGGCCATGATTTTGGTAAGATTATTTTTTTTAAGAAAGTAACAATGTCAAGATGGTTTTCTCATTACAGATCGATCGCCCAGCTTTTGGCTTACCAGGTAGATTGTATTACCTGAACAATGACTCTAATACAGCCAACATGCGGGAAGCTTATGTAACACTTGGCAAATCTGTTGCAGAGTTATTTGGCGCCGAACTGGATACAGCTGATTCAGATATGAGAGAGATTCTCACGTTGGAAATAGAGCTGGCAAATGTAAGCCTTTCATTGGATCCACCAACATGATTATTTAAACCTACAGCTAAATTAATCCTGCCCATTTAGGATGTGAACATATTTCATTGTTACAAAAAAGTACTAAGCCAAAGTTAGATGTAGACATTTTCGTAGTTATCCTGGAAAAAAGGGGGAAAAAGTACGATTTTAACGATGCAACGAGCAAAGAAATTGGTCACAACATCAGAGTATCCAATACCTATAAAGTTTTGTCTTGATTTTAATTGTCTACAAAAGAAACTTGCATTCAGGTCACAGCAACTGCGTCAAACTTATTTACACTCTAGTTTAAATGTCCCATTTAGTAACAGCAATACCATGGGGACAGCTTCCAAAAAGCTTGAAAATCATAAAATCAACGTCCTTTTATATCTGATTTTCTCTACTGTTTCATCTGGTCTTTCAGTTGCATTTCTATCAAATGACCTAATGATGACCAGGCCCGTATCTTGTCTTATTCTCCAGTTTTTTCTACATTTGTAAGAAACACAACATCTGACTGGCTAAACCGAATGGTTTAGCCAATTAGATGTTGTGTTACCTACAAATGTAGAAAACTCTGGAGAATAAGAGAAAGAACGTTCTTAAGAATGGTTGGTGAATACGACCCCAGCTGGTTGTTGAAACTGCATTTCGATCAAATGCCCTAATGATAATCGGAAGGCGTTCACAACAATATTACTAAAAAGACTTTTTGCTTTTAGATTTTTCTCTTCTTTGAATCTTCATTTACTTTCTTACTTTATAGATATCAATGCCAAGTGAAGAACGACGAGACAACGAGAGACTGTACAACAAAATGAACATTTCACAAATGGAAGCTAACTTTACCAGTGCAAGTGACCGAATACCAGTAAGGGATCAAAGACATGATATCAGAATTTTATCATCACAACTTCATTCGTTTTGTAACCACTGTAGAAAACATTGTGGCTGTACATTTTGAACTGCTCGAAACAGGTTGTTGCATACCCTGAAATAAACTAGTGAGGTGAAAATGCGCCATCGATTGAACTTTGATATGTCAAAAATAGGTATATTTGCACAGTTGCAGGCAATGAGTAGGAAGTTCGAAGAGGACAGGTCAGGCAGTCTGCTCCTGAAGCTTCAAACAAACTCACCGATTTTATTACAATAATCCGCCAAAGTAAATTTGAAATTACATCATAAAGAACCTCAGATCGTAAGTTCAATTTGCTGCTGGACCAACCTTTTTGGGAATTGTTGCTACTTCTTGCAAGAGCATTCATTCCTTTCTCAGTACTGAACATATCTTCGTTGACATTTAAATGAGAAGGTAGGCAGTGGTTTGAAACGAATGTGATGTGAATTACTGGTAAGATAAACTTCAGGAAAACATAAAGTTTTATTGTCCGCCATGACAGAACAATATTAAAACAGTGTTCTATACCCAACAAACCGAGTAACATTTGGAAAATGTTCACTGCAAACAGTCATTTCATGTATGTAACAATCACTTTTACCAACCAAAAACAGAGCAAAATCAAACAAAGGAGAAACGTGTCATCTCATTTCCATTTCAGTTTAGTTACCTCGATTTCATTCAAAAAGTAATGTCAATAGAAGGAGTGGAAATCCCCTTGAACGAAAGCGAACATGTTGTTGTCAGAGATTTGCCTTATTTCCGACAATTAGCCACTGTGCTTGGCAAATATTCTAACAGGTAGGGATTTATAATCTTTGCTATACACATTTTCTTCAGGAAATTCTTTATTTTGTCAAGCATAGTATTTGCGTTTATTTGAATGTCTTGCTTAATATTTCACGAAAATATTCCCCATTAATGTGAAGGTATTTTGTTCCTGTCCTTGGTACCTAAGGGGAACACCATCAGAATATGCGCAACTCCTTTAAGAAACAATTATCCAAATTTTGTTTTATAAAAGCAGTCGTTCCTTTTCCAACACTGAAATAACGTTCAAATCGACATATTGCGTAATTTTCAAAGTTTTTGGCAGCTATCAATCAATTTATGATATGCATACAAGGGAAAGGCAGGGTAATCTGTTGATTAGGTAGCCTTCAGCTATGCTGAGCCACGGATTGGGTCAGTTGACTACTGAAACTACCTCTCTCACTATTAAATCTTAGGCTGCTAAGCGCGACCCAAGGATCTTTTACGGACCGAATAGATCAAGATCAGACTGCACAGAACGTGCAGTCTGATCTTGGATCTACTCTGTCCTATAAGGAGATATATTTCCTCCGATAACACCTTTGAAATAGCAAATATTGGGTTTTTTACTTTCGGCTTGAAAAAAAAATCATTTTACTTATTTAGCACGATAAGGGTTAATTTAAATAAACAACAGAAGCAATTGGGAAACTGATCACGAAACGACAATAAACGAATATCATTTCGGTTACACAAAACAGGACAGAAACGCGTTTATGCATCTATCTCAATTTACAGAACTATTGCCAATTATCTGGTTTGGTACATCATGAAGAACAGAGCCTCAAACTTACCTAGCAGATTTACAGATCTCATCACAGACTACAATCAGGTAGGTCTACCAATAAACTTATTGGTAAAAAAGATACAACATCTAAGTTAAAATTATCTTCCATAGACCGAGAATAAACTAGAGCTGTCACTAAATGTAACTTAATACCCCCGCCAGCACTTTGACAGAAAAAAAGTGTCAAGTTCAAGGGGAGATAATTCCTCAACCAGGAAGAGTTGACACTTGAAAATTGCGACTTGCAAATCTTCAAAATATGATCAATATATGTGCAAAAATTAAATACAATTGAAGGAAAACTGTAGGAGGAGTTCACGACACAAAATTACTAGCATTTTGTACACAGACGGACACACGACAGACGGACGGACACACGGACAGACAGGCTGATTCCAGTTTACCCCCAAAAACATTCCTTCGGCAGGGGTATAATGAGAATTTGACTGCTTAATAGACTAATTACAGTTTTGAAAGCTTATATTATAAATGTGACCCATCACGCAAAAAGGGATCATCTTGGAATTCTGTACTTGAATTAAATGAAAACATATCAATGTGTGGTCAGTTTAAGTTGTTAATTAAGAAATGATTGTATAACAAGGTACAATGACCACTTTTCATACAGAAAATGTCATTAAAAGCGAAAAGTGTCGACCCTGGTCAGCCTTAGCAATTTTCAGGGTTGACACTTTTAGTAGTTCCCAGAGGGTCCCTTTTTGCGTGATGGGTCACAAATATGCAGAAAGTGGTGAAGGTTCCATTAAGTTTTAATTACTCCTATGGTATACAACAAGGGATTGCTTACAGATTCAGACATTATTTGCACTGATGGAGCGTTACATAATTTTGTAACATTCGAACATAATTATCCAGGTCATATATGGTACAGCTACAGCCCGAGCACGTTGGCGAGATTGCGAAAGCTATGCAGTAGGACAGATGGGCATGGCAATAGGACACATGTTCGTTCAAGAGACCTTTGATGAATCTGCAAAAGCGGTGGTATGTTTATGTTTGTCGAGTGTCAGGTTGGCATTTACATTTTAAGTGTACTTATCGTTACTATACAGCTTTATAACCTAAATCAGGATGTTTTCTATCATTTTAGCACATTTGTATCGGTTATGTGAGATTGTATCATAGATCTTACCTTCTAAGTGATTATTATGATTATCCAAAACGTTATACTCTTATTGGTCTAAATACTTTGCATGTAATTTACGGCACATAACGTGCAGTCCGATCCCTGTTCCATTGTAATTTTATTTTAAAGTGCTTCTGTCAGAACAGCCTTGTCACTCCACAAACTGCACAATTTCATAATGATTCTAAATATCAACATTGACTGGATTCCAGAGAATTCAAGTCCGCATGACAATAACTTTTCTTTTAACTTCTTGAATTTAGTATATCATTAATCTGCAAACTATTGATAAAGCCGTGCTCTGGCAAAAGGGGTCTTAATGTTTGTTCGTAATGCATGATACCAAGTAAGTCATCGCATAATTATAATTGTGAATGTATATAGTTCATGTTCTCTAACAACTGACTGGAACATCAAACTAGTCCTTGGATATGCAGAAAATAGCGACAGGTATCAGCTCAGGTAAGCCTGCGCGTAGTGCGCAGGCTTACCTGAGCTGATACCTTTTGCAGATGCAGCAAGCCCCTTTTCGCAAAGCATGGCTCGTATCATTGTATGATGCCTTTATCCCAAACTGTATAATCTCTTTGTCAAGGCACTTGATATGATCAACAACATCAGGGAAGCGTTTAACGTTATCCTGGAAGAACTGGACTGGATGGATGAAAGCACAAAAGTACTGGCACGTGAAAAGGTACAAGCTATTGGAACTATGCGATGAATATGAAAAGAGTTTCTTAAGCTGCAAACATCTTGTGTAGGCTGAGCGAAAAATGTTAAAGTGCAAATACATAGATAAGTCCGTAAGGGGAACAGACGGTTTGGTGCTATTCCGATTTGCCATAATTCTACACTTGGAGTGATGTTGTCCATTGCACTTATTGGTCATTCCTTGTGCACAACCAACAGCTAAGAGGTTGAGAGCAAACGAAGTAACTTTACCATATACATCCATTAAATCGACTCAGCAGTCTTATGTCAAAATTTATGACTGTAGACCAAAGCCCTCAAAGCACATTCCTTACAGTTTCTTTACGATCTCTAGTGACCGCCGTGGCGATATATGTTACTAAAAGGGATTCTTGACATGTCAAAACTTGCATTTACACATACATGTAACGACATGCAGTGCTCGATGTAGAGGAATAAACTATATCATTTCAAATGGGAAAATAGTTCAAATCAAGTCCAGCCATTAGACATTTTGACTTCATAATTTATGATAGTTGTTTTTTAAATAGCTTACAAAACTGTTTCCTAAGTACACGTGTTCCATGATTCTTTTTAGCTTTTTCTCTTCTTTCTCTCTACTCCGCTTTTATTGTAAAATGTAAGAGAACATCATTATCTTAGACTATGCTTTCATTGTTTGTATGTGTGTCTCTGACCTATATCGTAATAGATTTATTTATATATTTCTTGCTGATGACGAAAACTTGTATAGTTTAAGTCAATAAAGTATTTTATTGTTATTTTAAGGCAGCAGCGATGAGAGAATGGATTGGCTACCCTGATGATGTACTGAAAATAGATGCTTTGAACAAACTCTATGAAAATGTGAGCAGTTAATTTCATTTTATTGCTGAAAGCAGTTTTGCTTCTTCACACTTTGTAGCGAAAGTGTGGCATTTAAAAGACGAAAACAAACTGAAAGCAATGACATGAAATTAGAACAAGTAATCAGCATAGAGTTTTTCGCAGTATGACAACGAGCCATTACAAAGCTAAAAATAGACGTTTTCATAGATGGTGATTTTTTCCCTTGTATCTTTCAGAGAGCGGTGTTTTTACTTTAAAAGTACCAATCTTAGGAACGATAAACTTTATGTGAAGTTTAATCTTTGCATCTCACACAAGGTCAGCCTACATGTGCATACTTCACTTACGTAAACTAATATCTTTTCAGATTTCGGCATCTCATGTTAAAAGGCTGTGTTCAGACTTTTTCCAACGAGTTTCTATTTTGTAACAAATCCATTTTTGTACTTTGTACTCTATCAACAGGCAACAGCTGATGCCACAGAATATTTTCAAAATGTCCTGGGAAACTTGAAAAGGGCTGCAGTAGAAGGTCTGAAGAATCTGAGACAGAAATATGACAAGAATGTGTAAGAATTGAAGTGGAATTATCTTTCATTTTCATTTCTCTTTAATAATTAATCACCCAATGACATTGGAACAAATCTTTTCGTCATCAAGATATGTATGTAATTTCTACTATTTTACGCCTGACTTGTCGGCTATGTGACCATGGCAATGATTGACTGGTTATAATAAAATCTAAACAGCCTCAAAGCAGAATAATAAACAGTGTGATCGCTTCATCTCGAGCAGCCTTCCTCTAACATAGTGGTGAACATGGTTTTCCCTAATATTTATTCTATGATAACTTTTCAGGTGGACAACAGCACCATCTACAGTCAACGCATTCTACAATCCCGTTCTAAACATCATCAGTAAGTTTAACAACCATTACGAAGCACTGTTGAAAAGTCAGAACTTAAAGGAACCCCCTCCCTGTTTCTATCCAATTTATAAAAACTTTCTTTCAGTCAGTTGATGTCATTAGGTGAGACTTTATGAAGTTAAAAAACAAATGGCTGAGCTAGAGTAAATACCATTAGTTTGAAACACAGCGCATACAATCTGAAAGATTAATCCAGTTAATCTACTTGAACCTTTTAGTACTTTCAAGTTGGATAGCTTGCTATTCCTTAGTACAGCCAATTCGTTGAATATGTCATTCAATCGAAACAGCACTAATAGTGAAATTTAAAAGTTTGTGCAAGTTGGAGAATTCAATGCTGCTCATCACAGCCAATTTAAACACAAGTCTCCTAAACGAATTGTGTGAATACTTCTAAATAAAAAAAAAATACTACAATTTTAGTCTTTGATTAGAAATATCTCCACACGAACAATGCTAGTAACACAAATTAATCTTTCGGTGAAACTCATAAACTGATTCTGTATTTTTACAGTGTTTCCAGCCGGAATTCTTCAGCCACCATTTTATTCCAAGGGTCAACCAAAGTAAGTATGCTATGAATTTTTGTATACTTATTAATTTTCTTGTACTTTTAATTGAAATGATGCAACCAAAAGCTTGAGAAATTCATCAAGAGAAATCTCCAATATGTATTCTCTCCTTTTGAAATCCTTGCAAGGAATCCCCTCAAACTGATGTGTAGCCAAATCAGATTGACAGATTTTAGATTTATCTCATTACTTTCCATACAATGTTCAATCCTCTCGGCTTGTTCTGTAAAAGGTTTCAGTACTGAAGGTCGTGCACAGAATGTAACTAGAGAAGTTGGCTGACAATAGGCATGGCTCTCTAATCATACCTAGATACACAAACATACGATGATATATCTTGTCTTATATTTATTTAAAAAAAAAACAACCACAACTGTTTTCTATCATTACAGATCTATGAATTTTGGAGGTATCGGTATGGTCATTGGTCACGAAATAACTCATGGTTTTGATGATAGAGGTAAGGCTACGAAAACAGAATGTAAAAACAAACTCAACTCTCCCACCTTTGCAAAAGCTATTTGGGCCAAAATAGCATTTGAAATGCAGTATCTGGCCTCTGGAAACTTTTTCTGTCTCAAAATATTACCTTCATAGATTTTCAATCCAAAAAATACTATGAATTTATCAATAGAAACTTCTGCACGTGTCTTGAATAGAGCTGTAGCTAAACATAGAGTATAGAAACCATGCACTTTGGTTTGGGTTCCAGCATCTGCATCAGAACAACTAAGATATTTACCAAATTGATTGATTGATTAATTGTATGGTGTTTTACGCCGTTTTCAACATTACTTCAGTTATATCGTGGCGGCCAGTGCACCTATCCATACTTCCGTGGAGTTTCTGTTACCAGGTAATACTCCGCACAATATTCTTTCAAAGCTACTGGCTGCTTTCCAACACAACCATCGTTGAAACAACAGTCAGTTGTGAGGGAAGAATGAATCGTGTCACAATGACTTATCATCATTCCTCGGAAAGAAATTGGTCCAGGCGGGGTTCCAAATCATGACCCCTCCCTATTCTCGACCCATCAAACAAGTCGGTCTGAAATTTCAGGTCGACAGTATGATAAAGAAGGGAACTTGGTGGACTGGTGGGATGAGGAAATTATCAACAAATTTAAGGAAAAAGCTCAATGTATTGTAGATCAATATAGTGCTTTTGAGGTGCCGGGTACAGGCCTAAATGTAAGTGTCAACTGTAATATCTTTGTCTGAGTCTTTTTGTATCTTTCTTTGCAATCGTTTCTCATAGGCAATACGACCCCATAAAACTTTCTTTATCAATATTTATAATATGCTTCTACCTACTTCAATCTTCACATTGCTACCATTCATAATTTACCATGACCTGGGCACGTATTCACCATCTATTCTCAAGAAAGTTCTTTGTCTTATTCTTCAGAATTTTCTGTATTTGAAAGTAACACAACTTCAGATTGGCTAAACCGAATGGTTTAGCCAATCAGAAGTTATGTTACTTAAAAATTTAGAAAATATTGGAGATTTAGACTAAGAATATCCTCAAGAATGGTTGGTGAATACAGGCCCTGATCATTGTCATACAGTCCAATGAAACCTTACTCAAAAGTAACATTCTTTTAGGGTGTTTATCTTGGCTTACACTGTAACACGTCAGTCCTGATGGCTCACACTGTAACGCGTCAGTCCTGACAGCCTACACTGTAACGCGTCAGTCCTGACATGGCTTACACTGTAACGCGTCAAGTCCTGACAGCTTACACTGCAGCGCGCCAGTCCTGACGGCTTACACTGTAACACGTCAGTCCCGACCAGGCTTACACTGTAACACACCAGTCCTGACGGATTACACTGTAACACGCCAGTCCTGACCTGGCCTACACTGTAACACGTCAGTCCTGACGGATTACACTGTAACGCGTCAGTCCTGACAGCCTACACTGTAACGCGTCAGTCCTGACATGGCTTACACTGTAACGCATCAAGTCCTGACAGCTTACACTGCAGCGCGCCAGTCCTGACGGCTTACACTGTAACGCGTCAGTCCCGACCTGGCCTACACTAACACGCCAGTCCTGACGGATTACACTGTAACACGCCAGTCCCGACCTGGCCTACACTGTAACACGCCAGTCCTGACGGCTTACACTGTAACACGCCAGTCTTGACAGATTACACTGTAACAGGTCAGTCCTGACCTGGCCTACACTGTAACTGTAACGCGCCAGCCCTGACGGCTTACACTGTAACGCGCCAGTCCTGACGGCTTACACTGTAACGTGTCAGTCCTGAAGGCCTACACTGTAAAGCGTCAGTCCTGACCTGGCTTATACTGCAATGCGTCGGTCCTGACGGCTTACACTGTAACACGTCGGTCCCGACCTGGCCTACACTGTAACACGCCAGTCCTGACGGATTACACTGTAACATGCCAGTCCCGACCTGCCTACACTGAAACACACCAGTCCTGACGGCTTACACTGTAACGCGCAAGTCCTGACGGCTTACACTGTAGCGCGCCAGTCCTGGCGGCTTACACTGTTACGCTTCAGACCTGACGGCTTACACTGTAACCCACCAGACCTGACGGCTTACACTGTAACGCGTCAGTGCTGATGTGGCCTACACTGTAACGTGTCAGTCCTGACGGCTTACACTGTAACACGCCGGTCCCGACCTGGCCTACACTGTAACACGTCGGTCCTGACCTGGCCTACACTGTAACACGCCAGTCCTGATGGATTACACTGTAACATGCCAGTCCCGACCTGGCCTACATTGCAACACACCAGTCCTGATGGCTTACACTAATGCGCCAGTCCTGACGGCTTACACTGTGACGCGCCAGTGCTGACATGGCCTACACTGTAACGCGTCAGTCCTGACGGCTTACACTGTAACGCACCAGTCTTGACGGCTTACAGTGTAACTCGTCAGTACTGACAGATTACACTGTAACGCGCCAGTCCTGAGGGATTACCCTGTAACGCGTCAGTCCTGACCTGGCCTCCACTGTAACGCGCCAGTTCTGACCTGGCCTTCACTGTAACGCATCAGTCCTGACGTCTTACACTGTAACACACCAGTCCTGACCTGGCCTACACTGTAACACGTCAGTCCTGACGGCTTTCACTGTAACACGACAGTCCTGACCTGGCCTACACTGTAACACGCGAGTCCTGACGGCTTTCACTGTAACACGACAGTCCTGACGGCCTGCACTGCAACACGCCAGTCCTGACGGCCTGCACTGCAACACGTCAGTCCTGACCTGGCCTGCACTGCAACACGTCAGTCCTGACCTGGCCTGCACTGTAACACGTCAGTCCTGACGGCCTACACTGTAACACGTCAGTCCTGATGACTTTGAAATGTAACACGTCAGTCCTGACCTGGCCTACACTGTAACACGTCAGTCTTGACAGCTTACAATGTAACACGTCAGTCTTGACGGCTTTCAAATGTAACACGTCAGTCTTGACGGCTTTCAATGTAACACGTCAGTCCTGACGGCTTACAATGTAACATATCAGTCTAGACATCACTGGTCTTCATACATTTACCATTTTCTAGACAGTGTCTGTTTCTAATCACACTAGTTAATTCATCATTTCAAGAGTATACTCGACAAAAAAGTTATCAGAGATTTGCATTTTCACATGAATTCAAACAGAAATAATCTATTCAGTACATTTTTAAATTATACCGGAACGAAAGCGTTCATGTGATTTGTGTTTTTTGATTTTCATTGTTTCTGATGTTTGCTTTTAGATTAATGGTATAAACACACAGGGAGAAAATATAGCTGACAATGGTGGCCTTAAACAGAGTTTCCGAGTAAGTACAAATATGTGTACTATTATTCAAGATTCCTGTCCTATCAGTCAGAAGGGCCGAGACATTTTCTTTTAGCTTGATTGCGAACTTATTTTGTTGTGTAGTATCTGAATGAGAAGCAAAGTGGTTATTCAATCTGGCCCCTGGCTAAAACAGTATGAAACAGTTTCTTTCTTTTTTTTATCTATCATCTGCTGGTTCTTAACTACATTTCATTACAAATCAACTGCACCATTCTTTTTGAATTTCTGCTAATATGCAAACAGTTATTGTTGAAACTTCTCGTTCAAATCCATGAGCTAATGTACATCTGCATTGTTCATATTTTCTAGGCTTACAGACAATGGGTGAATTCACAGGGCAAGGAGGAGCCCAAGTTGCCTGGCCTGAATTTTACCCACAATCAACTTTTCTTCATAAACTTTGCTCAGGTATAACAAATTTCTGTTTCACTCCATATCATATGTTCTTTTGTCTCCTCTGTTTCCTTGGTAAAGAGGATTTTTAGATTCAGCTTGCTTCTCCATAAATTCTTATTCAAGCCATCATAAGTTCTTATCTTAGCCATCATTAACTTTGCTTCATCCATTCAACATTGGCAGTAAGTTTGACACTGTTTAATAACTGCATTTTTTAAGTTAAGCTGCATAGCATATAACTTATTTCCTTTGTGTTCTACAGTACTGTTAACTTTCTCTTTGATAAAGCTTTCTTTGATTACAATTAAACAAGCTGGTTTTCAGTACTGTCAGCCCTTTTATTATATTTCGTCAAGGTATGGTGTAACAATATGCGTACAGAGGCAGTTATAAGAGCAATAAATACGGGTGTGCATAGTCCAGGACAGTTCAGGTAATTACAAGATTTAATTTATTCATATGTAGCATACAGAACGAGATGACATTCCATTTGTGAAATTATCATCTACTCAAAAAACTTAAATAGACTCCCGATGAACTTTTACCAGTCAACTGCAAAGTCACTGAAAAATTCTGAACTGAATTGTTTGAAAAAGTCAAAACTCATACATTTGCATATTTAATAATCTTACAAGGGCACATTGCATCCAGCCACACACAATGCACGGGTACAACAAAGATGACATATGAAACTAACTTGTCTCAGTTTATTTTTGTCAAACAATACACAACCCCAAGTTCACACCAAACAGAGTTAGAAATTTTTCTCCAACACGGGCTTTAATAACTCTTTATTTCATGGTATGGCGATTGAATGTACTGAGAAGAGCCATGATCTGTGGAAAGAGAAGTTAATGCATCTGCAAAAAGTATCGACACAGGAGCCTCAGCAGGCTGACCTCTTTTGAAACTTTATTCATTTGGTCAGTTTTCTGGATGTTCAAGGACCATTCTATCTAAGGATGCTGGACAAAACAGATTTCATGTATCCATAATTATGTGATGTCTTGCATGAAATAAAGCATGATGAATATGCATTAAAACCATTTTTGCCAGGGTAAGGCCAAATTGAATATGGTGATTTCACAGGACTAGTGTAAATCAATTCTGATTTACATTCTTTTTATGCAATTAGCTACTTTGTTCTTTAACCCTTTGTCAAACAATCCAAACTTTTAATGACCCTGTGAGAAAAGCTTTTTGAAAACAATGTGGGAAAAGGAGAAAATGCTGGTAACCAGCATTTTCTCCTTTTCCCACAATGTATCTACCCTTCCCAAGGCAAATTTCAATTTTTCAGTCTCATTTATTTTTGTTGTCTTCAAATGTTTTCTAAAATTTTGCTGTGTGGTAAAGACTTAAAAACTGCCAAAAGAATGTTAAGAAGTTAGACATGAATGAGAGGTTAAGCAGGTGGGTGTGTAAGTGGTGTTCCATGGCACATGAATAAGTGGACAGGTGCATCACCTAATATTACTAAAATGATAGGTTAAACTATCAATACCTGACATCACTAGAAGGAAACACATGCTCCACTTTAAGATGAGATCATATTGACACATGAAATTCTTTTCTTTCAGAGTTATCGGACCTTTACGGAATTCCATCGATTTCTCAACAGCATTTGGCTGTTCTTCCAACAAATACATGAATCCACCAGACAAATGTTATGTATGGTAACATTTTCAAAGAAAGTTAAAACAACAAAAAAGAAAGAACATCCTTACAGAGTCAGTGAAACTGTTTCAAAAGCCTTCAAATATAACTATGTTGTTACTTCCTACGTTTATCAATGAGAAGCACATGTACCGTATTTCTCCAAATAAAAGCTCCCGGGAGCTGTGCAGAACATAGATTAGGAGCCTTCATTTTGTAGTTAATTTGCAAAGCAAAAATTCTGTCTAATTTGTATTTCTTTGTGTTTTAGTTATGTTAACAGGAAATATTAATCAAATTAGAGCACATATTCATCAAATCATTCAAATATTGTCATTTTAATCCATTACCACACAATGCCCACTTTTGACGACCCTGAGAAAGAAGCCTATAAAAACATTGTGGGAAAGGAGAAAATGATGGTAACAAGCATTTTCTCCTTTCCCACAATGTTTTCTACCATGCTGGAAACAAATTTCAATTTTTAGTTACGTTTGTCGTCTACAAATGCTTTCAATTTGGACAAGTCTAAAATTTTGTTGTTTGGTAAAGAGGTAATCCATTACCACACAATGCCCACTTTTGACGACCCTGAGAAAGAAGCCTATAAAAACATTATGGGAAAAGGAGAAAATGCTGGTAGCCAGCATTTTCTCCTTTTCCCACAATGTTTTCTATCCTTCACAAAACAAATTTCAAATTTTCAATCACTTTTATTTTGTTGTCTCCAAATGCTTTTAATCTGGACTAGTCCAAAATTTTGTCGTTTGGTACAAGTACTGTAGGTTAACATAATTTATGAGTTTTTCTGAAAGGGGGGGGGGGGGGCTTCTATTAGGGAGTGTGATTTTATTAGGAGAACTATGGGTATCTCATGAGTCATTCTAACTTGTTCAGTGGGATCTTGATGGTACTTTGATGTTTAACTCTAATCCTGCTAAATAAATAAATTTAAACTTTCAATTCGATAGTAAAAACCCAAATGTTACTAATTCAAACATCGATCAGCAAGAGGTGTTACAGAATTTATAAATATTACTTATCTTTTGTGTATATGTTATTTTATATGGACTTTTTTTATATATTTGTACACACTGGTATGTAAGATTAAAACTTCCATAAAAATTCTATTTGTTTAACTCTGTTCCCAGCATGTACTTGTGCTTCAGAGGTCCTGTGTGGATATGTGCTATTGTTATACCACAAAGATATTTCTAGTGATCTGATTGGATAATATGCCCCGAACATAATTCTGTATCATATACACTGGCAAAACAAATGTAAATACAGTCTCCATTTTGAAAGCCCCATGGACACGTCACACTATCAACAGAACATCCAAAGTGGGGGCCGTCAATCAAGATTAACATCAAGATAAACATGCCAAACTGCATGTTTGAGGAAGTATTACCAAGGTTTCTGTGGCATCAGTTCCCAGTGATGTCAGTTTTCATTGAATTGGTGTACTCAGAAGGTAAACTCTACTTCATTCGCGAACTCAATGTTTTAAATTAAACAACAATTAAAATTCGCTTAACTCTTTACCACACAATCCCAATATTTAACGACCCTGAAAAAGAAAGCCTTTGAAAACATTGTAGGAAAAGGAGAAAATGCTGGTAACCAGCATTTTCTCCTTTTCCCACAATATTTTCTATCCTTTCCAAATAAAATTTCAATTTTTGATTCACATGTATTTTGTCGTCTGCAAATGCTTTCAATTTGGGCTGGTCCAGAAATTTGTGGTTTGGTAAAGAGTTAACAAACATTGGAATGGTAAAACTTTGCAGTATCATATGGGTCGGGGTGACATGATTCTCCACAGCCATAAACAGTTTCCAAGTCCCCTGCCAACTGACCGTACAACTAATATTATTATACTGCAAAGAAATTTCTCGTGATCTGATTGGTTAATGTGCCGGGAACATATTATCATGTTCCCTGGCAAAATCCACGTAAAAGCAATTTCCCCTTCGGCTCGAGGCGACATGATTCGCCACAGCCGTGAACAAGTTTCCAAGTCCCCTGCCACCTGACCGTACAACTAATAAAGTGCAGGACTTGTAACAAGTAGGTCCCAGGTTTCAGCCTCACTGGATCACACTTACATTGTCTCTAAATCCGGCAGACACAACAGAGATAGAGGAGATTCAGCATTAACTCTTTACCAAATGACAAAATTTTAGACTTTCCTTAATTGAAAGCATTTTTAGACAACAGAACAAACGTAGGTAATCAATATTTGCTTTTGGAAGGATTGAAAATGATGTACCATCGTTTTCTCCTTTCCCCACATTTTTGAAAGTCTCCTCCAGAGTTAATTCTTTACCAAACGACAAAAATTTGGACTGGTCCAAATTGAAATGATTTGCAGACGTCAAATTAAATATTACTAAAATGATGATCTTTGTTTTGGGTGGGGAAGAAAACATTGTGGGAAAAGGAGAAAATGCTGTTTACCAGCATTTTCTCTTTCCCATAATGTTTTCAAAAGCCTTCTCCTGCAGGGTCGTTAAAACTCGGGATTGTGTGGTAATGGGTTAAACTGGGGATTGTGTAATCCAGAAATAATTTTCTTTCTTTCGTGGTTTATCATGTACTAAAACAGTCTTGAGTAATGAGGCACAATAGATAATCAACGAGGGCGATGTGTGATTTTCTATTTCATGCAAGTCTAGAGTAGGACAAAATATCATGTTGATGTAAATGCCATCTCAGATCAGCATGTGTGGACTTCACTGGCTTATCTGTGACAACACTTTAACTCATTACCAAACGACAAAATTTTAGACTGGTCCAAATTGAAAGCATTACATTTGGAGACGACAAAATAAAATTGACTGAAAATTTGAAATTTGTTTTGTGAAGGGTAGAACCCATTTTTGAATGTTTGAATGTTTTCAAAAGGCTTCTTTCAAAGGGTTGTTTTGAATGTTTTCAAAAGGCTTCTTTCAAAGGGTTGTTTAACCCATTACCACACAATCCCTACTTTTGACGCCCCTTAGAAAGAAGCCTTTTGAAAACACTGTGGGAAAAGGAGAAAATGCTGGTAACCAGCATTTTCTCCTTTTCCCACAGTGTTTTCTACCCTTCCCAAAACAAATTTCAATTTTTCAGTCATCTTTATGTTGTCGTCTGCAAATGCTTTCAAATTGGACCAGTCTTAAATTTTCTTGTGTGGTAAAGAGTTAAAGTCAGGATTGTCTGGTAAAGAGTTATAAATGCAGTCATCTGAATGACCCTTTTCACGTATTGTGAGCCAATGTATGGATAATAATGTCCAATGCAATCATCAGCAGCAATTCTACATTTGATTCTCTTGCCAAGCTACCAGCTTCACTTCTACAAACTAAAATGTGAACCAACATGCTCTTGACCAATTATATACAGTCAGATATATATAAACCCTTTACCACACAATGACTTTTGATGACCCTGGTAAAGAATCCTTTTGGTAACCAGCATTTTCTCCTTTTCCCACAATGTTTTTTACCCTATCAGAGAAATACTGTTTCATATGATCCAGATTGAAACTGTCATCTGCAAATGCTTTCAATTCAGACTGGTCTAAAATTTTGTTGTGTGGTAAAGGGTTAAGCATCACCCGAACAAATTTAGTCTTAATTTTTTTTGATGGATAACCTTTTATTTGGTATATTTTCGAGTTATAGACGGACCCACTAGACAAGTAACAGGCTGCTTTATGAGCCATATGAAAGGATGGTCAGGAGAAAACTTTCCAAACCCCAGAAATGGCAAATTGTGGGAATGTGTAATGCTGGTCTAAGCATAATAATAAATGGGCTATTGCTAGTCAGTTTTGGTGATGCTTAACTTATGTTTGACTGTACATGTATATGTATTTGTTTGCATGGCTTCAAATGCCATTTTCAACATTATTTCAGTAAAGCAGTGGCCATATTGCATGTTTATACTCTTTCCTGAGGTTCCTATTTACCAGAAGTTTTGCACAATATTCTTCTCTGGCTACTGGCTGCTTTCTTAACATGATCATCATCAAAACAGTGGTCAGGGGTGCGACAGGAATGAATCCTGTTGCAATGACTACAATAAATCCTAGGAAGGAAATTGGCTAAGCTAGGGACTCAATCAAGCAATCCCCATGGTTACAAGCACTCTATGCTACAGATAGATGTACCAGGTTTAGTAAATCCATGCTTATAAAAGCAGTATAAATGACAAATAATAGAGATTGGGCAAAAAAATATAGAATAAACAACACAATTGAATATAATGCTGAAGTTTTAAATAGACCACTTCTAACTAGAAAATCTGTGACAGTTTTATCTATGAGAAGATACCTAAACACAAACTACATGTATATCCCCTTATTAAAGTCTAGATGGATACCTGCATCCATTTCCTAAATGGAATAATTGCATACATTTCCCTATACCCTGGCAACTAGGTATTTTCTATCTTTTCCCTCAATGTTTTCTATCATATCAAGGACTGAAATCACTAATTTAGCAACACCCCATTTGTTGTCTGCCAATGCTTTCAATTTGGACAAGTCTAAAATTTGGTTGTTTGCTACGGAGTTAACCTTTTACCACACAGTAGAATTTCAGACCTATCCAAATCAAAAGCATTTGCAGCCAATAGTTTCATAGTAGCTAAAATGGTGCAATTTTTCATAGATAGAGTAGAAAACTTTGTGGGAAAAGGAGAAAATGCTGGTTACCAGCATTTTCTCCTTTTCCCACAATGTTTTCAAAAGGCTTCTTCCTCAGGGTCCTTCAAAGTCATCATTCTGTGGTAAAGGGTTAAAAAAGCAAAATGGTAAAGAATAAAAACTTCTCTTAATACATTGTGCTAAGGCAAAGTCAAAAGCAGAAAAAGCAGAGTATCAGTACGATTTTGGACAAATATCACCTCAAATCTAGATAAAGCCTGCAAGACAGAAAAAGGGGCAGTGGGAAATTTGTTTAACCCATTACCACACAATCCCTACTTTTGACGCCCTTGAGAAAGAGGCCTTTTAAAAAACACTGTTGGAAAAGGAGAAAATGCTGGTAACCAGCATTTTCTCCTTTTCCCCCAGTGTTTTTACCCTTCCCCGAACAAATTTCAATTTTTCAGTCACCTTTATTTTGCTGTCAGCAAATACTTTCAGCTTGGACCAGTCTAAAATTCTGTCATGTGGTAATGAGTTAAAGTGATCAGCCTGCACATTCCACATAGGCTAATCCAAGACAGTAATTTACGTCAACATTAGATGTTGCCTTACAGTAGATTTACCTGAAACAAAAAATCTTACACGATTGGAAAGTGTCATCTCTGACCAGCCTGCGTGGATAGTGCAGGCTGATCCAAGAGAGAACTTTACACAAAAGTCCAAATGTCCCTTTTCTCACATTGCAGGTATATGACGCCTTCTCTAGCAAAAGGGGGCTCAATGCATCTTCATGATTCATGATACTAAAGAAGTTATCATATGATCATAGATCCATAAAGAACAATTTTTACCAACATGACTGAATCATGAGGTAAACTAGTCCTTGGACAAGCAGAAAATTGACAACTAGCAAAATCTTTTGCCCTAGGTCAGCCTGTGCAGGCTGACCAGACTCATATCTTTTTTGCTGATGCATTTAGCCCTCTTTTCACAGAGCAGTGCTCATTTTGTTTATTTCGGGTTAAAAAGACTTCTTTCTGCAGCATTTGAGTCCACTGTAGCAGTGACAGTTCATGTTCGGCTGGGGTTCTGCCATGCTTTGTCTAAGGCAACTTTTACAGGGCAACCACTGTCTGCATACACTAAAGAAGAATTTCCATACTGCTCAGCTAATGCTTAAATCATGGAGCCATGAGGAACCAAAAAGTGAGGATAGGATAGATAGGATAAGAAAATTCAAAATGGCTCTGTTACAACTAGAGCTACCACTCAACGTGATCATACCCCCCACCAGCTCCTTGCCACCAAACAGGTCTTTGTCACAGAATGCAGAATGGTTGAGTACAAAAGTAAGAGTTGAACAAGAGCGGCAAATTGTCGCAAGATACGCCCGTCTTACCCCAAGTTGTTAAGCTGCATGCACCGGACAAAATTCAAGTATGAAAAACAACAAAGGGCAATAACTCAAAAATTAAGCAAGCAAGAGTTATGATTCCTGTGCACTGCACTTCCCCTTGATGAGATCTATCCATTCATGAAATTTCATAACCCTAGCTAGTATAGTTTTGGAGATACGTTCTGGGCAAAATTCAAGTATGAAAAACAACAAAGGGCAATAACACAAAAATTAAGCAAGCAAGAGTTATGATTCCTGTGCACTGCACTTTCCCTTGATGAGATCTATCCATTCATGAAATTTCATAACCCTAGCTAGTATAGTTTTGGAGATACGTTCTGGGCAAAATTCAAGTATGAAAAACAACAAAGGGCAATAACTCCAAAATTAAGTGAGCAGGAGTTATGATTCCTGTGCACTGCACTCCCCCTTGCTGAGATCTATCCACCCATGAAATTTCATAACCCTAGCTAGTACAGTTTTGGTGATATTCACCGGACCAAATTCAAGTATTAAAAACGACAAAGGGAAATTACTCAGAAATTAAGAGAGCAAGAGTTATGAACCCTGTGCACTGCACTCCCCCTTGGTGAGATCTATCCACCCATGAAATTTCATAACCCTAGCTAGTATAGTTTTGGAGATATGCTCCGGACAAAATTCAAGTATAAAAAACAACAAAGGGCAATAACTCAAAAATTAAGAGAGCAAGAGTTATGATTCCTGTTCACTGCACTCCCCCTCGATGAGATCTATCCACCCATGAAATTTCATAACCCTAGCAAGTATAGTTTGGAGATATGCTCCGGACAAAATTCAAGTATGAAAAAGAAATTTGTCCAGAATCATCAAAGGGCCATAACTCCACGAAACCTAAATAAACCATAACCAAAATAGGATATGCACAACTCTGCTTGATACTGAGTCTATTTGTGTAGTTTGAACCAAATCTGTCCAATAGTTGATGAGAAAAAGAGCGGACAAGAAATTTCATGAAAGGGCCATAACTCAGTGAAAAATCAATGAATCATAACCAACATTTCATACGCACATCTCTGCTTGATACTGAGTTTACCTGTGAAGTTTGAATAAAATTCGTCCAGTACTTTATGAGAAATAGAGCGGACAAAAAGCTACAAACCGACCTACCGACGGACGGAAGGATGGACGGACAGACGGACCAACCGACCGACCGACAAGCTGACTCCTATATACCCCCCAAACAGAGTTTTGGGGGGTATAATGAAATGAATACAGGGGTAGTTATGTGATAATCACATTAACTCTTTACCACATAATACTTACTTTTAACGACCCTGGGAAAGAAGGCTTTTGAAAACATTGCGAGAAAAATAGAAAATGCTTGTAACTAACATTTTTTCCTTTTCCCACAATGTTCTCTACCCAATGATAGAATAACTGCACCATTTGAGCCATTATGAAATTTTGGTCTGCAAATGCTTTCAATATGGACAAGGCTAAAGTTTTGCTGATTGGTAGAGAGTCAAAATCAAAATATCAAAGCAATGTAACAAACAAAATTTATGGATAAAAAAGGCACTCATATTGCAATAAAACTTATGAATACACCCTCAGTCAATTAGTCAACATAAATGAATTGGACAACTTCAATTTACAATTTCTAAGTCTTATTTTGTTTTTGCAAACAACACAATTTCTAAGTCTTATTTTGCAAACAACACAATTTTTAAGTCTTATTTTGTTCTTGCAAACAACACAATTTTTAACTCTTTACAAAGAACAAAATTTTGGACTTTTTCAGATAAAAAGCATTTATAGATAACAAAATAAATCTGGAGTTTTTGAATGGGTTGAAAACATTATAGGAAAAGGGGAAAATGCTGGTTACCAGTATTTTCTACTTTTCATTAAAGTTTCCAAAAGCCTTCTAGTTCATATTTGTTAAAATTCACCACTGATTTTTAAAGGACTGGAAGGTGTTACAAAAGAAGAAAGTGAAGTGAAACAGTTTCAATAAAAAAACAAACATTTATTTTTCCACACAGGTGACCGTAATAAAACTATGGCATAAATCAGATTGATAATTCACAACTTCACAATATTCAGAAATATACATATCACTTTTATAAGTATAATTACAATCAAAAACAAACTTTTTTTTCTTTTTTATAGATTTTCTGTCAATGTTATGTGCTCTATATATATCTTACAGAGTGAAAACAATAACGAATTTAACATGCAAAACAGTACAATTCTTTCAGAAAACAAAAGGTTTTCTTTGACTTGACTTAACCCATTACCACACAATCCCTACTTTTGACGACCCTAGGAACGAAGCCTTTAGAAAACATTGTGGGAAAAGAAGAAAATGCTGGTAACCAGCATTTTCTCCTTTTCCCACGATGTTTTCTACCCTTCACAAAACAAATTTCAAATTTTCAGTCACTTTTATCTTGTCCTCTGCAAATGCTTTCGATTTGGACAAACCTAAAATTTTGTCGTTTGGTAATGGGTTAATTCATCTAGGGGCCAGATTCCTTTTGGTTTTTTTAGCACATGTTGCATGAAAGATTGGATACGTCTTGAGGACAGAAAATATTGTGGCTAAAAGACAAAATAAGGGTGATCAAAGGCAAAAAGCTCCTTTTCCCATGTTTCCAGTATGATGTAAACAATACTTTTTCTTTTCCTTTTCAAAAAGTAACTTGTAGTGGTCTATTTATTTGTCCTTTACACTTTAACAGATGATAAAACTTCAGACTTATCCAAGTCAATAGCATTTGGAGACAACAAAACATTTGTAGCCCAAATAACAATTTCTATCTTTGACAGGGTAAAAAATATAGGAAAAGGAGAAAATGCTGGTAACCAATATTTTCTCCGTGGCCCAACAAAGTTTTAAAAGGCATCTTTCTGTCAGGATCACAGGAACAATATATTGTTTGGTTAACCCTTTACCAAATGGCAAAATCTTAGACCTATCCAAGTTGGAGGCATTGGCAGACGACAATTTCATAGTGGCTAAAATGTGGCAGTTTTTCCTCAAAAGGGTGGAAAACTTCGTGGGAAAAGGAGAAAATGCTGGTTCCAGCATTTTCTCCTTTTCCCACAATGTTTTCTAAAGGCTTCTACCTCAGGGTCGTCAAAAGTTGGCATTGTGTGGTAATGGGTTAAGGGCTAAACATCTTGAATAGTATCATAGATTGACAGACAAACAGAGAATCTTTTCTCCTACTTTCATAAACAATCTTTTGCCACAGTTTTGCTGAATTACTTCAAGCTCTATTCTATTTATGTTAGGGCTTATCTGTAGATATTGCTCCTTGTTCTCCAATGCCTTTAACTCTTTACCACACGAGAAAGTTTTAGACTTGTCCAAATCGAAAACATTTGCTGACAACAAAATAAATGTGACTGAAAAATAGAAATTTGTTCTGGGAAGGGTAGAAAAACTGTGGGAAAAGGAGAAAATGCTGGTTACCAGCATTTGCTCCTTTTCCCACAGTGTTTTCAAATGGCTTCTTTCTCAGGAGCGTCAGAAGTAGGGATTGTGTGGTAATGGGTTAAAGGTCAGCCTTCAGTCAAAAAGTAGTCTGTAGGGGACAAAATCTATCCACTTTCTGTGACATGATACAATTCTAGTTGTGGACATTAACATTTCAATATCATCAAAACTCGACAGCGCATGCTTGCCATGCTGGAGCTTTGAAAGGGTAGAAAACATTGAGGGAAAAGGCGAAAGTGCTGGTTACCTCACGGTAGTAGAGAAAACACAAATTTGTTTGGTAAGGATTAAAACTTGC
This sequence comes from Tridacna crocea, assembly GCA_943736015.1. Taxonomy (NCBI): domain Eukaryota; kingdom Metazoa; phylum Mollusca; class Bivalvia; order Cardiida; family Cardiidae; genus Tridacna; species Tridacna crocea. The sequence goes on along the minus strand of OX031072.1, from coordinate 4,293,443 downwards.
CTGTTCCTGTATGAGAGGCTAAGATCCACATTTACCAAATGTTCCTAATACAGAGTGTCCGTAAAGTAAGGTAACACTTTCGTACATTTATATTTTGGCTTAAAATATATGATAAAGAGATAAAAAATATACATGTATATACATGTAAAAGAAACATGTAAGTTTTTTTGTGTGATAATTTAATCCAATATTCATCACATTTTGCATTTTCATGCAGGATAAAATTGTCAATCACTTTAGCGTACCTATCAATATCAATCTTCTTGATTTCACTTTAAGTGTTCTTTAACAACATATCTGTGCTATCTGGTTGGGATTGTCGACTTTTGACTTCAAATAATACCACACAAAGAAATTGCACTGATCAAGGTCAGGATGAAGTCATACAGATACGCCAAAAATTTGGTTCATGCTGAATGGTGGTAATGCACACACATGTAAATCTCTGACTTTTTATACGATATGTTCGATGATAGGATAATATCAAAACGATATTCAGGAGGTCATAGATTGCTGAACAGTGTGACCTGCACACAGTCCCAACCTCAAGCTGTGTAACTTCTTCCCTTGCATTACTTTGAGGTCGAAGGTTTACGATCCCTACCCAGACAACACAAACATGTTGTTTAAAGATCTTTCAAGTAAACTCAATATCATTAATGATTGAATGTGTCCTAAAGTGATTGACAAATTCATCATGTGTTTGGAATAAAAAGAACATAAAAGGCCATCAAACTGAAAACATCATTAATTACTAAAATAACACCAATGACAAAAAGGGACTTCTGATTTGAAATCTGTATAAAAGAGCGTATTGTTAAGAAAATTAAATGAAATTACCACAAAAAAAAAACTTTCATATGTTATATACATATCTATATAGGTTTATTTCCACCTCTTTATCTAATTTTTAAAGCCATAGTACATACCCTTGAAAGATGCCTTCTGAAAACATAATGGAAATAAGAGAAAATGCTGACATCCAGCATTCTCTCCTTTAACCACAATATTCTCTGTCTCTAAGAGGACAAGTTCCAACATTTGAGACAAGTTTAACTTGTCGTCTGCAAGTGCTTGTAATTGAAACTAGTAGACATTTTTGTCGTGCTGTAGAGAGTCAAGTATAGTTGCTGAATATGGGTCTAAAAGAATTTATAAAAGAGCTTTCATAGCTTTTTTATGATAAGATATACCTTATACAGAACACTAAAGAACAACAACTGGGCCAAGGACAAACCCTATATACAGCTTGCAACACGCAAAAAGGGGCATTTGGGCATTTGTGTAAAGTGTAGTCTCGGATCAGCCTTTACAGTCCACGCAAGCTACTCCAAGATGGCACTTTACGACTACATTAGCTTTTGTGCTTCAATACACTTGTGCAAAACAAAAAATTACATAAAAACCGAAAGTGTTGTTTCAGATCAGCCGCCGATTGCACAGGCTGATCCGAGACGACACTTTACGCAAATGTCCAAATGCTCCTTTTCATGTGCCGCAGGCCATGTTAGAAACACTATAAGAGAAAGAAATAGTTTCATAGCTTTGCATTTGTGTCAGTACATTTAGCTCATAAAATAAAATACAACGTCAGGTTAGATATGGCTTTTCTTTCAATACTTTATAAATAGTAGTCAAACAAAATAAATCATAAAGTTATGCAAAAAAAACACACACAAAAGAAAATAATAAAGATCAATTGAAACAAAAAAAGCTGCACAAATAAATTATGACTGTTCACCAGATGACAAATTGTCCAAAATGAAAATATTTCGTGAGGGTTAACTCTTTACCAAACAACATAATTTAGGCTTGTCCAAATTGAAAGCATTTGCAGACGGCAAAATAAACTTAACCCATTACCACACAATCCCTACTTTTGACGCCCCTGAGAAAGACGCTGATATGTCCTACCCTTTCTGAAACTGCAAATCCCTAAGTTAGCAATCTGACATCTAGAATTCTTGTATTTTGTAACTCCAATCTAGTTTGGGGGGTCAGCCTGTCTAGGTATTGAAGAATGTCTCCCATTCTCAATCCCTATACATGCTGTTTATGCCTGTTTTTTCGCCTGGGTTGCAGGTACTTTAGCTAGCATGAAACGGATCATGTACTGCAGACTCAGATATGCTTGAAGATCGTCATGCACATGAAAACACCCCATGCTGCCAGTTTTGGGTGTCTTTACAGGCTTGATAATCTTTTCTATGCTTCGTTTCCTATGTTGATTTAGGTCAACATGACGGTACCATGTGTTTTCAGTGAGTCTAGATTTGTCAGCCAATTCCTCGCTTCGGGAATGTTCTATGCTAGCTAAAGGTCAAAATTACGATTGCATTTAAACTTATTTATGTCTTACTGGGCTGAGAAATGGTTGTCATTGTCCATTGTACACGATTTCATGCATTTTTCGCCGAAAGTCGATCTCCTTAGTTGACAATCTAAACCGGATGTGTTTTGTTACCAGAATCTTAGTAGTCCGTAAAGCGCCCTTGGAGATGTAAACATATTTATGCATTTAGGTCATTTTATTCTATTTTCAGCACAGTAAGTTTTGGGTTTTTCCATCACCTACAATGTTTTTAGATTTTCAACGACGGCTAGTTTTCTTACAGTAAATCAATTGTTGGTCGAAGTTAGAACGTCCCAACTCTTCCGACCCGTTTTAACGTGGTCGCGACCCGATTTTTGCCATATCAATCTGGCCGTGACCAAGTTCGACCAAAGTTTTGGGTCGCGGCCAACCCAGCACTATAAAAAGGCTGTGAAACTTTGGTCGTGAGCTCAGATCGATCACAATAGGGTAAGGAACAGCCGTCGCTCATCTCTTTGAAATAAATTAGAAATTACATTGGGTTTTGTAAAAAGAAATTAATAGCTTGCCACAGAATATTCTCAGAAGATTACACGTTTTGTTTAAACAAAACTTACGACTTCATGTCTTTATTTCCGACTTCATATCTTTATTTCCTGGAACTATTATATCCCAACTAGTCTGAGCTCATTTTTGGCAAAAAGGCGACTAAATAAGATCATTCTCAACCTACCCTAGGGAGACCACCGATACCATCACAGGATAATACTAAGAGGAGTTTCCACTCTACCGTTTGACTGGGTCGTTACATATTTTATGGTGTGCAGAGGTGTGGGATTAAATATCCCTCGAGATAAAAACCCGGATGTCAGAAACAGACTCTGATAGAGAGACTGAGGTCTTTTTCAAGACAAGGACAGATGCCACTCTACATCAGCAACAACCTGAGGAAAATGAAGATAGCCAACTGTATACAACGCTATGCAGTGAAGATCAAGATGAAGACATTCAGGCCATGCAAGAAAGTAGTCCAAGTATGGCAGAAGAAGTTAAGAAAATGATGATAAAGCAGAACGAGCTCACAGAATTAGTACATGGACTTGCCCATGTGTTAGCAAACTTGAATGCTCAGATTGAAAATGGACCAAACCACATACAGGCCAGCTGGTCACACACCAGTGCACAAGATGATGATGAAAATGTCACTTATCACGTGCCACGAGAAGCAAATAGGGATAGGTCGCATAATGCAGTTCAACACCAGCAACAGTCAAGACCGATAGGAGGTGCAACTAATCCTACTTGCAGAAGACAAGCGGTCGGTTACGAACATAGCCACCGGAACCATGATCCTTATGACAGCTCAGAAGATAGAAACAAGTACAGATATAGACATAGTCCTGCTCATAGACTAAGAAGACAGAGTAGACAACCCCATAGTACAGTCAAAATACCTGCATTCAATGGGAAAGAAGATTGGAGAGTGTGGATCAACCGCTTCGAAGCCGTTGCAGACAGACAGGGATGGTCCTTAGAGGACAGGCTCGATGAACTTCTCCCAAAGTTACAGGGTAGTGCAGGTGATTTCGTCTTCTCACAGCTTAGGCCAGAAGCCTTAAAGGACTACCGCAGCTTAGTCGAAGAGTTAGATTGCAGGTTTAGAGTGATAGAAACTACGAAAACCTTTGCTGCCAAATTCAGTAGGAGGAACCAGAAGCCAAATGAAACAGTTGAGGAGTATGCTGCTGAGTTAAAGTGTCTGTATGACAAAGCACACAGAGGCAGGGATTACCAGACAAGGAGGGAAGACTTAGTGCGACGCTTCCTTGATGGGCTTAGAGACGATGAAATCAGATGCGAAGTAGAGTATGTTAAAGATCCAAGCGACATTGACGAAGCAGTTTTTCATGTTGTGAATTTAATTCAGACAAGGCAAAAGCATACATCAAGCCCATATAATGACAAAAAGATGAGAAAATTTGTGCGAAGTACTCGAAGCTCCGAATCCAGCCGAGATGAGAGCGATAACAGTGATGAAGAGTATGTATGCCAGATTAAACCTGGGAGCAAAGGTCAAAAGAAAACTACCAACAGCGTAAGCCAAGACAGTACTAATGACCATAAGCAACCTAAGGATGGTACAGCTCATGAAAAGGGAGTTGAAGATTTGCTTAAGCAGGTGCTAGAAAAGATTGAGGACTTAGCTAAGCACAACCAACCAAAACCAAGAGACAGAAGTTGTTACAGCTGCCATCAGGAGGGGCATTTCATCAGGAATTGTCCCTTGAAGAAGAAAAATCACAGCCAATGGAGGGGTATGCAAATAAACGAAACCAAGAAGGAGGACAGAAAGCAGCCTTTAAACGAAAGTGGGCCAAGCCAAATGGCCGTGGCACGGCCCCAGTAAGCAAGACAATCGGCCATCAAAGCGGTGAGGTCAACAATGAGGAGAGGCACACTATAAGAAGACGCAAACCCTTTAGTGATGGTGTTTACGTTGAAGGTACAGTTGAAGGTGTAAATCTTGTATTTACGACCGACACAGGAGCCACTAAAACGGTGCTGTCTGAAAGGTTATATAGAAATATTCCTGAAAGTAAAAGACCTTTATTAACCAAAACAACCTGCTTGACCGGTGCAGGAGGTGCCCCCCTTAAAGAGTATGGAAAAGCAGTTTTTAGCATAAAGCTAGGATCTATCTCACTCCAGAAGGAACTCATAGTTGCAGATATTGAAGATGAAGGTTTGCTTGGCATAGACATTCTGCAAGACGACGAACTTGGCCCAGCTGATATCCTTCTAAGTAAAGGTAAGATCGTACTCAGAGGGCAAGAAATCCCATGCATACAGATTGGGAAGAAAAACAGTGTGAGAAAAGTAGCTGCAGCCAACCGTGTGGTTGTACCCCCTCAAAGTGAGACCCTAATAGATGTGTACATAGAACGACATGAAGCTGATGAGCTTGCTACCAATTCAAACTTCATCATTGAGCCTACAGAGCATTTTAAACAGACATACCCATTACAGATGGCATCTGTCTTAGTGGATATTAACAACGGTGTCACAAGCAAAGTGCGAGTCCTGAATCCTTTCCCAACAGCAGTAACCATTCACCAAGAGGCAGTCATAGCCCAGGCAGAGCAAATATATCAGATCAAAACTACTCTAGTAGAGGAAGAGAGTCCCAGGCAGAAGTCTGACAACACATCCATTAGGAGAATAGATACATCTAGATCCACAGAAGACCAGACCAAAGCACCCCCGGCAAAGCTACAGGAAGAAAACAGTGTAGTCTCAGATCACTTGAAAGATCTTTTTAAAAGATCAACTTCTGGTAGAACTGTGAGCGAAAAGGGAGAACTTGCTAACCTTCTCATTGAATTTCAGGACAGTTTTTCGAAAGATGAATGGGACATAGGGCTGACTCACCTAGCGGAGCATCCCATAAATACAGGAGATGCCGAACCAATAAAGCAGCGACCTCGAAGAGTACCACTGGCTTATGCAAAAGAGGAGAAGCAGGCCATCGAAGACCTACTACAAAAGGGCGTCATCAGAAAGAGTACATCCCCTTGGGCGAGTCCAATTGTCCTTGTCCGTAAAAAGAATGGAAGTATACGACCTTGTGTAGACTACCGGCGGGTCAATGGCCTCGTGAAGCCTGATGGTTTCCCACTTCCTCGTATTCAAGACTGTCTAGATGCTGTAGCTGGCGCAACACTTTTCAGCACATTCGATTTAACAAGTGGGTATTTCCAAATCCCCTTGAAGGAGAGTGACATCCCGAAGAGTGCCTTCGTATGTAAATTTGGCCAATTTGAAATGCTGCGGATGCCATTCGGTTTAAATAACTCCGCAAGTACCTTCCAGCGTACAATGGAATTAGTTTTACAGGGCCTTCAATGGGAAACTTGCCTGATATACATTGACGATATTATTGTATTTAGTTCAGGTTTTGATGAACATATGGCCAGAGTGAGAGAGGTCTTCAGCCGCCTTCAAGCTGCAGGCCTTAAGCTTCGACCCGAAAAATGTGAAATGCTACAGGAAGAAGTCACCTTCCTGGGGCATGTTGTTTCTGCTAATGGCGTGAAGCCCAATCCAGTGAATATTGCAAAAGTTGTTGAATGGCCCGTCCCTAAAAACGCTAAACAAGTAAAACAATTTGTGGCTTTAGGTTCTTACTATAGAAGATTTGTACCCAATTTTGCTAAAATAGTGCGACCAATGGTTGATTTGACACGAAAAGGTCGAGAGTTTGTGTGGACCGCGATCTGTCAAAATTCTTTCGAGCACCTCAAGAAGTTATTGGTGGGTGCCGATGTAATGGGTTATCCGTTGGAGGGTGGTGGTAGCTTCATCTTAGATGTAGATGCGTCCGATTGTGGGATTGGGGGCGTATTACAACAAATGCAAGACGGGCGCGAGCGAGTTATTGCGTACGCAAGTCGCGCGTTAAACAAAGCCGAAAGAAATTATTGCATTAGCGAAAAAGAGCTTCTAGCGATTCGGTACTTTATCGAGTATTTCAGGCAGTATCTGTTAGGCCGCCGCTTCATTGTACGAAGTGACCATCAAGCCCTAGTTTGGCTGTACAGCCTCAAAGAACCTAGAGGGAAAATCGCAAGGTGGATCGAGATTTTGTCCCATTATGACTTTGCCATAGAGTACAGGCCAGGGAAGAAGCAAGGACATTGTGACGCCTTGTCCAGGTGCGAAAACCCGAAAGACTGCGACTGCCCCTATGAAGATATGAACGAACCACTAAAGTGCGGCCCCTGCAAGAAATGCAGGAAGCGGGCTCAAGACATGCATCATTCGAGACTAGATGAAGATAACAATGCAGGTGCAGCAGCTGACAAAGAGGAAGCTCTGCGTGCAGTGAACGAGCCACAACCAGGGCCATCAATAGTCCAGGGTATGGCAGGGACCTATCAGCCCCAGTTCTCATGGGCAGGGGGAAGAACTCTAATGGAGTTGGCAAAGCTGCAAGCCGCAGATGCCGATATTGGACCTATATACCAGGCAAAAGTTCAGGGGATCAAACCTAACACCAGCAGCATGTTGCCTCAGAGTCCCGCCACAAGACACTACTGGGTCATATGGGAATCTCTACATCTAAAAGAAGGAGTTTTGTTCAAGAGAGTTTCAAAGAAGAATGGCTGTGGAGAATATGACCAGTACCTGGTACCAGCAGCAATGAAAACTGAGCTCTTATTCCAGTACCATGACTCTATAATTTCCGGACACCTTGGGTGCAAGAAGACTTACCAAAAGTTGCGGCAACATTTTTTCTGGTTTGAAATGAAGTTGGAGGTGCAGCAACATATCAGACAGTGTGACACTTGTGCGGCACTGAAGAAACCAGTAAAGACCCCAAGAGCCCCACTAGGGACAATAAAAGTAGGCGCACCTTGGGATGTAGTTGCAACAGACTATCTAGGACCATTTCCGGTTACACACAGAGGAAACAAATACATACTGGTACTTTCGGACTACTTCACCAAGTATGTTGAGATAATAGCTGTACCAGATCAGACCGCAGAGACATGTGCATCAAGAATCTTAAATGAATTCATCTCAAGATGGGGATGCCCATTAACTATATTAAGTGATCAGGGCAGGAACTACGAGAGTAGAGTGTTTCGAGAGTTGTGCCGAATGTTGCAGATTCGAAAGACCCGAACCAGTCCGCACAACCCAAAGTGCAATGGACAAGTAGAGCGGTTTAACCGTACACTAAAGCGAATGATTAAGGCGTACCTTTGTGAGGAACAGAATGACTGGGATTTAAACCTCGGCTGCCTGGCAAGTGCGTACCGTTCCACACCTAGTGAGAGTACCGGACTGACACCAAACTTGCTCGCTATGGGCCGTGAAATTAGATTACCAGCCGAGGTGGTATTTGGCAGTTCAACGGAGTATGGTCAAACCAACGTTACAAGTTATGGTGACTATGTAGATGTTCTTCGCTCTAGGATGCAACGGGCACATCAAGTGGCCCGTGAACACCTAAAATCTGCAGCGCAGCGTAATAAGAGCGTGTATGATGTGAACATGGTTCTTAATAATTACAAGCCAGGTGATGCAGTGTGGATCCTTTCTGAAAGCAGTACAGTTGGAACTGCCCATAAGTTAGGTAAAACATACCACGGACCATACATAATTACCAGAAATCTCAGCAACATTAATTTCGAGGTGCAATTGGACCAATCGGAGAAAAGGAAGGTTGTACACCATGACAAACTGAAACCGTACGAAGGAGCTGATACTCCAACTTGGATAGTAAAGGCTAGAAAGAAGTTACAGAAAAATTAATGGCCTTAATGCCATTGGAACTATTAATTGATAAGTGTTTTCTTTGTTTAAAGAGTAGGGCAAATGATGTTGTTGTTTGTTTGTTTTTTATTTGTGGATCCATGCATCAGTCTATGTATTTTTAAAATTTAGAAAATGTAAAGTTGGTCAGGGGAGTGCAGTATTGACCAGGAAGATTAGCCGAGTCCAAGTTGAAAAGATTCATCCTCCTTTTAGCAGGCACTGCGGCAGTTAAAAGAGTGCAGTATTAACTATCAAGATTATCTTGAGAGCTGAAAACTTGTAATGTGTTAGTTGCCTAGTGGTAGTAGGTGATGAGGAAATGATGCAGGTTCAATTTTGGATATATTGGAGGAATGTCAGAGAGTAGATGAAAGAAAGGGTGTGGGCTTTATTGAAGGCACTAAGTTAAGATGAAGAGCAGTTAATTAGGGTATCGAGATGGCTTTCGGTAAGATGAGACAGAGATGGTTATAAGGTGATGGGTAATGGTCTGACAAGTAGGAGTCCAATGGTGATATTTTGTACTGCGTTAATCATTTCTAAGAGAGACTGCACATTACAGTTTAGGCTGCAGGAAGTTGCTCAGGTAGGAAAGTCATTCAGCTGGAGAGGTAGTGTTCCTCTGAAGACAAAAGTAGAGGCTGTCAACTGTCATTGCCAGACTGACTATGTCCCCTAATACAGGACTGCCACAAGAACAGTGATGTTTCGGTGAGGCAGTATGATAGGATACCAGTCTTCAACTTTGATTTCGGCATAATCACAGAACCCATGTGGTGAAATGTTAAGGCTTTTTTGTGATCTGTAGAAATTCAGATCATTTGGCCATAGGTTTGAGAAACCTTGGTGCAGATAAAATAACTGGCCTAGAGCTTGCTACTTTGTTAGCGTTAAAACGAAGATGGACCATTAAATGAACACTATGTTTAAAATAAACTGTTAACTTTGCTTTATCCCAGAAGAATGGTACTGAGGTGACGTATCAACCCAGCTCTGTGCTGGTTGCATACAGTAGGGTGTAAAACAATATATGGTCCCTGGTTATACGAGTAAGGTGCTGTAAAGAGGCAGAAATGGGGCTGCTCAGAACCATTATTTATAAGAGTTGGAAATGTTGAAACCTTATCGATGGAAAAGAGAAATAATCTGAAAGCAGTAGATCGGCCAAACGCTTTCCCCCTTCAAAAAAAATTGTAACGTCATTAAGTGGTGTTGCTACAAAGGCCTTTCTTTTGTACTTTCAGAAATGGCATCTATGAAGAAAGTGAACATGGCTACCAGTCATCACACCTACCAGTGCAAGATGTGTGGTAAGAAAGACAGAAGAGGTCGAATGGTGGCGCATATCTTGAAGAAACATGCTTCACTAGACAGCGTCCCCTATTTGTGCGAGCTGTGCAACTTCCGATGCACTGAAAAGAAAGAGCTTTTCCTTCACCTGGAGTGCTACAAGCGACACACAGACCAGGTCGCTAAGACTGGGATCAAGGACCTTTCAGGGCTACTTCATAAGTCGGAACACCCTATTGACCTAAATGAATATATGGTAGATCTAGACGCCCCAAGAAGAACAACGGAGGAGCCGGATCAAAGTATATTCGAGCCCCAAGACTCCGATCCTGTATTGCCGGACTGGCTTGAGGAGTTTAGCCTGGACAAGACTCCGCAGCCGAGTAGGGTCTTGTCCATCCCTTCTCCAAAGAGGCACCAACCACAACTAGAGCGGAGCATCCTGATCCCATCGTCCATCCACGCCAACGATGACAGTTACCAGCTGTTACCAGCCACCGGTCAGCGGTTGCCAGCGGCTAAACCACATGTAGGTCTGTCCAACGTCCAATGTGCCAATCTGACGAGTCCAGTGTCGTCTCTGTTGTTCGCCCAGCCTACTCCCATCAGGTCCCACGGAGCAGCAGCAATGGTCACTACGCCGGTGAATGGTTTTCCTATTCCGGATACAACGCCAACTAGGCCACCAGGTGGTTTGCCTGCAACGCAAGGAGCAACGTTTCCTACACTGAATCTGGCAGACCTTGTGGACAGTCCTTCCATGCATTATGACCAAAACTTCGTGAATTTTTCGACCATGAACAAGCATCAGCCCCCAGCTGCCACTGCCATCAAATCACAGTCAGGAAGCGTAACAGCACTAAGTACTATGAATACCCCTGTACGCACCCGCATTAATACCAAGTCCACTGGAACGCCATTACAGGACGAGCTATTTGTAGTGGATGATAGCCCCCTTGATCAGTCCTACACAAAGGATCCGCTGTTCATAGAGGGTAGACTGCTGGAGGACAGACGCCAAGATAACCAAGTGAGGCCATCGGTTAAAACATCCACGTCCGCCACCCAGGTGGACATGCCAGCCCCAATAAAGCAGCAAACGAGCCAGGACAAGATTTTGTTGGATATACTCCATGCAATAGAGGCCAATGGAAGGCAGATACATGGCGTTAACAGGAATCTGCGAAGCATTCAAGATGAAGTCCACTCGCTGCACAGGGCCATCCAGTCTTTAGAGAGGACCTGTGCCAGGTCAAATTCGGCAGCCCCTGACAAATCAACCTCAGCTTCCAGACGCCGGTCACGTACGCCTCTATTCCACCCAGAGTCCAATAAACGGAAATCCCCAGCCTGTAAGGAAAACATCAAAAGCTCAGTGAAGAGGGTGAAGGGATCTAAAAAGTAAAAAAAAAAAAAATGTTAATTTGCCCAACATAGTACCACTTAGTCCAGTTTTCTTTTTTCTTTGCGTGTCGCCCGTCATGAAGAGTGTGATGGGCCCGTCCAGTGCCTGTCCAGAGCAGTTAGGCACGCGACGGGTATAGATGTCTAAAGGCTGTCCTAGACCAGCCAAAGATGATACCGTACCAAATAAAGTATTCGCGTGGAATGTCATTTTAGTGCTTATTTCAGTCATTCTTTGTCATATATACTGAACATTCTAATGTTGATTGTTGTGACAGAAGCGTGAACTAGTGTAAAAGTTTAAAATAACTCGCACTTAGTGAAATCAGTTTAATCACTTGGTCAGTGCGTAATATAAATTTTCTTAAGGTAATCTTAGCAACAATTTACTTGGTGTAAATTGATATTTAAAGTAAAGTGTTAATTGAGAATGATAAACAGTGCTTCAATTCGGTTGTGTTATATGAACTGCTGTACGCTTTGAATGCGAAGGGTGAAATAACAAAAGACTGTTAGGTACTCCTGTTCTTAAAGTGTTTTAAGTATTATCATTAGTTTTAACATGTAAATAACTAAGACAGTTCAGTAAGTCTTGGAAATTTATTACCGCACCTCCTGATATAGGTCATTATTTGTTTGCAAAAAAGTTCCAAGTCTAGATGTTGTTAGATACAGCTTTTGAAAGTTGTCTGTTAAGTCTGAGTGGAGTCATTTAGTGCAAATGTGCTTTTAGAATGGCAATTTTAAAAACTTAACTTGCACTAAATAAACATGTTCAAATGTAATTGTGACAGAGGTCAACGGTCAGGTTTTGTGTGTGTAATTATATTTTTTTTTTGCAGTTTTAAGGTGCTAATGTTTATTTGTCGCATTGCTTTACATGTCAGTTACTATGTTTGGCAATCGGAGTTTTGCCAAAAAAAGAGGGGGGTAATGATATGTCCTACCCTTTCTGAAACTGCAAATCCCTAAGTTAGCAATCTGACATCTAGAATTCTTGTATTTTGTAACTCCAATCTAGTTTGGGGGGTCAGCCTGTCTAGGTATTGAAGAATGTCTCCCATTCTCAATCCCTATACATGCTGTTTATGCCTGTTTTTTCGCCTGGGTTGCAGGTACTTTAGCTAGCATGAAACGGATCATGTACTGCAGACTCAGATATGCTTGAAGATCGTCATGCACATGAAAACACCCCATGCTGCCAGTTTTGGGTGTCTTTACAGGCTTGATAATCTTTTCTATGCTTCGTTTCCTATGTTGATTTAGGTCAACATGACGGTACCATGTGTTTTCAGTGAGTCTAGATTTGTCAGCCAATTCCTCGCTTCGGGAATGTTCTATGCTAGCTAAAGGTCAAAATTACGATTGCATTTAAACTTATTTATGTCTTACTGGGCTGAGAAATGGTTGTCATTGTCCATTGTACACGATTTCATGCATTTTTCGCCGAAAGTCGATCTCCTTAGTTGACAATCTAAACCGGATGTGTTTTGTTACCAGAATCTTAGTAGTCCGTAAAGCGCCCTTGGAGATGTAAACATATTTATGCATTTAGGTCATTTTATTCTATTTTCAGCACAGTAAGTTTTGGGTTTTTCCATCACCTACAATGTTTTTAGATTTTCAACGACGGCTAGTTTTCTTACAGTAAATCAATTGTTGGTCGAAGTTAGAACGTCCCAACTCTTCCGACCCGTTTTAACGTGGTCGCGACCCGATTTTTGCCATATCAATCTGGCCGTGACCAAGTTCGACCAAAGTTTTGGGTCGCGGCCAACCCAGCACTATAAAAAGGCTGTGAAACTTTGGTCGTGAGCTCAGATCGATCACAATAGGGTAAGGAACAGCCGTCGCTCATCTCTTTGAAATAAATTAGAAATTACATTGGGTTTTGTAAAAAGAAATTAATAGCTTGCCACAGAATATTCTCAGAAGATTACACGTTTTGTTTAAACAAAACTTACGACTTCATGTCTTTATTTCCGACTTCATATCTTTATTTCCTGGAACTATTATATCCCAACTAGTCTGAGCTCATTTTTGGCAAAAAGGCGACTAAATAAGATCATTCTCAACCTACCCTAGGGAGACCACCGATACCATCACAGGATAATACTAAGAGGAGTTTCCACTCTACCGTTTGACTGGGTCGTTACAACGCCTTTTGAAAACACTGTGGAAAAAGGAGAAAATGCTGGTAACCAGCATTTTCTCCTTTTCCCACAGTGTTTTCTAACCTTCCCGAAACAAATTTCAATTTTTCAGTCACCTTTATTTTGTCGTCTGCAAATGCTTTCAATTTGGACCAGTCTAAAATTTTCTCGTTAGGTAAAGAGTTAACTCAAAAATTGAAATTTGTTTCCAGCAGGGTAAAAAACATTGTGGGAAAAGGAGAAAATGCCGGTCACCAGCATTTTCTCCTTTTCCAACAATGTTGTAAAAAGGCATCTATCTCAGGGTCGTAAAAACCAGGGATTGTTTGGTTAAGGGTTAAATAAGCGCAGTTAAAATCCTGGACATTTCCCTTTCAAAGGGTTAAATAAGCGCAGTTGAAATCCTGGAGATTTCCCTTTCAAAGGGTGGTAAAGAAGTCAGACAAAAAGGAAAAATGCTGGAAAACAGTAATTTCTCTTCTTTCCCCGACAAAGTTTTCAACAGCCTTTTCCTGTAAGTTGTTGGAATGTGGATTTGTTCTGGTGAAATGTTAAATTCATTAACCCATTATGATACAGACCATCCTGCTCACATGCTAGTTGCAAACAATTTTTGACAACATTGATGGGGAAAAACCATTAATTTCGCTAGTTGGTAGCAACTGCTCCATTTCAAGTCTATGTTTTATGTACATCACCATGGCATGTTGCCCTCTTTCATATATGTCTTGAAACACATAAAAAGAGGCATTCAGACATTTGCTAAAAGTGGCCACTTGGATAAGCCTGTGCAGCCTGCGTAGGCAAATCCGAAACAGCACTTTCTGTTTTTATGCGATCTTCTGTTTTGTGTAAGTATACATAAGAGCAAAATTTGATGTAGACATTAAGAGCCGTCTCTGATTAGCCTGCGCAGATTGCCCGAGCTGATCCCAGACGACACTTTATGCGAAAGTCTGAATGCACCTTTTCACATGCTGCAAGCGACATGTATTATCAATTCTGTGTTAGACTTGTCCATGTTGATGACATTCGCATATGTCAAATTGAGGGTTTTGTCTTTCTGAGGATGGAAAACATCCAGACAAAGGTAGAAAATGTTAGCCAACAGTATTTTCTCCTTTCCCAGAAATGTTTTATAAAAGCCTTATTCCTTGAGAGTGAAATAGTCTCAGAGATGTTTGGTGAACAGTCTATCATTGTAAGTAGAGAGACAAAAACATAACAAGAGGACATATGGCTTACAACACACAAAAAGGGGCATTCGGACATTTGCTAAAAGTGTTGTCTCAGATCAGCCTGCGCACTCTGTGCAGTCTGATCCGAGATGACACTTTCCAATCGTGTGTGATTTTTTGTTTCATGCAAGTCCATTGTAAGACAAATCTAATGTTGACATAAAGTGTTGTCTCAGATGGGCCTGCACAGACTGCGCAGGCTCATCCGAGACGACACTTTACGCCAATGTCCGAATGCCCCTTTTTGAGTGTTGCAAGCCATACGGTATGCAAATTTCAGTATATTCCACAAGCAAAAGTATCTTTACACATAAATCAAGTGAGACAACTTTGAATTTTGATGAGGAGAGTGAAGAAGCAAGTCCGATCTTGAGCCTAAACTTTCCAATAATCAGTGAGAAATTTCAATCAGCCATTATGATACAGCAAAGAATTGAATTTTCCTACCATATGAAATTGTCCCGCAGCACTGATTTACCCATCGAAGGATTGACAAATACTCTAGAAAGAGACCCCATTTCTGTCTTGACAAAACCCAATACTTGACTGGTTAAAAACCAGCGAAGCAATATTTGCGTAACTTTGGATTTCAATTGGCCCCTCCATCACAGTCACCTTTTCACCCGGCCGCTTACGGTTATACGCCTTACTTATACCCTGTATCAGAGACTCGTAAAACTCGTCAACATTAAATGTGACCGTCTCGTTTTCTTTTGGGTTGTAGATGAGCGGGTGATGACTGAAGGTCAACCACGGAATGGTGACACACCATGGGTTCCAGCGCTGCCCAAAAGAAGGAAGTACTCCGTTGTTCCATTGAATTTGTACTCCTCCATGTTCCCTACCATTTGAGACATACCTGAAACAGAAAATGTACATAGCACATGAAAAGCAAACAATATGTTTGCTTAACTCATTATCAAACGACAATATTTAAGGCTTGTCCTAATCCAAAGCATTTGCTGATGACAAAATGAAAGTGACTGAAAATTTGAAATTTGCTTTGTGACGGGTAGAAAACATTGTGGGAAAAGGAGAAAATGCTGGTTTCCAGCATTTTCTCCTTTTCTCATAATGTTTTCTAACGGGTCATCAAAAGTAGGGATTGTGTGGTAGTGGGTTGGTTAATTAAACAAAACAACAAAATTTTAAGTTGAAAGCATTTGTAGATATCAAAATAAACGTGATTCAAAAACTGAAATCTGACTTAGAAAGAGCAGAAAACATTGTCGAAAAAGAAGGAAATGCTAGTTACCGGTGTTTTCTCCTTTACCTACATTGTTTTCAGATGGCTTCTTCCCAAGAGTCTTTAAAACCAGGGATTGTTTGGCAAAGGGTTAAAATCAGTCTCATTATTTTAGCTACATTCTAGTGGATTTGCTATATGGCAAATCCACTCACTGCAATCATTTTGACCTGAACTAAATGCATCATGTGTAATGACGCATGCGTGCTCATTTTCAGCTTTGCATGGCTGATGTATGGGACAAACAACGCAGATCTACAAATGGTATTCAGCTCTAACTTTACACAATTCAAACAATTACTAATTACTTGCATATTATACATGTAGATCTATAAGTTAACATGTGATAATTTTTTTAAAAAATTGCATCACATCTAACCATAGCTTAAAATTGTTCAACAAATCCGCTTTTCAGGACTTTCAGTCCTTTGATTATTTGTATTCTGCAAATGTTTCCATTTGGGCCAGCCTAAAACTCTGTTACCGAGTACAAAGTAATCTGCTGTTTTAGCATTCGTGACGAAGACAGCTTTTGAAAACATTGCAGGAAAAGGAAACAAGAGCACTGCATGCAGATGCCTAAACTTAGCTGCAATTGCTATTAGTGGACTTTCTTAGTAAAAAAGGGGCATAGATGTGTCAGAAATATTTCAATGGTTATCTGTGTTTGTTGCATTAGTTCCCCTTTGGATAGTTAACTATCTACCAAATGGCAAAATTTTAGGCTGGTCCAAATTGAAAGCATTTCAAGACATCAAAATAAAAGTGGCTGAAATTTGAAATTTGTATACAAGAGGACTGAAAACATTGTGGGAAAAGGAGAAAATGCTGGTTACCAGCATTTTCTCCTTTTCCCACAATGTTTTCAAAAGGCTTCTTTATCAGGGTCATCAAAAGTCAGCATTGTGTTGTAAAGGGTTAATGACTAATACCAGTAAGGAGGTAAGAATTATCAATGAATACTCACGGCATAATGGAATATTCAGGGTACTTGAAGTCTCCAATTCGGACTGTGTCAATGATGTGCAAGCTGACCCGTTTAAAGTCTTCCACTCGCTTGTTTATAAAATTGTATCTGTAGACTAGAAGGCTGTTTTCAGTTAAAAGCACAAGTTTTTCTCTCTCATTGTCCCAGTGATCAATTCTGAAAATGTATCAAATGGAAAGCAAACTTTAAGGTTGTGGACCCCTAATACATCTAGTGCAGCATGGCATAAAATTTCTTGACAGTTGATAAAGAGAGATTTATACAGATATATTTTTGCACATTTTTAACCAATCTTTGATGTCCATCTTCAAATTATTTGTTGATACTTGGTTAGTTTTCAGAAAGGGAGGTAATTATCACATCCCTTTGTAATAAGAATATAGTGGTTTCAGATTTATAAAATGATAATTCTAGGAAGGACAAAAAGGAAAAAGTGGCTTGGTGAAAGAAGTACAAAAACACTCATTTTTAATCTTAGCAAATTTTTTAGGATAATATTATAGTGGAAATAGTTGTTTTCCATTACGGCTCCACTATGTTAATCCTTTACCAGATGACAAAATTGTGGACTTGCGCAAACTGTAGATAAAGTTGTAAAACATGACGGATATCTCCTGTTGAAAGGTGTCTACTGAGGTATCACCGGATGTTGCAGGTACATTATTGTGTTGTCTATTGCTAGGCTAAAGAAGATTATGATCAATGTTTGTTTCGTGGGTGATTTTGGTTGGGAAAGGCTGTCGGGTGCTAGCGCCAGCTATCGAGACGTTGCATTCCTTGTGTTTATATCATATAGGGGAGATTTTTTTTTCGTATTTTATCATTTATTTTGGTTATAGAATGTCAAATTCCTGTGATCAGACAATGTCGAGGAGACATTTTGTTGTGTCATGGGTTTCCGTTTTTTTTACCGACGTTTTTCTTCTCTGTTTATTTCTTGATAGGTATTTCCATGTGATCCGATATAAACTTCTCTATAAGGATAACAAATAGCATCAAAACCCCTTATTTTACTCGCGATAAGCGGATAATGGTCTGTTTGTCAGTGTTTTTTCTTACGTGAGGTCTCGCGTGTAATTAACATTTGTTACGCCAATCCATAATCTGTAAAATGATGTACACAATAATTTGCGCGAGTCAGAAAACTGATTTCTGATGATCTTTTAGTAAAAAAAGAGATTTGACTTTCGAGCCACGTTGTTCGGCAATTTAAAAGATCGACCAATAAAAAATATTCGGAAAGTTGAAAAGTCAAGGACTCAATTATTTTCATTGCTACCTCTCGATTGCATCACGAGATGATCAATACCTTTCTTTTAGTCAACTATATTGACCAATTATCAGCATAAATTTGTCTGCAATCTGTTGATTGATGCATAATTTGCAGATTTCAACATTACAGGGATAAGGGTAAAAGCTATTCGTTATCCATTGTGTAACGGGTACTGGGCAAGTGATAAAGAATGACGCATTTCAATTGGTTGTTAGTTTCCCAGGTAGCCACGCCTACCTCTTCGACTACCCAACTTTAGAGATTACCTAAACATGTGAGAATTTTCTGCCTCGCTAAACATCTTGTAAACAATCAAATGATAAACTAATCAAACCCGACATCGTAAATTACAAGTTATATACGATCCCTGATTAAGCTGAGCAGCTGGTTTTGGACACATGTCCTAAAAAAACTTGTCGTCCGGTGGAATCCTTTGTCAGGATTTTTTGTCGTCCGCGGGGAAAAGTTGTCATCTCAGACGACAGTATTGGCGTTTCCGAGAACTCTGATTATTATATAGCTTACTGAGTTAAGAGCCAATGTCCTGTCACATCACCATCTATATCAGCTTTATATTTCACTTTCTTGCACTCATCAACTGCTTGGTCAATGGCTGTCTCCTGTATAGATAGAAAAGACATTTAACCCATTGCCACACAATCCCTACTTTTGACGACCCTAACAAAGAAGCCTTTGGAAAACATTGTGGGAAAAGGAGAAAATGCTGGTAACCAGCATTTTCTCCTTTTCACACAATTTTGTCTACCCTTCACAAAACAAATGTCAAATTTTCAGTCATTTTTTTTCTGTCGTCTGCAAATGTTCGCTTTGGACAAGCCTTAAATTTTGTTGTTTTTTAATGAGTTGAAACACTGATTTTTTCACTATAAGTGCAAAATATCATCAACAGACTTTTGCATGTTCAAAGCATATTAACTCTTTACCACACAATCCCGACTTTTAACGACCCTGAGAAAGAAAGCTTTTGAAAACATTGTAGGAAAAGGAGAAAATGCTGGTTACCAGCATTTCCTCCTTTTCCCACAATGTTTTCTACCCTTCCCAAATCAAATTTCAACTTTTGATTCACATTCATTTTGTCGTCTGCAAAATGCTTTCAATTTGGATTAGTCCAAAATTTTGTCGTTTGGTAAAGAGTTAAGCCATCAAATTGTTTGTTTTTCATTTAACAGTTTTCAATAGAAATTTCAACCATTGCAGTGAAGCTTTTAAAACTTGGGAGGGATAGAAAACAAAGCAAGTGCCATCTAATGAATATTTACCTTATAAGAAAAGAATTTTTCAGACTGCTTCGCAGATTTCACAACTCCAGCTCTCAAAGACGTCCGACTTGAAGTACTGCGCACTGACTGTCGTCCGATCGTAGATCCTGGTCGATCTCGAGTCAAACCTGGTCCCCGAAATTCGACATCTGGATCGACCTCGTCTTTCTTTTCTTCGTTTTCATTTATTTCTAATGTAGCTCCGACAAAATGGCCTTCTTGAACGGTCTTGTCATCCTCAAGTGCTTGATTATTCACGTTAGTTTTCATTTCTACGACGGTTTCGTCTCCTTGTGCCGCCATCTTGGAGACCGGAAGTATACATGTATTACCTCCCTTGTAAGTTATAGCCTGTATCTTGAAAACGGCTACCCATTCCTTCCATGTTTCGTTTTCACAAAATAAACTTTTCGGTAGCAAATGTAAACACTTAAAAGATAAAGAAATCTGTTAAGATTTACAATTTCATGATTAGTCATCATTTGCAGCTTTCAAACTGCAGAAGAATTGCATTTCATATCATTTTCCTCGTAAAAGTGAGGAAAGGAGGTCACAAATCCTGTAAATTTATATGCAAACGAACATTAAACGAGAGAAAATGGTTGCAATAGCAAAAAAATGGTTTTTCATCACAATGTGTACATGTAAAATCACAAATAATACTCCTTAAGTGTTTCAGGAGTCAAAATATACGATTCATACTATTATAGTGAAACAGGCTATGCAAAAATCAATTTACTTCCGCATTTCTGGGGAGCGTTGTCTCCTCGTTTATAGATTTCGAAATACCAACTAATCGTCATATGACTAAAACAAATTATTTATTTGACTGCAACACACGAAAGAGGGGCATTCGGACGTTTGCATACAGTGATGTCTCGGATCAACCTGTATTTCAACAGTATTGCGCAAAACAGAAAAGTACATGAAAACGGAAAGTGTCGTTTCGGATTAGCCTGCATGCACTCCGCAGTCCGATCTGAGACGACACTTTATGCAAATGTCTGAATGCCCCTTTCGCGTGCTGCAGGTCACTTAACCATTGATTTTTATCTATCTGGCACTGTTTTGTAGATTTTCATAGGCGGGGCTGGGTTCAAAAGAAATTTGACATTCTAACGTTATAATGTAAAATTTGATAGAATACGAAAGAAAATACCCCCTATATATAAAGAAACAAGTGTTTTTAGTCGCCGCGCAGAAGCGCGCGACTATATTTTTAATAGTTTTTCGAGTTAGGACATGGATAGTGGGAATTTCGTTTTTATAGAGGTGTTAGGTTAACAAGGGATCTTTCTAACGTTACTTCGCCTTAAACTGGCTTTTTAATTCATTCTTAAACTACGAAATTGCAATACGATACTATTTTTGTTCTATTAATACTTACAACATCAAAAAACCGCCTAATTATTTCTTTTATTGTCGCTATTCGTGAGAAATGGACTCGTCCACATAAATGCCTTGTTTCCATTGGTCAAGGCTGTACAGGTTTCCAGTCATTTCGTACCTTATTAATTTCGTACCTAGGTCATTTCGTACGATTTTGGTCATTTCGTACCTACTTATACTTTCAATTTTGGTCATTTCGTACCCAGTTGGTCGTTTCGTACAACCTTCGTACACAGGTTTAATAATCATTTTGATTATTTTGTAGATAGTTTTTCCTACTATTTGTGTGTTTTTTATTGAATGACCACTGCTAAAATTGTGCATTGCTGAAATTGTGCTAAATTCCGCCGAAGAACTGGTATGATGGTTATGATTGTATCTGACCATTATTGGTTACTTATTTCTAAGTTTAGTTTTTACAACAAAGATAGTTTAGAACTCCTTTGTTTATTTCTCAACGAGCTCTGCATAAATTTAATTTGTGGAAAAAATCTGGAGAGAGGCCACTTTTTCGCTGTGTTGTTCATAATGATAAAGCGCGATGCAAAACCATGATTCTTTATGAACACTGTTCACCAAACACTATAGTCTTAGACTTGTTTAAATTGAAAGCATGCCTTGCAAACTTACGTCCTCTTGAATCATACTTTCCTAGGACAGCAACATTTTAGTAACTTAGCCCTGCTTTCACCACTTTCCCAAACAAACACGGGTTATCACATGTGTGCTATCAAATTCTTTTGTCAAAACATGTTGGATAAGGAGAAATTGCTCGTTATAAGCAATTTCTTCTTTATTAAATACTTTTTCCCTACTACTAGCGAATTTTCCACCATTTTTGCAGCTTTTTAAATTGTCATCTGCCAACTCTTTGAATTTGGAAGAGTCTGATATTTGTCGTTTGGAAAAGAGCTAAGAGAGCGCTGTGCTAGGGTATTAGATACTGTAACAGAAGACAAGTTTTGATATAGGTTACTATTCACATAATTTCATAATGTGTTAAAAAATCTGCTGATGAAAACTGACATTTACTTACTTGCCCTGGCTTTCTTGAAGCATTAAACAAATTTTTTTGCGGCGACTTTGATG
Source organism: Tridacna crocea (assembly GCA_943736015.1). NCBI lineage: Eukaryota > Metazoa > Mollusca > Bivalvia > Cardiida > Cardiidae > Tridacna > Tridacna crocea. The sequence continues at coordinate 4,271,455 of OX031072.1, read as the reverse complement.
CTTTGCATCAACTTTTTCTTGTCTTTATATGGGAGTATTTTTTTTACATATTTTATCATATATTTCTTTTTAATAGAATGTCAAATTCCTGTGATCTAAGCAGACCATACAATATTTAGATCTAACTCGACATCTGTTCAAAGTTTTTTTTTTTCAGACGACAGCCTAGATGCGGCTCATTTGATGGGATTCACCAAAAAAAAGTTTACCCTTTCCCAAACAATCCCTGGTTTTTACGACCCTGAGATAGAAGGCTTTTGAAAACATTGTGGGAAAAGTCGAAAATGCTGATAACCAGCATTTTCTCCTTTTCCCACAATGTTTTCTACCCTGCGGGCAACAAATTTCAATTTTAGAGTTGCGTTTAGTTTGTCGTCTGCAAGTGCTTTCAATTTGGACCAGTCTATAATTTTGTCGTTTGGTAAAGAGTTAAATCATTATGATCTGTGTTTTCCAATAGGCCTACCTTCTTCCTCAGAGCAGTGATCGTATATAGACATAGATCTATACAGTGTATATAAGATTCCTGCTCAGAAGCTGCACATTGCGATCGTCTTAACTCATTACCAAACGACAATATTTCAGGCTTGTCCAAATCGAAAGCATTTGCAGACGACAAAATAAAAGTGACTGAAAATTGGAAATTTGTTTTGTGAAGTGTAGAATACATTGTGGGAAAAGGAGAAAATGCTGGTTACCAGCATTTTCTCCTTTTCTCACAATGTTTTCTACAGGCTTCTTTCTCAGGTTGGTCAAAAGATGGGACTGTGTGGTAATGGATTAAATGATATTTAGATCTTTGTCAATTCGCCGTTCACAAAAATTATATGTACAGCTAGATCCAATAAAAAGAATGCTCATTTCAAATACCCTGTCTCAACTGCGCCCCCCCCTTCCCACTTTCTCAACGTAAATCGAGGAAACATTGCTTTTCTTACGAGCAAAGTCCATAACAAAGAAACAAACGAATGCGTAGATCTAGCTTAAACACAAACCGCATCTGGCGGAATTCGAAATCTTGAAGGGACAAATATCCGCGTTTTTCGATGATAAAAAGACCAATAACCATAACTACTGAGCCAGAGATATCTTTCTGACGCAGTTGTCAGGTGTTGTATTTAAGGTAAGACGTGTGTAATACACTTCCGATGAAAATTCCAATTGGTTGAACATAAGGATGAATAAGGATTTATGCAGAAATAATATTTTTGCACATTTCTAAAGGATCAGAAATTCCGTTTATATCTATCTTGAAATTATTTTTGATACTTTTGTTAGTTTCTGAAAAGGGAGGTAATTATTATCTCTTTTTGAATTGAGAATATAGTGGTTTTAGATTTATACATGATAATTCAAAGAAGAAAAAAATGGAAAAAAATGAATGGGTGAAAGTAGTTCAATAATAGATATACTCATTTTTAATTATAGGTATTTTTGCAGGATGATATTTTAGTGGAAATAGCTGTTTTCCATTACACAGGTCTTACATTAAATCGGGACGAAGCTATGCACGAAGGAGTAGTCTCCCGTTACACTTTTCTATTACATGATCGTGGGCAGGGAGAGTAAAAGCCTACTACCCCCGCCATTTGCCCAACACCTGAGGAGACGAAGGTTCCCCTGCCTGTTTTCCGTCCTTCCAAGAAAAATACATAGATCTAGAACTATATCATTTTTCACCTGTGCAAATTGGTCAAGACATGATACACCCCCCCTTTTTTTTTTCCCCAACTTTTCTTTGCCCTAAGATCTAGTCTTTTTTTTTTTCTCAGAAATGCGATCATAATTCCGTTATCTAGAACTACAAAGAATGAGATCTATGCTGACAAAACTGTATGTTGGGGATTTTTTATTCTTTTTGTTTATTGAGCTACGTACGTCCCAATCTACGAGGAAATCTTCCTGGTTCCAACATCACGTGAGAGTATGTTAAGGCTAACACGACAAGAGCAAGGATGTTAACCTAGCGATAATTCCACTTCCATGAGGTACCGGAACTTACTCGTATATTTAGTGTATTCATACACAAATTAAATCAGTTTGCGACGTCAATTTTAATGTCAGAGCGTGTTGATCTAATTAGTGAAGTAAATATTTATCAATGAATAATAAGTGTATGATTTTACAGCCATCTTAATAAGGCACACGTGTGGCCTTCTTACACCGTTTAACCCTTCTCCTGCTAAACAAATGAAAAGAAACTTTTCAGTCGCTAGACAAATTTAATCCATTTTTTGCTACTTAATGGGTATTTTTTTAGAGAAAATCTGTTCCAATCGAACAGTGTAGATTAAGATCAGACTGCACGTTCTGTGCAGTCTGATCTTAATCTACACTGTCCGCCAAGGGTCCTTGAGTCGGGCTTAGGAGCTTAAAGGTTAAGACATAACAGATTCCACCAGTCTGCTAGCTATCGTATGTCACGGGAGGGCCCTCCAAGGGGAATTCTCAAACTCCAGAATATCAATAAAAGTCAGGAAAACATCAAGTTCCCACGCAATCAAATAAACGCTTTGTTACACATACCAGCAAGAACAAAGTAAACTTCTGTTAGAAAAATTGCGTGACTGTCAACAATCAAACGTAAAGCAAACAACAATAAGATACTTTCATCTATGGAATAGAGTTCCCCTGTTTACCCCGTCATGATTCACTCATAAATCGATAAAGAGTTTCTGCAGCTGAAAACAAACAGTGTCTATGAATGTGTAAAGGAATTTTGTGCGCTTTGTTTGTATAAAATGTCTGTGAAACTTTATATGACGTCGATAACTACCAGTAAAGCGGTAAGCGTATTATTGATCATTGTTTTTTTTTTTTCGTTCAAGAACTTCCAAAGATTTTCTCATAAACCTAGTCGATATAGTTCTTTCTTTACACGCATCTCGTGACTAACATGTAGTTCTACACTTTCTAACATGGAACTGATAAGCGTTTTAGGCTTTCCTTCCATTTTATACACATATGTATTGCTCTTTATATTTCTGTGTGTGTTATACTTTTTCTTGAATTCTTTAAATCAACCATTGCATAATTCATTTGTGTGGCCTGTGTAGGAAAAGCTTGCATCAAGATCGGGATGCAGAACTTGCTGTCTGATCTTTAAATTATAACCTCCAAACGCTGACAGAATCCTAGATCTAGTCATGTGTTGACAAAGAATATTAAATTTATGGGTAATAAGGTATTTTCTTCTATCGAAATTAGAGACACAGATCTATCTACTATCCAAAAAATTTGTAACCAACTGAGATCTAGATCTTCCTAGATCTATTTGAACAAATTTCAGCTCACATGCAATGATCCTTGCAGAAAATATACAGAGCTCCTGATAGAGGGAGTGATTGTGTTTCAAAATTGAAAATGTTAATTATTGTCCACTAAACCCCATGTTGTGGGTACTCATTAGAATTGTCTCATTGAGACGATTCTAATGAGTACCCACAACATATGGATTGGAAGAGAAATAGTGAATTTAGAATACCATCTCTCCCTCTTATCGAGAGCTCTGAAAATGGATACATTTTGTATCGTCAACCCACCTTTTGCTAGGATATTTCACTGTATAGCAGACTGTAGCTCACATATCAGACTTCACTTTATGTGTTCTCTGATCTTCATCTACAGCGTCCGCAGAAAGCAACATGTTCTTTACCACACAGCTCCGATTTTTAACCTTGAACCTTGAGAAGGAAAGCCGTGGAAAACATTGTGGGAAGAGGAGAAAATGCTGATTACCAGCATTTCCTCCTTATCTAACATTATTTTCAATCCTATCAGAGACAAGTTCCATAATGTGAGCCACACGATTCGTAGTTCGCAAATGCTTTCGGTCTGGATAAATAAGAAAATTTGTCGTGTGGTCGAGAGTTAACTCATTACCAAACGACAATATTTTAGGCTTGTCCAAATCAAAAGCATTTGCAGACGACAAAATAAAAGTGACTGAAAATTTGAAATTTGTATTGTGAAGGGTAGAAAACATTGTGGGAAAAGGAGAAAATGCTGGTTACCAGCATTTTCTCCTTTTCCTACAATATTTTCAACAGGCCTGTTTACCAAACGACAAAATTTTAGGTTTGTCCAAATCGAAAGCATTTGCAGACGAAAAGATAAAAGTGACTGATTCTTTTTTTGTGGAGGGTAGAAAACATTGTGGGAAAGGGAGAAAATACTGGTTACCATTTCATAATGAGCAAAACTTAGCCCTTTACAACACAGTCCCGGTGTTTAACCATTTACCAAACATTCCATGGTTTTTACGGCCCAGAGGAAGAAGCATTCTGAAAACATTGTGGGACTGAAAGGAGGAAATGCTGGCAGCATTTTCTCCTTTTCCCACAACGCTTTCTTCTCTTCTGAAGTAAAATTTCAATTTTTGAGCCATGTTTATATTGTTGTCTGCAAATGCTTTCCCTTTGGACAAGTCTAAAATTTTGTCGTTAGCTAAAGAGTTAATGAGCCTGAAGAACAGACTCTTTAACCCTTTCCCAAACAATCCCTGGTTTTTACGGGTCTGGAATAGTAGCCTTTTGAAAACACTGTGGGAAAAGAAGAAAATGCTGGTAACCAGCATTTTCTTCTTTTCCCACAATGTTTTCTACCCTGTCATAGATAGAAATCATCTTTTCAGCAAGAGTTGAATTGCCGTCTGCAAATGCTTTCAATTTGGTCTAGTCCAAAAGTTTATCGTTTGGGAAAGGGTTAACCCTTTACCAAACGAAAATAAAATAAGCCTTGTCCAAATTGAAAGCATTTGCAGACGACAATTTCAATATGGCTCAAACAGTACAATCATTTTTCGATGGAGTAGAAAAAAAATTGGGAAAGGAGAAAATGCTGGTTACCAGCATTTTCTCCTTTTCCCAAAATGTTTTCAAAGGGCCTCTTTCCCAGGGTTGTTAAAAGTCGTCATTGTGTGGTTAGGGGAGACCGGGGCTAAATGATACACGGGGCAATCTGTTACAGGAGAGATTGTTCAATGATGACGCGTTTGATGAGGTCAAAACTGCTATGACGTAAAAGCGCAATGATTTTTACTTACTTTGTGGAACAGACCGAAGAAGAATTATAAAACCGTAACAAACTAGAGTAGAAAAACACAAAATCTGGCTCGAAAGTAAATTTTGACTGATGTATGAAAAATTCGATTTGTATAGTAACCCGTTAAGATATTTTTGATATCTTTACATGTTATTGTATAGAAATGATTTGTAGTTCATTCAATGTAAAGATTTTATTCACTACCTTCACGTTTAAAATTTGGGATTTAGACAAAGTCCAAAAACGTGTTTGGGGCAAAATGTTACAAAGAGATGGGGCATATTGTTACACTGTAACAGTTTACCCCGTCAATTATTTCATATTGTGCATCGTTTTAGCTCGGCCGTGTACACCAAGATATTGTCATAACCCTGCCTCCGTCGTCGTCGTCAATGTCGTTGTCGTCCTGCAATATACCCTGAAAGGCCTACTGTGTAACGTTAGAATCTCTGATAATCATTCATGAACATATTTACTCGAAAATCTGAAAGCAAGTTTACTACCAAAGTCAAACACATTATGTTCAAAATGTAGGGCCGGGTGTTCATTTTTACGGTCATTTGCAATTGTGCATCGACGTTTGGTCCCTTGATAGCTCTCAAGTGATCAAAATCGGATGACTTGAGAGCTCTCAGTTGACCAAACATCGCTATAGAATCGCAAATGACGGTACAAAACGAACTTCCGGTCCTACACTAGGATGTTATAGGTAACACTAGGGGAATTTTTGTATGATTTATACCCCTTTTCGCCTTACAATTTAAAGCACTGGCATCTGTGCATTGCAACTGCATGTGAATCTCTTATTTAGATTTTAGACCCATTACAGATTAAAGCAGTCATTGCTTGTCCAATAGAATTTCATTGCAATTACTGTTGAAAAAAAAAAAAAAAACATTAAGGGCTATTCTCATTTTCCTAGACTACAAACTTTTAACAAGTATGTAGCCTAGGTCAATAATTAGGCTCAGATCACTGGCCGTTTTAGTAACACTACGTATATCTAATAGACTAATTTAATTCATCATTATCATTTTCATTTCAAGATGGTTTGTTACTACAAAAAAAATGTCCAAGATCAGAAATCTCGCATGAATTGACCACGAAGGGCATAGAGGATGTGATAAATTGCAGACCAATTCGAGCTGTAGCGTCCGAGTTAACTAGAGCTATCACTAAACCTGATCATACCCCCACCAGTTCCTTGTCAAAAAACTGCTTTTTGAAACAGAATGCAGAATGGTTTAGTATAATAGAAAGACCTTGGAAAAAACGCTGCACAGAGTTGCAACGTAAACCTTAAAATTTTCAGAGGCAATAATGCGAAAGTAAATCATACCAAATACATGAAAATTGCACATACACAGCTTCATATTAACAGGAAAATTATTTGAAAATTTGAATTCAGTACATGCAATACTGTGTGAGTATTGCTGCAGACAACAATAATTGCTGCAGACAGCAATAAATGTAATTAAGTAAAAATTACAAGTTCAAGAGGAGATAATTCAGCAACAAATTATAGCGGAGGCATGAAAGTAATACATCCCATCATAACATGTGCAGAAACATTATGTATAAATGTGGGTTCAGTATATGCAAAACTCTACAAGTAATGCTCTGAACAACAACAATGCAGGAAACCTTACAAGCTTAAGGGGAGATAATTCGGCAACCAATGGAAGCAAGGTCGTGAAAATTGCACATGCACAATTTCATATGTACCCAAACATTATGTGTAAATTTCAGAGCAGTATTTGAAAAACTGTAGGAAAAAAGCTCCGGACAAAATTGTGTCTGCAGACGGACGGACGGACGGACGGACGGACGGACAACCATGGCGATTCCAGTATACCCCCTCCACTTCGTTGTGGGGAGTATAAATATGAAACCCATGACGCTTTGCTGCTACGTCAAACAATCGAAAACAAAAGGTTCAGTTGAAGGGGTCTCAGTTGTTTCCATTAGGGTCATCTGGCTGTCTTTGACAAGGTCCAAGTGGTCATTCTTGTTCAGTACCCGACAAAAGCAGCAATTATTTATGGTGGTTGGTCTCCATGTGATGTACGCCTACTAGCTTATGAGTGTGCAAGTGCCTTTAAGATCAAGATGCCATTGAAGCAGTTCATGTAACATTTTGCCCCGCTCCTTGTAACACATTGCCCCAAGCGTGGGGCAAACTGTTACAGAAAATTCTGATGGAAAAAATCAATTTTCTGAGGAACCTGTTCAAAGTTTGTTCGCATATAAGTGTTCATATTTTACCTCTGTTGATAAGGTTTGTTTCAAAATAAGAATTGTTTGGATGTACGGATATTTGAATTTTTTATCCAAGAAAAACGAAAAATTGTAACAAATAGCCCCGGTCTCCCCTAAGGTTTAAGACATTGTTTGACCGGTAGAAAATGCTGGCAACCATTAACCACCATTTTTTCCCATAATGCTCTCCATCCTTTCGAAATGAAAATTCCTATCTGATGAGCCACGCTGAATTTGTGGTCTGCAAATTTTGTCAATTCTAAAATTTTGCCATCTAGTAAAGAGATGCATATGATTATACTCCAACGATATATATAAATCTAAAATTCCCTTATTCGGTAAATGACAAGCCGTAAGATTCAATGTGAAAACTTAATTGTTATTGTAAGTCTATTTCCTCATTGTGACGCCGTATGAACAGCGGCACTGTATTTTTATTCGGTTTTGAAAAGTACATACGGAGGCAGCCATATTGCTTACTCGGCTTCAAGTCATTTCGTAATTAGGCCATTTCGTACCTAGGCATTTCGTACAATTTTGGTCATTTCGTTCCCACGTACCCACGTAACCGAGGAATGGCTATGATTGTGACTTACCATTACTTGTTCCCTATTTTTTTTTAAGTTTTAAGTTGCAGTCTAAGGATTGTTTAGGACTTCTCAGTTCATTTCTTACCGTGTTTTGCAAAATTTTACTTTTGAAATGCTGTAATGTGCCTTATTTTAGTAACAACGGACTTGCGGCGCCATTGATGTTATACATCAATATTTTATTGTTTCTATTACGTTCAAATCCAGATATTCAACAAACAAAACCGGATCAAACAAGTGCTAGATGCGAAAGGTATACAATATGAAGAAATAGACTTGTGTAGTAACCAGGATGGGCGTGAACAAATGAGAGAAAAGGCGGGCAATCCAAGTCTCCTCCCTCCTGCATTATTCAATGGTGATACATTCTGTGGGGTAAGAACATAGTAATCATTATATTTACCTGTCAAGCCTTTGTTTTAAAGACTTTACAGAAAATTTTGGCTTGAATTTTTACAAACCTGTCAAAGTCAAATGCTGTAATTTGAACCATGCTTCATATTGTTGTCTGCGCTAGCTTTGACTTTGGACAAGTTTAAAACTTCCTTGATTGGTAAATAGTTTTAAGACTTAACTCTTTAACAAACAGACAAAATTTTAGACTGGTCCAAATTGAAAGAATTTGCAGACGACAAAATAAATGTGACTGAAAAATTGAAATTTGTTTTGGGAAGGGAAGGGAAGAAAACATTGTGGAAAAAGGAGAAAATGCTGGTAACCAGCATTTTCTCCTTTTCCTACAATATTTTCAGAAGGCTTCTAAGTAAGGGTCGTGAAAACCAGGGATTGTTTGGGAAAGGGTTAATCTATGGTGCAGTATGTCTACGCCAAAGTTTGATGAACTACCGTATTATTGCTCTTTAGACATGTTGGGGCGCTGAATAAAAACATCAGCGCACAGTCGTTCGAATACATGGAATAATCGCGACTCTGAGATTTTTTTTTTTTTTTTTGTTACAGATATGTCAGCAAACGGTGATCAAAGATCAGACTGCACCTGTTTTCTGCGGTCTGATCTTTGATCTACACTGATTGCAAAGACCACTTAGGTTGTGAAAAGCGGTATAGGGGTTAAATAATTTATTTCGCACCGTCCGCTGCTGAAGACCCTAACTACTTTGTACTATAATTTTATTCTCGACTTTATCATTTCTCTGTACTCGTATAACTTTCTTGTCGACTTTATCATTTCTCTGTACTCGTATAACTTTCTTGTCGACTTTATATCATTTCTCTGTACTCGTATAACTTTCTTGTCGACTTTATATCATTTCTCTGTACTCGCATAACTTTCTTGTCGACTTTATCATTTCTCTGTACTCGTATAACTTTCTTGTCGACTTTATATCATTTCTCTGTACTCGTATAACTTTCTTGTCGACTTTATATCATTTCTCTGTACTCGTATAACTTTCTTGTCGACTTTATATCATTTCTCTGTACTCGCATAACTTTCTTGTCGACTTTATATCATTTCTCTGTACTCGCATAACTTTCTTGTCGACTTTATCATTTCTCTGTACTCGCATAACTTTCATGTCGACTTTATCATTTCTCTGTACTCGTATAACTTTCATGTCGACTTTATCATTTCAGTGTTATGAAGCATTCATGGATGCTGTAGAAGATGGCGCATTAAAAGGTTTTTTGAAGATACAATGACTCAACTATATGAATGCTCTTTCAGTGTAAGTTTTAATGCCTCGGCTGCCATGTGTGACTCAAGGACTTCTTGCAGCCAGTGTAGACTAAGATCAGACTGCACAGAACGTGCAGTCTGATCTTGGATCTACACTGTCCGTTTAGGAGATATTTTTCTTCATATCAAAGGAATTTCTGGTAGGTTAAAAATGTGCAATAGTATTATATCTGTATCAGTCCGTATACATAAGCTATCAAGTTTTTTTCTCACGCTGCTCTATAAGTGTTACTGGTCTACTACCTTAAATGGGACAAAATGCTGCCTAAAACTCTTTACCACACAAGTCCGACTTTTAACGACCATGAGAAAGAAGCCTTTTGAAAACACTGTGGGAAAAGGAGAAAATGCTGGTTACCAGCATTTCCTCCTTTTTCCCAAAGTGTTTTCTACCCTTCCCAAACCAAATTTCAATTTTTCAGTTTACTTTATTTTGTCGTCTGCAAATGCTTTTATTTTGTACCAGTCTAAAATTTTCTCGTTTGGTAAACAGTTAAAGGCATTTTCTCTTTTTCCCACAAGTTTATTACCCTTTTAAAGCCAAAAAGCATAATAAAGTATAAGTTGACGGTAAAAATTACTTTTATTTCTTACGTTCATATTGACAATACGCTGGAACATTCGTTTAACTCTTTACCAAACGAGAAAATTTTAGACTGGTCCAAATTGAAAGCATTTGCAGACGACAAAATAAAGGTGACGGAAAAATTAAAATTGGTTCTGGGAAGGGTAGAAAACACTATGGGAAAAGGAGAAAATGCTGGTAACCAGCATTTTCTCCTTTTCCCACAGTGTTTTCAAAAGGCTTCTTTCTCAGGGGTGTCAAAAGTAGGGATTGTGTGGTAATGGGTTAATGAATCGACCATACTTAAATCTCATGCACAAAGCAATTATCCGATCTCATGTTGGTAAAATGTTCAAATGTTCAGCTGTATGGCTTTTGCCAAAGATGTCTCATGAAGTGAAAAGTTCAATTATGACAAATAAACACTTTACATTATCTGTTTTCCACTAGGTTTGGTGCTTCATGTTCAAAGAACGACCAAAGTGTTCGAGTCTGTGACAGGCTGACATAGAATACAGATATATGAACAATGCCTAAATATGTGTTTGTAAAATTTTGTGTTGATGGTTCGTTTGATTTTGCTTTTACTTGAGGTACAGGAGAGAGAGAGAGAGAGAGATAGAGAGATAGAGAGAGAGAGAGATAGATAGAGAGAGAGAGGGAGAGAGAGAGAGAGAGAGAGAGACTTGCTCGTATTGTTCCCAACAGCCAAAGATATTTCATCTACTTAACTCATTACCAAACGGCAATATTTTAGACAAGTCCAAATTGGAAGCATTTGCAGACGACAAATTAAATATGAATCAAAAATTGAAATTTGACTTGGGAAGGATAGAAAACATTGTGGGAAAAGGGGAAAATGCTGGTTACCAGCATTTTCTCCTTTTCCCACAATATTTTCTAAAGGCTTCTTTTTCAGGGTCGTCATAAGTAGGTGGTAATGGGCTAATAGATGTTCACTTTTAGCGCAACATATATAAGCTCAACCCCTCTATACGACTGAAAATGCAACTTATTTGAATCTTGGACAGATCGTTATCTTAAATGCTTGCCTAAACGTGCGGACTGTATAGATCCAAGATCAGACTGCACATTCTAAGCAGTCTGATCTTGATCTGTATTGTCCGCAAATGCTTAATATTTCGCCTATGACGCTGAAGGACTGAACGTATTCTGTAGAATGCAAATATCTGTAAAGAAACTCTTTTACACTGAAAAAAAGGAGATATTTTTAAGTGTAAGAGCGCCTGAGGTACGAAATGTTAGAATGTACCCATACCTTATATGTGTTCAAGACTGCTTTTTAACTCTTTACCAAGCAACAAAATTTCAGACTAGTCCAAACTGAAAGTACTTGCAGACGACAAAATAAATGTGAATCAAAAACAGAAATTTGATTTGGAAAGGGTAGAAAAAATTGTGGGAAAAGGAGAAAATGCTGGTTACCAGCATTTTCTCCTTTTTCCCACAATGTTTTCATAAGGCTTCTTTCTTAGGGCCGTACAAACCAGGGATTGTTTGGTAAAGGGTTAAATGTCAAATGACATTTATTTCGCATATAAGGCGACGCAGAAAAGAAAAGAAAAACAAAGAACTTTATGCTTTCACATATTAGATGTATGCCAGCAAATTGCCTTTGTAAAATTTGTACCTCACAAAAAAGTTGTCAGTATTGCCTTTCTTTCTTTTTTAGCTATTTTATCATACAATCCTCGGAAAGCGATTGGCTGAGCCAGGGATTTAACCCAAGATCCTCTGTTCTAAGGTCCTGCACGCTACCGACTGAGCTACCGAGGCTCAGCCCTATGAAGAGAGAGAGAGAGAGTAAAAAAGGAACACATTACGGGATAAAATGGAAAAGTTTGGGTTGCCAACATTTTTTTTCCTTTTTCCACAATGTTTTCAAAAAGCTTTCTTTCTCAGTTCGGTGTTGTTAAAAGTTGGCATTGCGCAGTAAAGGGTTAAATCATAAATTGTGCATGTGATATCATTATTATGATACACGTGTTCTTTTTTTCGGCGCAACTTAATGGACAGGCTTTTGACCTACTTTTCGGCACTGATAACAATTGAATAAATAGAAATTTGTGATTGGTCAGAAACGTCGATATGTTTATTTTAAGGGTCCCTGTCTATTTGCGGGCAAATTTACGCGGTCTATTTGCTTTTTCTTTTAACGATATTTCTTGTTTTTATATACCCTTTATCAATTCCCATGTACATGTATATCGTTTAATCCATTCTTTTAACGAAATGTTATGTCATTTGTAAATAAAATTACTGAAATACTCGGGAGTTGCTATTCTTATACAGTTCATTGTGGCGCCGCATGAGAAGCGGCAATATATTTTTTTTTTCGCTTTTGAAAAGTAGATCTACCTATGGAGGCAGCCATATCGTTTACTCGGCTTCCAGTCATTTCGTACTAAGACCATTTCGTACCTAGGCCATTTCGTACAAATTGGTCACTTCGTACCCACCTATACTTTTTAGTACTAACTTTGATCATTTCATACCAACTTTGGTCATTTCATACCAGTTTTTAAAATCAATTTGGTAATGTAGAACCTAGTTTAACGATTATTTTCTTGTGATGTTTGCCGAATGTCAACTGCTTTTGTGCATAGCTCCGACTGAACTTTTGTTAAATTTCGCCAAAGAATGGCTATGACTGTGTCTTACCATTATTGCCTCTTTCTTTTTTAAGCTTTCAGTTAGATTCTATGGACTGTTTAGGGCTTCAATTTCTCACTGGTTTCTGCATAAATTCACTATGAACAATTTGAAATGCTGCCATGTGCCTTTTTTTCAGAAACAACTGATTTGCGGCGCCGTTGATGTTATGCATCAAAATTTTCTTGTAGAATCATTTTTCCGAAATGATCTGAGTGAATGAAAACAGCAGTAATTGCCTTTCAGCAGCACGGGTATTTTTGGTCATACATTATGTAAAGGTGTTTGATACATCTGCAAAAGGTATCGAACCACGTCAGCCTGCGCGGATTGCGCAGGATGACGTGGTTCGATACCTTTTGCTATATGAAAATTTTCTGTATATCAAATGACCATTGCACCTCGGGAATCTGTCCGTTGTTAGACAAACACTGGATTCTGTGGATCCATAGTTACATGTATGTTATGACTTGGTTGGTATCATACATCATGGAAATGCACTTAACAACTTCTTGCTTTAGTATAACTCATTTCTTTTCACCAAGATCTCATTATTTCCCGCTAGATGGCATTCTACAAACACACATTGTCACGGAAGACCACACCATCATGCATTGCTCTGTCCCGATTTAAATACAATACCTAACTACTGCGTTGGGGAGATATCTCTTTGGCTCAGTGGTTATGGAATTTGTGTTTTAATCCCCGAAAAACGAGGATGTTTGTCCCTTCAAGGGTTCGAATCCCACCAGATGTGGTTTGTATTTGGGCTATGCATTCATTTGTTTCTTTGTTACGGACCTTGCTTTTAAGAACACCTATCTAATTCTGACATCCTGGGTACAGAACCGGACTACTTTTCTACGCGACAACCGTTACTTTGAATTTCAAACTAAAATAAATGTTTGCTCAATAAAACGCTACCTCGTGCGACTCATTCAGCCACAGCTGTATCATCAGTATTTTAGGGAAATTTGGAGCTAAGAAAGGCCCGATTTCCGTATTGATAAAAGCCATTTTCTCCATTGCTACTTAATAGCGCGTATTACTACACTCCCCCAAATATTGCGGGGTGGGGGGTGGGAAAGGGAGTGGTGCGCCATATTAGACATACATGTATCGAATCTTCGAAAAATATGACATGCGCAGACAACGCCAGAGATCTAGGTCAACTCGACCATGTCCTCTCACTAAAATTCGTGTTGTCGGTACTCGTTAGAATTGTCGAGTAACCAAAGCATGCTGCTTAGCTTAATCCTACTTATTCATTAACTCTTTACCAAACTGCCAGATCAGTATCACATACAGAAACTAGTATTTTCTGTAATAATCCATGTATGCTTGTAGCTAAGGTGCACCCCGCCGTCCCCTTTATTGTTAACTATTTGCAAAGTGCTGTTAAACCCTTTCCAAAAACAAAAAAATTTTAGACTGGTCCAAAGTCAAAGCAGTTGCAGATGACAAAATAAACACAAGTCAAAAATTAAAATTTGTTTCCAGTAGGGTAGAAAACATTGCGGGAAAAGGAGAAAATGCTGGCTACCAGCATTTTCTCCTTTTTCCATAGCGTTTTCAAAAGCCTTCTTTTTCAGGGCAGTAAAAATCAGGGACTGTTTGGTAAAGGGTTAAGTTAGCAGTAAAAACAAAAGGTTAAACTCTCACAATTTCAAGCACATAAGTTGGGCTCCTTAAAGCTCCAGATAGAGGGAGTAATTTTGATTTCAAAATTGAAAATATTAGTAATTCTCCAATAGACCCTATGTTGTGGGTACTCATTAGAATCGTCTCCTCAAGACGATTCTAATGAGTACCCACAACATAGGATTTTGAAGAGGAACAATGACTTTAGAATACCATCACTCTTATCCAGTGGTCTAGACTCCTAATTATTTAAATCTCTAACAAATAAAACTTGTAAGACCTGTCAAAACTGACGAAAATGATGATTGTGTCTCAAACACTGAAATTCAACTGTGAAACAGTTCTAAACATTGCGGGAAAATGTGCTGCACTTTATTGTCTCTTGTAAATATTGACAAAGCTAAAATTTTGTCACACGGTTCACCTTTAACTACACCATTCCAACCTTTAACAACCCTTGAAAAAAGAGGCCTTTTTGAAAACATTGTTGATGATAAAAGGAGTGAATCGTCGGTTTACATCGAAAACCTCGTAACTACAGCTTGTTACAACCTGTAGTTACGAGGTTTTTGAAGTAAACCGACGAAATGCCGTCACATTTTTTTGTTGTCTGATAATACTTTCAATTTTGACTGGTCTAAAATCTTCTCCTTTAACTACTTTGGTACAGACAGCTTTGGAAGCGCGACCAAATTTGCAAGCGAAGAAATAAATATAGCTTTAATGATGATTTTTGTCTCTGACAGGGGTGAAAATAATAGTAAAAAATGCTGGTGACCACTGTTTTCTCCTATTCCCACAATGCTTTCAAAAGGCTTCTTTCTCAGTGGTGTTTAAAGTCATCATTGTGTGGTAGAGGGTTAAAATTCAGGACAATGTAAGTGCAATACCATGGTCTTTCAACGTGTGTGTGTGTGCGAAATGGCAAGCCGACCTGTTCTACGAGTTGAAGCCGATATTTTCGGAGCCGGAAGACCAACACAACCATTAACAAACTACCAAATTTTAGACTGGTCCAAATTGAAAGCATTTGCAGACGACAGAATTAATGTGACTCAAAAATTGAAATTTGTTCTGGAAGGGTAGAAAACACTGCGGGAAAAGGAGAAAATGCTGGTTACCAGCATTTTCTCCTTTTCCCACGATGTTTTCAAAAGCCTTCTTTTTCAGGTCCGTGAAACCAGGGATAGTTTGGGAAAGGGTTAAGGCTCGTGTCCTGCTCATGTCTATGGAGGAAATGGGGGGGATAGCTGTATAGTGCACACTTTGTAAGAAACCTTATTTATTGTTGTTTCTGTTTTCAAAGTGTTCTGCTGCAAATTTGTTTTGAAAAGTTATAGGTAAACTTGTAGACACAACACATTCTGTGCCTTTATAGCCATTACAGCAAAGACTTTAGAAAATACAGAAGGTAAATACTAGTATTTTAAATGCTGGTCACCCGCACGCTATTCTTTTCCATCAAATTCTATTCTTTTCTCTCGCTTTCAGAACAAGTTCAAACATTGAATTTTCATATGCAAATCCTAAGAATTTAGGCAAGTCGAACATTTTGTCATCAGATAAGAAGCTATTAGACTAGATAAGGAAGTTATTAGACAACTCTTACAACTTCCTCCCTTGTTAAGTCGATGGGAAATAACCGATTCAAAATTTGTAATTTCTATGCAACCTGTAAGAGTTATTTCCCTTGATTATCGGGGGGGAGGGGGGGGGGGGGGGTTGGGGGTTGGGTGTTAGTAGTGCAATTGCATTTTGTGTGTGAATCAGGAACATAATTAAAGTGAAACTGGGTTGAAAAAGTCAAGTCAAGAAAAATGAAAGTCTTACCTTGTTTCATTTTGACCAGCGGCTAAATGTAGATCAGTTCCAATTCTCTTTGTCTGCAGCAGACAACAACGGTCTTCACACTGAAAGATACAAAAGGATTATACGGAGTTTCAAAATGTTGCATTTTAATTCTAGTGTGATCTTTCAAATTCAAATGTTGGCAGTCATAACTGTCATCAGATACAAGGGAGACTACCTACCGCCTGTTTGAAAAATATGAATGTGTCTAATTTTTTTTTTTTACTGTCTGATGGAATGGCGTTTTTATAATATAAACAACTTGACCATATGTACCGATTCGAATTCGTTACAGCAAGATGAAAAATTATTGTTTATCATTCCCATAGTTTCTACTGACGTTACCATATTTATTCGTCCTCGGTTGTACGCTTGCTCTTGGCTGGCGTTTTCCTTTAAGGTGCAAAGGCATGCAAGGACCAGAGACAGGGAGAGGCAGTTCTATGTCCCGTTGACCGCATTTATGCACGCACTGTAATCGCAGTCATTTAGCACTACCGGAAGAAGTGAAAGCGAGGCTTTGGGTGGAGCCTGTCTGTTGTAGGCGTATCTTTCAAGAGAATGTGCTTACTTACAACATGAAGGAGTCGGAAATTAGCGCTTTCCTCTACAATAAGGGAGGCAACTCTGGCATTACTAATTGAAAAAAATTGTACGAGTTGTTTCCCATTGACCATTAAACGTTCACCATTGTCTTGCTAGAGCCTTACATTGTGAACAAAAGTCAGTTTTAAAAAAAAAACAAAGCAAATGCTCAGATAAAATGGACGACAAGGAGCTAGAGAAGCAAGAAAGTAAAGGAAAATTTTACAAAAGGTCTTGAAAATGTGTGGAACGAAAAATCAGTTGATATAAAATGAATGAGCGGGAAATAGGCATAAAAAAAAAAAAGAAGGCAAGATAGTTTTTCCTTGATATCTTCCGATTCGACAGGTAATTTGGATTACAAGTCATAATTATGTTTCATTTTTCAGCCTGTGCTAGCACAGTTGAATCCAGGACAGATATCAACTAATGACTTTATCATGTGATAATGCAGTAAAATATGGGTGATAAAGACGCAAGCTGTAATTTGGGGTGGGTAAAATCACTATGCTTTTGATTGTAGATTAACCCATTACCACACGAGAAAAATTTACACTGGTCCAAATAGAAAGCATTTGCAGACTACAAAAGAAAGGTGTCTGAAAAATTGAAATTTTGTTCTGGGAAGGGTATAAAACACTGCGGGAAAAGGAGAAAATGCTGGTTACCAGCATTTTCTTCTTTTACCATAGTGTTTTCAGAAGGCTTCTTTCTCAGGGGCGTCAAAAGTAGGGATTGTGTGGTAATGGGTTAAAGATCAGACTGCATGTTTTGAGTGGCCTGATCTTGCTGTACAGTCAGCCCAATGGTAACTTTAGTTGTTAAAGGTCTTTACCCCTTTACCAAACAACAGAATTGGACTGTTCCAAATTGAAAACATTTGCAGACAACAAAATAAATGGGACTCAAAACACTGAAATTTGTTTAGGGCAGTACAGAAAACGTGGGAAAAGGAGAAAATGCTGGTTATCAGCATTTTTTTCTGTTTCCACAATGTTTTCTAAAGGCTTCTTTCTCAGGGTTGTCCAAAGTAGGGATTGTGCGGTAATGGGTTAACTCTTCACCAAACAACAAAACTACAAACTTGTCCTAGTTGAAAGCACTTGCAGATGACTAAATACTTAAATAAAAGTGAATCAAAAATTGAAATTTCATTTGGAAAGGGTAGAAAACGTGGGAAAAGGAGAAATGCTGGTTATCAGCATTTTCTCCTTTTCCCACAATGTTCTAAAAGGTTTCTTTCTCAGGGTCATTAAAAGTCATGATTGAATGGAAAAGAATTAAAGGTGACTTTGTTGTCTGCAAGTGCTTTGAATTTTGACAAATCCAGTATTTTCTCATTTGATAGAGAGTTTAACTCTTTACCAAACAATTCCGACTTTTAACGACCGTGAGAAAGAGGCCTTTTGAAAACATTGTGGGAAAAGGAGAAAATGCTGGTTACCAGCATTTTCTCCTTTTCCTACAATGTTTTCTACCCTTCCCAAACAAAATTCAAATTTTTCAGTCACATTTATTTTGTCACCTGCATATGCTTTGAATTTGGACTGGTCTAAAATTTTCTTGTGTGGTAAAGAGTTAAATAGTTCCTGAAAATTGTAACTGAACTTGGTTTAAAAACAAACAAACAAACAAACAGTCATATTTTGAAAACATTTTCTTTATTTTCATCATTCATTGTATTAAGTCATTACTTCAAGGATTGTTTTATTAACCTATAAAACCACTTTTAATATATATATATATATGCACTTTTTTGTACATTAAAAAGGTACCAACACATATTCCAACTATTTTTACAAACATTGTAAAACAAAACCTTTTAAATCATGTTCATTCAATTACACATTCTTTCAAAAGAAAAAATCCAGTTTATATCTTATTGCAATTCATAAATGGGGAAAACGGTGGGGAACATTGACCCAAGAGAGAAATTCCTGGAACAATCAAATATGAGTTAGAAAAAGAAACAATACAGAACTTTTTGGATTACCATAAATTTTTCTGTATTGTGACTTTTGGTAAATTTGCAAAGAGTGCAGACAAATGATAAGCCTGCACAGTTCTGTAGTCTGATCTCAGTTAACACTTATTCATACAAACTATATATTCAAACTGAATAAAGATTTTGTCATACTTTAGTCTTAATCGTTAGAGTACTTTTAAAAACCATAGCTGCTTTCTGCAGGCAATATAGATCATGATCAGACTGCAAAAATGTGCAATCTGATTTTTGATCTGCATACTCTGCTTGGCTGAAATATTAGAGGCTACAGCCATAATAATATTGCAATTACTCTGGCCATGTTTCTTAACCCTTCATGAGACGCCAAATTCTTAGCCTTGTCCAAATTGAAAGCATTTGCAGACGACAACTTCAATGTGGCTCGAATGGTATAATTTTTCTTTTATAGAGTAAAAAAGCATTGTAGGAAAAGGAGAAAATCTGGTTACCAGCATTTTCTCCTTTTCCCACAATGTTTTCAAAAGTCTTCAGGGTCATTAAAAGTAGTCATTGTGTGGCAAAGGGTTACCGGAAAAAGTCAGTTCGATTTATATGGCACTCTTAGGGTTGTATCGGAAATGGTGAATAATTTTATCGATGTCATCAGAAAAGGCTATCTGTAGTTTATTTGTCTATGATGGTGTGAGTATTCAAAGGTAAGATTTACACAACAAAAAAAAAAAATTTTTTTTTTCACCGTTATCAAATGAATTATATTTCAATAAAAAAAAAAACATGAATTCCATCATTGGTTCTGAAATTCTCTGCGTGCCATACAGATGTCATACCACATTTAAAGGGAAATAAAAATATCGTAAGTAACTTATTTTGACACTGTCTGCGTCTAGGATAGTGCAAAAAAAACACCTGAATTAAATATCTTCTATTTTGATAATCAACTCAATTCTCATTCATGGCAACTTTTTATTTTTTCCACACATTCAAGATATTCATTCTTCCAGATAATGTATTTTCATATTCTGGTTCAACACATATGGAATTTGCAAACACCTCATTTTTTTTGTCTCTCACACAATATGCTCACTATTTACAGTAGTTACTATTGAAAACATGTTAAATATAAGATTCACATCGTATCCTATTTTTCTAATCACAAAAAAGCAAATTTTTAATTTTCTTTGACTAACTATTCCTTGAATAAACCCATTACCATAAAATCCTACGGAAAAGGGTTGAAAAAAATGTGACAAAAGGGAGAAAATGCTAGTACCCAGCATTTTCTCCCACCCTAAACTTTCAAAGCCTATCACCAGATTCATGTACTTTAACTTGGGCTGCATTTAGTTTGTAGTCTGCAGACCTTTTAACCCTTTACCAAACGACAAAATTTTAGACTCGTCCAAACTGAAAGCATGACTGTACAGAGGACAAAATAAACGTAACTCAAAAATCGAAATTAATTTTCAGCAAAGGTAGAAAACATTGTGGGGAAAAGGAGAAAATGCTGGTAACCAGCATTTTCTCCTTTTCCCATGATGTTTTCAAAAGGTTTCTATCTTAGGGTTGTGAAAACCAGGGACTGTTTGGTAAAGGGTTAAATTAGGACAAGTCTAAAATTATGTCATTTGATACAGATTTAAAAAATAAAATATCTGAAAATATTTTATGTTCAAATAAATACTTTTGTTTTTCTGCTTTAACTCATTACCAAACGACAAAATTTTAGGTTTGTTCAAATCGAAAGCATTTGCAGACGACAAAATAAAAGTGACTGAAAAATTGAAATTTGTCTTGGGAAGGGTAGAAAACATTATGGGAAAGGGAGAAAATGCTGGTTACCAGCATTTTCTCCTTTTCCCACAATGTTTTCTAAAGGCATTTTCCTCAGGGGCGTCAAAAGTAGGGATTGTGTGGTAATGGGTTAACCCTTATCCTGCTAAACAACTAAAATGAAATGTTCGATTCGATAGTAAAAACCTTAATATTGCTATCTCAAAGTTACGTTTTCAGGGAATATTATTTTCTTATTGGACAGTGTAGATCCAAGATCAACACTGCACATTCTGTGCAGTCGACTGCACATTCTGTGCAGTCTTGATCTTGGATCTACACTGTCCTCAAGAAGTCAGAGAGTCACGCTTAGCAGCCTAAGGGTTAAAAAAACAAAAATTCCTTTAATTACAAAATTGTTCCAATTTTTCATGAAAACTAAAGTAATCAGTCAATTTATTCTTTAAAGTATATTTCATACCTTTTCTAATTACTTCTAAAACTGTGCTAATAATTAATAACAAAAATTTAAAATTCCAAAACAGTAATAATATTTCATCAGACAAAATTTGATTTATTACCCATTTTCTTTCTTGCTCCTGAACAAAAGTTCTATCCATGTCATGTTTTTTCTTCAATAATCATCAAACATTTAACCCATTACCACACAATCCCTACTTTTGACGCCCCTGAGAAAGAAGCCTTTTGAAAACACTGTGGGAAAAGGAGAAAATGCTGGTAACCAGCATTTTCTCCTTTTCCCACAGTGTTTTCTACCCTTTGCAGAACAAAGTTCAATTTTTCAGTCACCGTCATTTTGTCATCTGCAAATGCTTTCAATTTGGACTAGTCTAATAAAATTTTCTCGTGTGGTAAAGGGTTAAAGAATTCCTGGCAAAAGCCTTCTATGATGTTATATCAATTTGACACTTTTAAAAATAAACCCCTTAAATGTTTTCCAAAAAAATAGTAAGTGTCTAAATAGTATGCATAAAAACTTCTGTAGAATATCTAACCAAAACTGTGAAAAAAAAACTTGCTAAAACATAAATACATAAAATAACAAAACATTTACCAAACATTGCCAGTTTTACTGGCAAAAAAAAAAAGTTTAGGTACTTTTATGATTATCTTATACTTGACATCATATAGTTTATTGTTGCTCCTAGCAACAGTCTCAGTGTCATGGTCACATGACCACATGGTATCCAAGGCAACAAAAGATTCATTCTTTCTTCAACTCAATTATTTTCAACACAGCTTCTTGAACATAAAAAAATGCCAAAAGGTCTCCTTACCTGATCCTTTTAAGTCTCAATGATGTTTATGTAGAAATTTGGTCATAGATTTGGAAAGAACTTTTTTTTTACATGACTGCAAAATTACAAACTTTTCCTCATAAAAATCATTAAAGTATGAAGATAAAAAATAAATGTGGTTCAAAGGGTGGCGATTCCTTTAACCCATTACCACACAATCCCTACTTTTGACCGCTCTGAGAAAGAAGCATTTAGAAAACATTGTGGGAAAAGGAGAAAATGCTGGTAACCAGCATTTTCTCCTTTTCCCACAATGTTTTTTACCCTTCACAAAACAAATTTCGAATTTTCAGTCACTTTTATTTTGTCGTCTGCAAATGCTTTGAATTTAGACAAGTCTATAATATTGTCGTTTGGTAATAAGTTAAAAGGTACCCGGTTTTATGCAAGTCACAGACAGGTTGGACTGGTATCATTTTATCAATTTGTTTCTTTCTATGGTGTCATATCCTGCTGTTTCCAGAATTTCAGACATTTTTGACAATCAACCTTGACCTTGTTGCCTCAGATCATGTGACCAATATGTCATGAATATTCAAATGAGATTTCTATGATCACTGTGTCATTATGCAAATTAATCATTTTCTACTGTAATCTAATTGTAACATATCTACACAAAAGCAAGGAGCATACTCAGCAAATATTAATATTACAATTGTTACCAGATAACAAAATCTTATACTGGTCCATCTTGGAAGGAAATGTAGACAATAAATTTGCAATTGTCATCATTATGAGATTTATCTTTAACCCTTTACTGCATAGAGACTCATTACTACACACTGCTTGTAGGAGCCTTTGGAAAACATTGTGATAAAAAGTGAAATTGCTCATGATGAGCAATTTCACGTTTTGTCACAATGTTTTCTACGCTATCAAAAGCTGTCATATACACATAAGAAATGGCTTTATCCTTGCTGTTATTTAAGGTCAATTAGAGATACCATGGAAATGCCTTACGGGGTAAAGGGTCGAACGGATAAAAAAACATCTTCGGAAATGGAATCCATGTTGTTCACCAGCATTTTTTTCCAATTCCTACAAAGATTTCAATGTTTCATTTTTAGGGCTTTGTGCAGTCTGATCTTATATCTACATGATCAGACAAGGAGATATTTTTTTCAACCCAAAGTACAATTGAAATAACATTTCGGTTTTTACTATGGACTTGTAAGTATTATGTTAATTAATTTGCATGATATGAGTGACACAAACTCTTTACCACACAATCCCAGCTTTTATCCCTTTCGCAAACAAGCTTATGTTTTTTCGTGTCTGCAGTACTAGTCTTTTCAAAACACGGTTGGAAAAGGAGAAATTGCTCATAAATTTTCCACAGTTTTTTCTACATATTTGGAAAACTTTCTGCCATTTTTATCAAATTTGAAATTGTCGTCTGCCAGCTCTTTGAGTTTGGAAGAGTCTAAAATTTGTCATTTGGGAAAGGGTTAACAAACCTGAGAAAAAAGCCTATAGAAAACATTGTGGGAAAAGCAGAAAATGCTGGTAACCAGCATTTCCTCCTTTTCCCACAAAATTTTCTACCCTATCAAAGTCAGAGATGATCGTATTAATAACATTTAATTTGTCGTTTGCAGATTCTTTGAATTTGGTCCAGTCCAAAAATTTGTTGTTCGGTCAAGAGTTAAATAATTCAACAATATTACTCTTCAGTAGTATTTTGGAACATAGGAAACTTATTTTTACTTTTCAACTATGAACATTTGGGTTGATCTCTTAGGCACAAAATCCCAACTTTTAATCACTCTATGGAAATGGCAATAAGAAAACTCTGTGGGAAAAGGCAGAAATGTTGGTAAGCATACTATATATTTTTCTTGCAACAACAATTTCAAAATGATTCGAGTATTAACCTTTTACAGGACTGGAACCGACTTAACTGATTTTTTTTTGGACAGTGTAGATCAAGATCAGACTGCACAGAACATGCAGTCTGATCTTGGATCTACACTGTCCACTGTTTTGTGACATATTCTGGCCAATAAAGCATTGGTACAGCAAAAGTTCAGATGTTTTCCTATTTAAAAATGTCTCTTGTATTAATTCAGCACTTTAATAAACCCATTCACAGAACAAATTTCAATTTTTCAGTCACCTTTATTTTGTTGTCTTCAAAATGCTTTCAATTTGGACCAGTCTAAAATTTTCTTGTGTAGTAAAGAGTTAACCTTTTACAGCACAATTGTAATGACCCTGGAGAAGAAGGTTTTTTAAGCACTGTGGAAAAAGGAGAAAATGCTGGTAACCACATTTCATCCATTTCTTGGAACTACTCTACTCTATAAAAGGAAAAGTTTCCAGCATCTTCTCCTTTTCCTATACTGCATTCAAATGATTTCTTTCTATCATGGATCATAGAAACTTGCAACTGTTTGATAAGGGGTTAGTTAAATCCATGAAAAAGTGCATGCACTCATAACAATGTCATCAACTTTTAAAAACAAAGTTCTTTATAAGTAAAATAAAAAAGTGACAAAAAGTTTGAATGAAATAAACAATTAAAAAAATATAAACTTATGAACTGTTACACATACTCTGTTTCCATGGCAACAATTTTACTTGCTGAATATGTCACCAATTTGCTGAACCTGCAAACATTTAAACCAAATAAAGACTTTATTTGCACTCATAATACAGTACAGTAATAAAATGAACAAAACTAAAAACACGAAAAGACATTGTAAAATTTATCCATATCTCCCTTTCACTCCTTCACAGCCAATCACATATTAGGTCTTTGCAGATATTGTAGATTAAGATCAGAATATACCACAGCATGCAGTCTGATCTCAATCTACATTGTCAGATATCTGGTTGTGATACGACAGACCACAGTATTTGTTTAAACTAGTTGGCGAACTACTCTTTTAGACATAGCATTTTATCTCATTGGAAGTGAAAGAGTTAAATCGAGTGAATTAACCTTGAACCAATTTGACCTTTTCATACACAAAACACATCCAGAGGTTCAAACTTTTAGCGTATGAATGTAATGGGTTTTAAACACACACAGAAAAACATTACTGACTTACTGACTCAGGTACATATAAGGAAAATGACTATTTACAAGACAAGAACTGTCTGTTCTAAAAATATCACAAGAAGCATAATCAGGAAGTGTACTAACCGACCGCAGAGGTCACATAATCAATATATCTTTTGCTTTTTAACTCATTACCAAACAACAAAATTTTGGACTGGTACAAATTGAAAGCATTTGCAGACGACAAAATGAAGGTGACTGAAAAATTGAAATTTGTTCTTGGAGGGGTAGAAAACACTGTGGGAAAAGGAGAAAATGCTGGTTGCCAGCATTTTCTCCTTTTCCTACAGTGTTTTCAAAAGGCTTCTTTCTCAGGGGCGTCAAAAGTAGGGATTGTGTGGTAATGGGTTAATTGGACCAACAAACATGATTTCAATTTATAACTTTAAAACATCTTTGCAAAAGGGAACAGCCGACATGCATCAATATCTAATAGAAAGTTTCATTTATCCTTAACCCTTTATTAAACAATTCCGACTTTTGACGACCTTGAGAAACAGGACTTTTGAAAACATTGTGGGAAAAGGAGGAAATGCTGGTAACCAGCATTTTCTCCTTTTACCACAATGTTTTCTAACCTATCAAAGACATCTACAATTTTAGCAATGTTAATTTTTTGAAAAGGGTTGAAAACATTGTGGGGAAAAAGGAGAAAATGCCGGTTACCCGAGAAAATTTTCCCACAAAGTTTTCAAAATCAAGCTTTCCTCAGGTTATTAGAACAAAAGATTTTGAAGCAAAGGGTTAAAGGAAAGCAATACGCCAAACCTATTTTACATTGAAAACATTGATCCTCATGAGCAATTGCCTCTTTGTTCCTCGTTATAGTTTAAAAACTGCCGACAGATGCAGAATAAATGGGTTAACACTGATTTTTCATAACTTTATATAACTGACAATCTCGGAGAACACACCTGGATTTACTTGAACAAACTTCCAGAATTATTACATCGTTATTTTTTCCACCAATCGCACGTCCTATTGCTATACCAGAAACCCCTCCGACACCTGCATGTGCGGAAGGTGAACCTGCGGAACTAGTAACTGAGCACGAAGTGTTTGTACACTGTTCATTATTTTCTTTTGATGTCCAAGTAATGTAATACCGAGGGTGTCCAAGTCTTTCACCGTTAAACGCATCACCTGGTCCATACTTGTGATTCCAGCTTTTGCGAAATTGTCCCGATACCGCTCCATTTTGATCACGTTTAACCACTCTTCAACGGAAGCAAAGTTGTTAATGTCAGGTGGAGTGTTATCGATGAATACATGTGGCCTGAAATAAGTAAAATTATACATCTTAAATTTTTCCAACACAACTACATTTTAGGACTGTTCAAACAGAAAAAAAGTACTGGCATATGACAAAATAAAATTAACAAGGCACAAAAATTGAAATTTATTTAACCCTTTACCCCATAAGGCATTTCTGTGGTATCTCTAATTGACCCTAAATAACAGCAAGGATGAAGCCGTTTCTTATATGTATATGACACCTTTTGATAGCATAGAAAACATTGTGGTAAAAGGCGAAATTGCTCGTCATGAGCAATTTCACCTTTTGCCACAATGTTTTCCAAAGGCACCTACAAGCGATGCGTAGAAATGAGTATCTATGGAGTATAGGGTTAAGGGTTTAAAACATTGAGGGAAAAGAGGAAAATACTGATTTCCAACATTTTCTCCCTTTTCCATAATGCTCTCAAAAGCTTTCTTTCTCAGGGTTGTTAACAAAGAATGGTGGCTTTTGAAAATATGGTGTGGAAAGAAGAAGATGGTGACCAGCATTTTCTCCTATTCCCACAATGTTTTCTCTCTACTTACAGACA
The DNA here is from genome assembly GCA_943736015.1 of Tridacna crocea. NCBI lineage: Eukaryota > Metazoa > Mollusca > Bivalvia > Cardiida > Cardiidae > Tridacna > Tridacna crocea. The sequence goes on along the minus strand of OX031072.1, from coordinate 4,244,604 downwards.
AATCCTATTGATTTCAGAACAATGAATTTCTTGTCTTCAAATGCTATGAATTTGGACCAGCGTAAAATAATCTTGTCTTAACCCTTTACTCCATAGATACTTGTTTCTACGCATTGCTTATAGGAACCTTTGGAAAACATTGTGGCAAAAGGTGAAATTGCTTGTGATGAGCAACTTCACCTTTTGTCACAATGTTTTCTATGCTATCAAAAGGTGTCATATGCACATAAGAAATGGCTTCATCTTTGCTGTTATTTAGGGTCAATTAGAGATACCATAGAAATGCCTTATGGGGTAAAGTGTTAATTCCATTTTCATTTGTACGATTCCGATACATCTTTGATCATCTGTATGATCGTCTGTATGTATTCAACTTGTTTCTACTTCCACATCATTTCGTTTAACTCTTTACCACACAATCCCAAATTTTAACCCCGAGATGTAGGCCATTTGAAAACATTATGGGAAAAGGAGAAAATGCTGGTAACCAGCATTTTCTCCTTTTCCCATAATATTTTCATCACCATCTGATTCAAATCCCATAATTTGTGCAAAACATACATGTATTTTGTTGTCTGCAAGTCTGCAAGTGCTTTCAATTTAGACCTATTTAGAATATTGTAATGTGGTCAAGAGTAAACCCTTTACCAAACAATCCCTGGTTTTTACAACCCAGCCTCAAAAGCCTTTTAAAAAACATTGTGGGAAAAGGAGAAAATGCTGGTAACCAGCATTTTCTCCTTTTCCCACAATGTTTTCTACCCTGCTGAAAACACATTTCAATTTTTGAGTTACATTTATTTTGTCTTGTGCAAGTGCTTTGAATTTGGACCAGTCCAAAGTTTTGTCATTTAGTAAAGGGATAATGTGGTAAAGACTTCGCAGTTCTGGATAAATAAAATGCGTTTTTTCTCAAAGGTTAAAAAAATATATTTCCTGTGCAAGATCAAGATATATTCTATTCAGCTAGAATATAGCAGTGGACAATGTAGATCAAAGATCAGACTGCAGGTTCAATGCTGTCTGATCATGCTGTACAGAAAAGCTTCTGATGTCCTCTTTGTAAATCTAGCAACTGAATACTTTTATAACTGTGAGAGCTTGTAAAAACATTTTCTCATTTTGCTAAAAATATATACAAATGTCAATCTTTCAGTCATGTTGCGTGTCGCTATTCAACTATGTCTCATTCTCCAAAAGCACCACATAAGCCACGGAGGTCTCTGGTTCCTCCGCCTACCAGCCAATATGCCCCTGATTTGAGTGACAGTTTGTTACAGACATAGACAAGAGTCATGCCAGGTCTCGGCCCATACTTCCATCACACAGTGAACATTTGATTATATAGTAGTCACAGAAAACTTTCTATATCCCTTTGTCCTTTTATATAGCCCTTTCCCATACAATGCAGATCTAATGACTCTAAGGTAAAAGGCATTTGAAACATTGTGGGAAAAGGAGAAAATGCTGGTCACCATAATTTTCTCTTTTAGCCACAAAGTTTTCTTAGCTTTTATGATACAAATCCTATATTCTGAGTATATTTCTTATTTGTCACCAGAAAATGTGTTGAATCTGGAAGTCTTAACTCCTTTACCACACAATCCCGACTTTTAACAACCCTGAGAAAAAAAGCCTTTGAAAAATTGGGGGCAAAGGAGAAACTGCTGGTAACCAGCATTTTCTCCTTTGCCCACAATGTTTTCTATTCTTCCCAAATCAAATTTCAATATTTGATTCCCATTTATTTTGTTGTCTGCAAATGCTTTCAATTTGGGCAACTCTAAAATTTGTTATTTGGTAAAGAGTTAACCCATTACCACACAATCCCTACTTTAGATGCCCTCGAGAAAGAGGCCTTTTGAAAACACTGTGGGAAAATGCTGGTAACCAGCACTTTCTCCTTCTTCCACAGTGTTTTCTACCATTCCTAGAACAAATTTCAGTTTTTCAGTCACCTTTATTTTGTCGTCTGCAAATGCTTTCAATTTGGACCAGTCTAAAATTTTCTTGTGTGGTAAAGAGTTGAAGAACACCATTTTGTCATTTATAGATGATAATGTAGCTTCTATGATACAACATGTCTGCAACTGGATGGAAAAACAATGAGGAAAAGGGAGACAATCCTAGTTACCAGCATTTTCTGTTTCTGACAATGGCTCTTAAAGTTCATTGCTTTAAGTTTGTTAGAAAAATTGGTCCTTCTACCTCCATGTTTTCAGATGATGTCTGAAGAATTACAGTCTAAGGGAAAATAATATAAAGACAAAACCACAAAGAGAATGAAAAATCCATCGTACATCAAACGAGAAATCTCCCCATCACCCGTTATTTATTTCCAATTTCCCACCGGCCTAGACACAAATAAGGCTTCGGAATATTGGCTCCTTTTAGGGGCATGGCAACATCGAGATAAATTGCTTATTTCATAAAACAACACCTAAATCAAGTTTCCGTGGCAATTATTTACTTTTCCTCCAAGCCTAGAACCCACCTTGTAACTGGATATGCATCTATAGTGTCATGTTTTTGTCTGTTTTTTGTAAAGAAGCTATTCATCAAATTTCAATAAATAGTGACAATGCGGTATGATAAACAAAATTAAATCTTCACATAACAGAATTTTGGATACATCCACGCCTTAACCCATAACCAAAAGACAATATGTTAGACTGGTCCAAATTGAAAGCATTTGTAGACGACAAAATCAAAGTGACTGAAAATTTGAAATTTGTTTTGTGAAGGGTAGAAAACATTGTGGGAAAAGGAGAAAATGCTGGTTACCAGCATTTTCTCCTTTACCCACAATGTTTTCTAAAGGCTTCTTTCTCAGGGGCGTCAAAAGTAGGGATTGTGTGGTAATGAGTTAACCCATAACCACACAATCCCTACTTTTGATAACCGTGAGGTAGAAGCCTTTAGAAAACACTGTGGGAAAAGGAGAAAATGCTGTTAACTAGCATTTTCTCCTTTTCCTACAATATTTTCTACACTTCACAAAATAAATTTCAAATTTTAATTCACTTTTATTTTGTTGTCTACAAAATGCTTTTGAGTGGACAAGTCTAAAATATTGTCATTTGGTAATGAGTTAACTCTTAATCACACAAATTTTAACTCTTTACGAAAAAAAACAAGTTTTTGGACTGGACCAAATTCAAAGCATTTGCAGACGGAGAAATAAACACACAGAAAATATTGAAATTTGGTCTGGGAAGGGTAGAAAACTTGTGAGAAAATGCTGGTTACTAGCATTTCCTCCTTTTCCCACAATGTTTTCAAAAGGCAGCTTTCTCAGGGTTGTTGAAAGTCGGGATTGTGTGGTAAAGACCTAAACAAACCTGGGAAAATAGCCTTGATAAAACACTTTGAGAGAAGGGGAAAATGCTGATAAACAGCAATTTCTCCTTTTCCCACAATGTTTTCTACCCTATCAAAGAAACTCTGCGCCATTTGAGTCACATGGAGATTATTGTCTGCAAGTGCTTTCAATTTGGACAAGGCTAAGATTTTTGTCTGGTAATGGGTTAACCCATTACCAGACAATCCCTACTTTTGACGCCCCTGAGATTGAAGGCTTTAGAAAACATTGTGGGAAAAGGAGAAAATGCTGGTATCCAGCATTTTCTCCTTTTACCTCAATGCTTTCTACTCTTCACAAAACAAATTTCAAATTTTCAGTCACTTTTATTTTGTCGTCTGCAAATGCTTTTGATTTGGACCAGTCTAAAATATTGTCGTTTGGTAATGGGTTAACTCTTTACCACACAAGGAAATTTCAGTCTGGTTCAAATTGAAAGCATTTGCAGACGACAAAATAAAGGTGACCCAAAAATTAGAATTTGGTTTGTGAAGGGTAGAAAACACTGTGGAAAAAGGAGAAAATGCTGGTTACCAGCATTTTCTCCTTTTCCCACAGTGTTTTCAAAAGACTTCTATCTCAGGGTCGTTAAAAGTCGGGATTGTGTGGTAATGGGTTAAAGGATGTATAATCATCTTTTCCAAAAGAAAACACATTTCAGTCGGAAAAGGAAAAAATGTTGGTAACCAGCATTCTTCCCGTTTCCAAAAGAAACCATATTTTAGTCGGAGCAGGAAAATATGTTGGTAACCAGCATTTTTGCCTTTTCCACTATGTTTTCTTTCCTACAAAAGAGAAACTCCTTTTAACCCATTACCACACAATCCCTACTTTTGATGCCCCTGAGAAAGAAGCCTTTTGAAAACACTGTGGGAAAAGGAGAAAATGCTGGTAACCAGCATTTTCTCCTTTTCCCACAGTGTTTTCTACCCTTCCCAGAACAAATTTCTATTTTTCAGTCACCTTTATTTTGTCATTTGCAAATGCTTTCAATTTGGACCAGTCTAAAATTTTCTCATGTGGTAAAGAGTTAACTCATTACCGAACCACAATATTTTAGACTGGTCCACATTAAAAGCATTTGCAGACAACAAAATAAAAGTGACTGAAAATTTGAAATTTCTTTGGTGAAGGGTAGAAAACATTGTGGGAAAAGGAGAGAATGCTGGTTACTAGCATTTTCTCCTTTTCCCACAATGTTTTCTAAAGGCTTCTTTTTCAGGGGCCTCAAAAGTAGGGATTGTGTGGTAATGTGTTAAGCCTCTACAACACAATCCCAAGGCTGTACAAGAGGAGAAAATGCTCGTAATCAGCATCTCCTTCTTTTCCATACCCATAATTGATTTCCAATCTTTCACAAACCAATCCTATAGTTTTAGCCATAATGAGTATATTATCTGCAAATGATTCAAATTCGGACAAATCCAAGTTTGGTAAAAATTAATTTGTCATCTGCAGAATGAATGCTTTCAGTACGGAAATATTCACAGTTTTGTCATTTTCAAAAGGAAATAAAATGGCCAACAGTGGGTTGTGATGGATACATATTAGTCTTTATTTCAAACAAAATGATATCTATGGAAAGTTTATATCCCCCAACTCTCCGCCGCAAAAAGATATGATATCGTTTAAACTTGATCATTTTCCAACTTTCTGACGCAAATAAACAAAAAAAGTGTATCTAAGTTCTCCATATCAAACAGTAATAACCCTTTGCCTCACATTCCTGAGTTTTAATGATCCTGAGAGAGAAGCCTGACGAAAACATTTTGGGAAAAGAAGAAAATGCTGGTAACCAGCATTTTCTTCTTTTCCCAAAATGATTTCTGCCATTTCAGAGACAAATACCTTTGTCTGAGACAAGTTTGATCTGCCACTTGTAAGTGCTTTCAACTTGAACAATTTTGAAATATTGCCATTTGGTATGCAGTTAAATTTTAATTTGTGCTTTTGCACATTTAACTCTTTACCAAACAACACAATTCTAGAATGGTTTAAACTGGAAGCATTTGTAGACAACTAAATAAATGCAAATCAAAAATTGAAATTTGATTTGGAAAGGGTGGAAAACAATGTGGGAAAAGGAGAAAATGCTGGATACCAGCATTTTCTCCTTTTCCCACATTGTTTTCAAAAGCTGTCTTAGACAGGGCCATTAAAAGTTGGGATTGTGTGGTAAAGGATTAAATATAATTATGAAACTTATTCTTTTTTTATCCCAAAGAAAACACATTCTTGCAATTCAGAAGATAGCTATTATTACAATCCTTAAAGCTGCACTGGACTGAATGTCTCTGGAGAGTAGACAATGTAGATTTCAGATAATACTACACATTGTGACCTGTCTGATCCTAACCCTTTACCAAAACAACCCCAAGTTTTAACTGCTCTGAAAAAGAAGCCTTTTGAAATCACTGTGAGATAAAAAGAGAAAATGCTGGTAACTGGAATTTTCTGCTCTTCCTACAATGTTTTCTACCCTTTCATAGACAAATTCATTGAAATATTTCAGCCCCATCAATTTTGATCTGTCATATGCAAGTACTCTGAACTTGGACATGTCTAGAATTTTGCCATTTGAAAAAAGAGTTAACTCTTTACCACACGAAAAACCTAAAAACCTTTCAAAATTGAAACAAATTTAAAAATAATAACATGAATATGGCTAAAAAAAATGAGACCCAGACAGAGTAGAAAACATTGTGGGAAAAGGAGAAAATGCTGGTTACCAGCATTTTCTCCTTTTTCCACAATGTTTACAAAAGCCTTCTTTCATGGGGGTCGTTAACACTCAGGATCGTGCATTAAAGGGTTAGGGACCAATCCAAACTCACATTACAAAACACTATAAACATGTTATGTAATCCCATTTTTGATACACATTAGTAAATTTGATGGAAATATGATGCAGACACCATGGTAGGGTATTTTTCCTCTAAAAGATTTTATTTCATGTAATTTGACAATAAAAAACAGAAATTACTCTGACATCTATCACTGTATCTAGCCACGTAACGCAATAGTGCAGTAAATTGTATCATACGTTTTTGTTATATGACTGTTTTATACCTAACCATTAACTTGCTTAATATGACCATTTTCCTCTGTATCCTTTCCAAAACGACGCATTTTTTGACTTGATCAATTGCAAAGCATATGCAGAAAACGAAATAAATGTAGCTTAACTCTTTACCACTCAATCCTGATTTTTGACGACCCTGAGAAAGGAAGCCTTCGAAAACATTATGGGAAACGGAGAAAATGCTGGTAACCAGCGTTTTCTCCTTTTCCCACAATGTTTTTTCTACCCTTTCCACATCAATTTTCAGTTTTTGATTCACATTTACTTTGTCATCTGTAAATGCTTTCCATTTGGACAAGTCCAAAATTTTGTCGTATGGTAAACAGTTAAATGTTGATTTATCTCTTTGATAGGATAGAAAACAGTGTGGGAAAAGGAGAAAATGCTGGTTACCAGCATTTTCTCCTTTTCTCACAATGTTTTTAAAAGCCTTCATCAGCAGGGTTGTTAAAAACTCGGAATCTTGTGGTAGAGACTTAGCCCTTTCCAAAACGACAAATTACAGACGCTTTAAAGTTCAAAGCATCAGCAGATGCAGAATTCAAAATACTTATAAAAGAACTGAAGTTTAAGGACAGGGTTGAAAACATTGTGGGAAAAAAAGAAAATGGTGGTAAGCAGCATTAACTCCTTGCAATCTTTAGTCCGCAAACGCTTTCAGATATGTCTAAAATTTTGTCACTTGCCAAAGAGATACCACTCCACAGCTTAACCCTTTACCAAACAATCCCGGCTTTTCACGACCCTGTAGAAGAGGTCTTTTGAAAACATTGAGGGAAAAGGAGAAAATGCTGGTAACCAGCATTTTCTCCTTTTCCCCCAATGTTTTCTACCCTATCAAAGCAAGATTGCATCATTTGAGCCACATCAAAATTGTCGTCTTTGAACGCTTTCAATTTGGACTATGCTAGAATTTTGTCGTCTGGTAAAGGGTTAATGTAAAACTCACTTTGCATGGTAGACCCTTACAGATAAGTAGTCTATAGCAATGTATCAATAACATGTTGCTAAGAAAATAAATCCAGGCACCATGCATCCTTCAACAATTGCATTACCTTGGTTTGGCCATCTTTCTGAGAAGTTCTGGTGCCCGAATCAGTTTATCAAGTGACTTGACAATCATTGCAAACTTGGGTCGCTGGTTCCTCTCTTTCTGCCAGGTATCCAACATTAATTGATGAATGGCTTCTGGACATTCCTGTGGCAAAGAAATAATAACAATTACAAATATAGCTTTTGATGTCTCTGACAAAGATATTCTTTAGAAACATAAAAGAAGCAAAAGATGGTAACAGGCAAGAATTGTTGCATATTATCTGTATTGTTTGTTAGTGATAAACAAATGCTTAATTTCGGTTCTGTCTGTCGGTAACATGTGTTTGCTTACTTTCTGTACTGTTTGTTGCATCTTTATCTGTTCTGTCTTGTTCGTGAAAAAGCCATTAATTAGTTATTGTTTTGTGTCTCACAAACAAGTGATTGCTCATTTTATTATTTGTTTGTCTGTAACAAGCCTGTCAGTAACGAGCAATTGCTTATTTTTCTGTAGTCTGTTGGCAACAAGCAACTGCTTTTTTCTGTAACATCTGTTGGAAGCAAACAATTGCTTATTTTCTGTTCTTTCTGTTGTTAACAGGCAATTGCTTATTATCTGTGCTGTCTGTCTGTAACAAGCAATTGCTCATTTTCTTTAATGTAAGTTGGTAACAAGCCACTGCTCATTTTCTGCAACACATGTCGGTAACAAGTGATAGCCCTTTTTTCAGCAACACATGTCGGTAACAAGCGATTGCTCATTTTCTGTACTGTCTGTTGGTAACAAGTGATTGCTCTTTTTTCTGTAACCTATGTTGGTAACAAGAAATTGCTTATTTCTGTACTGTCTGTCAGTAACAAGCAATTGCTTATATTCTGTAATATCTGTCTGTAACAAGGGATTGCTTTTTTCTGTAACGTCTGTCATTAACAAGTGATTGCTTTTTTTCTGTAGCATCTGTCATTAACAAGTGATTGCTTCTTTTTTGCACTGTCTAAAGGTAACAAGCCATTGCTTATTTTCTGTACTGTCTGTCGGGAACAAGTGCTTACTCATTTTCTGTAATGTATGCCGGTAACAAGCGACTGGTCATTTTCTGCAACACATGTCGGTAGCAAGTGATTGCTCTTTTTTCCCTGTAACATATGTCGGTAACATACAATTGCTCATTTTCTGTAATATCTGTCGATAACAAGCAATTAATTATTTTCTGTACTGTTTTAACAACTCTGATAAAAAAGCTTTTAAAATTTTGTGAAAAAAGGAGAGAATGCTAGTAACAAGCATTTTCAACTTTTCCCACATGGTTTTCCCCTTGACTTGCAGGCAAGATTTATAAAGAAGAATTTTGGTTACCAGCAGTTTTTCCTTTTTAGTCCGGTCTGTTAGCTCAAAAATGTTTACTCGCCGGACGAAAGTGTGAAAATTTTATATGATGTAAACAATACGTTTCTAAAACGAAATAAAGGGGTGTGCCCGATTTTAAGGCCCTAGATCAATTTTTATTGCGATTTGAAATTCGGATAACTGTACTGTCCGAATACTCTTCCTTTGTAGAACAGTAATTTGGTTGTTTCCCGTATAGTCACAATGTATGATCGACAAAAAATGGTGTTTCAGAAGTATTTTGCCATTTTAAAGGCACTGCTGGATTTAGGGATTGATTTTATGAATATTCTATGTGTCTTTCATATCTGTGTGTTTTATCTGTCCGTCCATTTGCCTGTCATTTGCTTGCACTTTACATACTTAAAAAGAACTGACTTTGAATTTCGCGTATAGATTTCCTTTGAATTTGGTCGATCGGCAGGACAAATTAAATTGCCTTCAGATTTCCGCATACAATGCAATAGACGATTTTCGGATTACATTTGATATAACGGATATTTTCTTTTAACCCAAAGCATTTTTTTCCAAGGACAAATGCTGTACGTTCCGTTTGCAAACACTTTAAATTTGGACAAATTTACAACTGAAAAGAAATGACATAGCAAAAAATCTAGAGGAAATCAATTCTAACACAATTTAGTAATATTTCGTGGTATTGCTTTTGAAATAAAAATCATAAACAGACAAAATATGCATTTTATTAGACCATATTGAAATAAAGAGCATATAGAGACTAAGAATGAATCCTCTGTAACCTGTGTACATGTATAATTCAAAATCCCGTCCATTAATGATCACCACTCGGGTAAATTAATATAAAACAAAAGATACGGAAGAGTCAGTTTAATGTAGCACATGTTTGTAAATCTGTAAGAAGACAGTACATTATAACTCTTCTAAAGGTCACCCACCCTGCAGTGCGATAACGAGATCAAAGGAACACCGAGTTAACCCTTTACCCCTTTTTCATATCTTTAAATGCTCAAAATGAAGTTTGAATAAATATTTCGTGAAGACGGTATGGAAGGTTTGAAATTTGATCTGAAGCCACGTTTCTTTTGCTCATGATCTATAGCATGAAGTTATTCGTCAGTGGGAACATGCCTGAAAACGCAACGAAGATGGTTTGATAATAGTGCTGTAATATCAGTAAATGGACTGTCCCTGTCTCTCTGAAGACACTGGACAGCTATTTAACCTTTTACCAAAGTATTTCGTGTTTAGGCGACCTGGAAAGAAGGGGGCCGACGTGCTGATTTGTCCCACTTTCTGTTTTTTGTCTCACATCCTCAACCTCAACACCGCCCCCCCCCCCCTCGCAAAAAAAAGTAATCAGTATATACTAGTAGTTCAAAAACATCTGTGAAAAATGAATTTTCAAGGTGTGAGAGAAATATTGGGGAAAAAAAGCAATTCTCCAGCTTCAACAATGTGTTTTACTTTTTCAAGGATAATTACAACCATTTGAGCCACATTTATACTCTATCGTCTCCATATGCTGGGTATAGGACAAAAACCCAATGGAACAAAAGCCCACTGGACAAAAGCCCACTGGGACAAAAACCCACTGGGACAATAGCCCAATAGAATTTTTAGTTCTAATCATGTATGGAATTAATAAGTTTCGTATACATTATGTGACTTGTCTCTACAAAAAGCAGAAAACGTTACAAGAAAAGCAGAAAATGCTGATAAGCAGCATTTTCTTCTTCTTTCACATGGTTGTTATAAGAATGGGAAATGTTGCAGAGAATTAAACATTGAGAAGAAAGAAAAGCAATTTGATCGTTCTGATCGTTAAATCTCTGTGTTTTTTCTACAAAAATGATTAAAAAATTATTTTTAAGACACTTCTTTTTATAAGCAGTGGGCATTTGTCCCCCCTGTCAAAATTAGCAGTGAGCTTTTGCCCAGTGGGCTTTTGTCCAGTGGACTTTTGTCCGTCGCCCATATACTAAGTATATGGACGTCGTCGGGTGAAAACATTCACTGTAACTATTTAAAACCCTATCCCGCATAACACAAGCTTTTCACGACCCTGAGAAATATAGGTTTTTTTTAAAAATGTTGTAGAAAAGTGATAAAGTTCTGGTACCCACCTTTTTCTCCTTTTCCATTTGCTATCCTTCTTACAAACAATTTCATTTTTTCAGGTCACATTCAAATTGTCTGCAATGGCTTGCAATTATGGCAAGTCTCAAATTTTCGTTTGGTAAAGAGTTGATGATGATTCAGTATTGTAAGAAATTGGGGAAAAGGGAAAAAAATAACATTAATATAACTGCAATAGACCTTTCCTATTTTTATGTCTGATTGATCAACTAATGTTTGCCGAATTCCGTGGCTAAGTTTTTTAATGTACTGGCTCGAAATCCAGGAATTGGTGGTCTGATTTATTTAAACTATTAAAGTAATAATTTTTGTTTTAAAAAAAATGTTCCAGTATTCTGCAAATAGACGGAGACAGTTTATTTACCAAAAAACTGAGATATTATACATTTTCAATTTGCAGCGAAAATCCTGACTTTGAAATAATATTTAAGATCTCTATAGCTGCATTTTTGTCATGTCCCTGTTTGAACTACCTTATAAATTAACTATCGTAATAACAAAATTCAATTCAATTCTCAAACCTCCCATTTTCTTCTAGAAAAAAAACAGAAGTTCGAGCAAAGCACCGACTAACACACACATGTCATAATTAACTCATTACCAAACGACAATATTTTAGGCTTGTCCAAATCGAAAGCATTTTCAGAGGAAGAAATAAAAGTGACTAAAAATTTGAAATTTGTTATGTGAAGGGTAGAAAACATTGTAGGTAAAGGAGAAAATGCTGGGTACCAGCATTTTCTCCTTTTCCCACAATGTTTTCTACAGGCTTCTTTCTCAGGGGCGTCAAAAGTAGGGATTGTGTGGTAATGGGTTAAGTGTTTATCCCGTTCAGCCTTACGTTGTTATCACTTGTAAAGGTTTAGAATGATTAAAATCTGTTACAGGGGATAAGTCTGTTCTAATTACTGGCCCTAAAAGATGCATTTTTCTGCCCGAACATCTTTTTTTTGTTTTCAAATGCATTATTATGTAACCTGATTTAATCGGTCATAGTTTAACTGTATATCTGCCCTTATTTCTTTCGGAATGGGCTGGGGGGATTGTTTTTCAAATTATCAAACCTTATCCTACTAATTAAATGACACTTTAAGGCCGATCGTAAAATCCCAAATGTTATTTCAGAGGAATATCTCGAGGAAAAATATCTCCGTATCGCACATTGTAGATGATCTAGGATCAGACTACACGTTCTTCGTAGTCTGATCTTAGTCTATATTGTCTGCAAAAGATCATTAAGTCGCGCTTGGCAGCCTAAGGGTTAATGCAGTCTGCATACTAAAAGTTCTATCAACACGCCCGACAGAAGATAGCGCTTATGGTACTGCTTTACTCTCTGAAGTCTACCTAAAGATTGATAAAACGACATTTCTTTTTTTCTGTGTATCTTCGCAAAAGATGATTAATAAAACTACCGGCATAGCCGTTTTAAGTTTTTTGGACCTTTCAAAAGTTTCGGAACTTAATATAAAAGTGAAAAAATTACTAAAAATGCCCACTCTGGGTATCATTTCGGATTTATTCATATCTATATATTATCTGTATAACTGAAAATAAATCAAAATCCACCTACAAAGTAAATAAAAAAAACAAATTTTCGATAAAAGAATGGAGTTCTCTTAAATTTGAAAGCGTTTTGATCGACCCTCTGTGATCAAATCCTTGTGAGATACTAATATATGTGTTCTGATAAAATACAAAGGAAGAGTATTCGGACACTACATCTATCCGAATATATAATAGGCAGTAATTAATGAACTAGGCCACTGAAATCGGGCACACCAGGCGCAAATGGTTCGGAATGATGTCTATTAACTGTATGCAAAATTTGTTGCTTTCGTCCGGAGTGTAAACATTTTGCTAAAAAATCGAGTTAACAGACCGGACTATTTCTCTAATTGCTTTCAAAAGCCTTTTCCCTATGGGTTGTTAAAAAATACAATTGTTTGGTAAAGAATTACAAACCATAGGTGGGGGAAGCCTGTATCCTTTCTCTACAGCTTTCATGACATCTTGGTTCGACCAGTTCCAATATGGCCGCTCTCCATATGATATCACTTCCCACATGACCACTCCGAAAGACCATACATCTGATGCTGAGGTGAATTTACGGAATGCTATAGCTTCAGGGGCAGTCCACCTGACTGGAATTTTACCACCCTGAAAACCACACAAGAAAAAAAAAATTAATTAACCATTTACCAAAGGGCATTAGACATTTTTAACTCTTTACCACACAAGAAAATTTTAGACTGGTCAAAATTGAAAGCATTTGCAGACGACAAAATAAAGGTTACTGAAAAATTGAAATTTGTTCTGGGACGGGTAGAAAACCCTGTTTCCCACAGTGTTTTCAAAAGGCTTCTTTCTCAGGTCCGCCAAAAGTAGGGATTGTGTGGTAATGGGTTAAAACTGAAGGTATTGACAGTCAACAAAATACTCAAAAATTGAAGATTGCGAAGTGTGATCTTGATCTACACCGGCCGTAAAGGAGATCATAGTCCCAGATGGTGCTTTAGGTGTAAGCTTTATAATAAGTCTTTACCAAACAACAAAATTTGATGAAACTAATTGTACATGAAAGGACAAGAGACTAAGAGAGAAACAGTTTATGTAATGCACTGTTGAACTTATCACCTATAAAGGGAGAAAAAATATAAAAGATACAATTGGAATTTTTAACCCTTTCCCAAACAGCATATTTTGGACTATTCCAAACTGAAAGAGTTTGCAGACGACAATTTAAGATTTTGAGAAAATGGCAGAAAGTTCTCAAAAAGGGTAGAAAACACTGTGGGAAAAGGAGAAATTGCTTGTTACAAGCAATTTCTCCTTTTCCCACGGTGTTTTCAAAAGACTTTTACTGCAGACACGTAAAAACCAGGGCTTGTTTGGGAAGGGTTAAGCTGCAGACAACACATTAACTTGTAACCATAATTCTTCATTATGAAAAAAGGCCAAGTGAGTTGTAGGAACTTTAATAACTCTTTCACTACTACTGCAGACCTTATTAGCTTTTGCTGATGGCATATATCAAGATCAGACAGCACAGAACTTGCAGTCTGATCCTGGATCTACACTGCCAACTACCTGATGCTAGTATATGATCAAAGTCATCTTCAGTGGCAGTGAAAGTCGAAAAGAGCACATAACTTGTCCCATTTTTATGTTTACCTTTCTTTGTTCTATAGTACAAATGGGTTCCCTTTCAATAGCCAACAAGTAGTCCACATTCAAAGTAAGTATCTCCAGTAATGACAAAGATATCATAAAATATCGAAGTTTTTGCAATGCGACACAAAAGATGACAAGGCTATGATTACATGTCAAGTTTTTCTTTTGAAAACAGTGTGGCTAATATGTCATGTTTGCAATGGAAAAGGCTTAAAACACAGAAATGCAGACAAACCTTAGTTGTGTAAGCGCCATCTGTTGTGTCAATATCAACCTCTCTAGAAAGGCCAAAATCAGCCACTTTACATACTAAGGACTCTGTGCACAGTATATTTCTGGCTGCTAAATCCTGAAATTATAGAATGAGAAGTTTTTTGAATATGCAAATATATCAGAGTCATGCTCTATGGAAAAAGGGGTTTAAATCTTTACCAAATGAGAAGCTGATCAGGCAGTATGCACCACAAGAATGGGTTATCTCCCTTCGTCTAATCAATGTATCATAATTTCCCTCTCAAACCAATCTGTCTTACTAAATCTGTACAAATATACAAAGTTCTAGACCTGCTCATTTTTGACAACACTTGCATAAAACAAATTAAGCCATATAACTAAACAATCCCTGGTTTTCACGACCCTGGTACAGAAAGCTTTTGGTAACCAGCATTTTCTTCTTTTCCAACAATATTTTCTGCCTGATCAAAGACAGAAATCCTCATTTAAGCTATATCTAAATTGTTGACTGCCAAAACTTTTGGTCTGGTTCAAAATTTTGTCATTTGTTAATGGGTTCCTGTGGATGAAATGATTGCTGTTTGACCTTCAAAAGGTAGATCTATATATCTGTGGAAAAGGAGAAAAATGCTCACTCTCTCTCTCTCTCAATTGCATGTTGCATGTCTGTTAGTTCAGCAATCTATGTATTAACAACAACCCCACACTCCCACATAACTTTCAAATCATTATTCTGCTGCAA
Source organism: Tridacna crocea (assembly GCA_943736015.1). Taxonomy (NCBI): domain Eukaryota; kingdom Metazoa; phylum Mollusca; class Bivalvia; order Cardiida; family Cardiidae; genus Tridacna; species Tridacna crocea. The sequence goes on along the minus strand of OX031072.1, from coordinate 4,229,474 downwards.
TTAATAAAAGCACTCATTTCCATTAAAGTGACATTGTTTGAAGAAGAAACATAACAAATTCTTGTTAGCATGAAAACTATTATAAATGGAGCCATCAAAAACACATTACTGGCTCTATTTATACAAAATGCAACAAATTGTTTTGGGATGATTTCCATTCACCTGATTGTTGATCTAACCCATTACCACACAATCCCTACTTCTGACGACCCTGAGAAAGAAGCCTTTAGAAAACATTGTGGGAAAAGCAGAAAATGCTGGTAACCAGCATTTTCCCCTTTTCCCACAATGTTTTCTACCCTTCACAAAACAAATTTCAAATTTTCAGTCACTTTTATTTTGTTGTCTGCAAATGCTTTCGATCTGGACAAGCCTAAAATATTGTCATTTGGTAATGAGTTAACCTTCAATGCACTCAGCAGAACTACGATTACTTTTGCTGGCAGTGTAAATGAAGATCAGACATCACAAAATATGCAGTCTAATCCATGCTTTCTGCTTTCCATAGAGAATGTCAAATTCAATGTGGCTCCTGTGATGGAATTTGTTACAAAAAGTACAAAATATTCTGGGAAAAACAGGAGCTGCTGTTACTAGCATTTTCTTCTTTTCACAATGCTTTTCAAAGCCTTCTTCAACGGGCTTGTTAGCTCTTTACCGAACGACAAAATTTAGACTGGTCCAAATTGAAAGCATTTGCAGATGTCAAAATAAAAGTGACTGAAAATTTGAAATTTGTATCAAACAGGACAGTAAACATTGTGGGAAAAGGAGAAAATGCTGGTTACCAGCATTTTCTCCTTTTCCTACAATGTTTTCAAAAGGCGCTTCTTTCTCAGCGTCGTCAAAGTCGGCATTGTGCGGTAAAGAGTTAAGCTTTGACCTGAAGACAAAATTTTTGCCAAGTCCAAACCCACGGATGACAATATCAATATGTCCCACATTGTGGAAGTTGTCTTTGATAGGGTAGAAAAAAATTGCAAGAAAACAGACAATACATTTTTTCATTTCCAAACAATGTTTTCAAAAGTATTCTTTCTCAAGGTCAGTAAAATTTGACATTGTGAGGTAACAGGGTGAGGTCTGGTTGTTTTCGTAAAGGTACACTAAGAATGTTGAGGGCTTCAAGAAAATGATTAATACAACAAAATAATCTTTTTCTGCCTTTTTCCCTATCTAATCATTATAAATTGGAAAATAATGAGGCGAAATCTGTCACAAGATGGTGGTCTAGCTATAAGCTGACCCCTTGACCCTAGTCCAAACAGTCTATTGTTTTTCTGTAACTCTTTGGAAGAGCGTTGGAAATGAAAATATTTTGTAAGTGTTCTCTCTTTTTCCAACAGTGTTTCTACCCCTTTAACTCTTAACAACAGTCATGACTTCAAAAACCTTATGAAATAAATCTTTTGAAAACATCATGGGAGAACACTACAATGCTGGTAACCAGCATTTTATTTTCCCACATTTTCTACTCATTCCAAAACAAATTCATTTCTTTAATTCTTTACTACTCAATCCCGACTTTTAATGACCCTGAGAAAAAAAACTTTTGAAAACATTGTGGGAAAAGGAGAAAATGCCGGTAACCAGCATTTTCTCCTTTTCCCACAATGTTTTCTACCCCTCACAAATCAAATTTGAATTTTTCAGTCACATTTATTTTGTTGTCTGCAAATGTTTTCAATTTGAACCAGTCTATAAATAGATCTATGTTGTTTGGTAAAGAGTTAAATCCTATTTATTTTGTTGTCTGCAAGTGCTTTCAGGAAGGGCAAATTTTTTATCATGCGATAAGAACATCGTACCACTTCAACCACAATAAATCCAGGAGCTGCAACTGATTTCCAGTAGCTTTAACTGATTTGAATATGGACAAAGCTAAAATTTTTCTTGTCTGGTAACAAGCTAAACCAACTAAGCCTAATTTTTTCTATCTGTCAATAGTGTTTTTCTCCAACAAAGTCTGGTATTTTTTCTTTGAGGGTAAATTGCTCCAGCTGGCTTCTCTGCATTTTTTGTTGATGGTGTTGTCTGACCTTACATAATAAACTATGTTATATCTGCATCATTTACCAGTATCCATGATACAATGTTAACTCTTTACCCCATAAGGCATTGCTATGGTATGTCTAATTGACCCTAAGTAACAGCAAGGATGAAGCTATTTTTTATGTATATATGACACCTTTTGATAGCATAGAAAACATTGTGGCAAAAGGTAAAATTGCTCGTGATGAGCAATTTCACCTTTTACCAAAATGTTTTCAAAAGGCTCCTACAAGCAATGCGTAGAAATGAGTATCTATGGAGTAAAGGGTTAAACTAATAACTATCATACATAAGAAATTGAGTTTTGCTCAAATTATGAGATCTGATCTTTCTTCTCGTAACCATTTACCACACAATCCAGAGTTCAAGGAAAAAGCCTTTTGAAAACTGTGGGAAAAGGATAAAATGCTGGTGACCACTATGTTATCTTAATTCCCTTCCAAAAGGAAGTTTCAATTTTTGCTATGGTATGTCTAATTGACCCTAAGTAACAGCAAGGATGAAGCCATTTTTTATGTGTATATGACACCTTTAGATAGCATAGAAAACATTGTGGCAAAAGGTGAAATTGCTAGTGACGAGCAATTTCACCTTTTACAACAATGTTTTCAAAGGGCTCCTACAAGCAATGCGTAGAAATGAGTATCTATGGAGTAAAGGGTTAAACTAATAACTATCGTACATAAGAAATTGAGTTTTGCTCAAATTATGAGATCTGCCTTTGAAAGGGGGGATAAAAATAGGGGCAAAGGAGAACTTGCTGGTCACTAGCATTTAACTGTACCAAGTAACAAAATTTTAGATTCGTCCAAATATTGAGAACATTATTTTGCAGATGACATCTAAATCTTACTAAAAATAATAATTTGCTTTAGGAAGGGTAGAAAATATGGTAGAAAAGGAGAAAATGCTGAATGCATTTTCTCCCTTTCCCATAATGTTTTTGAAAGGCACCTTTCCAAGAGTCATTAAAAGTTAAGATTGTGTGGTAAAAGGTTATAGAAAGCTTTCAAAAGCAGTCAGTTATTCTCTAGCTCATTTTCCAAAGTTCTTAACAAGGCAATGAAATTTGAGACTGGGCCAAAGCAAAAGCATTTGTAGACATGTTAAATGTAGTTAAAAGTATCTGACAATACAACCCATGTTAGAAAGAGGGGAAAATGCTGGTTACCAGCAATTTTTCTTTCCCACAAGGAAGAATTGGACCAGAATAAACTAACAAGCCCTGTATTAATCATTTTGGCATTCTTAACTGTCAAAGCTTGCCAAATATAATTGGACTATTTGTGTGGGACATTCAATACAAAAGGCAAAGCCACAATAAACCCTCTTCCTTTCTGAAGATGGATGAAGATCTGTCTACAACAAAATATTGTGAAAAATGAAGAAAATGGTATGCATGAGCTAATCCATTCTCCAAAATATGTCCCCAATAATGATTAACATCTTTACCACACCAGAAAATTTTAGACTGGTCCAAATTGAAAGCATTTGCAGACGACAAAATAAAGGTGACTAACAAATAGAAATTTGCTCTAGGAAGGGTAGAAAACACTGTGGGAAAAGGAGAAAATGCTGGTTACCAGCATTTTCTCCTTTTCCCATAGTGTTTTCAAAAGGCTTCTTTATTAGGGGCGTCAAAAGTAGGGAATGTGTGGTAATGGGTTAACATCTTTCTTCCGAAAACTAATTCAGCATCTTTCTTCTCGTAACCATTTACCACACAATCCAAAGTTTTACGGAACAAGCCTTTTGAAAACTGTGGGAAAAGGATAAAATGCTGGTGACTACTATGTTTTCTTCCCTTCCAAAAGGAAATTTCAATTTTTGAATCACTATGAATAAATTTTGGTCATCTGCAAAAGCTTCCAATTTTGTCAAGTATACAATTTTTCCATTTAGTAAAGGGATAGCGAACTTCTATAGAGGCATTTTTTTTTTAAATCTGAAAATTCCTGAAATAACACAAAGGATAATTGCAATAAAATAAAATGCAACAGAAAGAGAAATGTTCTTATTGGAACAAATTTCAAATTTTCAGTTGCTTTTATTTTGTCTGCAAATGCTTTCGATTTGGACAAGCCTAAAATATTGTCGTTTGGTAATGAGAAACAAGATGGCAAAATGAGCAGTTCCTTGTTTCCTTGACTGCTTTCTGAAGCTGTCAGCTGCAGATGTAATGACACAAATTAATCAAACTGTAAACAAATCACTGTTTTTTTTCTGAGGTTTCCTGACTTTTTTCTCCTCAGCAGCTTTCATGAATCGACAGTGCATGTTCCTTGTCAATTAGATTCCCTTTCCTAATGACGAGATCAAGTGTGTTTAAACAAATTAATCAGAATTCCGGCAGATTATTTCTGGCCAGGCTCGTTAATCATCTAGTGTCAGCAGAATTTCTTATTTCTGTTGTAAAACCATATGGTTACCCAGGACAAGATCAGTTACTTTCTCAAATGTTGTAGTTCAAGATCTCCTCACAAAAATAAAAGAAATGAAAAAAACAAACAAACAAAAGGCATGACAGTGAAAACGATTGTCAGAATTTGAGTCTTTGGGTGCTTTTTGCTGCTTTTATCAGTTTTTCCAAGGCTTTAACTAACTTAACCCTTTCCCAAACAATCCCTGGTTTTTACGACCCGGAGACAGAAGCCGTTAGAAAAAATTGTGGGAAAAGGAAAAAACGCTGGTTACAAGCATATTCTCCTTTTCCCACAATGTTTTCTACCCTATCATAGACAGAAATCATCTTTTCAGCAAGAGCTGAATTGTCGTCTGCAAATGCTTTAAATTTGGTCTAGTCCAAAAGTTTGTGGTTTGGGAAAGGGTTAATATACATATTTCTTCAGTTTCATGCATACTTAGCACGGACCCAGCATGCAGTTCCTATCACCAGGACACTGTTCTAGAAGAAGGTAAAAAGCAGCAGAAAGTGAGAATTCAGCAAAAAATCTGAAGTCCCCCACGACCTGTACCAGTCTCCAAGGAGAGTTCATATAGGTCTCTTTGTATATTTTTTGCATGTTCAAAAATCGTTTCTCCCTTTTATTTAACCGATTATTGTTAAAAAAAACAGATTTTTGTATCAAACAATATGCAATGACTAACTTGACATAATACATGTACAACTAGGAGATGCATCACATAGGATGACCCAAAAGTAAATGACAGTTTAGGTGTCAAACTAAAGGTAACATTCAGAATGATATCATCTTAATAAAAAATGCCTTCAAACTGTTGTGCATTAACCCATTACCACACAATCCCTACTTTTGACGCCCCTAAGAAAGAAGCCTTTAGAAAACATTGTGGGAAAAGGAGAAAATGCTGGTAACCAGCATTTTCTCCTATTCCCATAATGTTTTCTACTCTTCAGAGAACAAACTTTGAATTTTCAGTCACTATTATTTTGTCGTCTGCAAATGCTTTCAGTTTGGATCAGTCTAAAATTTCGTTGTTTGGTAATGAGTTAAGCAACCTGGCTACAAGATTTTCTAAAACCTTCAAGGAAAGCACATGATTGTATCCACATTGAATTACTAAGTAGCATGACCCGAAAGTAAATGACAGTTTAGGTGTAAAACTAAAGATAAAATTCAGAATGGTATCATCTTGAGAAAAAATGCCTTCAAACTGTTGTGCATTAACTCTTTACCACACGAGAAAATTTTGCACTGGTCCAAATTGAAAGCATTTGCAGACGACAAAATAAAGGTGACTGAAAAATAGAAATTTATTCTGGAAAGGGTAGAAAACACTGTGGGAAAAGGAGAAAATGCTGGTTACCAGCATTTTCTCCTTTTCCCACAGTGTTTTCAAAAGGCTTCTTTCTCAGGGGCGTCAAAAGTAGGGATTGAGTGGTAATGGGTTAAGCAAGTTGGCTACAAGATTTTCCAAAACCTTCAAGGATAGCACATGTATTCACATAGAATTACTAGTGACTAAAGGGAAATACATGACAGGGTCCAAATATAATTAGAACATGGGATTTCATTGGTCAATCAAACTTGTCAGCTGACCTGTACCACTTGACAGACATTCTATAATTGGACTTGTCTTTCTCTGTCAGCCATGATCCCTGGATACAAGATGGCCAGTACTACAAACCTGTTACCAAACTATCCTGTTTTCCAAAATCCTGATTCAAGAAAAGCACTTGAAAACATTGTGGGCAGCGGAGAAAATGCTGGTAACCACCATTTTTCTCCTTTGACCACAATGTTTCCTACTTTATCATAGACAAATCCTAACTTTTCAGCTCCATTTGATCAATGCCTCTGCAAATGTTTTGGATATAGACAAGTTAGAAAGCTTTGTTGCCCAGAATGTATTGACCACTAATATACAACTATTGCCTTTTACCATCCTAACATCTACACTTTTATTAAAACACAGTGGGGAAAAATTGCTTTTAAGCTTCGGAACTTATTCTTTATTTACTTGTTAATTTATTTTCTAATTTCCTTTTTTTTTTGCAACTGCACTATGAAACCACTATGACTATAGGCTGTGGTAGGTTTTTGTCAAAATATTATGTCCGTTCAATTGTATGTACAACAAGCAGTTATTCATCTAACCAGTCCAACCCCCATGAGCCATTTTCAAGTGACCCTACATCCTTGTGTAAAACATGTTACAGTAAAAAGCTCTAACCCAACAAAAAGCATCTGTTATTAGATGTACCTAATATTTCACAAGTTATCTGATTCTGATAGAGAGAAAACCATATTGCTTTCTGAATTACCCAGTCCAAGCTATTTAAATTCTTAACAATTCAAACCCATTTATTTTTACAGAGGAAATGAGAACTGTCACAGGCTGGGGACATAATGCCCTCACCAAATGCTTCTACACAGAAAGAAAGTTTTGAGCCATGCACCGTAAAGTAGGGGTTTAATTCTTTACCAAACAACAAATTTATAGACTAGTCCAAATTGAAAGCCTTCGCAGATGACAAAATAAATGTCAGTGAAAAATTTAAATTTGATTTGGGAAGGGTAGAAAACATTGTGGGAAAAGGAGAAAATGCTGGTTACCAGCATTTTCTCCTTTTCCAACAATGTTTTCAAAAGGCTTTTTTCTCAGGGTCGTTAAAAGTCGGGATTGAGTGGTAAAGAGTTAATGCATCTGCAAAAAGTTTCAACCCATGACAGCCTGCCCAGTCCGCGCAGGCTGACAAAGGTTGAAACCTTTTGCCTTTGGCCCCATTTTCTGCATGTCAAAGGATTGGTCTACCTCATAGTTAAGCCAGCTGTTAAAAAGATAAAAAAGACCGGATGAATCCATATTTATGTGATGTGCATCTGCTAAAAGTTTAAACTCATGTCAGCCTGCGCAGACTGACCTGACATGGGTTTAAGCTTTTTGCTTTTGGTCCATTTTCTTCATGTCAAAGGATCGATCTATCTCAGAATAGAGCTAGCTGTTAAAAAAATAATTGAGTAGATGAATCCATAATTATGTGATGACTTGCATGGTATAATACATCAGACATGCATTTAACCCTTTTTTGCCAGAGTATGGCACATTTCACAGGCAGATTACTCTGCAATAATGACAGTGTGTGATAATTTATCGTTGCAGATGAAAGACAAAACAATTCCACATATTGAGCACCCTTGATGGTAACATGATTGCTTTCTTTATTTACCACGATGTTTCAACACATATCATGATGATATTTATATGAAAAAAAAAAGTTGACAAAATCACAACATTTATATTTTTTCCATTATGTCACAAAGCACATTGTTTTCATGGATGAAATACATTTTAAACATTTAAAATACAGGTTACCAGCATTTCTCAGTTTTAGGCAAGGTTTTCAAGGGCCTTCTATAGGTGTTAGGACCTATGCATTGATAACCCTTTACTCCATATAAAATCATTTCTACGCATTGCTTTTAGGAGCCTAAAATTGGAAAACATTGTGGCAAAAGGTGAAATTGCTCGTGACGAGCAATATCATCTTTTGTCACAATGTTTTCTATGCTATCAAAAGGTGTCATAAACACATAAGAAATGGCTTCATCCTTGCTGTAATTAAGGGTCAAGTAGAGATACCATAGAAATGCCTTATGGGGTAAAGGGTTAAAGCAGTGAAGTACTGGCTAAATGATTAACTTCTTAACCAAAAACAACATTTTATACTTGTTCAAAATGAAAAGGTATCATATAGGTTAACCCTCTGTCAACCAATCCCAAGTTTTGATAACCAAGTTTAACAAGCCATTTAAAACATTGTGGAAAAAGAAGAAAATGCTGGTTAACAGCATTTTCTTCTTTTCCCACATTGTTTTCTACCCTCTTAAAAAAAAAGACACATACATTTGTCACCCGCATTTGATTTCCCATTGAAAAGATCCAAAATTTTGTCATTTGGGGAAAGAATTACAAAGAATCAGATAGACTACAAACATTCAGAAAACAAAAATCAGATTAAACAGAAGCTACAAACATTCAGAAAACAAAAATCAGATTAAACAGAAGAACGGAAAGCCATTTTAAATGTGTCATAAATTGCAGCGCCGTCGCTTCGTTCCAAAATCAAAATAATCATATTTATTTCATTTCCATCCTTATAGAAAAAAAAAATCCATTCAAATTTCGTAATAAAAACAAGGGAAAAAAACTCAATAAAGATTTAAGCCCAAAAGATGGAATTGATCTGTCTCGTTTTGGCCACAGGGGAAATAAGAAAAGATGATGTCAAATACAGAAAACTTCCCAATTCAATCACTGTTAGTGCGAATTTAAGAGTTTTCTCAGACTAACCCCTTTTTTCCTGTATATACACACTTCTTTCTTAGCACATGCATTTACCCTTTACCACACAATCCCAAGTTTTAACAACCTGGAGAAAGAAGACTTTCGAAAACATTGTAGGAAAAGGAGAAAATGCTGGTAATCAGCATTTTCTCCTTTTCCCACAATATTTTCTACCGTTCCCAAACAAAATCCAATTTTTGAGCTTAACACTTATTTTGTCGTCTGCAAATCCTTTCAATTTGGACGTATCTACTATTTTGTAGTTTGGTTAAGAAATAATCTTCTTTCTATCATGGTATATCGTTCAATAAACCACAGTTGTGAGTTATGAGGCACACTAAATAATCCATGAGGGCGATAGCCACATCAATGTAGTGTAGCAAATAGGGAGACACCGGGGTATCCGAGGAAACAGGCAATTACTAATGTTTTGTACACAGACGGACACAGAGACAGACACATGAACGGACACACAATCAGACAGGCTGATTCCAATATACCCCCAAAAACATTTGAAAATGAATGTTAACCAATGAAGAACCAGTTGGTAGGTAACAACACAAACAACCATTTCGGTAGCTATTCAAAAATTCAAGGCAAACACTTACTCTATGGACGTATCCCATCTCAGAGAGGTATTTCATACCCGATGCAATTCCTCTCATCATTCCAACTAACTGTATCACTGTTAACTGACCATCATTATTCTGAAAGTACAACAAAAAACATTTAACTCTATAAAAAATGACAGAATTTTAGGCTGGTCCAAATTGAAAGCACTTGCAAACGACGAAATAAATGTAACTCAAAAATGGAAATTTGTTTTCAGCAGGGTAGAAAATATTGTGGGAAAAGGAGAAAATGCTGGTTACCAGCATTTTCTCCTAAAGAAATTTAGTATCAAATGAAGAAACTGTTGCAAGTGAACATACAATTTTTTAACCTATAAATTGGATTTTAAGAAAGGCAACTCATAGATCAACATCTAACAAAGAAATCTTGTACCCCTACCAGAAAATTAAGAAAATAAATTATTTCTTGGAAGTTATTTATGATTTGGGGATGCCTTTACACTTAGTGGATTTCCATGTTCTTTGAAGACAGGCAGTTTTAGCATAGTTGTTTATGTCATGGTTTTTAGTCATGATTTATTGTGTGTTTTTTTTTTCACCATGAGATGGGGGAAAGGGGTTGACATCATTAAGAACTTTCCAAAATGCCACATCACCATGTTTCCTATGTCTTACACCACAAAAAGAAAAGGAGAAAAGAGGAAATTTTATTTATCTTGTAATATGGATTTGTTCTAACTGAAGGCATAAAGCATTTGCAGACAACAAAATTTAATGGAATGTATAATAACTTTTTCCTACTCCAACCCTATTTTCAAAACCCAAATAAGGGTTGTTAATACAAAAAATTGCTTTGTAAAGCAATCTTATTTCTTTACCAAACGATAAAATTTCAGACTTGTCCAAATGGAATGCATTTGCAGACAACAAAATAAATGTGACTGTAAAATGGAAATTTGTTTTGGGAAGGGTAGAAAACATTGTGGAAAAGGAGAAAATGCTGGTTACCAGCATTTTCTCCTTTTCACACAATGTTTTCAGAAGGCTACTTCCCCTGAGTTGTTTGAGGGATTGTTTGTTAAAGGGTTAACTCGTTACCAAACGACAATATTTTAGGGATGTCCAAATCGAAAGCATTTGCACACGACAAAATAAAGGTGACTGAAAAATTGAAGTTTGTTCTCGGAAGGATAGAAAACACTGTGGGAAAAGGAGAAAATGCTGTTTACCAGCATTTTCTCCTTTTCCCACAGTGTTTTCAAAAGGCCTCTTTCTCAAGGGCGTCAAAAGTAGGGATTGTGTGGTAATGGGTTAAGACCCACAAGTGCAGAGTATTTATTTCTTGACCATTCGAATTGCTCAATTTGGCAGTCAATTGGTGAATGGGTTAAAAGGAGAGACAGCAAAAATAGATAGCTTGGTACTTATTTTAGTCTGTTTCAATTACATGTCTGGAGTAGTTTAAACAACATGCCCATATAAGGAGGTATAGACACTTCTAGGTGTTAGACATAGCTAATTGGGCACGTTTAAACCATTACAACATGCTGAACTTTAAGACGTTTCTAAGTTAACACACTACAACCTGCATGAATCTTTTTAGCACAAATGAATACACTGGCATTTGATCTAACTTCTTGGAAATAAAAATCATAAAACTAAAACTTGCCAAGCAGACAAATACCTGCAAGAGCACCTGTCACTGAAGCGGGTCAATAAGAGAACACAAGTGCTATTCAAAACAAAAATTTACCAGTGACCTTGACTTTTGACCCATTAGATCCAAAAACCGTGATGATGAATAGGACACCTACTTATTCTCTTGAGAAATACTTGTATACAGTGTCCAGGTTCTAGACCAAACAGTCACTGAGTTCGAGCAAGGAGACAATTTTCATACAAAGTTCACCTGCAACCTTGACCCTGTCATCCCAAAAACAACAGGACACCTCCATAGGCTATGAGCAACACTTGTATAAAGTTTCAAGGTCCTAGATCAAACAGCTTTTGAGTTAAAACATGAAAAACAAGTATTCTGACACACAGATAGATTGACAGAGAGATGAATGGACATAGACAGGGATAATGATAAATAAGTAAATGGTAAATTGCATTTGGATTCGTTATATTTGATGTCATGTTGATTCGCAGTAGGGGTGAAGTCCTGACAGCCTTCTTGCAGGCCTATTCGTTAGACAGTAACAAGCTTTTTGGCCTTTTCCCACGATATTTTGAAAAATTCTAAAATTTTTCATCATTAATATGGTTGGTTTAACATTTTATTAAATGATAAAATTTTAGATTGATCAAGCTTCAAAGCATTTACAAAGTAAACATTAAATGATACCCAAATGTTCAAATTTGTATCAGAAAGGATAGAAAACATCATGGTAAACGGAAACAAGAGGGCCATGATGGCCCTGAAATCGCTCACCTGAGTTTATTGACCAAACATGCACCATCTAGTTTCCCAGTGACCTAGTTTTTTATCAGACATTACCCATCATCAAACACTTTTGAGATATCAATAAGACAAACATTCTGGCCAAGTTTCATGAGTATTGGACTGAAAATGTGGCCTCTACAGTGTACAAAAGGTTTTTCTAAGATTTCATCAAGTGACCTAGTTTTGGACCCGACAATTACCCATTATCAAACTCTTTTGAGACATCACCAAAACAAACATTCTGACCAAGTCTGAAGAATATCAGGCAGAAAATGTAGCCTCTAGAGTGTACACAAGGTTTTTCTAATATTTGACCCATTGACCTAGTTTTTGACTCCACATGACCCATTTTCAATCTCATTCAAGGTATCACCAGGACAAATATAATGAACCAGTTTTAGGAGTATCAGACTGAAAATGTGTCCTCCAGAGCATACAAAAGGTGTTTATAACATTTGACCTATTGACCCAGTTTTTGACCCAACATGACCCATTTTCAAACTCATCCAAGATATTATAAAGGCAAACATTCTGACTAATTTTCAAGAGTGTTGGACTGAAAATGTGGCATCCAGAGCATATACAAGGTTTTTCTAAGATTTGACCTGGTGACCTAGTTTTTAACCCCCAATGACCCATTTTCAAACCTGTCTGAGATATCATCAAGACAAACATTCTGACCAACTTACAAGAGTTTCGGACTGAAAATGTGGCCTTTAGAGCCTACAAAAGGTTTTTCTAACATTTGACCTAGTGACCTAGTTTTTGACCCCACATGACCCATTTTCGATCTTGTCCGAGATATCATCCAGACAAATATCCTGACCAACTTTCATGAGTATCCAACTGAAAATGTGGCCTCTAGAGCATACAAAAGGTTTTTCTAAGATTTGACCTAGTGACCTAGTTTTTGACCCCACGTGACCCATTTTCGAACTCGTCCGAGATATCATCCAGACAAACATCCTGACCAACTTTCATGAGTATCCGACTGGAAATGTGGCCTCTAGAGCGCACAAAAGGTTTTTCTAAGATTTGACCTGGTGACCTAGTTTTTGACCCCACGTGACCCATTTTCAAACTCGTCCGAGATATCATCCAGACAAACATCTGACCAACTTTCATGAGTATCCGACTGAAAATGTGGCCTCTAGAGCGCACAAAAGGTTTTTCTAAGATTTGACCTGGTGACCTAGTTTTTGACCCCACGTGATCCATTTTCGAACTCGTCCGAGATATCATCCAGACAAACATCCTGACCAACTTTCATGAGTATCCGACTGAAAATGTGGCCTCTAGAGCGCACAAAAGGTTTTTCTAAGATTTGACCTGGTGACCTAGTTTTTGACCCCACGTGACCCATTTTCGAACTCGTCCGAGATATCATCCAGACAAACATCCTGACCAACTTTCATGAGTATCCGACTGAAAATGTGGCCTCTAGAGCGTACAAAAGGTTTTTCTAAGATTTGACCTGGTGACCTAGTTTTTGACCCCACGTGACCCATTTTCGAACTCGTCCGAGATATCATCCAGACAAACATCCTGACCAACTTTCATGAGTATCCGACTGAAAATGTGGCCTCTAGAGCGTACACAAGGTTTTTCTAAGATTTGACCTGGTGACCTAGTTTTTGACCCCACGTGACCCATTTTCGAACTCGTCCGAGATATCATCGAGACAAACATCCTGACCAACTTTCATGAGTATCCGACTGAAAATGTGGCCTCTAGAGCGTACACAAGGTTTTTCTAAGATTTGACCTGGTGACCTAGTTTTTGACCCCACATGACCCATTTTCGAACTCGTCCGAGATTTCATCGAGACAAACATCCTGACCAATTTTCATGAGTATCCGACTAAAACTGTGGCCTCTAGAGCGTACACAAGGTAAAAAGTTGACGACGGACGACGCACGACGCACGACGCACGCCGCACGCCGCACGACGGACGACGGACGACGGACGACGGACGACGGACACAGCACGATCACAATAGCTCACCATGAGCACTTCGTGCTCAGGTGAGCTAAAAATGCTGGTAACCAGCATTTTCTCCTTTTCCCATGATGGTTTCGAAAGCCTTCTCTTTCAGGGTCAATAAAACAAGAGAATGTATGGTAGAGTTATAGTTTACATGTAGGTTGTGTGACAGTGGGTTAATTCATGAAGAATCCAAGTATTCCTTATAATTCCATCATTTCCTTCAACTATTTTCTCAAAGTCTTTTTTCCACAAAATAATCTTAAATTAACCCTAAATCCTTCACCCGCTTTCATGACCTATTTGAAACAGTCATGTGAAATCATTGTGGAAAAAACAGTATTGCTTCCCATCAAAATGTTCTCTTTTTTCCACAATGTTTTCTATCTTTTTCAAAGACAAATCTCATTGTCACATTTTCAATTTGGTACCTACAAAGACTTTCAATATGTACCAGACTGTTTCTTTGTCTGGCAACATGAAAAAGCCATGAGCAAAAAATCTAGGTTACTATGGAAAATACAGTGTAGTAAAAGCAGACTGCATAAAACCTGCAATCTGAATCCATATTTACCAACTGTTCTCAAAAAAGTCATTGTCATACTCTTCGGAATTTTTAAAATATAAACCCAATACATCTTCTGACTGGCAGCACCATGGTTGAGCCAATCAGAACTCGTGTTACTTTCAAATTTAGACAATCTCAGATATTAAGACTAATCTGACACAAGATCTACCCTACAAAGTACTTCTTGTAGCGTTCTAACAAAAAACTGCCTTTAAACCGAAATTACATATACATTGCAACGGAAGGAGCCAAAAGGTTATGTTTTAATGGAAATGGGTGGAAAGGTCATTATAGTATAAACAATGCAAAATATCTGCAGAAAGGAAATACCGTTCTTTATATATTCTCAAAAAACACTTTTTATAGGGCAATTGAACCATTATGGTGCAAGAAAATTCTTTCAACAATAACAGCTCTAAATGTCAGGTCTGTTTGAGAAAGCAATAACCATTTACCAAACAATCATGTATCTTAACCACCCTTAAGTCATTACCAAATGATACTATTTTAAGCATGTCGAAATTGTAAAATTTGCAGACGACAAAATAAAAGTGACTGAAAATTTGAAATTTGTTTTGTGAAGGATAGAAAACTTTGAGGAGAAAATGCTGGTTACCAGCATTTTCTCCTTTTCCCACAATGTTTTCAAAAAGCTTCTTTCTCAGGGTCATTAAAAGTCGGGATTGTGTGGTAATGGGTTAAACAGAAGTCTTCAAGAGATATTGTGGGAAAAGGTCAAAATGCTGGGAACCAGCATTTCCTCCTTTTCCCACCATGTTTTCCACTCTTTAGAAAAAAATTCAATCATTTGATTATCTGCTTTCAATTTGGAAATTGGAAAGCTGGAGTTTCTCCTTTTCCAACCATGTTTTCTTTTCTATCTTAGACAAAGCCAATAAACCCTTAATTATTTTACATGTTGTCTGCAGGTGTGTTCAATTTCCAGGAATCAAGAATTTTGCTGTGTGATAAAAACTCAAGTCTTTACCAAGTTTTAGCCAGGTTGAGGGAGAAAGCTAAATTTGAAAATAATCATTACTTTCTCCTTTTCAGGCAATGTTTTCATCTTTGTCTTACACAAATCTTTATCGTTTGATTCCTGTTGAGATGCTTTCAATATGGATGAGTCTAAAATTTTGTTGTGTGGTAAATTTTAACGACCCTAATAAAAAAGCCTTTTTAAAACATTGTGGGAAAAGGAGAAAATGCTGGTAACCAGCATTTCCTCCTTTTAACACAATGTTTTCTACCCTTCCAAAACCAAATTTCAATTTTTTAGTCACATTTATTATGCTGTCTGCAAATGCGTTCAATTCGGACCAGTCTAAAATTTTGTAAAATTTTGTTGTTTGGTAAAGATTTAAATGCCAAGTAAGCTATAAAAACCACCTCACAACTTCTTATGATTTTATATTAACTACTTTAAGTCTAGAAATCTTTGATTAAATATGCATCAAAGTAAAAAATTAGCATTTTAAACTACTTAAGGAGTAACTAATGGTCCCATTAATTGTAAGTTCTTTCTCTTTTACAAGTCAAAAAAGACATTATACTAGCAAAACTCTGATTGTCCTTCTGCTTTTTTCTCAGTACTTTTTTCTTTCATTTAACAATCAATTTTTTCATGTTAATAAATTTGTATTATTATTAATAGTAGTTCTAATTTATGCTATTTATCTCCGCTCATAATTAATTACCTGGAACCTGATGTATATTACAGTTACTTTAGTACTCTTATCTTTTTTTTTTATTTCAGTCAACTATAATCCAGTTCCTACAAATTAGTTAATTACCTGGAAACTGATATAGTACAGTTACTATAGTATTCTCATTTTTTTTTATTTCAGTCAACTATAACCCAGTTTCCAAAAATTAGTTAAGTCTTCACTGAACAACTAATTTTTGGACTGGACCAAATTCAAAGCATCTGCATACAACAAATTAAATCTTGGTAATATGATGATTTATGACTGATAGGGCCGAAAACATTACCTGAAAAGGAGAAAATGCTAGTTAACTGTATTTTCCACAATGATTTTTATAGGCTTATTTCTCGGGGTCGTTAAAAGTGTAATTGATTGCGTGTAAAGAATTAATCAAATCAACCCTGAGGAAAGACTTTTGGAAACACTGGTAACTGGAAACCAGCATTTTCTCCTTTTCCCAAACCAGCATTTTCTCCTTTTCCCACAATGTTTTCTGCCTTTCCAATGTTGTGATTCAAAGTTCCCGGGTTTTCTTGACCACATGAGATTCCTTTGTCTTTTTGCCAGTAAAAAGACAAAGGAATCTCATGTGATCAAGAAAACCTGGGAACTTTGAAATCAAAAGATTGACTGCTAAAACCCGGTAACCATCATCTGGTTACACAAAGACAAATTTCAGTCTTTCAAAGTATACTTGACTTGATGGTTGCAACTGCTCTCAATCTGCAAGAGTCTAAAAAGATAACTTGTGTTAATGTGATACCAAAATATGCCCAAATTTCTGTTCTAAATAACTTACCCTTAAGAAAGCATCTAGAGACCCATTGGCCATATATTCTGTAACAATCATAATTGGATTACCTGGAAAACAAAACAAAAAAAAAACCTTTACAAAAACATTTATATATATATATATCACAAAATTTATAAGCCTTTAATTCCCCTATAAACTACACTGTTGTTTAATTTCCCTGTAACTACATTGTCGTTATATTTCCCTGTAACTACATTGTTGTTAAATTCCCCTATAACTACATTGTTGTTTAATTCCCCTAACATTGTTGTTTAATTCCCCTACAACTACATTGTTGTTTAATTCCCCTGTAACTACATTGTTGTTTAATTCCCCTAATATTGTTGTTAAATTTCCCTATAACTACATTGTTGTTTATTTCCCCTATAACTACATTGTTGTTTAATTTCCCTGTAACTACATTGTTGTTTAATCTCCTTAATATTGTTGTTAAATTTCCTTATAACTACATTGTTGTTAAATTTCCCTATAACTACATTGTTGTTTAATTCCCCTATAACTACATTGTTGTTTAATTCACCTACAACTACATTGTTGTTTAATTCCCCTAATATTACTGTTAAAATTCCCTATAACTACATTGTTGTTTCATTCCCCTATAACTACATTGTTGTTTCATTCCCCTATAACTACATTGTTGTTTAATTCACCTATAACTACATTGTTAATTCCCCTACAACTACATTGTTGTTTAATTCCCCTGTAACTATATTGTTGTTTAATTCCCCTAATATTGTTGTTAAATTCCCCTGTAACTACATTGTTGTTTAATTCCCCTGTAACTACATTGATGTTAAATTCCCCTATAACTGCATTGTTGTTTAATTCCCCTGTATCTACATTGTTGTTTAATTCCCCTGTTACTTCATTGTTGTTTAATTCCCCTATAACTAAATTTTTGTTTAATTCCCCTGTAACTACGTTGTTGTTTAATTCCCCTGTATCTACATTGTTGTTTAATTCCCCTGTTACTTCGTTGTTGTTTAATTCCCCTATAACTAAATTTTTGTTTAATTCCCCTGTAACTACGTTGTTGTTTAATTCCCCTGTAACTACGTTGTTGTTTAATTCCCCTACAACTACGTTGTTGTTTAATTCCCCTGTAACTACATTGTTGTTAAATTTCGCTATAACTACATTGTTGTGTAATTCCCCTGTAACTACAGTGTTGTTTAATTCCCCTATAACTAAATTGTTGTTTAATTCAACTATAACTACATTGTTAATTCCCCTACAACTACATTGTTGTTTAACCCTATACCCCATAAGGCATTTCTATGGTATCTCTAATTGACCCTAAATAACAGCAAGGATGAAGCTGTTTCTTATGTGTATATGACACCTTTTGACAACATAAAAAACATTGTGACAAAGAGGTAAAATTGCTCGTTATGAGCAATTTCACCTTTTGCCACAATGTTTTCAAAAGGCTCCAACAAGCAATGCGTAGAAATGAGTATCTATGGAGTAAATGGTTAAGGGTTAACTGACTGTATGGTGTCTAATGCCTTTTTCATTATTATTTCAGATATATCACTGTAGCAAGTGCACCAATCCATGATTTCCTGGATTTCCTTAAAGCAGAAAACAGCACAATATTGTTATATTCTTTCCAAGCCACTGGCTGCTTTCTCACATAAGCATTGTCAAAATATAACTGCATTGTACACATATCCCGAAGATTCTGAACTCTTTTTCAAATGACAAAATTATCTTATCTGTCTAGATCATAAAAGCAGTGTTAGCAGATGACATTAAATCTGACTGAAATAATAAGTTTTATCTTCAAAATGGTGGAAAACATTGAGAGACAGGGTACTAGCATTTTCTTCTTTCCCTACTATGTTTTCAAATGTCGTTTTTCTTAAGACTGTAGAACAAAAATTGTTCAAAGTGTAGGTTTATATAATGAAATTATTTAAATGCAAATATGCATCATTCATTATCAACTTTATGAACAAAGTTTGATTTACATTACATAGTATTTTTATTATAAGTTAATCAAAGGATAATTGCAACTACGCATTTTTTACTGACAAACAATTTTCTTCTTTTCCCATCATGTTTTCTGCCCTTCCCAAGACAAAGTTCTATTTTTTTGATGCATTTATTTTGTTGTCTGCAAATGCTTTGGGTAAGTCCAAAATTTTGTCATTTGGTAAAAAGTCAAAGTAACATTCTTAGAAGAAACATGAATTTCATACATGATTTGAGGTCTGGAGATTTTGTGCATTGTCATTATTATGCATCGTAAAGTAAAATTAAAACAATAAAAAAAACATAACAAACAGCAAGCATAAATCACAATACCTATCTTTCATAACTGATGCCATTTTATGCAATAAAACACTCTTCAGTATTTGTTAAATCATTTAACCCGTTACCACACAATCCCTTCTTTTGATGACCGGAGAAAGAAGCATTTTGAAAACATTGTGGGAAAAGGAGAAAATGCTGGTAACCAGCATTTCTCCTTTTCCCACAATGTTTTCTATCATTCTCAAAATAAATTTGAACATTTGAGTCCCTTTAATTTTGTTGTCTGAAAATGCTTTCAATTTGGACCAGTCTAAATTTATGTCATTTTTTAAAGAGTTAAAAACTTTCCCCAATAATTTTATTTTGATATGATTCTTTAATGTGTCACATCTTAACCAGATGGAAAAACTTTGTGCTTGTCTAATTGAAAATTATTTACAGATGACAAATACTACTAGAGCTATCACTAAACGTGATTAACCCCTACCCCCACCAGCTCCTTGAAACAAAAACTGTTCTCTGTCACAGAATGCATAATGGTTTAGTACAAAAGTAAGAGCTGAAAAAATTCAGGGGGAGATAATTCCATAACAAATCATAGCAAGGTCATGAAGACTGAACATGCACAACTTCATATAATTACGGTATGTAGGAACATTGTGTGTAAATTTCAAACAGATGGACGAACAGATGACAGACGACGGATGCCTACGGACGGTGAATGATCAGGTGAGCTGAAAAGGAAAAAAATTCTGGTAACCAGTTAGGATCAAACCTAGAGCCTGTTGGCTAAGAATTCTACATTTTGCCCTTCTAAGCAACACAGTTATGATCCCAGGATGGAAAGATTTCAATTGTGTGGTATGGATTTAGTCTTTACAAAACAACAAATTTTTGTCTAGTCAAAATTGAAAGCATTTGCGGACAACATTATATAGGTGACTGAAAATTTGAAATTTGTATTGGGAAGGATAGAAAACATTGTGGTAAAAGGAGAAAATGCTGGTTACCTGCATTTTCTCCTTTTCCTACAATGTTTTCAAAAGGCTCTTTTCTTGGGGTCGTCGAAATGAGGGATTATGTGGCAAAGAGTTAAACAGGGCATGACTTGTGATAATGGTTTATAAGATGAGAACAGGAATAAACAGTTGAAAAATGACGAGAAAAAATCTCTCCAGAATGGAATTACACAACCTCATTCCGGGACACGAAATTGTCATCAAACATGCAACATTAAAGGAAAATCTGTTTCCTCACTCAAGACTTTGGCAGATGAGGACAAAATATTTGCATGAAAAAATGTGAAGTCTCGTGTCAAACTTGATTTTCAAACTATTTCAACAAATGAGTGTTGCTCTGGGAGATTTAACTCTATACCACACAATGCCGACTTTTGACGACCTTGAGAAACTGAACTTTCGAAAACATTGTGGGAAAAGGAGAAAATGCTGGTAACCAGCATTTTCTCCTTTCTTCACAATGTTTTCTGCCCTATCAAAGACATCTCCTACAATTTTAACAATATAAATTTTGGGTCTGTATATGCTTTGGATTTGAATGGGTCTAAAATTTTATTGTGTAATAATGGGTTAACTGTTTACCAAATGACAAGATTTTGGACAAGTGCAAATTCAAGGCATTTGCAGATGACAAAAAAATTGTGACTCAAAAAATTGTAATTCCTCTTTGGGAAGCATAGCAAACATTGTTACCAGATGATAACATTTGAGACTAGTCCAAATTGAAAGCAAATTGTAGTGGACTAAATAATTGTCAATCAAAATAATTATGTTCAACAGAGTAGATTCCAGATCAACCTGCAAATTCTGTGCAGTCTAATCTTGATCTGCATCTGCCCAAAATAAAGTGGGAATGTGTTGAATGTAAAAGGTTTAATGCTACTTGCATAACCAAAACCATGAAAAATGCATAGTAATAGTCCATATATAGCATGGAATAGCAAATTATAATCCGTTACCACACAACCCTGAGTTTTAACAACTCCGACGAAAAAAGACTTTTGAAAATATTGTGGAAAAAGGAGCAGATACTGTTAAACAGCATTTTCACCTTTTCCAAAAATGTTTTCAAACATTCCTACATCAAATCTTCAATTTTTCCACTTTTCCAACAATGTTTTATAGCCTATTGATGATAGAAGTAATCTTTTGTGCTACACTATTTTACTAAACTACAAAAGTTTGAACTGGTCCAAATTGAAAGGATTTGCAGACAACAAATTCAGTGTAACTGAAATGATGATTTTTGTTTTGGATGAGGTAGAAAACCTTGTGGGGAAAAGGAGAAAATGCTGGTTACCAGCATTTTCTCCTTTTCCCACAAGGTTTTCAAAAGCCTCCTCCTGCATGGTCGTTAAAACTCGGGATCGTGTGTTAATGGGTTTAACTTGTGCACAGCAACAGCTTTCAATTTGGTTGTATCCAAAACTTTGTCCTGTGTTAAGAGTTAAAATACAACATTCTTTGCGGAAACATGGAATTCTACTATAACTTACTTTTTGTGACAACACCTTCGAGGAAAATTACATTCGGACTGTCAAATTGCCCCATGATACTCGCTTCCGTTAAAAAGTCTAATCGGTTTTTATCCGTCGCTCCAGGCTTCAATGTTTTTATGGCCACCGTCATTTCTGGCCGGCTAGGGATTCGTAATTTTCCTTTGCAGACATCTCCAAATTCACCTAAAATAAAATTAAGTGGATTCTATGAACTGACAGCAACAAAAAGAAAATGGATCCACGTCGTAAACTGTCAATTGTTCAGGCATCAGAAGAAACATACTGCTTTACATTATCTCCTTTTGTGTTCGAGGAACTTTTTCCTGGAATCGCTGGCTGCATCTGATAAAGGACAGACATCTTTCATCTTTTTTTAGGGACAGTGACAGCTAATCCTTCAGCAAACAATTCATAAAACAATTTTGAGGAAGAAGGCTTTAGAAAACATTGTGGAAAAAGGAGAAAATGCTGGTAACCAGCATTTTCTCCTTTTTCCACAATGTTTTCTACCCTATCAAGAGAAATATGATTAGTTCAGCAACACAATGCTTTCAAAATGGATATTCTAA
The DNA here is from genome assembly GCA_943736015.1 of Tridacna crocea. Lineage (NCBI taxonomy): Eukaryota > Metazoa > Mollusca > Bivalvia > Cardiida > Cardiidae > Tridacna > Tridacna crocea. The sequence goes on along the minus strand of OX031072.1, from coordinate 4,207,219 downwards.
ATTTTTGCTGTGTGAGTTCAAACCAAATTTTGGACTGGTCCAAATTGAAAGTATTTGCTGAATGACAAATTAGATATGACTCAAACACTAACATTTCTCTGTGAAATTTAAAACATTGTTGGAAAAGGAGAAAATGCTGGTTTTATTTTCTCCTTTTTCCACAAAGTTCTTATAAAAGCCTTCTTAATATAAAATTGTTGAAATAAAGTAAAGTGTTAAGAATTTGACCTTTATTAAACAAATATATTGAAGGAAAAGTAGTCATTGCTAGAAGGGACTGACCAAGTTTGAAAGAAAAAAAATTCAATCACATTTCAATGACAACAACTATGCTTCTGCTCAAAGAAATGAAGAGACATGAGGTCCTAGTCTAGAATAAAGAAGTTGGCAGCGTAGAAAAGGTATCACACAGCATGTACTGTGCTGTCTGATCTTGATCTACACTATCCACTCATGCTTCAATAGCTGTCTATAGTAAGGAAAGAGTTACATGGTATTAACCCATTACCACGCAATCCCTACTTTTGACGCCCCTGAGAAAGAAGCCTTTTGAAAACACTATGGGAAAAGGAGAAAATGCTGGTAACCAGCATTTTCTCCTTTTCCCACAGTGTTTTCTACCCTTCCCAGAACAAATTTCTATTTTTCAGTCACCTTTATTTTGTCGTCTGCAAATGCTTTCAATTTGGACAAGGCTAAAACTTTGTCGTCTGGTAATGGGTTAAACATAAAACACAGTGGAGAAAATGCTGTAAACTAGCATTTTCTCTTTATTGTTTTTTTTTCCTCATAATTTTCATTTAAAAGCTTTCTTTCTTTGAGTTGTAAAAACAAAAGATTCTTAAGAAAAGGACTTTTAATAGAGTCATACATGATTTATTTCCAATCTATGATAATTAGTAGCTTAATGACTGGGATAAATGCAAGTAATAGCTTCACGGCAACAATTAATGCAAATTTTATATTTGTTGTAAAAGACAAAAACTCGGCAGAGGTATTTCTTTAAAAGGCTAGTCAGTCTTTTCCACTTTTCCACACGATCCTGAATTATAACAACCCTGAGAAAAATTCTTTTGAAAACATTGTGGGGGAAAGGAGAAAAGGCTGGTAACCACCATTTTCTCCCTTTCCCACAAAGTTTTCTACTCATTAAAAGTGAAATTCTATTATTGAAGACACATTTATATTGTTGTCTGCAAATTCTTTCTATTTTGACAAGTCTAAGATTTAGTGGTGCAGTACGAAATTAACTCATACCAAACAACAAAATCTTAGGCATGTCCAAATTGAAAGCAATTGCAGATGACAAAATAAATGTGACAAAAGAATTGAAATTTGTTTTAGGATAAGAAGAAAACATTGTGGGAAAAGGAGAAAATGCTGGTTACCATCTATCACAGGGTTGTCAAAAGCCGTCATTGTGTGGTAAAGGATTAACCCATTACTCCATAGATACTCATTTCTACGCATTGCTTGTAGCAGCCTTTGGAAAACATTGTGGCAAAAGGTGAAATTGCTCATGACGAGCAATTTCACCTTTTGCCACAATGTTTTCTATGCTATCAAAAGATGTCGTATACACATAAGAAATGGCATCATCCTTGCTGTTATGTAGGGTCAATTAGAGATACAACAGAAATACCTTATGGGGTAAAGGGTTAATGCTTTCTTAAGGGCAAGGTGCCATTTCAGCCAAAGTTATCAAAGTTCACTCACTAGTAGTAACCTTTAAAGATCTCTTTTGATGTTTAAGTACAAGACAATTTTCATCATGATTTCTTTTTTATCACAAAGGTCAAAATTACTATTTCTTATTTAAGACATTCCATTTCCTGATTTTAACATTCAATACAGGAACTGTTGAAGAAAATAATACAAATTATGCTGAATACAACAGTATAAGTTACAGAACTTCCTGAGCCTACTATATGTGAATGAACTCTTTGCCAAACAACAAAACTCTAGACCTGTCCAAATCGAAAGCATTTGCAGACAACAAAAGTGACAGAAATTTTGAAATTTGTTTTATGAAGGGTAGAAAACATTGTGGGAAAAGGAGAAAATGCTGGTTACCAGCATTTTCTCCTTTTCCCTCAATGTTTCCTAAAGGCTTCCTTCTCAGGGTTGTCAAAAGTAGGGATTATGTGGTAATGGTTAACTCACTATACCCTACATTTCTAGTCACGACCTGACAGAATGCAGGAGGAATCGCTAATGTGTCTGATTTTGCCACACTATTTTAAATGCAGATTCTGAAAACCTTCTGAAGACAGGGGAAAAATACTGGTGGCCTGCATTTTTTCCTTTTTTCCATCAGATTTTCTGCACTCTCAATGAACAGTTTCACCCATATCTAGGCCGACGTCTGCAAATGCTTTCAATGTGCGAGTCTGGAATTTTATAGTTTGGTAAAGACTTAAGCCTTTTTTCCCATGGATATTTTCAAAATGTCTGGAGTAGCTTTGTTTCAGTAGGGCATTTGAGCAAAACTAAATAAACTAAGTGATTTTTTTTTAATTTTGCGAATTTGGGAAATTTGCAATCTTTCATGTGTGTGTATTTTACCTCAAATATACCTTCAAATAATGAATGTCTATAATTTGTAAAGATTTTCGTAATAGTAAAATATCCCTAAACGGTAATTTGCAGTTTTTGTGATACATGTATACATCCATGTTATTCAGAACATACCTCCACCAATAACAGACTCTATGGTAATGTGTGACGCATCTATTTCACGTGTAAACTCTCTGACTGCTTGCTGTGGATCTTCGTAGGTATGTGGATCAACGTAAGACTTTATTGTACCCGACGGAGTGAAAAGTGGCACAGTCACTGTAAAAAGAAAGAACAACAAATTAACTAACTAAGAGCTAAAGAAGTCCATGTTGGCGTAACCAGGAAAAAGTAAATTATACGCACACCAAAGTTGGCCATTTTTGAGGCAGCTGAAAAGAGCAATTTGGAATCAGCCAAATGGAATCAGAGCCATAAAATCAAGATATTTCTTATCTTGGCTGTTTTAGAAAACATACAAACTGAAACATACTCGAAAAGAGGCAACCTACGACCTATTCTCGTCTTTTTTACATTACCCATGTGTGTGTTGTGCGTAATAGAAGTTACGCCTTTGCAATCATCAATATGTTTTGTATGTGTATTTTCTGTTCTTCAAAAGACAAAAATTTAGACAAGTCCAAACTAAAAGGAATTGCAGACAAGGAACCAACTGTGATTCAAATCACAGGATTTGTCTTTGACTGGATTGAAAACCTTGTGGGAAAAAGAGAAAATGCTGGTTACCAGCATTTTCTCCTTTTCCCAAAATGTTTTCAGAAGTCATGTTCCATGGGGTCATTAAAACTCAGGATTGTGCGGCAAAGGATTGATATACCGTTTTTCAAATTATAAAAAAAAATTGTACTTGCCTTTATCAAAAACATTTGCAAAAGACAAATCAATGTTGAGTAGATTTGTCTTCTATAGAACAGAAAAACCTTGTAGGAAACAGATAGCCTTCTTTCTTGGTGTTGGTGTCTTTACAAATAGGGATTGTTTTTAAGAAAGGTTTCTAATGCAGTGCTAAGTACAAGTTTATTTGGTTTTGCTTCAGCAATGTTCTCTGTAAATCAAGTTCAGACAGCACAGACATGCAGTTTGATTCTGAATCTACCACTAGAGATTTTCCTGCATATTCTGGCTATTGTAATATCTAAACCTCTTCATACTGAATTAAAACACATTCTACTTATTGTAGTTTCAGAGATATTAAGTATCTACAAATTAGCAAACCAAACATTTTAAATGAGGGAAAGATTTTTGCTATGATGATAATGTTAGTCAAAGAGCAGCAAACCCTTAGAGTGTCAAATAAAACTTAAGACATCCTCGGCCCTTAATAATTGCACTTTCCAGATGGCTATGTCGAGAATGTTTTAGGAAAGTGTTTTAGGAAAGTGGACAGTGTGGACCAAATATCTTTGGCTTATCATTATAGAATACCAAAATTTACAACCTCTGACTGGATAAACCATTTGGTTTAGCCACTCAGAAAATGATTTAGCCAATTAGATGTTGTGGTACTTAAGAATTTTGAAAATTATAGAAAATATGACAGAATTACATTCTGAAAAAGGCTGGTGAATATAAATCCTAATCTCTGACCTACATTGGCCACAGAGATAGCTTAAGTTGTGACTGACACTCTAAGGCTTAAGAAATATCTAAGCTAGACAATAGCTAGTATAGAGAGATTTCAAGAAATTTCTATGGGAAGGTCTAGCACTACTTAACCCATTACCACACAATCCCTACTTTTGACAACCCTCAAAAAGACGCCTTTGGAAAACTTTGTGTGAAAAGGAGAAAATGCTGGTAACCAGCATTTCCTCCTATCCCCACAATGTTTTCAACCCTTCACAAAACAAATTTCAAATTTTCAGTCACTTTTATTGTGTCATCTGCAAATGCTTTCGGTTTGGACCAGTCTAAAATGTCCTCGTTTGGTAATGAGTAAAAGCAAAGCACACTCATTTAATAAAACAAAAACACAAAACAAATAGGTCATAAATTTGAGAAACAAATTTTTTGCTGTTTAAGTTTGATATCTAACAAGCAGTTCAAATTTTTGACAGCCCTGAAAAAGGTAATTTGTAAAACATCATGGGAAAATGCTGATAAACATTTTGTTGCATTTAAAGGAGCCAAACTGAACTCTTAACAAAACAAGAAATTTTAAACCAGTCCAAAACTGAACACATCTGCGGACAGTAAGATAAATGTAAGTCAAAGATGGAAATTTGTTTTGTAAAGAGTAGCAAAAATTGTAGAAAAAGCAGGAGGTGCTGGTTACCAACATTTTCTTCTTTTCCCACAATGTTTTAAATAGCTTTCTTTCTCATGGTTGTTAAAACTTTGGATAGTGAGGTCAAGGATTTGGGCTGCCACCTGTAAAGGCAAGCAAAAACATAAATCCTTTTATTCCCAATGTTTACTAGTAAACACAACATGAGTTAACTCCTTGCCAAACAACAAAATTGTGACTGGTCCATATTAAAACAATCTGCAGATGACAAAGACTACTGAAAAAGTTAACCCTTTACCCCATAAGGCATTTCTATGATATCTCTAACTGACCCTAAATAACAGCAAGGCTGAAGCTATTTCTTATGTGTATATGACACCTTTTGATAGCATAGAAAACATTGTGACAATAGGTGAAATTGCTCATCACGAGCAATTTCACCTTTTGCCACAATGTTTTTCAAAGGCTCCTACAAGCAATGCGAAGAAATGAGTATCTATGGAGTAAAGGGCTATAATTGTTTGGAGAAGGGTAGTAAACATTATGAGGAAAAGGAAAAAATGCTACTTACCAGCATTTTCTCCTTTTCCCATAATGTTTCCAAATGGCTTCTGTCTGAGAGTCATAAAAGTTGGGATTGTGTGGTAAAGAGTTCAAGAAAAGATTAAAAATCAAATATTTTTCTTATGATGAGTTACATCAAAACTTATAATGTCTTCAGTCTCATCAGCCCTTTGATCTTGCACTTGTAAACATCTTCATTAAACCACTGATTCACTTTGATGATTAACAAACATCTCCGCAATAAATTTTGAAATAAAAGTTAATTTCTACCCTTAAAGCCTCTTTTCAGAACTACAGCAGCCCTTGCAGCCCTGTAGATCAAGATCAGACTGGACAAGGCATGCAGTCTGACCTCTGATCTATACTGTCCGCTTTCCCGAGACGTTTAGGATAACAGCACCTTTGAAATCGTACTTATTTAAGATTAATTTCTAGACTAAGGAAGTTAATTTGATTTAAATACAGATCTCTTAGGATAAATCTATGCAATGAGCCTTTGTAAACTGTTCAGAAAACAACTTTTGAAGACAATGTTACAGCATGAAATATTGCTAATAGTGGGCAATCTCTCAAAGAAAAATAACTCCATTTCTTGCAAAGTAACAATGCTTTCTTATTCACCTTTCTAGCACGATAGTACCAAATCACCTTGTATTTATCTTTCAATCACCTTGTATATTTATCTTCCAATATCTCTCAAAGAGTGGTCCCCACCATTTTCTCTTTTTCCTGGGCTTTTTTTACCATTTCAAGGACAAAATCTCATCATGGGATCCCTATCATTTGCAATCTAAAATTGTTATGTCTTTGAACAAGTACAACATTTGTTGGCTGGTACAAGATCAAATCTTACCTAAACAATATTTTAACCTTTTACCACACAATCCTACTTTTAATGACTCTGAGAAAAACAGCTATTGAAAACATTGTGGGAACAGGAGAAAATGCTGGTAACCAGCATTTTCTCCTTTTCCCACGATGTTTTCTACCCCTCCCAAAAAACAAATTCCAGTTTTTATGAGCCACTTTTGATTTATCTTCTCCAAGCGCTTTGAATTTGGACAGGTCTAAAATGTTGTTGTTTGGTAAAGAGTTAAACTTATCAATAATGAAAGTATGCTGTATGGAGACAACAAAGTAAAGTTTGCTCAAATTGTGAGATTTGCTTCACAAAGGAAAGAAAACATTATGAGGAAAGGAGAAAATACTTGCATCTCTATTAGGGTTTTTTTTTTTTTAAAGGTCAGGGTCAAAAGGAGTGTATGTATGTTGCATTTCTTTGTATTTCATTGAGTTATAACACTGGGGTTTTACTTTATCTCCCAAGAAATATTCTTTTCTTGAAACAGGCCACATTGAAAACACTACAGCAAAGGAAGAAATGGTTTCCTGGCTCTGCCTATTTCTTTCGGAGGACAGATAATAGTCATTGCAACAGGATTTATTCCTCTCCCACCACTGAGCATTGTTTCGATGATAGTTATGTGGGAAAGCAGCCAGTGGCTTGGAAAGAAAATTGTATAGATAACTTGTAAAAGAAACTCTAGGAATGCATAAATAGGTGTGCTGGCTGCCACAATGCAACTTAACTCTTTACCACACAACCAAATTTTAGACTAGTCCAAATTCAAGGCAGTTGCAGACGACAAAATAAATGTGACTAAATAATTGAAGTTTGATTTTGGAAGGGTAGAAAACATGGTGGGAAAAGGAGAAAATGCTGTTTACCCGCATTTTTCTCCTTTTCCCACCATGTTTTCAAAAGGCTTCTTTCTCAGGGTCGTCAAAAGTTGGGATTGTGTGGTAATGGGTTAAACACCATGGATACTATCAATCAATATTTCAACATTATCTGCTGCAGGGTTGATTCATGGAGTGATGAATTTGACTCTTTATCAAACAAAGAAATTTTGGACTTGTCCAATTTGTAAGCATCAATAAAATTAATGCAGCTCATATTATGAGAAAACACTGTGGGAAATTGAGAAAATGCTGGTTACCAGCATTTTCTCCAATGCTGGTTACCAGCATTTTCTCCTTTTCCAACTACATTTTCAAAAGGCCTCTTCCTTGAGGTCGTTAAAAGCTGGGATTGTGTGGTAAAGAGTTAAGAACACTAGAACACTATAAGCAGAAAGTAAGATCACACAACTACCAGCAGTGAACTAAAGCATACCAGCCATACTCTGGTAGATGAAGGCTTAATGTATCTGCAAAAAGTATCCATCAAAGTCAGCCTGTGCAATCCACACAAGCTGACATGGGTTGAAACTTTTTGCTCTTTGTAAAATTTGTGCATAGCACAGGACTATTCTAACTCTAGATCCAATTCAATTCTCAACAAATTGGATTTTTATGAATCATTAATTGTGTGTTTTGACAGCCCTGAGAAAGAAGCCTTTAGAAAACATGGTGGGAAAGGAGAAAAAGCTGGTAACTAGCATTTTCTCCTTTTCCCACAATGTTTTCTACCCTTCACAAAACAAATTTCAAATTTTCAGCCAGTTTTATTTTGTCATCTGCAAATGCTTTTGGTTTGGACAAGCCTAAAATATTGTCCTTTGGTAATGAGTTAAACCCTCTTTTGCCACAGTATGACTCATAATACATATATCAAAGATCAAAGAACAAAAGGTATGTATGATACTAATAACCAAAGAACAAAAGTGAATAAAGAATTAGGCAAAGAAAGCAGTTAGTTAATATACATATAGCATAGTACAAACAGTGCTTTATATGGTTAGAAATTAATCTTCCATGGGTCAATGGCTACAAATATGGTGACAAGCTGCATTAAAATACATATCTGGTATTCGAAACTTCTTATATATATTGCATAGTGCCTTTATTTTACATAGTCAAAATCTTTTGATTAACAGATGATGCCAATTTTAAGATGTTATTTGAGATACAGTCTAATTAATTTTCATATTTTTGGAATGTCCTGTCACTAGAAGAGACACGAATGTAACTGAATACAAACAGTTGGATCAGTTTTGTGAATCATCTAAACTTGGTTATCATATGTGCATGATCAGTTTTGTGAAACATCTAAACTTTAAACTAAATCTGAAACATATAAAGAAGAACTTGGAAAATATTAGTCAGTAGGTATACTGAGAGTGGAAGACTAACTCTAATCATACATGCTACACATATAAATAAGTCTTTACTCACTGGATCCATTTATATGAGGTTCAATAGAGGGGCAGTGCACTAAAGGGAGAAAATTTACTATTTTTCAATCAGTTTCATGAATTACCTCCCTTTATAAACTATAACTCATATTTTGAAATGCAGAAACAAAGATCCATGTAAACCTGGTGTCCATACTATTTCTGCTGAAAGCTTTGGCTACTTTAATATTAGACTAATTAAATTCAACTCGGGATTATTTAATAAAAAAAAATTGAACATCATCTAAAAGCTTTAGAAAAGCGAAAACCGAAATGATCAGAAGCAGCAAAAACTGACAGGAAATCATCAATCCATTACCACAACAGTATAAAGTCTCTCTGTACAAGAGCGTGACAGAATGGTCAGACATAAATATGTCATGCACTGTGAAAAAGGGGGTTGCATGTGCAAAAATTATCGACCCAGGTTAGCCTGCACAATTTGTGCAGGCTAACCTGGGTTGAAAATTTTTGCTACCAGTCAGATTTCTGCATTCAAAAGTGTTTCATAAAGCAAAGAAATCATTGGGGTAATGGATTTATTAAGCATGTCTTTCAGCCAGAAATAACTTCCCTCTCTAGCAGTACAGAATGGTTATGTTTGAGAGAACAACAAAAACACTTTCCCTCAAACTGACCTGCCTTTACAAAGATTTTATAGTAAAAATTAGGTGTCTTATTCTTGAAAGAACAGTGACTTTTTTTATGAAAACAAAATCTTTTTTTAATTTTACAAAAGATCCAAATTATAGACTCGTCCAATCTTCAAGGCATTTGAACGACATATCAGTTTAACTCTTTACTAAACAACTAATTTTCGGACTTTACCAAACTGAAAGCATATGCACAGGACAAAATAAGTGAGACTCAAAAATTGCAATTTGATTAAGAAAGGGTAGAAAACATTGTGGGAAAAGGAGAAAATGCTGGTAACCAGCATTTTCTCCTTTTTCCAAAATGTTTTCAAAAGTTTTCTTTCTCAGAGTCGTTGAAAGTCGGGATTGTGTGTTAAAGAGTTAAAAGGTAAAAAATAAGGGTAAAAAACACTGATGAGAAAAAAAAAATACAGAATGGACTGAAAAAAAAATCAGATTCATTAATTTTGCTCATGGTTGTGTAAAAAGGATATTTAATATCAATATTTAATACCTACTCAAACCTATCACTTTTGATAATGTAACTGCTAATATTGAAGATTGCAGTTTTACTATGAGCCACACAGCTCTCCGAAAACATGTTAAAAGTCCAACTGGGAACATGTTTGAACTGACTTATATTGACACAGTTATACTAAAATATGAAATATATTTAAATGTAATTAACCCTTTACTCCATAGATACTTATTTCTACGCAGCCTTAGGAAAACATTGTGGCAAAAGGTGAAATTGCTCGTGACGAGCTATTTCACCTTTTGCCACAATGTTTTCTATGCTATCAAAAGGTGTCATATACACATAAGAAACAGCTTCATCCTTGCTGTTAGTTAAGGTCAATTAGAGATACCATAGAAATGTCTTATGGGGTAAATGGTTAATATAGTGAGAATATTTTGGTGTCAGGCTGATTCCCTTTTTATTAATGCACAAATACAGTAATAATATCATATGTGAATTTCATAGTGTGTGTTTTGGCTTTGCCATGCAGTTATCATACATGAGGTGGAAGAGGGTGGGTGGATTATAATTTGTGCATCACCAAATACCTTACAGTACTGTGAAACTTTAGAAATTGGAAGACTTGTCCAGAAGTACACATATTCCAAGAATTTGCTCACTGAAAGCAACTTCTGTCTTCATTCATTATGCCTTTTTTCAAAGAAGTGTACAGCAGGAATATCTATATTTATTTGAGTGGATGATATGTGACCCGTGATGCAAAAAGGAACCTTCTCCAAACTGCGAAAAGTGTTGACTCTGGTCAGACTGCGTGAATACGCAGGGTGACCAGGGTCGACATTTTTCCCTTTTGTAACATTTTCTGTACGAAAAGTGGTCATTCCACCTTACTGTACAATCATTTTAGAATTATCAACTTAAATTGACCAGAAGTATCTTTGATCTGCTTACATCTAATTGATGTACGGAATTCCCAGATAGTCCCTTTTCGTGTGACAGGTCACATATTTATCAATAAAGAGGTCACATGATCAGGAATAAGTCTGTGTAATTTTTGCGCTCATTACACTTACCGTGATGATAGGGTCCATCAATATCTGGATTCTTCCCATCATTCCGTCGACTCCTTCAAGAAACATCAACAAAAATGTAAATTAAATTCAAACCTGATACATGTATTTATTTTCCAAATAATAAGCAGCAGTGAGAAGGCAAAGCAGGCATCAGTCTCAAAATTGTCCATAGCAGAGTTTCTGCCGAACCCTTTTCCCTGCTTTCGACGACCCGGAGAAAGAAACATTTAGAAAACATTGTGGGAAAAGGAGAAAATGCTGGTAACCAGCATTTTCTCCTTTTCTCACAATGCTTTCTACCATTCACAAAACAAATTTCAAATTCTCAAGCACTTTTATTTTGTCTTCTGCAAATGCTTTTGATTTGGAAAAACCTAAAATTTTGTCATTTGGTGAAGGTAAACTCTGTTCCCCATGAAATGTCAACTACATGTGAAAAATGCAGACTTGTCAAAATTGAATGTATCTACAGACAATTTCATAACCACTCCAGTGATTAGGTTAGACAAAGAGAATGTAGAAAACACAGTGGGAAGAGAAGAAAATGCTGGAGCCAACCATGTTTTCAAAAGGCTTCTAGCTCCTATCATGTTAACTTTGGATAGTGTGGTCTAAGGCCAAAATGCGAGTTTGTTTGTCAAAGGGTAGAAGGTACAAGGGTTATCAGAGACAAAAAGAAGAAGTCTCTGAAAAAGCCAAATAAGGATAAAAGTAGAAGTCATACAAATGCACAAAATGTTTATTACTAAAGCCATGTTTGTGAATAAATAATCCCATTAACCTTACAGCACTAAGAAAATGAATATGTTCTGCATTATCCGAGATTAATTCCATTATACAAATGGTATTCGTCATCTACCAAAACAATACTTTGTATGAACTGTACTGTTTGGTAAAGGGATGGACAGGTTCATAATAAGAGCAACACATGCAGGTGCCAACACTGGGCTGCAGTTGAAAACTGTAAGTGACAAAAGGGGGCATAAGAGTGTCAAAACTATTCAATGGTTGCTTGAGCTTTTTGCATGGGGTCGTCTTTTGATATTTAGACAAGTTATTAAATATGTAGGAACCCCGTGTGTAAATTTGAGTTCAGTATGTGAAGAACTGTATAGCCTATTTGTGTCTACGGACAGCAGATGGACGGACTGATGGATGGACAGAAAGCAATTGCGATTCCAGTATACCCTCCTCCACTACATTGTGGGAGGTATATTAAAGTACAGAGGGAACCAACCTTCTCAGCAAGATGAAGATCATGATGCCGGCAATCAGCATACACAACATGACGGCGATGATGGCACCCACAATAATCACAACAGATGGACCCGTCTCTATCTCACTCTTTGTGTCTGCAAACAGATCACATAAATTCATATTTAAGTCTTTACCACACAATCCCGACCTTTAACGACCCTGAGAAAGAAGCCTTTTGAAAACATTGTGGGAAAAGGAGAAAATGCTGGTAACCAGCATTTTCTCCTTTTCCCACAGTGTTTTCTACCCTTCTCAGAACAAATTTTATTTTTCTGTCACCTTTATTTTGTCGTCTGCAAATGCTTTAAGTTTGAACCAGTTTAAAATTTTGTCGTCTGGTAAAGAGTTAAGCCTTTACTAGTCAACAAAAGTTAAAGACTTGAACAGATTGCAGAAAAATGTTTTAAGCTGAGGACAGGTTTGCAATAAAATGGAACACAGCTTAAGGAAATGTGCAATTACAACAGGATTCTTTAAGGTTTTTATTGCATATTTTGTGTATTTAACTGTCTACCACATGATAAAATTGTAAACTTGTCCGAACTGACAAAATTTGGGGGCAACAAATTAAATATGGCTAAAAGACGAGAGGATTTGTAATTAAAAGGGCAGAAAACAATGTTGGGAAAGGAGAAAATGTTGGTTACAAACATTTTCTACATTTCTTACAGTGTTTTCAGGAGTCCTTTACATCATTAAAATTCAAAATTGTTTGTTGAAAGTTTTTATTACTTATTTTATATTTTTTAAACTATAACTCCAAAACTCCTCCAATTTGTAAGTACCAGTCACAAAAAAAAAAAAAATCTTTTGGTAAAAATAAGCTGAAGCTATTATTTTTGTTGGAAAGAAAACTGTCTTGGGGAAGTACAAACTGTTTTCATTGGTAAGGTCTCCTTTTTCCTTAGTGTTTTCAAAAGGTTATCACGGTCAACACATTCCAACACATGACTGTATGTTACAGGTTAGCACATACCATATGGTTTCCCTGTGACTTCACTAATTGTTTCACTGTATCTTCCATAGCCTTTACTTGTGTTACCTCTCACCTGAAAGAAAGACAAGAAGCAATGTGAAAAAGAACTAAGACAAAATAGAGAACAAAATGACCTTTGACTCTTTATACTAGACTAGGTAAGTACTACAGCTTTTTTTGCATTTCATTATTGAAAACATGGCTGTGAGCAAAAGTTATTACTTTTCAACAAGTTTAACCCTGTTAATACGATGCAATTTTGAATTTCAAGGAATTTGTGAAAACAGAATTTTGAAAACACTGTGTGAAAAGGAGAAAATGCTGGTAACCAGCATTTTCTCCTTTTCTCACAATGTTCTCTACCGTTCCAATGACTATTTTCCCTATTATAGCTACACCTGCCTAGTCATAAACTTTGCTGTTTGGTACAGTTGAGTTAACGCATTACCAAACAACAATATTTTAGGCTTGTCCAAATCGAAAGCATTTGCAGAAGACAAAATAAAAGTGACTGAAAATTTAAAATTCGTTTTGTGAAGAGTAGAAAACATTGCGGGAAAAGGAGAAAATGCTGGTCACCAGCATTTTCTCCTTTTCCCACAGTGTTTTCTAAAGGCTTCTTACTGGGTCGTCAAAATCAAGGATTGTGTGGTAAAGAGTTAATATATCATGTTTAGACGAATATTGGAACATTGTGACGAGTTACAACCATTTTATATTCCCACAAACATTTTATATTCCCACAAACATTGTCAAAAACTTAACAAAAATTCAAAATGATAAATTAGGGCAACTGCTACTCCAGTTGTCTAATTTCCAGCATGAACAAAAATCTTGTTTCTCGTTGTAAATTGAAGTGCATCCTTCAAGAAAACAGGTCCATGCAATTATCAAAAGTCATGTTTTGGTGGTTTGTGCATTCAAGTCCTTCCTGAAAGGCAAAAATTTGGACTTGTCCAAATTGCCAGTATTTTCTGACAACAATTTAATGCTTATCCTGCTAAAGAATTTAACCTTTTCCCAAACAATCCCTGTTTTTAACTACCCTGAGATGAAAGCCTTTTGAAAACATTGTGGGAAAAGGAGAAAATGCTGGTAACCAGCATTTTCTCCTTTTCCCACATTGTCTTCTACCCTGTTGGAAACAAATTTCAATTTTTGAGTAGGGTTTATTTTGTTGTCTACAAGTGCTTTCAATTTGGATCAGTCTTAAACTTTTTGTCTGGTTAAGGGTTAAATAGAGGTTTCAGGTCGAAAGCAAATACAGATATTGTTATTCAAAGCTCCAGATAGAAGGAGTAGTTTTGATTTCAAAATTGAAAATATTAAGTCATTCTCCACTAAACCCCATGTTGTGGGTACTCATTAGAATCGTCTCATCGAGGCGATTCTAATGAGTACCCACAACATAGCGTTTGGAAGAGGAATAAAGGATTTATAATACCATTACTCTCCCTTATCTGGAGCTCTCGTTATTTCAAGCTTATTTTTTGTAGAGTAACATCTCCTTATTGGACAATGCAGACCCAAGACCAGACTTGAGATGTCCATGGCCATGGGGTAGAGCGTAGGCCCAGTAACCATATGGTCCCGACTTCGATATCCGGGAGCCGGTGCCAACTTTGGGATTTTTTTATTGGCCCACGCATTTGGCACAAATACTGGTGTAGTTCCAAAGACGCAAAATCAAAAGAGATTAGCACTAGTTGTTAGAAGTTGTTTCTCAATGGATATGAAATAAATATGTTTAAACTATAAGATCAGACTTTATGTTCCATGCAGTCTGGTCTCGATGTACACTGTCTGCAAAAGGTGAGTGAGTTGTGCTTAGCAGATTAAGATTTAAGTCTTCTTCAAAACATGCCTACCTTTAAAGAGGCTGATAGCATCACAAGAAAAGAAGAAAATCCTGGTTATTTGCATCTCCTCCTTTTCAAAATTGTTCTCAACAGACCTCTTTCATACTCTAAACACTATGATTTTTTTTTCAAACTGAAAACAATAAAAGTAGCCAATCAAAATGTAGATCAGATGCCAGCATGTTCTCCTTTTCACTGAATGCTTCCCATACCTGTCTTGACCCCAGGGTCATGAAAAAAATTTGAAACAACTGTCGGTGAAGTTGTATCATTACCTCTCGCAGTCGTTAAAGACGATTAAAATGATTGTTCAAGTTTTTCAATTTTAAGTACATGGAATGATCTTGTACAATGTTATAAACTTGAGTGCATCCTCAAGAAACAAGAGGGCCATGATGGCCTTGGATCGCTTACCTGAGTCAATAGGCAAAATTCATGTCATGTGCATAATTCGTTTGTCAGGTCAATTGAGCTTAAAATGTGGCCTCTAGAGCATCCACAAGGAATTTCCATAATTTGACCCAGTGACCTAGTTAATGACAGACAGATGGACGGACGTCCAATAATGACCCCCCACGTGACACAATTTAGAAGTCATCAAAAAAACTTATCAAGACAAACATTCTGAGCAGTTTTCAAGTAAGCTGAGCAATAAATGTCACCTCTAGAGTGCCCACACGGTATTTCATAATTTTGACCTAGTGACCTAGTTTACGAACCCACGTGACCCAATTTCAAACTTGCCCATACATTTTGACCAATTTTCAAATGAGCAACAAATGTGACCTCTAGAGTGCCCAAGAGGAATTTCTTTAGTTTAACCTAGTGACCTAGATTATGACCTCAGGTGACCCAAATTTGAACTCATAACATATTTCATCAAGACAAACATTTCAAATCAACTGAACAATAAATGTGGCAAGGTGAACACACTACAAACTGAATTGCCATACTTCAATCCTATTAGAGACCCAGAGCGGTCGGGCAATAACTGGCAATGCGTTTGCATTTTAACTCTTTACCACACGACAAAATTTTAAACTGGTTCAAATTGGAAGCATTTGCAGACGACAAAATAAAGATTACTGAAAAATTTAAATTTGTTCTGGGAAGGGTAGAAAACACTGTGGGAAAAGGAGAAAATGCTGGTTACCAGCATTTTCTCCTTTTTCCACAGTGTTTTCAAAAGGCTTCTTTCTCAGAGGTGTCAAAAGTAGGGATTGTGTGGTAATGGGTTAATGATGGAAATTACATATCCTATCTCAACCACTTTGCTTTGACCACATCATGTTGACTCTTGATGACCTTGAGAAAGAAGATTTTTTAAAACTTTGAGGGAAAAGGAGAAGCTGGTAACTATCATTTTCTCCTTTTTTTCACAATGTTTTCTATCCTATTAGAGGCAGTATTAATCATTAGAGCTACAATGAATTTGTCATCTGCAAAATTTAATACAGTATAAAGTTTTGTATGGTAAAGAGTACAATGTAGTTTAACCCATTACCACACAATCCCTACTTTTGACGCCCCTGAGGAAGAAGCCTTTTGAAAACACTGTGGGAAAAGGAGAAAATGCTGGTAACCAGCATTTTCTCCTTTTCCCACAGTGTTTTCTACCCTTCCCAGAACACATTTCAATTTTTCAGTCACCTTTATTTTGTCGTCTGCAAATGCTTTCAATATGGACCAGTCTAAAATTTTCTTGTGTGGTAATGGGTTAAGGGTCGCTTGTAAGATTTTCATCCCATCTTTAATGTTACACCATAAAATACAATTTTATAGAATGGCATCGATTAGAAAATCACATCTGAAGGAAATCAGGAAATTTGGAGAAAATCTTAAAAAATTGGCTAAAAAGCTGTAAATTTAAGAAAATGCATGTAATTTCCGCTACAAAACCTTTCAAGGTTGTCCCATTTAAATAATGCATTTTCATCTGTATTCAAGATTATCTTTTCCCTTAACTAAATGTTTTTCTGCTGAAAAAGGCTATTGAAAACATTGTGAGAAAATGAGAGTTAGTGATGACCAGTGCTTATCTGCCAGCCTTTTAATGGCCAGTCAAACTTCATTTGCTATCTCGGCACTGTTCTCACAATGAAACAATCTCAAAACTTTGCTTTCTTCCGTGCAGTTCATATCCCGCATCAAGCAATCCTGTGCTTAACTCATTACCACACAAGAAAGTTTTGGACTGGTCCAAATTAAAAGGATTTGCAGACGACAAAATAAAGGTGACTGAAAAATAGAATTTTTTTCTGGGAAGGGTAGAAAACACTGTTGGAAAAGGAGAAAATGCTGGTTACCAGCATTTTCTCCTTTTCCAACAGTGTTTTCAAAAGGCTTCTTTCTCAGGGGCGTCAAAAGTAGGGATTGAGTGGTAATGGGTTAACCCTTTACTAGACAACTAGCCCCGTCCGAATTGAAAGCATTTGCACACGTTAATTTCAGTGTGGCTCAAACGAGGCCTTTGTTTAGTGATAGGGTAGAAAACATTGTGGGAAAAGGAGGAAATGCTGGTTACCAGTATTTTCTCCTTTCCTTCAATTTTCTCAAAGGCTTCTTTCCAAAGGTCGTCAAAAGTTGTCACTGCATGGTAATGGATTAACAAACCCACGAGAGACTTATCATGACTCTCAAAAACATAGAGGGGAAAGGAGGTGACAATAATTTCCTCCTTTCTCCACATTGTTTTCTCACATTTCATGGGCAAATTGCTTCATCTGAAGCATTCAATGTTTTGTCCTCGAACACTCTCCATTTAATTTTGAACTCAAAAGGCCTATTTTATCCATATTCATAGAATTTCTGGGTGACAAAGTTAAATGTGGCATTTACAGATCAGATTTATCTTTCAAAAGGTAGAAAACATTATGGATAAAGGAGAAAATACTGGTTACCTGCATTTTCTCTTTTTACCATAATGTTTTCAAAAGCCTCCAGCAGTGTCACAATAGCACAGAGTTAAGAGTATATAATTCATCTTTTCATTGGTAGAAAAACTTAAAGGTAAAACATAACTGTTGGTAACCTGGTAATTAGTGTTCTATTCTTTTCCCATAATGTTTCAAAAGCCTGTTTCAACAGTCTCTGAATGGCACCTGCATGTAGATTCAGAGATTTTCGCTACATTCCCAGTAGAAAATTTACCAGCAGTTTCTCCTTTTTCTACAATATTTTCATAAACCTTCTTCAACAGGCTTAAAACGATAAAGAGTTAAAAGAAAAAGGATTTTCTCTGCATCACAGGAAAAAAATGTCTCGCTCCATGCTATAACCAGGGGAAACTGTAACAGTATTTTTTACAAGCTTTTAGCATATATCCATTACTCGAACAGGCTGTCAAATAAATACTTATAAAATAACAATAACGGAAAAATGGGAAAAGTAGACTCTCTAGGTAGTAATCAGGACTTAATCAATTGAATTATTGATGACGAATAAAACCCCTATTCTTAGCGGGGAGAACATGCCTACAATTGCTCAAGAATATGCTTTACTTTCCCGAACAACAAAATTTGACACAATAAAATTTTATAAAACTTTCTGAAATTGAAAGGAATTTTGCAGTCACTAATTCAGTGTGGCTCAAATTATGGGATTTGATGCGATAAAAAATATTGTGGGCGAAGTTCTCGAGAAAATGCTCAGGTAAACAGCATTTTCTCCTTTCAAAAAATGTTTTCAGAAACCTCCTTTAGGGTCGTGAGGCCTTTGGATTGTGTGGTAAAGAGTAACCCTTTCCCAAACAATCCCTGGTTTTTACGGGTCTAGAATAATAGCCTTTTGAAAACATTGTGGGAAAAGGAGAAAATGCTGGTTACCAGCATTTTCTCCTTTTCCCACAATGTTTTCTACCCTATCATAGACAGAAATCATCTTTTCAGCAAGAGTTGAATTGTTGTCTGCAAATGCTTTCAATTTGGTCTAGTCCAAAAGTTTGTCATTTGGGAATGGGTTAAGACTGGTCCAAATTCAAATCATTTGCAAAGGACAATTCAAATTTGGTTCAAAATTGTCTTTGATAGGATAGAAAACATTGTCGATTTAAACAGAAGAAAATGCTGGTTACCAGCATTTTCTCCTTTTCCCACAATGTTTTCCAAGGGCTTCCTTCTCAGTCATTAAATTTAGGATTCAAATGTGGTTCTTGTGATTCAATTTTGTTTTTCACTGAAGGTATTTTCTTCTTTTACCACAATTCAGCTCTTTAACCCATTACCAAACGACAATATTTTAGACTTGTCCAAATCCAAAGCATTTGCAGACGACAAAAAAAAAAGTGACAGAAAATTTGAAATTTGTATTGTGAAGAGTAGAAAACATTGTGGGAAAAGAAGAAAATGCTGGTTACCAGCATTTTCTCCTTTTCCCACAATGTTTTCTATAGGCTTCTTTCTCAGGGGCGTCAAAAGTAGGGATTGTGTGGTAATGGGTTAAGGGTTAAGAGAACTAAGGTTACCTAGGCTTTCAGCGGAGATTCAGACCAGAATGCACAAAACTTGCATGTCCTTGATCTACAGTGCCTGCTTTGCTGACACTTTCTGGACAACAGTCATCTACAATCTGCAATCAACTCTTTACTGAACTACAAAATTTTAGACTGGCCCAAATTGAAAGCACTTGCATACAGCAGTATTTTCTCTTTTTCAAAAGGCTTCTTCCTCAGGGTGGTTAAAACTCTGGGTTGTGGTGTAAAGGGTTAAAAACTTGACGAGCTCTTCAGAAGACAACAAAATTACAGACTTTTCAAAATTTAACCCTTTACCAAACAATCCCTGGTTTTCATGACCCTGAGAAGGAAGCCTTTTGAAAACATTTTGGGAAAAGGAGAACATGCTGGTAACCAGCATTTTCTCCTTTTCCCACAATGTTTTCTACCTTATCAATTCGAGCTATAATCACCTAGTCCTCTGCAAATGCTTTCAATTTGGAGCAGTCACAAATTTTGTCATGTGATATGGAATTAAATCGCTGTCAATACTTAAAGTAATTTTTCCTTTTCTAGAATTTACCTTTCCTGTATTCCAAACTGTTCCACACAGACCAACCTTGTGAATAATTTACGGTGTATCATAAAATAGATCTGTCTTTATTGTCGAAAATTCTCTAAATGATGAGAGCACAACCAGAAAAATAAAATTTAAATATGCATGAACCGGGCCTTAACCCTTTACCACACAATCCAAACTTTTAACAACCCTGATAAAGAAAGCCTTTGAAAACATTGTGGGAAAAGGAGAAAATGCTGGTTACCAGCATTTTCTCCTTTTCCCATAATGTTTTCTACCCTTCCCAAATAAAATTTCGATTTTTGATTCACATTCATTTTGTCGTCTGCAAATTCTTTCAATTTTGACCAGTCTATAATATTGTTGTTTGGTAAAGAGTAAACTACAAAAGAACACATAAATACCAAAACCATCCAAATGCAAGCATGTTTTATTTTGTATTTTAGTCATTCTACGCTTTTACCAGAACATTTAATTTTTTTCATGAACCTTGTGCATCAGCTTCTGAAAACATTAATAGAAAAGACGCAAATGCTGGTAACCCAGCATTTTTTCCTGACCCAACAGTGTTTCTTACCCGTTTTTTGAGAATTCAATTATTTAACTCATTACCAAATGATAAAAGTTTAGGTTTGTCCCGATCGAAAGCATTTGCAGACTACAAAATAAATGTAACTGAAAATTGCATTTTTTTGCGAAGGGTAGAAAACATTGCAGGAAAAGGAGAAAATGCCGATTACCAGCATTTTCTCCTTTTCCCACAATGTTTTCAAAAGGCTTTTTTCTTAGGGTCATCATAAATCCCTAAATTGTGTACTAATGGGTTAAGGTATATTCTATTTGTTGTCTGCAAATTCCTTTGAGAGAGTCTAAAATACTGTCAACCAAAATTCTAGTCTGGCAGAATTTCAAAGTGCTTGTATACAAGGAATAGAAATGGTCTTTAATGATATGATTTGTCTATAAATTTGTATAAAAACAGTCATTGTAGAAAAGGTATAAAATGCTGGAACAAGCATTTTATCCTTTTTCCACAATGTCTTCAAAGACATTCTACCCTAAAAACCCAAAAGCACAGGATTGCGATTGTCTAGCAAAGAATTAATGCATTTTTCATTCCCTTTACTGCTTTTGAAGATGAAACAACTGCGTAATTAACCGTCTTATTCTCAACATCTGATGCACAAAATGTACCCCACAAATGTGCAGTAACTCTGGGAATGTAAATACGTTTCCATTGTTCTTCCCATTCCAGATGGATTTAAGCCTTTCCCAAACAATCCCTGGTTTTTACGACCCTGAGATGGAAGCCTTTTGAAAACATTGTGGGAAAAGGAGAAAATGCTGGTAACCAGCATTTTCTCCTTTTCCCACAATGTTTTCTACCCTGCTGGAAACAAATTTCAACTTTTGAGGTATGTTTATTTTGTTGTCTGCAAGTGCTTTCAATTTGGACCAGCCTAAAATTTTGTAGTTTGGGAAAGGGTTAAGTCTCCCATAAGACTTTTTCCCCAGGTTATATACATAATTTCCTGGGTTATGTCCCTTGGCAGCCATACAATTCATAAACCCTTTACTAAACAATTCCTTAGTCTTAATGACCCTGAAGAAGAGGGATTTTGAAAACATCGTGGGAAAAGGAGAAAATGCTGGTAAACAGCATTTTCTCCTTTTCCCACGATGTTTTCTACTCTATCAAGGATATCATTTTGTCATTTGGGGCGATGTTCAATTTAGACCAACCTAAAATTTTGTCCTTTTGTCGAGAGTTAAAACTCCCATAAGACATTTTTCCAAGTCATAAATCCCAAAATAAAAATGTCCTGGGTTATCTCCCTTGGCAGCAAATGAAATTCATCAATTGCACCACAAAGCTACAGTGATTCATACATTTTCGAACTAACTAGCAAATACCCTGTTTCAAAATTTGTTTTACATATTTTTCTCCCCCTTTCCTTCAAATTTGTTTTAATATTGGCCCTTGGACATGAAGCAGGTAGTGCAGTTGGGGGTCTAAACATACTCCTGGGCTGTTTGGTAAAGTGTTAGCCCTTTCCCAAACGACAAATTTTTCACTCTTCCGAGTTGACAGTATTTGTAGATCACAAATTCAGAGTTGGTACAAATTAGCTTTAGGTCTCTGATAGGGTAGAAAACATTGTGGGAAAAGGAGAAAATGCTGGTGACCAGCATTTTCTGCTTTTTTTCCACAAAGTTTTCAAAAGCATTCTTTATTAGGGTCCTTAAACCAGGGATTGATAAGGCATTAACACTTTATCAAACAACAACATTTTAGACTGGTCCAAATTGAAAGCATTTGCAGATGACAAAGTAAAGGTGACTGAAACATTGAAATTTGTTCTGGGAAGGGCAGAAAACACTGTGGGAAAAGGAGAAAATGCTGGTTACCAGCATTTTCTCCTTTTCCCACAGTGTTTTCTAAAGGCTTCTTTCTCAGGGGCATTAAAAGTAGGGATTGCGTGGTAATGGGTTAAATGTTCCTGGAGTTATATTACTTCCTATAATGAAGATGAGGATCAAAAAAGATAAAATTTGATTTCTTGCTGACAATAACCAAAGCAGATGGTCTTTCATGAGACAAGATCTAACATTACCCGTTTCTGTCAAAGGAATTATTCCAGGATCCCCTAATTTAGATCTTTACCCACCAATCCTATTTCGACAATTCAGGAGAAGCCTTTTGAAGTAAAAATGTTGGGAAAGGAGAAAACTCTGATTAAAACAGCATTTAACAAATTTCAATTTGGGCCAGTTTAAAATTTTGTTGTTTGGTAAACAATGTTTTCTAATCTTCACAAAACAGATTTTAAATTTTCAGTCACTTTTATTTTGTCGTCTGCAAATGCTTTCGATTTGGACAAGTCTAAAATATTGTCATTTGGTAATGAGTTAAGACAAAGAAATGAAACATAAAATTGCACACAGATGGACAAACAGACAACAAGGGGCATAACATAATAAAATCTTTTCAGGCGTATAAAAAAAAAAGAAATTACTTATTTCGACTCATTTCTCATATTTGACGCAATGTTTTCAATACTCATCTATTGTACTAGCATAGATGACCAGTCAACATTCAGAGTAAAAAGTTTAGGGGACTTTAGGGAACAATGCAAAAATGATGGCCTATTAGGAGTCCTGGGATGGAAGTTAAATTTTCTTTTGATAAAATGTGACTTTTTTTTAACCCTTTCCCAAACAATCCCTGGTCTTTAATGGGTCTGGAAATTAGTAGCCTTTTGAAAACATTGTGGGAAAAGGAGAAAATGCTGGTAACCAGCATTTTCTCCTTTTCCCACAATGTTGTCTATCCTATCATAGACAGAAATCATCTTTTCAGCAAGAGATGAATTGTCGTCTGCAAATGCTTTCAATTTGGTCCAGTCCAAAAATTTGTTGTTTGGGAAAGGGTCAATTCCATTACCTCAATATTGAGGACTGAGTGAAGATCTAGATAAATTCTTCACCCCATTTGGCATGAAAAATTTTTAGACAAGTTCAAATTCAAAGTATTTCCCGACAAAAACTAAAATATAGCTCAAGCGATGAGTTTTTCTTTGAAAGGGTTAAAAACATTGTGACAAAAGGAGATATATGGGTTACCAGCATCTTCTTCTTTTCCCACATCATTTTCAAAAGTTTTCCATGTCAATGTCTTTAAAATGCTAGATCATATTGTATCAGAAAAGACAACTTGACAAAAAAGGGTAGAGTAAACTCATTACCAAACAACAACATTTTAGGTCTGTCCAAATCGAAAGCATCTGCAGACAACAAAGTAAAAGTGACTGAAAATTTGAAATTTGTTTTGTGAAGGGTAGAAAACATTGTGGGAAAATCCCACGTTTTCAAAAGGTTTTCTACCTCAGGGTCATCAAAAGTCGTTATTGTGTGGTCAAAGGTTAAGGCAACACAATATAGTTCTATAACGAGTTGAACTAATACTACAAACATCTCAGCCCCTTTTTTTACCTGCAGAATTTTCAATATTTCTGTATCTCCCAAAGTCACTCAGAAAAGACTCTCTCAAGCGGCTAATTCCCTCAACAAAAACCTCAAAGGGGATTTAAAATCTCAAGGCGTGTTGTTTTCAATCACGCCAGCACTCCAAAGCCCAGGATTTCATGGAAATAGCTTACACATGACCCGCCAATTTTCTGCCTGATTTGCCGTCATGATACAATTTATCATATAAATACGAATTAATGAAATGTTGAAAAAAAAAATTAATAAAAGGTGCCCCGGCCTCACAATTTTCACCAGGTTAGATAATCCCCTCATTACATGTGCGAACATTTCCCTCCTAAACCCTCGACTGTGATGAATGTATTAGGTCATAGGCTGCAGTAATTTTTTACCAAATTACAAAATTTTGGAGTTGTTCAAATTGGACGTTTTAGGGTAGAAAACATAGTGGGAGAAGGAGAAAATGTTGGTTACCACTGTTTTTCTCCTGTTTCCCCAAAATTTTCAAAAGCTTTCTGTAGAAGTGTGATTTTAACTCCAGATTGTGTAGTAAAGAGTTAAAATACCAATTTCCAGAGCCAAACTCTTCTTTGTCTTCCTTATAAACTGCTTTTAAAAACATAAAAGCTTTTCAAAAGGCTTATTTCTAATGGTAGTTTAAATTTGGGATTGTGTGGTTAAGTGTTAAAGAGCTGAATGAACAAAACATTTTCAGTCCAGCAACAAAACCCATTTATGTAACACACAATCCTGATTTTCAACGACCCTGAGATAGAAGCCTTTTGAAAACATTGTGGGAAAAAGAGAAAATGCCAGTAACCAGCATTTTCTCCTTTTCCCACAATGTTTTCTACCCAGATGGAAACAAATTTCAATTTTTGAGTTGTATGCAAGTGCTTTCAATTTGGGCCAGTCTAAAATTTTGTCATTTGGTCAAGATTTGATTGCAGACTGTAGATGACAGTTGTCCAGAAAGTGTCAGCAAAGCAGACACTGTAGATCAAGGACCTTCAAGTTTTGTGCATTCTGGTCTGAATTTCCACTGAAAGCCTAAGTAACTATAGTTCTCTTAACTCATTACCAGACGACAATATTTTACACTTGTCCAAATTGATAGCATTTGCAGACGACAAAACAAAGTGACCTGAAATTTTGAAATTTGTTTCATGAAGGGTAGAAAACATTGTGGGAAAAGGAGAAAATGCTGGTTACCAGCATTTTCTCCTTTTCCCGCAATGTTTTCTAAAAGCTTCTTTCTCAGGGGCGTCAAAAGTAGTGATTGTGTGGTAATGGGTTAACTCACCCAGAGCTAAAGATAGAAGGAATGATTTTTATTTCAAAATTGAAAATATTTATACTCTCCACTAAACCCTATGTTGTTATGGGCACTCATTTGAATCGACTCATCGAGACAATTGTAATTTTACCTATCTGCAATACAAGTCTTTTGAAAACACTGTGGGAAAGGAGAAATTGCTTGTAACGAGCAAGTTCTCCTTTTCCCACAGTTTTTTCTGCTTGTTCGGATAATTTTCTACCACTGTTATGAAAGTTAAATTTGTCGTATGAAAACACTTTCGGTTTGGAAATGTCTAAAATTTGTCGTTTGGGAAAGAGTTACAAGGATTTTTCAGACGGACTTCTGATACAAACTTAGGTCAGGAAACAATGACTTCAAAAATTTTCTTCTCTCATTTCTGGTTTTGGAAACTCATTTTTCAACATTATTCCCGTTGATTCACAAAAGGCAACATTTCCAATAAATCTAGGCTGATTGTTTCTCATTTAATATTCGGAAAAGTTTATGCTATCCTAGATGTAGTGTGAAGGAATTTTTATCCTATTAGAGAAAAACCTGACTTTCCTTTGCTAACATGTTTCAATGAAACAGCCCTTGATCCAAGCTGTCGCCCACCACAATTCAATCAAAACCTACCCTTCTTGTCAACCCCATATACCATTCAAATTCAGCCCTTTCCAAGGTGAGCACTGGTCTTTATATTTATAGTCACCAACAATTCATAAGAAAAGTCTTCATCTTATTCTCTTAGATTTTTCATACCCTAAAGTAACACATCTTCTGATTGGCTAAACCAAATGGTTTAGCCAATCAGAAGTTGTGCTACTTCCAATACTTTACATTATAATGAACAGTGCATCTACTCATGCTTTCCTGGAATTTCTTTCACCTGTACTCCACACGACATTTTATTCAAGCCACTGGCTGCTTTCCCACATTACAACTGTCCAAACAGTAGTCAGTATTAAGAGAGGAATGAATCATTTATGATTATTTATGGTAGGATATAAAACAATGTGGGGAAAAGAAGAAAATGCATCCAAAAACCTTTAAACCCTTTACCAAACAATCCATGGTTTTATGACCCCGAGACAGAAGACTTTTGAAAACATTGTGGGAAAAGGAGAGAATGCTGGAAAACAGCATTCTCTCCTTTTCCCACAAAATTTTCTACCCTGCTAGAAACGAATTTCATTTTTGGAGTTACATTTATTTTGTTTTCTGCAAGTGCTTTCAATTTGGTCTGGTCCAAAATTTTGTGGTTTGGTAAAGAATTAACCTGTAACCACACAACAAGATTTTTAGATCTGTCCAACTTGAAAGCAATATGGCATACATGAGTTTTGTTTGATAGGGTTGAAAATATTGTGGGAAAAGGAGAAAATGCTGGTTACCAGCATTTTCTCCTTTTCCCACATTGTTCTCAAAAGGCTTCTTTCACAGAGGTGTTAAAAGTCTAGATCGTGTGGTAAAGGGTTAAAGGTTGTTTAAACACTGTTTAGCGAGTCAACAAGCAAATTTGCAGCTAATGACTTTGAAATCTTCGCAGGTAAATTATGATGATGATAATACCAAATCAGTTTTATGTTTTTAACTCTTTACCACACAGTGAGGACTTTTAACGACCCTGGGAAAGAAGCCTTTTGAAAACATTGTGGGAAAAGGAGAAATGCTGGAAACCAGCATTTTCTCCTTTTCCCACAATGTTTTCTACCCTGCTGGAAACAAATTCCAATTTTTTAGTTATGTTTATCTTGTCGTCTGCTAGTGCTTTTAATTTGGACTAGTCCAAAATTTTGTTGTTTGGTAAAGAGTTAAAAGGGAGATATAATTGCTCAACACTCAGAAACACAGAAATACACCCTAAAAGTGCATAGGAAAATCAGCAATACATCACATTCCAACCACCAATGAAAAGACAAAAGAACAAAAAATCCAAACTGTCAATGTCTTAATATACAGACACGAACATTTGAAGAACAGAGCAGAGTGCATAGAAACATTGTAATTGATGAAGAATTAAACCGCTCTATTCTTATTGATTGATTGAATGATTGAATGGTGTTTAATGCTGTTTTCAACATTATTTCATTCATATCGCAGTGTCCAATACACCTATCAGTTGCACAATTTTCTTTCCAAGCCACTGGCTGCTTTCCCACATGATCATCCTCGAAATATTGGTCCGTGGTGGGAGAGCAATGAATCCTGTTGCAATGACTATCATCAATCCTCGGAAAGAGACTGGCCGAGCAAGGGATTGTAGCCAGGGATTGAACCCTCGACCCTGTGTTATTAAGTCCTGCACGCTACCGACAGAGCTACCGGGGCGTGGCTCTCTCTATTCTGAAGCAGGACATATGCCGAAATTAGACATGGCAGGTAAATATTGGACCAAAATACATGCTAACCCTTTCAGTTTTGTCTGAATTTCACCCACAAAATTTTGGACATTTTGGATCACGTATCATACTACACAGAATGATCCAAACACTTGTATACTTTATGACCTTGAGGAAAAAAGGTGGTGACCAGCATTTTATCCTTTTCCCACAATGTTTTCAATCTTTTCAGGAATGAATCGTAATCTAAGCCTCATTTACTCTTTTCCAAACAATACAGTGTTTTAAAGTTTCTGAAAGAGAGGGCTTATGAAAATATTGCAGAAAAAGGAGAAAATGCTGGTAGCGAGACAAATTTTCAGGTGGTGAGTCACATTTACTTATAGTTTTAACAAGTCAAAATTTTGATAACTGGTAAACATTTCAGATCATACAGCCCCCCCCCCAGGAAAGAGGGAGTGATGGTATTCTAAATCCATTATTTCTCTTCAAAACCCTATGTTGTGGGTACTCATTAGAATTGTCTTGATGAGAAGATTTTAATGAGTACCCACAACAAAGGGTTTGATGGAGAATAAGTAATAATCTTAATTTTGAAATCAGAATCACTCCCCCTATCTGGAACTCTGAGCCCATTCTGATTTTGATCAACACTGGCCTATAAATGCAAACTGAAGATGCCCTTACTGTCCTAAGGCTTAATGGGCCTAAAAATCATTTTCTCACCATAAATGTATTGATTTTAATGTTGAGAATGTTCTGAGGAACCTGTTTCCAAGGCCTGTAAATAACATAACCCATTTAACCCTTTACCAATCAACCTTGTTTTTTAACTCTTTACAAAATAAGCCCTGGATTTCAAGACCCTGGGAAGAAAAGCTTTTGAAAACTTTGTGGTAACCAGCATTTTCTCCTTTTCCCACAATGTTTTCCACTATATGTATGAAAATTGTATCATTTGAGCCACAATCAATCAGTCATCTGCAAATGCTTATTACTCTTTACCAAACGACAAAATTTTAGACTGGGTAGAAAACAGTTAGGGAAAAGGAGAAAATACCAGTTAGATCCTTTGTCTCCTTTTCCATCAATGTTTTCATAAAGTCTTTTATGTCAGGGTCGTTAAAACTCAGGATTGTTTGGTTAGAGGTTAAATTGTTGTCAGGAAAGTAATCCTTTCAATTTGAATTGAATTATGTGGTCTGGTACAGATTTAACTCTTTAATTAACACAAAATCTTGACTAACCACCCTGGGAGGAAGGCTTATAGAAAACATTGTGGGAAAAGGAGAAAATGCTGGTAACCAGCATCTTCTCCTTTTCCCACAATAATTTCTACCCTATCAAAGTCAGAAATCATCATTTTACCAAGATTTAATTTGTTGTCTGCACATGCTTTGAATTTAGTCCAGTCCAAAAAGTTGTCATTTGGTAAAGATTAAACCAATGAGATTTCCAATATTTTCACTAAGTCATTCTAAGTTTTACAAGCCTTCTTTCCCAGTCGTAAAACAAAAATACAGATATTTTGGTAAAAAATAATAGGGAGAAAAGATGATGTTCAAGAAAGAAGATGAGTGACACAAAATACACTGCAGTCTAGCTCTGTGCCAAATCAAAGAGACATTTTATGTCTCCGGAGACAAAAACTTGTGATTTTCAAACCTGCTCGTAAAGGCAGCAATGTCATCTGGGTTTTGTTTAAACCTTTGTAAAATACACAACTCTTTAAATCTAATATTACCAATTTTGACATGTGTACGAGTATCACAGCTTTGCTGTTTCCCACAATCTGTCATTTTTTTTTTCCTTCCATTGATTTCTCAGAAAATTAATGGGCCTTTAGCATGATTTTCTAAAATTGCAGCTTAGAGTACAAGAAGATAAGTTGTGGTAAGCAATTTTCCTAGGGGGGAAGTGCAATCTGGGATTGTTGTCATTAAGTCTAAGCTGCAAGAATTCATTTCATTGCATTGTGATTTTACAGGAAGATACCAAATTTTCATTTTCTATTCCATTACATTCGGGTGCTATACATGTCATTTAATTTTCCTACCTTACAGCATGCTTAGATAATTTACAATGCTTCTGAAAACAGTTTAGAGGAAGAGCCAACTCAGCACATGCATTTTGGGATACCTTTCACTAAACACATATGTATGAAATTTGATTTTGAAGGCAAGCATCAACTCAGGCTCCAGACAAATGGCTGGTTTTGAAATTTGTTTTCAACTACAGAACGAGAAAATTAGGTTGGTTTGCGAATAGTGCCCTCTTGTCAGTCAGTGAAACGATATTCAGATGAGTACATGTACTGAAATTTTGTTTTCAACTTTAGAACTAGAAATCTAGGATGGATTAAGAACAGTGGCCTTTGGTCAATATATGTAAAGACATTTACTTACCTTGAATTCATATTCTGTTTTTGTAAGAAGGTTGTTGAAGGTTATGGACTGGGTTTTGGTCTGGTTGACAACCTCTGTATCACTCTGGTCCTTTATTGAATGTACCACCTCATACCATAATATCTCATCTACATCAGCCACCTGTAATAACAGCACAATGTTATCATTAATGGCTTATTCAACCCTTTATTATACAATCCTAAATTATAATGACTCTGACAGAAAAGGATATGGAAAACAGTGTGGGAAAAAGTGAAAATGCTTGAAATCAGCAATTTCTCCTTTTTCCACCACTGTTTTCAAAACCCTTTTTTGTCAGCATTTGTAAACAGATTAGGGTTGTTTGGACAAAATTTAGAGCATTGCCCTATCATAATTAAGATTTTTTTTCTTACAGGACCATATTGGTGGACAAGGCCCCACAGCTCAATAGTAACTTACAGGGCTAGCAATAAGGGGGTCTTGTGTTTAAACATTAAACGGACCACAAAATTATAGACTGGTCCAATTTGAATGTATTTGCAGGTGACCAATCAAACTAACCTCCAACACTGGTAATTGTTAAACCCTTTCCTACACAGCAGGATTTCATACTCGTCTTCATTGAGGAAATTCACAGAGGAAAATTGAGATGTTTTCAAATAATGATACTTGTTCTTGAGTAAGTAGAAAACATTGTGGGAAAAGGAGAAAATGCTGGTTTTCAAAAGGCTTCTTATACAGAGGTGTTTAAAGTAGTGATTGTGTGTCAAAGAGTCAAGAAACAATGCACAACATTACAAGAATATCTATTTCCGTCTTTGAAACAGAATTTATTTCTCACCTAACATATTTCAACCATGTTTATACTGGAAAGAAGCTGATGGCTGCTGTGCAAACTACCTGTGAAAAAACTTGAGTAATGCATCAACAGGTGCACTGCCTGCCTCTATAAACAATCAAACAAAACAAACCACTCCTGCGGGTATGAGGGTTATTTCAGTTATGGGTTAAACTCCATGGGTGGGATAAGTAACTAGAAAGAAAACATCATAAATTTTCTTCCAGTGATTTATATTTTTGAACTCTATTTCTTAATTCAAAATGCAACCAAACACCTTTTTTACCCCTTTTACCAAATAATCCTGTGTTTTTGAAACCCCCATGGAAAACAGCTTTTGAAAACATTGTGGGACACAGAGAAAATGCCGGTAACCAGCCTTTTCTCCTTTTCCCACAATGTTTTCAACCCTTCATTAGACAAATCCAACCATTCTAAGCTGTCAGCTGGTGCTTTCAATATGGGCTAAGTCTAGGAGTCTATTCTCTTGTAAAGATTTATAAACAGTAACTTTACACCTCCCTTGG
The DNA here is from genome assembly GCA_943736015.1 of Tridacna crocea. Classification (NCBI taxonomy): domain Eukaryota; kingdom Metazoa; phylum Mollusca; class Bivalvia; order Cardiida; family Cardiidae; genus Tridacna; species Tridacna crocea. Next base: position 4,176,001 of record OX031072.1, on the reverse strand, counting down.
ACAGTTTGTACATCATCGATTTGTCACCTTCAACAGAAAAAGATGACTAATTCTGCACGAAAATGACTTTATGAAAATCAACAAAACCTACTAAGAAATTGGTAAACTCCATCACAATGCTTGCAAAAGTCCTTTATTTAACATTGTGACAGTCTCAAAATTACACATCTTGGTTGTTAGCAGTTCCCATGACAATAAAATTTGACACCAGTCCGAAATAAAAGCATTTGTGCTTGGAAGAAATAGATATTGGGAAACATCATGTAAATGATCTTTAAAAGGATATGAATGTTGTCTGCGCATGTCATATTCTTTGAAGATTCGACTGTCTTATTTGACACATCACTAGCTCCAAAAGCGGGCTGACTGTAATATTATGCTCTATAAAGTAGTAATGTAGAAAACAGCTTTTATCACTACGTTTGAGGAGAAATGAGACCTGCTTTAGCTCCAGATTTCTCTAGACTGCTGATCATAGCTGAGTGAATTGCACAAGGTAGCATTTTATTGAGTAGACGCTTATTTTAGTTTGAAATTCAAAGTATCGGTTGCCACGTAGGAAAGTGGTTCTGTTCTGTTCTGTACCCAGGATGCCCAAATTAGATAGATGAGTATTTATAGAATGCCATCTAGTGGGAGATAATGAGGATATGAAATATCATGAGAATGGGACAAGATGCTAGTACCAGCATTTTCTCCTTTTTAATAATGTTTTCTGTACTTGTTTTCCTCCAGGTTATTAAACTCTTTACCACACCATGCAGAGTCTTAATAACCATGAGAAAGAGGGCTTTTAAAACTTTTGTTGGAAAAGGAGAAAATGTGGGAACAATCACTTTCTCTTTTTTCCTCAAGATGTTTTTTACTTATTCAAGGATAAATACTATACATGTAATTTGAGAAACATTTGTTTGCTTGTTTGAATGGTGTTTTACGCCACTTTTAACATTATTTCAGTCATATCACAGCGACAGCTCACATTATTCATGTTTCCCTGGATTTCACCAGTACTATGCTCTGAAGAGTCCTACCGAAGGACACTCCTGTGTAAAACCCCAGTGGAGCAGGTGAGGCTCGAACCTGGGACCTCCAGGTCACAAGTCCTGAACTTTACCATCAAGCCACACAGGACCCTGAGAAACATTTAAACTGTGTCTGTAAATTCCTTCAAAAATTGACAAGTCTACAATGATTTCATTTGGTAAAAGGTTAAACACAGGAATGGTTAGTAAAGCGCTCCAAATGATGATCTTATTTCTTCATGTTCAAACCCTTTACCACACAATCTTCTCTTTTCATCATCATCATGAAAATTAATGGGCTCTTAAAAACACTAGGGGAAAAATTGAGATGCTGCTTACTATCACTATAAGTAAGCAATAAAAGAGGAATACACCCTGGTACAATGACTATCATAAATCAGAAAGAATTTGCTGAGTTTTGGGATTCAAACCTTAGATCCTCTGATCTTGTGTCCTGTAAACTTCCAACTGCTCTACTTGATCCATATTCATCAACCATTCTTAAGAATGTTCTTTTTCTTATACTGTAGGATTTTCTAAACAAGTTACACAACTTCTGATTGGCTAAACAAAATGGATAAGGCAATCAGAAGCTGTGTTACTTTTAACCCATTACCACACAATCCCTACTTCTGACACGCCTGAGAAAGAAGCCTTTAGAAAGCATTGTGGTAAAAATAGAAAATGCTGGTAACCAGCATTTTCTCCTTTTCACACAATGTTTTCTACCGATCACAAAACAAATTTCAAATTTTCAGTCACTTTTATTTTGTCTTCTGCAAATGCTTTCAATTTGGACGAGTCTAAAATTTTGGCGTCTGGTAATGAGTTAAGTTTAACAAGAGGACCATGATGGTCCTATATCGCTCACCTGAGTACCAAGCAGTAAAGATTTACAATGAAGATAAATACCAAATATCGAAGTGCAAGGCCAAAGCTTTAGGTCTTCTTGGTTTAGATAAGAAGATAATCTTTCTTAACCAAACCCGGTTATATAAATATTTAAGAGAAGTTTGAAAGTGCTCAGGTGAGCTAACTAGAGCCTTAATTTGAAGTTTTTTGGTAGAGGGCCACTAGATGATGCTACATGCCAAATATGAAAGCTCTAGCCCTTAAGGTTTGGGACAAGAAGATTTTTGAAGATTTCCTTCTTTATCTCTATGTGAAATCTGAGAACCCACAACATAGGGCCAATTTCCACACTAGGGGCATTATTTGAAGTATTTTGGTAGAGGGCCACTAAATGATACTACATGCCATATATGAGCGCTCTAGCCCTTATGGTTTGGGACAATAAGATATTTAAAGATTTCCTTCTTTATCTCTATGTGAAATCCGAGAACCCACAACATAGGACCATTTTCCACACTAGGGCCATAATTTGACGTATTTTGGTAGAGGGTCACTAGATGATGCTACATGCCAAATATGAAAGCTCTAGCCCTTAAGCTTTGGGACAAGAAGATTTTTACAGATTTCCTTCTTTATCATTATGTGAAATCTGAGGACCCACAACATAAGGCCATTTTCAACACTAGGGCCATTATTTGAAGTATTTTGGTAGAGGGTCACTAGATGATGCTACATGCCAAATATGAAAGCTCTAGCCCTTAAGGTTTGGGACAAGAAGTTTTTTACAGATTTCCTTCTTTATCTCTATGTGAAATCGGAGAACCCATAACATAGGGCCAATTTCCACACTAGGGCCATTATTGGAAGTATTTTGGTAGAGGGCCACTAGATGATGCTACATGCCAAATATGAAAGCTCTAGCCCTTAAGGTTTGGGACAAGAAGATTTTTGAAGATTTCCTTCTTTATCTCTATGTGAAATCTGAGAACCCACAACATAGGGCCAATTTCCACACTAGGGGCATTATTTGAAGTATTTTGGTATAGGGCCACTAAATGATACTACATGCCATATATGAGCGCTCTAGCCCTTATGGTTTGGGACAAGAAGATATTTAAAGATTTCCTTCTTTATCTCTATGTGAAATCCGAGAACCCACAACATAGGACCATTTTCCACACTAGGGCCATAATTTGACGTATTTTGGTAGAGGGTCACTAGATGATGCTACATGCCAAATATGAAAGCTCTAGCCCTTAAGCTTTGGGACAAGAAGATTTTTACAGATTTCCTTCTTTATCATTATGTGAAATCTGAGGACCCACAACATAAGGCCAATTTCCACACTAGGGCCATTATTTGAAGTATTTTGGTAGAGGGCCACTAGATGATACTACATGCCATATATGGGAGCTCTAGCCCTTATGGTTTGGGACAAGAAGATTTTTAAACATTTCCTTCTTTATCTCTATGTGAAATCTGAGAACCCACAACATGGGGCCATTTTCAAACTAGGGCCATAATTTGAAGTATTTGGTAGAGGGCCACTAGATGATGCTGCATGCCAAATATGAAAGCTCTAGCCCTTAAGGTTTGGGACAAGAAGATTTTTACAGATTTCCTTCTTTATCTCTATGTGGAATCGGAGAACCCACAACATAGGGCCAATTTCCAAACTAGGGCCATTATTTGAAGTATTTTGGTAGAGGGCCACTAGATGATACTACATGCCATATATGAGCGCTCTAGCCCTTATGGTTTGGGACAAGAAGATTTTTAAAGATTTCCTTCTTTATCTCTATGTGAAATCCGAGAACCCACAACATAGGGCCAATTTCTACACTAGGGCCATTATTTGAAGTATTTTAATAGAGGGCCACTAGATGATACTACATGCCATATATGAGAGCTCTAGCCTTTATGGTTTGGGACAAGAAAATTTTTAAAGATTTCCTTCTTTATCTCCATGTGAAATCCAAGAACCCACAACATAGGGCTATTTTCAACACTAGGGCCATAATTTGAAGTATTTTGGTAGAGGGTCACTAGATGATGCTACATGCAAAATATGAGAGCTCTAGCCCTTACGGTTTGGGACAAGAAGATTTTTAAAGTTTTTTCTCTCGGTTGCCATGGCAACCAGAGTTCGCCATGGAATTCAAATCTTTGAAGTATTTTGAAAGTGCATCACCTAAGGATCATTTCTGTCAAGTTTCACTGAAATCTGTTGGGCGGTTTCAGAGGAGAAGAATTTTTAAGTAATTGTTCACGGACGGACGGACGGACGGACGGACGCCGGACAACGATCGATCACAATAGCTCACCCTGAGCACTATGTGCTCAGGTGAGCTAAAAAAATTCTGGAGAATGGCTCAGTGATAAAACTTGGGCTTCTACAAAATTAATTGTGCTTCTAGAAAATGCCACAATAAATGTATCAAACTACTTACCTCCCATGCAATGGTTATATGGTTCTCACCAACATCCACAACATCGATCTTCAAGATCTGTGCCAGAGAGCTCTCTGTGGTGAACGTTATATCCGAACATTTAGGGTCTGACTGGCTGGTTAACGTTACTCCATTTACAGAACACACTTGGACTAGGTATGTTGTGCTTGGTTTGAGTCTAGACAACTGGGTGCTGTAAAGAGAGCGAACAACCAAAAATTATTAGAGTATTTTAAGTTGCTTTTGTGTCCAGTGTAGACAACTGGGTGCTGTAAAGAGAGCGAACAACCGAAAATTATTAGAGTATTGTAGTTGCTTTTGTGTCCAGTGTAGACAACTGGGTGCTGTACAGAAAGTGGAGAATCAACAATTATTAAAGTATTTTAGTTACTTTTGTGTCCAGTGTAGACCAAGATCAGACTGCACAAAATATTAACCCTTTCCCAAACGACAAATTTTGGACTCTTCCAAACCAAAAGAGTTTGCAGACGACGATGTTAGATTCGGACAAAATGGCAAAAAGTTCTTAAACAAGAGGGCCATGATGGCCCTGAAATCGCTCACCTGAGTTTATTGACCAAACATGCACCATCTAGTTTCCCAGTGACCTAGTTTTTTATCAGACATTACCCATCATCAAACACTTTTGAGATATCAATAAGACAAACATTCTGGCCAAGTTTCATGAGTATTGGACTGAAAATGTGGCCTCTACAGTGTACAAAAGGTTTTTCTAAGATTTCATCAAGTGACCTAGTTTTGGACCCGACAATTACCCATTATCAAACTCTTTTGAGACATCACCAAAACAAACATTCTGACCAAGTCTGAAGAATATCAGGCAGAAAATGTAGCCTCTAGAGTGTACACAAGGTTTTTCTAATATTTGACCCATTGACCTAGTTTTTGACTCTACATGACCCATTTTCAATCTCATTCAAGGTATCACCAGGACAAATATAATGAACAAGTTTTAGGAGTATCAGACTGAAAATGTGTCCTCCAGAGCATACAAAAGGTGTTTATAATATTTGACCTATTGACCCAGTTTTTGACCCAACATGACCCATTTTCAAACTCATCCAAGATATTATAAAGGCAAACATTCTGACTAATTTTCAAGAGTGTTGGACTGAAAATGTGGCATCCAGAGCATATACAAGGTTTTTCTAAGATTTGACCTGGTGACCTAGTTTTTAACCCCCAATGATCCATTTTCAAACCTGTCTGAGATATCATCAAGACAAACATTTTGACCCACTTACAAGAGTTTCGGACTGAAAATGTGGCCTTTAGAGCCTACAAAAGATTTTTCTAACATTTGACCTAGTGACCTAGTTTTTGACCCCACATGACCCATTTTCGATCTTGTCCGAGATATCATCCAGACAAATATCCTGACCAACTTTCATGAGTATCCGACTGAAAATGTGGCCTCTAGAGAGTACAAAAGGTTTTTCTAAGATTTGACCTAGTGACCTAGTTTTTGACCCCACGTGACCCATTTTCGAACTCGTCCGAGATATCATCCAGACAAACATCCTGACCAACTTTCATGAGTATCCGACTGAAAATGTGGCCTCTAGAGCGTACAAAAGGTTTTTCTAAGATTTGACCTGGTGACCTAGTTTTTGACCCCACGTGACCCATTTTCGAACTCGTCCGAGATATCATCCAGACAAACATCCTGACCAACTTTCATGAGTATCCGACTGAAAATGTGGCCTCTAGAGCGTACAAAAGGTTTTTCTAAGATTTGACCTGGTGACCTAGTTTTTGACCCCACGTGACCCATTTTCGAACTCGTCCGAGATATCATCCAGACAAACATCCTGACCAACTTTCATGAGTATCCGACTGAAAATGTGGCCTCTAGAGCGTACAAAAGGTTTTTCTAAGATTTGACCTGGTGACCTAGTTTTTGACCCCACGTGACCCATTTTCGAACTCGTCCGAGATATCATCCAGACAAACATCCTGACCAACTTTCATGAGTATCCGACTGAAAATGTGGCCTCTAGAGCGTACACAAGGTTTTTCTAAGATTTGACCTAGTGACCTAGTTTTTGACCCCACATGACCCATTTTCGAACTCGTCCGAGATATCATCGAGACAAACATCCTGACCAACTTTCATGAGTATCCGACTCAAAATGTGGCCTCTAGAGCGTACACAAGGTTTTTCTAAGATTTGACCTAGTGACCTAGTTTTTGACCCCACATGACCCATTTTCGAACTCGTCCGAGATTTCATCGAGACAAACATCCTGACCAATTTTCATGAGTATCCGACTAAAACTGTGGCCTCTAGAGCGTACACAAGGTAAAAAGTTGACGACGGACGACGCACGACGCACGCCGCACGACGCACGACGGACGACGGACGACGGACGCCGGACACAGCACGATCACAATAGCTCACCATGAGCACTTCGTGCTCAGGTGAGCTAAAAAAGGGTAGAAAACACTGTGGGAAAAGGAGAAATTGCTCATTACGAGCAATTCCTCCATTTCCCCCAGTGTTTTCAGAAGACTTGTATTGCAGACTCGTAAAAACCAGGGCTTGTTTGGGAAAGAGTTAAAGTACTTTAGTTGCTTTTGTGTCCAGTGTAGATCAAGATCAGACTGCACAAAATATTAAACCTTTACTAAAAAATCCCAAGTTTTAACCACCCCAAGAAAGAAAGCTTTTGAAAACATTACAGGAAAAGGAGAAAATGCTCAGGTAACCAACATTTTCTCCTTTTCCCACAATGTTTTCTATCAACTGAAAGACAAATACTATCATTTCAAAGGCATTAATTTTGAATAGTCCTCTGTAAAAGCATTACATATGGACAAGTCTAAAATTTTGCCATTTTGTACAGAATGATCTTTGATCTACACCTGCTACTTTAACCCTTTTCAGGACCCTGAGAAAGAAGCCTTTTGAAAACATAGTGGAAAAGGAGAAAATGCTGGTAAGCGGCATTTTCTCCTTTTCCCACAATGTTTTCTACCCTTCACAAAACGAATTTCACATTTTCAGTCACTTTATTTTGTCATCTGCAAATGCTTTTGGTTTGGAGAAGCCTAAACTATAGTCGTTTGGTAACGAGTTAAAATAATCTAGGTAAGACCAACTTTGAAACTGCTCTTATCAGAGTCATATCTCTGGAAAGAAACTGTCAGTGGGTTCAGTATCTGGCACGTGTCAGTTTTTCACCAAGTGACAAAAAATTTAACTATACCAAAATCAAAGTAGTGGCCAACAACATTTTACATGCAGCTCAAAAATTGATTTCTATCTTTGAAATGATAATAAATATTGTGACAAAAGGTTACCTTTACCCACAATCTTTTTAAAAGCCTTTGAGGCGAGGATCAGTAAACTGTTAAATATCGGAAAAGAGTAAAAAGGTTAAAATAACCCTTTTAGTGCCAAAAAAAAAGACAAAATGGACATCTTGCCAAACAACTCTTTGGTCATGATTTGTCTCGAAATAACTTTGGTCATGATTTGTCTCAAAATAACAGTCACTGTAAATCCCAAGTAAATCTAAAACAAGAGCATGAATTGTGGGTGCCAAGTCTTGGCTACAGTTTCTCTTAGAAATGGATTGCTTTTAAGTAAAATTTTCACGTAAAAATTTTAATTAAAAGGGGGCATAACTCCTAGAAATACTTTAACCCTTTCCCAAACAATCCCTGGTTTTTATGGGTCTGGAATAGTAGCCTTTTGAAAACATTGTGGGAAAAGGAGAAAATGCTGGTAACCAGCATTTTCTTATTTTTCCACAATGTTTTCTACCCCATCATTAACTGAAATCATCTTTTCAGCAAAAGTTGAATTGTCGCCTGCAAATGCTTTCAATTTGGCCTAGTCCAAAAGTTCGTCGTTTGGGAAAGGGTTAATGGCCCTTGTTGTTTGGATTCCCTTCTAGAACATCAACAACTAGTCAGAATCAAGAGTAAATTTCTTCAGTAATATTAGAAATTTTTGCAACACAACATACCAAACAACAGGAACATGTGATGACACTATACTTTGGCATGGTCTCCAGCTAAAAAATGTTAGAATTTACAAACTTAAAAATCCAAGAACTGATTTACTTACTTGGTGGAGTTGAAACCTTGCCATTTCGGACTGGCCATGACTTCATCCGCGCAACTGTCACAGCCTATTCTGTAGGTAGTATCTGTTCGTCCACCTGTATCACGCGGGGGCTGCCAGTCTAGTTGTACCGTAGTATCTGTTAGGCTCACGACCTGAACTTGATATGGCTCCGATGGTGGTTCTGAAATGATAATATAACACAAATAATGACATACTCTTTATGAAACGACAAAATTTTAGACTAGTCAGAATTGAAAGCATCTGCAGATGAAAAAATAAAAGTGACTGAAATTGTGAAGTTTGTATAGAAGAGGAGAGAAAACATTGTGGAAAAAGGAGAAAATGCTGGTTACCAGCATTTTCTCCTTTTCCCACAATGTTTTCAAAAGGCTTCTTTCTCAGGGTCATTTAAAGTCGGCATTGTGTGGTAAAGGTTAAAAAATAGTAGGAAAGTTATTTGGAATATAATAACTTCTGTTTGATTTGAAATTTTGACCCCTTTTAGAGGTCAGCCAGCCAGCATGAGCAAGAGAGCCAGCATGAGCGAGTGAAGGGAAAGGGGGGGAGGGAAGGAAGAGAGAGAGAGTGAGAGAAAGAAAGAGAGAAGTATTTTCTGTTCTTCCATTTCATTTCAACCAACTTTTCAAATTCCAAAACAACAATTATTATCATAATTTATAGTTCTTGGTTATGTAAAGACCTGCCCGTTTGGAAGCATGCCTGCTTGGAGGTAAAAAGACATAAACTATTAACGCTGATTGGCCCTTTCACAACTATTGCTGCCTTTGTGGCAAGAGAAGATTAAGGTCAGGCTGCACAAAATGTGCAGTCTTATCTTTGATCTTTGCTGTCAGAATTGCTAAAACAGTGACAAACTATCGTCAAAAGCAGCAGTGAATCTTGGTAACCAGCATCTTCTCCTTTTCCCACAATGTTTTCTACTCTTCTAAAGTCAAGTTTCAATTTTTGAGTCATGTTTATTTTGTCGTCTGCAAATGTTTTCAATTTGGACCAGTCTAAAATTTTGTCGTTTAGTAAAGAGTTAAACCTTTTGAAAAGGTTGCAAGAAGCATGTAACTATCCAAATGTCTGATGTAAAATTTATGATTACTAATCATCAAGAAATATCTCTTGCCTAAACGCGCATATATTTACAACAGACAAAAAATATATGTGATACTAAAACATGCTGGCAAATAAGACAATAAAAGTCAGATATCTTTATAGAAGTTTATGCTTTCAACCCTTTTCTTACAACAATGAAACAAAAAATTTCAGCTGAGAGTTTTAGATAATAGCCTTGTGAAATGTACAATTAACAATACATTTAATTTAATTAAATTAAGGAACAATTAACCATAGAGTAAACAATTTCATCTTTTAACCCATTACCACTCAATCCCTACTTTTGACGCCCCTGAGAAAGAAGCCTTTAGAAACCATTGTGGGAAAAGGAGAAAATGCTGGTAACCAGCATTTTCTCCTTTTCCCACAATGTTTTCTACCCTTCACAAAACAAATTTCAAATCTTTAGTCACTTTTATTTTGTTGTCTGCAAATGCTTTCAATTTGGACCGGTCTAAAATTTTGTCGTTTGGTAATGAGTTAACTCTTTACGAAATGACAAAAATATAGATCTAGACACATTTTACCAGTTTATCCTGCTAAATAAGTACAAACAACTTTTCAATTTGATAGTAAAAAAACAAAATGTTCCTATTTCAGTTATGTTTTGGGGAATAGCATCTCCTTATTAGACAGTGTTGATCAAAGGTCAGACTGCATGTCTCACAAAAATAAAAAAAAAAGACTTTCTAACACTTTTTGTAAGCAGTGGGCTTTTGTCCTCCCTGCAAAAATTAGGAGTTGGCTTTTATCCAGTGGGCTTTGTCTAAGTGGGCTTTTGTCCCAGTGGGCTTTTATCCGTTCCTAGTTTTGACAACCCCATGGGAGAAGGATTTTGAAAAAATTGTGGTAAAAAGAGTAAATGCTGGTAACCAGTATTTTCTCCTTTTCCCACCATGTTTTCTACCCTTCCAAACACTTTCACTTTTTGAATCACATTTACTTTGTTATCTGCAAATACTTTCAATTTGGAAAAAGTGTAAAATTTTGTCATTTGGTACAGAGTTAAGACAAATCCAAAATTCTGTCTAAATCTGGTTAAGATAAATAATTATAATTATAGAAAAATCGTGGTAAAAGTAGACATTGCTTTTTTCACAAAGTAGTCTGTTTGGACTGTTTCCTAAAGGACTAGGGATAAAAATATCTTTTCCGAAAGTAATTTACAAGAAATGTCAAACAAAACTATGAAAAAAAAAGATACAGTATAAGTAATAACCATCATTTTCTTCTTTATGCCACTATAAGAATGGAAATTATTGTATAAATATATGCAGGTGTTTTACGGCCATGAATCTGCACTTAAAACTTGATGGTTATTACACAAAAAATAATGCAAAAATAGTCTTTTTTATGTCTTTAACACCTTTTAACCCTTTCCCAAACGAAATAACTTTGGACTAGACCAAATTGAAAGCATTAATTTTGAAGATGACAATTCAACTCTTGCTGAAAAGATGATTTCTGTCTATGATCGGGTAGAAAACATTGTGGGAAAAGGAGAAAATGCTGGTTACCAGCATTTTCTCCTTTTCCCACATTGTTTTCAAAAGGCTACTATTCCAGACCCGTAAAAACCAGGGATTGTTTGGGAAAGGGTTAACCTTTACAAGAAACAAGTTCCTTTGTTAGATGGTTGCTGTCATTTTCAACATTATGTCAGCATGGGTAATGAAGCCATATAGCACTTTACCCTTTACCAAACAATCCTATTTTTTCAAAAACCTGAGGAAGAGGCATTTTGAAAACATTGTAGGAAAAGGAGAAAATGCTGGTAACCAGCATTTTCTCCATTTCCTACAATATTTTCTACTCCCTTAAAAAACTCAACTTTTACTTGTTCCACTTTCAAATTTGTTGGCTGCATATTCTTTCAATTTAGAATGGTCTAAAATTAGGGGGGGGGGGGGGGGGGTTTGTAAAGGTATAAAAAAACCATATAGTTGCTGGTGTTTCTGTAATAATTATGTAGCTGCCGACGCAATCAGTAAGATTAACCCTCTACCCAACAACAAAATTTTGGACCAGACCAAATCCGAAGATTTAAAATCTAGACCACAAATTAAACCTTTACCACAAAATCCAGACTTTCAAAGACTTTGAGGAATCTTTAGAAAAAATTTTGGGAAAAGGAGAAAATGCTGGTAACCAGCATTTTCTCCTTTTCCCACAATGCTTTCTATTCTTCCATAACAATTTTCAGTATTTGAGTCACATTTTTTTTTCATCTGCAAATGCTTTCAATTTTGTCCCAGTGGGCTTTTGTCCTAATGAGCTTTTGTCCAGTTGGCTTTTGTCCCAGTGGGCTTTTGTCCTAGTGAGCTTTTGTCCGGTTTACTTTTGTCCCAGTGGGCTTTTGTCCTAGTGAGCTTTTGTCCAGTTGGCTTTTGTCCCAGTGGGCTTTTGTCCTAGTGAGCTTTTGTCCAGTTGACTTTTGTACCAGTGGACTTTTGTCCTAGTGAGCTTTTGTCCTAGTGAGCTTTTGTCCAGTTGACTTTTGTCCCAGTGGGCTTTTGTCCTAGTGAGCTTTTTTGTCCAATTGGCTTTTGTCCCAGTTGGCTTTTGTCTCAGTCAGCTTTTGTCCTAGTGAGCTTTTGTCCAGTAGGCTTTTGTCCTAGTGGGCTTTTGTCCTACACCCCAATATTGCAATGTCAAGGCTGTTTTTTTTTTTCAGTATCTAGCTAAAAAGTGTGCAGTATAGATAAAAAAATTCTGCATTTTCTGTGCTGTCTGATCGTGATCTCCATTGTCTGCATATTAGCAATAAATCCCTGATTCAGCACCACAAGGAAACTCAAAAACTAAAACAAACAAAAGTCTTCCAAAATAGTTTATGCTTTGTCTAGTAATTTATCATAAATGAAACAGCAAAACAGAGAAAATGTCTATAAACAAAAGATGACAAAAAACTTGAAAATGACTGATTAGGCAATTTGTTATGCATTTTATTTCAAGTTTTGTATTGTTTTTTTTTTCCACACTGAATCTAGATATGGTGGCCCAAGTGGACCAGTGAGGCTCTGGATTCGATCTTCACTCAAAGTTTTCCCTGGGAGTATTCTTTGACAACACCCTTTTACAACCCTTTCCTAAACTATCTGATACTATCCATGACATCCCTGCCTTTGAATTAGAATAAGAAACTGAGCTGTTACTTTGATAAGACTTAACCCTTTACCCCATAAGGCATTTCTATGGTATCTCTAACTGACCCTAAATAACCGCAAGGATGAAGCCGTTTCTTATGTGTATATGACACCTTTTGATAGTGTAGAAAACATTGTGGCAAAAGGTGAAATTGCTCGTGACGAGCAATTTCACCTTTTGCCACAATGTTTTCCAAACACTTCTACGAGCAATGTGTAGAAATGAGTATCTATGGAGTAAAGGGTTAAATATTGTGAAAAATGGAGAAAATAATGGAAAATGGAAAATGGAGAAATATGGTAACAAACAGTTCAACCATTTGCCACAATGTTTCCTACCATTTTCTATCATTTGAGCCACAATTAATTTGTCAACTGCAAACTGCTTTCAATGTGGACAAGTCTAACACTGTCATCTGACAAAGAATGAACTGTCTACTAAATGACAAAGTTTTAGACTTTCAAATTCAAGGGGTTCGCAGATGACAAATTATTAATAAATGAAGCTGAACTAAAGAATTATGTATTTGATTTGGATAGAAAACATTGTGGGAAATGGAGAAAATGTTGGTTGACAGCATTCTCTCCTATTTCCACAATGTTTTCAGAGGACTTTTCTGCCAACTTGGGTAAAAATCTGGATTGTGTGATGAAGATTTAACTCTTTACCACACAATCCCGACTTTTAATGACCCTGAGATAGAAGCCTTTTGAAAACATTGTGGGAAAAGGAGAAAATGCTGGAAACCAGCATTTTCTCCTTTTCCCACAATGTTTTCTACACTGCTGGAAACAGATTTCAATTTTTGAGTTACATATAATTTGTCGTCTGCAAGTGCTTTCAATTTGGACCAGTCTACAATTTTGTCGTTTGGTAAAGATTTAAAGATTTCACGGTGTAGTGCAGGGTAAAAAAGCCTTAGTTTTCACATCATATTGTTACATCTCATCAGCGATATCACATCTAGCAATAAAGATGAAGATACTCAATGATAAAGCAATAAAACTCATCTTTTACGATGATATTAACCCTTTACCACACAATCCCCAAGTTTTGTCAACAATGAAGATAGGACTTTTGGAAACATTGTGGGAAAAGGAGAAAATGCTGGTAAACCAGCATTTTCTCCTTTTCCCACAATGTCTTCTACCCTATTACAGACAGACTAATAATCATTTGAGCTACATTTACATTGTCGTTTGTAAATGTTTTCAATTTGGACCAGTCTAACATTTCATTGTTTTGTAAAAGAGTTTTAAAAGAAGGAAGTGAGTGATATCTTAATCAGCCCAATTTGTATGCTTAGAACCTATTGCTTCATAAAACACTTTTTGGGTCCAACTTTGCTGTGGTAGCGTGCTGGATTCCTGACCTGAAGGCCTCAGTTACAAGCCTCACTGGATCCACTGGGCCTTTCATGGGAGTGTCCTTGAGCAAGACACTTCAAAGCCCTTCCTAGTACTAGTGAAACCCAGGAAATACATCAAGATGTTCTCCCATACATCACAATTTCATGTGAGCAGTTGCCATGATAATAACTTTACTAAACAAAATGTCAAGACCAGGGTAAAAAAACCATTCAGTTATTCACAAACATTTCAAAAAAAAAAATGGTATTTCTTTATTGCATTCCTTCTCTGTGACAAGTTTGAAGCAAATAACTTTGTTAATATCTTTGAAAATATCCTTATAAAATATCAAAAAGCAAAGTAAACTAGAGCTATCACTGAATGTGACATTATATCGCCGCCAGCCCTTTGACAGAAGAAAGTGTCAAGTTCAAGGGGAGATCATTCCTGAACCAGGAAGAGTTAACACTTGAAAATTGCATCTTGCAAATCTTCAATATATGATCAATATATGGGTAAAGTTTCAATACAGTTGAAGGAAAACTGTAGGAGAAGTTTGCGACACAAAGTAAATTACTAGTATTTTGTAGTATACTCCTGAAAACATTCGTTTTGCTGGCATATAACTAGAGCTGTCACTGAATGTGACTTAATACCCCCGCCAGCCCTTTGAAAGAAACCTGCAGGCAATTACTAGTATTTTGTGCACAGACGGACACACGGACGGATGCACAGACGGACACACGGACAGGCAGGCTGATTTCCCAAAACAAATGTTTTCGGGGGTACAATAATGGGTCAGCTCTTTGCAAAACAATAAAATATCAGATTTGTCCAAATACAAAGCATTCGTGCCGAGAACTTGATGTATGTAGCTGAAATTACCGTAATTCTTCCATATTTTTGGACACAATTAAATAATTATTTTTTACCACATTACTTACAGGTAATTACTTTTTTCAGTGTCCGAAATCATAGAAATTACCCTCAAAAGACGAGAAAAGTCCTTACAAAACGAGAAAAATCCATTGACCGTCTTTTGTAAACCTGCACATCCCATTACAGTTCATGAATATGGAGTTCATGAACCACCAGTTCACGAACTACCATAATTATTATGACAATTCAAGAATTTTTCTACCAGTTCTTGTCCCGGTAGTTCATGAATACTTCATGAACTGAAAACATACATGTATACCGTGAACTGTTCATGATCTCAAGAACTACTTTTCACAGGGGCAGTTTAAACAATCCTGGAGGAGGAATGGCTGTGAAAACAATTCAGAAAAAGGGGGAAATGCTAGTAACCAGCATTTTCTCCTTCTCCAGCAGTCTTCTGTCCTATCAAAGATAAATCCCATTATGAGTGTCCTTTTCAATTTTTCATCTACAAATATCCTCAATTTGAAGAAATCTTAATATTCTGTAATCTAGTAAGAAGTTAACCCTCTCCCTCACAATCTAAACTTTTAACAAACCTACAAAAGAAACCTATTGAAATACTGCGGGAAAAGGAGAAAATCCTTGTAAGCAGCATTTTCTCCAATTCCCACAATATTTCTACCATTCCTAAAACAAATTTCAATTTTCAGTTACATTTATTTTACCATCTGCAAATACTTTTAACCAGAGAAGTCTAAAATTTTCTTGCTTTGCAAAGATTTAACCCCTTACCTCACAATGACGACTTTTAACGCCCCTTGAAAACAAGCCTTTGGAAACATTGTGGGAATAGGAGAAAATTAATGCTGGTCACCAGCATTTTCTCCTTTTTCCACAACGTTTTTTAACCGATCAAGGAAAAATGTGCCATTTATGCCACACTGAAATTGTCATCTGTAAATGCTCTCAATTCGGACAGGGACTAAAATTTTGTCATTTTGTAAAGAGTTAATATATTCAAAACAGGGTAAAAACTTGTACCCGAACAAATAAATGAATAATGATGCTCGTCCTATATCATTAGATAAACATCTCAACTTTGACTTATTGGAAGACAAATGCATTTCAAATTCCGTCAGGATTTTATGAAAAGACGACATCAGAATGTCATTGTGGGGAGTGCTTTTTATTTTTTTCCGTGTTCTGTCTAGGGTATTACATTGAAAGACACAGACATACTGGGTAATTTGTCAAATTGGCCTGTCTCCGTATTAGCCCATTTTGATTATACGATAACACCTTATTTACCATAGATATGAATTAATCATTTATCTCGAAGAGTTCTTCACATTTTATTAAATCTTTCAAGACATGAAAGACAAGATATGAACAATTATACCAGCTTTTTTCTGAATATTTCTGGATCCATGTCCACAGTTAGATTCAACCCTTTCCCAAATGACAAATCTTAGACTTTCCCAAACTCTCAGTGTTTGCAAATGACAATTTTGAATTTGATGAGAATGGCAGAAAGTTTTCCGATTGGCTAGAAAACACTGTGGGAAAAGGAGAAATTGCTCGTTACGAGCAATTTCTCCTTTTCCCACAGTGTTTTCTAAAGACTTGTACTGCAGACAAGTAAAAACCAGGGCTTGTTTGGGAAAGAGTTAACCAACTTTCACTTTTTTCCATTATTTCATACATTTCAATGCATCTATACATATCTACCAAAGTCAGCCTGCACAGTCCACACAGGCTCTTGTCGAAACTCGTTACTTTTGACCAATTTTCTGCATGTCCAAGGGTCACTCTACCTCTGAATTGATGGATTTCATGGATTTGTGATTAACCCTTTACCAAACGACAAAATTTAAGCCTTGTCAAAATTGAAAGCATTTAATTTGCAGACGGCAATTTCAATGTGACTCAAACAGTGCAATTATTTTTTGATGGAGTAGAAAACATTTTGGAAAAAGGAGAAAATGCTGGTTACCAGCATTTTCTCCTTTTCCCAAAATGTTTTCGGAAGGCTTCTTTTCCAGGGTCAATTAAAGTCGTCATTGTGTGGTATAGAGTTCAGCGATGACTTGCTTGGTATTTTAACATTGCCGAGATGCATGAAGGTCCATTTTCCCAGAGCACCAAACATATTTTTTATGGTAAAAGGTTAATTAGCATACGGGATTTACATAAATCTACAACATTATATCACACCCTGTAACCCTTAACTCTTTCCACATCATAAACAACACCAAAACTTTTAATACACAATGTAGATCAAGATCAGACTGCCCAGAACATGCAGTCTGATCTCTGATCTACACTATCCACTGCTGTATTTTAGATATGAAAGAACTGTCTATTGGTCTTGCAGAAGAAATGTATGTTTAACTCATTACCAAACGATACTATTTTAGGCTTGTCCAAGCATTTGCAGACGACAAAATAAAAATGGCGGAAAATTTGAGATTTGTTTCGTGAAGGGTAGAAAACATTGTGGGAAAAGGAGAAAATGCTGGTTACCAGCATTTTCTCCTTTTCCCACAATGTTTTCTAAAGGCTTCTTTCTCAGGGGCGTCAAAAGTAGGGACTGTGTGGTAATGGGTTAATCCTTTGAGAAGAAAATGCAGTAGTGAAAGAGTTAACCCTTTACCACACGAAGATAAGTTTAAGCGACCCCCAAGGAAGAAGGCTTTTGAAAACATTTTGGGAAAAGGAGATATGGTAAAGGCTTAGGTCACACAATCCTACGACTGTGAAAGGTTTGTTGTGGGAAAAGGAGAAAAAATGTTGATCACAAGCATTTTCTCCCTTTTCCAACAATATTTTCAAACCATTTCAGAGAAAAATCCCCTTCATTTAAGACATATCTATTCTATCTTCTGCAAAATGACTTCAATTCAGGCAAGTCGGACAAATTTTTCACCAAGCGAAAAAGCAAAGCCCACCATTTCAATAATTTTCTCATTCTTCATCAACTCTCCAAAAATGACTGGTAATAATGCAAGGGTTAAAACAAGAGGGCCAAGATGGCCCTGGATCGCTCACCTGAATTTTTGAGATGACCATAGTCTTTTTTTTTTTTGAGGTATTGAAACATTGGAATCAAA
Source organism: Tridacna crocea (assembly GCA_943736015.1). NCBI lineage: Eukaryota > Metazoa > Mollusca > Bivalvia > Cardiida > Cardiidae > Tridacna > Tridacna crocea. The sequence continues at coordinate 4,157,968 of OX031072.1, read as the reverse complement.
TTTATAATTTTGCCAAGCAATTTTCAAAAGGTCACCTGTAAAAGTCATTTCGAAATCTGACCATCAGTTTCAAAAAGAAGAATTTTTAAGAATTCTTCATTTCTGTATAAGAGCAAGTAGCCCCCATCCATGAGAGCCATGTTTCTTGATGGATCAAAATTTACGAACAAGTTTTGAAAAGGGTCACCCAAGGAACATCTCTCTGAAATAATTTCAAAATCTGACCAGGGGTTTCAGAGAAAGAGAATTTTAAAGAATTTCATCATGTCCATATAGTGCAAGTAGCCCCCATTCACAAGAGCCATGTTTCTTGATGGATCAAAATTATATGTACAGCTTTTGGAAAGGGTCCCCCATCTCTGTCAGATTATTTTAAAATCTGACCACAGGTTTCAGAGAAGAAGAATTTTCAAGAATTTCTTCATTTCCATTAATTCTCTTTATGGTTATGGCATGTTTCTTGGCCAATCAAAATTTTGCGAACAATTTTAGAAAAGGGTCACCCAAGGAACGTCTCTGTGAAATTCTTTCAAAATCTGTCCAGCCATTTCAGAGAAGAAGAATTTTCAAGAATTTCTTTATTTCCATATAGTGCAAGTAGCCCCCATTCACCAGAGCCATGTTTCTTGACCAATCAAAATTTCGCGAACAATTTTTGGAAAGGGTAACCCAAGGAACAAGTCTGTGAAATTATTTCAAAATCTAACCAGCGGTTTCTGAGAAGAAGAATTTTTAAGAATTTGTTCATTTCTGTATAGTGCAAGAAGCCCCCATTCACCAGAGCCATGTTTCTCGACAGATCAAAATTTCGCGAACAATTTTTGAAAAGGGTCATCCAAGGAACATCTCTGTGAAATTATTTTAAAATCTGACCAGCTGTTACAGAGAAGAAAAATTTTTAAGAATTTCTTCATTTCTGTACAGTGCAAGAAGCCCCCGTTCACCAGAGCCATGTTTCTTGACGGATCAAAATTTCACGAACAGTTTTTGAAAAGGGTCACCTAAGGAACATCTGTGTGAAATTATTTTAAAATCTGGCCAGCGGTTTCAGAGAAGAAGAATTTTTAAGAATTTCATCATTTCTGTATAGTGCAAGAAGCCCCCATTCACCAGAGCCATGTTTCTTGACGGATCAAAATTTCACGAACAATTTTTGAAAAGGGTCACCCAAGGAACATCTGTGTGAAATTATTTTAAAATCTGGCCAGCGGTTTCAGAGAAGAAGATTTTTAAAGAATTTGCTAAAAAATTCCATTTCGTTGCCATGGCAACCAGAGTTTTTGACGGAATCAAATTCTGTGAACAATTTTTAAAGAGGACCTCCCAAGGAACATTCCAGCCAAGTTTGGTCCAAATCCGCCCAGCAGTTTAGGAGGAGTTGATGTTTAAAGAATTGTTGACGACGCACGACGCACTGACGCACGACGCACGACGCACGACGGACGACGGACACCGGGTGATCCTAAAAGCTCCCCTTGAGCACGTTGTGCTCAGGTGAGCTAAAAACACGGAAAAAAATGACTTTGTACATAATTTCATCGTCAAAATGATGTCGATTTAAGTCAATGAACAATAGGAAACCCAAGATACGACTTGCGATAAAATCTCGATATTTAATGCCCTTTGTCAAAGTACCCTTGACAAAAAGTAGGGATGACTATTTGAGCATAATTATCCCCATAGTATTTAACCCTTTACCAAAAAATCCCCGTGTTTTATGACCCTGGGAACAAAACCTTTTGAAAACATTGTGGGAAAAAGAGAAAATGCTGTTAACCCTTTCCCGAACAATCTCTGGTTTTAACTGGTCTGGAATAGTAGCCTTTTGAAAACATTATGTGAAAAGGAGAAAATGCTGGTAACCAGCATTTTCACCTTTTCCCACAATGTTTTCTACCCTATCACAGACAGAAATCATCTTTTTAGCAAGAGTTGAATTGTCATCTGCAAATGCTTTCAATTTGGTCTAGTCCAAAAGTTTGTTGTTTGGGAAAGGGTTAACCAGCATTTTCTCCTTGTCCCACAAAATTAATGTTTTCTACACTTCCAAAAACAATTATCAAAATTTGAGTCACATTTATTTTGCTGTCTGCAAGTGCTTTGAATTTGGGCTAGTCTTAAATTTTGTTGTTCAGGAAACAGAGATGATTTGCTTTGCCAAACTCTTTCCCAGACAACAAAATTTTAGACCAGTCCAAAGTAAGGACAGTTGGCAGATGGCAAAATAAATGTGGCTAATAGACTGCAATTCCTTTTGTGAAAGGATAGAAAACACTATAGCAAAGGGAGGAAATGCTGTCTTCTTCCCACAATGTTTTCAAAAGACTTCTTTCTAGAAGTGGTTTTCGTATGAATTCTTAAGTATGAACTTGTCTTCCTTTGATTAAGAGTTGGTCATGTTAGAATCAAAATAGTCTCCTTTCTATCATGGTTTATCATTTAATAAACCATGTTGTGAGTTATAAGGCAAAATGAATAAACCAATCGGGCTATCGCCCTCTGGGTTATTTGTTGTGCCTCATAACTCACAATTGTAGGTTACTGAATGATAAACCATGATAGAACAGAGATTATTTCTTAACCCACTTGGCAGTAGGGCTTTGTCTTGGTTAGTAAATGGAACAGCCATGGTATATTCAAGGGAATAAATTCACATGCCCTTAGTTTGAACATGTTTTCTCTCTGACTAAGAATTTGTCAATTTGGGATAAAATCAACCTTCTTTCTATCATGGTTCATTGTTCAAGAAACCATGGTTGCATCAGTAATGAGGTATAATGAACACACCACTTGGGCTCTCATGCTCACAATCATGGTTTATTGAACAATAACTCATGATAAAAAGAAGATTATTTGAGAAATAATTTTCACTCTACCATGGTTTATCATTCAATAAACCACAGTTGTGAGTTATGAAGCACAATAAATAATCCACAAGGGCGACTGTCCAAGTGGTTTATTCACTTTGCCTCATAACTCACAACATGGTTTACTCCATGATAAACCACGATAAAGTGAACATTATTTCAATTCTTACATAGCCAACTCTTAATGAAAGGAAAACAACTTCATACTTCAAATTAAAATGCAGATGCAGATTGTTTTCCATCATATAACTAACTCACTCTTACTTTATACAGAATGACGTCACTCTCTATAGAGTAACAAAGATTTTACCATGCTTTTGTTGCACTGTGTTTATAGAGCCGAATTCATGCGTCATGTTAGAATTAACGATAAACCACAATTAAAAGGTTATTTTTTAAATAAGCTAAGCCTGTCTTGAAAAAATGAGAGTGAAAAGACAATCGATTAAAGATAATAACATTTACATATCATAAATCATAAAAATCCTCTGTGTAATTCAATTTTACTCCAATTTTCAGGGATGAAAAGTTACTTAATACTGCACAAATAAATCCGCAGTTATTACATTTCAAACAAATTAGTCCATTTGTTACGCTGCAGTACAACAAATTTGCCAGGAAAAATATGAACTATTATCCAATTCTCTTTGCAGGGCCTTTATCCCTCAGAGCAGAATTGAACTCTTTTCGTACTATTGACGACATCTGAATAATGGTTGGCAGTGCAGATCAAGATCAGACTGATGTCTGATCTTCACTGTCCACTATTCTATTTTAGATTAACTCTCTACCAAACGACAAAATTTTAGACTGGTCCAAATTGAAAGCATTTTGCAGATGACAAAATAAATGTGACTGACACGCTGAAATTTGGTTTTGGAAGGATAGAAAACATTGTGGGAAAAGGACAAAATGCTGGTTACCAACATTTTCTCTTTTTCTCACAATGTTTTCAGAAGGCTTCTGTTTCAGGGTCGTTAAAAGTCGGGATTGTGTGGTAAAGAGTTAACTCTTTACCACAAAATCCTGAATTTTAATGACCCTGAGAAGGAAAGCATTTGAAAATATAATGGGAAAAAGCATTTTCTCCCTTCCCCACCATGTTTTCTACTCTTTTAAAGTGAAGTTTAACTTTTGAGTACCAGTTACATTAAATTTCATTTTGTCATCTGCAAATGCTTTCAATTCAGACAAATCTAAAATTTTTGTCAATTGGTAAAGAGTTAACTCTTTACCACACAATCCCCACTTTTAATGACCCCGAGAAAGAAGCTTGCTTTTGAAAACATTATGGGAAAAGGAGAAAATGCTGGTTACCAGCATTTTCTTTTCCCACAATGTTTTCAAAAGGCTTCTCGGGTCGTCAAAAGTAGGGATTGTGTGGTAATGGGTTAAGGCAAGAAGACTTTTTGAAAATGTTGCCATAAAAGGAGAAATCTGAAACCATTCCAGCCTTTACCAGTACATCATGCCGACTTTTGACCACTCTGAACAACCATGCTCTTGAAAACATTGATGAAAAAGGGGAAAATGTGTCTGAAAAGAAGAAAATACGCCTCAAATGATCATTAGTCGTAAAACAGGTCTGTCTGCAGATTTGAGCAAAATAACAGACTTAACTCTTTACCAAACAACAACATTTTAGATTGGTCCAAATTGAATTTTGTATTTGTAGAAGACAAAATAAATATGACTAATGAAGTGAAATTTGTTTAAGGAAGGGAAGAAAACATTGTGGGAAAAGGAGAAAATGCTGGTTACCACCAGCATTTTCTCCTTTTCCCACAATGTTTTCAAAAGGCTTCTTTCAAAGAGATGTTTAAAGTCAGAATTGTGTGGTACAGGTTTAAATTTGTTCATGAAACCTGGCCTCAAGTCTCAGAAACAAGAAATTATTTGGTGCGGGATTAAGGCTGAAATTACCATTTTGAGAAAATTACATAACATTAACACTGATTTTAATCACATTCAACTCCTAATTACGAAATACAGGAACTATCAACTGCATGCTTTAATTAACACCGTGAAAGAAATTTGTTTATTTTTCAGACTTTTTTCCTGCGTAAAATGATCCTTCCCCTTTATTTTTCTTCATTTTTGGGTAATTACAGTATAATTAAACAGTTAGTTTTGAAGTCATTCAATTCAAAATTGCCAATTATCCCATTACCACACAATCCCTACTTTTGACGCCCCTGAGAAAGAAGCGTTTTGAAAACACTGTAGGAAAAGGAGAAAATGCTAGTAACCAGCATTTTCTCCTTTTCCCACAGTGTTTTCTACCATTCCCAGAACAAATTTCAATTTTTCAGTCACCTTTATTTTTGTCGTCTGCAAATGCTTTCAATTTGAACCAGTCCAAAATTTTGTCGTTTGGTACTGAGTTATGTAACATTTTTACAAGGTTTCAGTACAATAATGTAACCGATACAGTGGCCAGGTTTTACTTTTGGTGTTAACAGTTTCATACATAAAACAATCTCGAGTTTCAACAACCCTGAAAGAGTAGGCTTTTGAAAACATTGTGGAAAAAGAAGAAAATGCTGGTCACCAGCATTTTCTTCTTTTTCCACAACGTTTTCTACCCTGTCATGGACATGCATCATTAGTCTGCGAAGCATTTGTCGTCTGCAGATGCTTTCCCTTCGGTTACGCTTAAGTGGTATACACTCGCAGTGCTACATTTATCCCTAGAAAATGGTCTGTGAGTCTGTAATACTAAAAACACACATTGCAATTTCAAAGCCTTTTCTTGTCAGAATATCAAACATGGTGTAGATCAGATACATCCAGAGCCTAGCCTAGTACTGGTGAAACAAAGGAAACATGAATATGTGAACTGTTGCTGTGATATGACTGAAATAACGTTGAAAGCGCCGTAAAACACCATTCAAACAAAGATCAGATACAGACAGACAGTGTAGATCAAAGATAGGACATGACCATTCTGCAAACATTAGCCGTTACATCCATGTTTAGCGCTACAAGGGTCAAACCCTTACCAAATAACAATTTGTTAGACTAGTCCAAACTGAAAACATTTGCAGACAAGTGAATAAAATGTTAATGAAATAACAAGATTTGTTTTGGGAGGATCGTAAAACATTGTTGGAAAAGGTTACCAGAATTTTCTGCTGTTCACACACTGTTTTCCAAAGTTTTTTTTTCCTCTAGGTCATCAAAAGTCGAAATTATGTGGTACAGGTTTAAACTTTAACCAAAAAATGCAGAGTTTCACGACATAGCCCAGTGGGAGACAGCTTTTCAAAACAAAGAGGGGAAAAAGGGGAAAATGCTGGTAAACAGCATTTTCTCCTTTTCCCACAATGTTTTCTATCTTTTCAAAGACAAATCCCATCGTTGATACACATCACATTTAGTGTCTGCAAAACTGGAAGAGACTATTAAAATTTCTGTTGTCTGGTAAGAGGATAAACTGCGTGCATCAACCTTTCCGCAAATTTTCTTTGTCTTGCGTAAAAAAGAGGAGAAAGTTAATCCCTAATATACTTTTTAGTATTATGGTACCAATTGACGTCAGTATAGATCAAGATTATTCAGCACGTTTCAGGCAGTCTGATCCTAGATCTTTGTAACTGCCGACTATACCAACACACCATAGTTAAAACTATCTCTAAACCATATTATAAAATTTTATACTTGTCTCAGTTGAAAGAAAACATTTGCATACAACAAGGAAACTAGGACTAAATTGATGGAATTTGTCTCTCAATGGGTAGAAAATGTCTCTCAATAGGTAGAAAACATTGTGGGAAAAGGAGAAAATGCTGGTTACCAGCATTTTCTCCTTTTCCCACAATGTTTTCAAAAGCCAGGACTTTGAGGTAAAGAGTAATCTCAAAGCGCTTAGGGTAAAAGCCTGAAGGGAAAATTCCCAAAGGAGATGCCTAAAACATGCTTTTTGAAAACCGAATCTAATTGCTGACTTATTTATTGTAACAGTACACTGTGGAATTCATATGAACAATAATAAACTTGAAATGATGAAACCTGTAACAATTAAACATTTAGAAAGTTTAGGAAAAGCCGGCAAATTTGATATGACACATGGGACGTACAAATGCAATAACCTATTGCTTTCCTTTTCCAATCATTTTCCTCCTGAAATAATTCTGCACCAAAAAACTTTAACCCTTTACCAAGCAATCCCGGGTTTTCACGACCCTGAGGAAGATGCCTTTTGAAAACATTGTGGGAAATGGAGAAAATGCTGGTAACCAGCATTTTCTCCTTTTCCCACGTTTTCTACCCTTCCAAAGAACACTTCAATTTTTGAGTCACATTCATCCTGTTGTCTGCAAATGCTTTAAATTTGGTCAAGTCTAAAATTTTGTCATTTGGTAAAGAGTTAAAACCATTTTCCAAAGCAAGAGTCAATGTGCTGATGCTGAGAGTGTAGATTAAGATCAGACTGTACAGTTAGTGCAGACTTATATTGGATCTGCTTTGCATGGTGTGATTACACTTTCTCCAGGAAACAAAGGTTTGAAACTGCAATAGTTGATTTCTTATTTGATGAAAATGCTTGAACTCTTTAACACACAATCCCGACTTTTAACAATTTTGAAAAAAGAAGCCTTCACAAAACATTGTGGGAAAAGGAGAAAATGCTGGTAACCAACATTTTCTCCTTTTACTATGATGTTTTCTACCCTTTCCAAGCCTACCGGTAATTTCAATTGTTCGGGCACATTTATTTTGCAAATGCTTTCAATTTGGACCAGTTTATAATTTAGTTGCTATGTGGTAAAGAGTTAATCCTTAACCACACAATCCCGACTTTAAACAACCCTGAGAAAGAAAGCTTTTGAAAACATAGTGTGAAAAGGAGAAAATGCTCCTTTTCCCACAATGTCTTTTACCCTTCTCAAATCCGATTTCAATTTTTGAGTCACATCTATATTGTCGTCTGCAAATACTTTCAATTTGGTCATTTGGTAAAGAGTTAATCTTAAACCACATGAATCCTGAGGCTTAACAACCTTCAAGAAGCATGTTTTTGAAACTACTGTAAGGAAAGAACAAAATACTGGTAACCAGGTTGTAAGAAATATACTGCTTTCTAAATTTGGACAAGTCCGAAGTTTTATTATACGGTAACAAACATGGGATTGAATGATGAAGGGTGAAGTTAACCCTTTACCACACAATCCCGAATTTTAACACCCCTGTGAAAGAAGCCCTTTAAAAACATTGTGGGAAAAGGAGAAAATGCTGGTAACCAGCATTTTCTCCTTTTCCCGCAATGTTTTCTTCCCTTCCTAAAACAAATTTCAATTCTTTAGTCACATGTACTTAATTGTCATCTGCAAATGCATTCAATTTGGACCAGTCTTGAATTTTGTTGTTTGGTAAAGAGTAAACTAATTGTTTTAGAAGAAACAGTATCTCAGAAATCCATCATGTATTGCATATTGGAAACTGTACAATACATTCAATTTTGTTCTGTTATGCACTGAGACTGACACTGGACCATATTTCATGTAATCTACGATATCAAGTTGAACTGTATTCCCATGTTGAATAGCTGAATACTGGAATTAAAGCACTGTAAGCTTATAAGGAGTTTTTCATGAAAGATTAACCCTTTCCCAATTTCTGACAATCCCTCGTTTTTACGGGTCTGGAATAGGCCTTTCCTTTTCCAACAATGTTTTCTGCCCTATCATAGACAGAAATCATCTTTTCAGGAAGAGTTGAATTGTCGTCTGCAAATGCTTTCAATTTGGACCAGTCTAAAATTTTGTCGTTTGGTAAAGGGTTAATATCCATGTGAAAAAAGCCTTATGAAAACATTGTGGGAAAAGGAGAAAATGCTGGTAACCAGCATTTTCTCCTTTTCCCACAATGTTTTCTACCCTTCCCAGACAAAATTTCAATTTTTGAATCACATTTATTCTGTCGTCTGCAAATGCTTTCAATTTGTTGGGCCTGTCTAAAATTTTGTCGTCTGGTAGAGTCGTCTGGTAAAGAGTTAAAATACTGAATTTCTCATGGTTCTTGAACCAAAGAAGCCATCCCTAGCTGCAAGTAGTCTATTCAATCTCTGTTATTCAAAAATCAAGCAATTATTATTCCTGTTTTTGATAGGGTAGAAAACATAGTGGGAAGACCAGAAAATGCTTGTTACCAGCATTTGTTACCAGCATTTTTCTCCTTCTACCACTACGATTTCAAAAGCCTTCTTTTTCAGGTTTGCTTAAGACTTGGAATTGTGTGGTGAGTTTTTTGCAGACAAATGTAGATCAAGATCAAACTTCACAGAATTTGCACAGAAATGTGAAAGACAATTAAACTATGTGTCTTGTGGAGGAAAATGCCCTGACCCTCTTAACTCATTACCACACGAGAAAATTTTGGATTGGTCCAAATTGAAAGCATTTGCAGATGACAAAATAAAGGTGACTGAAAAATTGAAATTTGTTCTGGAAAGGGTAGAAAACACTGTGGGAAAAGGAGAAAATGCTGGTTACCAGCATTTTCTCCTTTTTCCACAGTGTTTTCAAAAGGCTTCTTTCTCAGGGGCGTCAAAAGTAGGGATTGAGTGGTAATGGGTTAACCCATTATACCACACAATCCTTACTTTTGACGCCCCTGAGAAAGAAGCCTTTTGAAAACACTACGGGAAAAGGAGAAAATGCTGGAAACCAGCATTTTCTCCTTTTCCCACAGTGTTTTCTACCTTTCTCTGAACAAATTTTTAATTTTTAGTCACCTTTATTTTGTCGTCTGCAAATGCTTTCAATTTGAACCTGTCTAAAATTTTCTCGTGTGGTAAAGAGTTAAACCATTACCAAATGACAGGATTTTAGCCTCCTCCAAATTGAAGCATTTGCAGACGACAAAATAAACGTGTATCAAAATTTGAAATCTGATTTGGAAAGGGTAGAAAACAATGTTGGACAATGTTGGAAAAGGAGAAAATGCACATTACCAGCATTTTCTCCTTTTCCCACAATGTTTTCGAAAGGCTTCTAGCTCAGGTCATAAAAACCTGGTATTGTTTGGTAAAGAGTTAAACCGAATCTCCAGAGAAGGACAAGGCCCTGACTCTCTAAAAGACCTCAGTAAATACATCATGCCTGATCAGATCTGCAAGAGCTGGGACTGTTTTGTACTTTCAGTTTCACCTTCAAAAGGAGAGAATCCTTTGAGATGACAAACAATCACTCCCCTGTATGACGTTCAGAAAGAGCTTATTCCGGGGAAAAGTTCGTACCAGGAAAAAGAGTTGGAATTAATTGTCTGCACATTGAACATGCAGTAATGGCCGCCTTAGAACTGGTCTGGTGCTATTGAAAGCATTGAAAATGTAAAAGATCATTGCTGAATACAGTTTCCCATTTTATGATATCAAAGCCACGAATAAATCAACAGTTTTCTTTGTGAATTTCTGCCTCAACGGGCCAACATCTTTTGCTCAGTGAGCGTGTATTATTTTTCCACAATCAGTAAATATGTTACATGGGACATTATTTCACTGTTTTTCCTTTGATCTCTCTAGCTTTATTGCAATAACCACTTAATATTTTCTCTAATGATCATGCCTGGAACATGGTGCTTTCTCTCATGTCATCGAATTCTTAAATCATTGAGGAATACTTTTTTCTCTTTTAATTTTCTAATTCTAATCATGACAGCTTTTTTTTTTACCCCCAACCAATTACATCATGATTTAACTCTTTACCAACAACAAAATTTTAGACTGGTCCAAATTGAAAGCAAGTCTTGCAGACAAAAAGGTAAGCATAACTCAAAAAGTGAATTTTGTTTCCACCAGGGTAGAAAACATTGTGGGAAAAGGAGGAAATGCTGGTAACCAGCATTTTCTCCTTTTCCCACAATGTTTTCTACCCTTCACGAAACAAGTTTTGAATTTTCAGTCACTTTTATTTTGTTGTCTGCAAATGCTTTCAATTTGGACAAACCTAAAATTTTGTTGTTTGGTAATGAGTTAATGGGGGAGGGAGGAGTGTCATATAGAGACTAGTTGGCTAATTGTTTCTGTGACACAAAAGCAGTACATCTATCAACATAATTTTAAATTTTTGCCTCACTCATCAAAAAGAACCCATATAGAAGGACTAAAAAGAGCAAAGCAATTACCACAAATAAAATATCAAATTAGGTAAAGAGGCTAACGCATAATTATAATCTTGTGGAATTGGGTAAAAAGGCTAATGTATATAATTTATACAATATATAGACATAGCCAAGAGTTTTATTAAAATGCACATCATCAGTAATATACTACTCAACATTTGCTAGGAATCACCATCTTATATTGAGCCGATATGTATGCGCGGCAGGCATTTGGTATGGCTTTTCAGTACGTAACACTGACACGCTGATGATATAAATTATCTAAGGAAATGAATATTTCTTAAAGAAAACTGTATTTATGTAACATATTTCTGTATTGAAGTATCGAATTGATCCCTAGCAAACGTTGAGTAGTATATTTTCACTTGTGACTGCACCCCTCTTGTAAATATTACAGATGATGATCACTCCATGAAATAAATTTCAATCTTTCACCTAAAAAAAAAATCCTCTGTACTCTGTAATTTACATCGGGTATTTATACTTACGTGTACATGCCATGTCTTTTGGGTCTATATCAGCACGGTAATAGTTGTTCAGACAGCGACATTCTATGGAGCCTGTGACATCAGTGAAACTGTTCTTCGGACATGATCGGCAAATATTCGGTCCCGCCTGCCATTTGTAATATCCTACCTGGCATGCTGAAAGTAGAAGGTAACACATGAAAACGATGATCATGTACATCAAATTGGATACTACAAATTAACCTTTTACCACACATTGACGACTTTTGACAACCCTGTGATAGCAGCCTTTGAAAACATTGTGGAAAAAGGAGAAAATGCTGGTAACCAGCATTTTCTCCTTTTCCCACAATGTTTTCTACCCTTCACAAAACACCTTTCAAATTTTCAGTCACTTCTATTTTGTCGTCTGCAAATGCTTTCGATTTGGACAAACCTTAAATTTTGTCGTCTGGTAATGAGTTAACATGGCAGCAAATGTACAGTAATAATAGCCATTTTTAGGTTGCTAATACTCTCATTCTACGTGGCCGCAATCTACGGCACTGTCATGAATCCGCGTAGCTCACCATGCAAAGTGCTAAGAATGACAACAGAATTATAAAGGATCGCCAAGATTGCCACCAATCTACTCCCTTGCACAAAGATCCTTGGCAGTCTGTTCAGAACTTGTCCAAATTGAAAACATTTGCAAGCAACAAAATAAACTTGACTCAAAAATTGAAACTTGACTTCGAAAGAGTAGAAAACATTGTTGGAAAAGGATGAAAAGCTGGTTACCAGCATTTTCTCCTTTTCCCATAATGTTTTCAGAAGCCTTCTTTCCAAGGGTCTTATAAATAGGGACTGTTTAGTAAAGAGTTTAACTGCCAAGTGGAAACTTTGCGGGCCTGCAGGTGACAATGAAGTAACATTTACGCGAAGAAAAAGATTTCGATAATAAATCTCAGCTTTTGATTTCAAAATTTGTTCATGTAAATAATTTAATGTTCTGTAATATCATAAACTGCAATTGTAGCAATAAATACTCGCCCATTAACTTTTTGGGTGCATTTTTAATGGCCAGCGGCAGAAATTTTTGGAGGCCATAATTTACTTCATTATTAAACAACAATTTTTTTCACTTATCTATATTGATAGCACTAATTTTGTGGACAACAAATGATGAATCTAAAATTATTAAATAGGTCTTTGAAAAAGTACAAAAAATTGTATGACAAGCAGGACTTTGTCCTTTCACAAGGCTTGCAATCCGTTTTTTTCTATGATTATGTAATTCTTTACAACAGCATCCAGAGTTTTAATGACCCTGAGTAAAAAAAAACTTTTGAAAACCCAGATTAAATATGACTTTTCAAAAGTTATCTGCAAATGCTTCCAATTTTGATCAATCTAAAATTTATTCATTTGGTAAAAGTTTAACCCTTTCCCTCACAAGCCCTGGTTTTTACAGGTCAGGAATAGAAGCCTTTTGAAAACATTGTGGGAAAAGGAGAAAATGCTGGTTACCAGCATTTTCTCCTTTTCCCACTATGTTTTCTACCTTATCATATAGAAAAATCATCTTTTTAGCAACTATTCATTTGTCGTCTGCAAATGCTTTCAATTTGGTCTAGTCTTAAATTTTGTCATTTGGTAAAAGTTTAAATATAGATTTTACTGTGATACAAACTTTTGCAGATCAAAAAGGTAATGTGTCACTGTTGCACTTACTTAGGTTTATGTTAATTCAAAGTAGGTGTAAAAATGACTGTTTGATATTGAAGTTTCTTTGTGTATCAATAAGACAAGAAAGCAAATCTTGCGGCAATTTTTCACAATTATGACACAATTAGAAACAATTTACAAGTTCTCTTTCAACCTGAATTAGTCATATTATATCACACCAAATGCCTATAACTTCCTGACATTTAACCCAAGTAGCTCAAGTGGTAAAGTGTAGAACTCTTACACAGGCCACCTGAGTGTTGGGTTTGAGCCCCAGCGAATGTGCAGTCTGGGTCCATATTCACCAACTATTCTTCAGAACATTCTTAATAAAGTCTTATTCTTCAGAATTTCGTCAGTGTGAAAGTAACAGAACTTCTGACGTGCTAAACTAAATGGTTTAGCCAATCAGAAGTTCTGTTACTTTCACACTCAGGAAATCTTGGATCTATATGGAAAAGCCTGCAAAATAGAAATGTTTGTAATTTTCTATGGATTCCATTATCAGCGGACAAGAAACCCTAAGTATTTTGGCTCTGACAGAATTAACCTTCTACAACACAATCCAAACTTTTAACGACCCTGCTAAAGAAGCCTTTTCAAAACATTATGGGAAAAAGAGAAAATGCTGGAGACCAGCATTTTCTCTTTTTCCCACAATGTTTTCTACCCTTCCAACAAAAAAATTTGATTTTTTTTAGCCACATTTGTTTTGTCGTCTGCAAATGCTTTCAATTTGGACTGGTCTAAAATTTTGTTGTTTGGTAAAGAGTTAAGCCTTTACCAAAATGTCTCATGTTTGCTGACAACAAATTCATTGTGGTTCAATATTCATTCATTATTAACCCTTTACTAAACAATCCCTAGTTTTTAAGACCCTGAGACAGAAGCCTTTTGAAAACATAGTGGGAAAAGGAGAAAATGCTGGTAACCAGCATTTTCTCCTTTTCTCACAATGTTTTCTACCCTGCTGGGGACAAATTTCAATTTTTGGGTTACGTTTTCATGTCGTCTGCAGGTGCTTTCAATTTGGACCAGTTTAATTTTTTGTCGTTTGGTAAAGGGTTAAATATTTCTTTGGCAGTGTATGAAACATCGTGGAAAAAGGAGAACATACTTATTACACGCATTTTCTCCCTTTCCCACAATGTTTTCAAAAGCAATCTTTTTCATGCTCATTGAAACTAGGTCATTTGGTACAGGGTGAAAAATAATTTGTTCCAAATTCACAAAAAATTACAGAAAAGCATGATTAATCATCCCACAAAACATTTTTAAGTGTAACTTTTTGTCAAATTAAATTTTGGTGGAATTCTTTTGAAAAGAAAAGAAAATAATTCATGGCAAACCTATTTTCTTGAAATCTTTACCACACGACAAAATTTTAACTGCATCAGAATTGAAACCATTTGCAGATGACAATTATATTGTAGCTCATATGGGGCAATTTTTCTTTGATAGGGTAGAAAACATTGAGGGAAAAGGAGAAAATGTTGCTAACCAGCACTTTCTCCTTTTCCCACAATGTAAGGCCTGTTTCCCAGGGTCGTTAAAACATTGGATTGCTTGGAAAAGGGTTAGTTGTAACAACTATAGATTTCTGATATTTTTTTTTTTTAAAAATCTAATGAATTTGTTTTTTGGCTTTTTATATTGTGAACTTGAAACTCTCTCATTCCAACCCTTTTCTATATTTATGTGAGTGTGTGAGGATAACTTGTACCAAGTATACTTAACCCTTTCCCAAACGACAAACTTTTGGACTAGACCAAATTGAAAGCATCTGAAGACGACAATTCAACTCTTGCTGAAAAGATGATTTCTGTCTATGATAGGGTAGAAAACATTGTGGGAAAAGGAGAAAATGCTGGTTACCAGCATTTTCTCCTTTTCCCACAATGTTTTCAAAAGGCTACTATTCCAGACCCGTAAAAACCAGAGATTGTTTGGGAAAGGGTTAAGCCATGCTCTGTGAAAAAGGGGGCTTCATGCATCTGCAAAAAGTATCGACTCAATTTGTCCTCCTTTTCTTCTAGGGTCACTTAAAAGTCTGGATAGTGTGGTACAGGGTTATGTCCCCCTTTGCCAGATTCAATCCAGAAGGCAGGAGTGCAGTTAACCCTTTCCCAAACAATCCCTGGTTTTCACCATCCTGAAAAAGAGGCCTTTGAAAAACATTGTGGGAAAAGGAGAAAATGCTGGTAACCAGCATTTTCTCCTTTTCCCACAATGTTTTCTACTCTTCTTAGGTCAAGTTTCAATTTTTGAGTCATGTTTATTGTGTCATCTGCATATGCTACGGATTTGGATAAGTCTAAAATTTTGTCGTTTGCTAGACAGTTAAGTTGTAGCCCCTCCTACAGCACCGCCTACTAACTTCAGACCACCCATATTGTGACAATACCTTTATGGACTCATTATGTAACACATGTGTTCAAGACTATCTGACATTTTTATCTACAAAATACTAACTCTTTGTTGTATACAATTTAGTCTTGTTTCTTTCACATGTAAAATGCAATGTTTTCTTTTTTATGAAGCGACAGGCTGAACAAAAACAACCTTTCTTCCTCTCTTTCCTTCTCTCAACACACTAAACAATACTGAATAGAAATATGTTGCCAGCAGATCAGCATTACACCTGTGATCTGAACTATCTAATAACTTCTGAGAAATTCAGACAAACATGAAGCTTCACAACTTACGAGTATTATGGCATGGTTTTCCCTGACCCCTTGTTTCTCTGAATTTGGACCCTCAAATCTTCTTAATGACCCCCAAAATTTCTATTTGTGCCTTCTCTACTTCATTTGAAGGGTGTCAAATGATCCAAAAATCAGAAAGTCAAAGGAAAACCCAGTTATGGTCTTCAAAAAAACTGAAAAGCCAATAAATGTAGTGTTTCTGTAAGGCCACAGAAGGAAAGTTTCATGACCATGGTAGTAGCCGTCAGTATTTAATTGAAAAGGGTACAAATTGGCAGCAATGATATCACTGAAATATTACTGTAAATGGCACAATGGATGCCTATCAATACAAACATGTAATCCATTTCTTAACCCTTTCCCAAACGACAAATTTTGGGACTAGACCAAATCGAAAGCATTCACAGACGACAATTCAAAACTAGCTGAAAAAATGATTTCTTTCTATGATAGGGTAGAAAACATTGTGGGAAAAGGAGAAAATGCTGGTAAAGAAAATGCTGGTTACTAGCATTTTCTCCTCTTCCCATTATGTTTTCAAAAGGCTACTATTCCAGACCCGTAAAAACCAGGGATTGTTTGGAAAAGGGTTAAATTTTAGTATTTCAGTCTAAGGCCCCTCATGCCACTTCTGGTTCCATTCAGGAAACATGCAGCTTACGTACATACTGATAGCACTGAAGAAAGTCTTTAGATTGTCCAAATTTGTATGCAGTCAACAAAGTGTTCGCACACTCTGTCTTTGTTCTAGCAAGAATGTTACCAGCTTTCACTGCCAGTATCTTGAATGTAAATGATATCACTTTATTTTCACTGCTTGTAATGCAACTATAAATGGCACAAGACTTCTTTTCACTGTCATTGCTGCCATTATAAAATACATAGAATGAGAGTTCTCTTTGCTGTTGGCAGTGCCATTATAAATGGCAAAATGTTTCCGTTTGCTGTTGGTACTGCCATTATAAATGGCACAAGTTTCATTTCACTGCCAATACAGCTATTATAAATGGCATATCTCATTTCCATGTTGGTTCTGCCATTACAAATGGCATGGTATTTCTAATTCTTACTTTTGATACTGCCATTATAAATGATATACAATTTCTGTTTGTTGTTGGTACTGCCATTATAAATGGCATAAGCTTTCATCTCACTACCTGTACGGCCATTATAATTGGCATATTGTTTCTTTTCCCTGTTGGTACTGGCATTATAAATGGCATTATATTTCTTTTTGCTTCTGATACTGCCATTGTAAATGGCATTAAACTTCTTTTTGCTGCAAGATCATTGATGGTAAAACTTTCGATCAATTTTCAAAAATCTAAGACTGAACATATCCCAATATGACATCACATATTGTGGATACTGAACTAGTTATACGCTGTTGTTAATTCTCTTCTTTTGCAAACAACATGTAGATCAATTGAATGGGCAAAACTAATGATGCAGACATACCTATGAGTCAAAGTTCAAATATTCTCTTGAATAATGTACAAGCGAAAACCTCCCACACATCATGTCAACAATATCACACTTAACCAGCCAACATTTTAGATTTCTCTTTACTGAAATCAGTTGCAAATGACAAATTAGATGCCAACTGATTATATTAGACATCTGAAGGGTATGTGACATAGTGGGGAAAAAAGGATAATATCTTAGTTGTCAGCATTTTCTTCTTTTCCCACACTGTTCTCAAGGTCATCTTTTGCATGGGCCATCAAAACACTGGGATAGTTTCTCTATCCTTTTATCACGCACCAAAATTTAAGACTTATCCTAATGGAAAGCATTAAGTAATGGTGAAAATAAACATGACTGAAATGATGATAATGTTTTTGACAAAGTAGAAAACATTGTGGGAAAAGGAGAAAATGCTGGTTACCAGCATTTTCTCCTTTTCCCCAAATGTTTTCAAAAGCTGTCTTTATTGCAGTCATTAAAACTCAGTATTGTGTGGTAAAGGGGTTACACTAGCACATACAATCAGTATTCATTAGGACCAATGTTTCATCAATTATTGGGACCCCATGATGAGAATGTTCATTAGGAAAATTTTCAGCCCCTGCTACTGGACTCTCACTGACCCTTAACTCCCTCATTAACCCTTAAAGTACCTTGTCACATCTATTTTTTTGTTGTCTTTGAGGCCAGTGCAGATCAAGAACATGCAGTCTGATCTCTGATCTACAATGTCCGCTATTTTATTTTAGATTAAAAGGCCAAGAAATCTCTTCATCTTGCAATGGCAGGGTCAAAAAAATCCACTTGTCCGTTTGTCCTTACAAGTCAAAATTTGGTGAAGGCAAGTGGATTATCTTTCTTTGCCTAACTGTAGGATGAGTGCAAAATGGCAGGAGGAAAAGTAAAAATTCTGAAATTTTTTGGGACCCTGAATGGAACAATATTTTCAAGCCAAAATGAAATAAAGAGAGACTTATTTACTTGGTAGTGAAAAAGTTAATTCTTTACCACACAATCCTCACTTTTAACAACCTAGAGGGTCAGGTCTTTTGAAAACATGGTGGGAAAAGGAGCAAATGCTAATAACCTGCATTTTCTCCTTTTCCCACAATGTTTTCTACTCTTCTAAAGTCAAGTTTCAATTTTTGAGTCACCTTTAAATTTTGTGGTCTCTAAAATGTTTTCAGTTTGGACTGGTGTAAAATTTTGTCGTTTGGTAACGAGTAGATTCACCAATCATATAGACAAAATTGACTCCCAATTTAGCAATTTTCAAGGTTTTGCAATCTCTTCAATAGAATCCTGCAACACTTACATCACAACGTATAACTTTGTAATGAGGGGATAAATCAAATTATCATGAAGTTCTTTAGAACACAAAGTCGACTCTTGTGGGCTTAGTATATTCAATAATGAAAATTTCAGTCCTGGGGTTTTCAAGGGCTGTTCAAAGCCATGACTAAGCCAGTGCAATCTCAAAATGGACATTACATCACCAGGAATGACACCTTATTTGGGAGAATGACCATTAAAATATTGACCGGACACTGAGTGGTCACTTCAAGGGTGTCAATACTGATACCTCAAGTGGTCATTTTTTGTCACGATCAGCCGTCTCAACGAGAAGTGGTCATTTAGGACAGAAATGGAACAATTGGAAGAGTCCAGAGGTGACTGCTTGATTAGCCAATTTACTTCATCTCCACTGCTTTCAATGTGTATTAAAACATTGTAGAAAACAGAAAAATTGTTCTGAATGCCCTATATGTGTTTTTTAAAATTTTTATTGTGTGTGGGGGGAATAATTGTTTGTATCTTTCAACCATTTACAGGAATGTGAATAATGAAATACAACAGCTGAGGAAAATATCCGGACTCCCTCAAAAACTCCTATAAATAGATTAAGCCAATCTAATCCTTTCGAGCTCGAAGGGTTTTGAATTTTCAATTTTTAGCTTCTCAGAGAAGAAATCCAAAGGGAGGAGGAAGAATCACACCCCTTCATTTATTATCTTAACCCTTTACCAAACAATCCCTGGTTTTAACGACCCTGGGGAAGAAACCTTTTGAAAACATTGTGGGACAAGGAGAAAATGCTGGTAACCAGCATATTCTAGTTTTCACACAATGCTTTCTACCCTACCCAAAACAAACTTCAATTTTTCAGTCACATTACTGTTCTTGTATGCAACAGCTTTCATTTTGGAGAAGTCTGAAAGTTTTTCGTCTGATAAAGAGCTAAAGACTCTATTTTCTTATTATGGTAAATTTAGGGTAAAAACCCAGGTACCAAGACAGGAAGAAAACAATACTCAAACAGTACAAAACTCCGTTTCCTAATGACCAGGTTCAGGAACATGTTATTGGCTGGAACCTACATTAAATCTGGCTCCCTGGATTTTAACCCTGGAATCAAAGTGTCAAAAGGAATAACTTTAATTGCCACCTTTCCAATTAACATGGAGTATATATCAGCCTGTACTGACATGGCCTGTAAACTTGGAACCAATAATCTTGTTTTGAAATACCTCCTGGGGAACCAGAATCAGAAATAGAATATTTTTTTGTAACTTTAGTGGTTAACTCTTTACTAAACAACACAATTTTAGACTGGTCTAAATTGCAAGCACTTGCAGACGACAAAACAAACGCGACTCAAAAATTGAAATTTATTTCCAGCAGGGTAGAAAACATTGTGGGAAAAGGAGAAAATGCTGGTTACCAGCATTTTCTCCTCTTCCCACAATTTTTTCTGAAGGCTTCTTTCTCAGGGTTGTCAAAAGTAGGGATTGTGCGGTAATGGGTTAACCCTTTACCTTTAAAAAGAATGAATTGCATTTGCAATCTTGGACCAAAGTTTAAGTCATATTCTAGGGAAATAAACTTAATTTGGTCTGTATTGGAGTTTAACACAATTTTAAACCGCTTAGGACATATCATGGGGGTCAGTGGCACACCCATGTGTTTCTTCACTTTCTCATACCAGTACTGACATACCTTTCTTTCCAAAGTCAGTGACTAAACTCTCTCATGCATTTAGTGAGAGGCAAACAATCGCCGAAAAGAAATTTTGGCACAACTATGTATCAAACCTGCAATCTCCAGGCCAAGAGTCAGATACACTAAGCAATAAGCTACCCCGCTGGCCAATAAACGTGAAATTGCAAAAAATGTAAATGAAATAGTGATTTTCAAGCTTTAACCCATTACCAAACAACAACATTTTAGGCTTGTCCAAATCGAAAGCATTTGCAGACGACATAATGAAAGTGACTGAAAATTTGAAATTTGTTTTGTGAAGAGTAGAAAACATTGCGGGAAAAGGAGAAAATGCTGGTTACCAGCATTTTCTTCTTTTCCCACAATGTTTTCTAAAGGCTTCTTTCTCAGGGGCGTCAAAAGTAGGGATTGTGTGGTAATGGGTTAAAGGGGGTGTCACTTTTATTATTGCTTTGCAGCCATATATTTCCAATGGCCTCCAAGCTATATGTTTGTCAAAAGACAGGACTATTTGGAAAAAAGTTAAATCTTTGCAAGAGGACATTTTTGTTATAATCAAATTGAAAACATTATTGCGCCTTGAATTTAAAGGTTAATCTGTCTTTGATAGGGTAGTAATCATTAATATTGTTGAAAAGGGAAAAAAAGACTTGTTACCAGTATTTTCTCCTTTTCTATAATATTTTCAGAAGGCCCGAGACTTTCTCTAGGTCATTAAAACTTGGTTTTGTGTGGTGAAGAGTTAAGACTAGGCCAGACTGACCTACAATCAATGACCAGTCCTTCACAATATCCATTAGGTCTTGGTCATCATTCAAGACATTTTAAAGCTTGACCACTCTCTTTTAAGTGGCTGTCTGAATGTCTGGCCATTATGCTGAAGCTTATTCAACAAGTAAACGCAAGACGATAAAATGTCTTTTCTCATTTAATGATGCCTTAACTCTTTATGGAGCAATCCCAAGGTTTTTATGAGAAGAAAAATATATCTTTATCAGGCAGGGTGTAGATTCAAGATCAGAATGCACATTCTGTGCACTCTGATCTTGATTTGCACTGTATGCTTACAGAGGGCACTGAGTTGCACATAATGACCCTGAAGGAGAAGGCTTTTGAAATACATGGTGGGAAAAGGACATTGCAGTTTAACCCATTACCACACAATCCCTACTTTTGACGCCCCTGAGAAAGAAGCCATTAGAAAACATTTTGGGAAAAGGAGAAAATTCAGGTAATCAGCATTTTCTCCTTTTCCTATAATGTTTTGTACCCGTTACAAAACAAATTTCAAATTTTCAGTCACTTTTATTTTGTCGTCTGCAAATGCTTTCAATCTGGACAAGCCTAAAATTTTGCTGTTTGGTAATGAGTAAAAGGCTATCTTTATTAGAATCTAATATCAGAAAGTGCAGATCTACGGTCAGTCTACTCCTTCTGCACTGTATTCACCATACCAACCATTCTAAATAACTGTCTTGGCCTAATTCGGAATTTTCAAGAATTACATGGTACTTCTGACAGGCTAGACCATTCTTAGTCTTATTCTCCAAGATTTTCTAAATTTATAAGTAACACAACTTCTGATTGGCTAAACCGAATGGTTTAGCCATTCAGAAGTTGTGTTACTTACAAATGCAAAAAATTTTGAGAATAAGGCAGAGTACATTCTTAGGAATGGTTGGTGAATATGGGCCCAGACTGACTCCGCTATTTTACAGTGGCCAGACAGTTAGAATGCTTTGAGAATATATGCCCTAGTCTTACTCTATACTGCCCAGAGAAAAAAAGATAATGAAAGCACTTCACGGCTCTTAGTGTTATCTTTATTTCCAATTCATAAATTACGGGGCCAACATCTGATAACCAATATTTTCAAATTACAAGCACCAAAAACTGGAACGCCAGGAGAGCCATACATTATGGCGCCCTCGTAATTCATTTGAAATAACCATGGAAAAAATCATTCTCAGAATTCCCAAAGGAATTGTTTTCTGTAAAAAATAAAAGGGCTAATATTCATTTAGCTTGGTTTTTGTGGAGGGAGGGAGGTAGAAAGATTTATAATCTAGAGATTTTATTTATTTCATGAGACATAAAGTATCCCTGTTTTGATCTTTTCTCTATGAAGTCATGTGACCAACCATGAATCAAAGCCCCAAGAGTATCAAATATAGCTTCCTGGGAAATAAAAATCCATCTCCTTTGCTATTTCTCACTGGCCACAACTCAAATTATCAAAATAATTGGCTAAGTGATGAAAACAACGTCCAGTTGACCGACCCCTGGTCATCTAGACCAATTTTAGAACTGACATGAGCTGTCAAGTCCAGTTGCTGACCAGCACCAATGTTCACATGATGACAATCTTAAAGTGACCAGTGGCCACTGATGCACCGTCTCACAGGAGGCACATGCTATGAAAGCCTAATGAGAAAACCATCTTTATTGATTAAGCTTTTTACACGGCAAAACCATGAAATAATTACAGAGGAGACAAATGACTTCTCCTTCACATTTGTACAACATGTCTACTTTACCCTGTACCAAACAATAAAATTATAGACTGGTCCAAATTGAAAGCATTAACAGACGACAAAATAGATGTTACCTAAAAAAATGATATTTGTTTTGGGGAAGGAAGAAAACATTGTGGGAAAAGGAGGAAATGCTGGTTTGACCAGCATTTTCTCGTTTTTTCCACAATGTTTTTCAATAGGCTTCTTTCCCAGGGTTGTTTACCCCATTACCAAACGACAATATTTTAGACTGGTCCAAACTGAAAGCATTTGCAGACGACAAAATCAAAGTGACTGGAAATTTGAAATTTGTTTTGTGAAGGGTAGAAAACACTGTGGGAAAAGGAGAAAATGCTGGTTACCAGCATTTTCTCCTTTTTCCACAATGTTTTCTAAAGGCTTTTTTCTCAGGGGTGTCAAAAGTAGGGGTTGTGTGGTAATGAGTTACAGTATGGATTGTGTGGTAAAGAATTAACCCTTTTTTCAACCACCTTGTGGACGGATCCTTTTGAATGAACAGTGGGAAAAGGAGAAAAGGCAGGTATAGAGCATCTCTTTTCCTTTTCCCACTATATTTTCTGTCTCTTTAAATTGAGGAATCTTCTCTTTCCAACCACACTAAATTTTTATGTCTGTAAATTGGGTAAGACTAAAATTTTATTGTCAGAAAAAAAAGAGTTTTAAAAAATGTACCAAGGAGCAAGCGCTTCATCCCCTAATATCATATACCTCAAAAACTGAAGGAACAAGGAAGGTCAGAACTATTGCGGCAGCAAATATAGCATCAAAAGGTAGAAGTATGATATCCTTGACAAAAACAAACTATCTGTCTACAAAGTGATAGATTTGCACAGACAAAACTATATATCAATCTACCGTTCTTTGCCATCGAACAAACTTTACCCGTTTTCAATACTGTTGATATAGTTCTGCAACTCCATCATAGACCATGTTTTACCCCTTTACCCCATAAGACATTTCTATAGCATCTCTAATTGACACTAAATGACAGCAAGGATGAAGCCGTTTCTTATGTGTAAATGACACCTTTTGATAGCATAGAAAACATTGTGACTAAAGGTGAAACTGTTCGTCACA
The DNA here is from genome assembly GCA_943736015.1 of Tridacna crocea. NCBI lineage: Eukaryota > Metazoa > Mollusca > Bivalvia > Cardiida > Cardiidae > Tridacna > Tridacna crocea. The sequence goes on along the minus strand of OX031072.1, from coordinate 4,134,017 downwards.
AGCAATTTCACCTTTTGCCACAGTGTTTTCCAAAGGCGCCTACAAGCGATGCGTAGAAATGAGTATCAATGGAGTAAAGGGTTAATTAAATGCATGCTTCAAAAATCGCAAATAACACCCAAAATATTTTCTCTTTATTTCCTTCATTCAAAATTAATTTCTGAATTTTTTTGGAAACCAAAATGTCAGATCAAGCTGACAGCTGCACAATACCAACTTCAAAGTTCACTGATTTCAACTCTTCACCACACTAGAACAAAAAAAATCTGGACTATCCCATATTAAAAGCACCTGCAGACTACAAAAAACAAATAGCTAAATTGATGAAATGTGTTTTTTTAAGAGGAGAGGAAACAGTATGGGAAAAGGAGAAAATGCTGGTTACCAGCATTTTCTACTTTTCCCACAATGTTTTCCAAACCTCTTTTCCACAGGAGCATTCAACAAAAGTGTACATGATAATGTAGAGAGTTAAATAACACAGGGTATGTTATCATGTTGGTTTCTGCATTTTTTTAAATCATCATTTTCTCATTTTGTGGTTTAAAAACTTTTCCATGCATGCTTTTTGTGGCGGGTCTTAAGCTTTTATATGGATTATAGGTTTATTCATATTTCTATGAGTAATTAAATAATGATTTCATTTTATAACCTGACCCATGTCTAATGGTTACAGGCAGTCATACTAATCCTTCACTAAACAATCTTTGGTTTTCATGACTCCAGGAAAGAAGTCTTTTGAAAACATTGTGGAGAAAGGAGAAATGCTGATAACCAGTTTTTTCTCCTTTTCCCACAATGTTTGCAACCATTCCAAAAAACGTAATTATACTACCATCTGAGCTTCATTCAATATGTGGTCTACAAATGCAGAATTGATTAGGAAAAGTCTTCAAATTTATCATTTGGTAATGAAAGGAATTACATTAAACTTAAGTTTGTTTTTTCTTTAAATATTTTGAAAGCTTTTTTTGCATTTTTTTGTAATGAAATAATGGTGAATAATTATGAACATGTACTGGTACCACACAATCCACTTATAGGGATTGACGACTTTTAACAACCTTGAGGAAGAAACATTTTGAAAACATTGTGGGACAAGGAAAAAATGCAAAATTGCACCATTTAACTCTTTACCACATGAGAAAATTTTAGACTGGTCCAAATTAAAAGCATTTGCAAGACACAAAATAAAGCCGATTGAAAAATTAAAATTTGGTCTGGGAAGGGTAGAAAACACTGCAGGAAAAGGACAAAATTTTCTCCTTTACCCACAGTGTTTTCAAAAGGCTTCTTTCTCAGGGGCGTCAAAAGTAGGGATTGTGTGGTAATGGATTAAGCCACTTTGAAATTGTCGTCTGCAAACGCTTTCAATTTGGATTCTGTCTAAAATTTTGCTATCTGGTAAAGGCTAAATCCTTAACTCTTTACCACACAAGAAAATTTTGGACTGGTCCAAATTGAAAGCATTTGCAGACAACAAAATAAAGGTGACTGAAAAATTGAAATTTGTTCTGGAAAGGGTAGAAAACACTGAGGGAAAAGGAGAAAATGCTGGTTACCAGCATTTTCTCCTTTTTCCACAGTGTTTTCAAAAGGCTTCTTTCTCAGGGGCGTCAAAAGTAGGGATTGAGTGGTAATGGGTTAAAGGAGAAAATACAAGGTTTTCTACACTTTCATAGATAATTTCACCATTTCAGTAACGTTTCTTTTGTCATCTGCAATTTTTTTTTATTTTAGAAAAGTCTAAAATCATACCCTTAGGTAAAAATTTAAGTTATAATTTTTCCACATTTGCTGATGTTTTCAATATGGATGAGTGTATGAATGCTTAACCCATTACCATACAATCCCTACTTTTGACGCCCCTAAACAAGAAGCCTTTTGAAAACACTGTAGGAAAAGGAGAAAATGCTGGTAACCAGCATTTTCTCCTTTTCCCACAGTGTTTTCTACCCTTCCCAGAACAAATTTCAATTTTTCAGTCACCTTTATTTTGTGGTCTGCAAATGCTTTCAATTTGAACCAGTCTAAAATTTTGTTGTGTGGTAAAGAGTTAACATCATGATTTCATGACACTGATCTCCTTTTCTAAGCTTACTGATTTTTTCTTCGACCTGAATATGAAGAAACGGGTACATAGGTAGAGAGGAGAAAGTTTTTTTTATTTTTTATTGTCACAACACAACATCTTTTATGATTATTTTCCTATGTAATATCTCATTTTATGGATCTACACGGTCATAAAAATATCTAGGTGCTACTATAAGAAAACCTTATTGCAGTTAGTTTGAACATAATTGCAATGTGACAGCATCTCAATAAAAGATGAAATTCGTCTTTTTTGCAGGTTTGATTTGTCACACATCCCTAATCTTTAGCATTAAAAATTGAGACATGCTGGCTTGAATTCAGCTGAAAAATCATTACCTAATTTTTCTTGTCATACAATATAAACTTTTTTTTAAAGGAAAAATATCTTGAAGATTGAAAACATTGTGGGAAAAGGAATAATGCAGGTACCTGCATTTTCTCCTTTTACCAAAAAGCTTCTGCAATTCCAAATATGACATCATTATATATAAGTTTGTCCGCAAATGCTTCAACTTGGGTAAATCCAAAATTTTATCATTTGGGAAAAAATTAAATATTGTTCAACTACTGGAATTTGTTAACTACTGAAACAGCAGAATTCTCACCAGGAAAAGGAGGAAATGGTCATGAACATTTTCTACTTTTCTTAAAACGTTTTTAGAAGCCTTCTAAATCAGGGTCATAAGTAAGTCTGTTGACCCTTTACCAAACAATCCCTGGTTTTTACAACCCTGAGAAAGAAGCCATTGGAAAACATTGTGGGAAAAGGAGAAAATGCTGGGAAGCAGCATTTCCTCCTTTTCCTACAATGTTTTATACTCTTCACAAAACAAATTTCAAATTTTCGAGTTGCTTTTATTTTGTCGTCTGCAAATGCTTTCAATTTGGACCGGTCTAAAATTTTGTCATTTGAGTTAACCCATTACCACACAATCCCTACTTTTGACGCCTCTGAGAAAGAAGCCTTTTGAAAACACTGTGGGAAAAGGAGAAAATGCTGGTAACCAGCATTTTCTCCTTTTCTCACAGTGTTTTCTACCTTTCCCATAACAAATTTCAATTTTTCAATCACCCTTATTTTGTCGTCTGCAAATGCTTTCAATTTGAACCAGTCTAGACTTTTCTCGTATGGTAAAGAGTTTTTAAAGGATTCAACCTACCACAGTTAAAAATCATGCCAGTCAACAATTAGCCGAGCCTGAACATAAAAAAAAAAAACTTCAAAAACTTTTCATTTTGATAAATGGTTTCAGATGTACTCAAGAAAGAGCAATGTGTCAGCAAGAGGCATTTTCTTGGCGACCATTTTCGTAAATCAAAAAATTCGAGACAAGCTGATTATTTATCCAGATGTAGGTTTTTCAAACATGCCCACAAAAATCACATTTCATCATAATTCACAATCTTTCTGCCAGGGTTCCCTGACAGATAACACTGTTAGATTAGGAGGGACTAATCAGTAACTTGTTAACTGTGTTATTCTGAAACTGTAGAGGAAAATAATTGCTCCCTAACAACATATTTTGAGATGTGATACACATGTTATGTACATCTTTTTACATAATTAATGTCACTATCTATGCAATCGAAAACAACAGAAGGAAATAAAGTGAGACTCTATTCCTCATAAATTATTTTATCTCATTAACATCAGAAACCTTTAGTTTGAAACAGATGACTTTGAAAATAGCCTTGTAAAGCAGGGAGTAACCATGATCCAGTCCCAAAAAATGACTCCCAACATCAACTGCATTCTTCTTTAGAGGCATAAAAACATAGGTTAAACCCTCTACCACACAATCTTGACTTATAACCACCCTTAGCAAGAAGCCTCTCGAAAACATTGTGGGAAATGAGAAAATGCTGGTCACCAGCATTTTCTCCTTTTCCCACAAAATTTTCTATCCTTTAAACAACAAATATCATTTTTTCAACCAAGGGTTTTGGATCGTAAATGTGGCCTCTAGAGTGTACAAAAGGTTTTTCTAAGATTTGACTTGGTGACCTTGTTTTAAATCCGACATGACCTATTTTTGAACTTGTTCAAGATATCATCCAGACAAACATTCTGACCAGTTTTCAAGAGTATTGGACTGAAAATGTGGCCTTGAGGGTGTACACCAGATTTTTCTAAGATTTGGCCAAGTGACCCAGTTTTTGACCCCACATGGCCCATTTTCGAACTTGTCTTAGATACCATCAGGAAAAACATTCTGATCATCTTTCAAGAGTGTTAGACTGAAAATGTGGCCTCTAGAGCCTTCACAAGGTTTTCTAATATTTGACCCAGTGACCTAGTTTTTGAACCAACATGACCTTTTTCAAAATCATCTGAGAAATCATCAAGACTAACATTCTGACTAACTTGCAAGTGTGTTGGACTGAAAATGTGGCATCTAGAGCGTACACAAGGTTTTTCTAGGATTTGACCCAGTGACCTAGTTTTTTACCCCCATGACCCATTTTCAAACTCATCTGAGATTATCATCAAGGCAAACATTTTGACCAACTTTCAGCAGTATTGGACAGAAAATGTGGTATCTAGAGCATACACAGGATTTTTCTGAGATTTGACCTAGTGACCTATTTTTTGACCTGACATGACCCATTTTCAAACTTGTCCAAGATTTTATTGAGACAAAGATTCTGACCAAGTTTCATGAGTATCTGACTGAAAATGTGGCCTCTAGAGCATACACAAGGTAAAAGCTGACGACAGACGACGAATGACGGACACAGCACAATCACAAGAGCTCACCATAAGCACTTTCTGCTCAAGTAAGCTAAAAATGCTGGTTACCAGCATTTTCTCCTTTTCCAACAATATTCTCACAGGACTTCCTTTTCACGGTTGTGAGTTTGTTAAAGGCTTAAATGCCATTTTTTTCAACCTGCTGTAAGGATGTATCATCACAGGACAAAATTAAATCACATTTTCGAGCCACTTTTCATTTTATTGCCTGTAATTGCTTACAAACTGGCTGGGTCCAAAATTTAGGCTTATGGTAAAGAGAAGTTGCTACTCTACAAACTGGTTGCTTCAACATGTTTGTTACATTTGTGTTCAAACAGAGAGTAAGTAAGATCTTGCAGTTTAATGGATAAATAAAATCTAAAACTTGCTTGAAGTTTATCCATTAATCCAGAAAACTGGACTCCTACCAAAATAGGTCTTTCTGTATCGGCAACATAACTGGACTTACATCTTTGTAAATGTTAAAATGTAATTTCATGGTCGCATTCAATGCATACCAACATATACAATTAGCAAAACCCATTAAATCTTGGATTACTCTGGATACCCAGAAAACTCAGGATCTGTATTCACCAACCATTCTCAAATCTTTACCAAACGACAAAATCTTTGACTGGGGCAAATTGAAAGCATTTGCAGATGGCAAAATAAACATGAAAACAAAAATTAAAACTTGATTTTGGGAGAGTAGAAAACATTGTGGGAAAAGCATTTTCTCCTTTTCCCACATTGTTTTTAGAAGGCTTCATCCTCAGGATCATAAAAACCAGGGATTGTTTGGTAAAGGGTTAAGAACATTCCTGGTCTTTATTCAACACGATTTTCGATATTTAGAAGCAACACAACTTCAGATTGGCTAAACCAAATACATGACATTGTAGTAGCCAATCAGAAATTGTGTGACTTTAGAAATTCAAATTCAGACAAAGAAAGCACATACAAATGGTTGGTAAATAATGAGCCTAGGACAATGATTATACAATACATACCTATACAACTTTCATCATCTTGGCCCTCGTAACCTGGGTGACAGTGGCAACCGCCAAGGGCAATATCCCAAGATCCATCACTCATACATCGATACATAGGCTGCGAATGTTCGGAGGAATTTGGCACACATGTACCAGTTTGTTGAACACTGGAGGTGTGATCTTTACCGGTGGCTGTTTCGGGAAATACTGCGTAGTTAATGGTGGTATTTGGACATGTTACGTAGTATATTTTTATTGCAACTAAGGACAAACAGGAGCCAGTATCTTGGAATGCAAAATATATTCCTTTGAGGTTTTTTGTTAATGACACAAATCTGGTCTCAGTATTTAATATAGTGTCGGAGGCACTTTCCGCAAGGTACTTGGCTGGAATTTTGTCCACAATAGTGTATGTTCCTTCGTCCCATGACGGCATTTCAGTATTTGCGAAGTCTCTATCTGCTTCATACATATATAAATTAAAGGTCTCACGACACTGCTGTAATGTGGTGGGATCTGAATGCTGTACACATTTTCTCATTGTAAATGTCATTTCAATGTGTAAACTTTTGGCATCCAACACATCAATGAATGGTGTCCGAAGCCAGTTATTGACTTCGCGACTACTGACATAGCACGATGTGTAGATTCTGATTGGCTCATCTTCTGAGATGGCTGTAATGTACGATGACACTTCATTCCACTGAAAATAGATGAAAAAAAAAATTGTAATAAAGACAAGTAACTTTTTCAAAAGAAAGTCTATATCTCTTTTCAATACAATTTCGAGTTTGAACAACTCCCCGGAAGAAGATTTTCGTAAACATTGTATGAAAAGGAGAAAATAATGGTAATCAACATTTTTCTCCTTTTCCAACAGTTTTCCCAACTAGCAAAGGCATTTTCCCTCATTTCAGCCACACTGTAATTCGATCGGTGATTGCAACACTGTTCTAAGTGCCTGTACATAATGTACAGGCACTTATAATAGTGTTGCAATCACCTATTGAATTGTTCTCTGCAAAATTAATGCTTTCAATTTGGACTGGTCTAAATTTTTGGTGTTTGGTACAGAGTTGAAGTCTTCTCAGCAATTTTTTTTCTGGAGGACAGGAGTAAATCACGTTGTTTCCTATATATAAACTTGGGATGGATTTTGAAAAAATGTACCAAAACTCCAACACAACCATTGATCCTTCACCAAATAATCCCTGGCTTCACCAACCCCAGCGAAAAGGCCTTCTGAAAACATTGTGGGAAAAGGAGACAATGCTGGTAACCTGAGCATTGTTTCTTTTTCAACAGTGTTTTCTATCTATCTTTTCAGAGACAAAGTCTTCATTGTTTTAGCCACATTTAACTTTTTGTCTGCCACAGCTTAAGACAATTTAGACCAGTCAATTTTTCCTTGATTAGTAGAGTTAACAATTTACATTTCTTAAAAATGGGAAAAAAAATGTAAATCAGAATAAGGCACAGGACAATCTATCTGATCTTGATCTTTAATCATATCCCAAACAATAAAATTTTAGACCTGTCCAAATTGAAAGCATTAATTTTGCAGACAAAAGAATAAAGTGTGACTCAAATATTGAAATTTGTTTTTCAAAAGGTAGAAAACTCTGTGGGAAAAAGGGAGAAAATGCTGGTTACCAGAATTTTCTCTTTTTCCTGCAATGTCTTGAAAAGATTTCACTGGGCTGATCAAAGTTTGGATTATAAAGTAAAGGGTTAAAAAGACTCCTATTGTCATCTGTTCTAACAATGAAGAATAAATACAAATTTTTTCCAGCTGTGAATCACTCAAGAATTACCAGGGTTTACAACCAGGAATAAAATCTCAAGATTTATATGAATATTTTCCATTCTGTTTCATTTTTTTTGTCAGTATGAAATATATTTATGAAGGCAACGGAATGCAAAAACATTCATTAGGACTTGGAGAAAACCCAATTGTTAGAGTGACAAACATTTGCCGTTACTAGCCATAATAATACATCAGTGTCCACGTCCAATATCCCGCATGTCAAAGTTCATACATGTCGTACATTTTTCGAGAAACTAATGACAGAGTAAATCCTATGTCTAACTCATTACCAAACGACAATATTTTAGACTTGCCCAAATTGAAAGCATTTGCAGACGACAAAATAAAAGTGACTGAAAATTTGAAATTTGTTTTGTGAAGGGTAGAAAACATTGTGGGAAAAGGAGAAAATGCTGGTTACCAGCATTTTCTCCTTTTCCCACAATGTTTTCTAAAGGCTTCTTTCTCAGGGGCGTCAAAAGTAGGGATTGTGTGGTAATGGGTTAATGCTATGAGATCCAACCATAACTTGTCTTGTTCATTTGGATAGTTTTGATCTAGACCAGACTGCACAGGACAAGCATTACAGTAGCGACATTTTCTATAAGAGCATATTTTGAAATTGCCTCCTGATTTTTAACTAATTACCAAACGACAAAATTTTAGGTTTGTCCAAATGGAAAGCATTTGCAGACGACAAAATAAAAGTGACTGAAAATTTGAATTTTACTTTGTGAAGGGTAGAAAACACTGTGGGAAAAGGAGAAAATGCTGGTTACCAGCATTTTCTCCTTTTCCCACAATGTTTTCTAAAGGCTTCTTTCTCATGGGCGTCAAAAGTGGGGATTTAGTGGTAATGGGTTAACTCTTTACCACACAAACCCGGCTTTTATCGACCCTAAGAAAGACGGCTTTTGAGAATATTGTGGAAAGGGCTATTTAACTCATTACCAAAGGACAAAAGCAGCATTTACAGACGACAAAGTAAAAGTGGCTGAAAATTTGAAATTTGTTTTGTGAAGGGTAGAAAACATTGTGGGAAAAGGAGAAAATGCTGGTTACCAGCATTTTCTCCTTTTCCCACAATGTTTTCTAAAAGCTTCATTCTCAGGGGCGTTAAAAGTAGGGATTGTCTCAGGTAATGGGTTAAACAATGCTTCCACCCTTTATCAGACAAATTAAATCATTATAACCATACTTTAAGACTAGAACTTGTTAAATGCTTATATTTTCAATTTGGTAGGGCCTAAACTAGATTTTTCATAACAAAAGACAATACCAGAACCTTTTGCAGACAATATAGATCAAGATCAGACTGCACAAAATGTGATCAACACTGTCCACTTCTTTATTAGAGATTATTCCTCAAGCTTATGAACTGTGTGTCTTGATTTTGCAATGGAACTGTATTTTGCCGCCTTTGAGAAAATGCAATTTATTTATTCAGTAATGAAAGTGTTCAGTAGTAGATGTAAGTCACTAAAAGTTGACTACTCTCTTAGCCTCCCATTTCCATCAACTTTTTCTCCTGCCATGTTGAATGACAGTGCCATGCACATTTTCTTATTTACTTCCAAACAACCAATATATCACAGATCACCAGCACAGCTCTATTTTCTGTCTTTTATTACAGGAATATGACAAAAATGCTGGCAAAAGCCAAAACCTAATAAATTCTCACCAAATTCTTATTACATTAAATCTGTTTTCCAGTGACAATTTCCTTTACCGATGCCAAATATTCCGTTGAAGAATTGTGATCAATCAAATCCCAGAATTCAATTCTACTTCCTGTCAAAACTAATGCCTATGTGAGAAGGCAACCGAAATACAATGGTGCCTTGCGCATTGTTTGACATGATATTTTCAACTACAGTTCTGAAAGAAAATAATGGCTGATTGTAGAATTGAAGAAGTGGGTAATCCATCACAGAGTCAATATTTTGTTATAGAATCTGTGCTAGTTTATTCAGCAGGTCTCTTATTCATGTATCTCTTTCACATTTTTTGTTGTCATCCTAGAGCATAACCCTTTGCCAAAAATTCCAATCCCATGGTTTTAATGATCTTGATAAAAGCAGCTTTTGGAAAAACATTGTAGAGAATGACGAAAATACTAGTAAACAACATTTTATTTTACACAAAAATGTTTTTCGTCATGCCAACAACTATAAAGAACCAACACTCAGTATTTTCTACACAACAAATTTTAGACCCTCAGAAGTTGAAACATCCAAAAATTACAAATTCAAAATATGTGCAAACAAGCAAAGTTTCATCAAAGGGCAGAAAACAATTGGTTGGATAAATAGAAAATGCTGGGCGCAAACATTTTCTCCTTTTCACCCAATATTTTCAAAAGCTTCCTTTTTCACATTTATTAACCCTTTACCACACACTGACGATTTTAAATGACCCTGAGGAAGAAGCCTTTTGAAAACATTGAGGGAAAAGGAGAAAATGCTGGTAACCAGCATTTTCTCCTTTTCCCACAATGTTTTCTACCCTTTCCAAATCAAATGTCAGATCTTGATACACATTTATTTTGTCGTCTGCCAATGCCTTCAATTTGGACTACTCCAAAAGTCTGTCGTTTGGTTAAGAGTTAAAAATCAGGAATATGTGGTAAACGGTTAACCATATTCTGTATAATCCTGATTTTTAGCAAGCCTGAGAATGAGCTTTTTGAAAACATTGTAAGAAAAGGAGAAAATGCTCATAACTAACATTTTCTCCTTTTCCCATGATATTTTCTACCCTTCCGAAAGCATATCTCAACTTTTCAGTCACATTTCTTTTGTCACATGCAAATTCTTTGAATTTGGACTAGTCTAAAATTTTGTTGTGGTAAAAGGTTAATACTTTACAATACAATCCTGACTCTTAATGATCCTGAGAAAGAGCCTTTCGAAAACATTGTAGGAAAAGGTAAAAATGCTGGTTACCAGCATTTTCTCCTTTTCCTAAAATGTTTTCCACCATTCCCATAGCCAATTTCCATTTTTGATTCAAAGTAATTTGGTTGTCTGCAAATGCTTTCAACTTGGACTAGCCTAAAATTTTGTCTTCTGGCAAGGTTAACATTAAGCACTCCACTGATGAACAGTAACAAAGACCAAAGAAAAACATTCAAAATTGCAGATTGATGTTCCATCTAAGCAAAAACAGTATGAAATATTAATCACTGCTGCAAGAAGACAAATTACCCAATCACTAATCTCTTGTCATAATAATCCTAATCCATTTGTTTATCTGTTATGTAAACAAATAATTGACAGACAGTTGCTGGTCATGTGACAAAACTCACAGCTCCCGCCATAGAAACAAACCATTACAAAAATATTTCGTGATTTTTCTCTATTACACGATGAAAAGCTTTAATTGAAGAGAAATAGTCAAACCTCTCTAGAGCAACCACCTATGAAAACAATAATAATGGCTTCTTTGGGCAAGTGGTTGTTTGACCCTCAAAATCCCAAATAAACCAAATGGACTTGACCCATTACCACGCAATCTCTACTTTTGACAACCCTGAGAAAGAAGCCTTTAGAAAACATAGTGGGAAAAGGAGAAAATGCTGGTAACCAGCATTTTCTCCTTTTCCCACAATGTTTTCTATCCTTCACAAAACAAATTTAAAATTTTCAGTCACTTTCATTTTGTCATCTACAACTGCTTTCTATTTGGACCAGCCTAAAATTTTGTTCCTGCTAAATAACCTTTTTCCTGCTAAATAACTAAAATGAAATATTCATATCGATACTAATAACCTGAACATTACTCTTTCAAAGTTATGCTTTTGCCAACAATATCTCCTTATCGGACATTGTAGATCAAAGATCAGACTGCATGTTCTGTGCAGTCTGATCTTGATCTACACTGTCTGCAAAAGGTTAGTGAGTCACACTTAACAGCCTATCGGTTAATCTTATGAGACAATGGAAATTTAGAATTGTCCAGATTGAGCAACTGAAGACAACAAGGTAGGTATTGTTTCTATAATTGGGTTATTCTAAGCTAAGGAAGAAAACAATGTGAGAAAAGGAGAAAATGCTGGCTACCAGACTTTTCTACTTTTCCAACATTCTACTTTTCCAACAATGTTTTTAAAATCCCCCTTTCCAAGGGCTAGCAGAAATCTGAATAGTTTGCTAAAAGAGTTGAGGAAAGGATACAATTTCTCTGACAAAAAGAAAGAGAAAGCAATTAGCACAAAAAGAGAACCTACTTTAGATGCTTTGATTTCAGGCAATAAAATGTTCCATTTGGCTTTCCAATTTTTTGCAAGACCCTTCTCTAGCATCTCCATGCATATGACTGAGACATTTTAGGCACTACTGCAAACAATGTAGACTCAGATCAGAGTGGAAAGCACAAGTAGTCTGATAATAATTTAATTCTATAACACAAGGCTCTATGATTTTTCATGAGTTTCTTGTATATGAATTACTGAAATTGGTAGATTGGCTGATGTCATATAATTCATGCCTTTAACTCATTACCAAACGACAAAATTTTAGACTGGTCCAAATTGAAAGCAATTGCAGGCGACAACATAAAAATGACTGAAAATTTAAAATTTGTTTTTTGAAGGGTAGAAAACATTGTGGGAAAAGGAGAAAATGCTGGTTACCAGCATTTTCTCCTTTTCCCACATTGTTTTCTATAGGCTTCTCTCTCAGGGGCATCAAAAGTAGGGATTGTGTGGTAATGGGTTTAGTGACTATACATAGTTTCTGTTATTTCCAACTCCTAAGTGCCAAGAAGACAAACAGATACTTTTGGCCTACAAAAATAAAAGTTCTACGGTGCCTTTTTCCAGAAACGTCATAGCAACTGAGTGACTGATTAAATGGTGTTTTATGCCCCTTTTAATATTTTTTTGGTTACATCATGGCGACAGCTCACATGTTTGTTTTCCTAGGTTTTACCAGCACCAAGCTGGGGCTCTGAAGTGTCTTGCCAAAAGGCACTTCCAGGAAAAACCAAGTGGATCCAGTGTGGCTCAAACCTAGATGCTTCTAGCTATAACTCCATCACCTTACCACTTATATCATATCAGTGGCTTTGTCATAACTAGAGTATATCAAAGATCAGACTGCATGTTTTGTGTGGTCTGATCTTATATTATATGCTGGCTGCATAGGCAAAACTAAATTTGTGAAAAGTGCTGTGAGGATTTTAATACTTCTGTTGCATGCCATTCTCACAAGGGATCCAGAGCCAGAAACATGTCTTCCAGATGTGGAAAAAGCCAGTGACAATAAACCAAAGCTTTTCTTGCTTCTGTTCATCCTTTCCCACCCAATGACAACTTCTGATGACCTTTGGAAAGAAGTCTTTTGAATTCATTGTGGGAAAAGGAGAAAATGCTGGTAACCAGCATTTTCTCCTTTTCCCACAATGTTTTCTACCCTATCACTGAATAATTGCACCATTTGAGCCACATTGAAATTGTCATCTGCAAATGCTTTCAATTTGGACAAGCCTAAAATATTGTCATTTGTTAATGAGTTAACCCTTTCCCAATGAAAAATTTTAGACTTACTAACCAAAAAATTTGGTTGATTCATTGACTGAGTGGTGTTTATATTGCAATTTTCAACATTATAACATTTCTGTTGCATGCCATTTTCACAAGGGATCCAAAAACATGTCTTCCAGATGTGGAAAAAACCATTGACAATAAATCAAAGCTTTTCTTGCTTATGTTAACCCTTTGCCAATGACAAATTAGAGCCTCTTCATCTACAAAGGTATTTTCTCTTTTTTCCCACAATATTTTCTACTATTTCAAAGACCTTTTCATCTCTGGGGCAATTTTTTTTCGTTAGTTATTATGTGATTGCTTTCAATCTGGGCACGTCTAAAAATTTGTGTCGTTTATTCCAGACTTCTTAAGGTTGGTCTGATGTACGACTACTGTATCGTTACTACTTTATACCTCACAAGAAAATGAACACTTGTCCAAATTCTAAGCACATGCAACCTAACAATTTAAATGTGGCTTCAATGATAGAATGTCTTAAACAGGGTACAAAACATTGTGGGAAAAAGGAGAAAAAGCTGCTTATCAGCATTTTCTTCTTTTCCCTACAATGTGTTCAAAAAGCTTTTTCATCTGGGTCGTAAAAACTCAGGATTGTATTATTTAGGGGTTGAAGTCTGGTGCATGGCTACTGTATTGTTGAAGTGTATGAGAAAATTGGCCTTATTGGCTATACAAAGTCATCCAGAGATATACTTGTAACCACAAAGGTAAATTGTTTAAATACCAGTCTACGAAGTCGGTTGCTACCAGGGCATGTCGACCAGTCCGTTTCACCCTTTTCAGTCCATAATTACTGATGACCCTTTACCTGTCTACAGTACCGTTTTTTTCCTGGTTCACCCATTACAACAAAATCCTGACTGTAATATATGCGGATGAAAAGGCAATAACTGAAAATGTTAAAGGAAAAGGAGAACATACTGGTAAGTTGGTAACTAGCATAATTATCTCCCTTATAATTCCTTTACCACACAATCCTGATTTTAACCCTTTACTCCATAGATACTCATTTTGACGCATCAATAACTGACAGCTTTTGAAAACATTGTGGGAAAAGAAGAAATTGCTCGTAACGAGCAATTTCTCCTTTTCACACAATGTTTTCCATTCAATCAGATATCTGTATGCTCATTTGTCCATATTTTTGACATCATATCTTTATTTGCTGCTGAAATGGAAGAGCCTCAAATTGGCATATCAGGTAAAGGGTTAAACAAAATGCTGTGGACCTGCATTTTATTCTTTTCCCACCATGTAATTTACCCAATCAAAAGCCAATTCCATCATTAAACCAGTATTTGAATTGTTGTTTGTAAATTCTTTAAATTTGGACTGGTCAAAGATTTTTTTTTTGTTTTGTATGGTAAAGAGTTAACATAGATCTAAAATTCCTTCATTTGATCCCAACTTAATTGATCCAATTTAACTTTGTTGTCTGCCAGTTCTTTCAGTTTTGGCAAGTCTTAACCCTTTACCACACAGTCCTGAGTTTTAATGACCCTGGGAAATTAGACTTTGTGGAAAAAGGGGAAATGCTGGTAACCAGCATTTCCTCTTTTTTTTTCCCACAATGTTTTCTAACCTTTCAAAAACAAATTAACATTTTAGGGACACTTAATTTGTCATCTGCTAATGCTTTTGATTTGGACCAGTCTAAAGTAATGTCATATGGTAGAGTTAAATTTCAAATATGTCTTCTATTTATACAATTTCAAAATGGACAAGTCTAAAATCTTGTCATCGCAAAAAACGATTTTGATAAAAGATAAACGATATCAACTCAAGTCCTTTTCATGACATATGAAAAAATTCCACTTGCAGGCTTCGTTTGTCAAGATCATTGTAATCGCAGTGAGCACAACCAAGGGGAAAAAAAGAAATATTTGTTTGGTGGGGTCAACCATTTCCTATCAGTATTTCTATATGCAATATTATCAGCCGGGATTAAGTAAATGTGTTTTAGATTAGGGTATGAAGAATACCAATTTTTGTGGGGGTTATGAAAGAATTCTGATAAAACATATCACTGACCCAGAGGCTTGACACCCTGTCTTTCACGCTGTGGCATTGGAGTTTAAAGCCATTTTTAAACCATTACCACAAAATCCCTACTTCTGACGATCCTGAGGAAGAAGCTTTTAAAAAACATTGTGGGAAAACGAGAAAATGCTGGTAACCAGCATTTTCTCCTTTTCCCACCATGTTTTCTACCCTTCACAAAACAAATTTCAAATTTTCCGTCACTTTTATTTTGTAATCAGCAAAATGCTTTCGATTTGGATAAACCTAAAATCTTGCAGTATGGTAACGAGTCAAGCAGCTTATATTTATTTTCATGTGTGAAAATGCTTTCAATTTGGACCAGTCTAAAATTTTGTCATGTGGTAAAGAGTTAAACAAGCAAGCAGAGTCTCCATTCCTTTGAAGTATTTCTTTTTTGTTGTTGAGCAGATCATTACAACGCTTCCCCTTCCTAACATTCTATGCCGTCTGAGCTTGATCTACAGTCTCTGAAAGCCACAAAAACTATTGCCCTGCATTAGAAGGATCAATCTGCAAGAGAAAATCTGAATTCCTGATCGTCAACAGCGATAGGTAAATTGGTGAACTGAGATATCAAATCAACATCCGTCAAATGCTTGATAACAAACATGCTTTTCAATGACAATAAAAAAGAAATTTATTGTCTGGGCATAAATTCTTTCATTCTGTACTTGTAACCATGTAAATCCCCTCATTTTGCCATGGACTGCAAACAGTAAGGTAAATTGCTGTGGTATCAAAATGTCTGTCTGATCACGGTAAAGAGAGAAACATAAGCATAATGTCTGAATAATTTTGGTTACAGCAGTCTCATAAGGTGATTAATTCTTATAACAAGCAAATTCTCCTTTTCTTCCTTTTTTTTGAAAACCTGTCCAGTGCACTACATTAAAAAGGTCATATCTGTACAGTCCTGGAATGCATAAAAGTCAATCCATTCCATTCTGATACAAAACTGTGTGTACCAATATAAAGGGAGGTAATCAGTCCATATTGTTCATGTTTCTATATCCATGATAAAAGTGCATTATCAGTGCTGATAGAGAGCAAACAGACTACAATTTTATCTGTTTGTAACATTTAGTTGTGAAACTAAACAGCCCCACCTCCTGACTCCCTGTGAAAATTTGCTACTCTATAAATTACTTTGATACAACCTTGAACTCATTACCAAACAACAATATCTTAATTTTGTCCAAATCTACTTCAAATCTGTTTTGTGAAGGGTAGAAAACGTTGTGGGAAAAGGAGAAAATGCTGGTTACCAGCATTTTCTCCTTTCCCACAATGTTTTCTAAAGGCTTCTTTCTCAAGAGTTGTCAAAAGTAGGGATTGTGTGGTAATGAGTTAACCACATGATACCAAGTTTTAACGACCCCAACAAAGCCAGCCTATACATAACATTGCAGGAAAAGGAGAAAATGCTGTTGACCATCACTGTCTCCAATTCCAACAATGTTTTCTACCCTTCACAAACAAATTTCTATTCTTAAGTCACATTGATATTGCTGTCTCCAAATTCTTCTACCTTGGACTAGTCTGAAATTTTGTCCTTTGGTAGAAAGTTTGAATCATACAAGAACCCATGTTTTACCGACGCTGTCATTTGTACAGAGTTAACTCATTACCAAACGACAGTATTTTAGGTTTGTCCAAATCGAAAGTATGTGCAGGCAACAAAAATTAATGTGATAGAAAAAATTGAATTTAAATTGCGGAAGGGTAGAAAACAAGTTACATTTCCTCCTTTCCCAGCATTTTTTTCAAAAGCCTTTCTTTTCAGGTCTGTTAAAGTCAGCATTGTATTTTGGGGGTTTAACTCTTTACCACACGAGAAAATTTTGGACTGTTCCAAACTGAAAGCACTTGCAGACGACAAAATAAAATTAAGTCAAAAATAAAAATTTGTTTTCAGGGGGGAAGAAAACATTGCGGGAAAAGGAGAAAATGCTGGTTACCAGCATTTTCTCCTTTTCCCACAATGTTTTCAAAAGGCTTCTTTTTCAGGGTCATAGAAACCAGGGATTGTTTGGGAAAGGGTTAACTCTTTACCAGTCCACAAAATTTTAGACTCATCCAAATTGTTCGCATTTGCAGACGACAAACAATGTGGCTCAAATGATAGATTTCGTCTTTGATAGGGGACAGAAACATCATTGGAAATGAAGACAATACTGGTTACCAGCATTTTCTCTTTTTCCAATGATGTTTTTAAAGGCCTATTTTTCAGGGTCAATAAAAAGTGTTATTGTATGGTAAAGAATTACATGTTTAACCCATTACCAAACGACAATACTTAAGACTGGTCCAATTTGAAAGCATTTGCAGACGACAAAATAAAAGTGACTGAATATTTTAAATTTGATCTGTGAAGGGTAGAAAACATTGTGGGAAAAGGAGAAAATGCTGGTTACCAACATTTTCTTCTTTTCCCACAATGTTTTTAAAAGGCTTCTTTCCCAGGGTCATAAAAAGTCGGTAATGTGTGGTAAAGAGTTAAGGGTTGGGAACACAAAGCAATGGGGACAAACCAAAAATCAGACAAATTTGTCATGACACCGTCAATGTCTTTTGTGTCCTGTCACACAGCAGAATAGAAAAGACACAATATTAAATGGACATTAATTATCAAAACCCCAGACAGAAAAATGTAACAATTCATCAGGGGTTCCCTCCCCCCTTTTTTTGCTTCTCCCTCCCTTTTGGATGGATAAATTAATATACCATATTTCTCCTGATAATAACTCCATGGAGCTTGGCAAAACATAGATGGGGGACCATCGTTTGTACCCAAATTTGCAAAGTCTGTCCAATTTTGTATTTCTTAGTGTTTTAGTGATTGTTGAGAGGAAATATGAACCAAATTATAGAAAATACTCATAATACTCATCAAATTCTTCAAACATTGTCATTTTCATTGACTGATGTACATGGGGGGGGGGGGGGGGGGGGGGGCTAGTATTGTGGAGATTGTGGAGGGTGTTTTTATTGGGAGAGAGACGATAAATCTGTCACTTTTACCTTTCTACCACATGACAACATTTCAGACTAGTCCAAGTTGAAGGCATTTACAGATGACAAATTCAAAGTACATCAAATGATGATTTCTGTCTTTGATAGAGCAGAAAAATTTTTGTGAAAAAGAGTAAATGCTGGTTCTCCTTTCCCACAATGTTTTCCAAATGCTTTTACTTCAGGGTCATTTATCCTCGTGATTGTGTAGTAATTCTCCAACACCACTAAACTCTATGTTGTAGGTACTCATTAGAATCATCTCATCATGACGATTCTAATAAGTACCCACAACATAGGGTTTTGAAGGGAAATAATGGATTCAGAATGCCGTCATCCCTTGCTCGTGATGAGCAATTTCACCTTTTGTCACAATGTTTTCTATGCTATCAAAAAGTGTCATATACACATAAGAAACGGCTTCATCCTTGCTGTTATTGACGGTCAATTAGAGATACCACAGAAATGCTTTACTGGGTAAAGAGTTAAGACAGGCAAAGCTCAGAACTAGATCTACATGTAAGGAGAAGGGTAAAGGAAAAAAAAATCCACTTCAGGCAACAAAACAATTAGTGCCAAGAACAAATATTGGGAGGCTACAAATATCCAGTTAACTCTACCAGACGACAAAGTTTCACACTGGTCCAAAGTGAAACCATTTGCAGACCACAAAATGAATGTGTAGCAATAATTGAAATTTGATTTCGAATGGGTAGAAAACATTGTGGGAAGAGGAGAAAATGCTGGTTACCAACATTTTCCTTTTCCCACAATGTTTTCAGAAGGCTTTCTTTACTTCTCAGGGTCGTTAAAAGTCTCGATTGTGAGGTAAAGTGTTGAACTGGAAACTAAGCACTGTGAAGCAACCTTTCTGATTCTGAATGCTAGTACTAGATAAAACAATAACAGGGGAATAAGATGAAAACAATATGGCAAATGTTGAAAATATCTGACAGCTATATTTTTTTCCCCAGTAAAGGTAATCACAATTATGCATCCAATATATAGGGACACAAATATATTCCAGGAGACCTCCAATCTTTGATGCATGTGCTGGTGAGGATTCTTGAAACTATGTTGCAAATGAATACCAAGCTTTGCTGGGACTAAATAAAAATTCTTTAATTTGTTATGATGTGTTTTAACTCTTTACCACACAATTCCTACTTTTCATGACCCTGAAAAAGAAGCCTGTAGAAAACATTGTGGGAAAAGGAGAAACTGCTGTTAATCAGCATTTTTTCACATGATATTCTTTTTCATCAGTCAGAAATCATCACTCTTTTTACCAGATGATGAATGTTTGGACTGGACCAAATTCAAAGCATCTGCAGACAACAAATTAGATCTTGGTAATATGATGATTTTTGACTGATATGGTCGAGAACATTGCGGGAAAAGGAGAAAATACGGGTAATCAGCATTTTCTGCTTCTTTTTATAGTGTCTCTACCCTGCCGTTAAAAAAGGAATCAAATTCTTTGAGGAAGCAATTAATTTGTCTGTAAATGGACAGGTCACAAATTTTGTCGTCTGGTGAAGAGTTCAAATATATCCATTATAACAGCCCTGGGTGGATGCTTGTCCCTCCAGAATGCCCAAGGTGCTTTTCACACTGCCAATTAACAAATGAACAGCACTGGAAAGATTCCTTTATCCACTGCTCTATGATTGCAACACTCTCGGACTTTTCAGATAATTTTCACAAACTCTCAAAATTCACAAATGTAATAAATCACTGTCTCATTAAACGTTGAATATTTTTTAAAGAAAAATGTCAAGTTTAACGCCATTCTGTCCCTGTTTGAACTTCTTTTTCAAAATTAATACTAAAAGTTTAATGATGTATTTGCTTGAAATCATGTTACTTTTTGAGGAAAGCATAAGAATCCACTGCTAGACAATTTTTCTTGACAAAAAGCATTTGTCAGATTGTCAATTTAGCATCCTTTTTTATCCCTAAGCGGTGAATGGATGGATGGACTCACAATAAGGGGGTCTTATTAGCAGACGGACATTCCTCATACAGCATCAAAAATGCTTCATTAACCCTTTAGCACATAATTCTGACTTTTGATGCCCCTGGAAAAGAAACCTTTTGAAAATATTGTGGGAAAGCAAGAAAATGCTGATAACCAGCATTTTCTTCTTTTCCCACAATGTTTGCTACTCCATCAAAGAAAAATTACACCATTTGAGCTACACTGAAATTGTCATCTGCAAATGCTTAGAATTTGGACAAGGCTAAAATTTTGTCGTCTGGCAGTGGTTTAACCCTGGAACGCTTTACCAAACAACACAATTTTGAAGCATTTGTAAAGGACAAAACAAAGATGACTGAAAAATTGAAATTTGTTTTGGGAAGTGCAGAAAACATTGTGGATAAAGGAGAAAACGCTGTGTCCATTGACATGAGCCGAGTTGAGAAGTGTAACTTTAACCCATTACCAAACGCCAATATTTTAGAATAGTCCAAATCAAAAGCGATTGCAGACGACAAAATAAAAGTGAAAATTTCAAATTTGTTTTTTGAAGGGTAGAAAACATTGTGGGAAAAGGAGAAAATGCTGGTTACCAGCATTTTCTCCTTTTCCCTCCATGTTTTCTAAAGGCTTCTTTCTCAGGGGCGTCAACAGTAGGGATTGTGTGGTAATGGGTTAAGCAGTCTTGCATTTGCTCCATTGCCTGCCACATTTTCCAAAAAAGTGGAATTTTGTAAAAGTTGTGTGTAGCAAAGGGTTGAAACTGAGTCAGAAGCCATTCCTGGCTTTTCAAAGTCATTCACATTTTTCCAGTCACTGCAGCAAACAGACTCATTAGGTTGTATTATACAGAATGCCTCCAAAAAGCTTTCTTTGGCATTAACACTTTATTCACAATCCCAATACCAATTCTTAACAACCTTCAGAAATAGGGCTTTAGATAGAATAGAAATCATTGTGGGAAAAGGAGAAAATGCTGGTAACCTAACCATTTTCTCCTTTTCCCACAATTTTTTCCACCCTTCTTAAATTTTAATAATTTAGTCACAATAGTGTTGATTTCTAACAGTTCTTGCAATTTTGGCCAGTCTTGAATTTCGTCATTGACAGACAAGAGTTAATGTAATTGCATTATCCCATTCCAGTACAAGGCTTCTACATACTGATCTATATCCCCACTTTTCCACAATGTTATTCCTTTCTTAGCCCTTTACCCCATAAGGCAATTTTCGATGGCATCTCTAAATAACAGCAAGGATGAAGCCATTTCTTATGTGTAAATGATACCTTTTGATAGCATAGAAAATACGTGACAAAAGGTGAAATTACTCATCACTAGCAATTTCACCTTTTGTCACAATGTTTTCAAAAGTCTCCTACAAGCAATGTGTAGAAATGAGTATCTATGGAGTAAAGGGCTAAGGTTCTTCATTCATTTCTCGTACCTTTCTTCCATAGTTTTGAAAGGTATAATTACAGAGAATATTATTTTAACAGAGAAAATCCAAGTACAATTATAGTCAATGCACAATTCCTAATATAGCCTGCAAAAGCGCAAAAAGAGGCATTATGGACATTTGCATAAAGTGTTGTTTTGGATCAGCCTCGGTTATTCGCTAGCCTACAGTAGGACAAAATCTAATATAGTCGTAAAGTGCTGTTTCAGATTAGCCTGTACAAACTGGGCAGGCTCATCCGAGGCAAAAATATATGCAAATGTCCCCTCTCGGCGTGATGGAGGCCATGTTGACCCCCTTCTTCTCCAGTTTACCTTTCAGAGGCCATTGAAACAAAATGCCTAATGGAAAATTATTAGTATAATTTCCAGAAATTCTGTTGTTTGTCCTGAGCAAAAACCAGTGTCCCTTATCAGGCTCTAACCAAAGACCTCTGGATCTTACAATATTCACAAATTCCTTTACAGGAAATAAAATTGGCGAATTGGTCAAACTGAAATCCTCTGCATATCATACATTACAATTATCATCCAAGTTTTGAGATTTGTATTGGAAAGGGAAAAAACATTGTAGAAAATGCTGAAATGATTTTGGATGAGAAAATATCTTCTAAAACTCCAATTTGAAACAACAGCAATGAATTAAATTTTTTGTAACCAAAGTTGGACAGAGTTAAACTCTTAACTACAGGACAAAATTCTAAGACTTGTCCAAATGAAAGCCTTAATTTTTCAGACAACAAATTAAGAATTACTCAAAAACTGAAGTTTGTTTTTGGAAGAGCAGAAAACATTCAGGAAAAAGGAGAAAATCCTACTTATCAAAATTTTCTCCTTTACTAATAATGTTTTCAAAAGGCCTTTTCTTTAGGGTCATTAAAACTAGGGATCGTCTGGTATAGAGTTCACTCTTTCCGAAACTGCAATTTATTAGAAATGTCGAAATCCAAAGCATTTTTACCAGACACATTAGATTAACCCATTACCACACAATCCCTACTTTTGACGCCCCCTGAGAAAGAAGCCTTTTGAAAACACTGTAGGAAAAGGAGAAAATGCTGGTAACCAGCATTTTCTCCTTTTCCCACAGTGTTTTCTACCCTTCCCAGAACAAATTTCTATTTTTCAGTCACCTTTGTTTTGTCATCTGTAAATGCTTTCAATTTGGACCAGTCTAAAATTTTGTCGTATGGTAAAGAGTTAAACTGAAATGGTGAGCTTTCTCTTTGAATGGGTAGGACAAGTTTCTGTGAAAAGGAGAAAATGCTGATAATTGGCATTTTCCCTGCCACAACAAGAATTTTCTTCTTTACCCAAAATGTTTTTGAGAGCAGTCTTCCTCTGTGTTGTTAAAATTCGGGCCTGTTCTGTACAGGGTTAATTACGGAGTCCAAAAGAGATCCTAATTACAGAAGAATTTGACGGTTAATAACAGAAATGCCTCTTCATACCCATAAGAAAAGTTAATTGACATTTTTACTGCTATTCAAAGTTCCCTAATTACTTTTGCCTTCTCTTTTCTCTAAGTTACAAAAGACAAAAAAATCCAAGACAATTTTTTGAAACACACTGGTGAATCACGTAAAGGTGTATTTTACCAATACAGTCATGGCTTTAAAGGTGGATATTTAGATTTTTCACATCACACCAAATTAAAAAAATGTATATATCACTGAAATTCATATGAAAAAATAATACAAATTATCAATAATTAAGAATCATAAAATTACAAAAAAAAATTTTTTTGGTGGTATTCCCTTAAAAGGCTACGTAGCCTCTTAAGCTATTTTTAGATCTCCCGCGAAAAATAAAAAAAAGCATAGTCCGAATGTTTAGTGACGGACACGTGACTAATGACTCTTAAATTCCATAACATAACAAACATGTAATTATTTTCCATTATGTCTAGAACTTCAAACGTTATGTTTGAAACATCGTCTGTATATTTCCGGTATGTAAATGAGCGAGTTGCTGATATAAAAATAGACGGTGTTTTCCTTCAGTGTCGACCTGGGCTGTAGTAAATCTGTAATTTCTCGTGTTGGCGGATGGGTTTCGACTACTGGGATTTCATGAATGGAAATTTTAAGGCTTTGGGAGTATTAGGATGATTTTTCTGTATTTTTGTAAAATTTGTGTCCGAAATTCTGAAGGGCCACCTTTAAACAACCTTAACTCATTACCAAATGATAATATTTTAGGCTTGTCCAAATCAAAAGCATTTGCAGACGACAAAATAAAAGTGACTGAAAATTTGAAATTTGTTTTGTGAAGGGTAGAAAACACTGTGGGAAAAGGAGAAAATGCTGGTTACCAGCATTTTCTCCTTTTCCCACAATGTTTTCTAAAGGCTTCTTTCTCAGGGGCATCAAAAGTAGGGATTGAGTGGGAATGGGTTTAGAAGAAAGCTTTTAAAAAACTATGATGGAAACCAGTAACAAGCATTTTCTCCATTTCAACCTAAGTTTTCTACTCTATCAAAAATGAATTCCATTGCTTGATTCACATTTAAATTGTCATGTGTAAATGTTTCAATTGGTTGGTTGGTTGTATTGGAGTTTAACGCCACTTTAACAGCTAAGGTCATATCATGGCGGTCGGTGACACACATGCTTTTCTTATACCAGTGCTAACACAACTTTCTTTCCAAAGTCACCGACTACTTTTCTCACATGCTTCAGCAGTGCTGAGAGGCGAAAATATGCCGTAAAGTAAGTTTGCCTCAACCTGGTATCCAACTCACAAACACCAGGTCATGAGTCCAACACGCTCACCACTGAGCCACACGGGCGGGCTGTAAATGCTTCGAGTCTGGACTAGTTCTTTTTTTCACAATTACAGAAAACATTCAGGCATTAAAGGAAGAAAAAGTAGTTTAAAAAAAATTTTTTTTTTTTGCCAAATAACCCTTTATCACACAATCCCGACCGACTTTTAACGACCCTTGTAATGCAAGAAGCCTTTTGAATCACTGTGGGAAAAGGAGAAAATGCTGCTAACCAGCATTTTCTCCTTTTCCCACAATGTTTTTTAGCCGTCCAAGAAGAAATTTCAATTTTTCAGCCACATTTATTTTGTCATCTGCAAACAAATGCTTTCAATATAGACCAGTGTATAAATTTGTTGTTTGGTAATTTGGTGATGAGTTAAATTAATTTACAGCATCATAACAAGTCAGGATTGTGTGGTCGAGGGTTAAAACTCATTTCTGGTTTATCCAAAATGTTCTCAAGAACTCTTGATCTTTATCCTGCTAAATATTTAACCCTTTACTCCATAGATACTCATTTCTACCCTTTGCTTGTAGGAGCTTTTGGAAAACATTGTGGCAAAAGGTGAAATTGCTCGTGACGAGCAATTTCACCTTTTGCCACAATGTTTTCTGCATTATCAAACGATGTCAAATACACATAAGAAATGGCTTCATCCTTACTGTTATTTAGGGTCAATTAGAGATACCATAGAAATGCCTTATGGGGTAAAGGGTTAAGATGAAATTTTCATGTCCTGATAGTAAAAACCCAAATATTGCTATCTCAAAGTCATGTTTTGGGGCATGGTATCTCCGGATCAGATAGCGTAGATCCAAGATCAGACTGCACATTCTGTGCAGTCTGATCTTGATCTACGCTGTCCACTTAAGGGCATCGAGTCGCGCTTTGCAGCCTAAGGGTTAAGTATATTCTCTCATTGAGAACCAACTAAGGCATATTCCCCTCTCCCAAGAATATCTGCATTAATCATGATACTTAATACGTCAGAAGGCTTTCGGAGGCAAAGAACCATAATCATCCATCAGCGAAACTCGTCCAAAACAGTTGTTATCCTGCCGACCCCACCTGACCCCCTAAAACGGCAAAATGCGATAATAATAACTTTTTCTGATGGTTACTAAATTCCCTGTCTGCTTCTATGCCCAAAAGACGAACAACTTCAAGATTTATTGTCCTAGAAGACAAGATAGTGATATTTCCATGTTCCAAGAAAAAAAAGGATTTTCCTGGGCTAATCCTCTGAGAGTAAGGAAAACCTGATTTCTTCTCTGATAGTCATTTACTAAACTATCCCTTGTTTTAATAAACTTGGGGAAAAAACTTTTAAAGCATCGTGGGAAAAAGAGAAATTTTAGGTAGTCCTCATTTTTTCCTTTTCCCACTATGTTTTTCTACTTTTGCACAAACAAGATGCTTTCGTTGATCCAATGTTTTCTACCCTTCCCAAAACAAATTTTATTTTTTGAGCCATGTTTATTTTGTCGTCTGCAAATGCTTTGAATTTGGACAAGTCTACAATTTTGTCGTTTGGTACAGAGTTAAGCTCAGAAATCTAATTAGTCCATTTAGCAACAAATTGGTTAAAAACGGTCCCTATGTCAAAAGTTAAATGATTTTAGATGGCTACTACGTAACTTGCTTTATCACCTCTGACTGAAAGAATGAGTCACGTATTTCCCTCTCTTGCTTCAACAATTCTCCTACTTCGACCTCCTGTCCTAAATTGACGGCAAAACTTGACGACAGGGACAACTCCATTTATCACCGAGAAAGAAAATCGTGTCTTTGGCACTCTTCACCCATTACAATACAATGCTGAGTTTTAATGTGCATAAGGAAGAGGCCCTTTGAAAACCTTGTGGAAAATGAAGAAAATGCTGGTAACCAGCAATTTTGACTTTCACAACAATGGCAGAAAATGATCTGTTTGGGCAGAAAACACTGTGGGAAAAGGAGAAATTGCTCGAAACGAGCAATTTCTCCTTTTCCCACAGTGTTTTCAAAAGACTTGTACTGCAGACACGCAAAAACAAGGGCTTGTTAGGGAAAGGGTTAAGCTTTTTCCACATAGGCCCCACTTTCAACGACCGGTCATGAACAAAGCTTCCGAAAACTTTGTGGAAAAAGCAGAAAAGCTTATAATCATTTTCTACCCTTCCCAAAGTAAATTTCAATATCCGAGTCAACATTTACTTGGTCGCCTGCAAATGCTTTCAATTATGTCCAGTCAAAATTGTGCAGTCAATGGTTACGAGCATTAGGTTTAACCTGTTACCAAACAATCCCTGGTTTTTACGAACCTGAAATAGAAACATTTTGAAAACATCATAGGAAAAGGAGAAAATGCTGGTAACCAGCATTTTCTCCTTTTCCCACAATGTTTTGTACCCTGCTGGAAACAAATTTCAATTTTTGAGTTAGGTTTACTTTTTCATCTGCAAGTGCCTTAAATTTGGACCAGTCTAAAATTTTGCCGTTTGGTAAAGAGTTAAAAAACAAAATTGACTGTTATAACTTAGAGCTGTCACTGAATGTGATTAAGATCCCCACCAGGGCTTTGACAGAAACAGGCAAATGCTAGTACTTTGTACACACACTGACATACAGACAGGCACATGGACGGACACACGGACAAATAGACAGACAGGTTGATTCCGGTATACCCCTGTAAACATTCATTTTACGGGATATAATAATAATTCATGGAAAAAGAAGCATAATTCTAGGCTAAACCAAACCCTCTGTACATATTACAACACTGTAGTGCGAGAGAAGGGCCAAGTGCATTCAATCACTTAAGTTGATGACTTTTATAATTATTAGGTTTTCAAAAAGATGAACTTCGCTGTCCGAGGATGACAGGCCAAAATTAGGTCATGCCTCTTCCTGTCATAATTATATAGGGGGTGAGACAATTTCCATTGTCTGAATCTAGAGAATTACACCCAAATCGACTGCTTGAAAAACAGCCTTTGTTTGTACAAAAAAGTCATTCCCTGACTTTTGTCAATCCCTTAGGCTGCTAAGCATGACTCACTGACCTTTTGCAAACAGTGTAGATCAAGATCAATGTGCAGTCTGATCTTGGATCTGCACTGTCACATGAGAAGATATCTTACCCAAAAGAGTACAGGTAAAAATTTGCAGTTTTACAATTGGCTGAAAATCTTCACTAATTCTATATCAAACAACAAAATTTTAGACAAGTCCAAATTCAAAACATTTTCAGACAACAAAATAAATGTGATGAAAATTCAAATTATTTTTTGGAATGGTTGAGAAAATTGTGGGAAAAGGAGAAAATATTGGCAACCAGCATTTTCTCCTTTTCCCACAATGACTGTTCAAAATGCTTCTTTTCTTAGGGGTGTTAAAATTGGGATTGTTTGATAAAGGGTTAATTAACAGGATTAGGGTTAATAACTGTTCAAAAGAGTTTAATGCTTACACGATCCCATTTAGTTAAGAACCATAGGAAATATAGGGCTTTGGAAAAAAATTGCAGAGAAAAGAGAGAAAATGTTTAATGTCATTCTTGTTTATCATTATACTTGCTTAACTCATTACCAAACGACAAAATTTTAGACTGGTCCACATTGAAAGCATTTGCAGACGACTAAATAAAAGTGACTGAAAATTTGAAATTCCTTTTGGGTAGGGAAGAAAACATTGTGGTAAAAGGAGAAAATGCTGGTTACCAGCATTTTCTCCTTTTTCCACCGTGTTTTCTAAAGGCTTCTTTCTCAGAGTCGTCAAAAGTAGGGATTGTGTGGTAATGGGTTAACTCTTTACCAAACAACAAATTTTTAGACTAGTCCAAATTAAAAACATTTGCAGACTACAAAATAAGTGACTGAAAATTTGAAATTTGTCTTTGGAAGGGTAGAAAACATTGTGGGAAAAGGAGAAAATGCTGGTTACCAACATTTTCTGCTTTTCCCACAATGTTTTCTAAAGGCTTCTTTCTCAGGGTCGTTAAATATCGAGATTATGTGGTAAAGTGTTAACAATTGGCACCAGCAGACAAACTATTACTATCATAATATTCAAATTTACATTTCCAAAGAGCTTTTTGCAAAGCCAAACCTTCAGTATAATATTTCCCATTAACTTTCAGAAACAATTGTGCAGCAGACTATTCCAAAAGCGTTTTTGTTTAACCCTTTACTGGATGACAAAATTTCAGCCTTGTCCAAATTGAAGGCATTTTGCAGAAGACATTTTATTTCAATGGGGCCCAAACAGTGCTTTTTTTCTTCAATATGGTTGAAAACATTGTAGGAAAAGGAGAAAATGCTGGTAACCAGCATTTTTTGCTTTTCCTACAATGATCTGTACTTTTCAAAACACAAATTCTGTTATTTGCGCCACATTAAATTTTGTTGTCGGCAAGTGCTTTGGGTTCGGCCAGGTCTAAAATGTTGTTGTTTGGTAAAGAGTTAATGCCAATATGAGGAAACTGGGATAATGATTACATGCAACATGAGATATTGTTTCTGTCATGTAACATGTGCAACCATGTCATCGGCCCATATAATTATGCTGTCCGCCATGATTTATAATCACAACATCTTGGACAGGAGGCTGCTCAATGAATGCTGCACATGTTTGAGGATTTGGACAGATTTACTTGGTTGTTTCTAGTCTCAATCTCAATGTTTTGGACAAAGAACTGCTTTGTGACTTAAAAACTGTTTTTAATTCATCTCATTATTTCACTTTCGCAAACGCATTTATGCTTTGACTGCTATGAGTGACTTTTGGACCTTTTCAAGATAGCCTATATCATGATCAGACTGCACAGTACATGCATTCTGACCTTGTATCTACGATCTTTGATCATATCAGGACAAATGCCCCTGCTGACAATTGCCCCCTGAGGACCCCCCCCCCCCCCCAACTGCCCCCGAGGACAAATCCCTGCCATCCTCCAAGACTGTTGCCTCCAAGGACAATTCCTTGTCCTCGGGAGGCAATGGTCTGGGAGGATTGTCCTCAGGGGGCAAAAGTCTGGGAGGCAATTGTCTGGGGGGGGCAACTGTCCAAGAATCATCTTTGATACAGTATATTACGTGATTGTTAATAAGTTTTAAATAAAAGCTCTTAGGTCTTAACTTCTGGAAAGAATTTGGCACTGATTTTTTTGCAGCAGTTCTTTTGCTATGGGAGAATGAATTCATACAGAAGTTTTGACACTATTCAGTTTAAAAAATTATAACTCAAATTTAATAACTCAATAAATGAAAGGTTTTAATTAACTTTAATCTAAGCAAACAAACCATATGGGTGGGAAATACAATTATCCTTTCTCTCCATGCCACAAATTCTACAAATACTCAACAGTTAGATTTTACATTAAAATCCCAAGTTTTAAAGACCCTGACGGGAAGGCTTTTGAAAACTTTGAGGGAAAAGGAGAAAATGCTAGTAACCAGCATTTTCTCCTTTTCCCACAAAATTTCCTACCAAATGACAGAATGTTATCGTCTGAGCGGCAATTAAATTGTTACAATCTACAAACGCTTTTAATTTGGACCAGTCTTAAATTTTGTTGTCTGGTAAAAAAGTTTACCCTGAGGGAAGTCTGGAAAAATGTTCCTTCATCCGAAAGTCCATAAAAAACATTGGGGTTCATATTAACTCTTTACCACACAATGCCGACTTTTAACCACTCTAGAAAAGAAGCCCTTTGAAATTATTGTTGGAAAAGAAGGAAATGCTGGTAACAAGCATTTTTTTCATTTTGCAACAATGTTTTCTACCCTATCAAAGAAATAAATGAATCATCTGAAGCACAATGAAATTGTCAACTACAAATGCTTTCAATTTGGACAAGGCTGAAATTCTGTCGTCTGGTATAGGATAAAGAAGATTCCCAATCTTCCTCTCCAGAATTTTTTTTTTTTAGGTTTGAAAGTAACACAACTTCTGATTGGCTAAACCAAATGATTTAGCCAATGAGAAGTTCTCTTACTTTCAAGTTCAGAAACCCGGATTATTTCCTACAGATCTCGAAATCCCGAGACTGTAACTGAAGTCAAAGGATATAAATTTCAAAACAGGGAAAAAGAGTCTACAAGGTTTTTTATTAGGCCCTCACACACAATGGTAAGCAAATTCTGACATTTCATTGCACCCCGGCTGCCGTCTTTATGCCAAATATGACAGTTATAAATTAATAGAGGTGAATTTTATGGAAGTGGCTCTCAATAAATCAGAGTTATAGTACAACCCTAATTCTTTTCAAATATATATAATATTTAAATATACTTTTATTTATTTCCCTTTTCCCGCATTTGGCTTTTGGACGTGTAAACTAGAGGCGCTTGAGCGCCTGTATCGCTCCACAGGCCTGATTTTTCTGTACCGTCGAAGGGAAGTTTTTTACAATTACCATTCATTCCTGCATTTTAGGTCACTAAAGAAAAAAAGCTATGAAAATCATTGTGAGAAAAGAAGAAAATAAAAGTTACCTGCATTTTCTTAGTTTGACACAATAATTTCTACCCTTTTTGATACAAGTTTTACTAATTTGAAGATTTATTATGTTGTCTGCAACATCTTTCAATTATGGCCAGTTATAAAAATTTTGTCTTCTAGTTTAGTTAACTCATTACCAAATCACAACATTCTATGGTTGTCCAAATGGAAAGCATTTGTAGATGAAAAAATAAAGGTGACTGAAAATTTGAAAGTTGTTTTGTGAAGGGTAGATAACATTGTGGGAAAAGGTTACCAGCATTTTCTCTTTTTCCCACAATGTTTTCTAAACTCTTCTTTGTCAGGGATCAGTTTGATTTGATAACAAAATGCCTATCACAACAGTAAAGCCCTGTCCCTCTTTCTACTAGGTCACCAGGAGGTCAACAAACCTTTACCAGAACTTATCAAAGTGCAGAGTTTCCCTTGCTTTATATGAAAAGGATTATAGATTATGTAAAGCAACCATCTTTAACTCTTTACCAAACGACAAACCTTGGGATGTGACCAAACTGAGAGCATTTGCAGACAACAAATTAAACATTGATGAAATGATGATTTCTCTCTTTCATAGAGTAGAAAACACTGAGGTAAAAGGAGAAAATGCCGATTACCAGCATTTTCTCCTTTTCCAAGAGTGTTTTCCAAAGACTTCTTCTTTAGGGTCCTTAAAAGTCAGGATTGTATGGTAAAGACTTACTACCATTGGAACTAACCTTCAATACAACAATGAAATCAAAACAAGTAGTTTGAGAGAATAAATTTTTCAAAGATTTTACTTTATACCATAAAAGGAAAATGAGTCTCCCATAAAAGCCATGTTTTTTGATGGATCTTTTTTTTTTTAAGGAATTCTGTAGACCTCTATCTAAGGAACATTCCTGCCAAAAAGTAATGCTATCCAATAAGCGGTTTGGGAGGAGAAGATTTTTAAAGGTTTTTTACTTTGGTTGCCATGGCAACCAGAATTATTCATGGAACACAATTATTTGAAGGAATTTGAAAGAGGACCACCTAAGGAACATTCCTGTGAAATTTGGTAAAAATCCAGTCAATAGTTTCTGAGGAGAAGTTTTTTAAAGAAAAAGTTTACGGACGGACGGACGCACGACGGACACAACGCCATGACAATAGCCCGCTGGCCTTCGGCCAGTGGAGCTAAAAATACATCATGGAAGCGGGTTCTTAGCTGTGCAATGTTTACTGCTTGCAAGAATTTTATTATTTACCCTCTACAGTTATGAAAAAATGTAATGGGTATTTTCGGGTAGGGGATCGGACAAAAGCCCACTAGGACAAAAACCCACTGGACAAAAGCCCACAGCTAATTTTGGCAGAGAGGACAAAAGCCCACTGCTTGCTTATAAAAATTTTTTAGAAAATCACTTTTTATCACTTTTGTGAGATGGGCATTTTCTGCTTTTCACATAATGTTTTCTACTCTTCTAAAGACAAGCCACATCATACCTACGAAACTTTTTAATTAAATATATTATCATAACTAAAAGTGGGTTTTTGTCCTAGTGGGTTTTTGTCCCAGTGAGCTTGTGTCCTAGTTGGCTTTTGTCCAGTGGGTTCTTTTTGTCCAAGAGGGCTTTTGTCTTAGTGGGCTGTCCTTAGGTAACCAGTATTTTCTGTCCGGAGGGAAAAGAAACTGAAATATTTTGAAGGCTGTTTCAAACAATAAATATAATAAAAATATACAGTGGTACATAAATTTTAAGTTCTGCAGTCTGTTCTTGTTCTATGAAACCATAAAATAGATCAAACTGTTTGTTTTATGGCTCAGAGCTTCTTCAATAACCAATAATAAAATGTTGACTCACAACCTTTATCACACAACAGAATTTTGGACAGGACAAAACTGAAAGCATCTGAAGTCAACACTTTAAATATTGCTCAAATGATGATTTATGTCTTTGATTGGGGTTGAAAATATTGTGGGAATAGGAGAAAATGCTGGTATTTACCAGCATTTTCTCATTTTCCCACAATATTTTCAAAAGCTTGTTTTCTCAGGGTCTTTAAAAGTCAGAATTATGTGGTAAAGAGTTAAGCAAATTCTCCAATTAACGCTAGATTTTTTGACCTGGCCCAAACAACAGTAGGGTCAAAAGTCATCTATAAGACGGATAATGGATTAAAATTCCCAGCATGACGACTGGCATTTCTCTTTAATCCTTTAAGCACTAATCTTTTCAAATGTTATCCCCTCATGATAACAACGTCAACTTTGACAAATAGCCACTGTTAGATAGAATTACATACGGAGCAAAGATTCATATCACCTACAGCTCGAGTATAAAAACAGACTCCACATTTCTGACCCAAAACTTTATAAATTTTTCATTTTTTTTTCCCCAAATTTTTCTTTATCAATATGGGAAATTCTCTTCACTAACCTTTTGCACTTAAGCCTTTACCACACAGCAGAATTTTAGACCTATCCAAATCGAAAGCATTTAAAGGTGATGATTTCATGGTAGCTCAAATGATGCAATTTTTCATTGATAGAGAAGAAGAATTTGTGGGAAAAGGAGAAAATGCTGGTAACCAGCATTTTCTCCTTTTCCCACATAGTTTTCAAAGGCCTCTTCCTTTAGGAGTTACAAGTCATCATTGTGTAGTAAAGGGTTAATCAGATAATCTGGTGAATTTTTTTTTTATCAACTATCCTCACAAGGAAGAAAGACAGCTTTTGAAAATAGCATCGGGAAAAAAGGAAAATGGAATGTTGGTATATACAGCATTTGCTCGTTTTCCACAATGTTTTCTACTCACACATAGACAACTACTATTAAGATAAAAAAAATCTCCAACTAAAAAAAGTTTCTATAACCAATGGAAAAGGTTTGTCTCTAAACATAGGAGGTTTTGTCCCCCTTGAATATCAACTGGAGAAATTTACTCCCCTTGTTGAATGAACTTGGGAGATCTTGTATACATACCTTGCCAAAACCAATAGGAGGATATTTCTAGGTCAATACTTCTAGGGGATGTACGAAGCCCCATTTTCACAGAGCATGGCTCATCTTATTCAGACAGTAGGTTTACCTGCACCATCAAAATAATGTTAACCCATTGAATCTTAACCCTTTACCCCATAAGGTATTTCTATAATATCTCTAATTGACCCTAAATAACAGCAAGGATGAAGCTGTTTCTTAAGTATGTATGACATCTTTTGATAGTGTTGAAAACATTGTGGCAAAAGATGAAATTGCTCGTTACGAGCAATTTCACCTTTTGCCACAATGTTTTCCAAAAGCTCATACAAGCAATGCGTAGAAGTGAGTATCTGTGGAGTAAAGGGTTAATATGACTCACTGACCTTTTGCAGACACTATTGATCAAGATTGGTCAGCATAGAAAGTGCGGTCTGATCCTGAATCTACACTGTCTGATACAGAAGATACTTTTCTCCTAAAATTATGTTTGAAGTACACGTAGTACTGGTATCATTCAGGTTTTCACAGTGGGCTTGAATGTTTAATTTATTTAGTAGAATTATGATTAAAAAAACTTCTCTTGTCTGTAAACAAGCAAGTTACATGCCAACGAATTAAATAAGATAACTGGTCTTTGAGAACCCCATGCCTGGTTATAAAAGATAATAATGTGAGAAAAAGATAAGATATACAATTTTAATTATAACTCCCACCATTGTATCTCAACACATTGCCTGTAAAACCCAGATATCATTTCTAGATAACATGTAAAAACAGGCCATCTGCAATTTCTTTTATTTCACAGAAATGTGGGGTTTTCTTAACTAATGAAACTTCAAAGGCTGTGTTGCATGGTGGGGAACAATTTCATCATGCCTTGTGAAAAGATTGTTTGATAGATTCTGCAAAAGTTATGGACCCATGTCAACCTGCCCAGTCTGCTTTAATTGAGGAATTTCCTGCACGTCAAAGGAAAATTTTCATCAATAACAGCCATTTTTGAGAAAAAATGTTATGATAACTTAAATGCTTGGTATTATGAAAACCCACTAACTCTCCCGAGTCTTAACAACCCTGGAGAAGAAAGCCTTTTGAAAACATTGTGGGAAAAGGAGAAAATGCTGGTAACCAGCATTTTCTCCTTTTCCCAAAATGTTTTCTTCCCATCTAAAGAACAATTCCTTTTTGTAAGTCATATTAATTTTTGTTTTGCTGTCTGCAAATGCTTTTAAATTGGAAAAGTACGAAAATTTTGTCTTTTAAGGTAAAGAGTTAAACTACTCTTTTATCAGAGCACTGTTTCATTTTAATTATTGTTCTTTGTTCAGTTCCACGCCATTTCCATCTTCGCGAGCCAAGTTTACCATCACTACGTGGATCTTACCTTGGCGGATCGAGCTTGATTTTTATGTTCACCCAATATGCTTTTTCATTGGATGCAGCCAGCTCTAGCTGCAACGAATGAAATCGCTCGTAGCATTTCATATTTGATAAATAGAACAAGGTTTCTATACCTTTCGAATAGAGGGTAAAACATGGAAACCAACGTGGATGTCTGCTTATCGCTTCATGTGTATTCGTAAGCGGTTTGTAAAACAATATTAAATTGGCTTTTAGAAATATGATGTAAAGGGGGGTAATAACCAGCATCCAATAGTGGGCGTATCGCAGGAATCTCGAAATCGGGCTTAATCCGCCAAGGTAAGATCCACGTAGTGATCGTAACCTTGGCTCGCGAAGATGCACCATTTCCACCATTCATTTAGTTATCTTAAAATGATTATATCCATAAACTCTTTGTTCTTACCCAAATAATAGTCTTTTTTATATGTGATCCAGCACGCTAAAAGGGATCACCTGGGAACTGTGAAAGTCAAGCCTAGTCAGACTGCGTGGATTGCACAGGCTGACCAGGGTCCACACTTTTCTCTTTTATGACATTTTCTGAAAGGAAAGTGGTCATTCTACCTTACAATACAATCATTTTTGAACTATCAACTTAAACTGACCTGCACTACCTTGGATCTGTTTTCATCTAACTGACATAAAATTCCCAGATTGTCCCTTTTCGCATGACAGTTAACAATTATTTAACAATTAACACACAAACAACTAAAGCTACCCCTAAACGTGATTATACCCCCCCCCCCCCCCCCCCAGTTCCTTATCACAAAAACAGGTCTTTGCCACAGAATGCAGAATGGTTTAGTACAAATTTAGAAAGAGTTGAAAAAAGTTCAAAGGGAGATAATTCCACAACAAATCGCAGCAGGGTCATGAAAATAATAATGCTCATGAACAACTTCATAAATATAGAAACATCATGTGTAAATTTGAGTTCAGTACGTTAAAGTGTGGGAGTATTTGGCCAGACAAATTTGTGTCTATGAACAGACGGATAGATGGACAGGCGGACAGCCAGCAACGGCAATTCTTGGTATACCCCTTTCAACTTCGTTGTGGGGGGTATTATTATGAAGCAATCAAGGTCATTAAAACCAGGGATTGTTTTGTAAAGAGTTAACCCTTTACCCCATTAGGCATTTCTATGGTATCTCTAACTGACCCTAAATAACAGCAAGGATGAAGCCGTTTCTTATGTGTATATGACACCTTTTGATAGTGTAGAAAACATTGTGGCAAAAGATGAAATTGCTCGTCACGAGCAATTTCACCTTTTGCCACAATGTTTTCCAAAGGCTCCAACAAGCAATGCGGAGAAATGAGTATCTATGGAGTAAAGGGTTAATACAAAACTTAACATGATCTTTTGACCATCTTCAAACTCGTCTGCAAAAATGCTTTCAAAATGAGGATGTAAATTTCGCTCTCTGGCAAAGAGTAAGAATAGATCAATCTACAAGCCAAGACAAGGGTACCAAGAACTCTCCAGGGTAAAACATTCTTTCCATATCTACTGCACCTGTGCATGCATGCAGCTGACCAGAAATTTGTCTACATAATTATCTGACCATCGGTCAACATGGCCCACTGGATTTTGACCAGTGAGATAGAGCACAATCTGACTTACCGTACCTACAGGGTAACACCATTGGCTACACAAAGGAGAAATACTTGTAGGAAAAAGACTTAACCCTTTACCACACAATGCCGACTTTTGACACTCCTGTAAAAGAAGCCTTCTGAAAATATTGTGGGAAAAGGAGAAAATGCTGGTAACCAGCATTTTCTCCTTTTCCAACAATGTTTTCTACTCGATCAAAGAAATATTACACCATTTGAGTCATCTACAAATGCTTTCAATTTGGACAAGGCTAAAATTTTCTTCTGTGTTAAGAGTTAAATTGTGAGATGAAACACTGGCAAAAAGAACAATTTCCTGTAATCTCAAATACTTGGTGTACCACAATATTTTCAGAAGTTAAAACACAATTCTGTTTTTTAACAACATGGATCATAGAAGAAGGCTTTTGTAAACAGTGGGAAAGGAGAAAATGCTGGTAACCAAATTTTTTTCTTTTTCCAGAATATTTTCTACCCTGTAAGACGTCCAAGACAGTTTCCATCACTTAGTCACATTTAACTTTCTTAATTCTATTTTTTTTTTCTTCTGGTAGAATTTTAGTCAAGCATTAAAAGCTTTAGGCCAATTGGCATTGAGATTATGAAAAAGCAAATTTGGAGAAGCATTTCTTCCTTTCTGTGATAATGTTTATTTTATGTCTAACTGCATAAAATGGTGAATAACATGAGGGAAAGGATCATCTATCAGCACCCAATCAAATCCATGATTAATGACTCCATCTGTTTTCCACCCCTCATATATTAGAAACTTCTAATGCACATCACTTTCCAGGTTTAAAATCCAACACACTTCAAAAGGTTCTATCAACCCCCTGTCTCTACAAAGTAAACAATTTCATCTGCGGCTGAAGATGGCGTTGGTGGTCACAGTATAAACACCAGTTGGACGACAGCGTAGATGGGTCGCTGTTCAATTATAACTTTGTTTTAAACCTCGAACAGGCACCCGGAAGGAAACTCAAAATTGACTTGCCACCATTCAAATCAAACTGCCACCCGACAGTCCCCTCACCGCACAATTGTCAAAATCTCCTGAAAAACTAGCCATCTGGCCGCAGTTCGTTATTTGTGACTTTGGCATGATAAACTTTTAACCAAAATACAAAATATAGATGTGTTCTAACTGAAAATATTTACAGACCAAAATTCAAATTTGGTTCAAATGATGGAATCTGTCTACGAGGGGTAGAAAACATTGTAGGAAAAGGAGAAAATGCTGCTTGGCAGTATTTTCTCATATTCCCAATTTTTTTTTCAAAAACCTTAATTCACTTTCTCAGGGTCATTAAATTTCTGGATTGTGTGGTGATGATTTAAAACACTTAACCACACAATCTGTGTGTTGGAATCACTCGGAGCCTGTGAGCTCACTAAATGTTGAAGTTTTCAAGGTCTGGCCGATTTAATTTTTCTCTGAATCCCGACTTTTAATGACCCTGAATAATCGGCATTCTGAAAACATAGAGGGAAAAGGAGAAAATGCTGGTAACCAGCATTTTCTCCTTTTCCCTCGATGTTTTCCTCCCTTCCCAAAGGAAATTTCAAATTTTCAGTCACTTTTATTTTGTCACCTGCAAATGCTTCCAATTGGGAATAGTCTAAAATTTTGTCGTTTGGTAAAGATTAAAGTCTTGGACTGTGAGGCAAAGGGTCTAGGATTAACAAAATGTTCTTACTATCACTTCCTGATGTCACTATGAACCTAAAAAATGCCAGCAATCTTGGGGGAAAGACACAAAAAATAACACACTTGAAAACTATATATCAATGTCAAGCTTGTGAATTTGATTACAGAAAATTGGCAGTAAGTTCAATTGGAGAAAAATCACAGCATGTATGTCACTCCCTGGATTTTTTCTTCTTCTTGTCCTTTTTTATCAAATTTCTAACTTTTTGGCTGAAAACCTTCTACTAAAACATTGTTTTCCTACAAAATGAAATAAGAACATTGCAAGGAATTGCCATTGGTCAGATGTGATTGCTTGATACTCAGTGAAAATTTAAACCTTTCCCAAATGACAAAGTTTGGACTCTTCCAAACTGAAAGAGTTTGCAGACGACAATTTTAGATTTTGAGAAAAATGGCAGAAAGTTCTCAAAAAGGGTAGAAAACACTGTTGGAAACGGAGAAATTACTCATTACAAGCAATTTCTGCTTTTCCCACAGTGTTATCTAAAGACTTTTACTGCAGACACGTAAAAACCAGGGCTTGTTTGGGAAAGGGTTTAAGTCAAAAAAGGGGGCATAAATGTGTAAAAAACAATGTTGATGGTTACCTGCCCTTGATGTGTAGAATCCCTTTGTGTAAGGGAACAATTACTTACAAGTTTGAACAAAATTTCTTCAGTAATACAAGAGATAATATAGAATGTCAAAATTTTCACACCACTACAAATACCATAAACTCATTACCAAACAACAAAATTTTAGGCTTGTCAAAATTAGAAGCATTTGCAGATGACAAAATGAAAGTGACTGAAAATTTGTGAAGGGTAGTAAACATTGTGGGAAAGGAGAAAATGCTGCTTATCAGCATTTTTTCCTTTTCCCACAATGTTTTCTGCACACTTTTTTTTTCTCAGGGTTGCAAAAGCAGGGATTGTGTGGTTACAATTTACTGAGTTTCGCCAATTTAGCCAAGATCACCACAATACCTCTACATTTTTGTCAAAAACTGCAATGCTTAAATATAAGCCATTGTGGTAAAAGGAACAATTTCAAGTTAAACGCTTCTGCTCCTTCTCCAACCATGCATTCCTTGTTTGGCTACACAGCAATGGCTCTTTAGCAGGCAAATACTGATGGCATTTCCAGCTTTGTAAATATCTGCTTGTTTGCTCATAGAAAATTGTTGGCTAAACCCTGACCCCTATAATTTTAACTCATTCTAATACAGTTTCAAAAATACCCACTACTGAAAAAGACAATTAGTACGATTAAACCATTACCTCACAATCCCTACTTTTGATGCCCCTGAGAAAGAAGCCTTTAGAAAACATTGTAGGGAAGGGAGAAAATGCTGGTAAAACCAGCATTTTCTCTCTTTCCCACAATGTTTTCTTCCCTTCTAAAAACAAGTTTCAATTCATTAGTCACATTCAATTTGTCTGCAAATGCTTTCAATTTGGACCAGTCTAAAATTTGTCATTTGGTAAAGAGATAAGGCTTCCATTACGAAAAGACTTGTAAGAACTGCCATAGTAACAAACACTTATCGTTCACAAGGAATTCAGGATCAATCAACAGATAGAAAAGGATGTTTCAATTTTTTCTGCCTGAGCTGAAAATGGCTTCATTCACGGAGCCATCATCATCATCCATGGGAAAATCTATCCCAGAATTCAGATTCATTAGCTGACAGTGAGCTTACGGTCTAATTTCTGTCACACGAAAAATGTATTGAATGCATGTCCATAAGATACTTGTGACTGTCACTGCTTTTATCCTATACAGACTCACCTAAGTTTTTTACAGCCAAGGGAGAGAAAAAAATAAAAAATATTGAGGGAAAAGGAGAAAATGCTGCATACCAGCATTCTTTTCCTTTTTCCACAATGTTTTCAACACTTTCAATTGACATATTTGTCAGGAGTTTAGCCATTTAGAAATGATTTTAGTATTGATAAGTAAGAATTTTGCCATTTTGTGAAAAGTGAGTAACACACAATCCTGAGTTTCAATGAAAAAGAAGCCTTTTGTAAACATTGGTGTTAAAGGAGAAAATGCTGGTAACCAGCTGGTTTATAAAGTTGGCTTAATTGATGGGATCTTTAATAGATAGTTTTTGAAAATAATTATGGTGAGAAAAGAAGAAAATGTTGAAACCAGCATTTTGTCCTTTATAATCCCACCATGTTTCCAAAAGCAG
This sequence comes from Tridacna crocea, assembly GCA_943736015.1. Taxonomy (NCBI): domain Eukaryota; kingdom Metazoa; phylum Mollusca; class Bivalvia; order Cardiida; family Cardiidae; genus Tridacna; species Tridacna crocea. The sequence continues at coordinate 4,093,231 of OX031072.1, read as the reverse complement.
TGACATCTTCAACCTTGTTTACACTCAAACTGGTGCATGGTAAAGGGATAATACCAAAAAGTCATCACCAAGGGGCAAAAACATGTTTTTTTCCCAAGAAGCTATAATCTTATTGAATTTAGATTTATTTCTAGTCGCTAAACTCTGTATTTTTGAGGGAGCCGATGGCAGTAAAACATAATCATGCATCAGAAATCTGAAATATTGAAAACCTAATGCTCCCAGAGTCTCTTCATTCCAACAGCATGATGCAAAACTGTTGTATCCCAGTTCTTATTTTGTTTCCACTTTACATCAGTTTTGCATCATATCTTTGAAAAACATCATGTGTTCCCTTGTGTCAATATTCTTCTACCATTTCCAAATTGAAAGCAAACACAATCTCTGTTCATTAAGTCCTTGTACCTTTTTCCTGTATCAGTGGCCATTAGCTAAGGAGCGCAGATGGTAGCCAGATGCAAGACTTGAGAACATGGGGTTGCCAGTTCAAATCTCTTACCGCAGCCAATTTCTTGAACTGAAGATGTCACTAGGACGACGAGATTTATTCCTTATTGACTGCTGCACTCATATTTACTAACCATTCTTAACTCTTTAACAAACGACAAAATTTTAGGTTTGTCCAAATCAAAAGCAACTGCAGACAGAAAAACCAAAAGTGACTGTAAATTTGAAAGTTGTTTTGTTAAATGTAGAAGACATTATGGGAAAAGGAGAAAATGTTGGTCACCATGTTTTCTAAAGGCTTCTTTCTCAGGGGCGTCAAAAGCAGGGATTGTGTGGTAGTGGGTTAAGAACAGTCTTAATAATGTCATATTATCCAGAATTTTCTGTATGTGAAAGTAACACAACTTCTGAATGGCTAAAACATGTGGATTAGCCAATCAGAACTTCTGTTGCCTACAAATTCAGAAAATCTTTGAGACAAAGACTAAGAATATTTCCAAGAATGGTTGGTGAATAAAGGCCAAGTTAACTTTTATCACAAGCATTTTCTCTGTTTTCCACGATGATTCCAAAAGCTGTCTTTTCAGTGTCATTGTGTTAACTCTTTACCAAACGACAACATTTTAGACAGGTCCAAATTGAAAGCACTTGCAGACGACAAAATAAATGTAACTGTAGAATTGAAATTTGTTTTCAGAAGGATAGAAAACATTGTGGGGAAAAGGAGAAAATGATGGTTACCAGCATTTTCTCCTTTTCCCTAAATGTTTTCTACAGGATTCTTTGTAAGGAGTGTTAAAAAGTCGGGATTGTGTCGTAAAGAGTTAATCTTTTACCACTCACTCCCAAGTTTTAACGACCCTGAGAGAGAAGGCTTTTGAAAACATTGGGGGAAAAGGAGAAAACCTTTACCCAAGATGGTGTGTACCTGTTCACGGACAAAATACTATCAACCAAAAAATATGTAAATTTCAGTATGGAAGTTTCTTTCACTCAGATAAGTCTAAAATTTTGCTGTGCGGTAAAGATTTAAATAATAATTATGTGGGAAAGCAGCCAATGGCATGTTAAGAAAACTGTGTGAAGTACTGGTTTGATATATACGTCGGAGTTGTCTCTTTCTGTTAAACTTCCAAAACAGAGCCTCATGGCTGTGGCTTTCTCTGTATCCGTTCCATTCGTTTTTCATCTTCAAACAGTTTCTGAGATGAAGTCCTAAAAAAGCCATCCAAACACCCATCCCAGTAATTTAGTGACCCTAAGGATAATTAAGCTTCTAAAACTACGGAAACAGGAGAAAGTGCTAGTAACTAACAAAATCAAAAAGTTTGGCACTTAAAAAGCTTTTCCCTTTTCCACACTTTTAAACAACCATGTGGAAGATAGCTATGGAAAACATTGTTGGAAAAGGAGAAAATGCTGGTAACCAGCATTTTCTCCTTTTCCCACAATATTTTCTGTCCTTCAAAAAACCACTTTTCCAACTTTTGAATCATATTTATTTCATCATCTGCGTAAGTATGCTTGTGTCAGACATGTCTTAACCCATTACCACATAATCCTTACTTTTGACGCCCCTGAGAAAGAAGCCTTTTGAAAACACTGTGGGAAAAGGAGAAAATGCTGGTAACCAGCATTTTCTCCTTTTCCCACAGTGTTTTCTACCCTTCCCAGAACCAATTTCAATTTTTCAGTCACCTTTATTTTGTCGTCTGCAAATGCTTTCAATTTGAACCAGTCTAAAATTTTGTCGTGTGGTAAAGAGTTAAGTTTTTTCATTGGGTGAAGGGTTTGGAAATTTAACCGATTCAAGAAAACTTGTCTATTTCAATGATCAGACAAAAAAAGGAACATAAAAGCTACATTTAGCCTGGGGGATCTTGCTCCAGAGGCACAATATTAACCTTTGTGTTAAAATCTTGCTTTCATGGCTCCTTCTAGACTGTCTTCAAATAGAAATTGGTTTCTCATATACTACAACCAGCAGCGTCTATCATCTCCTGTATAGTTATGGGCAATTCTAATTCAAGTCTTTACCAGATACAATTTTCATTCAGACTCGTTAAGACAGAAACCATTTAATCCTTTATCGCACAATCCAGACTTTCAACAACACTGAGGACAGAAGGCTTTTAAAAACATTTTGGGAAAAGGAGAAAATGCCGGTAACCAGCATTTTCTCCTTTTTCCAAAAATGCTTTCAACTCTTTCAAAGATTTTTCATCTGCAAATGCTTTCAATTTGATTGATAGGCACTTTCTTTCAAATAAATAAAGTTACATTTTTTCCAAAATCCACTCGTACACTTTCGCTGTAAAATGATGAACCAGTTTGGTTATAGTCTAGAATATACCGGTAGCAGTGGACAAAGTAGATCAGAGATCAGACTGTACAGAATGTACAGTCTGATCTTAATCTCCACTGTCCACAAGAGATATTCATGTTGTCTACAGTAAGAAAATAGTTAAAGGTTAAAAAAGGCTAATTAAGTTTTACTGCTATTGTCTAACTCAGTAATTATCACAACCACTTTGTGAAGAAAAGTTCAGAATGTACACTAATTTGACTTCTTTGCAGGGAAAAAAACCATGATTCTAATAATTGTTGAGAGATTTTTTCTTCAAGACCAGGCAGATGTAGATCTTAGATTAGGCTGCGTAATTATTCTTTGCCAGTTACAGATTCTTTGCAGTCTTATCTTGATCTATACCTTCTACAAAAAGCCATCTACCATAGGTCAACCAATATTTTATATTATACCAGTGTGCGCAATCAAAAGTCTGAGGAGTGTAAACAAGACTTTACAAGGACCCCAATAGATCCCTGCTGTTTTAGGGACAATACAAGCATGGAACACAAGTTGACTCATTACCGAATGACAATATTTTCGGCTAGTCCAAATAGAAAGCATTTGCAGATGACAAAACAAAAGTGACTGAAAATTTGAAATTTGTTTTGTAAACGGTAGAAAACATTGTGGGAAAAGGAGAAAATGCTGGTTACCAGCATTTTCTCCTTTTCCCACAATTTTTTCTAAAGGCTTCTTTCTCAGGGGCATCAAAAGTAGGGATTGTGTGGAAATGGGTTAAAGTTATAATGACCCAGTTTAGGATCAAACCCACAACCTTCTGTATCATAACTGATATATCAGTCCATACAATTTTGCCCAGTGTGCGTGGCACACGAAAGATTCTATACATCAGTTGCATAAAGGGCAACAGATATTGTAATCTATGGCTGTTTCAAGAGCAATACAGGCATGGAACAAAAATACTGTATAATGATGACCTAGCTAGGGATCAAACCCACAACCTTCTGCAACACAGCTAGTTGACATACAAGTCTATACCCCTAATGTGTTGCAATGGACCCACAAAAAATTGTATACCTCAGTTAGATAAAGACCAACATATAATTATGATCTATGGCTGCATGCATGTTTTAAAGACAATAAAGTCTTCCAACACAAATTTTACATGACCCATTTGGGGATCAAACTTACAATCTTTTGGATCATAACTGCTTGATATACCAGTCAATACTCTCCGGGTATGGGGCCCACAAAAATGGTATACATCAGTTAGCTAAAGACCAACATATATCATGATGTATGGATGTTACAAAGACAAAGGAATCAAACCTGCAATCTTTTAGATCATAACTGCTTGATATACTATTACTAGTTCATACTCCCAGGTTGTGGAGCCCGACAAAAGATTGTATACACCAAGAAGAGAATGACCAACATACAGTATGATCTATAATGGCTGTTTTAGGGACAAGACTGGCTTGGAACACAAACTTGTATATGACCCATTCGGGGATCAAACCTATGACCTTCTAGATCATAACTATCCAACAAAACAAATTCATACTCCCAGTGTGTGGGGCCCACAAAAGATTGTATACATCAGTTAGATAAAGACCAACAGATATTATGATCTATGGCTGTTTTAGGGGCAATAAAGGCAACAACAGGCCTCCGAAAGCCTGTGGGACATCAGTAACCACTTTGCAGTAGTTTTACCCCATGATGAAATTTTAAGAATGTTGCCTATCTTATTCCTTTACCACACAAGCCTGACTTTAACAACAGTGCAGAGCTACAGATTTGTGGGGGAGGGGCACGTGATGGTATTCTAAAGCCATTATTTCTCTTTCAAACCCTTTGTTGTGTGTACTCATTAGAATCGTCTCATTGAGACAATTCTAATGAGTACCCATAACATAAGCTTTAGTGCAGAATAATTAATATTTTCATATTTTGAAATCAAAATCACACCCAGTCAATCTGGAGCTCTGACAGTGAGCAAGAATACTTTCGAGAAAAAAAGTAGAAAAATAAGCAATTTTTGTGCTTGTATGTAGAGAAAAGATCGGAAAACATTTGGCCGAATTGGGGAAAATTTCATGCCTGCATACAGCAAAGAGTTAACACACTGTAAAAGCTTTAATTTTTCCCTGGTCTTACAAGGATTGCACACTTGTTAATGTATTTTTTCTCAGATTTTAATCATTCTTGGATTATCTTTATCGTTTAGGTATAATACATAATTTTGACACTGAAAACACCATGATCCTTGTCTGAATCATTTTGCCACTCCTCTTATAACCCTTCACAAAACAATGCCAAGTTTTGTAAGCCTGAGGAAGTTGAGGTATTTGAAAACATTGTGGGAAAATGAGAAAATGCTGGTAACCAGCATTTTCTCATTTTCCTACAATGTTTTCAATCTATATAAGGACAAAATATTATTATTTCAAAAACAGCTGAATAACTTTTAATTACTACTAAGAGACAAACCTAAAATTGTGCCATATAGTTGAGGGTTAATTATTCATTCCCTCCGGTAACAAATTTGCGAAGGATGACTGTAAATACATCATTGTAAATTGTTTGTAAAGTAAAGGAAATGAATATGAACTTATTTCTAACTCAGTTTAACCATTACCACACAATCCCTACTTTTGACGCCCCTGTGAAAGAAGCCTTTTTCAAACACTGGGAAAGGAGAAAATGCTGGTAACCAGCATTTTCTCCTTTTCCCATGGTGTTTTCTATTCTTCCTAGAACAAATTTCTATTTTTCAGTTACCCTTATTTTGTCGTCTGCAAATGCTTTGAATTTGGACCAGTCTAAAATTTTCTCGTGTAGTAAAGAGTTAAAGCATAATTTCCCCCCCCCCCCGTTTGAGCCACTTTGACACTGTCGTTTGCAAATGCTTTCAATTTGGATGGGTCTAAAATTTTGCCGTGTGGTAATGGGTTAAACCCTGAAAGTGACTACACTGTGGTAAAAGGATGAATCGCTTGCCACCAAGTGAATAAGCAATTCAGCATCTAATCAATCTAATCTAATTCTATCAGTGGTCTGTTCTTTGATCCCCAGAAAAGTATCAACCTTCCCATGGTCAGGGTTAAAAATGTTGTTTGAAAACACAGTGCCATGTAGCCAGACCTTTGAAAATGATCATAAAACGGTGGGAGCAAATGTCAGGACCACATAAATATAATGAGGCCAACATTTCAACTCCCGGCAATAAAAACAAGCAATTTCCAAGTTATTGAGGCCATTACAGCTCAATTCCATGATGATCCTTTAGATTAAAGCTTTGAGAAAGATGGACAACCAATGTGAGCTCTTTGACGGTCTAGGGTTTGATTCTCATTACTGTCTCTGGTTGCACAGGTTGTAAAGTTCTTGGATGAGGCATTACACAGCTATGGGAAGAAATTTTAACTCTTTACTACACAACAAAATTTTAGACTGATCCAAATTGAAAGCACTTGCAGACAACAAAACAATTAAAATCTGTGCAACTCGAAAATTGAAATTTCTTTCCAGCTGGGTAGAAAACATTGTGGGAAAAGGAGAAAATGCTGGTTACCAGCATTTTCTCCTTTTCCCACAATGTTTTCTATAGGCTTCTTTCTCAGGGTCGTTAATAGTCGGGATTGTGTGGTAAAGGGTTAACTAATAATTACCAAATGACAAAATTTTAGGCTTGTCCAAATCGAAAGCATTTGCAGACGATAAAATAAAAGTGACAGAAAATTTGAAATTTGTTTTGTGAAGAGTAGAAAACATTGTGGGAAAAGGAGAAAATGCTGATTATCAGCACTTTTGTCCTTTTCCCACAATGTTTTCTGAAGGCTTCTTTCTCAGGGTCATCAAAAGTAGGGATTGTGTGGTAATGGGTTAAATCTTGGGAAACCAACAAATATAAGTGCACTGTCACCACGATAGTTATAACTAAAATACAATTTGATAGGTGAGTGCAACACTATTCTAAGTGCCTGTACATTGTACAGGCACTTAGAATAGTGTTGCACTCACCTATCGAATTGTTAGCATTGAAAGATAGGACTGATGCTCATGTCTAACAATCCACTGGCAACCTGAACTCTTTACCAAACAACATATTATTCAAGTTGAAAGAAAATGCAAATGACAAAGTAACTCTCGCTGTAAACATGACATTGTCTATGTAGGGATAGAAAACAAAGTGAGAAATGGAAAAAATGGTGGTCATCAGCATTTTCTCCATAAAATTCCTTCATTGTTTTAAAAAGCCTTCATCCTCATGGTCTTGTAACTTTGGGATTATTTAGTAAATAAAACAGAACTGCTCAAATTAAAAGTAAAGTACCCTTGTAGACAAAATATTAAATGTTGCTCATTTAGGCATATTTGTCATTTGCATTACTGCTTTCAATTTTGACAAGTCCAAATTTCGTTGTCGGTAAATACAGGCCATGAACTTATCAGCTAGACACCAAAGTAAACCCCCTAGGTCACAAGACTTAATAAGGTCTTATCAATGTTGAATAGGATCATTATCAAACTCATGACACAGAAAAACTGACAAAGAAAAAAACAGCTCTTTCAAATCGAACAGAACTGTCAATTTGCAGTCTCAAGCCAGGCAAACTGTCTCCATCGTAACTCTGTACTTCTAAATCAATGATAATGGACGTTCTCAGTTGGTACTCAAGATGCAGATATTGCGATTTCAGAGTTGTGTTTGTCAAGAATATTTGAAAAAGAAGCAGACAGTGTAAGCCGAAGATCAGTCTGCATGTATTTTCTTAGGGTCTTTAATACTTCTCACCTACAACAAAATCACTTTTTAACCCTTTACTATGTAACAGAATTTAGGACAAGACCACACTGAATTTAGATTTATAGACAACAATTCAAATGTTTTTCAATTAACATCACTTAAAGGTGGCCCTTCAGATTTCGGGACGAAAATTTTACAAGAATACAAAAAAATCGTCCCTATACTCCAAAAGGCTTCTTATTTTCATTCATAAAACTCCAGTAGTCGAAAACCATCCGACAATATGAGAAATTAGAGATTTACTACAGCCCAGGTAGACACCGATGGGAAACATGATCTATTTTTACATAAGCAAGTCGCTCATTTACACACTGGAAATATACAGACGAAGCTTCAAACATAGCGTCCGAAGAAGACATTATGAAAAATAATAACATATTTTTGTTATGTTATGGAATTTCCGTCATTAGTCACGTGCCAGTCACTTAACATTCCCACAATGCTTTTTTTTTTTTTTGGTGGGAAATCTAAAAATAGCTTAAGAGGCTACGTAGCCTTTTAAGGGAATACCACCAAAATATTTTTTTTTGTAATTTTATTATTCTTAATTATTGATGATTCGTTTGTATTGTTTTTTCATTTAAATTTCAGTGATATAATTATATTTCTTTTAATTTGGTGGGATAGGAAAATTCTAGATACCCACCTTTAACCTTGAATAGTTAGAAAACATTGTGGGAAAAGCCTTTTCTCACAAGGTTTTCTATCCTTTCAGAGACAAAATTCTGCCATTCTGCTATAAACCTTATCCTTACCACAAAAATGGCCATGGTTTTCATTCCAATCACAATTTATGATTAGTTAGCAGTTTTTCCAACAATGAGACAGAGTCCCGAGAAGGTGACAAATCAATCCCACCTTCATTAGATTGTGGTATGAGTTTCTGACTTCTTGTGGCCTTCCAAACCCCAGATCTTGACCCTTTCCCACACAATTCCAAGTTTTCAGGACCACAATGAATAAGGCTTTTGAAAACATTGTTGGAAAAAGGAGAAAATGCTGGTAACCAGCATTTTCTCCCTTTTTCCACAATGTTCTCTACCCTATTTAAGACAGAAATCATACTTTGAGCTTAATTTAATTTGTTGTTGGTAAATGCTGTTAATTTGGTCCAGTCCAAAACTTTGTTGTTTGAGTGTTGAGGACTCGATGGAGAAGACTTTTGAAAGCATTGTGGGCAAAAGGAGAAAATACTGGTAACCTGCATTTTCTCCTTTTCCAACAGTGTTTCCTACCCTTCTACAGACAAATCTCATATTGCGATCTGAGAAACAGTTGTTGTTTGCAAATTTTTTGATTTTGGACAAGGCTTATATTTTTTTGTTTGGAATAGTTCATTCTTTACTAGTCAGTCTCATGATTTTAATGAACTAATGAGAAAGACAGCTTTGGAAAACATTGCTGAAAAAGAGGAAATACTGATACAAAGCATTTTCTCCTTTGCCAACAGTATGTTTACGACAATTTCAAACATGTATCTCCTTGAGCTACATTTGATTAGATTATTCTCCTGTCAGTAAATGCTTTAAAATTATGTCATCTGTTTAATCTTTTACAATACAATCCTGCGTTTCATGTCCCTAATGTTTAAGACTTAAAAAAAAAAAACATTGTTGGAAAAGGAGAAACGGTGAATATGTTTAGGTGAGAGAAAGTAGCATTAATATTCAATCTATAACCAAGGAATCTATCCAATAAAACCCAGCATTGTTCAATTATGCTTCTCAAATCCCAAACCTATTAGAAAAGCTACCATCTTGGCAATAGAAAGTTTATGAGTTTTTGATTCCCCTTCTGTGCTGAAGATAAAATTGATACTTAAGATAAACGGGAAAATAACAGTTTTACATTTATGTATTTTTCAATCACAATTTGGTATACATATTTTACTTTTTAACTCTGAGGTTACCAAATAAGCAAAACTTACTTCTTTTTTAACAACAAAATTGTAGACTTGTCCAAATTGAAAGCTTTTGCAAACCACACAATAAATGTGGTTTAAAAATTAAAATTTGTTTTGGGAAATGTAGAAAACATTGTGGGAAAAGGAGAAAATGCTGGAAACCAGCATTTTCTTTTTCTACAATGTTTTTACAATTCTTCTTCCTCAGAGTCTTTGAAAGTATGGGTTGGGTGGTAAAGGGTTAAGCAATATTTAACTCTGCAAAGTCTACAATTTTGTTGTTGGGTAAGGACCTTATTTGTGAAATCCTGATTTTAATTTCCAAAGAAAAAAATTTTGGTCATGTTGAAGGCAAAGGGAGAGGCCTTAAGTAAATTTTTAACCTTGTAAGACCTTTGTGAACACAAAATTACCAGTTGACAAATCTATACATGAATAGAAATTATTTTCATTGAAGTTCAAATTTTAGTCATAAAAATAAAACGCCATTGTCACACACTACCGCAATAATTTCTGCCCAATGAATCTCAAAATTTTGGTCTACCCCAATTATAACAATTTCAAAGTAATTTCAAACCTGTGAAAATATGAAGAGTTTGTAATGGCACGTAAAAACCACCCTTTGAGGTTGAAGATTTTTTTTTTCAATTCCAAATGGCTCTTACTAACAATACTTTCTTTTAACCCTTTACTCCATAGATACTAATTTCTACGCATTGCTTGTAGGAGCCTTTAGAAAACATTGTGGCAAAAGGTGAAATTGCTCGTCACGAGCAATTTCACCTTTTGTCACAATGTTTTATATGCTATCAAAAGGTGTCATATACACATAAGAAACGGCATTATACTTGCTGTTATTTAGGATCAATTAGAGATACCATAGAAATGCCTTATAGGGTAAAGGGTTAATGACACAAAAAAGAAAGGCTTTTGCAAACATTCAGGAAACAGAGAGAAATGCTATATACCAGTTTATGCTCCTTCTTCAACAATGTTTTCTTTTCAAAAACACAAAATATCATTCAATCCTATGCCACATGGCAAAATGTAAGACCTATCCAAATTGAAAGCATTTACTAAACACAATTTCATTATAATAAGCTTGGCACAATTTTTCTTTGATAGCATAGAAAACTTGGTGGGAAAAGGAAAAAATGCTGGTTATTATCATTTCCTCCTTTTCCCTGTATGTTTTCAAAAGGTTTTCAAAATTAAGAAAACTACGAGTGTACATCTATTGATGACATCTGTCCCCAGAGCCACTTATACTGTAACTTCTCTCGGACAATAATTTTCAAACATCCAAATAGCAAGGACACAAAAGAGGGAAAATTTCCCCCCATTATGTTCACCGTAAAATGTTTCGCCATAACTCCAGGCCAAATATTACCCCGTTCCCATTATGGTCAAAGCAATCATACTGAAAGATTCTTATTGGCGACAAAAGAATGCCTTTTTCCACCTGCATTACGCTTTCAATTAAAATATTAGTTGCCCCGAGCTACATGTATTATTGCCCTCCCACTAAATGAGGTTACAACGTACTGAGCATATGGCAACTGAAGACGTTGATTATAGTTTCGAAATGAAGTCATTTCAGTGCTAATCACAAAGTCAGTTGTTCGGCAATATACTACATAGTCGTAGCCAGGACTAAAATATTTGTACGCAAGCACAGATCCAGATATCTTTCTCAGGAGGGGTCCCACCGAAAACGCACTCGTCTTATTATATGATACTTTGATTTCTGGATTTCAGTGGATATAAGCCATTTACAAGAAAAGTCAACATTTCCAGTTCTAACCATGAGGAAGTTTCCACACTTAGAACCTTTTTTTCTAAAGTTATGACTATGCTGTGCAATATCAAACCAGTACCATTTCATGAACCCGGCAAACGCATTTTTGCCAAAATTCCAGGGGGGTCCGGACCCCCGGTTCCCCCCTCTGGATCCGCCCATGGTACGCATAGTGAGGCAAAAAGTGCTAACTGGAGAAGGAGATGAAATGTAGCCCTTTATCATAAAGCTGCATAGAGGAATTATCTGTCTAGAAGTGCATCAAATTAACCCATTACCACACAATCCCTACTTTTGACACCCCTGAGAAAGAAAGCCTTTTGAAAACACTGTGGGAAAAGGAGAAAATGCTGGTAACCAGCATTTTCTCCTTTTCCCACAGTGTTTTCTACCCTTCCCAGAACAAATTTCAATTTTTCAGTCACTTTTCTTTTGTCGTCTGCAAATGCTTTCAATTTGGACCAGTCTAAAATTTTCTTGTGTGGTAAAGAGTTAACCCATTTATTTATGTTGAAAAGGTGCAGAGATCTAAGAAAACTCAAGACATACACCTCTTCATGATATAATTTCTTTGGTTGTTGAATATTTCATTATGCACATGCGTAAATTGACTACTGGAAATTGAAAGAGAAATAGAGGTTTCTAACAAAAATTGATAGATTATATGGCTACTAATGCCTTTTTCAACATTATTTCAGCTATATCAGGGCAGCCAGTGCACCTATAGATGCTTTCCTGAAGTTTCTTTTACCAGTACCCTGCACAGTATTCTTTCCCGCCACTGGCTGCTTCCCAAAATAGCCACTGGCTGCTTCCCAAAATAGCCAATGTGGAAACAATGGTCATTGGAGAGAGAGGAATAAATCCTATCCCAATAACAAATCCTTGGAACAAAATTGGTCAAGCTGGCAATGGAACCAGCGACCTCCTGTTCTGAAGTCCTGTATGATACCAACTGAATTAACATGGCTTGGCATGAGGAACTGCTCTCTATATACCCTATCAAAGACAGAAATCCTCACATGAATTACAATTAAATTGTCAGCCGCAAATGCTTTCAATTCGGTCGAATCAAGAATTTGCTATTTGGTAAAGGTTAACCCATTTGGTTAACCCATTACCACACAATCCGTACTTTTGACGCCCCTGAGAAAGACGCCTTTAAAAAACATAGTGGGAAGAGGAGAAAATGCTGGTAACCAGCATTTTCTTCTTTTCCCACAATGTTTTCTACCCTTCACCAGTCTAAAATATTGTCGTTTAGTAATGGGTTAAAGCACAGTTGAATGATTCAGGAAACATTATTTTCTCCTTTTCCCACAACATTTTCAAGTCTCTTTTTTTAGGATCACCTAGATCGTATGACAATGAGTAAAATGAGATGACCTGTAAGACAGGCTTTACCCCACATCAAAAGAAAAATCTCAACCAGAAAATTTGAATAAGAAGTAAAAGTAAACGATAATCAAAACTAAAAGTATAAAGCAAAAGAGCCCAAGGGGGTGGTGGGGATTAGGACCAATTTAGTTCAATAGAAAAGAAAATGGAGGATTTTTCAACTCTATTCCGAACTATCCTGCATTTTAAACAAACCTCCGGAAGAAGACCTAAGTAAACAGAACGGACAAAGGAAAAAATGTTAGTAATATGCATTTTCTACTTTTCCCTTACAGATTTCACAATCTGAAAGATAATCTTTATTACTTTAATCATACCTAGTTGGTCACCTGCAAATGCTTTCATTATTTGCAATGTTAAATTTTATCCTTTGGTGAAGGGATGAATCCACAGGTATATATAAAATGCTTGATTAAGCTTTAGACTGCCAAAGAAAACCCAACAATCACTTTAAATCCAGAAATATAACCATAATGAACGCAAGATCAAGCTTAAATGTCTTGAATGTCTCAGCAAAGCTGACAAGATAGATAAAAAATCTGACTGCACATTTTGTGCAATCAGATCTTAATTTAAATTAGGCACAAAGGCTCTGAAAGAGCTTTAACTCTTTCCCAAGTGACAAACCTTTAGACTGGTCCAAATTAAAAGCACTTGCAGACAAGACAACAAAATAGATGTAACTCAAAAATTGAAATTTGTTTCCAGCAGGGCAGAAAACATTGTGGGAAAAGAAGACAATGCTGGTTACCAGCATTGTCTCCTTCTCTCACAATGTTTTCAAAAGGCCTCTACCTCAGGGTCGTAAAAATCAAGGATTGTTTGGTATAGGGTCAAGGGATAAGCTGTCGAAAGAAAAATGTTTATATAAGGATATAGAATGATCTGATCCCAAAGTGAAAAGAGTCGCTTTTTCCACTTGAAAAACAAATCTTGTCCTATTTGATCCGTAAAAATATTACGCTTACAAAAAGAAAATCATGAAAAAAAATTTGCATTCAAATATTTTACTTTTTTTTAGTTTCATTTCTACAAAAAAATTTCAGAAAAAGGCTAGCTGAAAAAAAAAATTTAGTAATGCTCTGGGCAAAAGGGAGTTTAATGCATCTGTGATGCAATGTATCAAACCAAGTAAACATATAAATTATGACTGTATTATAGTCCATCATGTCAAATAAATGACGGAATTCAAAGGTAGTCTGGGTAGGTGGGCATGGCAGTCAATACTTTTTGCATGGGTCAATACTTTTTGCATGGGTCAATACTTTTTTCAGCAGCATAAAGCGCCCTGTTCACAAAGCCTGGGTTGTTGAGTCTCAATTCTAAAATTGACGAATTTCCTTACTACACAATGCCTTTACCACACAATTCCGCCTTCAAACGACCCTGAAGAAGACGCCTTTTGAAAACATTGTAGGAAAAGGAGAAAATGCTGGTAACCAGCATTTTCTCCTTTTCCCACAAGGTTTTCTTCTCTTGTACAGTCAAATTTCAATATTTGAGACATGTTTATCTTCTCGTCTGCTAATGTTTTAACTCATTACCAAACGACAAAATTTTAGGTTTGTCCAAATTGAAAGCCTTTTTTCAAACGACAAAATAAAAGTGACAGAGAATTTGAAATTTGTTTTGTGAAGGGTAGAAAACACTGTGGGTAAAGGAGAAAATGCTGTTTACCAGCATTTCCTCCTTTTCCCTCAACATTTTCCAAAGGCTTCTTTCTGAGGGTCAACAAAAGTAGGGATTGTGTGGTAATGGGTTAAATGAAGACCAGTCTATAATTTTGTCCTTTGAAAACGACGTAACAAGCACCAAAGACAGAATTCTTCCCTATCAAAGGCTTCTTTCCCAATTAAACAGAATTGGAACTTTATGACAGCTACATAAAGCAAGTTACAATGGCTTTTATTAATTTCCAGAAAGTGGAGAACTATTAAGAAATGGCCAAGAAGCTCTTAGCTCAGAGCACGGCAGAAAATAGATCTTTTTGTTAGCATTTCTTGGAAATACCATTGACACTGTGATTCAAGAGCCTATTTGTAAGCTCTTTTCCTCTCCTTTTTTCACAAAATCTCTGATGGAGACTTTGTAAGTGTCTTTAATTACGAGGTTACCAGCATAGGGAAAAACAGATAGAGCGAAAACTAAATATATTTATATTTATGTTTATCTGCTTCATGTTATTAATGATTAACTTTATTTTCACTCAGAGTTTTCATTTTTTTCTCTTTTCACAAGCAAATCATTGACAATCCAAAGCATGCCGAAATGAAAGGGTAGATTATTTGTCAAGGATTCAGGAAAGACAAGAACAAATTTACATTTCTTCCTGGAAAAACCCATGTATTCAATTCAACATTCTTGACAAGGGATTCCCCCAATGAATTCTGCTCATATAGACAACAGTTTCCCACAATCCTTCGCTCCTCACTGAGTCCCATTATGCTTCACTCTGTCCATATCCCAGAATCCTGTTTATATAGTTTTTGCTCACAATGCCACACTCTTCATAAATCAAGAATCATTCACACTATTTGAAAGCCTGACAATTTGTCACGCCAATAAGAAGCCATAGGTTAATTCTGGCCTTATTTGGATATTTTAGGGCTCTTCAGTTTTGCTAGAAAATGGTTATCTTACATCATTTGAACTAAAACAGAAATAACAAAATGTTTTTTCTTTAACAATATTTCCCCTTTTTCCTAAACCATGTCTTCTGCCAACTCTGACAATGCCATTCCTTATTTGTGTCAAAACTTTTCACAATATTAAACAAATCCCAAATTTGAATCATACAGTATTACATTTTCCAAATTTCATTTAGACAAATCTTACTTTTCGTTGTCTGGTAATGGTCTAACCCTGAACCAAACATGTCTATATTTTCATGACGATTTTCACTACGATAGTAGGTTTTAGAAAACATCATGGGAAGAGGAGAAAATGCAGGTAATGCCTGCAATTCCAATAACTAAAGCCATAATCATTTTTGTTTGCCCTTTGCAGTTTCAATATGGCCATTTCAAAAACTGAAAAGTTGTGTCGTTTGTTAAGTCTAACACCTTAACCCTTTCCCAAACGACAAACTTTTGGACTAGACCAAATTGAAAGCATTTGCAGGCGACATTTCAACTCTTGGTGAAAAGATGATTTCTGTCTATGGTAAGGTAGAAAACATCGTGGGAAAAGGAGAAAATGCTGGTTACCAGCATTTTCTCCTTTTCCCACAATGTTTTCAAAAGGCTTCTACCTCTGGGTCGTACAAACCAGGGATTGTTTGGGAAAGGGTTAACAAACATGGTTTGTCAGTCACAGTCCTAATAAGGGAAAAATGTATACGTTAAGAATTTTCTAGGATCTTTCCTGATTCATGACAATTGGGTTTTTATGTTTTTTCTTTCCTTCCTGATGTTTTGTCCTGTGGGAAATGGAACATAAAAGACATGAATGGGGTCGTACATCGTATTGTTATTTTGTTCTAGTAATGTTACATCTTCACTCATGAAAACCAAATCTCTCATTCTGTGATACAGAAGAAAACTTGGACAGCAAAAAACAATCATGGAAAACAGTTCTAACAAAATACAGGCGACTCAAAAATTTAACTTGTTTGGGTAAGGGTAGAAAACATTATGGGAAAAGGAGAAAATGCTGGATACCAGCATTTTCTCCTTTTCCCACAATGTTTTCAAAAGGCTTATTCCTCCAGGGTAATTTCAGCATTCAAATTTCACTTTTCCATGTTAGAGATTGGATTTATTCATAGAGATAGGTCCAGTATCCTTCATTTTATATGCATGCCTGCACTTCATTTCCTCGGTCATCTGACTGTGGTATGTAAGGCTTCAAGCATTTTTCCCCTTGGTAACATACAAACAGTCATCTTACTCTTTACCTAATGACAAAGTTTGAGACTTGCTTGCATTGAAAAATCATTGGTAAACTACAAAGTGTTTGTAGCTCACTGATGGCCGGGCTCGTCTTTAAAGCCAGCAGAAAACATTTCGGGAAAAGGAAAAAATGCTGGTAACCAGCATTTTTGCCATTACCTACAATGTTTTTGAAAGCTTCTCCATGCATGTGAAAGTACAGTTCAGTACATTTGGTTAAATACAAATAAATCACGATTTCTGTCCCTCTGGTACGAGAGAAATTATTTTAGACACGGTATTTTATTTAGCAGCCAGTAACCTTATTTGTTTGGGGTCTCATTTTTTTTTCAAAACTGCTTTTTCATGTTTTCTTTTTTTCAGTTTTAGGAATCACTGAATATCAGGCTATTAGCAAGACTTGAGTTATTCTTGAGCGACTTAATCCATTACCACACAATCCCTACTTTCTGCCAAAGAACTCTTTTGAAAACACTGTAGGAAAAGGAGAAAATGCTGGTAACCAGCATTTTCCCCTTTTCCCACAATGTTTTCTACCCTTCACAAAACAGATTTTCAATTTTCAGTCTCTTTTATTTTGTCGCCTGCAAATGCTTTCAATTTGGACAAACCTAAAAAATTGTCGTTTGGTAATGAGTTAAAATAGATGGTCATGAAGGTTGTGGTCACATACACAGGAAACAAGTAAAAAGCAGGCTTCAAGTTAAACGGCATCTGAATCAATAAGTAAGCCACTACAACAAACTCTGTGGGATACCAAAGACCAAACATTTAGTTCTTCTCTCACATATAGCTAAATTACAGTGGAGCTCCGTTATAACGCTGTCGGTGGGAGCCACGGTCGTCAACAGCGTTATATCCGGGGCTTCGTTTATAACGCTGATTCCCCCGCCCACACACTACCCGCAGCCCATCCGCCAACCATTGCCAGACTATAGAACTATGGCTTATTAATTATAGTTTTTCGCAAGACATGCCTATTTACGTCCAAACATTATTTATAGGAAATTGAACAATTTAGATTCTTATGTACGTAACGCCTGAAAGAGCTTATTTTACCTTTAGGACTGTTTCTTTCAGAATTATTCAGCCGCTGTTTTGCTAAATCACAGCAAGATTCATTCCAGAATTAAATTAAACAGTATCGTGTTGGTTTGCAGACGGTGCCGCCGCCATGTTTTTTTAATCATGCTGACGATTGCATAACGAACCCTAATCGGCAATGACGAAAGAAATCTCGTTAATAATCAAACGAGATAAGACCCCCGTACATGATGAAAGTCACAGGGGAATTTAACCTACTATCCGTAAAAAAATCACATATGTCGTTTATACACACAATGTTTGCAGTAAAGTTTGTATTAGTGGTACATGTATGACGTAACACACCAATAATGCAAAGCGAGAGGGTTGTAAGTGCAAGTGGTTGTCGTATACACTTAAACCGTTTCGCCCGAAAAATTTACACCTGGCTATGGGCTGACCTCCATTCAAAACTATGCAATCATGTAATAAGCCAGTATCTCTGTTGCTCTATATTTTCTGATACAACCCTTCTGCGTATCGTAATGATAATTTCAAGAGTACCCCAGTCGTGTCACGTGCACGTTGTGTTGTTGGTAGAATGAGAGTCATTCGGCTATTTTCTGAAAATTTTGTTGTGACCGAGATAAAAAAAAAAATACATGATTTGATTGTTAAACGGAATATATTTTTTAGTCTGTCCAAGTATTTTTTAACATACGGACTATCTTAAGATTGAACTTGAAATAGAATTATTTTGACAAAAAATATAACGTGTCCGAACATGTAGGCTGTCCGAATGCATTTGCGAGTTGCGGAACATTCAATATCGCCGTTACGATTTACAGACAGACAAGACATACTGACGTAAAGTTTGTATAATGCAAGATTGTTTGCAAAGACAATTATGGGACGAGGTCCTTTTGTTACCTACTGTGCGTGTATTTGTCAAAGTAATTGTGCAAAGCCATAGGTGATAATTGTAATCAACAAGGTAAAGGTGTGAAAAATTGTCACGTTATGTGTACGGTATCGCATTTATTTGACCGAGAGGTCTTTTTTTTTTTACATCGAAGATTCTTGTGAGAGCAACGATGGATTCGGATCAGACTCGAAATTGGTCAACCCCCGAAATTTTGGGAGCCAAAGGACACCCGCGTTATAACGGAATCAGCGCTATAGCGCACTTCGTTGTAACGGGGTTCCACTGTACTTCACTTTTTATCAAACGACAAAATTTTTGGCATGTCCAAATTGAATGAATTGGCAGACGCCAAAATAAATTTGCCACAAAGTTGGAATTTGTTTTGGGTATAGTAGAGAACATTGTCAGAATAGGACAAAATGCTGGTTACCTGTGCAAAACACAAGTGTGATGTAAGAAATTCATAAAAATATTTATATAAAATATAAAGGATATCAAAAAATCATTGTAACAAATGGCTAAACTGTATGTCCAATTTTTTGCAATTTTTTATATATCAAAATATTTCATATATGTGCCACAAAAATTACTCATTCAACATGCAGGAAAGTGGTACCATAACAACCAGAATGCACCCATAATAATTACTTCAGGCCAATATGGTTTCTATCCTCTCTCAACAATGTTAACATCCTGTCAAATATTATGCAAAAAAAATTTTTTTGTCAATTTGTGCAAACTTGGGGCTGACATTAAAAGCCTTGAGAAAGGCAGACCAAATATTTACATGGCTTTTAACCCCCTCCTCTCTTTGAATCCTTTACTCAACAATCCCTGGTTTTTACGACCCAGAGGGAGAAGCCTTCTGAAAACATTGTGGGAAAAGGAGAAAATGCTGGAAACCAGCCAGCATTTTCTCCTTTTCCCACAATGTTTTCTACTCTTCCAAAGTAAAGTTTCAATTTTTGACTTATGTCTATTTTGTCATCTGCAAAATTAATGCTGTCAATTTGAACAAGTGTAATATTTTGTCGTTTGGTAAATGGGTTATATCAATACAGCTTGAAAAATTGTTGATTCTGGTGGAAAAAGATATTTCTTTCATCACATTCCTTAACCAAAACATCCCCTGTTTTAACTACCCTTGAGAGAAAAGCTGTTGAAAATATCTTGGAAAAAGAATAAAATGCTGGTAACTAGCATTCTCCTGTCTTTGCACAAAGTTTTCCTTTCCTCCATAAAACAATGACAGAGCCATGTTTAATTTGTCAACTGCAAATGTCCTTGGTAAGGACAAGTCTAAATTTTTGTCATCAGGAAAAATAATGTGAATTGCACTGAAGGTGGTGACTGATCTGCACATACTTGAAACCATGTTGCGACTTATCAGCGACTAATCAAAGCAAAGTTTTCAACAGCTGTCTTTCTCATGTCATTTAAAGTCGGGATTTTGTGGAAAAAAGAGTTAATGGGTGAAATTAATCCTTGGATGAAGCAAAATAATTCTCAGATGAAGCAAAATAATCATTGGATGAAGCAAATTAATCATTGGGTGAAGCAAACTAATCCTTGGATGAAGCAAAATAATCCTGGGATGAAGCAAAATTCAACTTAACATTTTTTAAAATGACTTTTTACGGTAGGTCACTTTTGAAAACATTTTGGCAAAAGGAAAATTTTCTAATAACGTGTCGTATGATGAGGGAAAGGTAGTTTAAACCCTTAAACATTATTTCTTTTCTAACTGACCCAGCCAAATAAACCTTTGTAAAAAATATTGTGTGAAAAGGAAGAATTGCTGGTAACAAGCCTTTTCTCCTTTTCCCACAATATTTTCCCTCCCTACAAAGACATTTTGCAGTAGATCACTTGGGCTACATTTAAGTTGTCAACTACATAATTATGCTTTAACCCATTACCACACAATCCCTACTTTTGACGCCCCTAAGAAAGAAGCCTTTTGAAAACACTATGGGAAAAGGAGAAAATGCTGGTAACCAGCATTTTCTCCTTTTCCCACAGTGTTTTCTACCCTTCCCAGCACAAATTTTTAATTTTTAGTCACTTTTATTTTGTCATCTGCAAATGCTTTCATTTTGGACCAGTCTAAAATTTTCTTGTGTGTAAAAGAGTTAATCTATATCTAGCAGTTTTGAATTCTGTCCTTCAATAAAGGATAAACCCTTTACCAAACAATCCTGGAAAAAAAAAATTTTGAAAACATAGTGGGAAAAGGAGAAAATGCTGGTAACCAGCATTTTCTCCTTTTCCCACAATGTTTTCTAACATTTCAAATAGAAATCCAGTTATTTAAGCAACATTAAATTTGTTGTCTGCAAATTGCTTTCAATTTCAACGTACTCTGAGATTTAATCATTTGGTAAAGGGTTAAAAACTACAGAATCAATAGCTCCACATGATTCCCAGCGAAGGATATATTGTCGACGCCAGTTTGTAAACATCGGGGTTTTAACGCTGCAATGGTTCTCTTGTTTGGCCGTCAGCAAGCCATGTTAGCTTTTGGGCCTCTGTTATTTGATTAATTTGAAAATTGGGTCTTCATAATGAATAAACCCATTACTTAAACTCTTCACCATATAATCGATCCCCAGTTTTAAATGAACCTCAAAAAGAAAGCTTATAAAAATATTGTAGGAAAAGGAAAGTGTTGATTACCAGCCTTTTTCTCCTTTTCCAACATTGTTTTCTGTCATTTCAAAGAAAGCACTCACTTTATGAACAACATTTAATTTGAAGTCTGGTGATAATGTCTTGCCCCTTTACCAAATGACACAATTTTAGACTGGTCCTAATTGAAAGCACTAATCTTGTCTTTTAGCAACATTTGCAGGGTTCCAATCTAACATCAAAACATAATTTTTGAAAAGCTTTTTAAAAACAAACTTTTCATATTATACACAGAATAAAGGCTTCTTTTCCCAGAGTGTATTCAGCTACAATATTATACTAAAATTTTTAACCTGAAGTTTGTACACTGACAATCATGTTGATAATGGTCCCACATCCTCAGCAAATCTAGTTGTAATCTTAGATATAAACTGTATTTCTGTGAGTTAAAATGCAACAGGTTAAACTACAAACTTTGACCTTTTATTTTGGCACCAGTTATTTTAATTCTAAACTCAAATCCTACCATGATGAAAGGTCAATTCTTAATAACACAATCAAAATATTAGTCTCAAGTCCAAACTGAAAGCATTTAAATTTGACAAATGTGGTTAATTGAAGAAACTTTTAATTAAAGGGTAGAAAACATTGTGGGCAAAGGAGAAAATGCTGGTTACCAGCATTTTCTCCTTTGCCCACAATATTTTTTTTAAAGAGGTTTCTTTTCCAGGGTCATTAAAACTCCAGATTGTGTGGTAGAGAGTTAACCCTTAGAATGATAGAAACCAACAAACAGTTTCTTTCTAGTTACTAAGACCAAAATAATTATTGTGATTTCAAATGTGCAGTTGTCCAGAAGTTGTGAGCAAAGTAGAAAATGTAGATCAAAGATCAGACCATATGTTTTACCCAGTCTAATCTTGATCTACACTTGGTGAAAATTTGGTTATAATCGTGAAAAGCACTTAAAAGGTTAACAACATTTGGCGGCTTGGCAGAAATCATAATATTTACATAAAAGATTATTTTTTTCCCCTGTATATGTTTGACAAATGTTTCGCACCTGCTTACTTCAAAAGTTTTTCTCAGAGTCCAGTTATGGAATTTGCCTTTCTCTTTTTGAAGTGTGTTTCATGCCGCTTTAAACAAATTAACAATTATATCACAGAAACGGCTCCTTTATTCATGTGTCCATAATTAATGCAACAACAATTTTTTATCTATAAATGTTTCTCTATTTATATAACCTTTTATAACACAACTACAACTTTTAATGACCCTGAGTAAGAAGACTTTAAAAACATAATGTGGAAAAAGAAGGAATTGATGATTAAACCATCATTAACACCTTTCCCCACAATGTTTTCTACCCTAAAAAAGAATTCTGCTTTAGAGGTATAATCTTTTTGTTGTTTGCAAATGCTTTCAAAATGCTTGACAAAATTTTGTCATTCCATAAAGATTAAAATAGGCTTTCCATTGTCAACAATAAGAATTAACTAGACAAAGGGTAGGAACTAGACACAAAAATGCATCAAAATCAGACCAACAAAAGACAGAATTGCACATTAGTTTCTACTTTTGATGTTAGTTTTTTAACTACCATATGCCATCTTCACACATCAATGCAAGGTTCACTTATCAAAAAGAACATTCAGACAGCGAATAAATCTGACATGGCCCAGCAAGCAGTTCATCTGATACCTCTGTTCTTTTGCCACACTATCTGTCTTTCTCTGACATTAATCTCCGGCTCCCAATGGTCAAACAAATTGCTAACTGTATTCAGATTGGCTTCAATTTAAGGCCAATCAAAATAATACATGTGTTTAGGGTTTTCCAACCCCTAGAAAATGCTGCCAACCCTAAACTTTTTCTTCTTCATTGAAAACAAAAAATCTATTGGCTGTGATATTCAGGTACATGGTCCACACAAAAGCTAAGTTCCAAAAAAATCCTTACCTATCCCAACCACAGCATCTTCGACCAAAACCCTTAATCTCCCACTCCCAATGGTCAAACAAATTGCTAACTTTATTCAGATTGGCTTCAATTTAAGGCCAATCAAAAAAACATATGTGTTTAGGGTTTTCCAACCCCTAGAAAATGCTGCCAACCCTAAACTTTTTCTGCTTCATTGAAAACAAAAAATCTATTGGCCATGATATTCAGGTACAT
This sequence comes from Tridacna crocea, assembly GCA_943736015.1. Lineage (NCBI taxonomy): Eukaryota > Metazoa > Mollusca > Bivalvia > Cardiida > Cardiidae > Tridacna > Tridacna crocea. The sequence goes on along the minus strand of OX031072.1, from coordinate 4,069,917 downwards.
GGTCCATGCAAAAGCTAAGTTCCAAAAAAATCCTTACCTATCCCACCCACAGGATCTCGGACCAAAACCCTTTAACACAATTTTTTTTTGTTAGGCCTTGCAATGTATTATGGCCCTTCCAGGGCTTTTCAAAACTTCATTTTGCTTGTGGGGCCAGAAAATGCTCCGAGAAAGATTAGACTGCACATAACTAGCAGTCTGATCTTGAATCTAATATGGTATGATGTCCATTATGTATACAACATATTCTGGTCAAAAGCAGATTTTACATAACTCAAATGTTGCGGTCTTTTTAATTTGAGATTGGAGATGTAGATTTTGTCCACTTTGTACTTTTTCAGATTACCTCAAAAACATTGTAACTATAGCTTGAAACAATCTGTAGTTACGAGGTTATTGATGTACACTGACAACTTGTTTTCAAGAGTTAAGTAATGACGTTGTAGGAAGAAGACAATAATGCTGATTACCAATACCAGTATTTTTTTTTTTATTTTCAAGAATGTGAACAGTGGGATCTTTTAGAATTTCTTAACTCTTTACCAGCCAATAAAATTTTCGACTGGTCCAAATTGAAAGCATTTACAAACAAAAAATTCAAATTTGTTTTAGAAAGGTTAGAAAACATTGCAGGAAAAGGAGAAAGTGGTTGCCAGTATTTTCTCCTTTTCTTATTATCTTTTTGAAAGGCTTGTTCCTCAGCATGGCTGAAAGTTGGCATAATGTGGTAAGGTGTTAAGTCTAAAAAAATTTTAGACTGGTCCAAGTTGAAAGCAGTTACAGACAACTAAATGAATATCACTTAACCCATTACCACACAATCCCTACTTTTGACGCCCCTGAGAAAGAAGCCTTTTGAAAACACTGTGGGAAAAGGAGAAAATGCTGGTAACCAGTATTTTCTCCTTTTCCCACAATGTTTTCTTACCTTCACAAAAAAATGTTCAATTTTTCAGTCACCTTTATCTTGTCATCTGCAAATGCTTTCAATTTGAACCAGTCTAAAATTTTGTCGTTTGGTAATGAGTTAACCCATTACCATACAATCCCTACTTTTGAGGCCCCTGAGAAAGAATCCTTTAGAAAACATTGTGGGAAAAGGAGAAAATGCTGGTAACCAGCATTTTCTCCTTTTCCCACAATATTTTCTACCCTTCACAAAACGTATTTCAAATTTTCAGTCACTTTTATTTTGTTGTCTGCAAACTTTTGATTTGGACAAGCCTAAAATTTTGTCGTTTGTCTTACGAACAAAGTCCGTAACAAAGAAACAAATGAATAAATGCATGGCAGAAATAAGGGTCCGAGCGGGATTCGAACCCCGGAACTCCCAGACGCAAGGCCAATACCCTAACCACTGAGCCAAAGAGATATCTCCCTGACGCAGTAGCCAGGTATTGTATTTAAATCGGGAGAATGCCATGCAGGAAGGAGTGGTCTCCCGTAACATTTGGTAATGAGTTAAATTACTAAATCTGTCTATAAAAGGGTAGAGAACATTGTGGGAAAAGGAGAAAATACTGATTACCAGCATTTTCTCCTTTTCCCACAGAGTTTTCAAAAATCCATTTCCCCAGGGTTATTAAAACTTTGAATTGGGTGGCAAAGGGTTGATAAATGTTCCCTCTGGCCTAGAAAAAGGAACCTCAAACCCACAAAACAATCCTGCCACTTTTTTACCCCTAGCCAAAGCCGAGAGGTAAAAAGACCTAATCACCTTTGATCATTACCCAAAAATATTTGTAGCATTACAATATCCACAGAAAGAAAGTCAAATTTTATCTATTTATAAAAATTCTTTTGTAACTGGGAGCTCTTTTTGTGAGACTAATGCATGTAAATCAAGTGAAATTTGAACTGTTTCAGTCCAAACTCATAGATTTATCATTCTGTGGTTTTTCACCCATTATCAATACAGACTGACTTTTGTTTGGACAAACCATAGATCAAAGCGGGTTGGTAAAATACAGTAACATTTTGGAGGAAAGGACATTGTCAAGATTTTGGTAATATTGGACACCACTATGAAAGAGAAAGATCACTATTTGCTGCTAACAAATTCAAAACTGTTTTCAATATCTAAAGAATTTATTTTTTTTTCTTCTGGTAAAAAGTTAACAATTCAGTGAGAACGTTTTTGACTCATCAAAATGTAACCTTGGCGACAAATCAAGTATGATCCAAAACTTAATGCTGGAATTCATCTTTTAATTCTTTACCAAACGACAAAATTTCAGGCTGGTCCAAATTCAAAGCATATGTAGATGACAAAATAAACATTGCTCAGAAACTGAAACTTGTTTTGGGAAGGGTAGAAAACGTTGCAGGAAAAGGAGAGAATGCTGGTTACCAGCATTTTCTCCTTTTCCCACAATGTTTTCAAAAGGTTTTTTCTTCAAGGGCGTCAAAAGTCGGGATTGTGTGGTAAAGTCTGACACTTACAGAATAGCAATACAGTGGGAGGAAAAAATACTGCCCGTAAACAGCATTTTCTTCTTTTCAACAATGTTTTCAAAACATGCATGCCAAGCACAGTCAGTTGCTGGTAACTAATGATCCTAAACTTGGCCGATGTCTTTCCAAGGATTGATGATAGTCAGTGCGACAGGTTTGATTACAGACATGCTTCTCTCACTCAGCTAATCAATTGTTTTGGCAATGGTTATCAGGGAAATTAACCAGTGGCTAAGACAGAATTGTAACTGTGCAGAGTACTGGAAAAAGAAAACTCCAGGAAAACATGGATAGGTGCACTGAATGTCGCGATATAACTGAAATTACTTAGAATGGCATTAATTCTTTAACACACAATCCCGACTTTTAATGATCCTGAGAAAGAAGCCTTAACCCTTTACTCCATAGATATTCATTTTGACATATCAACAACAGACAACTTTTTCCCACAATGTTTTCTACCCTTCACAAAACAAATTTCAAATGTTCAGTCACTTTTATTTTGTTGTCTGCAAATGTTTACAATTTGGACAAACCCAAAAATGTGTTGTTTGGTAAAGAGTTAAACATCAACCATCATCAATCAATCAAAACCTTCCATCTTAATTAATACAAGTTTGCTGAACACGAGATTGTTTGGTAAATGGGTAAATTCGGGAACATATCTAAACGTCAGATTAAAGTTAACATTTTCCATTCTTTCTTTTGAAAACGTTAGTTGAAATGTATCGAAATAAGGGCAAACAGAAAAGTAAAATAAATGACCCGAATATCTTTTTAGCTTTTATAAATGTGACCTCGGGGATTTATACGAGGGTGAAATCTGATAAGTCACTCAGCCTAATCCTTGAAACTGGATTTAGAAAAAAAATATATAAATGACTTTCCACCCATTTCTTGATTTTCAGTTTTTTTTTCCAACCCTAAAATAAAAGACTGCTTGATTCTTGTTGATAATCCATTCTAACACTTTGTTGTGCTCTGAAAATAGTTTAGGTCAGAATTTGTTTCCAGGGCATAACTATAGTTAGAAGCAATGACACATTTAGGCCCCCACCCCTTCTGCTCCCTACCCACATCAAAATGGTCACATGGACTCTTCACCACACAACCCTGACTTTTAGAGACCCTGAGAAACATGCCTTTTGATAACATAGTGGGAAAACTGGAGAAAATGCTGGTTACCACAATGTTTTCTACCCTATCTAAGACTGAAATCATCATTTTAGGACAAAATTTTAAACACATCCAAATTTGAAGCATTTTCCAAAGGTCATCCATCGTAAATGTAGCACAAGTACATGGATTTGTCTATAGAAAAAAAGAAAACCTTGTGGGAAAAGAAGAAAATGCTGGTTACAAGCATTTTCTTCTTTTCCCATAATATTTTAACCCTTTACTAGACTGCAAAATTTTGGGCTTGTCCAAATCGAAAGCATTTGCAGACGACAAGATAAAAGTGACTGAAAATTTGAAATTTGTGTCGTGAAGGATTGAAAACATTGTTGGAAAAGGAGAAAATGCTGGTTACCAGCATTTTCTCCTTTTCCCACAATGTTTTCTGAAGGCTTCTTTCTCAGGGGCGTCAAAGGTAGGGATTGTGTGGTAATGGGTTAAAAAGCTTTTTCAGGGATAACCATTTTCCAGATGACAAAAAATATAGATTTGTCCAAACTGAAAGAATTTTGTAGATGACCAACCAATTGAATGTAGCTCAAATGATTGGATTTGCTTTTGAAAAGGTAGAATCAAATCATTGTGGGCAAAAGAAAAAAAAGCTGCTACTGTTTTGTTCTCTAACATTAATACACAGTGTACCATTTGTGCCACATTTGTCTGCAATCATGCTTCGTGTTTGGACAAGTCAAAAATTTTGTCAAATGGAAAAGGCATTTTTAACCCTTTACCACATAAGAACGACTTTTGACGACCCTGAGAAAGAAGCCTATTGAAAACATTGTGGGAAAAGGAGAAAATGCTGGTAACCAGCATTTTCTCCTTTTCCCACAATGTTTTCTACCCTATCAATAAACATTTGCACCATTTGAGCCACATTGAAAATGTAGTCTGCAAATACTTTCAATTTGGACAGGGTTAAAATTTTGCAGTGTGGCAAAGAGTTAAATTAACTGGTAAAATCAACTATTGTTCTTTTACCCAATCATATGACTCACCATTTTCCCTAAAAATTTATTCTGGTCAGCTTAATGAAAGCAGAGGAATTGAAGCACAGTGCCCAATAAGGAAATAGCCCCTGTGGGGTCAGTCCTAATTTCTTTGTTGTTGGGCGCAAATTTTCTTTTTGACAGTCATTGAACTTTTTTCAAGTATCCATTTGGAGAGAAGAAAAATCTTTTTTAATTGGATACTGAGGTGACTGGACTTTCAAAAGGAATATTTTTGACCCCCCTCTCCCAGTGTGGAGTGTTATTAGTCATGCCTTTATTAGATAAGCAATAAGCAAAATGCCTATTTGGCAGGCTATGATATATGATCTAGATCAGGCTGCAAATTTAGGACGGTAGTATCAAAATTTTTGACATAAGTGATAATTCACACCTGGCCCACTCTTTTCATTACTTACATGTATGATGTAAACAGTCTTTCTGAATAACAACATTTTTTACCAGATTTGGTAAATGAAATTAACTGAATAATAAAGATTTGTTTCGGGAAAGGTAGAAAACATTGTGGGAAAAGGAGAAAGTGCTTACCTGGTAACATCAGCACTTTCTCTTCCCACAATGTTTTCAAAGAGGCTTTTTTTTCTCATGACTGTTTTAAGACATTAGACTGTGTAGTTCAAGGTAATGATAAGAACATTGCCAGTAGGTTTCAACAGGACAAAGGTCCAGATAGAGGGAGTGATTTTGACTTCAAACTTGAAAATATGTATTATTCTCCATTAAACCCTAGCTATGTTGTGGGTACTCATTAGAATTGCCTCATCGAGACAATTCTAATGAGTACCCACAACATAAGGTTTGGAAGAGAAAAAATGGATTTAGAATACCATCACTCTCTCTTATCTGGAGCTCTGAAAGGTCTTCATAAAAGTTTCCAGAATTGCCCTTCCCAGTTCTAAAAACAAACATTGTAGATCCAAGACCATACTGCACAGTCTGTGCAGTCTGATCTTGATCTATACAAAAGCATTGTAAGTTGCACTAAGTGCACTATCCACATGTATCAATGGTATTTACAATTCCAGTTGGGATTCCAAATCGGACAAAAGGCCACAAAATGCTTACATAATTTTCCCCCCATCCAATAAACAAAATGTCACAACCCATCAGCAAGGTTGGCATCCTTACATCATGTAATGTAAATAAAAATTTGCTGGATGAAAAACTGTTGACAGATACCTATAAACTCTTGAGGGGAAAAACCAGGGCTGTTGTTTATAGACCATTAATGCAGCGCCCCACCTATTTAGAAATTTACTCTTTTCAAACAAAATTATTTTCTTCTTTAAGATAGAAGATCAGGGTCCATATTCACCAACCATTCTTATAAAAACATTCTTTCTCTTATTTTTCAAGATTTTCTGACAGTAAAAGTAACAGAACTTCTGATTCGCTAAACCATATGGTTTAGCCAACCAGAAGTTCTGTTACTTTCACACTGACGGAATTCTGAAGAATAAGACTAAGAATGTTCTTAAGAATGGTTGATGAATACGGACCCAGGCTGTATGTTTGGCACTGTCCTTATGAACAACTTAATCCATACAGCACCGAATAAACCTTGACTAAGTTTTAATTTAGAAATCGACCAGAAAAATTGCACTTTCAGGATGAAGTTGCACCATGTGCTCCTGGGACAAAAGAAACCTTCTGACTGATACAGCACAGGGCAAGAAGTTGTCACTCATTTAATTTTAGACTTCAAATTAATTAGTAGTCAGACAAAGTTCCATGCATCACCAACATGGTCCACAGCTGATGTCAAATTTACAACCTGTCAGGTCTAAAAATGCTTTCTCCTGATTTATTATATACAAATCTGAGAGACTCTAAATTGAATAAATTCCCTCTTGAAGGGTGTCAGCCGACCAGTACCAGTGTTACCGCAAGATCTTGTTGCTTGTGTTTTTTGATGCAATGACTTCTTTGCCTAGTTATTTCTCTATCAAACAATCCCAACTCTGTAAAAGAAGCCTTTTGAAAACATTACAAGAAAATGAGAAAATGCTGGTAACCAGCATTTTCTCCTTTTCCCAAAATGTTTTCAACCCTTCCAAAACAAAAACAAATTTCAATTTTAGAGTCACTTTAAATTTGTTGTCTGTTAATGCTTTCAATTTGGAAAAGTCTAAAATTTTGTCGTCTGGTAAAGAGTTGAGTTTCATCAGTTTGCCTGCCACTTGCAAGGTTTCTAAACCCTTCTTATATCAAATGACCCCCAGCAAATATTTCATTCTAGAAATAAGACCCTAATGAAAGGAATTTTAAGGGAGTTCTTCTCTGGAATATCTCTGCAATGGTGACAGTGTAAATCAAAGATCAGACAGCAAGTTTTATGCAGTTTGATCTTAATCTACACTGGCTGCCACAACAACCTAAGTAGGGAAAGACACAAGGGTGAAAAGATGTTCTGTTTATTAGATTTCCTAACACACTCAAGCCTCAATGGCATTTTCACTCCATGTCTTGAAAATTCTGTCTAAGGTCTGTGCATACAAACCCCAAGGTTTAATGACCCTACGAAGGCATTTTGAAATCATTGTGGTAAAGAGATAAAATGTGGTAAGCAGCATCTTCATGTTTTCCCCAATGTTTTCTAGACTATCTCATACAAATCTGATCATTTGTGCCATATGAATGTTGTCATCTGCAAGTGCTTTCAAATAAAAATATCTCAAAAAAATACAGTTGTTTCCGAAATAGTTAAAAGCATAAGGGTCTACAGGTGGCCAATGAACAGACTAAACATTATAATCATAAAATGCATCAGGAGCAAAAAAGCAATCTTCCTGAACAAAAAGAAAAGATGCAATCACTCCTCACAAAACCAGCCCAGCTGACGTTCATGTAAACAGACTTCCACAACGCTTCAAAGTGTAACGCAACTTCCTGTTATAGTTCTCCGAGGCAGAAAACTGTTGCGAGGCAGAAAACTGTTGCACCAATATGCTTTACCATTATCTTAGAATGTAATCGTAATCGTCTTGTTGAATGCAAGAAACTATCTGCCTTCTCTGACATACTAACCCTTCCTTGCATGAACCCTTGAAGGCACATAAACAGCCTTGGTTGCTCTTTAGACATTTTATCTTTATCAGATAGTGGAGTTATGTAGTCTGATCGTAACCCTAAACCACCTAATTTCAAGAGTATGTAATTCTTTACAAAACATTACAAAATTTGAGATGGGTCCAAATTGAAAGTAATTGCAGATGACAAATGCAATGCTGCTGAAATGGAAACTTCCAACTGATAGGGAAGAAAACACTGAAAATGCTAGTTACTACACTGTCCGCGAAAGGTCAGCGAGTCTCCCTGACACTGCATCCTTATAGGGTTAAGCCATATTCACTGCTAGGCAACGATCACAAAAAGGAACAAGGAAACTTACCCCCTTATTTGATGGATCAGGTGGATCTGGTTTCAGTATTTTTGTTGTCCAATTCAAAGCCCCAGAATGTTTTGTGGTATCTAATAAAACAACTGAAAATAGAGTAAAATACATGAAATAATTACTGTTTCAACTATATTTATAGCCGATTATTCATCATTCTACATCCAACTGCAAATAATTTCCAAATGTGACCATGACAACTAAAGCTGATATTCAATGGGATCACCAGTGTAGGTGGAGATTCAACTGTACAAAATATGCAGTCTGATCTTTAATATTCACTGTCTATTTTATTGAGACATTGTAGACATGTCAGCAACAATGAAATTCCAACTATATGGGTCACTGGAATATAATTAATTGTTGGGTCTATCCTGTAGTTTAAGGCTATCTAATAAGGGACAACAAAATTCTAAACACATCAATATTGAGAGCATCATTCTGAAGATTACATATTAACTGAATTTAACTCTATACCAAAGGCCAAAATTTTGGACCTGTCCAAATTCAAAGCATTTGCAGACGACAAATTGAATGTAACCCAAATGATGATTTCTGTCTATGGTAGGGTAGAAAACATTGTGGGAAAGGGAGAAAATGCTGGTTACCAGCATTTTCTCCTTTTCCCACAATGTTTTCAAAACGCTACATCTTTGGGAGGTTCATCAAAAGTCAGGATTGTGTGGTAAAGAGTTAAACAAACTTTGTCTTTGGTTCAATTCAATTCAGTTTAATTACAATGGATACAGAGATCCCCAACCTTGCATAAAGAATAAAACTTTACAAATGTTAATTCGAATTGTCATGAATTTTGAAAATAAAAACATAATTAATAAAGCTATGTGATATAAAAGAAAGAAAATCCTTGACTCATCAAGTTTTCATGGAGCATAAGCTGATTAAATGTCAGGTCTTCAAAAAAATTTTACCAAATAATCTGTATTTGATAACCAATTTTACAACGATGAAAATAGATCCCTTCTGGTGGACTAAAGGCCACTGGCCAAGGGACATGTTGGCAAATTTAAATGTTAATATATTATCATACATAATATTATATACATTGTTAAAAAACAATATGAAACATCCATTCTGGTGGACTAAAGGCCACTGGCCAAGGGACATGTTGGCAAAATGTTAATATATTATCATATATAATATTATGCCCAAGACTCATACATTCGTTACGTCCCATACATTCGTTACGTCGTATATTTATAGAATTTTTTCGCGCACCCGACTATCTTTCCATCTGAGTATCGATACAGTTTTTGCCAAATGATGAAATATATATTTACATTGAAGAAAAAAGCTGAAAAGCGTAAAAAATAGATACAGTGTGGTTTTAAAATCGTACCTTATTTCAATATTTCCCTTTTTTTTTAATTGAGAAACGTGCTATTTTATGGTAAAACGGATCATTTGCCAATACCAAAACATGACGTAACCATTTTAGGTGCTCTCGTCTACATTCTTTTGCACACGGGCCAAAGATACTGAAATAAAATACGGTTAAGTTCACCAGTTTTGATCCACCACGCAACAAATCAATCTGGCGAGTGTATGTCTGATTAACGTTTCGCTTAACCCTATCGGTATATATAAAGTATCTTTGATCTGATCGAGTTTCCTTTTTTTCCTTACCACTTTGGAAAAACAGTATAAATAAACGTATGCCGAGTTTCCATCTACTTTCTCAGTTGGATTAGGTGGAAGGTATTTGATGAACCTAACTGTAGCATGAAAATTTACCCGGGAAATGACGTCAGTTTGATGTTGTAGTCTGACCAATCAGAGGGAACGAATGTATGAGTCCTGCGCTCGAGTGATTCAGCTCAAAACATACACAAGTAAAAACAAAGTTTAAGTTGTTGTTAAGTTGTTTTTGCCAGATTTTTTCGCGTTTGAGATCTGTAAATATGTCCAATGTCATATTTTTATAAAGTTTTATCAAATCAGCTACCAAGTGATAACTTACATGCGCAAAATATGGTGTTAGAGTAACGAATGTATGGCTCCACAGGCTATATACAATGTCAAAAAAACAATATGAAAACAGACATTTTTCTCAGCATTTTATCTCTTTCCAATAGAATTTCAAAAGCTGTTTTCCTTAGAGTTATGAAAGCAAGCAATGATTTGGTAGAGAGCTGATAGTCAATTCTTTCCCTGTATACATGCTCATTTTACATGGGGTCATGGTTCTTGGAAATTAGTATTGATCCATCATAGATTCCATGTTTACTCTAAGAGTCATGTTTCTCTATACAAGCAGAAATAAAACCCTCTCCCAAAATGGATAGGACAATTCCAGGAAGGGCTGACCTTTACCTATTTAAGCCTTTACCACACAATCTTGATTTTTAGCCATGCTGAGGAATGTGTATTTTGAAAACATTTTGGGAAAAAAAGAAAATGCTGGAAGTCAGCATTTTCTTCTTTTCCCAAAATGTTTTCTAATCTTCAAAAAACAGACTTCAATCTTTGAGTTTCAAAATGCTTCAACCCTCAGACATTTCTAACATTATGTTATTTGGTAAAGAGTTATACTTAGAAATTTATATATATATTATTTTCAATCACCATTTTTGTTTGATCAAAATATCTAATTAATGATCACCATGTAAGTAATGTTATATGTTAAACGAATGTCTCTAAGAAACAATTGGACAAGGTCACATTAAGGTCATGACCTTAAACTCACTCAAGGTCAAAAGATGACCTCAATAATATAGGGATTATACTCTATGAATCGCATATCCATCCGCCTCGAACATTTCTCAAACTATTAAGTATAATCCAAGCCACCTACATTCATTTGCAAAATCTATATTGTTGGCACGCATAAGAATTGTTTGAGAATCTACCAGTAAAAATTTCTTGTACAATCCAAAATCAATCTCCTTCCTAACATCTCTCATTTCCATTAAATCAGTGTATTGGCCTAAGAGCTGTAACAATCCAAGTTCTTAACACTCTATCTCAAGCAGACCATTTTTGAAATTTTACACTGTGTCAAGACAAGAAAATTCTCTTTTTCAATGATTTTATTCATTAAATCTAAACTCATGATGATTGTCCATATTTTTCAAGGATATTTTCAAAGCCCTCAGTTCTGCCACTTTGCTCCAGAATCTGATGAGGTCATACAATGGAACAATCCATCAAGCAAAGGGGGTATTTGTTTACGGCAGTGAGTTATTTACTGGCCCTGCATGTACTAATGAATTTGTAAATAATTCTCTCAGATGATCCATTACAAGATGACATTTACTTTCAGATCTGTCTCAGTATTGAAAGCTGCTTTTTTTCTCAGATAATTTATATGCAGGATAATAAAGTGATTTCTCTTCAAGAGGGTATAAAACATTGTTGGAAAAGGAGAAAATGCTGTACCAGCATTTTCTCCTTTTCCAACCATGTTTTCAGAACCATCCTCTGTGGAAAAGGAGGATAGATTTTTCTATGGCAAGGCATGCTTGTTAATCCTTAACCCATTGCCACACAATCCCTACTTTTGACGCCCATTAGGAAGAAGCCTTTTGAAAACACTGTGGGAAAAGGAGAAAATGCTGGTAACCAGCATTTTCTCCTTTTCCCACAGTGTTTTCTACCCTTCCCAGAACAAATTTCAATATTTCATTCACCTTTATTTTGTCATCTGCAAATGCTTTCAATTTGGACCAGTCTAAATTTTTCTCGTGTGGTAAAGAGTTAAGCTGCTAATGCACCACTGAAAGACATTTTACAGACAGTGCAGATCCAAATCAGACTGTCTAGAATGTGATAGATAATGAGACAGTGAGTTTCTCCCCAGAATTACTTTTGAAATAGCAAAATTAAGGCTCTTACAAACAGCTTGAAAGCTTCATTTCACTTATTTAGCACATGTAAGGCTGAAGGGATAATCAATGAGAAATTGCTATCTTGTGGCCAGTGTGGCGTTAGTTTACGATCACATGGCAAGAGGGTAAAGCCAATGAAATCGTAGGATAATTGTACCATTCCATGAAATTTCGATCTCGATTGATTAATTTGGTAAGAGCATGGTCCGTGATGAGCTAATATATTTCTCGCTGCTTTTCTCACTTTTCATTAGTAAAAGTTCACGTCAGCACAATTGATTGGATTTCATCTCAATGTAATGTAACCAGAGTTCCAGATAAAGGGATTAATTTTGATTTAAAATTAAATTTTGATTATTTCCTACCAAACCATATGTTGTGGATACTCATTAGAATTGAGAAATCAGCCGACTGAAAACATAGTGTGATAAGGAGAAAATGCTGCTTACCAGCATTTTCTCCTTTTCCCACAATGTTTCCTCTATTTTCAGTAGCAAGGTTCATTATTTTGGTGGTACTTATTTTGTTGTCTATTAATAGTTTCAATTCAATTCAGATAGCATTTATTTTGTTGTCTATTATAAAATACTTTCAATTTGGAAAGAAACCATCGTGTGATAAAGGAGTAAAACATTGTAGAAAAAGAATAAAATTCTGGTCCACAGAGAAGCAGTGGGTAATGGTTACAAAAACTACAGTACGCCCATACTTGTAACATTTTTTTACGAATGATGAAGGATTGTCCAATTAGAAAGATGCGGTGTATCATGTCACAATTTGTTGTAATACTTTACTGAGTCGAAAAAATTCATGTACAATGTGTCACTAGTTGTCACAGCAACCATAATAGATAGGGGGACAATTTAAATCTTCCTATGTTTTATTTTTCATTACAAAGGTGCAATTTGAATTTGTAAGACAACAATAAACAAGAATTAGAAACATATTTCTGTGGTCTTCCTTAGTCTTCAAAAGGAAGTTTTTGAGTACATTTTTGCCCATTATCACATAATGCCATGTTTTAACAAGTCTAAAGAAGATGACTTTTGAAAACTTTGATGGAAAAAGAGAAAATGCTCATAACCACCATGGTAACCAGCATTTTCTCCTTTTCCCACAATGTTTTCTACTATATCAAAGACATTTAAGTCCAGCATTGGCGCAATTTTTAAATTGACTTCTGCTAATGCTTTCAGTTTTTGCAAATCTACTTTTTGTTGTTTGGCAATTAAGTGTTTACTCAGACTGATTGTATTTGAGTTGAATGCATTTAATTAGCTTAGGTAAAGTCAACTTTTCTCACATGAATCAGAGATGAGAAGCAAAAACTTGCGTAGGAAAAATTTTGACTCAACCAGGTATTGAACTCACTACTACTTAGGTTACAAGTCAGAAACACTAACCACTGAGCCAACCCGCAGGGAACATTTAACCCTTAATCACACAATGACGACTTTTAATGAACCTGAGAAGCCTTTTGAAAACATTGTGGAAAAAGGAGAAAATGCAGGTAACCAGCTTTTTCTCCTTTTCCCACAAAGTTTTCTATCCTATAAAAGCAAAATTACACCATGTGCCACTTCTTTGAAATTGTTTTCTGTAAATGCTTTCAATTTGAACAGGTTTAAAGTTTTGCCAGCTGCTTAAAGGTGGCCCTTCAGATTTTGGGACGAAAATTGTACAAAAGTGCAAAAAAATCATCCTTATACTCCCAAAGCCTTTTAATTTTCATTCATAAAACGCCAGTAGTCGAACACCGTCCGGCAACACGAGAAACCAGAGATTTACTACAGCCCAGGTAGACACCGATGGGAGACACGTTCTATTTTTAGATGATCAATTCGCTCATTTACATACAGAAATACACAGATTAAGTTTCAAAAATAGGGTCGAAGAAGACATTATGGAAAATAATTATTACATGTTTGTTAAGTAATGAAATTTAAGCGTTATGAGTCACGTGCCAGTCACTTGGCATTCCCAAAATGCTTTATTGATTTTTGGCGCGAAATCTAAAAATACCTTAACCCTTTACTCCACAGATACTCATTTCAACACATTGCTTGTAGGAGCCTTTGGAAAACATTGTGGCAAAAGGTGAAATTGCTCGTGACGAGCAATTTCACCTTTTGTCACAATGTTTTCTATGCTATCAAAAGGTGTCATATACACATAAGAAATAGCTTCATCCTTGCTGTTATTTAGGGTTAGTTAGAGATATCTTAGAAATTCCTTATGGGGTAAAGGGTTAAGAGGCTACGTAGCCTTTTAAGGGAACACCATCAAAAAAATTTTTTTTTGTAATTTTCTGAATCTTAATTATTGATGATTTGCATTATTTTTTCATATGAATTTCAGTGACATATATATTTTTTAATTTGGTGAGATGTAAAAATTCTAAATACCCACCTTTAAAATGTTAATACAGATAAAATTTTTCTTCATTCTCATTATTGGGAACTGTACTGTTGAACTCTTTACAAAGCCTGGTTGCTTAATAGAAGTGGCCACTAAGACAGGATTAACTGTAATTTGTCATTCTAAGAAGACAGAAATGCTGAAACAGTACAGTTCTACAGGAAATTACTGTTCTCCCTAATGATCTACTATCTATCTTCATTCTTCACTTCTTTGACTCATTACCGAAAAGCAGACTTTTTTGTATGGACGGTTCTTCGTCAGGGCTATTAACTCTTCATTAAACGACAAAATTTTATGCATGTCCATATAAATGAAAAACATTTGCAGAAGACAAAATTAAGTTGGCTCAAATGGTAAAAGATTGTAGGAGACAGGGAAAATGCTTTGTCCTTTTCCCACAATGTTTTCTACGATACCACTAAACATTTGCACCGTTTGAGCCACATTGAAATTGTTGTCTGCAACTGCTAAACAATTTGGACGAGTGCAAAAAATTGTAGTTCGGTAAAGAGTTAAAAATTTGCTCTCTTTAAATGTTTTCAATATGGCAAAGTCCAAATTTTTCTTGTGTGGTTAACCCATTACCACACAATCCCTACTTTTGACAACCCTGAGAAAGAGGCCTTTAGAAAACATTGTGGGAAAAGGAGAAAATGCTGGTTACCAGCATTTTCTCCTTTTCCCACAATATTTTCTACTCTTCACGAAACAATTTTAGAATTTTCAGTTACTTTAATTTTGTCATCTGCAAATGCTTTCAATTTGGACAAGCCTAAAATACTGTCGTTTGGTAATGAGTTAAATTCTCTTGGGATGTAAAATTTTTCTCAAAATGGCTCTATGAAGTACATGTAAGTGCAAACAGACACAAAAACATGCCATGTATGCAACTGACAAAATTTTAAAAGTTCAAATCAAATAAACTTTCAGCTTCTTCAATAGAATCACAAAAATGCCTCCTTCGACAATATCGTGTCAAAACTGAATGCTTAGTAACAGTAACTGTTCCTTTTATTTGACATGCTCTCAGAAACTCTTTCTTTTCAAGGGACAATCTCCCTCAATTTTTATAAGCCTTCTTGCAAAACATATCTTAGTTTTAGGGACTCTGTGAAAGATTGCTTTTGAAAACACGGTGAAAAATGTTGAAAATACTAGTAAACAGCATTTTCTCCTTTTCCAACGATGTTTTCTACCCTTTCAAATAGAAATTTTTGTTTTTGAGTCATATATATTTTGTCCTCAGCAATTGCTATCAATTAGGACAGGTCTAACATTTTGTCTTTTGGTAAACAGTTAACCTTTTACCATACAATGCTGCCTTTTAAAGACCTTGAGAAAGAAACATTGTGAGAAAAGGAGAAAATGCTCTCCTATCAAAGGAGGATCGCATCATTTTAGCCACAGTGAAATCATCAACCGCATGCACTTTCAATTTGGATATATCCAAAATTGTGTCCTAGGTAAAGGGTTAACTCATTACCAAACAGCAAAATTTTAGACTTGTCCAAATCGAAAGCATTTGCAGACAACAAAATAAAAGTGACTGAAAATTTGAAATTTGTTTTGTGAAGGATAGAAAACATTGTGGGAAAAGGAGAAAATGCTGGTTACCAGCATTTTCTCCTTTTTCCACGATGTTTTCTAAAAGCTTCTTTCTCAGGGGCGTCAAAAATAGGGATTGTGTGGTAATGGGTTAAAGGTTACAGATAAGAAGAGCAAATCATTTTCAATACCCCATATCTAACTACACTTTGCTGCTCTCAAGTAGGCTAATACTTTAGATTGTTTATGATGCATGGGAAAAACCTTAACTCTTTCCCAAACGACAAATTTTAGACTCTTCCAAACTCAAAGAGTTTGCAGACGACAATTTCAAATTTGATAAAAACGGCAGAAAGTTCTCCAAATGGGTAGAAAACACTGTGGGAAAAGGAGAAATTGCTCATTACAAGAAGTTTCTCCATTTCCCACAGTGTTTTCAAAAGACTTGTACTGCAGACAGTAAAAACAAGGGCTTGTTTGGGAAAGGGTTAAAAAAATCTTCTTCAACCCTTTACCAAACAGTCCTCATAATTATGTTATGGACACTTGAGAAAAACTTTGGTTTTTTCAATAATGTAGGAAAAATAGAAACTGCTGATAACCAGCATTTTCTCTTTTTCCCACAATGTTTTCTACCATTTCAATGACAAATTCCAATTTTTTTAGTCACATTTTGTTGTTTCAAATGCTTTCAATTTGGAAAGGTTTAAAATTTTGCTACAAGGAGTCAACCCTTTACTCCATAGATACTCATTTCTATGCATTGCTGGTAAGAGCTTTTGGAAAACATTGTGACAAAAGGTGAAATTGCTCGTGACAAGAAATTTTACCTTATGCCATAATGTTTTCAACACTATTAAAACGTGTCATATACACATAAGAAACGGCTCCATCCTTGCTCTTATTCAGGGTCAATTAGAGATACCATTGAAATGCCTTATGAGGTTGAAGGCTAAAATTTCACAGCATAATTTGGGATAAGGAGAAAATTCTGGTAACCAGCATTTTCTCCAGTTTCCCACAATGATGTTTTCTTCCATTCTAAAGCTATTAGGGCCATATCTAATTTGTCATTTGCATAAATTATGTTTTCAAATTTTAGAAATTTGAAATCTGGGAAAGTGTTCTATCCTTCAGCCATCTGAGTTCCGACATTTCTCATAAAAGTATGATTCCAAAACATCTGGTGACAAAATGCAAGGTTACTATTTGTGAGCTTCATATTTCTTGCTTATCTTTCAGTGCTCACACTTAAGTCTAAAAGTATCGGATCCTAATATCTATGAGGGCTTGGATGGAAGCCTAAAATCCTCATAAGTAAACATTGGATAAAAAATCACACAAAGTTTCATGGCAAAGAATATTCTGTTTACATACATGCAGGGAGACCATTTTTCACACTGAAAAAGGACAATAAATTTTCTTGAAGTGACAAGAGAAGCGGTTTATTATCTTTTAAGCGACACTTCATGCTGCACAAAGAATTATGCGACACCGCCATAAAAACAAACGCACCCATGTCACTCTAGATTACATAATCTTTTTTTGGTCTTGTGTGACAAACATTTTTCCATCGTTAACAATTTTTCTACCACCAACCAGTTCAACGAAGAGACAAAAAGGAAGACTATTTGAAGAAATGGAAATAAGCAGAGCCCCAGATAAAAGGGAGTGATGGTATTCTAAATCCGTTATTTCTCTTCCAAACCCTATGTTGTGGGTACTCATTAGAATCGTCTCGATGAGACGATTCCAATGAGTACCCATAACATAGGGTTTAATGGTGAATAATCAATATTTTCAGTTTTGAAATCAAAATCACTCCCTCTATCTGGAGCTCTGAAGTTTTTATCCATTTCTCCATTAACACACAATCCCACTTTCACTGACTTTAATGAAGAAGCTTTTTGAAAACATTGTGGAAAAAGGGGAAAATGTTGGTAACCAGCAGTTTCTGCTTTTCCCACAATGTTTTCTTCCATATCAAAGACATATTTCCTCAGTTAAATCACATTTAACCCTTTACCCCATATGGCATTTCTATGGTATCTCTAATTGACACTAAATAACAGCAAGGATGAAGCCGTTTCTTATGTGTCTATGACACCCTTTGATAGTGTAGAAAACATTGTGGCAAAAGATGAAAATGCTTGTCACGAGCAATTTCACCTTTTGCCACAATGTTTTCCAAAGGCTCCTACAAGCAATACGTAGAAATGAGTATCTATGGAGTAAAGGGTTAAGTCTTCACCACACAATCCCAAGTTTTAACAACACTGAGAAAGCAGCCTTTTGAAAACATCGTGGGAAATGGACAAAATGCTGGTAACCAGCAATTTCTCCTTTTCCGTCAATGTTTTCTCAATTTCAAGTAGCAAAGTTTCATAATTTTATTGGCATTTATTTTGTCGTCTGTAAATGCTTTCAATTTGGACAAGTCTGAAATTTTGTCATTTGTTATGCTCTGAATCAAGAATTAATGTCAATTGTATTTACTTATGTACAATATAGTAAATGGATTCACAAAAATAAATACGCAAGAGAAGAAAAGCTGCTCTATGAGAATTGGCAGTCATTACGGTTTCCTTACAACAAGTTCAGATTGCCCTCATAACAGTCAACATCCATTTGTGTCTCTATCGACTAAGCGATAAAAACTGCATTAATCTATAAAAACATTTTTCGTAACACAACCAGACTTCTGTCTGTGAACAAAATGTCATTAAAATCAATTCTAAAGCCATCAATCCAACACGAAAAACTTATCTCCCTTAAAATCACTCTCACTTGGCAATTTTGTTCATGTTATATTTTGTTCTTTATTATTCTCAAACTTTCTTCCATTTCTAAGCCTTAGGCTGCTGGGCTCAACTAACACACCTTTTGCTGACACTGTGCACATCATGATCAGACTGAACAGAATGTGCAGTCTGATCTTGGATCTACAATGTCCTATATGGAAATGTTATTGTCTGATAATATTTAGGTATTTATTATTGAATTTATAATTTAACCCTTTACTCCACAGATACTCATTTTGACGCATCAAGAACAGACAGCTTTTGAAAACATTGTGGGAAAAGGAGAAATTGCTCGTAACGAGCAATTTCTCCTTTTCCCACAATGTTTTTCACTCAATCAGGTAATTGTTTCCCCATTTGTCCATGTTTTTGACATCATATGTTTATTTGCTGCTGACTCAGAAGAGGCTAAAATTGGCATATGAGGTAACGGGTTAAGGATCATATGGAAAAAATAAATTTGCTTTTTACTCAATCCCTTAACCTTTTACCAGACGACAAAATGTTAAACTTGTCCAAATTGAAAGCATTTGCAGACAATTTAAATGTGAAGAAAATATAAGCATTTACTCTGTGTCTACAATTGCTGTTTTAACCCATTACCACACAACAAAAATTTAGACTGGTTCAAATTGAAAGCATTTGCAGATGACAAAAAAAAAGGTAACTGAAAAATTGAAATTTGTTCTGGGAAGGGTAGAAAACACTGTGGGAAAAGGAGAAAATGCTGGTTACCAGCATTTTCTCCTTTTCCTACAGTGTTTTCAAAAAGCCTCTTTCTCAGGGGTGTCAAAAGTAGGGATTGTGTGGTAATGGGTTAACTACAAGATCTAGACACTGTCATTCATAATCTTGAATAAAACAGTGGACAGTGTAGATCAGACTGCACCTTCTGAGCAGTTTGATCTTGATTGACACACTCCACAAAAGGTTCTGGTGACAGCTATAGAAATGAAATAGTTAAGATACTTGATTGTTATGAGACGGTGTTAACCCATTACCAAACGACAATATTTTAGGCTTGTCCAAATTAAAAGCATTTGCAGACGACAAAATAAAAGTGACTGAAAATTTGAAATTTGTTTTGTGAAGGGTAGAAAACATTGTGGGAAAAGGAGAAAATGCTGGTTACCAGCATTTTCTTCTTTTCCCACAATGTTTTCTAAAGGCTTTTTTCTCAGGGGCGTCAAAAGTAGGGAGTGTGATGTAATGGGTTAAATAACAATTATCATTTCCTTTTTTTCCCTACAAATTCAAAAGAAACATCTGAAAAAGATTCTAAGAACCGAGCAGAGCAGTTCTACCGTGCAATTTCATTTTTCCGAGCAATTTCATTTTTCCGAGGCCAGTAACTGAAACAACTGTGAGATTCACTTTATCATACAAAATACCCCTTCATAAACAAGTCACCAGTATATTTCGGCCAAGGCAATCACATTGTCAGGGAAACAGACAGATTTATGGAGAATAAAGATACAAAAGCTTTCACACTGATTCAATTTGCAAACACAAAAAAATTGTTGGTCCCTGCTGATAGTCCTCAGACACTGGATGTCTGTATTCATCTTTTTGATAAAATATATATATTCATTTGAGGAGACTAGGCGATCTGATTCACAAAAGCAACAAGAAAATAGATTTTTGATGGCGAACCAGTCTCAATTTTTTTAAAATGAAATTAAATTGTCGCCTTTTGCTTAGCCCTTTACCAAACAATCCCTGGTTTTTTAAGACCCCGGGACAGAAGCCTTTAGAAAACATTGTAGGAAAAGGAGAAAATGCTGGTAACCAGCATTTTCTTCTTTTCCCACAATGTTTTCTACCCTGCTGCAAAACAAATTTCAATTTTTCAATTCCATTTATTTTGTCATCTGCAAGTGCTTCCAGTTAGGACCAGTTTAAAATTTTGTTGTTTGGTAAAGAATTACGGTTTTATAGAACCCCAAAATCTAATATACAGTCCCAACTGTTAACAAACAACAATGTGAAAGGAGCTTTTTGAAAATATGGGGAAAAGTGAAAATGCTGGCAGCCAGCATTTTCTCCTTTTCCCACAATGTTTTCTACCCTTCCCAAAACAAATTTCAATTCTTCAAGCAAATAGAAGGTAACCCATAATTATGATGATTTCTATCTCTGAAGTGTAGAAAACGTGGCAATCAGCATTTTCTCCATTTTTGTCAATGTTTATTGAAGGATTCTTCCTCAAGGTCTGCTGTTGCAGTAAAAGGTGAGACTCTTTTTCTCCATGCCACAGTATTTTCAACTCCATAATCTGAGCTCCAGATCTATAAGTAGGAATGATGGTATTCTAAAGTCTAGGTTTATCTTCCAAACCCTATGTTGTGTGTACTCATTTGTATCATCTCCTTATGAGACAATTCAAATGTGAGTACCCATAACATAGGGTTTAGTGTAGATTAATGTATATTTTAAACATTTAACCCATTACCACATAATCCCTACTTTTGATGCCCCTGAGAAAGAAGCCTTTTGAAAACACTGTGGGAAAAGGAGAAAATGCTGGTAACCAGCATTTTCTCCTTTTCCCACAGTGTTTTCTACCCTTCCCAGAACAAATTTCAATTTTTCATTCACCTTTATTTTGTCGTCTGCAAAGGCTTTCATTTTGGACCAGTCTAAAATTTTGTTGTTTGGAAAAGAGTGAAATCAAAATCACTCCCTCTGTCTTAGAGCACTGAATACATATTTTGTTCTGTGATTTATTGTGATAGCTATAGCAATAGTAAATGAAAGTTCCGTTATTGGACTATGAAAATAAGATGCAGCTTGCCTGAGAAAACCAAATAACACCAACAACTACTTATAATGAACATAACAGAACTGCACCGCAGGGATTGAAACGGATCTAAATAATAGAGAAATAGTTGTAACTAAAACAGAGAACCACTTAAACCCCAAGAACCTTTATCCATACATCATTTGATTCTAACTGATCCAAACACAACTACGTATGCTTAAAATTCCATGCTGATCAAGGGAAAAAGAATGCTGGGACAGCATTTTCATCGCAACAGAGCTCCAGATAAGAGGGAGTCGTAGTATTCTAAATCCATTATTTCTCTTCCGAACCCTATGTTGTGGGTACTCATTAGAATCGTCTCAATTTACATGTCCACATTGAAAGTGTCTCAAATTTTGTCCTCTAGGTCAAGAGATAAGAAGCATCTTGAAGGTAAATGCATCTTTACCAGAGGACAAAATGTGCAACTTCTATGGTTAAAATGGAAGCATCTGTAGACGACATATCAAATGTGACTCAAATTAAGATTTATCTTTAGATGGGCGAAAAGCACTGTGGGACAATTTAACTCTTTGCCACACAATCCCGACTTTTAACGCCCCCTGAGAAAGAAGCCTTTCGAAAACACTGTGGGAAAAGGAGAAAATGCTGGTAACCAGCATTTTCTTCTTTTCTCCCAGTGTTTTTTTACCCTATCCAGATCAAATTTCAATTTTTCAGTCACCCTTTTTTTTGTTGACTGCAAATGCTTTCAATTTGGACCAGTCTAAAGTTTTCTCGTGTGGTAAAGAGTTAAAAGAAAATGCTGGTTACCAGCATTTTTTCTTTTTCCCCCACAATGTTTTCAACTGCCAGTTTTCAAAGAATCATTAAAACACCTAGGAAAGAAAATCCAGCCATTTTCTATACTGGACAACTGTAATATAGATTGGTCCATCTTCCTAAAGCTTTTCCAATCAAAAGGATCAACTATAGTGATGAGTATTCTCTCTGGAAGCCCCTACCAGATACTAATAAAGACTCCCCGTGGAATTACCGACACCATTCCTCCACGTTTTTTGATGACTTTTCCAATGACCATAATTAACCTCCATGGTGGGAGAGTATCTGGAACCTTCATGTGATACACTCCGAGCTGAAATTGGAGGAACTCCATCGCAAGTGAATGAAAACAGATCACCGAACAACCCTGGACTGATTGTTTTCCAATATTACTCCAAGTTGGTCAATATTCTTTACAGAGTTACAATGTTCTGAGTAAATATACAGAGATGAGTCCAGTCATTCATTTGGTCCAAGAAATTTCTAAAGGAATTAACCCTTTACCACTCATTCCCTTTCATAACTAAATTACAGAAAACTTTTGAAAACATTGTGGCAAAAGGAGAAAATGCTGGTAACCAGCATTTTCTCCTTTTGCTACATTGTTTTCAACCCTATCAAAGACAAATCATCATCTCAGCTATGTTTTAATTGTAATGTTTGCAAATGTTTTGGACTTTGTCTAGTCCAAAATTTTGAGAATTAGGTAAAGAGTTAATACTTTTCCCTTTGCCAGCCATTTACATTTTGATGCATTTTCAGTATTAGAACTTTGTGAAATAATCATTGTCTCAAAAGCATTTTTTCCAGTTTCCAGGATATTTCGTTCCTCTCGGTATCTATATCAATATCTAAATCTGTACAATGGTTTAATATTCCAGAATGAAATATCATGGAATCTGAGGTTAAAATATATTGCAAGCTATGATAGCTTCCTAGTTTTCCTGCTGATGCTGTGCAGAATTAAGTTGTACTTGGTGCTCTTGCCAAAAATCTGATCAAGATCAGATTGGCATCTGATCTTAAAATATCTACACTGCCTGATACCTAACACAATACTGCTATAAAAGTAGCCAAGAAAACAAAATATTTAGATCTAATATGCAAACTGAAAATCCTCATTTCAATCTATCCCATTGAGTCCCTTTCCCAAATAAAAATGTGGACTCTTACAAATTACAAGTAATTACAGATAACAGATTCAAAGTAGTGAGCTCTAATTTTCTCGCATGTCAGAAAACATTGTAGGAAAAGGAGAAAATGCTGGTAACCAGCATTTTCTCCTTTTCCCACAATGTTTATAACAGCTTTCTTCCTTACCATCCTACCAAACTGGGATTGTATGGTAAAGGGTTACTGCACACAGGGGTCAAGGGACAAGATCTTCATGTTACTTAAATACAAGGAAAGACAGAGTGCTATGCAAACATGCTGCTCTAAAAGCTTGTCCGTTTTTGATGTTCGATGAATAATGAAGTAAATACCGATATTCTATTCAACGATATGAATGTCTTTCACTACTGGAATGTGACTAGAAACAGTCTGATGGATGGATGCTGTATCAATGCATTGAACAAGATTAAAAGCTGGCCGATGGATTTTCTTTCATCTATTCACTGGAGGCAATGTTGGTCTTTCTTTCAAAATAATGGATACTGTTTCCCAGAATTTATCACCAAGTCAGAATTTATCATCAAGTCTGAATCAATGTGACCAAGGAGAATTAAAGTTTGTTAACTCTGTACCAAACAGTTCTCACTTTTAAATGATCCTGGAGAAGAAACTTTTTGAAAAACTTGTGGGAGAAGGACACAATGCTGAGGACCACCAGCATTTTCTACTCTTTTCCCACAAAACAAAACTTTCTACTACTGTACTTAGTTTTTTTGTTTTACAGGATAGAAAAGATTGTGGGAAAAGGAGATATTGCTTGTTACCAGCATTTTCTCCTTTTCCCTCAATGTTTTCAGAAGGCTTCTTTTTCAGGGTCGTTAAAAGTCGATCCCTACAATCCCTACTTTTGACGATCCTGAGAAAGAAGCCTTTGGAAAACATCGTGGGAAAAGGTGAAAATGCTGGTAACCAGCATTTTCTCCTTTTCCTACAATGTTTTCTACCCTTCATAAAACAAATTTCAAAATTTTAATCACTTTCACTTTGTTGTCTGCAAATGCTTTCAATTTGGACAAGTCTAAAATATTGTTGTTTGGTAATGAGTTTAAAAGAGACATCAATGGATTAACTCTTTAACAAACAACAAAACTTTAGACTGGTCCAAACGCAAAGAGTTTGCAGATGACAAAATTAAAGTGATTGAAAGTTTTAAAGTTGTAGTGAGAAGTGTAAAAAACATTGTGGGAACAGGAGAAAATGCTGGTTACCAGCATTTTCTCCTTTTCCCAAAATGTTTTCAAAAAGCTTCTTTCTCAGGGTCATTAAAAGTCAGGATTGTGTGGTAAAGAGTTAATAGAAGCAAATAAATACATAATGTAATAAAAACATTTTGACAAACAGTTCTAGAAAATTTATATAGTGAAGTCATCAGGAAATTTCTCGGATTGCATCAATATTTCAACATTTGTTTCAACAAATTCCATTTTTGTTTCTCAAATTCCCAAATCCTGTATGTTTTTTGTCAATCTATAGTTTGCATGTGAAGCAGAGAAGCAGAGAGCTAATATGAAGACAGTATTTGCTTTCGATATCCCTAATGCTCTCTACGGGTTTAATAAATGATCCATTTACAAATATTCACAGGCAATAAAACGGGAGAGAAGTGGGGAATAAAAAACATATTTGTTTTTGGTTCTGGGTTTTAGCACCTGAAGTGAGTCTTCTGCAGTCATTTAGAAAGATTAATTTCTGCTTTGGTCAAGTCCACTATGTCTAGCACAAAGTGAAATTTACTACTCTCTCTCTCTCTCTCCCCCTCCATCTCTTTAACTCTTTACCAACAACAAATTTTTGAACTGGACCATTAATTCAAAGCATCTGCAGACAACGAATTAAATCTTAATATGTTAATATGATGATTTCAGACTTTGATGGGGTAGAAAATTTTGTGGGAAAAGGAGAAAATGCTGGTTATCAGCATTTTCTCCTTTTCCCAGAATGTTTTCAATAGGCTTCTCTCTCTCTCTCAGAGTATCATTCTTATAATTATGCTTAGTGTTCATGGATTTCTTTTTTATAAATATAATTATGTTTGTAAATCTTCTGTCAGGAAATAAAGAAGAAGAATAATAATAACGATAGTAAATGGTTTAAGTCTGCATATCTGTAAAAAGTTCTAGATTTGATTGAAAGAGTAAAAAATACCGAGGGAAACTTGGAAAATTTACAGCTTAATATCCACATTTTTTCTTTTTCAACAACTCTTTATCCCTTTAACTAACAATCAAACATTTTAACAACCTGGAGGAAGTTAAGAGTTTTGAAAACATTACACGAAAAAAGATAATGCTGGTATCCAGCATTTTACTAGTTTTCCCTCAATGTTTTCTGACCTATCATTGACAAATTTCGTTACTTTGTGCCCCTTTAATTTACCGTCAGCAAATACTTTTGATTTAGCAAGGTCTAAAATTCTGTCGTTTGGTAAAGAGTGAGAAAACTTCTTTCCTGTGGGTTGTTTAACGTCAGGATTGTTTTGTAAGGGGATACACCAGTAATTTAACTAGGCCTGAATGTTAAGATGCCCTGAAAAAAAATATCTTAACAAATGTAACGAGGCATGAGAGGCTCGGAAAAACAAGATGAAAAATATCTTCACACTGAATTCAACAATATTTCCTACTGACATCCATGTCAAAATAGCATCTAACACTAACAAGTATCTGTTTTATACATTCAACCCTGAACACTTCGGCTGCTGATCATGACTCAATGACCTTATACAGACAGTGTAGATCAAGATAAGACAGCACAGAATGTGCAGTCTGATCTTGGATCTACACTGTCCTGAATCAGGAGATATTTTGATATATCAGTTCAATGTGATTTTTACCATCAGCCAGAAAGTTTCATCTACCAGTAATTAATTCACCAAGGGCTAAAGCCTTTACAATACAATCCATGGTTCTAATAACCCCGAAAAAGATGCCTTTTGAAAACACTTTGGGAAAAGGAGAAAATACTGGTTACCAGCATTTTCTCCTCTTTCTACAGTGTTTTCTTAAACCTTTCAAAACCAGATATCATCATTTGACAGTCTTCTGCAAAATGCTTTTTCTCCTTTTCCCACAATGATTTTCAAAAGCCTTTTTTCCTCAGGATTGCCTGCGAAAGAAGAATCACTAAACAATGAAGAACCACAAAAGTTTGGTAAAGAAACATCATGTAACACCTGTCTGTACAGGTCAAAACTGATAACCCATTTACAAGAAACAAAACTGTGAACTTTCCAAACTCTTAACCCATTACCACACAATCCCTACTTTTGACACCCCTGAGAAAGAAGCCTTTAGAAAACATTGTGGGAAAAGGAGAAAATGCTGGTAACCAGCATTTTCTCCTTGTCCCACAATGTTTTCTACCCTTTACAAAACAAATTTCAAATTTTCAGTCACTTTTATTTTGTCGTCTGCAAATGCTTTCAATTAGGTCATGTCTAAAATATTGTCATTTGGTAATGAGTTAAGTATTTACTGGCTACAAATTAAATGCTGATCAATATATTGAAGGTAGGAGTTTTTGACAGGATAGAAAACACTATTAAAGAAGAAGAAAACACTAGATACCAGTCCTACATTACAAGCCCACTTTCTTTGAAAATCCCATATTCTGGTGGAGCAGTTACCAGCTTCTTCTCTTTTTCCTTCATTTATTGCTTGTCTATACTTTAACGCTGTTTTCAACATTATGTGAGTTTTAAAACAGCAGCCAGTGCACAGATGCTTTCCTGGAGTTTTTTATCACAAGTCCTATGCATACTCCGAGCCACTGACTGCTTTCCAGTATCGCCACAATGTCCATACACTGGTTAGCAGCAGTCAGAGAAATGATGGAATCCTGTGTCACAATGACTATAATCAATCCTTTAGAAGAAATTTACCAAGCTGTGGATTGAACCAACAACACCCTGTCCTGTAGGCTTACTGACTCGGGCTCTTCTTCTTTTCTGAAAATATTTTCTAGCTAAAAGAAAACTTAACTCATTTAACGCATTACCACACAATCCCTACTTTTGACGACCCTGAGAAAGATTGCTTTTGAAAACATTTCGGGAATAGGAGAAAATGCTGGCAACCAATTTCTAGGTTATGTTTAATTTGTCTTCTGCAAGTGCTTTCAATTTGGACTAGTCTAAAATTTTATCATTTGGTAAAGGGTTAAGCTGAATCTAATTTGTTGTCTGTTTATGCTTTCAACACTGACAAGTCTACATTTTCTTTTGCCTGGTAGAGATAACTTAACGTTTAAAGCTTCTTTCCCTTCTGCACAAAATATGCAGTCTGATCTTAGATTTTCACTGTGTGCTTTGATGAGATATTCTGGGAAAAAAATAACCTTGCATTGCAATGATAAGGGCCTGAATTGGAGAGTGGAGGTGCTGTCTGGGTTTATTCTGCACTCTAAGCCTTAAAATTGAAGTCAAGCTGGGAGCCAGTACAAGATTTTCAAATACCCATAATCTCCTATTACTAGCATTTAAATTTAATTTGTCACTTTCAGAGCTTCATTCTTGTCTTTTGGGATTTAAAAACTGTGAGTCTTTGTATCCAAGATAACATACAAAAAATGTTTTTTATCCTTTTCAATCCATAAAAGGCTTTCCACAAGTTTTCTTAGCCTTTCTGGCCAGTGTAGACTAAGATTAGACTGCACAAAAAGTGCAGCCTGACTACTGATCTACATCATTCTTTTGAAAGAGACATTCTCCACAAAAGCAATTCCTTTACCTCCTCACCAAAAGACAAATTCTTGGATCTTAACCAAAATGTACATGTATGCATGAACACTTTGCCTGAAAATTCAATGCACTAAAGCTCAGTATGATGGGGGATTTGTCTTCCACAGGGTCGTAAACATTGCTGGAAAAGGAGCAAATGCTAAAATCCTGTTTACCAGCATTTTCTCCCTTTTTCTCATATTGTTTTCAAAGATGGTCTTTCTTGAGGTTGTACAACCACAGACAGGATCACTTGGGAGAGGATACATTGATGAATGTGCTAAGTTTTCAAAGGGTTAAAAATATTTTGTCACTTACTGCATTGATATTATACCTATTAACTCATTATCACATGAGACAATTTTGGACTGGTCCAAATTGATAGCATTTGCAGACGACAAAATAAAGGTGACTGAAAAATAGAAATTTGTTCTGGAAAGGATAGAAAACACTGTGGGAAAAGGAGAAAATGCTGGTTACCAGCATTTTCTCCTTTTCCCACAGTGTTTTCAAAAGGCTTCTTTCTCAGGGGCGTCAAAAGTAGGGATTGAGTGGTAATGGGTTAAGGTTGCTCAGCATGACTTTCTGACCTTTTGCAGACAGTGTAGATCAAGATTAGCCTGCAGAAAACCTGCAACCTGCAGTCTGATCTTAATCTACACTGCCCCAATAAGAAAATATCTCCCCCCCCCCCAAATTTGAAACAGCATGATGATTCAGTGTTTTTCTACTATCGGCTTGAAAGTTTTTTTTAACTTATTTAGCTGCAAGAGATGGTTAAAAGAAAATGTTCATGCCAAACAACATCCATTTAAATCTAGTTCTTTTTTCACAGGGGATTTAGGTGGTCTGTGTGAATCATCACTGAGAGAGAAGAATCCTGCCCTCCCTTCCCTCTCCCAAACCCCCTGCAAACAAACCCAGTGTGGGCCTACAGATATCCTTTTCCCACATTGTTTTCGAAAGACCTCTCTTTCAGGGTCTTTGAAATTCATTATTGCATGGTAACAACCTTGAGAAAGGAAACTTTTGAAAATTTGGTTGGCAGAGGAGAAAATGCTGGTAACCAGCTGGTACCAGGTGCTCCAGACAACAGGGAGTGATGTTATTCTATAGACATTATTTCTCTTCCAAACCCTATGTTGTGTGTACTCATTAGAATCGTCTCAATGAGACGATTCTAATGAGTACCCACAACATAGGGTTTAATGTAGAATAATTAAAATTTTCAATTTCGGAATCGAAATCACTCCCTCTATCTGGAGCGCTGTGGTACTAAATGCAAGGCAAGATTCATCATATTACCCATTCTGGATTAGTCATCATTCTGCAAACCCTTTGAATTTTGTCAAGGCTAAAATTTGCTCATGTGATAAAGAGTTAAAGGGTTAACCCATTTAACCCATTACCACACAATCCCTACTTTTGACGCCCCTAAGAAAGAAGCCTTTTGAAAACACTGTGGGAAAAGGAGAAAATGCTGGTAACCAGCATTTTCTCCTTTTCCCACAGTGTTTTCTACCCTTCACAGAACAAATTTCAAATTTCAGTCGCTTTTATTTTGTCGTCTGCAAATGCTTTCGATTTGGACAAACCTAAAATTTTGTTGTTTGGTAATGAATTAAATAGAGATACAACTTTGGGGCCTCCTGCAGAAGACACCACACTAGCCGACACACACCAATATTGCATTACGTAACTGCTTGGACACTGATAATGGAACGTGTGTTATTTCGATCTGGAGAGATTAATCCTCAAGATCATCATTCCATCATAATGTGATTACATCAAGCTATTGATCCTTCAATGCCAGATAAGGCAGTGATTGAGGATTACCAAGGATTCGGGTGATTAAGTTTGAAATGTAATATTTTAAACATAAATACATAAAATGAAAGTTATTATTAAAGTCTTGCATTAGAATAAAATCTGATGTGAGTCTATATTGCCAATAAAATATTCTCATGGCAAATTCTTTCTAAAAACTTGGAAGAAATAAAGATTATTCAAAGTTATAAGTTTTGCTGTGATACATTTTCATGTTAGCTTTCTAGCTCACAAAATTTTAGATCTGTCCAATATTTATTGCACACAGCAACATTTTAGATTTATCCAAATTGAAAGCTTTTGCACACAATTTCAAAGCTGCTCAAATGGTGCAATTTTGCTTTGATAAGGAAGAAAACTTTGTGGAATAAGGAGAAAATGCTGGTTACCAGCATTTTCTCCTTTTCCCACAATGTTTTCAAAAGGCTTCTTCCTCAGAGCTGTTAAAAGTCATCATTGTGTGGTAAAGGGTTAAAAGAAACGTCTGCCAGAGTTCCAGATACATGTAAGAGTGAGTGATGGTACTCTAAATACATTATTTCTCATCCAAACCCTATGTTGTGGGTACTCATTAGAATGGTCTTGATGAGACGGTTCTAACAAGTACTCATAACAAAGGGTTTTGAGGGGAATAGTTAATATTTTCAAGTTTAAAATCAAAATCCCCCCACCTGTTTTGAGCTATGATCTACAGACAACATCTAAAACTTGGCTAAAATGATACATTTTGTTTTTGAAAGAAGAAGAAATTGAGTGAAAAGAAGAAATTCAATGCTGATTTCCAGTTTTTTGTTAACACATTACCAAACGACAGTTTTTGAAGGCTTATTTATGTCCAATTTGAAAGCACTAATCTTGCAGACGAGAAAATCAGTCCAACTTGGTAACTGAAATTTTGTTTATGGAAGGGCAGAAAACATTGAGGGAAAAGGAGAAAATGCTTGTTATCAGCATTTTCTCCTTTTCCATAATGTTTTCAAAAGGCCTCTTTGGTGTGGTCGCTAAGACCATGGCTGTGGTATTGAGTTAAAAAAAGAATGAATTGTATGAAGTATTTTTACTCCATTTCCCTCCCAAGTTTTTGAGAGTGTATGACAGAGGCATAAAAACTCAAGTTGGTGAGAACTTCCTGGTTAAATCTGACATCCCTGCCAGAATCAACAATTTTAATGGCATGTCAGAATCATTTTACAACTGAAGACAATAGAATGTATCTGATTCCTTCATTTACATTAATGGCCCCACTTGTGTAAACAACATCTACATGTACTATGCATATTATTCAATCTAGCAGTAACGACAACTTCATTCAACTGATCCCTTCAGAAAACACTGAGGCAAAAGCAGTCTATGGCACTGTGTTATAAAAAATTGTAAGAAGATGGATAAACTCTTGCATAAAATTGCTGCCAGAAATAGCAGTTTCAACCTTTGAGCACCAAGGAGACAAACAGACACTCTATTTTTTGGCAATATGTACCTATGAAGAGCATTTTCAAGGTTGCCCTTCTCCCGAATGCCTTATTACAGCAGGAAGTGGTAATCAAAGATCAGAGTGTACATTTTGTGCAGTCTGATATTGATCTAAACTTATTGCAAAGGAAATTTAACATTAGCAAAAGGTGCTTAAAGGATTGACAGTACAGTAAGTATGTTTTACAGCTTATGGACCATACAGACAATAGAATGTATCCAATTTCTTATCTATATAATGGCCCACTTGTGTAAACAACACCTCGTCAGTAACCACATTATGGCTTCCTAGATTTTTTGCCTCTTGCGGTAGACCACTTTTTTAAAACAATGTGGCAAATGGATACAGTCTTTACAAAGAAAACTTGGTGTGCAACATGCAGACAGAGCAAAACATGGGGGTCACAACACAATGAATGTACCAAGCTTTTAGAAAGAAAACATTAAGTTTTTACCAAACAACAAATTATTTGACTATGAGGTGCAAATTTGCAAGAGTAAGAAAAACATATAGGGGTAAGAAGAAAATGCTGTTTACCAGCATTTCTTCTCTCTCCAAAATGTTTTCAAACGCCTTTCTTTCTCAGTATAATGAAAACATATTAATTTTATTGTTTGGTACAGGGTTAATCAGAAATGGAGAGCCTTTCTTTCTCAGTGTAATGAAAACATTGTTTGGTATAGGCTTAACCCATTACCACACAATCCCTACTTTTGACGCCCCTGAGAAAGAAGCCTTTTGAAAACACCATGGGAAAAGGAGAAAATGCTGGTAACCAGCATTTTCTTCTTTTCCCACAGTGTTTTCTACCCTTCCCAGAACAAATTTCTATTTTTTAGTCACCTTTATTTTGTCGTCTGCAAATGCTTTCAATTTGGACCAGTCTAAAATGCTCTCATGTGGTAAAGAGTTAATCAGGAATGGAGAGCATACACCAAGATCATAGTAGGGTTAGTCTGGGTCTACTCTCTTCACAGATTCAGTATCTGAGGGTCTCCACAGTGAAATACCACTGACGGGGTTCAAAATTTGGTATCTGTCACAAGGGGCACCATAAGTATGAGGGTTTATCAGCTAATCTGACCATTTGAACAGGTAGAGGTGGTCAATTAAAGATAAATTGACCACCTAGACACAAGGCAAGTGGTCATAAATTGGACTGTTTGGTTCCTGTTTGTATTTATTTAGAGCCCCTTGGTTGGTGATAATCACTCAAATATTTACTCATGCTGGGTACCGATAAACCTATACTTGAAATTATAGTCATATATAACAATATATTAAGTTACTGAAATTACCCTTTAATTCACAATAAATTTTCTTGCAGACAGATTATAATTGGAAATCTTACTTTTTCTATAAAGTTAAAACCTTCAGTCAGTGGTGCATTTCAAACCCAATATATTAACCCATTACCAAACGACAATATCACAGGCTTGTCCAAATCGAAAGCATTTGCAGATGACAACATAAGGGTGACTGAAAATTTGAAATTTGTTTTATGAAAGGTAGAAAAAATTGTGGAAAAAGGAGAAAATGCTGGTTACCAGCATTTTTTCCTTTTCCCACAATGTTTTCTAAGGTTCCTTCTCAGGGTCGTCAAAAGTAGGGATTGTGTGGTAATGGGTTAAGCTTCATATGATAGTGACAGATCATGATTTCAAGTTTAATTCTAAATGTTCAACATTCAACAGTCCCTCTACCTAATACAAATAACGGTGCCCAAATGTTAGTCTAGTTTCTGACTGGTTGCAACTTGGTACATAGACAATCACAAAAAAATTGGTACTGTACAAATGTACTTAGATTTTGTGTGCAGGTTCAACTCGTACTCTCACAATATGATGACCAAACTTGAATTTAACATATAGGTTGAATGTTTATTCACTAATTTTTGGTTTCAAATACAAAATTTTCAATCTTCACTATTAAACATACCAAAAACACTTTAAATCATCTTTAAATCAAGATGTTAATGTTTCCAAAAATAGAAACAAAATGGCTGCCAAACATGAAAATTTCAATAAGTTTCACATGTAATAAATTACTTTTAAAAGTGCAATAAGAAATGAAATGTTTAAAAATTTGTCCTTGGTTACGTGTGTCACTAAATGCCAATTGCTATTTCACTGCAACATACTTTACAGGGAGCACTGTAGCTTTTCTACAACAGATTAGTCGCGATGTATACAAGGCTTACAGAACACAATACAGTACAGTGCAAAATTAATGTCCAAACATGAAAAAAACATTGTAAATAGCTTGTTATTGAGACAATTCCTCAACCTCCTGACAAAGTTGGAGGGGAGGTGGTTTAACTCTTTACCAAACAACAAAATTTTGGATTAGTCCAAATTGAAAGCATTTGCAGATGACTAAATAAATTTAAATAAAAAATGGAAATTTGATTTGGAAAGGGTAGAAAACATTGTGGGAAAAGGAGAAAATGCTGGTTACCAGCATTTCCTCCTTTTCCTACAATGTTTTCAAAAGACTTCTTTTTCAGGGTCGTTAAAAGTCGGGATTGTGTGGTAAAGAGTTAAAATATTAGCTCATTACCAAACACCAAACTTTTGGACTAATCCAAATTGAAAGCATTTGCAGACGACAAAACAAAAGTCACTGAAGAATTGTAATTGTTTTTGGTAGGGTAGGAAACAATGTGGGAGGAGAAAATGCTGGTAACCAGCATTTTCTTCTTCTCCAACAATGTTTTCAAAAGGCTTCTTTCACAGGGTCGTTAAAAGTCGGGATGGTGTGGTAATGAGTTAACAAGTTTCAGTGAAAACAAATTCTGTAACATTTGTTTGCTTGAATGGTGTTCTATGTTGTGACCACTGGCATTTTAGTCATAGTAGGGTTAGAAGCAGCTTTTTTCTGGGTTTTATCAGTACAAGGCTGGGTCTCTTAGATTCTATTCACAACAAAGATTTCTTTTTCTCAAACCATATCTGTTAGGATCTAACACAGTTCATGAATTCACAGCATGCATGAACAGAAAGTTCTATACAGAATTTTCACTATGTCAGGAATCAAAAAGGTAAACGGCTTAAGCAAAATGTGGGTAATTGCCAACTGTACTTTTAATATTCATTCTGCACTTGTAATACAAAAAACATTGAGAGTTAACCCTTTACGAAACACCAATTTCTACAGCTGTATTGTTTTTTTCTTAACTCTTTACAAAACAACAAAATTTTAGACAGATCCTAATTGAAAGCACTTGCAGTATCATGACAAAATGCACATATAAATTCATTATGTCAAAAATCAATATTTGCTTCTTATTAATAAGCAGGGTAGAAAACCTTGTGGGAAAAGAAGAAAATGCTGGTTACCATCATTTTCTCCTTTTCCCACAATGTTTTCAAAAGGCTTCTATCTCAGGGTCATAAAAACCAGGGATTGTTTGGTAAAGGGTTAAAATCCTATCCATTGGGACATGTCTAAAATTTTGAGGTTTTGTATAGAGTTAAAAAGTATGCTGCTTAACCCCTTCCCAAATGGCAAATTTTGGATCTGACCAAATTGGACGCATTTTACTGATGACAAATTAACAGTTGCTAAAAAGATGATTTTTCTATATGATAGTGTAGAAAACATCGTGGGAAAAGGAGAAAACGCTGGTTACCAGCATTTTCTCCTTTTCCCACAATGTTTTCAAAAGGCTTCTGTACCCGACCCGTAAAAACCAGAGATTGTTTGGGAAAGACTTAAGGATATGACTGAAATACATGACATGAAGAATAAGGGTAAATCTTCAATAGCAGACTTGGCAAAAACAACCCATTAATTCTTTGGTTATCCAACATGAACTGGAGAAAAAATCTTCAAACACTTTGAAACTTGCTCCGAAGTGTGAACTGATGTCTACATCAAAACCAACAATACATTCTTTTGCTGCGAGGGGCTCTTTCTTCCTACGAAACTAAAGGTTCCGCTAGTTTGCCCTTGGAATTCTCAACAAATTATCAAAGCCAACAACATTCTCCGCAACTCTGCTTTGAAAATTAAGTTTTAATCTTTACCAGACTTAAACTGTTATGATGTGTCCAGCCTCAAAGCATTTGGAGACAAGTTTATTGTAGTTGAAATGATAGCTTTTGTGAAAGAGTAGAAAGAATTGTATGAAAAGAAGAAAATGCTGGATACCAACATTTTTCTGTTTATCCAATCTTTTCCAAGGTTTTGTTCCCAAAGGTCCTCAACCCATTACCACACAATCCCTACTTTTGACCACCCTGAGAAAGAAGCCTTTAGAAAACATTGTGGGAAAAGGAGAAAATGCTGGCATTTTCTCCTTTTCCCACAATGTTTTCTACCCTTAACAAAGCAAATTTCAAATTCTCAGTCATTTTTATTTTGTCATCTGCAAATGCTTCTGATTTGGACAAGAGTTAAAATGGCCCAATTGCTTGGAAAAGTATTTAGGTTTTCTCCCATTAACATATTAACAGCTGCACATGATTTTTTTAAGACTTGCAACAGACAAAACTTTAACTCTTTACCAAAGGACAAAATTTTTTTGACTTGTCAAAATTGAAAGCATTTGCAGACGACATAACAAATGTGAATCAAAATTTGGAATTCAATTTGGGAAGGGTAGAAAACAATGTGGGAAAAGGAGAAAATGCTGGTAACCAGCATTTAAAAGACTGCACTAATTTTTTTCCTTTAAAAGACAGCATTTTCTACCTATTTCCACAATGTTTTCAAGGAACATTTATCTTGGGAACCTTAAAACTGACAAGATTTTTTCCGAAATTAAATATCCTTTGACAGAAACCCTTAGTCAAAGATTTCAAAATATCTATTCTGAAACTGGATTGTTTAGTGTCTAAGCAAATTAGTTTTCCATTCCTGTATAATAGTTTGCTTCCTGCTTGAATGTTTACCTTCTTCAGGTTTTTATCACCCTAGTTATGACAGAAACATTAAATGTTGCTGGAAGGAGCTTCTAATGAACAGCTGCTGATAAGCCAAACTGGCTGATTTCACAATTAGGTCAAAGTGTTAATTGGAGGCATAGTTTAACAGGTAAAGAACCTAAAACATTAATTTCAGCAATACTTTTCTTTGTCCAGTCCATGATCTCATTTCTGAACACACTGTGGTCTAATAAATAAATAAGTTATTTCTTCTTTTATCGCAATGTTATCAAAAGTCATCTGCCTTGACACTATAAAAGCCACAGCATGTCGCAAATTATTCCTTTACCAAACAAATCCATGTTTAACCCCTTACCACACAATGACGACTTTTGACGACCCTGAGAAAGGGAGCTTTTAAAAACATTGTGGGAAAAGGAGAAAATGCTGGTAACCAGCATTTTCTCCTTTTCCCACAATGTTTTCTACCCTTCCCAAATCAAATTTCAATTTTTCAGTCATGTTTATTTTGTCGTCTGCAAATGCTTTGAATTTAGACCAGTCCATAAATCTGTCGTTTGGTAAAGAGTTAAACAACCTTGAGGAAAAAGCTTTATTAAAACATCGTGGGAAAAGGAGGAAATGCTTCACTATCCCTTTCAGAAACAAATTCTAACATTTGGGATTCATTTCATGCTGTCTGCAAAAGCTCTGAGTTTTGATGACTCTAAAATCTTATCTTTTGATAAAGAGTTAACCCTTTACCAAGCAATCCCAAATGATCCTGAGATAGAAATCTTTTGAAAATGCAGTGGTAAAAGGAGAAAATGCTGTAACCAGCATTTCCTCCTTTTACCATAATGTTTTCTACCCTATCAAAGAAAAATTTTATCTGTAAATCCAGACTGGAATGGTCATCAGCAAATGCTTTCAACTTGGACATGGTAACATTTTCTTCTGTGGTAATGAGTGAAGACAGCATAATCAAAAGTGATAAAAACCCCAGGTACAGCGTTCTAAATGCATCCTTATCAGTTGTTGGATCTTAATTAACATGTCAAATTACAGGGTTTTATCACAGAATGTGAGGGAATTATGGTGTAACTATTGTGCTTTCTAATCAACTTACAGCAATGTAGATTTCTGGGGACTGATTAGACAGCAAGGTGTCAAGTAAAGTAGCATAAAAGATGCTGTATCACTCTGTGAAGGCTACAGCATGTCCCATATCTACTATGCTCTGAAGGCTACACCATGTCCAGTATCTACTATGCTCTGAAGGCTACACCATGTCCCGTATTTACTATGCTCTGAAGGCTACACCATGTCTGATATCTACTATGCTCTGACAGCTACACCATGTCCCATATCTACTATGCTCCGACAGCTACACCATGTCCCGTATTTACTATGCTCTGAAAGCTACACCATGTCCCGTATTTATTATGCCCTGAAGGACACACCATGTACCACATTTACTATGCTCCAAAGGCTACACCATGTCCCGTATTTACTATGCTCCGAAGGCTACACCATGTCCCGTATTTACTAATATTCCAAAGGCTAAACCATGTCCCGTATTTACTATGCTCCGAAGGCTAAACCATGTCCCATATTTACCATGCTCCAAATTCTACACCATGTTCCATATTTACAATGCTCTGAATGCCACTACATGTTCTAAAGGCTACATCATGTTCTGTATTTACCATGCTGTAAATTCTACACCATGTTTTGTAAAATAAAATTACCATGCTCTAAATGCTTCTCCTTGTTCCATATTTACCATGCTCTAAAGGCAGCAACAGGTTCCATATTTATCATGCCCTGAAGGCTGCACCATGTTCAATATTTATCATGCTCTGAAGGCTACATCATGTTCTGTATTTACCATGCTCTGATGGCTACATTATGTTCCCTTTTTACCATGCTTTGTCAGACTAACCCATGGTCTGTAATTATCATGTTCTGAAGGCTAAAACATGTTCTATATTTACCATACTTTGAAGGGTACAATATGTTCCGTATTTACCATGCTCTGAAGGCTGCACTATGTTGTATATTTACCGTGCTCTGAAGGCTACACCAAGTTCAGTATTTACCATGCTCTAAAGGCTACACCTTTTCCTTCTGTATTTGTCGACATTTCTAAAGTAAGTTCTATGTTTCAAAATTCCAAGAAAATCTATGTGATTGGCCCAGAGATTTCAACGACAATAAGGTATATGTTCTAATAATTATGCTTCATAACTATAGTTGCCTTTACAGCTAGTGTCGATCAAGATCAGGCTGCATAAAACAATTTGCTAAAACAATTTTGACAAGAGCAGCCTTGAAGTTGCAACTATTTGGTTCTTATTTCTACGCTGAAAATCTTTGGGGTTTTCAGTGTTCTATAAGGGTTAAATTTGATTCCATTTCAAATTTCTATCGAGATAAGCTGTCTTATTGGCCTCAGATGAACCATCTCAGCCAATCAGATAGTTTGTTTTAGAATTAAAAGGGGTATTTCTTTATCATAAGCATATCTGCTCTTTTTCTCAGGGATAAAGGTCAACTTCACTCCAAGCAGTCACCCTAGAGAACAAACAACTTGCCTGTTTTAAGTTAGGTGGCTGTTCTGTACAGAATCATATCCAAAGCTAGTGTTTGAGAAATCAAAATACTGATCACTAAATACAGCTGGCTGCTTATGACAAGAAATCAATAATACATGTTAGACTGTACCTTGTGGGCTTTGTGGTAGACATTTAACAGTCGATATCACTAAGCTCATTACCATAGGGTCTTACAGACTTTTTTCACAATGACTGATATGATCACATAAATCAAAGCTGCTCTCTTACAATATGATGTAATTATTCATGCTGGGATAAATGCACCTATCCCTTTACTAACCAATCCTTAACCCATTACCACACGATCCCTACTTTTGACGCCCCTGAGAAAGACGCCTTTTGAAAACACTGTGGGAAAAGGAGAAAATGCTGGTAACCATCATTTTCTCCTTTTCCCACAGTGTTTTCTACCCTTCCCAGAACAAATTTTGATTTTTCAGTCACCTTTATTTTATTGTCTGCAAATGCTTTCAATTCAGACCAGTCTAAAATTTTCTCATGTGGTAAAGAGTTAAGGAAAATGCTTTTATAAGCATTGTTGGAAAAAAAGCAAAAGCTGAAACACATTTTTTTCTTTCTTTCTCCCACGTTGTTTCCTACCTTTGCAAAGACATATCCAATCAAATGAATTTCTGTACATCTAATCTGCTGTCAGCAAATGTTTTCAGCATGGCAGGTCAAAGATATTGGCAGTCTGGTGAAAAGAGTTTATCCTTAGAGGGCAAAATAAACCTGATAGACATTTTCATTCTAGAAACAAGACCCCAGAAAATGTTGATTTCAAAGCTGTTTTTGCTTTCCTAGAAAGTCTTAGCTAAATGGACAGTGTAGATCAAAGAATGACTGCACTTTTTTGCAGTCTGAACTTTTTGAAGTCTGATCCTGATCGATCTAAACTGGCAACAAAGGCACTAAACGTAGTGGAATATACATTAACTCTTTACCACACGAGAAAATTTTAGACTGGTCCAAATTGAAAGCATTTGCAGACTACAAGTTAAAGGTGACTGAAAAATTTAAATTTGTTCTGGGAAGGGTAGAAAACACTGTGGGAAAAGGAGAAAATGCTGGTAACCAGCATTTTCTCCTTTTCCCACAGTGTTTTCAAAAGGCTTCTTTCTCAGGGGTGTAAAGTAGGGATTGTGTGGTAATGGGTTAAGGGTTAAATCTACCCTCATTTTATCTGATGAAGATGCTATTTCCACTCCACTTGAAGCATCCAGAAATCATTCATCGATTACTTCATGAGCTGTAAAACAGACTGACATCTACTTCTACTTGAGAGACAAATTGTTCATCTCTGCCACAACACATAATTTTAGACTAGACCATCATGAAAGCAATTTTGTTGACAACAAATTTATATTTATGGTGAGACTAATGGGGGTAAGGTCTGCGATAAGGTATAAAAATTTAGGGAATAGAATGAAATGATAGTTACCAGCACTTACTCTATTTATTCTTCACTAAATAAACCCTATGCTGTGGGTACTCATTAGAATCGTCTCATCAACATGATTCTAATGAGTACCCACAACATAGGGTTTCAAAGAAAAATAATGGATTTACAATACCATCACTCCCTCTTCTCTCGAGGTCTGAGAGAGAGAAAGGACAGAAAAAAGGACAAGTAACAGTAGATACAAGATATTGTGAAAGAACCACCAATAGGTGCATGATTACGTAATTATTACCTTTATGCAGATATATATCTACCAGAATGTATCCATCTCCATTCTAACCTACCACATTATTAGCAGCAGTGGGTGGAGTAATTGGTTACAGCTATTTTCTGATTATCACTAATCTGTACTCATTATCAAATATGTACCTCTTTTCTTCACAGAAAACCTGCAGATTCTCACTGGGAACTCTTTTGAACATGTGCCAATGAGTTGTATGGTTGGCTTGTAGCTTTATGCATAACAAAACAAACCAGTGTTTCAATCCCTGACAAAACGATCCTGACTTAAAGTAGTAGAAAAGGCTTTTAAAAACATAGTGGGAAAAGGAGAAAATTCTGATAACCAGCAATTTCTCCTTTTCCCACAATGTTTTCCATGGAACACATAATGTTTTCTATCCAATCCAAGACAAATCTCACAATTTTAAAAGTAAATGTAGTAATTTGTTGCCTGCAAGCGTTTTCATTTTAGAAAAGTTAAAAATTGCAATTTTGTTAAGAGTTCTCGACCCTGATGAAGAATTCTTTTGAAGCATCTTAAGTTATGAAGCATTTTTTTTTCTTTTTCCCAAACTCTTTCTATCTGTCCAAAACTCAATTTCCAAACCTTGAGTAACAATTTTTTTTTTAATACATTGTCTGCAAATGCTTTTTCATTTGGGTCAAGTCTAAAATTTTGTTGTTTAGTAAAGACCTAAATTTTCTTTTGCATCAAAAAAGATAGACATTTAAGACCCCAAGCTTATTTTGGTATACATACACTGTGTGGGATGATTCAGAGCTGTTTCAAGAATAAATCCCTGCAAGTAAAGTTTCCTGCCCTCATTAACAGGCCAGTTAACTTAGTGGATATAAGCCTATTTCAGAGCTCAAGATATGTGGAAGTGATGGCATTCTAAATCCATTATTTCTCTTCCAAACCCTATGTTGTGGGTACTCATTAGAATCATCTCGATGAGATGCTTTTAATAAATACCCACAACATAGGATTTAGTGGAGAATTGTCAATATTTTTCAATTTTGAAATAAAAAAAAATCACTCCCTGTATCTAATGCTCTGATGACCTGGCTGGTTGCGTGTTCAATACCCGGTTGGGGAAATCTCTCTCTCAGACAATATTTTACCTTTCACATCCAATGCATGAAAGTAGTCAGTGGCTAATGGAAAGACAGCTGTGTCAATACTAGTGTAAGAAAATGCATGCAGGAAACACATGCATAGGTGCACTGCCCACTACAATATGATCTATAATAAAGCTGTAATAATGTTAACCCAAATACAAACCAAAGGCAATGTTAATGTAAAAGAGCAAGGGTCTGTCTCTCTCATGTTTCAGGTTATTTTTATGACTTTGATGGTCTGTAGACAGGGTTTAAATGATTTACAAGTAGTTTTTAATTGATTTATTATACAGCCTGTTGACAGGTCAGAATTTAAAACAGATGATGGACTTCTGACAAATCTCTGTGGCAAATCTTTAATCCTTATCCACGTTTAACCCTTTACCAAA
This sequence comes from Tridacna crocea, assembly GCA_943736015.1. Classification (NCBI taxonomy): domain Eukaryota; kingdom Metazoa; phylum Mollusca; class Bivalvia; order Cardiida; family Cardiidae; genus Tridacna; species Tridacna crocea. The sequence continues at coordinate 4,027,813 of OX031072.1, read as the reverse complement.
CAGTCCCAGGTTTTTACGATCCTGAGATAGAAGCCTTTTGAAAACATTGTGGGGAAAAGGAGAAAATGCTGGTAACCAGCATTTTCTCCTTTACCCACAATATTTTCTATCCTGCTGGAAACATTTTCAATTTTTTGAGTTACATTTTTTATGTCGTCGCAAATACTTTCAATTTGGACAAGTCTAAAATTTTGTTGTTTGGAAATGAGTTAACCTTGTTCTTTCGCAATGCTTAAATCTTTTATAGTACTACCCCTTTAATATTGAAAACATTGTGGGAAAAGGAGAAAATGAAGATAACCAGCATTTTCTCCATATCCCGAAATGTTTCTACATTTTCAACGGCAAATGTACAATTTGCACCATATTTGATGTATTGTCTGCAAATGTTTTGACTTTTGGAAAGGTCAAAACTTTAGTACAGAACAAAGCTATTGCCTTTAAGATCAAAGGTTGCAGGTTTGAATTTCGCAGTTTGAGTTTCACAGCCATTGCATACAACAAATTAAAAGTGGCAAAATTGACACAATATTTCCTTAATCAAGCAGAAAACATAGTTGGAAAAGGAGAAAGTGCTGGTTACTAGCATTTTCTCCTTCTGTAACAATGTTTACAAAAAGTTTCTTCCGCAGAGTGGTTAAAGTTTGGGACAGTGTCATAAAGAGGTTAATGGACCGGCCCGTAAAGAGAAGACATAGGGAAGCTGTAGATGTCTATCTTAATGTGTAAAAGAGTTCTGTCAACTGAATTCCATTTTAATTGATGGTTTTCTTTTTTTTTTAGAGTAGAGTGAGACTGCTCATTTCTTTTATCTTTCTCTTAACCCTTTACCACAAAATTATTCAATCCAAATTCAAAGCATTTGCAGACAACCATTTCAGTGTGGCTCAATGATGCAATTATTCTTTGACAGGGAAGAAAACATTGTGTGAAAAGGAGGACATGCTGATTACCAACATTTTACCACATTGTTTCCTATTGGTTGTCCTGGGGTTTAACGCCACTGTAACAGCTACGGTCATACCATGGCGGCCAGTGACACACATGTGTTTCCTGGCTTTCTCATACCAGTACTAACACACTTTCTTTCCAAAGCAACCGACTACTTTTCTCACATGCTTCAGCAAAGACGAGCGGCGAAAATACACTTGAAAGAAAGTAGGACAAAATAAAAGTGACTAAAAATTTGAAATTTGTTTTAAGAAGGGTAGAAAACATTGTGGGAAAAGGAGAAAATGCTGGTTACCAGCATTTTCTCCTTTTCCAACAAGGTTTTCTAAAGGCTTCTTTCTCAGGGTTGTCAAAAGTAGAGATTGTGTGATAATGGGTTAAAATGTAGTCTGCATTTTTTTAAAACTTGGACCTGAGTCTACTAAAAAATTTCAGTCTTTAGGTTCACGCCACTTGATATCTAAGTAGGCCCCAATTACTTTTGTTTTATAATTCCTTTTATAAGAAAATTAGACAAGTGAACTGTCCATGTACATGTATGTCACTGATCAGAATTTTTCGCTCTAGAGATGAATCTTTATTTCTAGCTTTAATCCTTCATTACATTACAACCTAACATTTGGCTACCAGAGAAACACAGATTTTAAAAGCATTGTGGGAATAGGGGTAAATTCTAGTTACCAGCATTTTCTCACAGTGGTCACCGTTTACAAGCATTTTCTTTTTTCACCATGTTTTCAAAGGCCTTCTTCCTCCGCTTCATAATATAAAACTTGAGACTGTGTGGAAAAAAGTCGATACTGGGCCTATCACATTCCCAAATGCCAAGACCTCAAATGGGTGCAAAAACCAGTTCCTCATAAAACATCACACAGCCTTACATTTCTGCCAGACACATTTTAGAGAACATTTATAGTTCCATAGTGCATTATCAAATAACCTGGTGTTTTACATGAAACCCTGTCTTGTATGTTTTGCTTTGGGTTTCGTATAAAAAAAATTCCCCAGGTTTAAATTTCCCTCTCCAAACCTTTTAAACCCTTTACTTCGTAATCCAAAGTTTTATTGACCCTGAAGAAGCCTTTTGAAAACATTACGGGGAAAGGAGAAAATGCTGGTAACCATCATTTTCTCCTTTTCCTGCAATGTGTTCTACTTTTTCAAAGACAACTTTTAACATTTGAAATACATTTTTGCCTGCAAATTAAGTCTTTACAACTCAATCCAGACTAAAAATAATGATTCTTAAAGAGACAGATTTTGAGACATTGTGGGAAAGAGAAAATGCTGGTAATTTTTTTTAGTTTTGTTGCCATGGCAACCAGTTTTTGGAGGAATCAAATTCTCTCAAGAAATTCCGAAGCCCACCAATGCACACACACATACACACACACACACACACACACACACCCGCACACACTCCCCACACATACCTGCACACTTTTGCACCACATAAAAAATTAAGCTTTGTTGTCGCAAATCAATCAGTATTTTGGCACATCAATTACATATTAGTTAACTTGAAATTTTGGAATGGAGAAATTGTAAAATTGGAAAATATTTTAAAATCTATTACACAAGGAAACAATGATATTTGTAAATATGTACTACTAACAAAATATTTACTAACAATGATATGTAAGGTATGTTGGGGGATGGCCACGACCCTCACATACCGATAGACGTGGCAATTAAAGCTTAAAAAAAAAAAAAAAAAAAGTGTTAAAATGCATAAAAAAAAAAAAAAAAAAAAAAAAAAGAAATTCCGAAGAGAACCATGGCAGGATAATTTCTGTGAAGTTTCATCAAATTTGGATGGGTAATTTCAGAGAATAAGATGTGTGAATTAAAAGTTAATGCATGCATGGACAGACGGATGCATGCACAGACACACTTATACGTGACAGACACCAGGCAATGACATAAGCCCGTTGGCCTTTGGCCAGTGGAGCTTAGAAATCACCAACTTAAGTTAAGGTGAATCCGTTCTCTGCAAAATGCTTCCTTTTGGTAGAGCCTAAAACTCTGTTGTGTTAATCCTTTACCACACAATGCTAACTTTCAATGACCCAGGAAAAGAAGCCTTTTGAAAACATTGTGGAAAAAGGAGAAAATACTGGTATCCAGCATTTTCTTCTTTTCCCACAATGTTTTGTAGTCCATCAAAGAAACAAGAGCGGCAAATTGTCGCAAGATACGCCCGTCTTACCCCAAGTTGTAAAGGTGGGGCATGCACCGGACAAAATTCAAGTATGAAAAACAACAAAGGGCAATAACTCAAAAATAAAGCAAGCAAGAGTTGTGATTCCTGTGCACTGCACTCCCCATGGATGAGATCTATCCACCCATGAAATTTCATAACCCTAGCTAGTATAGTTTTGGAGATATGCTCCGTACAAAAATCAAGTATGAAAAACGACAAAGGGCAATAACTCAAAGATTAAGCAAACAAGAGTTATGATTCTTATGCACTGCACACACCCTCGGTAAGATCTATCCAGCCATGAAATTTCATAACCCTAGCTAGTATAGTTTTGGAGATATGCTCCGGACATAATTCAAGTATGAAAAACAACAATGGGCAATAACTCAAAAATTAAGCGAGCAAGAGTTATGATTCCTGTGCACTGCACTCTCCCTCGATGAGATCTATCCACCCATAAAATTTCATAACCCTAGCTAGTATAGTTTTGGAGATATGCTCCGGACAAAATTCAAGTATGAAAAACGACAAAGGGCAATAACTCAAAAATTAAGCAAGCAAGAGTTATGATTCCTGTGCACTGCACTCCCCCTCGGTGAGATCTATCCACCCATGAAATTTCATAACCCTAGCTACTATAGTTTTGAAGATATGCTCCGGACAAAATTCAAGTATGAAAAAAAACAAAGGACAATAACTCAAAAATTAAGCAAGCAAGAGTTATGATTCTTGTGCACTGCACTCCCCGTCAATGAGATCTATCCACCCATGAAATTTCATAACCCTAGCTAGTATAGTTTTGGAGATATGCTCCGGACAAAATTCAAGTATGAAAAACAACAAAGGGCAATAACTCAAAAATTAAGCGAGCAAGAGTTATGATTCTTGTGCACTGCACTCCCCCTTGATGAGATCTATCCACCCATGAAATTTCATAACCCTAGCTACTATAGTTTTGGAGATATGCTCCGGACAAAATTCAAGTATGAAAAACAACAAAGGGCAATAACTCAAAAATTAAGCGAGCAAGAGTTATGATTCTTGTGCACTGCACTCCCCCTCGATGAGATGTATCTACCCATGAAATTTCATAACCCTAGCTAGTATAGTTTTGGAGATATGCTCCGGACAAAGAACTGGACGCCGCCCGCCCGCCCGCCACGGGTGATCCCATAATACGTCCCGTCTTCGACGGGCGTATAAAAATGCACCATTTGATCCACACTGAAATTGTCATCTGCAAATGCCTTCAATTTGGAAAAGGCCACAATTTTGTTGTCTGGTAAAGAGTAAAAGACTTAATGCCTTCAATTTGGACATGTATCCATATTTTTCAGCTAGTATAGAGTTAAATATACTGTTGATATGTCTACAACTTTCTGGTCGGGACCAATGAGTTAAATGGTATCTGCTCCCGAGTATAAAACACCCAGGCAAATAGTTCACAAAAACTTTAGGCAGAGAGATAGGATATCTCAGAAAAAAGCCAATAGAACATGAAAAATAATCGCTAATTTCATTACAACCCCAACAACCCATTACTGGATTGACATAAACAACTTTGACAAATCCCATATGGAGAAATCCATAAGGAACCGTACACAGTATATATCAAAGGCTGAGAATCTATCATTCTTAACCAGATGAAACAAAAATGGATTGACCCATTTTGTTTAACTCTTAACCAAACAACAAAATTTAAGACCAGTCCAAATTGAAAGTAATTGTGGAGGACATAAAAAATGTATCTTTAGAATCAAAATTTGTTTTGGGAAGGGTTGAAAACATTGTAGGAAAAGGAGAAAATGCTGGTTACCAGCATTTTCTCCTTTTCCTACAATGTTTTCAACAGGTTCTTTCTCAGGGTTGTTAAAAGTCGGGATTGTGTGGTAAAGGGTTAAAACAATTTTTGGAAATAGCAAACTTAACCCTTTCCCAAACAGCAAATTTTAGACCATTCCAAATTGAAAGCATCTGCAGACGACAAATTTCAAAGTCGTATAAATGAACCTAAGTTTTTCGAAAGGGTAGAAACATTATGAACAAGAGCGGCAAACTGTCGCAAGATACGCCCGTCTTACCCCAAGTTGTAAAGCTGGGGCATGCATCGGACAAAATTCAATTATGAAAAACAACAAAGGGCAATAACTAAAAAATTAAGCCACCAACAGTTATGATTCCTGTGCACTGCACTCACCCTTGATGAGATCTATCCACCCATGAAATTTCATAACCCTAGCTAGTATAGTTTTGGAGATATGCTCCGGACAAAATTCAAGTATGAAAAACAACAAAGGGTAATAACTAAAAAATTAAGCCACCAACAGTTATGATTCCTGTGCACTGCACTCATCCTTGATGAGATCTATCCACCCATGAAATTTCATAACCCTAGCTAGTATAGTTTTGGAGATATGCTCCGGACAAAATTCAAGTATGGAAATCAACAAAGGGCAATAACTAAAAAATTAAGCCACCAACAGTTATGATTCCTGTGCACTGCACTCCCCCTCCATGAGATCTATCCACCCATGAAATTTCATAACCCTAGCTAGTATAGTTTTGGAGATATGCCTCGGACAAAATTCAAGTATGAAAAACAACAAAGGGCAATAACTCAAAAATTAAGTGAGCAAGAGTTATGATTCCTGTGCACTGCACTCCCACTCAGTGAGAACTATCCACCCATGAAATTTCATAACCCTAGCTAGTATAGTTTTGGAGATATGCTCCGGACAAAATTCAAGTATGAAAAACAACAAAGGGCAATAACTAAAAAATTAAGCGAGCAAGAGTTATGATTCCTGCGCACTGCACTCCCCCTCTATGAGATCTATCCACCCATGAAATTTCATAACCCTAGCTAGTATAGTTTTGGAGATATGCCTCAGACAAAATTAAACTATGAAAAACAACAAAGGGCAATAACTAAAAAATTAAGCAAGCAAGAGTTATGATTCCTGCGCACTTCACTCCCCCTCAATGAGATCTATCCACCCATGAAATTTCATAACCCTTGCTAGAATACTTCTGGAGATATGCTCCGGACAAAATTCAAGTATGAAAAATGACAAAGGGCAATAACTCAAAAATTAAGCAAGCAAAAGTTATGATCCCTGCACTCTGCACTCCCCCTCTATGAGATCTATCCATCCATGAAATTTCATAACCCTAGCTAGTATAGTTTTGGAGATATGCTCCGGACAAAATTCAAGTATGGAAAACAACAAAGGGCAATAACTCAAAAGTTAAGCAAGCAAGAGTTATGATTCCTGCACACTGCACTCCCCCTCCATGAGATCTATCCACCCATGAAATTTCATAATCCTAGCTAGTATAGTTTTGGAGATATGCCTCAGACAAAATTCAACTATGAAAAACAACAAAGGGCAATAACTCAACAGTTAAGCAAGCAAGAGTTATGATTCCTGTGCACTGCACTCCCCCTCCATGAGATCTACAGTATCCACCCATGAAATTTCATAACCCTAGCTAGAATAGTTTTGGAGATATGCCCAGGACAAAGAACTGGACGCCGCCTGCCCGTCCGCCACGGGTGATCCCATAATACGTCCCGTCTTCGACGGGCGTATAAAAAGGAGAAAATGTTGGTTACCAGCATCTCCTTTTTCCATAATGTTTTCAAAAGTCTTTAAAATTCTTGAAGGTCGTTAAAATTTGGGATTTTATGGTATAGGGTTAAAATAAAATGTACATAACTCTAACAACTCCACATGAAGTATTTAATAAATGATAACAATCGTAACACAATTATTGTTTTCACTATACAGAACCCAAGGCTTTAAATGGGCGTTACTATTTATTTCTATTTACGTCATGTGGGTCCTCGAGCAATGTTTTCGCTCCAGTCAATAGCGTTCCTTTCCCTCTCTTTAATCTAGAAATTTCAAAGGTAAATTTGATCATCTTCTAACAACAGATCCCAAAATTCTGTACAAGATTTTACAATAGGAAAAAATAGCTAGCCCCTTTTTTGCCAAATGAAATTTTTGGCTAGGTTTTGAAGTATCAAAGGAAGAAACATGAAACACAACAGCTCTGAAAGAACCATAACCAATGCTTATTCAATCAAGCGAGCTAACATGTAACATGTCATTCATTATTGGCTAGTTAATAGTCCACAGCACTCTCACCTTTTCTCACAATATTTTCAAACGCTACCTTTTTCAGGGTCCTTTGAATTCAAAACTGTTTTGTACAGGGTTAAAGAAGACAAAATCATTTCCGAAAGAGTTAACTTGTTTAACAATAACATTTGAGACTGGTCCAAATTAAAATAAACATAACTGAAAAATTGAAATTTATTTCCAGCAGGGTAGAAAACACTGTGAGAAAAGAAGAAAATGCTGGTTACCAGCATTTTCTTCTTTTCATACAATTTTTTCAAAAGGCTAATATCTCAGGGTATAAACTCTTTACCAAACAACAAAATTTTAGACTTGTCCAAATTGAAAACATTTGCAGATGACAAAATAAATGTGACCAGATTTGAAATTAGAGTCAGGAAGGGAAGAAAACATTGTAGGAAAAGGAGAAAATGCTGGTTACCAGCACTTTCTCCTTTTCCCACAATGTTTTCAAAAGGATTCTTTCATAGGGGTGTTAAAAGTTGGGATTGTGTGGTAAAGGATTAAAAACCAGGGATTATTTGAAAAAGGGGTAAGAGATCAGGGTGTGTATGGATATAATGATGAAATGGCGTTCAACGTTATTTAAGTTATATTCTGGAGGCCTCAGTGCACCTATCCATGCTTTCTTTGAGCAGCACTTAAGACAATATTCTTTCCAAACCTAACTGCCTGCTTTCCAACATAACCATGGTTGAAACAATGGTCAGCAGTGAAAAGTTTACGAATCAGCGTCACAATTACAATTACAATCATCAACCCTCGAAAAGAAATTGGCCAAGCAGTCTCGGAATCGAACCAGTGACCCCTGTTCTCAAGTCATTTACCCCACTGACTGAGCTCACAGGGCTCGGCTACAGAAAGGGTTTGAGGAGGACAGGTTATCTAAATATTATGACAATGGTGATCTCCAAGTGGACAAGTAATTAGAACAGGTCAACTATAATCATTATTGTCATTCTTGTTATCACTGTCCCCAAGGTATATGTACCAGTTTCTATACATAATAATCAAATTTTTGTAGCATACTTTATCTCTGATGAACTTCCATTTAACCTTTACCAAAACAATCCTGGGTTTTTACGACCCCAGGTCAAAGATGGCTTCAGATAACATTGTGGCAAAAGGAAAAAATGCTGGTTACCAGTTTTTTCTTCTTTTTACACAATAACCAGCTTTAATTCATTTTTCCACAATGCTTTTTTATCAGATGAAGACAACTCCATAGACTCCAATAACTTCATTATGGAGCTTCATAATAATTTGCCTTCTGAACAGTTAACAGTTAACTCTTTACAAAATGACAGTTTTAGACTTGTCCACATTGGAAGCATTTACAGATGAAATAATAAACGTGACTCAAAAATTGAAATATAACATTAAAAGAATAGAAAACATTGTGGGAAAAGGAGAAAATGCTGGTTACCAGCATTTTCTCCTTTTCCCATGATGTTTTTCAGAAGGCTTCATCCTCTGAGTCATAAATACCAGGGATAGTGTGGTAAAGGATTAAGAACTATTTCCATAGACAGCTAAAAAAGGGAAATAACTGACAAAAATACTCTTATAGTTACCTGCTCATATTGTATGGGTTCCCTTTTCAATAGTTAACAACATTTCCAAGTATGAAGTCTTCAGTAATAACATACTAAATATAGATATATAAAATGTCAAAAGTTTCTGCACCATGTCAGGGCACTGTGACCGGACAACAAGGCGTGATAAGAACTTGATATTTTCTTTGATATTTTTCTTTGACAACAGTCACACTAAAAATTCTCTAAGTATGTTATATATTCTATTTAGTTGGCAAAATTTATTTACAGAATAATCATCCTCTGCTATCAACTCATCATTTTAACCCTTTACCACACAATCCTGAGTTTTAACAACCCTGGCAAAAAAGGCTTCTGAAAATAATGTGGGAAAAGGGGGAAAATAGTGGTAACCAGCATTTTCTCAATTTCCCACATTGTTTTCTACCCTTTCAAAGTCATGCATGTATATCATCTTTTAATCAGCTTTAATTTGTTGTCTGCATTTGCTTTCAATTTGGATCAGTCTAATATCTGGATGCATGGTACAGAGTTAAAGGTAAAATAATAGCATATGAAGTAACAAGACTGGTATATCAAGTGATCAGCGAATTGTTTACTAGCCCCGAGGGACCAACATTTCATTCGAACAGTCATCTCCCATCCACGCCCTGGAGAAATAGTTCAGTATCAACGAACCATGAGTCAAAGTAATTTACACTGCATGTACCTGCTTAACCCTTAACAACTCAATCATGAGTTTTAAGGATCCCGAGGAAAACATGGTGGGAAAAGGAGAAACTTGTTACCAGCATTTTCTCCTTTTCCCACAATGTTTTCTACCCTATCAATGATGACTTAAATCATTTGAGCCTTATTCAAATCATCAACTGTAAATGTTTTGAATCTGGTCAAATTACCATTTTCTATTGTTTGGTAAAGAGTTAATTTATTACCTTTAACTTGACATTAATCCTTTACCACAAAATGATGAATTTTAATAACCCTGGGAAAGAGGCCTTTTAAAACATTTTGGGAAAAGAAGAAAATGCTGGTGACCAGCATTTTCTTCTTTTCCCGAAATGTTTTCTACTCCATCAAAAAATGGGTGTACTGTTTGAGTCACATAGAAATTGTCGTCTGCAAATGCTTTCAATTTGGACAAGACTTAAATTTTGTTGTCTGGTAAAGGATTAAAAACTTAGGATAACATTTATTCGACTATCAAGACTCTTTCTAATTAATTCTGTATGTCTAAACAACCCTCAGAAGAAGAAAGAGACTTCAGTTTTAACAGTCCCAAAAGAAGAAGGCTTTTGAAAACATTGGAGGAAATTTAGACAAAAAAAAATGCTGGTATTAATAAATCATCATTTTCTCTTTTTCCAACAATATTTGCTACCCTGTCCAATACAGAAATAATTTTTGAACTATATTTATTTTGTTGTCTGCTGATACTTTCAAACTGGTCTGATCCTTACGAAGCCAAATTCAAGCCTTTGAGCCATAATCCGGTTAGCAAAATTTTCTCCTTTTCCAACAATGATTTCTACTATTTACATACAAACCAAATCATATTGATTACATTTAGAATGTCCTCTGCAAAATAATTAATGCTTATTATTTGAAGCAGTCTGGTAAAGGGTTAACTCTTTACCACACGAGAAAATTTTAGACTGATCAAAAGTGAAAGCATTTGCAGACGACATAATAAAGGTGACTGAAAAATTGAAATTTGTTCTGGAAAGGGTAGAAAACACTGTGGGAAAAGGAGAAAATGCTGGTTACCAGCATTTTCTCCTTTTTCCCATAGTGTTTTCAAAAGGCTTCTTTCTCAGGGGCATCAAAAGTAGGGATTGTGTGGTAATGGGTTAAACCTTAACTCGTTGCCAAATGACAAAAATTTAGACTGGTCCAAATTCAAAGGATCTGCAGACGACAAATTAAATGTGAATGAAAGGATGATTTTTGTTTTTGATAGGGAAGAAAACATTGTGGAAAAAGGAGAAAATGCTGGTTACCAGCATTTTCTCCTTTTCCCACAATGTTTTCAAAAGCCTTCTCCTACAGGGTCGTTAAAACTCGGGATTGTGTGGTAATGGGTTAATAAGCACAAACTGAAACAAATGGACATATTCCACATATACTGTATAACTGTTGTTGCGAAAGGCCTGTTAATGTTTCCGTACCCCCCTCCCCTCTTCCATCTAATCCTACGAAGTCAGTAAATGAAGACAATTTGCATCAATGGAATGAGCGAGAGTGTAACAAAGTGTTAAAATTCAATATTTCCTCAGCTCTCACTATATTGAATTATTTCTATTCGGTGTTCTTGTCAATATAATGGCTGGGCTTTGCTGGCGACAAATTTAATTATTCCCAAATTCATGGCCATGTTTTTGTGTTCATGTCGCTACTACATTACTTTATTAAGGAACAGTCCCCTCAAAAACCGAAAAAGGGATCTAATTTCATTAGGGATGTGTTGGTAGCAGTCTGTAAAAGGGGTCTTTTATGGTCCCTAATTAAATACTATTACACTCAAATTTGTAAATAGAATGAGCGCTGCAAGAATGTAACTCCTGCATGCAATCAAAAGAAAGTCAAAACCAAAGAAACTCTTTCAAAATAATCCTGCTTTGACAACCCAGTCGGAAAGTAGCTTATGCACGTTGATAATCAGCATTTTCTCCTTTTCACACTCTGTTTGCTTATTTTTTTCACAGATAACTTTCAACATTTAGACTACAGTATTTTGTTGTCAAAATAATTATGCTTTCAATTTAAATATCCTGTGGGAGGTACAGCACAAAATAACCAAAGGTAATTGTACGGCTCTTGCTTTTCTGGTAGTACGTACAGTAGATGGCAATTCTATCTAATTTTCGACATTTTTCATAATTCTTGCAGCACCGAATAAACCACAGAAAATTTAACTCTTTACCAAACGACAAAATTTTAGACTGGTCCAACTTTACAGCACCTGCAGCAGACGACAAATTAAACGTAACTAAAAAATTGAAATTTGTTTCCAGCAGGCTTGAAGACATTGTGGGAAAAGGAGAAAATGCTGATTACCAGCATTTTCTTCTTTTCCAAAATGCTGATTACCAGCATTTTCTTCTTTTCCCACAATGTTCTCAAAAGGTATCTATCTTGGGGTCATAAAACCCAGGGATTGTTTGGTAAAGGGTTAAATATAGAAGTAAACTCCAAACAAAATTTGCAATCTCAAGATTTTGTCTACAATGGATCAACAAAGTGGCTAATGTAGATCAAAGGTCAAACTGCACATTTCGCACATTGTGTGCAGTTTGATCTTGATCTACACTGTGAATGCATAAGCAAGTATAGTTATGAAAAGCACATTAGGGGTTGTCAGTGCATTGGAAAGTAACATAAATTATGATTGGATAAAACAACTTTTCTAAATTGAGAAATAGAAAATTAGAATGCTATTTAGAATGGGTTATTATAGAGGGCCTGTGGTCATTCATTCATTCAGATGGAAACAGAAGCATTCAGTGTTGGCTGCATTGCCGAGATAATTGAAAACTGTCAGAGACAGAGAAAACACATTTGTCTTTGCAAACATAATGTCTTCCACAACAATACAGCTGTCAGGGCAGTTTTGTTTTAAAAACACATCTACTACGCTTAACTGAGTCTAAATCTGATTGCTTAAAAAAAATTTACCATGGTGCAATATTTTAGAATCATCCTTTCCATATCCCTGAACACCTCGAGAAATCATACCTACATTCTTGCAAATTGATACTGTGCGGGATAATGCAAAGATTGTAACAAGTTTAACCCTTTACTCCATAGATACTCGTTTCTATGCATTGCTTGTAGGAGCCTTTGGAAAACATTGTGGCAAAAGGTGAAATTGCTCGTGACCAGCAATTTCACCTTTTGTCACAGTGTTTTCTATGCTATCAACAGGTGTCCTATACACATAAAAAACGGCTTCATCCTTGCTGTTATTTAAGGTCAATTAGAGATACCATAGAAATGCCCTATGGGGTAATGGGTTAACTCTACCAGATGACAAAATTTTAGACTGGTCCAAATTGATTGCAATTGCAGACAACAATTTCAGTGTGACTAAGATAGTACAATTTTTCTTTGGCAGGGAAGAAAACAATGTCGGACAAGGAGAAAATGCTGGTTACCAGAATTTTTTCCTTTTCCTTCCTGCAATGTTTTCAAAATGCCTCTTACTAAAGGGCTATTAAAAGTCGGGATTTTGTAGTAAAGAGTTGAACAACTTCAACAAACTGAACATGTGCATAATAATTGTGAAAAAGGGGTCCGGTGAAAATGTAATGCAACATTTCATTTTTTTTAGGGTGATTCACTAGGCATATTACTAGTTCTGAGATCAAGGACAATAATCCCAATATATCTAATTATGACAAGCAAATTTTTCAAAACACTATTTCATCAGTTTCTATATTTAGAATAACCCCACAAGAACTATTAGTTCCAAATAATGATTTTGTCTCCTATAACAAGTTGAGTAACAGTTTACTGTGACTGAGTACTGAAACCATCTGCTCAAAACAAATTGTTTGTGACTAAAATGATGGGATGTGTCTATCACAGGACAGAAAACATTGTGGGAACACGAGAAAACACTGGTTACCAAAACCTTTGATTGGCTTTGAACAATGTTATTATCTATAATAGACATTTAAAATCTGCACAGATCTCTTAAGTATTGATCTGAAATCTGACAGACAAGATCTGAGCTCTTCATTCCTCAATTGATCCCACTTTCAACGACCTTGAGAAAAGAAATCTTTTGAAAACATTGTGGGAAAAGGAGAAAATGCTGGTAACCAGCATTTTCTCCCTTTTCCCACAATGCTTTCTATCCTTCTCAAAACAAATTTCAACGTTTCAGTCAAATTCATTTTGACATCTGCAAATGATTTCAATTTGTACAAGATTGAAATTTTATCAAAATGGTAAAGACTTAATCGCCTTAAGCAGAATAGAAAATATTGTGGAAAAAGGACAAAAGGCTGGTCATCAGCATCTAACTTTCATATTTCTTACATTTTTAGAAGCCTCGTTTCTATCAAATAATCGTAAAAACACTGAGGCTTGTTTGGTAAAGCATTAAAGAGGGGGGAGGGGGGTGGCCTGTTCTGGAAAAAAGCAGATTTAAAAGATAGTCTCAAATTACAGCCAAGTAAATACCACATTTCTACAGTCTGACTTGAAGAAAAAACATCTCTTTTATTTCTTGTAAATTTTCTCACACATGCAATAAGTATGAATTAATCCATTAAAACTATTTAATGCAATGCAAACAACCAGCACGCCTATAAATATGACTTTTATTGAATTCTAGATGCAAAGCACGGTTGGCAAAATTTAATCTAAAATACAATATTAGTTTTTCATGACCAAACCTTATTTTTAATGACTTCCCCTTTTCCACAATGTTTCCAAAATTCTCTTACTTATGGGTCATTAAACACAGTCTTAACTTTTGAAGACTCTGCAGATTGAAAGCTTTTAACTCTTTACCAAATGACAAAATTTTGTAATAGTCCAAACTGAAAGCATTTGCAGACAACAAAATAAATGTGAATCAAAAAAAAAAAACCTTGATTTGGAAAGCCTATAAAACATTGTGGGAAAAGGAGAAAAGGAGAAAATGCTGGTAACTAGCACTTTTCTACTTTTCCCACAATTTCTTAAAGGTTTTCTTTCTCTGGGTTGTTAAAAGTTGGGATTATGTGGTGAAGGATTAAAAAATTTTGCAAAAGAAGAAAATGCTAGTAAACAGCAGTTTCTCCTTCTTCAGGCATCTGAGCCTACCCTTTCAAAAAAAATATTACAATTCTCGAATCAGGGGTTTAACTCTTTACCACACGACAATATTTTAGACTGGTCCAAATTGAAAGCATTTGCAGACGACAAAATAAAGGTGACTTGAAAATTGAAATTTGTTCTGGGAAGGGTAGAAAACACTGTGGGAAAAGGAGAAAATGCTGGTCACCAGCATTTTCTCCTTTTCCCACAATGTTTTCAAAAGACTTCTTTTTCAGGGTCGTAAAAACCAGGGATTGTTTGGTAAAGGGTTAAATTACTAATTTTGTTGTTAAATTTGTTGAATTTTGGTAAGTCTAAAATTTTCTTGTCTGGTAAAAAGTCAATTCCTATATTTACCGAGGTCTTTTCTTTTTCTCCAAAATTTTAGCATAAATTGTCTTTTGAAAGAGAAAGGGTTTCAAGTGAATGACAAAACCAACCCAAAAGTCCTCGGTCAAATAAAGAAGGTCTTTACATAAATGACAGTTGATTAAGACTTTTTTTGTACAAAAACCTTCTCCGAGTTTAATAATTTGATAATTGCTATAATTAAAATTGACTGGTGGTTGAATTCAAAAATTTATGAGTTGAGTACCTATTCACTGTGAATGGTTTTCCGACGATTTTTATCTGAAAAGATTTCCTTTTTATGACAACGAAAATTGCTGTCGATTTTTATCTCTACATTCGTACAATTCAACAGCCGTCTCGACTGATTTAAATATGGCAGCAAGGGAACAGCCCCCTCATGTCTCAAGTGGAACGTGTATGTTCGCTAACTTCACAATATCTGTTTCTCTAGCAGAAGGTTATCTTCCATTCGACCTTTTCCCTCTTCACCATGTGAAAAAAATTTAAACTTGTTTAAACTCATTACCACACGAGAAAATTTTGGACTGGTCCAAATTGAAAGCATTTGCAGACGACAAAAAAATGGTGACTGAAAAATAGAAATTTGTTCTGGAAAGGGTAGAAAACACTGTGGGAAAAGGAGAAAATGCTGGTTACCAGCATTTTCTCCTTTTTCCACAGTGTTTTCTAAAGGCTTCTTTCTCAGGGGCGTCAAAAGTAGGGATTGAGTGGTAATGGGTTAAACTCCAAGCATTTGCACACAAGAAAGTGATTATGACTCAAGAATTGAAATCAAATTTCGAAATGGTAAACACCAGCATTTTCTCCTGTTCCCACAATGTTTTCAAAGGTTTCTCCACAGAGTTTTACGACTCAGGATTACATGGTAAATTTGTTTAACTCTTTACCACTTTTACATTGTAGACTTATTAACACTGAAAGCATTATGAAGACATCAAAATACCTATGGCTCAACATAAAATCAGCTTCCCAAACTGATTATAGCGTTTGCTGACAACAAAAGATAAACAATATTGTGATAAGAGGAAAAAATACTGTCAAATAGCATTTCCTCCTTTTCTTCCAACATTTTTAAGTGCTTTCAGCTTTTCTTCAATGGGACTGTTAAAACTTGGAGTGGTAAAAGTTGAAGTCAAAGGGTGACGTAAGCAAGCTATGGGAAACAGTCTTATATCAGGGATTCAATTTTGTTTCTTCCCGATTAAATTTCAATGATACAATAATATCAGTTTGTAATCCAAATGGTCTGTAGAAATTAATACAACTTTTAAACAGTGTAATTAATACCAAAGATGGATATCTTTTTTCCATGCACCCGCATGCAAGCTAGAACCTTTTATTGCACAAAATTGTTTTAACTTCTAAAGGTAATTGGTTGATAACTATTATTGTACCCTCTTCAACATTGTTTAAGAAAAATTGGTATTCAACAGCGGCAGTTCCACCAGAAAGAATACACTATAGGAAAAGGAGAAAATGTCAGTTTCCCACAATATTTCTGTTAGGCCTCTGAACTTCAGATCATTAAAGCATTGGATTGAAAGTTTACAATGGGCTAAATCTGGAAAAAAAATTCCAGAATGAAATTGGATTGTCAAGGAGGTTGGGAGTGGAGGGATAAATGGATTAAAATGAATCCAACAATCCGCTTGAAAAATGATATATGGGTTCATTTTGTGATACCCTGCTATTTTTATGGGCTGTGATCACCCTCAACTCTTCTGATGCCCAAAACCTTTAATCGTTCCGCTGTGTTGTCCTTGTTTGTGAGGTAGAGGTATGGCCTCGTAACCATAAGGTCCAAAGTTCAATACTCTGAAGCAGTGTCAGATTTGGGAGTGTTCATTGACCAAACATTCAGCACAAGTATTGGTGTATCAGCTTGAAATCAGAGTCAAGAGAGATTAGATCTAGTATGATTTGTTTCTCAATCAATGTAAAATAAATATATTTTCAACAATGATTGTACTGTATGTTTAAATGACACAAAATAAAAATGGGGCCTTTGAAAACATTGTGGGAAAAGGAGAAAATGCTGGTTACCAGCATTTTCTCCTTTTCTCACAATGTTTTCGACAACTTTCCTCCGAAGGCTGGAAAATTATTGGGTTGGATAGTAAAGGATTAGAGTGGGATTGTACAGTTGGAACAATAACACCATACAAATAACAATACAGGTAAATATTGGTTTTAATCAATTATTGAACAGTAGAACTAATTAATAAACATGGGGAGATGTCATAAAGAATGGCATTGATAGCTTATAGTAGCTTGTTATATAAGGTGTATCGATAGATTGATTGTTATGGTGTTTAACCCATTACCACACAATCCCTACTTTTGACGCCCTTCCCAGAACCAATTTCAATTTTTCAGTCACCTTTATATTGTTGTCTGCAAATGCTTTCATTTTGAACCAGTCTAAAATGCTGTCGTGTGGTAAAGAGTTAATACTGCTTTCAACAATATTTCTGTTATATGGTGTTAGCCAGTACACCTATCCATGCTTTCCTAGAGTTTCTGTGACCAGTAAGACACAGTATATTCTTACAATACCAATGGCTCCTTTTCCACTTAACTCTTTCCCAAACAAGCCCTTGTTTTCACGTGTCTGCAGTACAAGTCTTTTGAAAACACTGTGTGAAAAGGAGAATTTGCTCGTAATGAGCAATTTCTCCTTTTCCCACAGTGTTTTCTGCCCCTTCAGATAATTTTCTACCATTGTTATGAAAGTTAAAATTGTCGTCTGCAAACTTTTTCAGTTTGGAAGAGTCTAAAATTTGTTGTTTGGGAAATTTTATAATGATCAGCTGTCAGACAGGAATGAATCCTGTTGCAATGACCATCATCAGTTCTCCGAAAGAAAATTGGCCATGATGTGGACGTTTGCAGACAGTGTAGATCAAGATCAGAATGGTCAGAATGTGAAGTCTGATCTTGAGTCTACACTGTCTGATAAGCAAAATATTTTTCCTCAAAAAAAATCCCTTTGAAATAGCAAAATTTTGGGTATTACAATTTGCCTGCAAGTTTCATATAAGTAATCAACTCTTTACCATATAATCCCGAGTTTGAACGATCCTGAAGAAGTAGCCTTTTGAAAACTTTGTGGGAAATGGTGAAAATGGTGAATAGGCTGGTAACCAGCATGTTTTGCTTTTCTCACAATGTTTTCTACAGTTTCACAGACAACTACCATCATTTCAGCTACAGGTACATTTATGTTGTCCCTTGCAAATACTGTCAATTTTAACAAGTCGAAAAGTTTATGGCTTAGTAAAGAGTTAAGCAGGACAGGGCTTAACCCATTACCACACAATCCCTACTTTTGACGCCCCTGAGAAAGAAGCCTTTAGAAAACATTGTGGGAAAAGGAGAAAATGCTGGTAACCAGCATTTTCTCCTTTTCCCACAATGTTTTCTACCCTTCACAAAACAAATTTCAAATTTTCAGCCACTTTTATTTTGTCATCTGCAATTGCTTTCAATTTGGACCAGTCTAAAATATTGTCGTTTGGTAATGGGTTAACATAAAAAGCCTGACAACAATCTCATATTACATGTTGTCCATCATCCCTTTATTTATTCCCGCTTTCAATGAAAGGGGACAGACACTAGTACCCGTTTGACCTGTCACTATTTAGACATTTCGGACATTTTACATGAAACAGTAGACACCCATCAATATTTTTCTTTTCACAATTTCTACAGGAAAACTATGTTCATTTAATTACCATGATCAATCCTTTTGTTTACCTTTAATCATCGATATAACTGTGTTTCCTTCAAAATATGTGAAAAACGATCAGAAAAATATTTCGTTGTCCTTAAATGTTTCCTGTAATTTTCGACTACCCGTATTTTTCACCTACCGTATTTTTCACCTACCGGTTCAGGATTGCTGTCATAAAATTTCTGAGGCTGGTGGGGAATTCATCCATTTTTAAACAGACAGATTCAAAATGTATTCTTTTATTGTCCATTGTTAATTTTATTTCCAAAGCTTCACTTTCGATCAATGAGAAATATTGATTTTATCAAACTGGAAAAACAATTGAAAGAGGCAAAATAAGCTATTTCATTTCTTTTGTTTTTTATTACATTAGAATTCAATATTCTAGCTTGTTTATTCGTAATTTCGAAACTGCTCAAAATCCTCTCTTAACCCTTTCCCAAACAAGCCCTTGTTTTTACGTTTCTGCAGTAAAAGTCTTTTGAAAACACTGAGGGAAAAGG
Source organism: Tridacna crocea (assembly GCA_943736015.1). Lineage (NCBI taxonomy): Eukaryota > Metazoa > Mollusca > Bivalvia > Cardiida > Cardiidae > Tridacna > Tridacna crocea. The sequence goes on along the minus strand of OX031072.1, from coordinate 4,008,539 downwards.
AGAAATTGCTCATAACGAGAAATTTCTCCTTTTCCCATAGTGTTTTCTACCCATTTGGAGAAATTTCTGCCATTTTCATTGCTAAAACTCCGGGTTGTATGGTTAACCCTTTACTACACAATCCCAAATTTGAATGACTTGAGACAAGCCTTTTGCAAACGATGTGGGTAAAGGAGAAAATACTGGTAACCAGCATTTTCTCTTCTTCCCACAATGTTTTCTACCCTTCCCAAAACAATCTCAAACTTTCAGTCACATTCATTTTGATGACTGTGACTTTCAATCTGGTCTAGTCTTGAATTTGTCGTTTGGTAATGAGTTACCTAATAACGCAATCCTGACTTTTAACAACCCTGAGAAAGAAGTGTATTCTAGAAAACATTCAGAAAAGGTAACCAGCATTTCTCTTTTTCCCACAATATTTTCTACCCTATCAAATTTTGAGTCAGAAGTCATCTTATTACCAAGATTTCATTTTGTTGTCTGCAGATACTTTAAATTTGGTCCAGTCTAAAAATTGGTTGTTTGGAAAAGAGTTATTGCATGAACGGACAAAAACAGAGATCCGATACAATAAACTATTGCCAAAATAATCCCACATCTCCCTTGCCACATAACTAGTTTTTTCCCTGAAGAAAAAAAAAGTTAACTCTTTACCAAACGAGAAAAAGTTAGACTGGTCCAAATTGAAAGCATTTGCAGACAACAAAATAAAGGTGATTGAAAAATTGAAATTTGTTCTGGGAATGGTAGAAAACACTGTTGGAAAAGGAGAAATTGCTGGTTACCAGCATTTTCTCCTTTTCCCACAGTTTTTTTCAAAAGGCTTCTTTCTAAGGGGCGTCAAAAGTAGAGATTGTGTAGTAATGGGTTAAATTTGGGTGACTCTAAATATAAGAGAGATCAAAGAAAACAGGCTTGACTATCTCTGTACTGGTTAATATATTTCCATTACTACTAACAGCAATTAATAATTAAAGATACATTCGGTGTCGTATATCAATATCTAAGTTTTCACTTTTACAGCTCCTTTGGGATATATCTCCTGTATTTCATGTCTGACTTGCTATGCCGTTTCCTTCATAACTTGGATAAAAAGGCGAATCTTGTACTAAAATTCGAAACTAATGCACCAAAAAACCCAAGAGTAAATTAACCGTTTACCAGAGCTCCAAATAAAGGAACTGATTTTATTTTTAAAAAACTAAAAATGTAAATTCTTTTCTACCAAACCCCAAGGTTCAAATGAACAACATTAATTTCTTTTTGACAAGTTGACAACATTTTGAGAAAAGGAGAAAATGCGGGTAACCAGCGTTTCTCATTTTCCCACAATAATTTCAAAAGGCTTCTTCCTCAGGGTTGTTAAAACTTAGTGTCACAAAGGCTTTATTTCATGTCTGTGAATTTCAAATTGGGCAAAGATAAAAATTAGATGTCTGGTTAGAGCTAACAGAAAACACAAAAAGATAAATAGAAAGCACACACACAGACAGACATTACAAAAAGAGGGGAAATCAAGACTTTTTTGTGAACTTTCTCCATGGCACATTTATATTTCTACAACATTTCTTTAACCAATGTCAACATGGCTATTCACTGACCGCCCTAGTCCAATCTAAAGAACAAATATTCACTTCAGTGCTGGTCAAACATTGACCCAACACTGTCCACCAAATAATTTTTACCCATTAACTCTTTACTGACCAACAACACATACTTCAGATGCAACCAAAATTAAATCAGTTCCAGACAAAAAAAAAATGTGCCCCAAAACATTTTTCTGTCTTTGAAATAGTAGAGATGTTGTTGGGGGAAAAAAGGAGAAAATACTGGCTACCACCATGTGTCCTTTTCTGACAATGTTTTCAACATTCAAGTTTTTGAAAACATAGGACTGTTTTGTAGTCTTAACCCTTTCCCAAACAAGCCCTTGTTTTTACGTGTCTGCAGTACAAGTCTTTTGAAAACACTGTGGGAAGAGGAGAAATTGCTCGTAACGAGCAATTTCTCCTTTTCCCACAGTGTTTTCTGCCCCTTCAGATAATTTTCTGCCATTGTTATGAAAGTTAAAATTGTCGTCTGCAAACTCTTTCAATTTGGAAGAGTCTAAAATTTGTCATTTGGGAAAGGATTAACTCAATTACACTTTGCCTATCAGATACTACAGCTTAACTGTAATATTTTCAGAAGAGAAGCTCTGAACCCAAACTATAAAACATGGACATAACATGACAATATAATAAAAGGTCTATTTTGCATTTGTCACAATATTTTTGAGGTGTTTCTACTGCAGATACATTAAGAGGCACTTGCATGAGGGATTTTAGTACGTTAAACAACAACTGTTTGATCACATGACTTTTTCTCACAAATGTTTTCACAGGAAATTCTATTGTATGCCTTCAATATTGTAGCTTTTACCATTAATTTTCCCCACGGCCATAAAACTTTGTGGGTCAACATTTGCTCTTTTTCTTTTAACTGTTTAATCTGTCTGCCACAACAGCCAACAACTTCAAAGTTACCGGCCGTTCTATATGAACCCCTTTCCCTTCGTAAACTGATGCAATGTGCTGTCTGACTTTAGCAAGCTTTGTATATAGTCATATTTAGGAGTAATCTAAAAAAGATTAATAAAATTTATTTTAACTCTTTACTAACCAATGAAATTTTTAGACCCATCCTAATTCAAAGCCGAGTTGCTGATGACAAAACAGAAAGAATCGGACAAAGTTTGCTGCAAATTAAAAGTGTTCATGTCTGAAATTTGGTTCCTAAACAAAGTACATCTTTTACAGCTTCAACAAGTTAATCATAATTTGCATCATTTGTTGTTATTTATCAGTTTTTTGTGTTAAATTGAAAAAATACTAAGAAATAAAGCCAGTGTTACCACAACAGAAAATTAATGAATCTTGGACACTAGAAAGCAAAATCGTAACACACATATAAAAAACGCCAAATTGAACATTCATTGAGGGATACAAATATAGCCTTTATTTCCCTTCAGTTCTTTTCCAAACGACAAAATTTTGGTCTAGAATAAATATAAAGAACCAATGCAGATGCCAGATGACACAATAAATTTACCTGAAATTTTAAGTTGTGTCTTTGAAATGATAAAAAACATTGTAGGAAAAGGAGAAAATGCTGGTTACCAGCATTTTCTCCTTTTCCCACAATGATTTAAAAGCTTTCTTCTTAGGGGTTGTTAAAATTCAGTATCCTGTGGTAAAGAGTTATTCAATTTTCTAAATGGAGAAAGAATAAGACAGCTCAGATTAAATCTCGTCTTCCATTCAGATGAACATCACTCTGCCGCTAAGTCCTTTGTTTTGGTGATTTTATCCCGCTATGCTTATGTTCTTATAAACAAGTAACGTTTGTTTCGTACACAATTAACGCTGACTCAACCATGTCTAAATGGTGCAGAGAAACTAAAATTACCCATTTTTAGCATAAATTGAGTAAAAGATTGCAAATTCTCACAAAAACAATCCAAATTTCTTCTGAAGAAAACACTGTTACTTGAACACTCAAGTTATGAGAACTCTTTACCCAATGATAAAATTTAACTCAATTTACCAAATGACAAAATTTTAGGCTTGTCAAAATCGAAAGCATTTGCAGACGACAACATAAAAGTGATTGAAAATTTGAAATTTGTTTTGAAAAGGATAGAAGAGATTGTGGGAAAAGAAAAAAATGCTGGTAACCAGCATTTTCTCCTTTTCCTACAATGCTTTCTATCCTGCTGGACAAAAATTTTAATTTTTGGTTTACATTAATATTTTGTTGTCTGCAAGCCCTTTCAATTTGGACCAGTTTAAATTTTTGCTGTTTTGTAAAGAGTTAACTCTAGTCTTCACCAAATGACAAAATTTATACAGTGGCCCAAATTGGAAGCATTTACAATCGACAAAATAAATGTGGCTGAAAATTGAAATTTGATTTGGGAAGCGTAGAAAACATTGTGGGAAAAGGAGAAAATGCTGGTTACCAGGGCTTCCACCTTAGGGTCGTCAAAAGCTGTCATAATGTGTGGTAAAGGGTTAAGACTATCCCGAAACTGAAACCATTTGCAGATGATAAAATAAAAGAGACTGCAACATTAAAATTTGTGCTAAGAAAGACAAATTCAGAGAAGAAAACATTGAGGGAAAAGGAGAAAATGTTGCTTACCAGCATTTTCTCCTAATCCCACTATTTTTTTTGTGAGTGGCTCTTTTTTCAGGTTGGTTAAAAGACAGGATTGTCTGATTGGATCGTAGTAGTCCAAGAGGTACTGCTAGCGTCTTTTTTTTTAACTCTTTACTACACAATTCCGACTTTTGACGACCCTGAGAAAGAAAGCTTTTGAAAACATTGTGGGAATAGGAGAAAATGCTGGTCACCAGCATTTTCTCCTTTTCCCACAATGTTTTCTACCCTTCACAAAACAAATTTCAAATTTTCTGTCACTTTCATTTTGTTGTCTGCAGATGCTTTTGATTTGGACAAACCTAAAATTTTGTTGTTTGGTAATGAGTTAAACAATGTACCATTTCATTTCCTTACCACTTTACTCCTTACCTGATGACAAAATTTTGGGCTTGACCAAATTATGAGCATTTGCAGACGACAATTAATTCATAAAATGTGACTAAAACTGAAACATATCTTTGGATGAGTACAAAAATTGAGTAAGATAAAATGAAGATTACTAGCATTTTCTCCTTTTCCCACAATGTTTTCAAAAGCCTTCTTCCTCATGGTCATTATACATGATAATGAATTTTTTTTTATGGTGGATCTGACTGTTGGTCACTGGCTGATGTTTTCTATCTGGACAGGTCCAAAATTTTGTTGTATGGTTTTATGTGTTTCAACACCCTCTCTGTTTATCTTTGGCCATCACTGGGCCTTTAAAGTCATGATACCACCACTTGGGCCTTTTACATGATGGGAGCTGTTTTTGACGGAGCAGAAAACCTTGCAATAACAGGAGAAAATTTTAACCATTTTCTTCCTTTCAGATGTTTTTTTTCTTTGCATAAACCTTTGCTATGGGTAATTCCAAAAGTTTGCAGATGAGATTTAAATTACCCTTTCACACAGTTTTACATGATAAAAAAGAACTTAGTTATTTTTTTTAACCTTCCTTCTCAAATCCTCTTAATATACTAACAATGTGGAATTTGACAGATTGATGTTTTTTTAATTTTGTTTTCAAAGGGCAAAATTTCTTAGGTCATTAATGATCTACAGCTAGCTTTCCGTCCGATTTCAAGGAATTTCCTTAATTAAAGAAATCTTAAAATGTCGTCTGCAAGGGTCAAAGTGAAAGATGGCGCACTAATTAACTTTCAGGTGTATTTGTTTAAGTAAACCTAAAATGAACTTCAAACGTAGGCAAAGAGATTCATCAATACATATATCAATTAGACAAGTTGCAAAAACAATCCGAAATTCTCAATCCATGACTAATTCAAGCAAGAAGTTAAATGAATTACACGGACTAATTGAATCAATTTGCGGTGCAACAATACTAATTTCACGTGCGTACTGCAAGAAAATCATTTCAAATCTCTATGTCTTTCAAGTTTTCAACTAATTCTAAATCTTTTTTAAAAGCCTAAATGCGATACTTTCGTATTGCATACCTTTTCATTTTCACCTGTGGTAAATTACAGTGGCTACATCGTCTAATGACACTAGATTGTAATACACATCTATAGGACAGATACACAAATTCTGAGACATGGGGGCACTCATGTAAACACGAGTTTTAAAGTTATAAAAACTGGTCAGACAGTTATAGAATGGGGGTGAATTTAGAGTAAATAGGTTGAAGTATTTATTTACCTTGATTTGCGTTAATTCCATCGATAAAAAGCGAAATAATTCCTATTAAAATCACACAGTTAGTCCACTCACATCTTGTACACTCCGCCATGTTTCACTTTCTGAATTGAATGAGTGACCCAGATTGAGACATGCGCATTGAGACTTCGCCGGCTATTATTAGCATATTGTAAACTTGGGACTGTTCTAACTGTTTGGTTCAGTCCATTACATCTCACTTGTAATGAGTATTCTTCACAAGTCTAAATTCCAAATCTTGAAAAACTATCCTAGGAAACCTATGAACATCCCCTGACAGTTCTTAGTTAAAACACAAACTCAAGGCTTCGCTAATGTCAATGGAAAAATAAGATCTACTGGCTTCGCGTCCTTCAAGAATTTCATCAGTATGGCTTTTCAGAGCATTCAATATTAAACTTTGACGCATCTTTTCTGATGTTTGATTTCTCAGTCAATAGATGGAAATGTTCCCATTTTTTTCGTTTCTTATATCCTTGGAAGAAGTCCGACTGTACTTAGGCCTAATTCTCAAGAATTTCCTAGATTTTTAAATAATATGACTTCTGATTGGGACAAAATTTGGTATAGCCAATCAGAAATTGTGTTACCTTCAAATCTAGAAGATTCTGCATATATGAACCATCACGCAAAAAGGGACTCTCTGGGAATTCTGTACATCAATCAAATGAAAAAAATGTATCAACGATAGTGCAGGTCAGTGTAAGTTAATAACTCAAAAATTATTAAAGAATGATTATATAACAAGGTACAAAGACCACTTTTCATACAGAAAATATCATTAAAGCGAAAAGTGTCAACCCTGGTCAGTCTACGCAAATTCGCTCAGACTAACCAGAATCGACACTTTTCGGACATCCCAGAATGTCACTTTTTGCGTGATAGGTCACGTATGATTTGGAATATATTCTTGAGAATGGTTGGTATGGTGGATACTACCCCGTTTAGTTCGTAGAGTTTCGATCTTTATCTCGAAACCAACGCGTATACCCACATTGCAGTCCGCAGTTTAGTACATTGCACAGTAAGTCTAATGAATTATGCATAAGTTGTACGCTATCGGCTCATCAAAGGAAATCGACACTGGCTGATTATCGCGATAGGTGTAGTATTATCGTAAACCACGCCCCTTTTATACACCTAACGTCTGGATTGTTGCGTTGTTAATTGAATTAACAACTAATGCAATCATTTCATAAACTTTGACGAGCAATTCACACCCTACGTCGTTACCTTGGTATTAAGTTGATAAAATTCTGTCAAACACTTGAAAGGTCAAAGCAACCGATAGATAATTCTCGTTGCTGTGTAAATGCATCTTAATGTCTACCATAAAAGTTTAACGTATTATTTGACAACATCAATGGCCATTATCGAATCAAATATGTTGTCAACTTACCTTTAACCCTTTACCAAACGACAAAAAAGTGGACATGTCTAAATTCAAAACCATTTGCAGACGACAATTTACCCTTTACAAAACAATCCCTGGTTTTTACGGCCCTGAGATAGAAGCCTTATGAAAACATTGTGGGAATAGGAGAAAATACTGGTAACCAGCATTTTCTCCTTTTCCCACAATGTTTTCTATCCTGCTAGAAACAAATTTCAGTTCTTTGAGATACGTTTAATTTTTCGTCTGCAAGTGCTTTGCATTTGGACCATTCTAAAATTTTGTTGTTTGGGAAAGAGTTAACTGTGTCTCAAATGAACGAATTTGCCTTTGACAGACTAGAAATGATTGTGGCAACCTGCATTTTCTCCTTTTGCCACCATGTTTCCAAAGGTCTTTTTCTTCAGGGTCATTAAAACCCGGGATTGTCGTTAACTGTTTTTAACCCATTATTGTTCTGGTTATTTTAAATACCTACTTTTAAATACCTAAAATGTTGTCGGACAAACATTCAAAGGAAATGTAAATGTTTTTTCCCTTTCAACAGCACTGGAAAACATGGGAAAAGGAGTAATTGTTTGCGACAAGCGGTGAATCCACTTCCCAAAATTTTAGATTTTGTTCCAAGGAGTGAAAGGCAGATGCTTAAAACGTATTTGTATGATAAGAAGTCAACTCATAACCTTGCCGAAACCCTAACCATTACTCTTACATGTCGTAGTACTAAGGAGAAAGAAATAATTCTGGAAAATGAAGATGATGTATTTACTATTTTTTACTAATATGAAAAACCATCACGTGGAATGGACAAGCCCTCTTGTTTAATGAAATTGTCACCCATCACACGAACAGGGACTATCTGGGAATAGTCCGTACATCAGTTAGATTTAAACAGATCAAAGATAGTGAAGGTCAGTGTAAGTTGATAATTCAAAGATGATAGTACAGTAAGGTGGAATGACACCTTTTCATACAGAAAATATCGTAAAAGCGAAAAGTGTCGACCCTGATCAGCCTGCGCATCCGCGCAGTCTGACCAGGGACGACACTTTTCGCAGTTCCCAGAGGGTCCCTGTTTGCATGACGGATCACAATTACTTACTTATTTGTAATGTTTCCAGGGTTAATACGTGAAAAATCCTTTTGGAGTCGGAAAATGGACATTTGCATTGAGAGGAAATAATCCAGATATTACAGTTTGGTTTAACTTCTTCGCCACCTGTTGCAATTCAAATAGCTTTTGGGGCCGGAGAGAACTTGTGCCTTTAGGTCTGACTGCACAGAACAAATGTCATCAAAATAAGTATTGACGTCAGTAGATCGAGAAGCAAATAAGACCATTTCTTGCACGCGCGCGCGGCACAAAACAGAGTCTATTTCAGGTCGCTTTGAAAAGTCACTTTTATCCATTAAAATGCAATTGAAATAAAGAAACTTGCTTTTGAAACAGAAAGAACAATGGTTATCACAGTTTCTTCTTTTTTTTTTGTTAAAAAAATGTTCTCCCCTTCATGAGCAAATCACTGTTTTTGTTTTGTGAGAACCCTGAAAAAGGGTCGTGTGTGAATTAATATAACGTTTAAAAGTTTGTCGTGTGGGTAAAAAGTCTATGCCAAGAAACAAAAACAAATAGATATAAGCCATGCTCTGGCAAAAGGAGTCTCATGCAAGTCTACTAAACCCCACCCCCCCACTTTTCCCTGCACGATACCGAGGGAATCATCACATAATTCATTCGGCATACCTTGGGTGATGGGAGCCATCAAATCATATAAGATGTAGGTATGGAATCGGCCGACTATTACGACGAGTACACATATTTGTGGCCCCCCTAACCCTTTCCCAAACGACAAAATTTAGACTCTTCGAAACTGAAAGAGTTTGCAGACGACAATTTCAAATTTGATAAGAATGGCAGAAAGTTCTCTAAATGGGTAGAAAACACTGTGGGAAAAGGAGAAATTGCTCGTAACGAGCAATTTCTCCTTTTCCCACAGTGTTTTCAAAAGACTTGTACTGCAGACACGTAAAAACAAGGGCTTGTTTGGGAAAGGGTTAAAATCTATTTTGTTAAGCAAACAATTGAACTATGAGGTAAAACAGTCCATCGTGGACATACAGACAATTTTCCCAGAAACAAAAAGTATCGACTCAGGTAAGCCTGCGCGGACTGCGCAGGCTGACCTGAGTCGATACTTTTTGCAGATGCTTTTAACACCCCTTTTCACAGAACATGGCTCGTACACGCGTGATTAAGAAGTGAACATCTAACACTGCAAAAAAAATATATAAAAACTTGACTATAATACAACTTTAATGTTGTGATCAAAGTTTCAATCGATGTGAATATTTCAAACGACAAAGTACAGACCCTTTGCACCCCTAGGCAGCTAAGCGCGATTCACTGACCTTTTAGCGGATGTTGTAGATCCAAGATCAGACTGCACAGAAAGTGCATTCTGATCTTTGACCTACACTGTCCGATAAAGACATATTAACTTTCCCCCCAAAATATATTTGCAGTAGCAAAAAGTTGGATTTTTTAACTTTCGACTTGAAAATTTTGTTTCAATTATTTACCACTATAAGGGTTAACCTAAGGCTGCTAAGTGCAACTAATTAACTTTTCTTTTGCGGACAGTGTAGATCAAGATCAGACTGCACAGAACGTGCAGTCTGATCTTGATCTACACTGTCCGATGAGGAAATATTTTTTTTTCTTAAACAAAATAACGAAATAACAAAATTTGTGTTTCCATACTGTCGGCTTAAAAGTTTTTTTTTTATTATTTGGCAGGATAAGAGTTAAAATACGTTCATTACTAGAGGCGAAACTAAAAATATGCTCTCCCATTTTCTTTTCACCATAAAATGTATATTTATTTTTTTGTCAACCCTCGAGATATTATATACAAAGAATATAAGATTTTTTTTTTTTAAGAAATGTGCCGAAAGGCCAGAAAAAAAATGGAGAAATTTTCTTTTTTTTCTTTTAACCCATTTCAAACGACAATACTTTAGACTGGTCCAAACTGAAAGCATTTGCAGACGACAAAATAAAAGTGACTGAAAATTCGAAATTTGTTTTGTGAAGGGTAGAAAACATTGTGGGAAAAGGAGAAAATGCTGGTTACCAGCATTTTCTCCTTTTCCCACAATGTTTTCTAAAGGCTTCTTTCTCAGGGGTGTCAAAAGTAGGGATTGTGTGGTAATGTGTTAAAGTTAATGATATACAAAGTGGTACGAACAACCAATGTTCAATTAACGAGTAATTTTATAACTTTGAAGACAATGTAGATCAAGATCAGAATACATAGAATATACAGCCTGATCTTGTATATACTCTATTTCACTATAAACTGTTTTGGCCAGATATAGCCTTAACTTTACAGTACATGTATTTTGACGGTTTTTGTTTTCAAACCTAAAAAGGTTAATTTCACTATCTCTTTACCAAAGGACAAGATTTCTGCCTGATCCAAACTGAAAGCACTTTTTAGGCGACAAATTGAACGTAGCTCAAATGAAGATTTCTGTCTTTGGTAGGGTTGAAAATATTGCGGGAAAAGGGAGAAAATGCTGGTTACCAGCATTTTCTCCCTTTCCCACATTGTTTTCAATACGCATTTTTCTCAGGATCGTTAAACCTTGAATGTTAAAATTTACCTAGGAAAAAATGTTACAGTGATGTCTGTGGTTGTGAGGAGGAACGTCGGCCCGTAACAATAAGGTCCCGAGTTCGATACCCGGGAGCGGATGTCAACTATGGGATTTTTCATTGGCCCACAAATTCTGGACGGAAACTGGTGTAGTTCCCAGGAAGCAGAATCGAAAGATATTTGTACACATTGTAAGAATTTGTTTCTCAATTGATGTAAAATAAATATGTTTAAACTAAAAAGTTCACTCACCGCTCTATAGGGTAATACTTCTACTCCGGTTTGTACGAAGTTAGGTGACGACGGCGCACCCATGTCCCAGAGTTATATTGATTTGTATCGTGAGGAGGCCGGTATGAGCCTGGTATCGCTCGAAATTAATCTTTATTTTGAGGTTTCTGTTTTTTTTTTATTAACGACTTTATGATGGTTTTTACATTGCGATGCGGGAACAAACGGGGTACAGTGAGGGAATAAGATTCTAAACCAGACTACTTTTTTAAAAACAAAGTGCCCGCAAAAAATTCTCTTACTAGTAACTTCTCTTACAACCCTTTCCCAAACAAGCCGTGGATTTTACGTGTCTGCAGTAAAAGTCTTTTGAAAACACAGTGGGAAAAGGAGAAATTGCTCGTAACGAGCAATTTCTCCTTTTCCCACAGTGTTTTCTACCTTTTTTGAGAACTTTCTGCCATTTTCTCAAAATCTAAAACTGTTGTCTCCAAAATTTTTCAGTTTGGAAGAGTCCAAAGTTTGTCGTTTGGGAAAGGGTTAACCGAAGTGTTTTTGCATGTATGCATGTGCAGGTAAGTCTGTATTAAGTCTTTACCAAACGATGCAACTTTGGACATATCCAAACCGAAACTACATGTATTTCGTAGGTTTTCTTCAAAAACCTCGTAACTACAGCTTTGAACAAGCCGTTAATGGTTTACTTATCTCTTTATCATACGACTACATTTCGGACCCCTTCAAATTAAAATCACTCAGAAGCCGACATAGTAAATGTCATTCACAAAAACTGAATATGTTTCGAAAGGATAGAAAACAACGGGTCTAGGACATTTGCCCCCCCGGACTTCTGCCCCCCTGACTTGTGCCCCCAGAGTTTTGCCCCCTTAGGACACCTGCCACTTGGACGTTTGCCCCCCAGACATCTGCCAACCTAGGACATCTGCCCCTCAGACATCTGCCCCTTAGGACATGTGCCCCCTTAGGACAAGTTCCCCCCTGACATGTGCCCCCCAGACATCTGCCCTCTTAGGACATCTGCCTCCTGGACATCTGCCCCCTCAATTATTTTACAACTTAGACGTCGAGCTCCTGTAAGGGACAATCTCAAAAGGGGGCGAATGTCCGGGGGCAAATGTCAGGGGGCAAATGTCCTAAGGGGGCAGATGTCCTACGGGGGCGAATGTCCGAGTGGCAGATGTCCAGGGGACAGATGTCCTAATGGGGCAGATGTCCTACGGGAGCAAATGCCCGGGGGCAGATGTCCAGGGGGCAGGTGTCCTAAGGGAGCAAAAGTCTGGGACAAAAGTCCGGGGGGGGACAGATGTCCAGGGGGCAAATGTCCTGATACCGAAAACAACATGTGAAAAAGAAATAAGACACTGCATGCGGGTGCAAACGCTCGGCTGCAGTTCTTTGATTTTCAGTGAAAATGCTGACTCGAAAAAAGGGCCATAACTGTGTCAAAAAACTTTGATGGTTACCTGCCCTTGTTTTTCTGGTTCCCTTTTGATAGAGAACAACATGGGTTTAAAGGGGAATAATTAATATAAAATTTCAAAGTTTTTGCACCATGACGCCAGAAGTACGACAATAACGCGACGCATTATCCCCCGCTAGATGACGTTCTTCAAATACACAACTATCTAATTTGGGCATTCTGGGTACAGAACCAGGTGGACTACTTTTCTAAGCGACAACCGTTACTTTGAATTCCAAGCTAAAATAAACGTTAACTCAATAAACAGCTACATGGTGCGATTCACTGAGCTATTATTAGCTATATAGATTATTACAGTTCAGAAAAATATGGAGCTAAAAAAGGCCTGATTTTTCCTCAAATGTTTTGATAAAAGGCATGATTTTCTCCATTGCTACTTTATTAGCGCGTATTACTACAACCCCCCAATATTGGGGGAAATGATGCATCAAAGCAGACAGGTTGAATCTTTTAAGAATATGACCTGCGCAGACGACGTAACTCGACGTTTTCTTCCGGAAAACAGCGGAGCTTAGGATGCTACTTAAAGTAACAATACAGGCCAAATGTAAACAAAGCTGATATCTAAATGCATTTGAATTTATATTAGACCATTTAAAAGTAAGGAAATTACTGTGAAGATGACAGTCTCTCTTTGTCAGGTCGTTCTGAGAATTAGTCGCTCTATAGCTGGCAGAGAAATCAGTTTTGAAACTAGGTTAAAACCTGCCAGATAGCTGAGTCGTCTGTTTACATTTTGCCTGACTTTGATTTTCTTCTCTGACAGCGAATAACCTATGGCTCGACCATACGAGAACAGACTGTCACGTCCACAATATTTTCCATACTCTTAACTCATTACCAGACGACAAAATTTTAGAATTGTCCGAATCGAAAGCATCTGCAGACGACAAAATAAAAGTGACTGAAAATTTGAACTTTCTTTTGTGAAGGGTAGAAAACATTGTGGGAAAAGGAGAAAATGCTGGTTACCAGCATTTTCTCCTTTTTCCACAATGTTTTCTACAGGCTTCTTTCTCAGAGGCGTCAAAAGTAGGGATTGTGTGATAAAGGGTTAAATGGTAAGATTGCAAAAATATTGTAACACCTGGTTTGATATTTTAGCATTTACTGGGCCATTAATAAGATAAACTCCTTTTCCCACTTTTTTTTTTCAAACGTCTTCTTCCTTTGGGAGCTATTAAAACCAATAATTATTTGATGAAAAGTTTAGATAAAATGTAACGATTTTAATTTTTTGCCATGCCTCGGTGAAAAATTTCGTTTTCTTTAATTGCTCTCTCGAAATACAGGTTTTACGATAAACTGATTAAAAATCACTTTAAAGTTTTCGCAAAAGTGAAACTTCTTCAGATTGTTAAATAGACAGCGTATATTATGTGACAGATAATGTTTGATATTCTAACTTGAAAGTTCTGTAGGTTACAAGGACAAAAAAAAATGAACGTAACTAGCATTTTCTTCTTTTTCCAGCATGTTTTCTACCCAATCTAAAACACGTTTCATTATGCAAGCCACATTTAACCCTTTCCCAAACAATTAAGCCATAGTTTTTACGTGTTTGCAGTAAAAAGTCTTTTGAAAACACTGTGGGAAAAGGAGAAATTGCTCGTAACGAGCAATTTCTCCTTTTCCCACAGTGTTTTTCTACCTTTTTCTCCAAATCTAAAATTGTCTTCCGCAAACTCTTCTGGTTCGGAAGAGTCCAAAATTTGTCGTTTGGAAAAGTGTTAAATTGCCGTCATCAAATGCTTTAAATTTAGACAGGTTAAAAACTTTGTGAATAATTAACGAAAACAGGAGACTTTTTCTTTGATATTATATCCTCAAATATACACGAGCCATTCACTTGCAAAAAAATATCGACTCGGATCATCCTGCGCAATCAGTGCAGTCTGACCTCGGGCAAAACGTTTTACAATCTCTTAATATTTGCATATCTGAAGACCAGTCTACCCTATGATGCAGTCAGTTGTAATGGAAAAAAATGTAATTTATTGAAGTATATTTATCTGATGACGTGCTTGGTATCATGCATCATTGGGGTGCACCACGGAGACGCATTAACCCTTAACCAGACGACAAAATTTTAGCTCCGTCCAAATTGAAAGCATTTGCAGGCGACAATTTCAGTGTGGCTCAAATGGTGCAATCATTTATTGATTAGGTAGAAAACATTGTGGAAAATGGAGAAAATGCTGGTTACCAGCATTTTCTCCTTTTCCCACAATGTTTTAAAAAGGTTTCTTTTCCAGAGGTTTCAAAAGTAGGGATTGGGTTGTTATGGGTTAAGCCCCCTTTTTACCAGAGCATGACGTGTCATGTGCTTGTGTCTCAATATCATGGTTAACAATCCAATAAATGCTTTCTTTAATGAAAGACAAACACAAGAACGAAATATTTTCATCTCAGATATAAAATTATTATGGATTATAATAGTTGTACTTCTTTTAACCGTAAATATTTTCATATACCCCACCCTTGGTCCTTGCCAAACATATTTTCAACTCTTCACCATAAGACCCCAATTCTTAAGGATCCTGAAAAAGAAACCCTTTCAAAACATAGTAGGAAAAGGAGAAATGCTGGAAACCAGCATTTTCTCATTTTCCAACAATGTTTTCTACCATATCAAAGATACACTGGGGTTTACTGACAGCATGGAATAAAAAATGACCAAAGCTTGATTTAGCTATACACATGTACTTTGTTTTAAATTTTCGGAAGTCACTCGCTTTTTTTTCTGGTTTTCTCGAGACAAGCTAAACGATAGCCATATGAGATTAAAGGGCGATTAAAGATATCATTTACATGTATATTTTCATTACAAATCCTAATCCGTATTAATCCTTTGATCCGGCCTTTCAGTGAAAATCATAAGTTATCCTCACAATCAGTATTATCGTTTAACTCTTTACAAGACAATCCCAAATATTATCGACCCTGTTAAAGAAAGCTTTTGAAAACGTCGTGGGAAAAGGAGAAAATGCTGGTAACCAGCATTTTCTCCTTTTCCCACAATGTTTTCTACTCTTCCCGAAACGAATTTTCAAATTTTCAGTCATCTTTTTTTTGTCGTCTGCAAATGCTTTCGATTTGGACCAGCCTAAAATATTGTCATTTGGTAAAGAGTTTTAGCCACAGAATTGCTCTGTAACGGGTTAAATGGCTTAAATATTTGACATCGACTCAATTCAATGATCTACGGTCTCGGAGAAACGGCTCAAACGACTGAGAAGGAAGTGCCTAAAAAGTGACATTTCTTCTTATCCGCCAAATCCCGCTGTCTTTATATCGCTTCACAATTCCAAACAACGTCAGAAATATTAATTGTGTATAATAATTATGTTGAATCCGTAGTTATGAGATAGAGCGTCGGCCTCATCGCCATAAGGTCCCGAGTTCGATACCCGGGAGCGGGTGTCATCTATGGACTATCTCATAGGCCCAAACACTCGCCACGAGTACTGGTGTAGTTCCCAGGAAGCGGAATCCAGGGAGATTAGTATAAGTTGTTAGAACTTGTTTGTCAATTGATGTAAAATAAACACATTTAAACAACCTAGAAATTAATTTCGCCCAGTACAAGTTAATATGTAGTATCAGAGACTATCATGGCAGACAAGCGAACAGACGGACGGACGGAGAGACAAATACAGGCAGACAGACAGACAGACAGACAAACGTGCGAATTTCAAATAGTTATGATGTCTGAATAAATGGCATAAAGCAAGGTTACAAGTATTTCACACAAAGAGTAAAACATTAACAATATTACAAAATTTCAAACCAATTAAACCCTGGGCATATCTTATGCATTAGTAATTCAATATCTAATGATCTGCCACTGTGATCTTACCCTCTTGTTGATAAAATATCGATGATTTTTTTTACCCATTCCCACCTGGAGTATGTTTTCTTTTCTTTTATAACTCTTTTAACTTTGTTTAAACTCTTTTTTTCTTTTTTAAATACGAATATGACATTAACTAATTCTCTTACCTCGGCTTTTACTACGGTAAAATACAGCTCAGCTGTCGGGAAGTCTGAAAAATAAAAGATTTTATCTGATTGGCAGAACGATTTGTGACCCGTCACGCAAAAAAGGACCTTCTGCGGGGAACTGCGAAAAGTGTCAACCCTGATCAGACTGCGCAATTCGCGCAGTCTGATCAGGGTTGACACTTTTCGCTTTTATGGTATTTTGTGTATGATAGGTGGTCATTTTACTTTGTTAAACAATTATTTTTTAACTATCAACTTAAACTGACCTGCACCATCGTTGATCTGTTTTCATCTAATTGATGCACGGAATTCGCAGATGGTCCCTTTTTGCGTGATAGGTCACAATTATCAAACAATTCAGATTTTAAGGGCCACGAGTTGGAAGCCTTTTGAAAACATTGTGGGAAAAGACTAAAATGCTGGTAAGCAACATTTTATTCTTTTCTCACAATGATTTCTATTCTTGAAAAACAAATCACTGCCAATAATTTTGATTTGTTACATTTAAGTTTGTCTTTAGTAACTGGTTTCAATTGGGAAAAGTCAAAAGTATTGTTGTTTGGTATAGATTAAGTAAACAAGTGGGCGGTATACAGTTAAGGTCAGAATGCAGAATGCAGTCTGATCTTGATGTATGCTGACCGCAAAACAATGTTTTCAGAAAGGCTTCTTTCCCAGGGTCGCTAAAGCTTGATTGGAAAAGATTCAACATATTCCCAAACGACATATAAGCATTTGCTGACTACAAAATGAAGGTGACTGAAAATTTGAAATTTGCTTTGTGAAGGGTAGAAAACATTGTGGAAAAGGAAAAAAATGCTGTTCACCAGCATTTTCTCCTTTCCCCACAATGTTTTCAAAAAGGCTTCCTTCCCAGAGTCGTCAAAAGTAATGATTGTGTGGTAATGGGTTAATCCGTCCCGGTTTGATTGACAGGTGTTTCTCACCGGGATATCATGTTCATGTGTAACCACCGGAAAACAGTAGCGGCATGTGTCATATTACTCATAATCAATGATAAATAATTGAGGTTTAAAACACTTTCAGCATTTTGTATAGGTCACGACGACGGACAAGTTAATAATATTACTACCAATAGGTGATAAATTTGAACGGTTTATTTATTTTTTCAACATTTCTCAAATTTTACTCACAGCCATTTTAAACTAGCCTGAATGTAGGCCTTAACCTTTCACCACACAATGTCGACGTCTGACGCTCCTGGAAAAGAAGCTTTCCTCAAGAATGTTTGGTACAAGGTTAGATATCTGTACTTACTGAAACGGGACATGTAACCTACGAACAGTCTCTAAGATAGTATGGAGGATCAGTGCGGTGCTAAAGGCCAACCACAGGTAAAACAGTTATGGTGTTATGCCACTCACAGCCATTAATATGACTTTTGTGGTTTCAACAATTAATGTTCTGCTCTTAAATTAAATAAATACCCTAGCGGCCAGTGCACATAGTTTGCTAGCCAGTAACAAGACTTAAAGTGTATATTTTACGTCATGCTCGCCTTGTATCTGGTGATTTTTCATTTTCATTTTTGTATTTTTATGGACTATGTACAACTGTGTGCTTGTCGTAAAATAAAATTTGTTGTTGTTGTTGTTATTTCACGGCGGATGAATACATATATAATCCTAATTTACGCCCATGGTATAATTATAGCGAAGCAAAGTCCGTTTACAATATTGACAGAGAAGTTTTCGTTTTCAGGACTGCAGAGATTTATTTCTGGGAGAAACAAGTTGAAACGTTGCTAATCGCATAAAAGAATGCAAAACAAAAAGGTTCAACAATTTACATATTCACCCGAAGAAATAAAATCCATGGGGAAAATCTGGGCCCGTATTCACCAACCATTCTTAAGAACGTTCTTGTTCTTATTCTTCAGAATTTTATCCATGTGAAAGTAACAGAACTTCTGATTGGCTAAACCAAATGGTTTAGCCAATCAGAAGTTCTGTTACCTTCACTGTCAGAAAAATTTGAAGAATAAGACAAAGAATATTCTTAAGAATGGTTGGTGAATACGGGCCCCGGTGTGCCAAATACTAGTACTTCGTACATACTTCTGACGAAATCCGAGATCATCGCATTGTTAACTATAAATTCAAAATTGCCTTGCTCGAATGATAAAAAATAAAATTATTAATATAAGTTTTGATTGGCCAAAAGTGTTGGTTTCAGTATCAGATATTGCATGACCTTGCCTTGCCTTGTGGTGTCCGTGGTCGTGAGGTAGAGCGTCGGCCTCATAACCTAAGGGTCCTGAGTTCGATACCTGGGAGCGGGTGTCAACTTTGGGATTTTCATTGGCCCACACATTCGGCGCGAGTACTGGTGTAGTTTCCAGGAAGCAGAATCGAGAGAGATTAGTATAAGTTGTAAGAACTTGTTTCTCAATCGATGTAAAATAAATATGTTTAAACTAAACTTGCCTTGAGAATTAGTAAAGGGCAATTTAGAATGGATGGTGAATACGGTGCATTGAATTCTTGCAGCCTTCAGTCTAATTTTGGACCTGACCAGTAATGTCTATTTTTCCGACAAAGTTTTCTCTCCGTACGAAGGAAAAATCTATTTGCGAGTTTGAAATAAAACAATTGTGCAATTTCTTTGAGTTCATACGCATTCGGTTTGTGCGTTCTGTGAAGCCTCATTTTGATCTACACAAGCTCCTAAAACTAGTCGAGGTATCGGGAACATCTTTATGACAAAGCAGGACTTGTTCAACCTTAGAACACCAAACAAAACTCGAAGTTGCTTTCTGGACAGTGAAGATTCATCCTCGGATACCCCGGGGTCTTCCTATTTGCTACGCCACATCGATGTAGCGTAGCAAATAGGGAGACCCCGGGGTATCGATGTAGCGTAGCAAATAGGGAGACCCCGGGGTATCCGAGGACGGTGAAGACCATGACCGGACTGCTAAGAACGTGAACTCTTATCTTGGATTTCCACTATAGCTTATATTGTTACAATTTCTGGTCAAGACACCACTGAAGTCACAATATTTGGGCTGTTTCTCTCCACTTTATGGACTCTAAGTTCTATTCTAAATTTCATCACATACATTTCTTCTATAACTATTTACCAGACACTTATATTTTAAACTTGTCCACATTAATCGCATTACCAGATGTAAAAAACTATACAAATAATTAAAAGTTCACATTATTGTATTCACTAGAAAAGAGTTGAAAACATCGTAGGAAAAGGAGAAAATGCTGGTAACCAGCATTTTCTCCTTTTCCTACGATGTTTTCAACGGTCATACACATAATGAAACAAAAGTTAATCTTGGATGATCGTTTGGAATAAGGATTTCTATGATCTACTAAGAGCCGCTTAACACCGTCGACGGCTGCATATCATAACGTGTTAGTGTTATCATTCATTGTCTTGCATAATCACCCCAATTTATCAACTCGAATGGCTTATCAGCATTCTGTCGTTACTATCACAACAACAATAAATATCTCTCAGCAGAGGAACACCTTAGCGCCTAAAATGATAATTCTCAAAATAAAATATTTCTTTCACGGCCCAAGCTATTGGTCTCCGTTGCATTTTGATTCCCAGCCCGGTTCCCTAATTCTGTTTTCAAAGATTCATATATCGATTAAACTGTGAACGAAGCGATGCCAAGTGAATGGAAAATGTGGTACTTAGCAGTCAGAGAGCCCTTTAAACACTGCCACAACAGAATAAAATAACGCGATAAAACAAGTAAAACAAGTCCTAAAATTATAAGAACGTCCAAGTCTGCTTTGGTCAAGGTTGTTTTCAAACAATATTGGACAGCGTGGATGCCGATATATGGTCAGACTAAACGCTCTGTGCAGTCTGATCTTGAGCTACATAGTCTGCAAAAGTAGCTTATTTATGACCTTATGGCTCAACAGAAATCGCGATAAGCCAATGATAGCAAGATAAATTACAGGAGAGTTTAAATATGAGGTAACTAGGAAACACGCATCTTTGTTGCTAACATCACCTCGAGATGCTCTCAGAAACTATAGGCTAACTTACTTCATGGCCTAATTTTTGGTATTGGGAACAAGAGTAAAGCTTTCTTTCAACTTAACCCTTTACCTGATATGCCAATTTGAGGCTCTTCCATTTCAGCAGCAAATAAAGATATGTCAAAAATATGGATAAATGAGGAAACAAATATCTGATTGAGTGGAAAACATTGTGGGAAAAGGAGAAATTGCTCGTTACGAGCAATTTCTCCTTTTCCCACAATGTTTTCAAAAGCTGTCTGTTGCTGATGCGTCAAAATGAGTAACTATGGAGTAAAGGGTTAAATGAGTTAAATGGTGGTAAATTAAGAGAACTCAGAACTCAAAACATTTTATTCATAATTAAGGCATCCGGTCCATATTACATAGCATAAAATTTACAAATAAGTTACTATCCCCCTTCTGTAAATATGAAACTGAGGTTGATTTTTTTTAACAAATTATAAAACGTCACATACACATATACATACGCATACATAAAACTCATACATACCGATATATACCATTTTCTTCATTACCATACACATGTAGCAAGTGCCAAAATAAAAAAAATAATAAAAGTGTGTCGAACAAAGTTGCAATAGAGAAGTTGCATGCTCAATCACTCCCATTCCCATTCCCTGACAGCATTTAGTGAGACAGAGGGAGAGAGAGAAAGAAGCGATATGGGGTTTTGGAGACGGAGAGCATCGAAGAGAGAGAGAGAGAGAGAGAGAGAGAGAGAGAGAGAGAGA
Organism: Tridacna crocea; assembly: GCA_943736015.1. Lineage (NCBI taxonomy): Eukaryota > Metazoa > Mollusca > Bivalvia > Cardiida > Cardiidae > Tridacna > Tridacna crocea. The sequence goes on along the minus strand of OX031072.1, from coordinate 3,987,117 downwards.
GAGAGCCTGAGAGAGAGAGAGAGAGAGAGAGAGAGAGAGAGAGAGAGAGGGATTCCGACTTCTAATTGACTGAATGATTAAGCTTCAAACGAGGTTCAATGCCTGCCATGGTAAGCTTGGCGTTACATAGTACAGATATAACATCTCGGCTTGAAATGTAACTGTCGATAGGTTTCCTTGATAAATTGATAGATGAAGATATTTTCCATGACAAAAACCATTTGGATGCCAAATGCTTTGCGCGCCAGTTTAACCCCTTATTGTAGGTTATCATGCGACGGGTGGAATTCGGTATTTGAACTACACCCATATTTTCTCCTTTTCCAAAAATGCTTTTAAAAGACTCTCTTTTGAATGGGAATGTCATTGGGCATAGAATCTGGATTTCCTGGAAATTGAATAGGATTCTTATATCTTCTTGGATATATTTTAAGCTTTGATAGAGTATATGGCTTCACTTTTCGTACAAGTGGCTACTTGGTCCGCAATAACGATTTGTGGCCGTTTTAGAAAGACTAATAATTCTTACATTCAAAATATTCACACAACGTAGATCTAAGACCAAAGCTCGCTTTCTCTACAGCTAGACCTCTGTCCACAGCTTAAACTTAAGGCTACTGTGCGCGACTTACTATACTTTTGCGGACATTGTAGATTAAGATCAGACTGCACAGAATGTGCAGTCTGACCTTGGATCTACACTGTCCGATAAGGAGATATTATTCCTCAAAATTTAACTTTAAAATAAGAAGACTTTGGGTTCTAACTATCAAATTGAAATGATTATTATTATAGTAGTTTAGCAGGATAAGGGTAAAAGAACATACATGTTCACAGCTTCCTTATATAGCTTAAAATGGCTTAGCTATATACTGACATATAGTTTTCGAAACTTGGCAAATTCAGAAATGTAATCAAGTCGACACGGATCACACAGATACTTTCATCACTTGGGATTTTGACATAATAAATTTCTCTGTTATGCTTTTTCATGTTCACTTGAAAATAATTACAAAGCTATTCATTTCTGAGGACGGTGGGCTATTACGAACGTATTTCATTCAAGTGGTACTTGGCTGTCTGATAGTTTCGCAGCTAAGCAGGGAAACAGTGTACATGTAAGAAGTTATCATTTCCGCTTCGACAAAGACGGGTAGTGCAATGTTACAACGTGGACGGCCTCGTGTGTCTTGCAACAGACTAGCCATTGAAAACCTTGTGCAACTGAAGAGAGAAACTGTTCTTTACGCACATTTTCCCTATTTGCCACAATTTTATGTATTTATAAGTTAAAGCTTTATCCCCCGCAATGTTTTCTACCTTTTCAAAGATGAATTCCATCATTTCGGAGACATACGTGACCCATCACAAAAAAGGGACCTTCTGGGAACTGCGAAAAGTGACGATCCTGGTCAGACCGCGCGGATTGCGTAGGCTGACCAAGGTCGACACTTTTCGCCTTTATGATAATCTTCTGTATGAAAAGTGGCCATTCTACTTTTTTTTACAATCATTTTTGAGCTATCAGCTTACACTGACCTGCACCACCATTGATCTGTTTGCATCTATCTAGCTGGTGTATGGAATTCCCAGATTGTTCAGATTATAATCTATCCTCTGCAAATGCTTTGACTGCGAACAAGTCTAGAACTTCGTGGTTTAGAAAAGTGTTGTGGAACAACCAAACAATCCCTGGTTTTTACGACCCATAGGATCTAGCCTTCTGAAGACATTGTAGGAAAAGGAGAAAATGCTGGTAACCAGCATTTTCTGCTTTTCCCACAATGTTTTCTACTCTTCTATAGTCACGTTTATTATTTTGTCGTCTGGAAATGCTTTCAATTTAGACAAGTCCAATATTTTGTCGTTTGGTAAAAGAGTTAAATGGACTAAGTTACGGAAAAGAGTCTACCACAGACAATATGTGCCTACAAACATTGTACGGATAAAGAAAATAATCCCATCTCTAACGTCAAAACAATAGGAATTACCATTGTTCCTCCGGTTGTTGCTAACATCTGTTACATTATATTGGGGTCGACGGAGGTCTTAAGTTCATACCAAGTTATATTCCTTCCTTTCTTCTTTTCGTCAATCCGTCCACCCGTCCGTCCGTTTGTAAGTGCGCCAGTCCTTCGCATTTTTCTCTGCTGCATGTTTCATTTTTCGCTTATCCTGTTTAATTCAGAGAATGAAATTTTTATCCTGATAGTAAAAACTCAAAAATTGCCAGTTCCAAGTTTTGTTTTTGGGATTAATATCTCCTTCTCGGACAGTGTAGATCAAGACCAGACTGCACGTTCTGTACAGTCTGGTCTTGATCTACACTGTCCGCTAAAGATCAGCTAGTCGCGCTTATCAGCCCAAGGGTTAACAAGTCAATACTAGTATACAGTTCAGGAAGTAAGAATACAAAACCGAATTTCATTACATTTTCATCATAAACTGGAATTCATTCACGCTCTGTGCAAAGGAGCATTAACGCATCTGCAAACAGTATCAAGCCGGAGTCAGCCTGCGCAGTCCGCGCAGGCTGACCTGACTTGATACCATTTGCTAATGGTCAATTTTTTGCATGACCGAAAGATTGGTATACAACATTGTTCAGTCGGCATTCAGACAAAATGGATTTATATGCATCAGTAATTATGTGACGTATGTGACGATCTGCTTGCTACAATGCATCAACGAGATGCGTTTAACCACTTTTTACCCGAGTAAGACTGAATTGTTTTTCTAACAGTAACGATTCAAACTGTCAACCTCATACCATAAGCCAGCGAACCAGTAACTGCACCCGCGGGACTCCGTGCATATTATGAAAGAACCTTCAATACTGCACCGAACGTGCAGTAGAGTCAAGCTGACCAACACCGTCTACGAGCAAGATGGCCGACATGACGCCATTTTATTACTTTGACAACTTTCCATAAATCGTTCATGATTACCGTAATTGGCCGTCTTGATCGATGTCCGAACTTAAGAAAGGCGATTGTCTCAATTTTACGGCGAATGACTAAAGCCGCCCCATCTGGCGAGTGGAGTTCCGCGTAGGAATACAAAATGGCCCATCAACGCGGAGATAATAGTAACACATTAGCATATTTTATGAATTAAGACGGTTAAATTAATATATTTTTGATCTGATCCAACGGACTTTCTCATGAAAAATGACCCTGCATATTTGATTGACCACATAGCGACCATAGCAACGCCTGGCTCCGTGCCCGCACTCTTTTTATCGATGAATGGGCATAAATCACTACGCGGGGACTGATTTCACTGATGAAGAGGATAGCTATATTAGCTGGAGCCTTGATCTCTCTTAGCGCGCGGACGTATGTTTTCTTGAAACCACAATTACTGGTAAAAGTGGAGAAAAAGCATCACCCACATATAAGAAAAGACAAAAATCTGGTTTCAAAAGCCGAGTGCCCTTCATCTACTAAAAATATTACGCGCTCATGCAAGATGGCTTAAGAAATAAGCCACTTAGTTACAATTAAGACTGGACAAATTCACTGCAAGAAAACTTAAGGCTAGAGTTTCAGTTAACGTTTAACCTGCGGAAGACATAAAATGAAACTTTCAAACTAATAGTATAACCCAAATTTTGCTATTTTAAAGGTAAATTTTACGGGAAAATATCTCCATATCGGACAGTGTAGATCCAAGATCAGACTGCACGTTCTGTGCAGTCTGATCTTGATCTACAGTGTCCGCAAAAGGTCAGTGAGTAGTGCTTAGCTGCCTAAGAGTTAAAGGATCAACGACCACCATTAAATCAAATATAGGGGGGAACGATGATTAAACCGATAAAAACATGGTGAAAGTGTATCCGAAAAATTAGAGAGAAAAAAGAGCGCCACGTGGAAGTTATTATGACAAACTCTTTCGACGACGGGATTTCAGAATGTTATTAAATTGAAATTAACATTTTGGACGCCGAGGTCAGATACATGTATTAGTGCTTTGAGGATAATGTAGATATACAATATCAGACTAAACAGAAAGTGAATCTGAACTGGCCTTTTTTGTACGATTTACTTGCAGAAATATTTCAACATTTTCTCGGTTAACCCCTTTACCACACAATCCCTATTTTTGACGCCCCCGAGAAAGAAGCCTTTTGAAAACACTGTGGGAAAAGGAGAAAATGCTGGTAACCAGCATTTTCTCCTTTTCCCACAGTGTTTTCTACCCTTCCCAGAACAAATTTCAATTTTTAAGTCACCTTTATTTTGTCGTCTGCAAATGCTTTCAATTTGGACCAGTCTAAAATTTTCTCGTGTGGTAAAGAGTTAAAAAAAAAGTTCTCCGTTTAGCTATTTACCACTGGAAAAAAATTGTATGCATGTCCAAATTCAAAGCATTGGAGAAATGATTGTGGTTGTCACCAACATTTCCTCTTCCTACAATGTTTTCCAAACGCCTTTGTCTTAGGGTCCTTAAAACTCGGGATTATGTGGTATTAGAGTTAACCCTTTACCACACAGCAGAATTTCAGACAGGTCTTCATTCATTGAATTCACAGTGGACAATTCACATGTTCTTAAATAATAACACTTGTTTCTGAACAGATAGAAGACATTGTGGGAAAAGGAGAAAATGCTGGTTACCAGCATTTTCTCCTTTTCCCACAATGTTTTCAAAAGGCCATTTTCTCAAGGTCGTTAAAAGTAGAGATTGTGTGGTAAAGGGTTAAACAACAATAACTCGAAAAATCTTCCATAATTCTCTGCAGAATTTGGGATACGACATTTGTTACAATGCAAAATACATGTAAAATTGCTCAATTTGACTTGGAATCCAGGACGTACTGATCAAGTTTTAATTCTGCTTTGTAATACAGAAATAGTCATGACAACTAGAATAAAGGTTGCCGCCACGGCTAAATATATTATACGTGTTATTTGTCATTATGGGGTAGTGACCAGTGGCTTCAGCAGAGCGTTGTGTAAAAAAAAAACGTTTTACTTCTACATAATAATAATAATAATAATAATAATAATAATAATAAAATCTTTATTTCTTGAAGGTTAAAACATTAAGACAGAATTTCAAGAAAAATGACCTGAAAATAGAGTCTTTTTTACAATGTTGCCTTCTCTCTCTCTCTCTCTCTCTCTCTCACACACACACACCCCTCCACACACTTACCCCTACACCCACACACAAACAGATGCAATAATAAATAAGTGGATGATGAAAGAAAATAACATGAAAATGAGTCTATAAGTCATAGACTAAGTCTCCGTGTAATAACGGATAGAAATTTTCAATGGGGTTCTAAACAGTAGATAAAGCGCGTAAAAACTTTTTGACATGAAGATATATAAATAATAGCACCACTGGTGGGTGCCAACAATCGGCTGCAGTTCCATTTAGTGAAAATTATAAGCCGAAAAGGGACTAATAGCGTGAAAATCCTTTGATGGTTACCTGCTCCTGTATTACGGATTTCTCTTTAGACAGTTAGCATGTAGTCCAAGTTTGAACTAAGTGTCTTCAGTATTAACAGAATTCCTAAATGTCGGAGTTTTTGCACGACGGCGACGGAGACGACAACGCCGGGAATATGACAATACCTCGACGTTTTCTTACAGCCGAACAGTCCAGCTAGAAATCAATTATATCATTAGAACCAGAGAAAAAATGTAGTTCGGGTTTACTGTCAAGGACTGCTTTGATGACAATTGTTTCTTGTAACCCTTGTCTAGCTAAATAACTAAAATGAAATTTTCTATTCGATAATAAAACCCCAAATGTTGCTATTTCAAATGTCTTGGGTAATAATATCTCCTTCTCGGACAGTGTAGATCCAAGATCAGACTGCAAGTTCTGTGCAATCTGATCTTGATCTACACTGCCCGCAAAAGGTCAGTGAGTCGGCTTAGCAGCCTAAGGATTAAAATGTAACCCAATTCTTGTTATTGTATCCGGTTGTAATTGCAGCCGAACGCTCGGTGTATAAATTTGTAACTTGAGAATATATGAAAAGTTGCAAAGGGACAATGATTAAACGGAATGCATTTTTTGTCAAAATAGCAAATTTCAATTACGTCTCTGTACAAATTAGTTTTACAATCAAAGTAAAAATTTAAGGCATATCGAATCGGTTTTATGTTGGTGATTATCACAAAAAATATATTTTTTTAAGTCAATTGAATTTTGATGGATGTATATATATCATGAGACTGTGACGTGGAGATTCAGATAGAGTATGAATGTACGGCCTGGATCTGTATTCACCAAGCATTCTTAGGCGCATTCTTTGTCTTATTCTTCAAGATTTTATGACTGTGAAAGTAACAGAACTTCTGATTGGCTAAACCAAATGGTTTAGCCAATCAGAAGTTCTGTTACTTTCACACTGACAAACTTCTGAAGAACAAGACTAAGAATGTTCTTCAGAAAGGTTGGTGAATACGGACCCAGATCTTGCCTTGGTCTATATTCTCCGTCGAATTCAACCACTAGGTTTAGTTGCAGGACAAGGATTAGCGATATGGATACAATATTCTAGCACGTATGGCCTGCAACACGCAAACAGGGACATTCAGACATATGCGTAAAGTGTCGTCTCGGATCAGCCTGCGCAGTCCGCGCAGGCTAATCCGAGACTACACTTTACGACTACATTAGATTCTGTGCTACAGTAGACTTGTGCAAAAGAGAAAATTGCATAAAAACAGAAAGTGTCGTTTCGGATTAGCCTGGGCGGACTGCACAGGCTGATCCGACACGACACTTTACGCAAATGTCCGGATGCTCCTTTTCATGTGTTGCAAGCCATATATTATCTAATGGCGATACGCAACGTAGAGATTCACATTACACTAATAGCCTTGCTTTTCTTCTGTAAATAACAACTTATGATTTATAGCAATTGCAGCGGAAATGGTACAAAACTCAGAATTACCCACAATTCCATCTCATTTACATATAGTGGACACGTGACGCCTCAATAAAGCCCCATGACATGTTTGCATACGTGATTAATTGATGTCGTTTAAAGCTTAGAATGCCAAAATGTTCTTAGATATGCAGCGCAGCCCGCCATTTTATTGTCACGGATTTAGAAAGCTTTTATTCGCCTTCGAAGCTCATTGTCAAGTTTGGCGACGAGTAACTTTCAAAAAGGTCGTAAATTTTCTAATAAGGATGGGAATCGATATAGTCCGGGATTACTGTAATAAAATTCCATTGATGTCGACACATAAAAATACAGGACAATTCGATCTGGTTAAAAATATGGTTTTGTGTTAATCCGCTATGGAAAATAACACCCAGATGTGCGGACTACTTATTATCGCGTACGAATACCCTTCCGTATTAAATCGCAATAAAACACAGGAGTGTCAGAGACGGCCATTTTTATCTTTCTGCACTGAAGAGCGCTCTGGTTGACGGAGGTATTAAATAGTCATTGAATGAATTGTTCTTCTGGAAAAATACTTAGTGGAAATAACTGTACCGAAAACTCTGGCAGTTAAACACACATAAATAATCCCGGGATAGAGACATTAAGGGTTGTAGATCAAAATTCATGAGAGGTGATTCAGATAATTCCGCGTCTGATATTAAGATCCTCCAACGTCAAATGATCTTGTGGAGTATGGACATATTGGAATGAAATGTCACTGGCCACTGATGTCGTTCAGAGAGAGAGAGAGAGAGAGAGAGAGAGAGAGAGAGAGTGCTAAAATATTCAAGCTGCATGAGCGCCAAATACTTTTAACCCTTTACCCCATAAGGCATTTCTATGGTATCTCAAATTGACTCTAAATAACAGCAAGGATGAAACATTACACCTTTTGATAGCATAGAAAACATTGTGACAAAAGGTGAAATTGCTCGTCACGAGCAATTTCACCTTTTGTCACAATGTTTTCCGAAGGCTCCTGCAAGCAATACGTAGAAATGAGTATCTGTGGAGTAAAGGGTTAACACTTATCCTGCTAAATAACTAAACGAAAATTTTCAATTCGATAATAAAACCCCGAATATTGCTAACTCAAAGTTGCATTTTTGCGAATAACATCTCCTTATCGGACAGTGTAGATCCAAGATCAGACTGCACGTTCTGTGCAGTCTGATCTTGATCTACATTGGCCGCAAAAGGTCTGTGAGTCGCGCTTAGCAGCCCAAGGGTTAAAATATTCTTCTTGACTTTTCCTAATTTTTCTATAATACGTGGTAAAACTCTATTAAAGATACATCATCGTTATATTAGGTGACAAGTTACCGACATACCAAAATATGTACACGAATTTTCTACATCAGATCACAAAAAGCGATCAGTTTCGTTGAACGTTTAAAAAAGTAAATGATTAAACCCGCATTTTAAGACTAAATTTGAAATTAAAAAAAAACATGTATGCTCGCATGGCTTCTCTTAAATAAGGTGGACACTGTCTAAATTTGCTCATCTGTCAAAATCTCGCGTGATTCTAAGTAGTTGTCGCCATTTCACCTTGCTCTCCTGCACTGGAGGTAAATGATTACTAAAATCTCGTAAAATCTCGTAGGGCACGAGAGGTGATCGTTTATCAAGTGAATCGAGCAAATTCATAGCTATAAAGTTAAGTCTATACAAACACCCCTTATTCATGAAATGATTCACAAATAGCCATATCTTTCAGGCTATTCCAAATTTAAAACCATGACTTTTTTACTGTACTGATATATATGGGAATGCTTACTTTTCACGACTGACTGTTTTCTGTAGATACCTAGAAGTGCAAGGACGACCATTTTATAACCGAACTCTGTGTACCACAGCAAGATGGGGCAAAAAGCTTAATGGAGATAAAAGCGTTGACTACATTCTTTTCCTATTTGTATTTAGTCATTTGAAGCATGTTTAACATCGATTTTCCGGCTTCAGTTTTCATTAATTGGCATTTTAATTACATGTTTTCCCTGTAAACTCAGTGTATTGGTTAATTACAGTCATGCGAGTAGCAGATTACAGTTGTGCCTAAAATTCCGAAAGGCAAGAACACTCGAGCTATGTCCTGTGAAAATGGGGTTTAACGCATACGCAAAATATCGACCTAGGTCAGCCTGCACGCACGGCGCAGGCTGACCTAGGTTGATCCTTTTTGCTTTACTAGTGTTCGAATGGTTGCGTGTCACAGGACGAAACTATCTAACAATTCCCAGACAAAATAGATTTAATTTTTCTTATAATACATTATGAAAATGCATTAAACCCCCTTTTGTCAGAGCATGGTTCACTTATAATGGTCAATGTTTTTTTTAATTAGAGTGAAGATAGTACAGCCCAGTACGAATAATCGGGTTGATATGGGTCTTAACTTTCTTCCCTAGGTAAAGAGATGCATATCGTCGGTTTACTTAAAAAAAACTCATAACTACAGCTTGAAACAAGCTCTAGTTACGAGGTTTTTGAAGTAAACTGACCATATTTTTCGGCGTAGATGAATGTAATGGCTTTTGACCTACTTTTTGGTACTAATGGAAAATGAATGAATAGAGGTTTATGATTGGTCAAAATTATAGACATTATTACTTTAAGAGACCCTGTCTATTTGGTTGCAAATTTACGCCGTCTATGTCTTATTTCTCGTTTAGTGTGTGGTGGGGAAAAGAACAGTACAGATCCATTTTCACTGGTAAGTTCAACTCATTACCAAACGACAATGTCTTAGGATTGTCCAAATCGAAAACATTTGCAGACCACAAAATAAAAGTAATACTAGGGTAGGATTGTCCTTAACCTTTGAGAACATTTACAAGAAGAAGAAGAAGAAGAAGAAGGAGAAGAAAAAGAAGACGAAGAAAAAGAAGACGAAGAAAAAGAAGACGAAGAAGAAGAAGAAGAAGAAGAAGAAGAAGAAGAAAGACGGCTTCGACCCAGGTAAGCCTGTGCAGATTGCGTGGGCTGACCTGGGTTGAGACCTTTGATAGATACATTTACATGTAACCCATTTTTCACAGAGCATAGGTCAAATCTATAATTTTGTCGTCTGGAAATTATACGAGAGGCATCACGGTAAAAGCTCATCTTTGTATGAAAAAGGGTAATTTCTTACTTGTGATTATCCACAGTATTACAGTGGCCTGTAACACGCCAAAACGTGCAATCAGACATTTGCGTATAGTGTCGTCTAGGATCAGCCTGCGCGTTCCGCGCAGGCTGATCCGAAACGACACTTTCTATTTTCATGTAATTTTATGTGTTTCATAAGTCCACTGTAAGATAAAATCCAACGTTGTCATATTGTGTCGTCTCGGATTAGCCTGCGCGGACTCCGTAGGTTGATCCGAGACGACACTTTACGCAAATGTCCGAATGCCCCATTTCGCATGTTGCAAGCCAATTGTTGAAGTTGATATTTCTTTTCTTTTTTTAATTAATTTCTAAATAAAAATTATCATTTATTTCCATGCCGTCATTTTGTTTTCTTTTCCCTATTGGTGACCCCCATCAAAAATGACAGGACCAAGTCTCGTTAATTCTCGTGAGAGGTAGTGTAGTTGACGTGAAGTGGCCAGGTTGTCATTTCAACAAGCATGCCGTCATGCCGCTGTAATCCCCACAAAGAGATTTTTTTTTCCCCCAGGATTTATCTTGTCTTTTTCAACGTTTTTCCCTTCCATGACGCGCCCTGTACAGTGTAGAAAATAAATTTGAAAACAAAGAATACACGACAATAAAACAAATGAATAAACGACTTATCATAAGCAATTTGTCCATTTCACACATGGTCCTTTCTTTTTGCCATTAAAATGTAGAGTTCATTTTAGTATTATTTTGTTTTGTTCTTCAGTTTACTGACGCAATGTGAAGACGACTAAAATATGAGAAAAAAGAATGAGGCTCTTCAAAAGTGATTTGTGAACATATGACATTCTTTCACTTAGATACGGTAATATGTTTGTTTTAACAACATTCGTGGAGGTATGTAATCCATAAATTAGAACATCGCAGGACATTTCTCAACACATTTTTTTAGCATTTATTAGATTTTTCATCCATAAACAACTGGCTTGTTAGCAGTGGCCATTACTTTCAAATTGAGGAAACAGAAAAGCCTATAATGATCTTGATATACGTTGCCCATAAAAACACTTACTGTCCCCAAAGCGGCGGTGAAAACATCTGTTTTATTAAAAGGGTTGATACTACTTTAAGGTTCCCGATCAATAAATCACTTAACCCATTACCAAACGACAATATTTTGGACTGGTCTGAATTGAAAGCATTTGTAGACGACAAAATAAAATTGACTGAAAATTTGAAATTTGTTTTGTGAATGGTAGAAAACGTTGTGGGAAAAGGAGAAAATGCTGGTTACCAGCATTTTCTCCTTTTCCCACAATGTTTTCTAATGGCTTCTTTCTCAGGATCGTCAAAAGTAGGGATTGTGTGGTAATGGGTTAACAATAGGAACTGAAACTGCAATCATCAAGAATAGGCCATGGAAAGTAAGATGTGGTACACGTACTTGTGATATTCTGATGTTGTTCGAGCGAGGTTTGCAACCCTATACGTAGAGGGAAAACAGAAAAACGAATTTCATTCATTAACCCTTAGGCTGCTAAGCGCTACTTACTGACCTTTTGTGGACAGTGAAGATCAAGATCAGAATGTACAGAACGTGCAGTCTGATCGTGCATTTACTCTGTCCGAGAAGGAGATACTATTCCTCAAAACTTTGAAATATCAACATTTGGGTTTTCACAATAGAAATAAGAATTTTAGTTTATTTATCTAGCAGGAAAAAGGTAAGGATTGGACAAGTCCACTGACATGAACTACTTTGTGTTCGTACTTGCATCGGTTTGCGGTATTTGTCGGCGAAGACAATACCACTATAAGTTCAATATTGAAATTTGAAGACCCATGTATAGTATTTTGTGCAAAGTCGAAGGAAATAAACCCAATTAAATTCAATTTTTCTCAGGCAAATGAGTTTTTCGGTAGCACTCAGATATGTAAATGGAAAAAGCAGGTTAAGATACACTGTGACGCTATCGATCGTGGACATACTAAATTTTAATTGAAAATGGCTTCAATGCCTCATAGCCTTCTATTGGCGCAATGATACAAAATTTGTTTACCGATCAATCGGTCCTGGGCTTTTTCGTTCAAAAACCAGTTCGTCCAATGGCTTGTTCATCCCATGATTCTGGGCTACTTTATTTCAATGGGCATGAATATTTTTTTATTGAAATAACTGATGGTAATGTTAGGAATTAAATGTTAACGGCCAAAGATACTCCAAAATCGTAGTTTTCAAGTACAAAATTAATTTCATGCGATATATTCACATGGTTTCTTTCTCTATCCATCATGTATCTTACTCTCAAAAGACGTTACTACCGACTCGTCATATAATGATCGAAGGGAGATCACCAATACTCAAATAATCCTAACTTTGTCAGGAGTATTGCTCCTTCAACCATAAAAGGCACTCATTTGCTTAGTTGGCTGACTTTTAAGCCAAAATTTGAATAATATTTCTCTTTTTCTTTCAAATTATTGATTCCAAACAACGGCTTCCACGACAAATACCACTTCAGCGTTCTGAACACTTTGATTGAACGATGTGATTCGCTCCTATCAGTTTCGAGATTTATCAAAGGCTCAAGGCATAAGATTACATTTTAGTTCGTCATATCCTGACACACATTTGCGACAGAGAAGCTTGAGGACATTCAGAAGGATTCTCGTTATGATCAATTTCTCCTTCAGCCGCGATATTTTTAAATCTGACCCGCTGCGAGACGCAGAAGGCTATGTGCCGGAGTAATGCAGAGAAATGACCCTGCCCTACAAAATGACCCGAGTCATTATTCTACGTAGAGAAATGACCCCAGAAGTCATTTCACTACATAGAGGAATGACCCGGGTCATTCCTCTATGTAGAGAAATGACCCTCTTGGGTCATTTCTCTACGTAGAATAATGACTCGGATCATTCCTTTACGTAGAGAAATGACCCATGGGTAATTTTGTAGGGCAAGGTCATTTCTCTGCATTACACCGGATGTAACGACTGTGTTTACTCCTTACCAAACTGTACAATTTTAGACCAATCAAAATCAAAGACATTTGCAGGCGACAGAATTAATATCTGTCATGTTAGGACTTGTCCATGGAAAAGATATACCACTGTTGGAAAAGGAGAAAATGCCGGTCACCTGTATTTTATCTTCGTCCCAAAATGCTTTCTAACCTTTCTGCGACATATTCCATGTATGAGCCATGTTTTACGAACATTTTCTCCTTTTGTCACAATGGTTTCAAAAGCCTTCCTCCTAAGCGTTGTTTAATCTCAGGATTGTGTGCTAAAAGGTTTTTTGAATGAATTGTGTTTAACGCCATCTTCAGCATTAACTCAGTTCCATCTCGGCCGCCAGTGCACCTATCCATGATTTCCTGGAGTTATTTTTGCCGGCACTCAGGTGAATATCCTTTCCAAGCCATTGGCTTCTTTCCCACATAGCCATCATCGAAAAAATATCAACAGTGAGAGAAGAATGAATACTGCCGCAATGACTATCATCAGTTCACGGAAAGAAGTTCGCCGGGCGTGCAGAATCACTAAATAACCTCGGAAACCTTTTAACGCGGTGCATTTAAAAGTGACAACAAATTTATTAGCAACCAATTGTAATATAGATTATCGCCCATGCAGTAACGTCAAGGTACGAGTACAAGGAGTATGAACATCTACGAATAAGGGTTATATTTTCTGAAAGACAGAATTTTTTGTTTCATTTATAGTATATATAGTGATATAATAGCATTTATAGTGATACCACTTTCTCCCACAATGTTTTCTTACCTTTCAAAAAGAAGTTTCATCACGTGAGCTGTTTCTAATGTGCCTTCTGGGAAGGCTTTCATTTTGGACAAGTCTTACACTTTATCGAGAGTTGGTCAAGAGTTGATGCCTGTTTACAGTACTGACAAAAAATGGCCATAAACTTTGTCGGCTGGTCAAGAGTTACAATTAAATGTAAATGATGTCATTTACAAGTATGGAACTTATTGTGAAGATTATCACAATCTTTTACTGTACCATCGGTCTAAGTAATAGCTGCTGGGAGCAAAACTTATTTTAAATCCAGTAAACAAAAGCAAACAAGAGATAGAGCGACCAGGGTTCCGTATTCACCAACCATTCTTCAGAATGTTCTTTATCTTATTCTCCAAGATTTTCTGACTGTGAAAGTAACGGAACTTCTGATTGGCTAAACCAATTGGTTTAGCCAATCAGAAGTTCTGTTACTTTCACATTGACAACATTCTGAAGAATAAGCCTAAGAATGTTCAAAAGAATGGTTGGTAAATACAGACCCTGGTAGCTTTTTTGATGTCATTTTCTGCAAGCAAATAAGACATGGAAAATAACAGATTGTCATACATGTAACGGAAATATTTTTAAATGCAGTAGTACGAATTAACCTTTTCCCAAACGACAAAATTTTGGACCGGTCCAAATTGAAAGCACTTGCAGACGACAAAATTAGTGTTACTCAAAAAGCAAAATTTGTTTCCAGCAGGGAAGAAAACATTGTGGGAAAAGGAGAAAATGCTGGTTACCAGCATTTTCTCCTTTTCCCACAATGTTTTCAAAAGGTCTCTCTCTCAGGGCCGTAAAAACCAGGGATTGTTTGGTAATGGGTTAAGGTAGTGGTCCCTAATACCTCTGGTACTGCATTGCATAAAGTTTTCTGGATGGTGATAAATACGGATTTATACAGGTATAATACTTTTGCACATTTTTAACCAACCAAAAAATTCTTCATGCCTATCTTGAAATTATTTGTAGATACTTTTGTTAGTTTCCGGAAAAGGGAGGTGATTACTATCTCTCTTTGTAACGAAAATATAGTGGTTTTAGATTTATAAATGATAATTCTAGAGAAGACAAACAGGGAAAAGTGGCTTTGTTGAAGCAGTACAATAATACTCTTTTTTAATCATAGCAAATCTTGTAGGATAATATTATTGTGGAAATAGCTGTTTTCTAATAAGGGTCTACTACGTTAAATTCGCTTTTGGAAGCAATAGGGCCTTGAAGCATTTTTTCTTGTTTATATTCGGTATACGAGTACCATGCACTTTCCAATGTAAATAGAAGAAAATAAAGATTTGGATGAATCAACTAAAAATTAACGAAGAAACTGCGAGAATAATTTGAAGCTAAAGTTAAAGCAAACGAAACACCACGATGAAATCCAAAAAATTCAAGTCATGTCGTCTGCGAACATTAAAACAGATGATAGAATTTAAATGCTGATGGCAGAAAACGAATTAAATAGCATTAATACGTCGCTCGAAGCGAGAGAGCTTTCAAAGAATATTTTCTGCTAAAAGAATTAATTTTCAGGAGAAAATAAGATGTCGAAAAAAAAAAGCCAAGCATTTCGTTTTCCATTTTTAGTGCCTGTCTGCCTCTCTGACAATTTCCGTATTCAAGGCATTGGTGACAAAAAATGCTATGAATTTGTGTCATATTTTCTTTTCTTTTCTTTTCTTTCTTTCTTTCTTTCCTTTTCTTTCCTTTCTTACCTTTTTTAGGATTCAAATTTGAAGCACCATTCGAAACAACACTGTGTTTTCAGGACCCAGGTGTTTGACTGATTGATTTTGTGGTGTTTAGCGCCGTTTTCAACATCATTTCAGTTTTATCGCGACGGCCAGTGCACCAAGACAATGGTCAGCGGTGGCAGAGGAATGAACTCTGTCACAATGACTATCATCAATTCTCGGAGAGAAATTGGCCGACCCGGGGATCGAATCACAACCCAGATGAAAAATGCCTTTAACCCATTACCACACAACCCGTATTTTTGACCACCTGAGAAAGAAGCCTTCAGAAAACATTGTGGGAAAGGGAGAAAATGCTGGTAACCAGGGTTCCGTTTCACACACACACACACAAAACGTAAGTCTCTTATTTAACTTAGGTCAGCAAACAGAACCATTTTCCAACTTAGGTTGACTTCGTTATTTTACTAACGATTATCAGACTTTAGAAACATTTTCAAATCCCAAGTTGACACAACGTTTCGAATTCAGCTCTGCTAGATAATGAACTTACGTCATTTAAACAGACTTAAGTCCATTATTTTGCTGAGATGAATGTGAAACTTTGTGTCAACTTAACCCTTTCCCAAATGGCAAATTTTGGACCAGACCGAATTGAAAGCATTTTGCAGATGACAAATTAACAGTTGCTAAAAAGATGATTTTTCTATATGGTAGGGTAGAAAACATTGTGGGAAAAGGAGAAAATGCTGGTTACCAGCATTTTCTCCTTTTCCCAGAATGTTTTCAAAAGGCGTCTACTCCTGACCCGTAAAAACCAAGGATTGTTTGGGAAAGGGTTAAAATTTGAAAATGCTTCTTAACCCTTACCCAAACAATCCCTGGTTTTTACGGGGTTTGAATAGTAGCCTTTTGAAAACATTGTGGGAAAAGGAGAAAATGCTGGTAACCAGCATTTTCTCCTTTTCCCACAATGTTTTCTAATCTGTCATAGACAGAAATCATCTTTTCAGCAAGAGTTGAATTGTCGTCTGCAAATGTTATAAATTTGGTCTAGTCCAAAAGTTTGTCGTATGGGAAAGGGTTAAGGTCGTAGACCCGTAATACTTATAGTGTAGCATGACATAAAATTTCATGATAGTTGATAAATACGGATTATAAAGATGTATTACTTTTGCACATTTTTAACCGACCACAAATTACTTTGATATCTATCTTGAAATTATTTGTTGATACTTTTGTCAGTTTCCAGGAAAGGGAGGTAATTATTATCTTTCTCAGAAATGAGAATATAGGGGTTTTGGATTTATAAATGATAATTCTAAGAAGGACAAAAATGAAAGAGGTAGTACAATGATACTCATTTTAAATCATAGCAAATTTTGTTGGATAATAGTATAGTGGAAATAGCTGTTTCCTATTACGGGTGACTACCTTAAGACTGCATGTTACTATTCGTAGAATAAGTTTCAAGTAAAAAACCAAACTTCAGTAGCAGATAAGATCCGTCAGCAGACTTGAGCAAAATAAGAAACTTAAGTTTTTTCGTGAAACTGGACCCGCATTCTACCCAGTCTACTAGTTTTCTGACCTTTCAAAGACCAGTCCACCATTTAAGCCAAATGAGATTTCTCGTCTGCCAACGCTTTCAATTTGGACAAGTCTAGTTCTATCTTCTGGTAAATCGTTTAATGACTGCGTTTAGGAAACATTTATAGGAAACCAGAAATGATTTCTCACTCGCCATTAGCGAAAGTATCGTCACGTTTTATAAACCCTTAACCCTATACCACACAGTGCCGACTTTGAACGACTTTTAGGAAGGCTTTGGAAAACATTGTGGGAAAAGGAGAAAATGCTGGTTACTAGCATTTCCTCCTTTTCCCAAAGTGTTTTCTAACCTTTCTACGACAATTTCTTCCATCCATTTAAGTTTCGCATTTCTCGTCTGCAAACAGTCTGGACTTAAATGAATCAAAAATCTTGTCTTAGGCAAAGGTCTAATGTTAAAAACAAGAATTTCTAAAATGGAGTGCTGTAACCAGTATGGAACACGCCCAAATATCGTCAAATCGAGGCTATTCATGTAAGAGTTTCTTTTAAAAGATCGGACAGTATAATTGCAAGAGCAGAAAGCGCGTTCCCTACCGTCTGACCCGAATTTACGGCATACGCAACAATGCCTGATTGGTCTTTTGGTATGCAAAGCGAGTAGGAAAAAACAATCGGGGGCAAAAACGATGGCGACAGGCTATGACAAATACCAAATAACGACAAAAACGTGTCGAACAATAGTTTCACGTATCCGGTATCACGTGACGAGAGCCATTTTGCTGCTGTGATTAGTCTAGATGGCGCTGCCTACAACAAATATTTGTTTTTCACCCTGTGCCATCGAATAGAAATGAGTCTTGCTCCGTAAAAAGGTGGTTAAATGCATCTGCAAAAAGTTTCGATCAAGGTCAGCCTGCGCAGTCCGCGCAGGCTGACCTAGATCGAAACTTTTTGATATTGGTACTTTTTTTTTTATACCAACGAGCACTACTTCCTTGTGATTCGGCCGTGTTCTAGACAAAATGAATCTATATGCTATGCGACAGCTTATATTGGTGTAAAGCATTTCCGACGACGTATTTATCACTTAACCCGCTCTTTTCTGAAGCGCCGTTCTAATATTAGTTTCTGATCGCCTTTTGTAATTGAAAGTAATATGTGGTTGAGCTGATTTTAATCCCTAACTCTTTTCCTGCCGACTAATTAAATTTGACGTTTATTTTTATGCTTCAACTAAAGACTGATGATGATTTTGGTGAAAGTAAAGCAGTGAGGGTCGAACCTGGGGGGTTTCAAGGTTGTGAGACCTAAACATTATCAAGCCAACGAACCACTGGGCGACACAGAACCCATCCAATTTGAAAGAGATGGTCTTTATTATGAAAGGGAGATAACTGAGTCGCGGCAATAATTTCGAACTACATTATTGCAACCCAAGGCGACCTTCTAAACTCAATTCTCGTATCAAATTTTTAATATTAGTGATTTGATTGGCTGCCACCGTGTGTCACAGCCAATCATAAAGATGTCAATGGTATTCATCATACATAGGTTTTTTGAAAAAAAAAGTCTGTACTGTCTCCGTCTACGATTTTCGAAACCCAAATTGCAGGCTAAAGCCCGCACTCAACATTTTTTTATTCCATAATATTCTTGGTCTAGTTCTCAAGAATTGATCTAATTTTTAAGTAACGCAATTTGTGATTGGCTAAACTAACGCGGGTAGCCAATCAGAAACTGCGTTATTTTTTAAATTTACTTACTTTAGAATAAGAATGGGAATGAACATAATAATGCTGACAAATACTGGCCCGTGTGTTCATTTAAAAATCTACATCCTGGTCAAAGAATTTTCCTGCTAATTAAAATTACACATTTCTAACCAAGAAAAGTTTATTTGAGAAAAGAGGGAAGAGAGCAACTGTTCATTGCCAGAAAACCTTGAACGACAAAGTTTACAGTCTGTTCAATCAAAGGCATTCTTTCCTTTCATTTAACCCTTTCCCAAACGACAAATTTTAGAGTCTACCAAACTCAAAGAGTTTGCAGACGACAATTTCAAATTCGATAGAAATGGCAGAAAGTTCTGCAAATTGGTAGAAAACACTGTGGGAAAAGGAGAAATTGCTCGTTACGAGCGATTTCTCCTTTTCCTACAGTGTTTTTAAAAGACTTGTACTGCAGACAACAAACAAGGGCTTGTTTGGGACAGGGTTAAAATAGTTTTTTCTGAGCCAATAGGCGGCTGAGCATAGGACTGTACGGTATTTGGCGAATTCTTCGGAATACACGTTGAGCATTTGAGGGCCAACGACAAGAAATGGACCTGTCAGCATGCACAAATTACCATTCCTGCTAAATCAAAAGCCCATGAACTAATTGTCACTCATAGAGGTTTACGATCAAAGCGTTTTTAACAAAACGTCAGCTGTTTAGTAGATGGTGAAGATCAAGATTGGATTTTCTTTTGCGTACACTGAAGATAAAGATCAGACTGCGTAGAAATGATTTTAAATCTACTCTGTGCACTATTTTGTAAAATACTCTGGCAAAACAGCCATAAAATTGCTTTATTCAGGTCTTTACCAAACAATCCCGGGTTTTAACAACCCTAAGAAAGAAGCCTTCTGAAAAAATTGTGGTAAAAGGAAATAATGCTGGTAAGCAGCATTTTCTCCTTTCCCAACAATATTTTCTATTCCTTCATAGGCCAAATTTACATTTCGATCAGTATTAGAATTTGTCGTCTGCATATGCTTTCAATTTGAACCAGTCTAAATTTTTGTAGTTAGGTATAGGTTTAAGTCGTTTTTGTTCTAATTGTATGACCTTAACCCTTTACCCCATAAGACATGTCTATGGTATCTCTAATTGATCATAAATAACAGCAAGGATGAAGCCGTTTCTTATGTGTATATGACATCTTTTGAAAGCATAGAAAACATTGTGGCAAAAGGTGAAATTGCTCGTCACGAGCAATTTCACCTTTTGTCACAATATTTTCCAAAGGCTCCTACAAGCAATGCGTAGAAATGAGTATCTATGGAGTAAAGGGTTAAAATCTCAAATCTCGAGTTTTGATGACCAGCCCGCATAGCTCAGTTGGTAGTGCGTAGGACTTATGACCAAGGGCGTGGTTCGATTCCCACGGCAGACCATCTAAAATTACTAATAGTCTTTCGGATGAGACGTTAACCCATTACCACACAATTCCTACTTTTGACGCCCTTGAGAAAGAAGCCTTTTGAAAACACTGTGGGAAAAGGAGAAAATGCTGGTAACCAGCATTTTCTCCTTTTCCCACAGTGTTTTCTACCCTTCCCAGAACAAATTTCTATTTTTCAGTCACCTTTATTTTGACGTCTGCAAATGCTTACAATTTGGACCAGTCTAAAATGTTCTCGTGTGGTAAAGAGTTATACCAAGGTTCCGTGTAATGGTGTTATAGAAATAGCAGGTTTCAGAACCATGGAGGCGTAACTTAGGATGGGTTTCGTCCTGTATCTGCACTATCCACCGTAACAATACTATTCAGGGGGTGTCGCCAATATGGGAAACCGGTGGCGACGATAAATAAAGCAAATTCAATCAATCGGGTTTTAACCCTTATCTTGCTAAATAAAAGAGATGAAACTTTCAAGCCTAAAAAAAAAACCCCGAAATGCCACTGTTTAACCCTTTCCTCCATATATACTCGTTTAAACACAAAGAAGAAAAAAGTTGAAGGAAAACATTGTGAGAAAAGGTGAAATTGCTCAAAATGAGCAATTTCACCTTTTCTCACAATGTTTTCTATGCAGTCTGTATCTTAAAACCCATTAGCAGCCACATTTCAGCTGTCGTCTGCAGCTTCTTTGAATTTGGGATGGTCTCAAAATGGTGTATTAGGTAATGGGTTAACAGGATTTTTTTTCGTGGATCAACGATCAGACTGCACGTTCTGTGCAGTCTAATCTTGATCTACGCTGTCCGCAAAAGTTCGACAGGTCGCGCTTACCAGCCTAAGAGTTAAGGACCTGGAAAAGTCTCTTAGAAACTTTGTTAGCATTTGCAGAGGACAAACTAAGGACCGCTCTCGAAAATGGAGAACAGAGTAAAAAAAAAAACAGAGAAAATGGTGGTACCTGGTATTTTCTCCTTTTCCCATCATCTTTGTTATTCTACCGCAGACACATTAATTTCATTCTTATAATGGTCATATCAAATTGTCATTTGCAAATGCTTTCAATTTGGACATGTTTGAAAATTTATCGTCTGGAAAAAAGATAGGCTCATTATAGGTGGGTACTTAGAATTTTCACATCACACCAAATCAAAAAATATATATATCACTGTAATTTATATGAAAAAACAATACAAATCATCAATAATTAAGAATCATAAGATTACCAAAAAAAATTTTTTTTTGATGGTATTCCCTTAAAAGGCTACGTAGCCAAAAATAAAAAAGTGCATTGTGGGAATGTTAAGTTAATGACGCTTAAATTCCATTACATAACAAACATGTAATTACTTTTCATAATATCTTCTTCGGACGCTATGTTTGAAGCTTCGTCTGTGTATTTCCAGTATGTAAATGAGTTGTTCATGTAAAAATAGAGTGTTTCCCGTCGATGTCGACCTTGGCCGTAGTAAATCTCTAATTTCTCGTGTTGTCGGATGGTTTTCGACTACTGGGGTTTTATGAATGACGATTTTACGGCTATGGGAGTATAAGGAGGATATTTTTTTGTATTTTTATAAAATTTTCGTCCCAAATTCTAAAGCTGCCTGAAAAAGATTGTTATAATAGAACAAAAGATCTAGGTACCCCGTGACAAACGGCACAAAAAATGTTAAGAGTGAGAAATAAAAAGAAAGGGGCCATTACTCATGGCCTTGTACGTGTATTTCTGACCATATCTTAGCTTTATCTCGGCAAACTCTGCTGGTGAATAATATGATCAGGTTTTCGTTAAGATTTCCATGAAAAAAAAAAACTAACTGGTAAACGAAATCCGATTGCATGTTACTTTAACCCTTCACAAAATGATGCCGGATTTTAATGACCCTGAAAGAGAGAGCTTTTGAAAACATTGTGGGGAAAGGAGAAAATGCAGGTAATAAGTATTTTCTCCATTTCCAATACTGTTTTCAAACCTTCCACAAACAAATTTCATACTTTAAATCACATTTAATTTTTTTGTCTGCAAAAAAAACCTGATATCAATTTAAAAAAAATGTCGTTTAGTAAGAGTTTAATAGGGTTAAATATTTGCTACACCATTCCGATTTTTAACTTCCCTCGATCTTTTGAAAACATTGTGAGAAAAGGCGACACTGTTGGAAACCAGCATGCTTTCCTCCCACATTGTTTTCTATCCCATCAAATACAAATTGTATTATTGCAGCCAACTTTTTTTAATACTATGCTAATTTTACGTTTTTGGATTTTGAAGTGTCCAAAATGTAGCCTTGTATTAAAAAGTTAACCAGGTCCGTATTCACCAACCATTCTTAAGAACATTCTTAGTTTTATTCTTCAAGAATTTTGTCAGTGTGAAAGTAAAGAACTTCTGATTGGCTAAACCATATGGTTTAGCCAATCAGAAGTTCTATTACTTTCACGGTCAGAAAATCTTGAAGAATAAGAAAAAGAACGTTCTTAAGAGTAATTGGTGAATAAGGGCCCCGTAGTTTGACAAGCGCGACTCACTGACCTTGCTGTAAATGTAATCTGATCTTGGTCAACACTGTCCGGTAAGAGAATAACTCACGGGATTTGTCCGCATTTTTACCGAAAACGAGAGCAACAATTTCTTTGAAGGCCCCCCAAAACAAAATGAAATACAATTTTCTATCCGTAATCTGTGCAACCTTGTAGCTGTTAGAAGCAACATTTGGCATGCAGATACAAGAATGGCTAACTTTCGAAAACATTGTGGGAAAAGGAGAAAATGCTGGTTACCAGCATTTTCTCCTTTTCCCACAATATTTTCTACCCATTCAAAGAAAAATAATTTTATAAGAGCCAAACTGAAACAGTCATTTGCAAATGTTTTCAGTTCAGAAAGGTCTAAAATTTTGTTGTGAGGTAAAGGGTTAAGGTTTTATGAATTAGAAATGAAAATGGTTAAACACTGACTGAAACACTGACTGAAAAGGAGTATAGAGGAGTATAGAGGTATCTTTAAAAATCTGACACGGAGGACTGACAGAAGACAGTGAGCAGCTTGTTCTAAGCCGTCATTCACGGTCATGCATTCCAGTGATAAACCCATATCCTGCTAAATAACTAAAATTAAATTTTCAAATCGATATCAATAACCCAAATATTGCTGTTACTAAGTTACGTTTTGGGGAACTGCACGTTTTGTGCAGTCTGATCTTGATCTACACTGTCCGCAAAAGGTCAGCGAGTCGCGCTTGGCAGCCTAAGGGCTAAAGTTTTATGAATTAGGGATACAAAGGGGTTAAACACTGACTGAAAAGGAGTATAGAGCCTAGAGGTATCTTTAAAAGTTTAACATGGAGGACTGACCGAAGACAGTGAGCAGCCTGTTCTTAGCCGTCATTCACGGTCATGCATTCCAGTGATTAATACGTCATTTACAGATCCACAGACACGATTAGCCCTTGCCCGACTAAATAAGCTCATAAAACTTTCGAGACGATAGAAAGAAATGAACTCGAATCATATTATTTCAAATTTATTTTTGGGAGAAAAATATCTCTTCATCGGACAGTGTAGTCAGTGTAGACACGTTCTGTGCAGTCTGATCTTGGATCTACACTGTCCGCAAAGGGTCAGTATGTCGCACTTAGCAGCTTAACCCTTTACCCCATAAGACATTTCTATGTTCTCTCTAATTGACCCTAAATAACAGCAATGATGAAGCCGTTTCTTATGTGTATATGACACTTTTTGATAGCATAGAAAACATTGTGACAAAAGGTGAAATTGCTCGTCACGAGCAATTTCACCTTTTGCCACAATGTTTTCCAAAGGCTCCAACAAGGAATCCGTAGAAATGAATATCTATGGAGTAAAGGGTTAAGGTAGTAGACCCCTAATACTTCTAGTGCAGCATGGCATAAAAAAATTCTTGATGGTTGATAAATACGGATTTATACAGATAATTATAATACTTTTGCACATTTTTAACCGACAAGAATTTGATGTCTATCTTTAATTTATTTGTTGACACTTTTGTTAGTTTCCAGAAGACGGAGGTAATTATTATCTCCCTTTGTAATGAGAATATAGTGGTGTTAGATTTATAAATGATAATTCTAATAAGGACAAAAAGGAAAAAGTGGCTCGGTGAAAGTAGTACAATAATACTCATTTTCAATCATAGCAAATTTTGTAGGATAATATTTCGGTGGAAATAGCTGTTTTCTATTACGGGTCCACTACCTTAACCCTTTCCCAAACAAGCCCTTGTTTTTACGTCTCTGCTGTAAAAGTCTTTTGAAAACACTGTGGGAAAAGTAGAAATTGCTCATAAAGAGCAATTTCTCCTTTTCCCACAGTGTTTTCTACCCTTTTTGAAAACTTTCTGCCATTTTCTCCAAATCTTAAATTGTCGTCTGCAAACTCTTTTGGTTTGGAAGACTCCAAAATTTGTCGTTTGGGAAAGGGTTAAGGGTTAAAAATTTACTATCAACCAGATATCAGGCCAGGAAACGAGTGTTGCAGTTTTCACGATGAAATGATTTCGTGATAAAGCATGTCACGCTTTCAGCGAACGTGACCGGACACGTGGTTTTTGGAGATTCTAAGATAAGCACGTGTGCATTTTGCCTCCCGGAAGTTAATTGATTTGAAATCCCTGTTGATCCTTTTATATTATTCCCTAAACTACTCAATAAGAGAAATATAGTTTCAAAACCTATTGTGCAAAAAAAAACAAGTGTTTTCTTTCAAAGTTATATTTTGGGGAAAATATCTCCATATCGGACAGTGCAGATCCAAGATCAGACTCTTATGTGCGGTCTGATCTTGATCTACTCTGTTCAAAATATTCCCCTCAATCGCGCTTAAACAGCCCAAGGGTTAAGCCTGGCTTGTTTCAGATAGCATTATAACATTCAATTTACAATAGCCGTCACGTAAGTTTATAGAAAATCGTTTTCACCGTTAAACATCTAACATCGATCTCTTTCAGCTATCTAAAATACAATCAATTGAAATTTGGGAGGAATTCATATCTTTTAGGCTTCACTTAATAGGCGGATAGTATAGTTCAGCATCACATTGCACAATCTCTACATTCTGATCTTGCCGTATGGCAAAGCGCGAAAATCCTGTTTAACTCTTTACCAAACGAGAAAATTTTAGACTGGTCCAAACTGAAAGCACTGGCAAATGGCAACATGAACAAAACTGAAAAATGGAAATTTGTTGCCAGCAGGGTAGAAAACATTGCGGGAAAAGGAGAAAATGCTGGATACCAGCATTTTCTCCTTTTCCCACAATATTTTAAAAAGGCTTCTTCCTTAGGGTTGTTAAAAGTCGGGATTGTGTGGTAAAGAGTTAAGCTTATGGCGCTGTGAGGGTTAAGTCTTAAGCTCCACAGGCGACAATGGGAGCTGTTGCCAAGGAAACGGCGTAGATCTAGATGTCACCGTACAAAATGTTCAACCACTTGTATAGGCTTGGCTAAGTAATTCATGGTTAAAACCTACCGTTTTGAATGTGTTGCTGTACAGTGTGGGGACGAAGCATTCCTTCTAAAATGGCGGATACCTCAGTCCATGCCCCCTGTAAGCATTACTCCAGCGAAATCGGCTTATGTTACGGGCTGGTATCTTATGCTTTGGCACTTGTTGCGATTGTCCTTTGTTAGGCTATATAAATGTACAAGTACAAACATTTTAAACAACTATTTTTCAAAGCCATTTCAGTAGCGCCTTGGCAAAATGGACTTTCAAAAATCTCCGTGATCCATTGTACTAAATCATTACATAATTATGTATCCATAAAAATCTATTTTGCCTAACAACTAACTGATACATGAGATAATATAGTCGGTTTACTTCAAAAACATCGTAACTACAGCTTGAAACAAGCTGTAGTTACGAGGTTTTTGAAGTAAACCGACGATTTGATATTCAGAAAATTGAGCGATAGCAAAATATTGCGACGGAAGTCAGCCTGCGCAGGCTGACCTGAGTCGACACTTTTTGCAGATGCTCCATAGCCTCTTACCAAAAACGACTTTTTTTCGCAAATAACTGTCTAACTGTCAATGTCGAAGGTCTGGTAGCTTTGATGGACGCCGTAAGTCGTAGATGGAGCCAATACAAAGCAGGTTACTTTGTCTTTATGAAATGGACTTCTAATTAAAGAGCCAAACAAACACAATAAACATCTACAATGAATAAAGTACATGTAAATGAAATAATCACAAGAATGCTTTACGCCAGAATATCTAAACCAAGCGAACGCTGTTACTCGAATTTTAAACCTTTACAAAATGATTTAACCCATATCCTGTTAAATAATTAAAAGTAAGTTTTTAAATCTTTAGTAAAAATCCAAATATTGCTATTTCAAATGTCTGTTTTCGGGGATGATATCTCCTAATCGGAAAGTGTAGATCAAAGATCAGACTGCACGTTCTGTGCAGTCTGATCTTGATCTATGCTGTCCGCAGAAGGTTAGTGAGTCGGGCATAGCAGCCTAAGGGTTAATATTGCATATTACAGCCAACATGTATAAGTTTCGGTATTTCATGCTTTCCGGTAGGATATCGAGAAATAGCAGTGAACATATTTTTCGATCTTACACTGGTACTAACAGTGAAAATACCGATTTTCATGTTCTTGTTACTTAGGTAAACTGCACGTGCTTGACAATCAGATGGGAAATATGACGTCATATACCTTACATTTCTCGCGCTTGACGTAATATTGTAATGCGTTGCTATGTGGGAGGGGTACGCCAGTATCAGGACATTTGCCCCCTGGACATTTGCCCCCCCCGGATTTTGACCTCCCGGACATTTGTCCCCGTAGTACATCTGACCCCTGGACATCTGCCCCCTGGACATCTGCCATCCGGACATTCGCCCCGTAGGACATTCCCCCCCCGGACATCTGCCCCCTGGACATCTGCCCCCCCTGGACATTGTCCCCTCAGGACATTCCTTCCCGGACATTTGCCCTGGTAGGACATCTGCCCCTGGAAATTTGCCCCCGTAGGACAACTACCTCCTGGAAAACGATAAGCCTATTCTAAATGATGTTGAAGCACTAATAACATCCTGTTTTTTGCTTTATTTTTCTTAAAATGCAAAAAAAGAAAATTTTTTTCGGGGTTTACAGCAGGCGTGCCAGATGAGTGACTGACTCTATAGTTATCATACTGGAAGTTTGATATTAAAACTGAAATCAATTAATCAGATTAAGATTTTCAACAAAATAGCACTTAACGATACAACAGCTGAGAGATCTTTTTCATAGTGCAGGTCAAAATTACCATGTACAATATACGTGTATATCTCAAATTTGCTTTTTTGAGATTGTCCCTTAAAGGAGCTAGACGTCCAAGTTGTAAACAAACTGAGGGGGGCAAACGTCCAGGTGGCAGGTGTCCTAAGGGGGCAAAAGTCCGGGGGCACAAGTCCGGGGGGGCAAATGTCCTAGACCCGGGTACGCCACGGGGAATATCGGAAAAGAACTGTACTGGATTTTGATAAAGCTCCCCCCCAGAAAAGGTTAAAAGAATGAAATAAATAGAATATTTGCTTTTTTTTTTGGTGACAGATCGAAATTTATTTAATCTCGTGAACACCATCGGGGCTAATATTACCAGTGGTGTCCATTCGATGAAATAAATTTCGATCTTTCAACGAAAAAAAAACCAACCAAATATCCTCTATTTGTATTCAAAGTTTAAAGAAAACCGGTTGAAGCCATGGAACCAGCCTTATGCAATTCCTATTGTAGGCACCACAAACAAAATCCGCAGGTTTTTCTGGCCCAGATTTTACGGAGACCATTTAAAGCTTCCGAGACGTATCACGATATAAAAGATAAAATTTATACCAGTTTTAATACATCAGAGTTTCATAGGATATCATTAACTATTCACAAAATTTTAACTGCACACTCGAAATTGTGATATGCAAATAATTTTACGTTGTATTTCGCCAAAAAACGATTGCAAAAAATGACCGTAATCATCTATAAGCGTTAGGGAAATGTTCGCCAGACTCTACTCTTTGGCAGTTTATTGATATTTATTCCCTATTTAGTTCTAAGTTATTTTGCATGTTTTATGAACGCCCGTTAATAACAACAGACACTATTGGTCTATATTCCGGCTTCATGCAATTTAAAGTTTCCATGTCAGGGTGCAATAAAACGGTGTTTCATTACACAACTGTGTCTGGGTTCCTTATAAAACGTGTAATAGATATTCATTTAGCTTTTTTCTAAGTTCGGTGCCCTGAATCTACTGCCTTAATTTCATTTTTTTTCACCCGAAACTACAGTACTTTACTTTAACAGATCTCTCCAATAGTGGTGAATTCAAAAGGCAGACTGCCACAGTATTTGCTGTCTAAATCCGTTTTTTTTTAACGAAGTTATCCTGACAAACAGTCTGTTTAGTCATGGTTTTGTAAATAAAGCGAAATCAAAAAAACGAAACAGAAAAAAAGACGTGGTTTATTTTTATTTGACGAATTTCAGAAAAGATTTGTGATATTAATTTGCCATGGCTCCATGACCTCCCAAATAGCTGTAATTTTTCATTAAGCAAATAAATCTAAGCAAAAGAAAAAAAATAAATTTCGTTTAAAGGAGAAAGAAGACCGCTGCACAAGATTACATGACTTGAAAACGCGACAAGAAGGTCAATATTGGCCATCATGTATTCAGAATATAAGGTTTGTACGCGACGGCATTTTTACTTCTTTGTTTACATTTACCAAATATATTAAAAATTATAAACCTATAAACTATTTGAAAACATTGGTGCTGACCTCTTCTGGCTTCTGTTGTAAAGAAGCCAACTTGTTCTTTAGATGAAATCTGTTTGCACTTTATGTTTGTTCTGTGCTCCAAATACTGAACTCGTTCATTGGTTAATTTAAAGTCAATTGCCAGATCATGCAAGCTTTAACCCTTTGCCTGATAAGCGAGACTAGCTGACCTTTTGCGGACAATGTAGATCAAGATCAGACTGCACAGAATGTGCAGTCTGATCTTTGATCTACACTGTCCGGAGGGAGATATCATTTCCAAAAACCTAAGTTTGAAACAGCAATATTTTGGTTATTAATATCGAATTAAAAATTTAATTTTAATTATACAGCAAGATAAGGGTCAATATCACAAGGATGATAGATTATCCACTGGGAATTTGAAGTAGTCTTTATACGACTTGGGCATGCTTTTTCTTACCAATTGAGATAGAAAAAAAAACTACACAGATCGTGCAGTTGGCTCCGTATTCACCAACGTTTCATAACCTTATCCTGCTATGTAACTGAAATTAAATTTTCAATGCGATATGAATAACTCAAATATTGCTGTTTCACAGTTATGTGTTGGGAAATATTATCTCCTTGTCGGACAGTGTAGATCAAAGATCAGACTGCACGTTCTGTGCAGTCTGATCTTGATATACACTGTCCGGTAAAGGTCAGCTAGTCGCGCTTATCAGCCAAAGGGTTAAGAACGTTCTAGGATTTATTCTTCAAGATTTTCTAGATCTTGAAAAGTTGCACAACTACAACCCATTTGAGCCATGCTCTGACAAAAGGGGCTTAATGCATTTTCCGCCATCCACGATACCAAGCAAGCGATCACATAAATATGAATCTATAACAACCACTTTTTTAAACAATCGACAAAATCACAATTTATGACTAACGGGCCTTGAACATACAGAAAATTGACCAATAGCGAAAAGTTTCGACTCGGGTCAGCCTACGCGGACTGCGCAGGCTGACCCGAGTCGATACTTTTCGCAGATGTTTAACAAAGCATTGCTCATTTGGTTTAGCCATTGAGAAGTTTCGTTACGTTGAAATATAAGAACAAGAGGGCCATGATGGCCCTGAAATCGCTCACCTGAGTTTATTGACCAAACATGCACCATCTAGTTTCCCAGTGACCTAGTTTTTTATCAGACATTACCCATCATCAAACACTTTTGAGATATCAATCAGACAAACATTCTGGCCAAGTTTCATGAGTATTGGACTGAAAATGTGGCCTCTACAGTGTACAAAAGGTTTTTCTAAGATTTCATCAAGTGACCTAGTTTTGGACCCGACAATTACCCATTATGAAACTCTTTTGAGACATCATCAAAACAAACATTCTGACCAAGTCTGAAGAGTATCAGGCAGAAAATGTAGCCTCTGGAGTGTACACAAGGTTTTTCTAATATTTGACCCATTGACCTAGTTTTTGACTCCACATGACCCATTTTCAAACTCATTCAAGGTATCACCAGGACAAATATTATGAACAAGTTTTAGGAGTATCAGACTGAAAATGTGTCCTCCAGAGCATACAAAAGGTGTTTATAACATTTGACCTATTGACCCAGTTTTTGACCCAACATGACCCATTTTCGTTCTTGTCCGAGATATCATCAAGACAAACATCTTGACCAACTTTCATGATTATCCGACTGAAAATGTGGCATCCAGAGCATATACAAGGTTTTTCTAAGATTTGACCTGGTGACCTAGTTTTTAACCCCCGATGACCCATTTTTAAACCTGTCTGAGATATCATCAAGACAAACATTCTGACCAAGTTACAAGAGTTTCGGACTGAAAATGTGGCCTCTAGAGCCTACAAAAGGTTTTTCTAACATTTGACCTAGTGACCTAGTTTTTGACCCCACATGACCCATTTTCGTTCTTGTCCGAGATATCATCCAAACAAACATCCTGACCAACTTTCATGAGTATCCGACTGAAACTGTGGCCTCAAGAGCGTACAAAAGGTTTTTCTAAGATTTGACCTGGTAACCTAGTTTTTGACCCAACATAACCCATTTTCGAACTCGTCCGAGATATCATCCAGACAAACATCCTGACCAATTTTCATGAGTATCCGACTGAAAATGTTGCCTGTAGAGCGTACACAAGGTTTTTCTAAGATTTGACCTGGTGACCTAGTTTTTGACCCCACGTGACCCATTTTCGTACTTGTCCGAGATATCATCCAGACAAACATCCTGACCAACTTTCATGAGTGTCCGACTGAAAATGTGGCCTCTAGAGCGTACAAAAGGTTTTTCTAAGATTTGACCTGGTGACCTAGTTTTTGACCCCACGTGACCCATTTTCGAACTCGTTCGAGATATCATCGAGACAAACATCCTGACCAACTTTCATGAGTATCCAACTGAAAATGTGGCCTCTAGAGCGTACACAAGGTTTTTCTAAGATTTGACCTGGTGACCTAGTTTTTGACATCACGTGACCCATTTTCGTACTTGTCCGAGATATCATCCAGACAAACATCCTGACCAACTTTCATGAGTATCCGACTGAAAATGTGGCCTCCAGAGCGTACAAAAAGTTTTTCTAAGATTTGACCTGGTGACCTAGTTTTTGACCCCACGTGACCCATGTTCGAACTCATCCGAGATATCATCGAGACAAACATCTTGACCAACTTTCATGAGTATCCGACTCAAAATGTGGCCTCTAGAGCGTACACAAGGTTTTTCTAAGATTTGACCTAGTGACCTAGTTTTTGACCCCACCTGACCCATTTTCGAACTCGTCCGAGATATTATCGAGACAAACATCCTGACCAACTTTCATGAGTATCGGACTGAAAATGTGGCCTCTAGAGCGTACACAAGGTTTTTCTAAGATTCGACCTAGTGACCTAGTTTTTGACCCCACATGACCCATTTTCGAACTCGTTCGAGATTTCACCGAGACAAACATCCTGACCAACTTTCATGAGTATCCGACCAAAACTGTGGCCTCTAGAGCGTACACAAGGTAAAAAGTTGACGACGGACGACGCACGACGGAAGACGGACGCCGGACACAGCACGATCACAATAGCTCACCATGAGCACTTCGTGCTCAGGTGAGCTAAAAATCAGGAGAATAAGACTGAGAATGTTCTTTAAAATGGTTGGCGATTATGATGATAAGGCCAAGATCTTGAATACTTTTTATCACATGCGATTATTAAAAAGTTTTTTTTCTTTTTCACTGTATAGTAGACATCTGAAACAGATCATGGAAATACCAAAGACCACAGAATGAGACTTATGGGTCAGTGTCAGAATAATGTAACTTGTACAGTCCTCAGTTATAATACAGCCACGGCAAAACGATCTTCGCGAGCCAAGGTTACGATCACTACGTGGATCTTACCTTGGCTGATTGAGCCCGATTTCGAGATTCCTGCGATGCGCCCTTTATTGGATGTTGGTTATTACTCCCCTTTACATCATATTTCTAAAAGCAAATGAAATATCGTTTTACAAACCGCTTACGAATACACATGAAGCGATAAGCAGACATCCACGTGGGTTTCCATTTTTACCTTCTATTCGAAAGGTAGAGACCTTGTTCTATTTTTATCAAAGATGAAATGCTATATACGAGTGATTTCATTCGTTGCAGCTAGAGCTGGCTGCATCCAATGAAAAAGCGTATCGGGTGAATGTAAAAATCAAGCTCGATCCGCCAAGGGTATATTTACGTAGTGAATCGTCAGTCTTGGCTTGCGAAGATGCGGCAAAACATAAACGTGCTAAAAGCATCGAGTGCCTCAGATCTTGTTGGCATTGTATGTAGTGTTATACAAGCAAACGAGCATAATGAAGCAATTGTCTAAATAATTCAAAAAAACGTTTCACTAATGCAAGAAACTTCTAAGAGGTCCATGTTATATTTGATTTAGGAATATGATTGTCCAATTAAAGACCACTTGTTTAGACACCAAGTGTCTATGTCTAACAATCAAATAAAAAGAAGAAGAAGAAGAAGAACAACAACAATTTTCGTGTTAGTTTTAATTAGATTCAAGTGTAATTGCAAAATAATGACACTCATTTGGCAATAATGTAAAGATCGTTAACACGTCTGACTTTAAGATGCAGACATTGCCAAGATCTAGGGAAATGTCTTAGACAATTAATAGATTCGTATGTAAACCTTTATGGTTTTGTTCAGAAACGAACAATTCATAATTTTCGTTTAACTATATGTATGTTTCAATATTTCTAAATTGTTTTGGAAAATTTACCAAATGCTTGTGCACTCTTTCTTTTTGGCCCGTAATTAGCAGACCTGCCGATATAATGCAGAGAAATGACCCTGTCCTACAAAATGGCCCATGGGTCATACGGGCCAATATTCTACGTAGAATAATGACCCCAGAAAATACGTTCAACATGTTTTCCAAATCTCATGGTGTCAAAGAAAATCAAAGGATTGAGAACGCTGAAGCGGTATTTGTCAAGGAACTCAATGTGTAGAATTAATAATTTGAAAGAAAGAGAGAGATATTGTTCAAATATTGGCCTAAAAGTTAAACTACTAGGCAAATGAATACCTTTTCAGCTGAAAGGAGAGTACTCATGACAAAGTTAGGATTATTTGTGTATTAATGGTCTCCCTTTTATCATTAAGAGGGGTCAGGAGTAAATTCTCTTGATAGTTAGATGCATGATGGATAGAGAGAAAAAACATTTGAATGTATCGAACAAAATAAAGTTTGTACCGAAGAAATATTCTTAGCCGTTAACATATTACTCTCAACATTACAATAAATTATTTCGATCTATAAATATTCCTGCGCAATTAAATAGAGTAGCGCCCAATCATAGAATAAACAAGCCAGGGGAGAAAATGCTTTTTTGAACGAAAAAGCCAAGGACCAAGCGATCTGTTGACAAATTTTGTATCATTGCCTTCACCCAATGTATTTTAACATGCCGTTTCCAATTACATATCTGAGTGGCAAGTGAGTGCTACCGAAAAACTTATTTGCCAGAGAAAAACTGAGTTTAATTGGGTTTATTTCCTTCGGCTTTGCACAAAATACGATACATGGTGTTCAAAATTCAATATTGAATTCATAGAGGTATTGTCTTCGACAAATACCACAAAAAAACCATACCCCTTTCTTCTCTTTACAAGACAAAAAAATATACCTATTTGTATAACATAAACAGAAGTAATGATAATAACGAAAAGGAAGAGTCCGAAGAGAGCCTATTTATTTCTTTCTCATACAGTTAACCCTTTACTCCACAGATACTCATTTCTACGCATTGCTTGAAGGAGTCTTTAGAAAACATAGTGAAAAAAGGTGAAATTGCTCGTGACGAGCAATTTCACCTTTTGTCACAATGTTTTCTATGCTATCAAAAGGTGTCATATACACATAAGAAACAGCTTCATTTTTACTGTTGTTAAGGGTCAATTAGAGATACCATAGAAATGCTTTATGGGGTAAAGGGTTAAAAACTTTACTCTTCGTTAAGGGTGTTATCCCCTTGATACGAATTTTCTAACACTTGATTCCATATTCTTCGACAACTTCTGGACGAAGAAAAGCTACAAAATGTATTATTACCATGATAAAATCGTTTTTTTTACATAATTTCTCGATACTCAATGTGGTGATATGATAGTATATCACACAACGACAACTTCTGGAATGGACAAAGGGAGAAAACAACTTAAATAGCGTGACGTCGGCGATAAATAATATCTCCCTAGTTCTAAATGGATAAAGTGACGTAAAAATAGACATGATACCGGCGGTAAAAATAGCCGCTCCCCGTACTTTCTGGTGTATCCTGGTATCGCGTATCGTAAAGCCATTATGGATAGGCAACGTACGTGCTTGAAGAGATTTGCTCCGGTGCTATGTAAAACGTCGTCTGGGTGCATCTTCACCAAACACTCTTAACTCTTTACTAAACGACAAAAATAAAAGTGACTTAAAATTTGAAAATTGTTTTGTGAAGGGTAGAAAACATTGTGGGAAAAAAAGAAAATGTTGGTTATCAGCATTTTGTCCTTTTCGTCAATGTTTTCTACAGGTTTCTTTCTAAGGGTCGTAAAAAGTAGGGATTGTGTGGTAATGGGTTAATTGCATTCCCAGGGAAATTCGGGATACAGAAAGTAAAGGAACATCTGGGTCTGTATTCACAAACCATTCTTAAGACAATTCTGTCTTGTTCTTCAAGATTTTCGAACAGTGAAAGTAACAGAACTTCTGATTGGCTAAACCAAGTGGTTTAGCCAATCAGAAGTTCTGTTACTTTCACATAGACAAAATTCTGAAAAATAAGATTAAGAATGTTCTTAAGAATGGTTGGTGAATACAGACCCAGATTGGCTCAAACTCTTATCCTGCTAAATAAATCTAACTGAAACTTTCAAGTCGACAGTAAAAATCTATAGCTGTCTTTCTCAGGGTCGTCAAAAGTAGGGATTGTATGGTAATGGGTTTAATTAACTAAACTAAACATTTAGTAGAGCCATGATTTGAGGACAGAAATTGTTGATGCATTTACAATAACTATCGATTCCAGTCTGTGGTCAGCGCAGGCTGACCTGGGTGGAAACCTTTCGCTGTTTCCAGCATGTCTAAGGACCATCAGACCCAAGGTTTATTTTTCTATCTCCGGGTATTTCTTTCATCATCAGACAGTGTAATTCCAAGATCAGACTGCACTTTCTGTGAAGTCTGATCCTGATCCACACCGCCCGCAAAAGGTCAGTGATTGACGCTAAGCAGCATGCGAGTTATTTGCATTGGGGCTGGGGCAAAAAACTCATGTGACTCTAAAATTAAAATTTGTTTTTGGAAAGATAGAAAATATTGTGGGAAAAGGAGAAAATGCTGGTTTCCAATGTTGTCAAAAGGCTTCTTTTCCAGGATCGTGAAAACCAGGAATTGTTTGGGAAAGGGTTAAGACTCGCTCGAAATTTATTGTCATTGATAGAAGAGCCTCAGGACCATTCTGATGGACAGTAAAGTCTAAGATCAAATTGCACATAATGTGCTGTGTGATTTTGAATATAAAGGTATCGATTGAGACATCTTGACTAACACATGGGAAATAATTTTGTTTTCACACATATTGACCATGTCTATGGCATTTTGTTAGAAAATAAAGGGTAAATTTGACAATAAAGAAACAGCTTTCAGCTCTTGTACGAGTTAAAAGAATGTCCCTCAGTTAATCAGCTTTAAAGAAGTTTAAATATTTAATCGAATGAACATTTGCCATTCTTGTTTTATTGGACACACTTTGAGTGTAATCGTGCTTTACTGCCTTTCTTTCTTCAACCGGCAATCAATTTCATTGTCGTATTTTCTTCGATTCAGTCTGTCTGTCTGTCTCAGGTCTTTGAAAGACCTGAGTCAGACAGACAGACAGACAGACAGACACTTGAACATTAAATTGCACCACTTTTAAGTTTTCGTCTGCATAAGCGTCTATTTTGGACAAATCTACCATCTCTGGTAAACGCAGTACCGTCTATATTTGTGTCAATTCTATTTGCCAAGTATGCTGACAAAATTTGTATGAAGTTAGCGAGAAATAGCTTTCTTTTTCAGTAAACCATTCTTGAATATTAATTGTGCGGACTACGTGCTCAATAACTCTCTGAATCTGTAAAAGGACCGCCAGATTTTTTACTTCTTCAAAATTTTTACACCGGAAGTGCCTCTGGCATGACGGGAAATTATCGGGTTCCAGTGTCAACTCACGTGGCGAACATGTTTTTTATGGCATTTCAAGGATTGAAACACTTTCCAACCAAATAAGATATTTCTTTGAACTCCTTTCCTCGCGAATAGCGTCTTTTCCTGCTTATTAGGAAAGTGTAGATCAAGATGAGACGGCTCTAATTGTGCAGTTTGAATGTAGTGTGTAGATTGCAACATGTTTTGTGAGATATTCTCGGGTCAAAGTAATAAAGTCGCACATTTGGTATTTTTGGTACGCTCTTGACTTATTACATAAGTCCTTTTCGTCTATCTGCAGCAGAAAGAGAGAAAGATGGTATTAGCAATATTACAATAATTACGATGCAAGAATGGGACGTCTGCTCACTGAAATGTGCGCATTATCGAATTCTGCTTTGTGCTTGGCACCACAAAAAACATTAAGAGAAACATAAAATACATAGATTAGTAATGTCAACATATGTTTTCATCTCAGCCCAGCGATAAATAAATGACACGAATATTTTCATAATAATCATAATGTTCAGTAATTTGGTCTGCAACATGCAAAAAGAGGCCTTCGGACATCTGCGTAAAGTGCCGTTTCGGATCAGCCTGCGCGGTCCGTGTAGGCTGATCCGACACGACACTTTACGACTATAGATTTGATTTTGTGCTACAGAGGAGTTGCGCAAGACCGGAGGTTACATAAGAAAGAAAGTGTCATCTCTGATTAGTCTGCAGGAGTGCGCAGGCTGATCCGTTGCGACAGTTTAGCCCATTACCACACAATCCCTACTTTCGACGCCCCTGAGAAAGAATCCTTTTGAAAACACTGTAGGAAAAGGAGAAAATGCTGGTAACCAGCATTTTCTCCTTTTCCCACAGTGTTTTCTACCCTTCCCAGAACAAATTTCAATTTTTCAGTCATCTTTATTTTGTCGTCTGCAAATGCTTTCAATTTGGACCAGTCTAAAATTTTGTCGTTTGGTAATATCTGAATATCCCTTCTCGCGTGTTTCAGGCCAATTATTTTTTTCAAGAAAAAGTCGAAAATAATGCAGTTCTACTCTTGTCCTTGTCAAAGCATCAAAACAACAGAGCACTGTAGACCGTAGATCCATACTCCACGTTTTCTGGAGCCTGTTCTTGATCTTAACTTTGCGCGAAAAGATCAGAAGTTGTTTCAAACAATGGGTCAGATAAATTGCTTCTGGACCGGGAAAGCGTTGATTAATTTGGGATCTGTAATAAATTGTCCTTGGGAAGCCCGATTGAACAATTAAATTCTGTAGACGACAGCCGAACATCGCTTTGAAATGCCGTCTTTGAATTCTAAATATCATCAAAAAATGCTCTCCTAATCAGTTTCAAGATGGCTAAGATTCTTTTTTTTTCAAATCTGGATTCTGGAAATGACTGTTTTGAATTGTCTGTTATCTTTTTACCAAACGGGGAAAACACCGTTAACTTGCTAAAACCGAAAGAACTGCGTCGGTTTACTTCTAAAACCTCGTAACTACAGCTTGTTACAAGCTGCAGTTACGAGGTTTTGGAAATAAACCGACGATTTGAATATTGCTAAAGCTGCAGGATTTGCCCTTGAAAGTGAAGAACGTATCTTGGAAAAAAGGAGAAAATGCTGAATAGCAAGCATTGCGCGGGAAAGTTTTTATATATATTTTTTTTATGGCATTTTTGTTCATCAAAAGTTTAACGAATTCTTCAGTCAATGGGTTAACCCGTTGGAAACAAACTAAACGGAATCAAGAGTGAGCTTTCTACGGTAGAAAGCTCACTCTTGATTCCGTTTAGTTTGTTTAGACTTGTCCAAATTCAAATTTAGAAGATTTAGTAGTCTACGAGCAACTACATGAAGTTCAAAAGATTCGTCTCTGAAACTGTAGAAAGCGCGGAAGAAAAGGGAGAAAATAATAACTTGTAACTAGCATTTTTTTTTCATTTTCACACCATTGTTATCTGGGGCCTTTCAGTGTAGAAACTGTTCCTATTTCTGCAACGGGCAACCAAATACTACTGCTACAAATTATTTTTCAAAAGAAATGCTGTATGGTGTCTGTGGGTTTGGGGTAGAACGTCGGTCTCGTAATTATAAGGTCTTGAGTTCGATTCCCGGGAGCAGGTGTCAACTTTGGAATTTTTCATTAACCCACACGTTCGTCGCGAGTACTGGCGTAGTTCCCAGGAAGCAGAATCGAGAGAGATTAGTGTAAGTTGTAAGAACTTTTCCCACGATGTTTTCAAAAGGCACCCAAGGTAAAAAAAAAATCTTTGTTGTTTTGTAAACAACTGCCAACTTCACGCACCCAAAACAGATTAGACATTTTCAATGGCTGTAAAAACCGTTCAGTTGTTAATGAAAGAGGCATATTTGGTCACCTTTTACAAAAGCAATGACCCTCCATGCAGGTCGAGGATCGGTTAATACGATGTGTGCAGTACGATCTTAATCTACATTGTTTGAAAAAGCTAACAATGTAACCCAAAGCAGTGAAATAGCTTCGAAGGCAGTAGCGGGCAGTGTAGATCAAAGATCAGACTGCACGTTCTGTGCAGTCTGATCTTGATCTACGCTGTCCGCACAAGATACTACCGTTCCCCATAGACTGGTGCCTATATGAAACTTGAATGTCAGTATATAACGCCAGCGCGCCCGTCAAATATGTTTCCTTTCGGCTATTACAATATTAATAGGATGGTTCGCGTTTTATTTTCGCTATCCCAGAATCATGATAAAAAATAATAGAATTCCACTGAAATTGCCTTTTCCCACAGTGTTTTACGACCCTATAAAACGCCATTCCATCTTTAGTTTCCTAATTTTATCGAACTCTCGAGATTTCTCGTGGAATGTAAACGAGAGTTCCTTTTTATTGGTTGATCCCTCGCTGCGGTAATGGTGGATCAAGCTAATCCCCATTTAAATGAAGTATTTCTCTTTGTCTCCTCCATTGCTCTGTCTGTCCTCTTCTTTCTCTCTCCACCCCTCACTTCCGCCTGCTTCCTGACCCGTATCTACAATGGTCTCTTTCTCTTTACCCCCATTTCTCCCACAGCAATCTCTCTCTCTTAATTTCTTCCCTATGTACTTCGCCCCTCCACCTCTCTCTTTCTTGCTCTGTTTCTCTATCTGTCTTTCTCTCTTTCCCCTCTCTTCTCTCTCTGCCTCTCTTTTCAGTCTATGTTTGTTTCTCCGTATGTATGTCTCTCTTTGTTTCTGCCTCCCTCTCTCTTTCTGTCTTTGAGTTTTTTCTTCCCCACTCCAGTCGCCCATCATCTCCTCCTTCTTTCACTCTGCATGTCTGAGCGATATTTAACCCTTTACTCCATAGATACTCATTTCTACGCATTGCTTGTAGGAGTCTTTGGAAAACATCGTGGCAAAAGGTGAAATTGCTCGTGACGAGCAATTTCACTTTTTGCCACAATGTTTTCTATGTTATCAAAAGGTGTCATATACACATAAGAAATGGCTTCATCCTTGCTGTTATTTAGTGTCAATTAGAGATAGCATAGAAATGCCTTATGGGGTAAAAGTAGAAGCAGAAGTAGACGATTTTAGTCCGATAAAGTCGAACATGCATAAGCCAGATTATACAGAAAGTAATACAGTTCAATAGGATGAGGATAACATTAACCCTTTACCAAACGACAAAATTTTAGTCCTGTCCAAATGGAAAGCATTTGCAGACGACAATTTCAGTGTGGCTAAAATCGTACAATTGTTTATTGATAGGATAGAAAACATTGTTGGAAAAGGAGAAAATGCTGGTTAACAGCATTTTCTCCTTTTCCTTCAATGTTTTCAGAAGGCTCCTTTTTCAGGGTCCGGGGATTATGTGGTAAAGAGGATCCATTTTAAGGATGCTTTGTATTTGTAAAATGGTGCAATTGTTTATTGATAGGATAGAAAACATTGTGGGAAAAGGAGAAAATGCTGGTTAACAGCATTTTCTCCTTTTCCTTCAATGTTTTCAGAAGGCTCCTTTTTCAGGGTTGGGATTATGTGGTAAAGAGGATCCATTTTAAGGATGCTTTGTATTATGGGTCAGGGTGATGCATCAAGCTCTCTTTTGCCAGAGTATCACTCAAATACAGTTCTAACGACGATTTCTGTCTGACGTGGTTATAAAAAGAAAGGTAAACAATGTGTTCTCCTTTTCCCACAATGTTTTCAAAAGTCTTCTTTCCAAGGGTCGCCAAAAGTCGTCATTGTGTGGGAAAGGAATAATTCTTCGTCTGCTGATAACTGAGAAAATGACGAGGTTGTGTCGGACGTTTCAACATGGTGAATATCGTGTTTTGAAAAATACGACGAGGCGGATATTGCTTACTGAAGAATTTTGTAGATAGTGTGGATAAGATCAGACTGCACAGAAGAAACACGTGATCTTGGATCTACACTGCCTGATAGTCCGAAAGAAACTGTGGCAATCCAGCATGGCACTTTAAGTCGATAGCCACGCAGGATAGTCTAGACATTTAAAAACTCTAAAATAGTGAATCTTTGAAGTATTTAAGGGGAAAATGAAAAAAAAAAAAATGCTAGTTACAAGTATAAAGTTATAATTTGATGTTTTCGACACTTTCAGAGGCAAATCTTTTGAACCTCATGTACATGTACTTGTTTGTAGACTACTAAGTCTGGTACATGTACATGTGTATGCAGTAAGGTAAAAGGGGAAATTTGTGTACAAAAACACATTAAAAACAAAAGGCAAAATGCAAATTTATGACATTTTATTCTATTATATATCTGAACAATCGTAGGGACAATACAGACAAGTGCTTGTGTAAAGCATACGCTATTGTAATTCCTACGATGCACAGTGTTTCTTATCAACATGGAGGTCGTGGCCATCCCATTTCACTGGTCCGGAAATACCGCTTATCCGGAAACATTCGTAGGTAACGGAAGTGTCCGGATAAACGAGGCTCGACTGTAAATGTTTTGAATTTCGACAAGTCGTACTGTACTATTGTAAGGTAGAGAGCTTATACTTATTTTTCAATAAGTTTGTTACGGTTTAAATTGAAGAATTCGTAAAACATATAATTGGCTTGCAACACAAGAAAACAGACATTCGGAAATTTGCGTAAAGTGTCGTCTCGGATGAGCCTGCGCAGTCCGCGCAGGCTAATCCGAGACGGCACTTTACGTCTACATTGGATTTTCTTCCTCAGTAGACTTCCGCAAAACATAAAAAAACATAAAAAGGGAAAGTGCCGTCTCGGATCAGCCTGCGCAGGCTGATCCGAGCGACACTTTAAGCAGATGTCCGAATGTCCCTTTTCGCGTGTTGCAAGCCATATGAGCCATGCTCTGGAAAAAGGGGGTTATAGCAGGCAAGGAATCATATATTTGTGGATCCCTAGGATCCATTTTCTCAAACAACCTACTGATTCATCAGGTAGAATGTTCCTTTGGCAATGCAAAAACACAAACGACATACAGATGAACGGACGGACGGACTGACTGACTGACGGAATGATGGACTGAACGGTGTTTTACGCTGTTTTCTACATTATTTATTCACGTTGTACACATAGCGACAGCTCAGTTACGCAGGTATTTCCCGGGGTTTCATCACAGATCTTGGTTAGAGATCTGATGTGTCTTTCCAAAGGACAATCCCAAGAATACCATGAACTTCGAGTGAGGTTCGAACTCGGGGCTTCCAGGTTTAAATTCTCAAACATTTACACTGAGCCCTGTAGAATCACCGAAAAGTTGACTATA
Source organism: Tridacna crocea (assembly GCA_943736015.1). Lineage (NCBI taxonomy): Eukaryota > Metazoa > Mollusca > Bivalvia > Cardiida > Cardiidae > Tridacna > Tridacna crocea. The sequence continues at coordinate 3,944,588 of OX031072.1, read as the reverse complement.
TGCCGGAAGAAGCATCTACTCATCAATTTTCAAGTCTACCAAGATCGTTAGTCGATCAGCTTTGCTTCTCCAAATTATTGTGCGTGAATCCATTCCAACGAACATGATAATTTATCTTCTCTTTAATCCTTTACCGCACATGCCGACTTTTAATGACTCTGAGAAAAAAAAAAGCTTTTGAAAACATTGTGGGACAAGGAGAAAATGCTGGTAACCAGCATTTTCTCCTTTTTCCACAATGTTTTCTACCTAATTATATTTTGATTTTTGAGTAACATTAATTTTGTCCGGTCTGCAAATGTTTTCAATTTCGACAAATTAAAGTTTTTGTCGTCTGGTAAAGGGTGAACGTTCAAATATACCCTTTATCATTTGATGTTGAGTAGGAAAAGAAATGGAATGTACCGAACAATCAGAAATACATCGTTACAAATGGGAAAAATCGATCATTTAAACAATTTCATCCTTTTGTCATGCTGTTTTCCATTTTGGTCGGAGTCAGAAGCATTTTTATAGTCTAATAAAGGGGAAGAAGTATAAGAATGCTTTGTTTCAAATTACAGCAGAAAACTAAAAGCAGTTACCAGTACGTTAATCGCATGTCAGAGTCTCGCAAACGGGGTATCATTGCGAGACTGCACGAGAGTTCAATGAAAAACATCACGTGCCTTCACCCAACATCAAGTGGATTGAAGAATCATTTAATTAATCAATATAATTAGTCGATCTTATACAAAAGATATTTATAGCCCTTTTAAACTTAATCCCTGGGCTATTGAGCGTGACTCGCTGACGTTTTGCAGACAGTGTAGATCAAGATCTGACTGCACAGAACGTGCCGTCTGATCTTGGATCTACACTGTCCGATAAAGAAATATTGTTCCCCAAAACAAAGCTTTGACATAGCAATATTTGGCTCTTTACTATCGAATTGTAAAATTCATTTTAGTAAACCCTTTACTCCATAGATACTCATTTTTACGCATTGCTAGTAGGAGCCTTCGGAAAACATTGTGGCAAAAGGTGAAATTGCTCGTGACGAGCAATTTCACCTTTTGCCACAATGTTTTCTACACTATCAAAAGGTGTCATATACACATAAGAAACGGCTTCATCCTTGCAGTTATTTAGGGTCAATTAGAGATACCATAGAAATGCCTTATGGGGTAAAGGGTTAAACAGCTGGCTTTATTTATCTATCTACATTTATTTATTTATTTATTTATTTATTTATTTTATGTAGCACTGAATGTGTACAATATGGTTTTAACAGGCACAACATATTCAAATAAAAAGTCAAATATGCTGGTAATGCATAGAATTATATCGGTTATATAAGCCTTAAGGATTTCACAAAAAAGGAATAGGATTAACTCATTACCAAACCACAAAATTTTGGGCTTGTCCAAATCGAAAGCATTTTGCAGACGACAAAAGAAAAGTGACAGAAAATTTGAAATTTCTTTTGTGAAGAGTAGAAAACATTGTGGGAAAAGGAGAAAATGCTGGTTACCAGCATTTTCTCCTTTTTCCACAATGTTTTCTAAAGGCTTCTCTCCAAAGGTCGTCAAAAGTAGGGATTGTGTGGTAATGGGTTAATCTGATACAGGAGACTTTCTGTTTTGCGTGTGTCAAGTTCTATACCATCTGGACCCGCATTCTTACGAATTTTCAAAATGTCCAAGTAATACAGTTTCTAACAACTGCGCAAACTATCATATTGGAACCATGCTCTGTCAAAGGGGGGCTTCATGCATCTCTTTAATGCATAATATCGAGCAAGTCATCTCCTTTTTATGTAATCCATTACTTTGTGAAAGGTAGAAAACATCGTGGAAAAAGGAGAAAATGCTAGTAACCAGCATTTTCTCCTTTTCCCACAATGTTTTCTAAAGGCTTCTTTCCAAGGGTCGTCAAAAGTAGGGATTGTGCGGTAATGGGTTAATCCGATATAGGAGACTCTGTTTAGCATGTGTCAAGTTCTATATACTATCTGGACCCGCATTCTTACGAATATTCCAAATGTGCAAGTAATACCCCATTATCTCCCGCTAGATGGCATTCTATAAATACTCATCTATCTGATATGGGCATCCTGGGTATAGAACCGAACCACTTTCCTACGCGACAGCCGTTACTTTGAATTTAAAACCAAAAAAAGGTTTACCAAATGAAACGCTACCTCGTGCAATTCACTCAACTATGATCATTAGTTTAGAGAAATCTGTTGCTAAAGCAGGTCTCATTTCTCCTCAAAAGTATTGATACGTTCAAGTTATTTTCAACATTGCTACTTTATAGAGCGTAATATTACAGTCAGCCCGCTTTCGGGGCTAGTAGTGATGCGTCATATAAGACAGTCGAATCTTCAAAGAATATGACATGCGCAGACAACGAGTGATACCGTGAGTTTCTTATAGCAACACCAAATATTACATTGGAACCATGCTATGTCGAAAGGGGGCTTAATGCATCTCTTTAATGCGTAATATCGAGAAAGTCATCTTCTTTTTATGTAATCCTAAAATTTATGCTTTTCATTGTTTTGTGAAGAGTAGAAAACATTGTGGGAAAAGGAGAAAATGCTGGTAACCAGCATTTTCTCCTTTTCCCACAATGTTTTCATTACCAGCATTTTCTCCTTTTCCCACAATGTTTTCAAAGGGCTTCTTTCTAAGGGTCGTCAAAAGTAGGGATTGTGTGGTAATAGGTAATGAGACTTTCTGGACCCGCACTCTTACAAATTTTCCAAATGTCCAAGTAATACAGTTTCTGACAACTGCACCAACTATCATATTGGAGCCATGCTCTGTCAAATGGGGGCTTAATACATCTCTATAATGCATTATATATAGAGCAAGTCACATTCTTCTTATATATTCCTAAAATTTATGTTTTTTTTTTCTACCTACAGACTGAATCATGAAGTAAACTAGTCTTTAACCCTTTCCCAAACAATCCTTGGTTTTTACGGGTCAGGAATAGAAGCCTTTTGAAAACATTGTGGGAAAAGGAGAAAATGCTGGTAACCAGCATTTTCTCCTTTTTCCCACAAAGTTTTCTACCCTGCTGGAAACAAATTACAATTTTTCAGTTGGATTTGTTTTGTCGTCTGCAAGCGCTTTCAACTTGGAACAGTCTAAAATTTTGTCGTTTGGTAAAGGGTTAACCCTTTCCCAAACAAGCCCTTATTTTTACGTGTCTGCAGTACAAATCTTTTAAAAACACTGTGAGAAAAGGCGAAATTGCTCATCATAAGCAATTTCTCCTTTTCCCACAGTGTTTTCTGTCCGTTCGGATAATTTTCTGTCGTTGTTATGAAAGTTAAAAATTGTCGACTGCAAACTATTTTAGTTTGGAAGAGTCTAAAATTTGTCGTTTGGGAAAGGGTTAAACAAGCAGAACATTTTAAAACTGGTAAAAAATGTCGACCCATGGCAGGCTGCGCAGGTTCTCATGGATTGATACTCTTTGTAGATGCATAAAGTCTCCCTTTTATAGCGCATGGCTCAAATCAACCCTTTCCCAAACAATCCTTGGTTTTTACAACCCTGTAATGAAAATCTTCTGAAAACATTGAGGGAAAAGGAGAAAATGCTGGTAACCAGCATTTTCTCATTTTCCCACAATGTTTTCTACCCTGCTGGAAACAAATTTCAATTTTTGAGCTCCATTTATATTGTCGTCTGCATGCGCTTTCAATTTGGATCAGTCTGAAGTTTTGTCGTTTGGTAAAGGTTTAATTCACTTACTCATATCTTGCCAAGCTTTAATAGTATTGCATTTTGACTCTATGCACATTGAATTTTCCAAACACGATTCCACGTCACTAGAATCACCGACAGGCATCGAACCCAAATTTCCCATTAATAAATTATTTGCTATAACCCATTTGTTATGGAGAATACCTTCCCTTCCCACCTCAGGGGTATTCTATTGAAGAAAGCACAAAATTACGAGTTACCTACCTAGACCATCAGCTTGAGTGAGGGATATTTCGACGTCTCAAAAAAAAGAAGTGCCCTGTGGACAAAGTACGGGACTGAACCTTCAACCGTCTGCATGCTGGCAGGATCTGTAACTGACGTCAAGTTGTCGACCTAAAAGAAGTGAATATGTTGTCAAGGTGATGAAGAAAGAATTTTGGGAAAGAAGCTCTCTCACATCATACAAGTAACAACAAATCTCATGTTTCCTATCACCAAGAAACTTTTACTGACCCCCCCTTTTTTTTTTAAAAAATTAACTCATTACCAAACAATAATATTTTAGTCTGGTCCAAATTGAAAGCATTTGCAGGCGCCAAAATAAATGTGACTGGAAATTTGAAATGTCACGGTTTTGTAAAGGGTAGAAAACAATGTGGGAAAAGGAGAAAATGCTGTTTACCAGCATTTTCTCCTTTTTCTACAATGTTTTATAAGGGCTTCTTTTTCAGGGTCGTCAAAAGTAGGGACTGTATGGTAATGGATTAAACGGAGGGGCACTCTCACTCCAGAAACATCCGGATGCTACAATCTTGGGGTTGTTTATGCAAGAAATGTATATTGAAGATCTGACTTCACAATACTAGCTGTCGTATCTTGATCTACAGTATGCAAAAAATAAAATAGTCAATAAACCTTTATTTGTTCTCTCAGAGACACTAATTTCAATCAACTATGGTCAACGCTAGTCTAAAATCTAGCTAAAACTGATCTAAGGGAGGTAAATATTCCTTTAATACTGGCACACGGGTCATTTCCCTTATAAACTCAAACTCAACCTCAAAATGACTTTATTTGGTATTCGGCAAAAGAATTTTGCCATTGACCATTTTACAATAATATAGCATGAAATATAGCATAAATATTTACAAATAAAGTGACACGGTGGAAATTCTGTGGGCCGTTCCTTTCACATTAAGCCTTAGGTTGCTAAGCGCGATTAACTGCTCTTTTGCGGAGTGTAGATCAAGATCAGACTGCACAGAACGTGCAGCGTGATCTTGGATCTACACTCTCCGACCAGGAGATTATTAGTCCCCGAAACATTATTTTGAAACAGCAATATTTGGGTTTTGAAAATCGAATTCAAGTTATTAGTTATTATGCAGGATAAAAGTTAAATTTCTCGGTGAATCCAGTAAACAGCATTGGTAATAATTATGTTCACTCGTGGCAGCCACGAGTGAAAATATTTCCGATGATGTTCACGAGACGAAGTAATCTTGATCTTTCGGTAAAGAGTTCAGGGTAGTAGAACTTAACCGTGGAGCAAACTGATTTAACCCTTTACCTGATATGCCAATTTGAGGCTCTTCCATTTCAGCAGCAAATAAAGATATGATGTCAAAAATATGGACACATGAGGATACAAATATCTGATTGAGTAGAAAACATTGTGGAAAATGGAGAAATTGCTCGTTACGAGCAATTTCTCCTTTTCCCACAATGTTTTCAAAATCTGTCTGTTGTTGATACGTCAAAATGAGTATCTACGGAGTAAAGGGTTAACACTTCATCTGAAGACAATATTTTCAGCCTGTTCCAAATTAGCCCTTATGCTGCTAAATAAGTGAAATGAAACTATTTAAGCTGATAGTAAAGACCAAAAGTTTGCTATTTCTAAGATAATTTTTTTAGAGAAAAAACATCTCCTCATCGGACAGTGTAGATCAAAGATCAGACTGCAAAATCTGTGCAGCCTGATCTTGATTTACACCTTTGGCAAAAGGTCAGTGAACCGTGCTTAGAGTTAAAATTATTTTTGGACGTTGCAAAAAGGGATCGAAGAAGAGTTTCCCCATTACAGTTTTAAAAACGCTGTACAGATAGTCACTATATGCCATGAAGATTCACATCCCCCTTCCCCTTTGCAGCAATATAGAGGATTTTTTTGTTATTTTTGTCTGAAAAGATAGAAATATATTTCATCCAGTGAACATCATCAGCAATGTTTTTACGCGTGGCGATCTTTCACCGAAAACAGCAAATACTTCATTCGTGCGCGCCTCCAACCCTGTCCCCTCTCATGGGGGTAGTGGGGTGGTGGAAAGGGGCTTGCATCTAAATCCGGTACAGTTGTATTCGGTAAATTCGGTCTGCGAAGCTCCTCTGCATAACAATATTACGTACATAACAGTACTACGCACAGCACCAGAAATATAGAGTAAATTATATCATATTTCCATCTTGTTGAATGTCATGCTCTATTTAGCTTGGTGATTTGTGCGCCATAAATATTTCCATCTTTCATCCATGTTATGAGTATGCAACAATCCACCAAAAATAATCAAAGCGTTGAGAACGCTGAAGTGGTATCTGTCAAGGAATGTGTGGAATTAATAGTTTGAAAGAAAAAGAGACATATTGTTCAAATATTGGCTTTAAAGTCAACTGAATACCTTATCGGTTGAAGGGTGTGTACTCATGTACCTTAAAACTATAAGTTTGAAATATCTTTAGTCTTTTACATTTAATTTCCAACATTACAATCAATTACTTCCATCTATAAATATTCATGAGCAATCAAATGGAGTAGCGCGCGATCATAGGACGAACAAGCAATTTCGTTGAAATGATATCCCCCGCCGAAAAAGACCTTTTTTGATACAAACGTATAAGAGGTATTGTGTTTTGCATGTACATGTGACCTTTTTGTTATTGGTCCATGATAAAATTATACATTAAGCTCCCTTGTTCCATAGCACAGGATTTCATTACATAAAAAAATATAAAAGAGGTCCATAACAGGATTATACATTAAGTACCCATTTCAGGATTTCATATAATTATGTGGGGAAAAAATGTATCAACGGACTATCCAATGGAAAACATGCATAAGTTTCATAAATTTTTGTCAAGGACTTTAGAAGATATCCCTCTCACAATATAAGCCGCCATACTGCTGCCATTTCAAGCAGGTAGCTACAGACTAAAGTATTGAAATTTGTAGCACCTGCCTGGGTAGCTGAATGGATATATGGTATTACTTGTGATTTAAAAGGTTTACGAACAGACTGATGCATGGAGAGACAAATGCACAATTGACTCATTGGTCACTGGCTTTGATCAAGCAATAAAAATATGAATTTCTATAAAAAATATGTGCAAAAGTTGGTGGAGATACACTGAAAAGAAAAATAAATTTGACATGAAGTCCCCTTTTTCCATGATACAGTGATAAATTGCAAAACCCTGACAACATGTGCTAGGTCACATGATCTGTGAAAATTTCATCCAAATCTATTGAGATATGTCCAGTAATTGAAGAGATTCTGGTGAAAAATGAAATTATAACATGAAGCCCCCTTACTCCATGATGCAGCTACAAATCCTAAAAACTTGACAATATGCCGTAGGTCACATGATCATGTGAACATTCCATCCAAATCTGCCAAGAAATGTGAGAAGCGTTGTGTTAGGTCACATGATAATGTGAAAATTCCATTCAAATCTGCCAAGAAATGTGGGAGGAGTTGCCTTCACAAAGAAATAGAATGAAATAAAACATGAAGCCCCTTTTTTCATGACGCAGCTACAAATCGCAAAACCTTGAGAATATGCGATAGGTCAGATGATGAGAAACATTCTGTGATTTTTTTTTCAATTCTGTCAAGAAATATGGGATTAGTTGCATTCACAAGTAATAAAATGAAATAAAACATTAAGCCCCCTTTGTTCATGACGCAGCTACAAATCGCAAAATGTTGACAATATGCAATAGGTCACATGACAAGAAATATTCTGTCAAAATTCTATTCAATTCAGTCAAGAAATGTGGAAGGAGTTGCCTTCACATGAAATGGAATGAAATATAACATGAAACCCCCTTTTTCCATGACACCTTATTACAAAAACAAGGGCAAATAACTGTGGTGTTGCACGGTCAATGTAGGTGAAACTTTTTTTCCTGCATTTTCTAATTGAGGTTGACAGATGTGACAAGTTCAATGTAAAAACTTTGTATAGTTTTGAAGACAAGTTTGACACCACCCCAGGGGTCACAAGTTTTACATGGGCTTTTATAGTGAAAACTTGATAAACCTGTCTCATGGGTCACATATATTTTAAAGGACCTTTTATTGAGCAAATTTGTTTTACAGGTCTTTTCATTGGGCAAGACTAAAAAATCTTCTTGTTTATAACCACACATTCTACGTAGTTTCATATTGTAGATCTGGGGTCAAAATTGGCTCCATTCAATGGATCACAAGTTTAACATGGGCGTCGAAATATAGTCACTTCAATTTAAACATTAATCAAGGAAAATAACTCTTTTTATGAAAGAAAGTTTGTGACTATTTACCTTCCTTCATTATCAAACTGCAGTGATACATGATAGGTGCTACACATTAAGTGTTTTGATAGAAAATATTCTGTTTTCAAGGAGTGTGATTCATTTTGATGCTAATAGTTATGCTCACATGAGTTGAATAATAAATTCAGCTTATTTTTCCAACGATTTTACCTTCCATGCTAATGAATTAACCTGCTTGTATTGCCTGACAGTGTTCATTGTTTTTGAAGGCCCTCTTTTCCATGATCATGAACACTTTAGTTTATGTGGTAAAAGGTTAAAAAGCCAGTGGAGCGATACAGGGCCATCAAGGCCCTCTTGTTTCCCATGCTGGTCCCCAGCACTTTCTGGGTCTCTATTCACCAACTAATGTTAAGAACATTCTTAATCTTATTCTCCAAAATGCTCCATATGTGGAAGTAGCACACCTTCTGATTGGCTAAACCAAATGGTTCAGCCAATCAGAAGGCGTGCTGCTTTCAAATTTGGAAAGTCTTGAAGAATAAGACAAAGAATGTTCTTCAGAATGGTTCATGAATACGGTCCCTGATTTTTAAAAGCCTTTCTCAGTCAAGGTTGTACTAGTTCGGGATTTCGCGGAAATACATAAAATGCTAAGAGTACAGCTGATACCGGTATTTGTAGAAAATCTGAGTCACCGTGAATACAGAAAAGCTGTGTCAGATCTATATATAGATCTGTTTTGAATGCGAAAATAAGTACAACTTTAACAGTAATTCGTCGGTTTACTTCAACGACCTCATAACTACAGCTTGATTCAGGCTGCTGCACATAGTTAGGTGGTTTTTTGAAGTACACCGACAATTTTACTCTTCATCAATCAACAAAATTTTGGAAAAAATTAAACTGGAAGCACTGGCAGATGACAAATTCTGTTGTCTAAAAAGATGAAAGTTTTCTCCGGAAGGTTAGAAAACACTGTTGAAAAGGGAGTAGACATTGGAACTCAGCAGTATCTCCTTTCCCCACCATGGTTTAAAAAGCCCCCCCCCCCAGCCCACCAGGAACGTTTAATCGTAGGCTTGTTTAGTAAAGGGTTAAAAAATAAAATGCCTATTGATTAATGTAACCGACTTTGGCTAGATACACATGCTTTAGCCCTCTACCAAACAATCCCTGTTTATTACGACCCAGAGGAAGAAGCCTTCTGAAAACATTGTGGGAAAAGGAGAAAATGCTGGTAACCAGCATTTTCTCCTTTTCCCACAATGTTTTCTACCTTTCACAAAACAAACTTTCAAATTTTCAGATACTTCTATGTCGTCCTCTGCAAATGCTTTCAATTTGGAACCAGTCCAAAATTTTGTGGTTTTGTAATGGGTTAAGCCATGCTCTAGCAGATGTTTGATGTTTTTCCGCAATCCCTTATATAAAGCTAGTTATCACGGAAACAAGGATGAATAAATCCATTTTGTCTTACATGCAACTCAATCCTGTGCTAGAATGGTACTTGAACATGCAGATACTTTATACAGAGTAGAAGGCTTTTCGACCCATGTTGATAAATGTTTCACTCATCTCCGTAATCCATTATAATGAAGCCAGTTATCACGTAATTCTGGATGCTTAAATCCATTTTGTCTTACAACCTAAATCCTGCGTTAGAATGACGCTTGGACATGCAGATACTTTAGAAATAGCAGAATTCCTTTGACCCATCTCCGCCTGCGGGCACCGAGCAGTCTGACATGGTTCAACATTTTCTGCAGATGTATTAAACCCCTCTTTTACAGAGCATGAATTGATATTAATTCAGAGCTCCAGATAGAGGGAGTGATTTTGATTTCAGAATTAGAATTATTCATTATTCTCAACTAAACCCTATATTGTGGGTACTCATTAGAATCGTCTCATCGAGACGATTCTAATGAGTACCCACATGATAGGGTTTGGAAGAGAAATACTATTATTCTACAATCTTTTCATTCTGAATCGCCTTACATTTTTTTTCCTGGAGGAAGAACAGGGTTGAAATATGTCGCAGATGAAGCTTAATATGTACAATCTGAAACTAACATGGGTTTTTTATTTTGGTATTCCCGCAAAGAAATACCAGTTAGCTCTTCACCGAAAATGAAACTAAGAGGTACACCGAAGGGGCGCATTTTCAAGTTCAGAGAAAAATCTCTTTAGTTCTTGTTGTAAACCTATATCGTAAGTACGCATTAGAATTATTTCATTGTGACAATGCTAATGATTTCCCACAATGTAGGTTTTAGTACATATAATAATTTTTTTAAAAACAAACATCACTATTTTGGACCTCAGTATATTGTGTCATAACAAATCCTATTCCTGGTATGCTATATATACGCGAGGAAATTTCATGCAGTCAGCTGATGGCTCTTGAAGACCTTTGCTGAAAGAAGACACTGGAAAAAAGTGAGTATAAGTTACCTATGCTTTCACTCTTTCACTAGGTGGATCTATAAGTAAGTAATTCACATTTTTTTATTGGATCTACAACATATAGTTCCACTGCAAGATAGTGGCGTTAACTCTTTACCAAACGACAAAATTCTAAACTTGTCCAAATCGAAAGCACTTGCAGACGACAAAATAAATGTGACTCGAAAACTGAAAATTTCTTTTGGAAAGGGTAGAAAACATTGTGGGAAAACGAGAAAATGCTGGTAACCAGCATTTTCTCTTTTGCCCACAATGTTTTCAAAAGCCTTCTCTTTCAGAGGCGTTAAAAGTCGTGATTGTGTAGTAAGACTGCATATTCTTTACAGTCTGATCTTGATTTGCACTGAACACTAAAGCTTTTAGTGTCGTCAACAGTAAGAAAAGGGTTAAATTTAGAATAGACTAGCTCTAATTTTTTCTTTCTTTTTCAGCTTTCTTTCATGCAGAATGTCTTTACTTTGTTTCTCTACTTTTCTGTCTCCCTCTCCCTTGTTTCATTCATATGAATATCGAGTAAATTTTCTGTAGTCTTGAAGGTAAACCATTGTATGTAACGTTGCAGCCAAATTTAACAGTAACTGCATGTGCAGCAAGTGCAGATACAGACCAGACTGCACAGATCGAGCACTTTGATCTGGTAGCCTCAATAACGAGACGCTCCGGTGATCTTTTTCATATTTGGACATTTACTGCACACCAGAAGTAACATCGCCTTTCGGGACAGTTATCTGTACTTTCTGATCTGGAATCTACATTGTTCGCTAATTTGCCATATATTCTGCCAAAACAGAATTGTAATCTCTGAAACTATACTGAATGCGTATCAGGACAATTCCCCCCCCCCCCGACAATTGGCTCATGAGGACAATTCCCCCTGGACCATTGTTGCCCCCCCCCCCCCGACAATTCTCCCGGACCATTGCGCCCGAGAACAAGGAATTGCCCTTGGGGGCAAGAGTCCGGCGGGGGGGGGGATTATCCTCCGGGGGTAATTGTCCGGGGGTGTGTGGAATTGTCCTGGGGGCAATTGTCCGGGGGGAATTGTCTTCATGGGGCAATTGTCCGGGGGGGGGAGAAATGGTCCGGGGGCAATTGTCGGGGGGGGGGGTAATTGTCCTAGAATCTGACTGACTATCCAATTATATATCATGGAGCATTAATTAATTAGATGTTACAAATGTTTAACCGGTTACCACACAATTCTCAGTTTCAACGACACTAACAGTGATTATCTTTGAAAAGACTGTGAAAAGTAGAAAATGCTGGTTACCAGCTGGTAACCAGCATTTTCTCCTTTTTCCATCATGTTTCCTACCCTTTGACAGCAGATCTCATTTCAGTAACATTTAATTCGTCATCTGTTAATGCTTTCAATTTGGATAGGGCTCAAATTTTGAAGTTTGGTAGATCTACAGAGACTACTGAAGGTACTGGTCAGTAAGCTCACACATTTAGGATAGCATAAAATTTACGAAAGGCCATATATAATAGATCTATACCGTTTACTTAGTAGTAGATCAACTTTCTGGATCAAGATATCTAACGATGAAGAACGGTTAACCTAAATTTGCATGTGGATTAACCCATTACCACACAATCCCTACTTTTGACGCCCCTGAGAAAGAAGACTTTTGAAAACACTGTGGAAAAAGGAGAAAATGCTGGTAACCAGCATTTTCTCCTTTTCCGACAGTGTTTTCTACCCTTCCCAAAATAAATTTCTATTTTTCGGTCACCTTTTTTTTGTCGTCTGCAAATAGATCTACTTGCAATTTGGACCAGTCTAAAATTTTCTCATGTGGTAAAGAGTTAATAGACAAGTAGATCTACAAGCATTTCAAAGAATATCGAAACAAGTGGTAAAATACTAGCACTCCAATTAAAATCGGTGGTTAAGCGTTATCTGGAGCTGAGTGTACATTACACAACATTCTGCGTCATCTAGGTCTACTCAGTCTGAAATTCGCGCCAGCTTGCAGTACTACACACTGCGGGCCTTGACCTTGCTGTTTCTTTTTTATCACTGGCTAGGATTGTATTGTGTGACATGTAAGTAATTTATTTTTTACGGTTTTCACTTTAAAAATGCAAAATAAAATGCGTGCAATTTACATTTTGTCATTGGAAGAAAAGAACATGGAAATTGCTACTTTAAACCAGGGATCTTATCCGTAAACTCATATACTTAAAGGTGGCCCTTCAGATTTTGGGACGAAAATTTTACAGAAGTGTAAAAAAATCATCCTTACACTCCCAAAGCCTTTTAATTTTCATTCATAAAACCCCAGTAGTCGAAAACCGTCCGACAACATGCGAAATTAGAGATTTACTACGGCCCAGGTTGACACCAACGGGAGACACATTCTATTTTTAGATGATCAATTCGCTCATTTACTTACAGGAATACACAGAAGAAGCTTCAAGCATAGCGTCCGAATAAGACATAATGGAAACTAATTATTACAGATTTGTCATGATAGGGAATTTAAGCGTTATGAGTCATGTCATGTGCCAGTCTCTTGACATTCCCACAATGCTTTATTATTTTTTGGCGCGAAATATAAAAAAATAGCTTAAGAGGCTACGTAGCCTTTTAAGGGAATACCTTTTTTTTGTAATTTTATGAATCTTAATTATTGATGATTTGTATTATTTTTTCGTATGAATTTCAGTGATATATATTTTTTTTAATTTGGTGAGATGTAACAATTCTAAATACCCACCTTTAAGGTACGTTTCTCGACTGTCCTGGTGCAGAATATCCCTGAAATAGAAACCGGCAGACCCAAAACTCTTTAACAACATTATTGACCCAAGTTTTCATTGTAAAAACATTTACAGATGACAAACTTAATGTGACTCAAATGGTAGGTGTCGACCAGTAACAGACAGAGAACAATGCTGGGAAAGAAGGAAATAGCAATTTTCCTCTTTTTCCCAACAATGGATTTTTTTTCACATATTTTAATTCTTTCTCAGGGGCAAAAACTTAAAAAAAAACTAAATAAGTCTTGAATAATATCAGACTGCACTTTTTTTGCACTGTGATCTTGTCTCTATATCCCTGCTTGGGCCTTTGCCACTGTCCAGAAGAGTAATGTGTATGAAATGCCCTGGGCACCAATAAATTATCAACAGTTTTAACCCTTTCCCAAACAATCCCTGGTTTTTAGGGTCAGGAATAGACGCCTTTTGAAAACATTGTGGGAAAAGGAGAAAATGCTGGTAACCAGCATTTTTTCCTTTTCCCACAATGTTTTCTACCCAGTCATATAGATAAATAATCTTTTTAGCAACTGTTAATTTGTCACCTGCAAAATGCTTTCATTTTGGTCTGGTCCAAAATTTGCCGTTTGGGAAAGGGTTAAACAGTGTCCCCTCAACCACTTACTCTTTAAAAAATGACAATTTTAGATTTAGAAAATTTCAAAAGTTTTATTTCTGAGGGTTACTATTATACTGGATTGTTTTGTAAAGAGTTAAAGATGATCTGAACTTTGTTGAAGATACATGTATTTCATCTTGTGCTAAGCAGAAGCAGGGCTCTCTATTCATGTGAGTTCAAAAGTGTGGCGAGAGAGGGGATAGGGAATGAACATCCCCCACTTTTTTTCCCTGTAAATTTCCTAAAAAATAAATCTTGCAAGCTTGTGAACTCTGGTCAGATCCGAGATGGGCCATATTACACAGATGACTGAAAATGTCCCCAAAAAAATTCAACAACTGGCAGAGCCCTGTAGCCTAGTTCTAGTTGTAGCCTAGGGTACAAAACTTGATAGTGGGAGGCAACTAACTAGCTTGGTCAATTTCTCTCCAGGTACTGATGATAGCATCGGGACAGGATTGCTTCCCCTTTCATTGCCGATCATGGTTTCAAATGATGCTTATATAAGAAAGTAGTCATTCGAAAAAAGCCAGACAAGGCTTTAGCATGAAATCAACAAATTCATGTAGATCTTAGTCTCTAAATACTTAAGGTCAATATCATGAAAGTTCAACTGCATATCTGGGAATAGTCAGTTACCTGCAGGACTCTACGTTCATGTACATGAAGGAAATTTCCAAGATGTTGCCTGAAGCAAAAAGGCCCAGAGCAGCCGTATTTCGAAATAGCATTGTTTTATTGCCTTCCAACAAAAAAGGTCAAACTAGAGCGGTCACTGAATGCGACTTAATACCCTTCCAGCGCTTTGACAGAAAAAATGTCAAGTTCGAGGGGCGACAATTTGTCAACCAGGAAACTTTGACACTTGAAAATTGCATCTTGCAAATGTTCAATATATGATCAATATATGTGCAAAGTTTAGACACAATTGAAGGAAAACTGTAGGAGGAGTTTGCGGCACAAAAACTAGAGCTGTCAATGAATGTGACTTAATATCCCCGCCACTGCTTTGACAGACAAAGTGTCAAGTTCAAAGGGAGATAATTCCTCAATCGGGAAGAGTTGACACTTGAAAATTGTGTCTTGCAAATCTTCAATATATGATCAATATATGTACAGTTTTGACTCAATTGAAGGAAAACTGTAGGAGTTCGTGACACGAAATTACTATTATTTTGTACACAGACAGACACATGGACGGATGGACACACGCGAGGATGCACAGACGGACACATGGACAGACAGGTGATTGCAGTATACCCCCAAAACAGGGACGGACACACAAATGGACGCACGGACGGACATACTGATGGGCACATGGACAGAAAGGGTGATTCCAGTATACCCCCGAAAGCATTCGTTTTGCAGGGGTATAAAAACTTTTGTTTTGAAGGGATGTAATTACTAGTATTTTGTACACAGACGGACACATGGACAGACCATTGTCTGCGCATGTCATATTCTTCGAAGATTTGAACCGTCTTATATGACGCATCACTAGCCCGGAAAGCGGGTAGACTCGTTGTCTGCGCATGTCATATTCTTCGAAGATTCGACTGTCTTATATAACGCATCACTAGCCCCGAAAGCGGGCAGGTTGTAATATTTTGCTCTATAAAGTAGCAATGTAGAAAACGGCTTTTATCAATATGTTTGAGGAGAAATGAGACCTGCTTTAGCTCCAGATTTCTCTTAACTGCTGATCATATCTGAGTGAATTGCATGAGGTAACGTTTTATTGAGGAAGCATTTATTTTAGTTTGAAATTTCAAAGTAACGGTTGTTGGGTAGGAAAGTGGTTTAGTTCTGTGCCCAGGATGCCCAAATTAGATGAGTATTTATAGAATGCCATCTAGCGGAAGATAATGCGGGCAGACTGGAATATTACGCTGTATAAAGTAGCAATGTAGAAAACAGCTTTTATCAATACGTTTGAGGAGAAATGAGACCTGCTTTAGCTCCAGATTTCTCTAAACTGCTGATCACAGCTTAGTGAATTGCACGAGGTAGCGTTTTATTGAGTAAACATTTATTTTAGTTTGAAATTCAGAGTAACGGTTGTCGCATGGGAAAGTGGTTCGGTTTTGTACCCAGGATGCCCAAATTAGGTAGATGATTATTTATAGAATGCCATCTAGCAAGAGATAATGACAGACAGACAGGCTGATTCCAGTGTATCCGGAAAACATCCGTTTTGCGGCAGTATACTTATGTCCCCGAAGTCGAAGTGAACTTTCTACCCTAGAGGTAACATTAGATACTATTGTATGGTTATATACTTCTAGGGAAAAATTAATTGGTCTCCTAGACCATGATAAGCTGTATATAAAATTAAAGATTCACCTGAAAAGCTTGACACATTACATAATTTACTGTTCAAAAAAGTCAATGATATCATTTTCAGAACAAAGACAATGCCAGGGGAGAGTATCCAGATTTTCCTGAATGGTCTGGAGAAAAAGACTTATACAATTAACATTGATAAGGTAATTAACACTGATTAGGTAATTAACCCTTTACTCCATAGATACTCATTTTACCGCACCGCTTCTAGGAGCCTTTGGAAAACAATGTGACAAAAGGTGAAATTGCTTGTGACGAGCAATTTCACCTTTTGTCACAATGTTTTCTATGCTATCAAAAGGTGTCATATACACATAAGAAACGGCTTCATCCTTGCTGTTATTTAGGGTCAATTGCAGATACCATAGAAATGCCTTACAGAGTTAAGGGTTAACATTGATAAGGTAAAGTGAAACTTGTGTCGTTTCTAGTAATCATAACCTCTATCATACTTAGTATTTCGTGCTTTGATTGGTTGGCTGGTTGTATTGGGGTTTAACGGCACTTTAACAGCTAAGGTCATATTATGGCGGTCGGTGACGCACATGTGTTTCCTGGTTTTCTCACACCGGTACTAACACAACTTTCTTTCCAAAGCCACTGACTACTTTTCTCATATGCTTCAGCAGAGGTGAGAGGTGAAAATAAGCTGGAAAGAAAGTTCGCCTCAACCGGGTATCGAACTCACAACCACCAGATCATGAGTCCAACACACCCACCACTGAGCCACTCGGGCAGGCCTTCATGCTTTGAACAAGTGTATGATCAATTAATTAATTCTTCATTGCACAATCCAAAGTTATCTTGACCAGAAAGAGAAGACTTTTGAAAACATTGTGACTGTCACTCTATCATCAATTCCTTTTCCTCAGGAATACATTTGCAGAAAAGTAGCCAGCATTTTCTCCTTTTTTTCCACAATGTTTTCTACCCTTCACAAAACAAATTTAAAATTTTCAGTCACGTTTATTTTGTCGTCTGGAAATCCTTTTGATCTGGGCAAACCTAAAATATTGTTGTTTAGTTATGAGTTAACTCTTTACCAGCATTTTCTCCTTTTCCCACAATGCTTTCTTCCCCTGTCAAAGAAAAACTGCACCATTTGAACCACACTGAAATTGACATCTGTAAATGCTTTCAATATGGACAAGGCTAAAACTTGGTTGTCTGGTAAAGAGTTAAACAGTTCATTGTATAATTCGATAGGTGAGAGCAACACTATTCTAAGTGCCTGTACATTGTACAGGCCCTTAGAATAGTGTTGCTCTCACCTATCGAAATGAGATCCATGAAGTCCATTATGCCTGAAAACTGACTGAGTCATGAGGCATATTGGTCCTCTGATATGCAGAAAAAAATACCCATAGGAAAATGTAGAGACTGATGTCAGTCTGCTCAGAATGCCTAGGCTGACATGGGTGCATACTTTTTGCAGATACATTAAAATCCTTTTTCGTAAAGCAGAGCTCCAGATAAGAGGGGCAATGGAAGTCTAAATCTGTTATCTCTCTTCCAACCCTATGTTGTGGGTACTCATTAGAATCTTCTGGATGGGACAGTTCTACTGAGTACCCATAACAAAAGGTTTAGTTGAGAATAATTATTATTTTCTATTTTGAAATCAAAATCACTCCCTCTGTCTGTTGCTCTGATGAAGCGTGATTCAGTTTCATTACAATTAGCATAAGTTCCTTTGGAACTGATAAATAATATTAGAGTGACTCTAACACCAAGCCATCTGCCATCATTTTTTTTCTTTAATCAGCTTTAATGGTGGTAAGCACCTTTTTGTTGGAAGATTTTCATTTTGAAAAAAAAAAAGTTTAAGATGCCTTCATATTTTGATTTTTACCAGGAAGCATCAGTAGCAGCTCTGCGTCAAAAATGCTCTGAGGTGACGGGCCTTCCTGATGATGATATGAGAATCGTAACTGGCAGTAAGTTTTTTCTGCTATGATAAGTTATGCAAAGCGTTTTATCCATTTTGCGTCATGCATTTACTGCCACTGTCAAGAGTCTTTTTGGCTGAGCTCTAGATGGTAAAACACAAGGATAGTGGATTTGAGGTTTAAGTCAGAGTGCCGTCTCAAATAAAACTGCAGTTTACCCTTTACCAAACAATCCCTGGGACCCCGAAATAGAAACCTTTTGAACAAATTGTGGGAAAAGGAGAAATTCCAAAATGTTTTCTTTCCTTCACAAAACAAATTTCATATTTTCAGTCACTTTTATTTTGATGTCTGCAAATGTTTTCAATGTGGACCTGTCTGAAATTTTGTTGTCAGGTAAAAAGTTAAGGACTGATAGAATTCCTAGCCTAACATTGCTCCAACTTTATCTGGGAAAGCAGTCGGTGGCTTGGAATGAGTGTTGTGTAAAGTAGTCGTAACTCTCAAGGAACAGATATTTAAATATTTAAAAAAAAAAAAGATATTTAAATGGTGCACTTGCTTATGGCATCTGGAGAGTCCCACTATTCAAGATTAACAGTCACCACTTAACTTATAATTTAACTTATACTTGTATGGTGTCCGTAGTTATAAGGCAGAGCGTTGGCCTTGTAACCATATGGTCGTGAGTTTGATACCCGAGCAGAATTGAGAGAGATTAGTATAAATTGTAAGAACTTGTTTCTCAATCCAAGTAAAATAAATATGTTTAAACTAACTTATACAAAACAATACAAAGTTTTAATGACACTGAAAAAGAAAGCTTTATCCCTTTACTCCATAGATACTCATTTCGACGCATTGCTTGTTGGAGCCTTTGGAAAACATTGTGACAAAAGGTGAAATTGCTCGTGACGAGCAATTTCACCTTTTGTCACAATGTTTTCTATGCTATCAAAAGGTGTCATATACACATAAGAAACGGCTTCATCCTTGCTGTTATTTAGGGTCAATTAGAGATAACATAGAAATGCCTTATGGAGTAAAGGGTTAAGTTGCCAGCATTTTGTCTGCTGAAAGACCCTCATACTTACAAAATGTATCCTAATGACATATTTTGTAAAGGTGTTAGTTTGTGCAAGAAGCAACAAATGCCTATAAAAAATTCATAGTGTCTACATTTGTCACACAGTAAGTCAACTCAGTTACATTTGATTTAGAAGGAGAGAGCTTTTCAAAACTTTTTTTTCTAGCTTTATTTATCATGTCAATAGATACGTGGGGGTCGTGGTCATCCCCCACCATACCTTACATAAGTTGTTGATAGACAGTGTTATTTTCATTTTTAAACATATAAAGGTACATGTATTTACCAACATCTAAACATATTTACAATAACTTCATGAATTTCATGAGCTTATCAAAACATTGTGGGAAAAGGAGAAAATGCTGGTTACTAGCATTTTCTCCTTTTCCAGCAATGTTTCCCTTTCTATCATAAAACAAATTTCATAATTTGAGCCACCTTTGATTTGTTGTCCGCAAATGCACTCAATTTGGACAAGTCCAAAATTTTTACTCTTTCCAAAATGACAAAATTCTAGACTTGTCCGAATTGAAAGCAAAATTTTCAGAAGACAAAATTAATGTGACTCAAAAATTCAAATTTGTTCTGGTTACCAGCATTTTCTCCTTTTCCCACAATATTTCAAAAAGCTTCTTTCTCAGGGTCATTGTAAGTCGGGATAGTGTGGTATAGAGTTAACTATATTTACCTGTTTTTCCCCAACCACTCAATCATCAATTCCTCATCCTCAGGAATACATTTCCAGAAAAGTACTTTGAAAATGCCCTTATTAAAATGGTAAAACTATTGAGAATTATGGTTTAATACAGACATACATGGGAAAGTATTTTGGGAAAAGCTCTTTAGAGTTATTGGTCCTTTTGCCACAATGATTTCAAAAGTGGTCTGCTGCTAGACAAGAAAATAATCTCCAGGAGATAAATAGTTAATTGAAACACTAATAAATTACAGCAAAGGAGATTCGTTCTCAAGATCAAACGGGAAAAACAATGCATCTGTCAGACTACAACATCCTAAATGAATCTAATCTTTACGTGGTCCTACGCTTGGCGGGTGGTTCCGAGCCACCAAACTTTGAGGATGAGAGTGAAGAGAATGACATAGCACCCAAAATGTATGACTCGGAGGTCCAGCTGACAGACAAACCAGATATGTTTACATTGGACGATGAGAAGGGAGGGCAACGTGCTGAAATGCCATGTGGACATGCTATAAGTAAGTTGTTTAGTGCAAATGTTTTACCCCTATTAATGATCTTGTTGGTATGGTGACATCAGTCTCTGTGTCTGTCTAAGTGCCTGTCTTTATACCTGCCTGTACATCTAAGGGCATACACATGGGTATTATGAAGTTTTTCATCAGTTTTACAGTTATTGTATTGAAACTTCATACAAAATACAAGTTTTTAAGTCTCTTCTTGACAATCCCGAGTTTAAATGACTTTGAAAAAGAAAGCTCTTGAAGACAATGTGGGTGAAAGGAGAGCATTATGGTAAGAAGCCACATCTTATTTATTCTCTGCAAATGCTGTGGATTGGGACACATTCAAAATTTCGTTGTTTTGTAAAGAGTGAAAGAAATGAAGCAATTTACATGGGTAGTGCACACTTTTCTGTAAGGGGTTCTAGCTATAAGCTGAAAGGGAATGAGTACATGTATGTATGTATGGTAGACCCTTGTCATTCATCCATCAGTCCATCTGTCTGTCTGTTACTTGTGCTGGCAGTTTTGTGGCACCTCCTTATCTACTTGCCCAAATTTTAAAATATATATTTACATGTAATATAAAGTACACCTTCAGATATTAGGCAGAGTTGAGGAGTTGCATAATTTTTGCAAAATCAGGGTCAGAGCAGGGTGGAAAAGTTCCTCTTAACCCTTTACCCCATAGATACTCATTTCTACGCATTGCTTGTAGGAGCCTTTGGAAAACATTGTGGAAAAGGTGAACTTGCTCATGACGAGAAATTTCACCTTATGCCACAATGTCTTTTACTCTATCAAAAGGTGTCATATACGCATAAGAAACGGCTTCATCCTTGCTGTTATTTAGGGTCAATTAGAGATACCATAGAAATACCTTATGGGGTAAAGGGTTAAATCATTTCACTTCCTTACCTCCTTTGCCCAGTTTTGAATATTTTCCACACAAATGTGCTCCTGTATGAGAAAACATGCTGACTTTACACTTTAGAGGCTCTACACTCAAGATTACAGCCAAGTGTTGAAAGTCACAGGCTTTAATTGTGTCTGTCTGTTTCAGCCGTGTCTCTTTAACCCCTTTGATTTTGAATATATTTCCACACATGTTTTGACCTTTTTTAGATGAAGTGCAGAGCCTTCGTATCAACTCCAAGCTAAAAGGTCAAAGACAGGGCCGAAGATGGCACGTTTAAGAAATAATCTTCTTTCTATCATGCTTTATTGTTCAATAAACCACAGTTGTGAGTTATGAGACATAATAAATAATCCACAAGGGCAATAGCACGGGTGGGTTATTCATTGCGCCTTATAAACTCACATGGTTTACTGAACAATAAATCATGATATACAGATTATTTGGATTCTAACATAACCAACTCTTAACCCATTTCCACACAATCCCTACTTTTGACGCCCCTGAGAAAGAAGCCTTTAGAAAACATTGTGGGCAAAGGAGAAAATGCTGATAACCAGCATTTTCTCCTTTTCCCACAATGTTTTCTACCATTCACAAAACAAATTTCAAATTTTTAGTCACTTTTATTTTGTCGTCTGCAAATGCTTTCAATTTAGACCGGTCTAAAATGTTGTCGTTTGATAATGGGTTAAGAGATAATCTTCTTTCTATCATGGTTTATTGTTCAATAAACCACAGTAGTGAGTTATGATAATGAGGCATAATAAATAATCCACGGGGGCAATAGCGCAGCTGGTTTATTCATTGCGTCTCATAAACTCACATGGTTTACTGAATGATAAACCATGATATAAAGATTATTTGGATTCTAACATAACCAACTCTTAATGAAAGGAAAATAAATTCATACTTTGAGTGAAAACATGGATGCAGATTATATTCCATTGAAAAACCTACTTACTTTATGCAGAATAATGTCACTCTCTATAGAGTGACGTCACGCACTATACACAGAATAACATACATTTTACTACGCTTTTGTTGCACTGTGTTTATGGGGCCAAATTCAATTTGCCATGTTAGAATCTTAAATAAATGCTATTTCATATCTGTGTCAGTTTCAAACATCTTGAGCCCGCCCGGGAGGGTCAGTGGTGAGCATGTCGGACTCATGACCTGGTGGTTGCGAGTTCGATACCCAGTTGAGGCGAACTTTCTTTCCGGCGTATTTTCGCCTCTCACCTCTGCTGAAGCATGTGAGAAAAGTAGTCGGTGGCTTTGGAAAGAAAGTAGTGTAAGTACCGGTGTGAGAAAGCCAGGAAACACATGTGTGTCACCAACCGCCATGATATGACCTTAGCTGTTAAAGTGGCGTTAAACCACAATACAACCAACCAAATCAAACATCTTGAACCATGCACTTCACTTCAGGTCCCGAATCCTTGACAGCATTTTGCAGAAGTCTACTCACAGCTGGGAAGTATGAGTTCAGATGTCCCTACAAGAAAGGTGCTTCAGATCCCCCTTGTGATACAAGATGGGAATTCCTGATTGTCAAAAGGCTGGCTGTACTGACAAAGAAAGAAGTCAAAGAGTTTGAAACCAAGATGACCGAGAACTACCTGCGAAAAGCCATGGGAATACAAGAATGTCCAAGATGCTGTTCCTTCTGCCAGAGACGGAGGAAAACAGATAGACGAGTTGTGTGCCCACTCTGTACCAAGCAAAAGGGCTCAAGCTACGATTTTTGCTGGTATTGTCTTAAAACCTGGCTGACAGGAAACACAAGAGAGTGCGGAAATTTGAACTGCACTGGAGAGGACCCAAGGCTGAGGATCATCAAGAATTGTCCAACAAAGACGGTCATTGATGTGAAAGGTTGTCCTGCAGTCAGAGCTTGCCCAAAGTGTGGAATGCTGATTGAACATAAAGAAGCCTGTAAACAGATGGTCTGCTCATGCGGTCAAAAATTCTGTTTCATCTGTTTGAAAATGGCCAGCCCCAATGGCAGATATCAATGTGGTGCTTGGAATTTCAAATGTGAAATAGCACCAATACAAACCACACTTCCTGGTGACAACTAGTTTCAAGGATGCATGATGGGTATTACGATATATACAGCACTTTCAATAAATAAACAAATTAATGTTAAATTTTTCCAAAAACATTATAGTAAGCTGCAGTTGGATTAGATTTATTCCTTTATAGCTAGAGTGATTAAGTCAGCAAAATGTGATTTGATGTAAATATGTACACCATTACTTTCTTCACGTTTTATATATGTGTATGTGTGGGTGGCTGGGTGGGGGTGTGTGTGTGTTATGTTTCATAGCTTGGGCGATTAAGTTAGCAAAATGTGATTTGATGTAAATATGTACTCCATTACTTTTCTCCATAAAGTTAAACACAGTTTGTTTTGTGTTCAGAAAGCATGTTATGTTAAATAGTTGTAGTAACCCTTTGATTATTAAACTTGGTTTTCTGCATTCCATGATTCTTCACCAATCAAAAACTTTTGTCCTTGTTCATAATGAAAGTGTTGCAGAAAGTGAATTAAATTTGGTGCAGTTGATGGTTTGTGTATTGAACTGTTTCCAAAAAATTGTGGCAAGAGGTAAAATGTTAGTTAGGCGCGGCAGTACATGTGTATATCTATTTTATACTGTGAGAGTTTCAAAAGCCTTCTTTCCTAAGGACTTACAAAACATTTCAATGATGGATAAAGGCATAAGTTTAATCATAATGCCATAAGTTTTAGGTTAACTCTTTACCACACAAGAAAATTTTAGACTGGTCCAAACTGAAAGCATTTGCAGACGACAAAATAAAGGTGACTGAAAAATTGAAATTTGTTCTGGGAAAGGTAAAAAACACTGCTGGAAAAGGAGAAAATGCTGGTCACCAGCATTTTTGTCTTTTCCCACAGTGTTTTCAAAAGGCTTCTTTCTCAGGGGCATCAAAAGTAGGGATTGTGTGGTAATGGGTAAAACAAAAGAAAGATACATATATCTGATTTGTCCATGTCACATATCTACAACTTGCCACAAAGCACTTGCAGACAACAAATTAAAAGTGGCTCAAATGAAGGAAGTAAACTTGATAGGATAGAAATCATTGTTCGAAAAGGAGAAAATGTTGGTTAATAGCATTTTCTCCTTTTCCAACACTGTTTTCAAAAGCTTTCTTCGTCTGGGTTGTGAGAGGTCATGATTGTTTGTTAAGGGGTTATATATGTGTATAATAGCATAGAATAGAATAGTGGATCCAATACTACAGCAGATTTTAAATCTTCACAAAACAAGAGAATGTTAGATCTTATGTGTCAAGGATGAAAGCACTAACTTGTAGATGACATGAAATATTGCTCAAAGGGTGCGATTTGTCTTTGAATGGTAGGAAACTATGAAATCATTGTGGTGAAAAAAGAGAAAATGCTGGAAACAGCATTTTCTCTTTTTACCACAATGATTTCAAAAGCCTCTCCCTTGTGTTTGTGAAAATGTGGAATCGCTTGGTAAAGGGCTAACTACATCCTTTCCCTAACTACATTTACACATTTCTACAAAATTCTGACAAAATGGAGAAATTGTCAAAGAAGAAGTCAAGAATGTCCAACACCTGAAAACCTTGTAAAAAAGTTACACTCAGCTACAAAAATATTTCTATGGATTAGCCAAAAATTTTTTCAAAATGGATTGATTAACTCTTTACCAAACAACAATATTACAATATTATTGTCCAAATTGAAAGCATTTGTAGACAATAAACTAAAGTTAAAGTAACTGAAAATTTGAATTTTTTTTTGTGAAGGGTAGAAGACATTGTGGGAACAGGAGAAAATGCATTTTCTCCTTTTCCAACAATGTTTTCTAAAGGCTTCTTTCTCAGGGGTGTCAAAAGTAGGGATTGTGTGGTAATGGGTTAATTGATTGATTGACTGAATGGCTGACTGATCAACTGAAGGGTGTAAATACCACTTTCAAGATTATTAAATTCATGTCAGGGTGACAGCTCGCATATTCATGCATGTCCTGCATTTCACAAATACCAGGCTAGGGCTTTGAAGTGTCTTGCCTGAGGAGACTTGCATGAATAAAAACACAGTGTGTCCAATGAAGCTCAAACCCAGCCTGCTGGTTGAGAGTCCTATGTTTTATCACAGAACCACTCAAGACCCTTTTCCAAATGGAAAGTATTTACAGATGAAAAAGTCCAGTAAATGTGGCTCAAATGATGTGATTTTTCTTCAATGGTATTAAAACCTTTTGGAAAAAAAATCTAGTTATAATATTTTATAAATGTTTTCAAAAGCAGTTTTTTCCCAAAAGGTTCTTATCCCTTTACCAAACAATCCTGACTTTTAACACCCCTTTGAAAGAAGCCTTTTGAAAACATTGTGGGAAAAGGAGAAAATGCTGGTAATGCTGGTAACCAGCATTTTCTCCTTTTCCCACATTGCTTTTTTCCCTATCAAAGATAACTTTAATTTTGGTCACATTGTTTGTCCATACATATGCTTTTGGTTTGGACAAGTCTAAATTTTTGCTGTGTGGTACCACACAAACCTGACCTTGAGAAAGAAAGCCTTTGAAAATGTTGAGGGAACCGTAGAATATGCTGCTAACCAGAATTTTCTCCTTTTCCCACAATGTTTTCTACCTTTCACAAAGCAAATTTCAAATTTTCAGACACTTTCCTTTTGTCAGCTACAAATGCTTTCGATTTGAACAAGCCAAAAAATTTGTTGTTTGGTAATGAGTTAAAGGTAAAAACATTTGTTACATTAACTCTTTGCCAAATGATGAAATTTTAGACTGGTCCAAATTGAAAGCATTTGCAGACGAAAAAATAAATGACTGAAATTTGATTTTGGAAGGGTAGAAAACATAGTGGGAAAAGGAGAAAATGCTGGTTACTAGGATTTTCCCCTTTTCCCACAATGCTATCCAAAGGCTTCTTTCTCGGGGTTGTCAAAAGTTGGCGTTGTGTTGATTAATTTCCTTCTGCAAATTTGAAAACTTTCTCGTGAAAAAAGGTAAAGTAAATGCTTAAAATTTTAAGTACTACATGTATTCTAAATTCTTAACCATACTTAGTATCCCAAGTAAAAAAGCTTTTGATAACTTTGTGGGAACAGGAAGAAAATTTGTTTGTGAAGGGTAGAAAACATTGTGGGAAAAGGAGAAAATGCTGGTAACCAGCATTTTCTCCTTTTCCCACAATGTTTTCTAAAGGCATCTTTCCAAGGGTCGTCAAAAGTAGGGATTGAGTGGTAATGGGTTAATCCGATACAGGAGACTTTCTGTTTAGCGCGTGTGTCAAGTTTTATACAGTCTGGACCCACATTCTTGCGAATTTTCCAAATGTCCAAGTAATACAGTTTCTGATAGCAATACCAAATATTAAATTGGAGCCATGCTCTGTCAAAAGGGGGCTTAATGCACCCCTATAATGTATTATATATAGAGCAAGTCTTATTCTTTTTATGTATTCCTAAAGTTGATTTTTTCATTGTTATGTGAAGAGTAGAAAACATTGTGGGAAAAGGAGAAAATGCTGGTTACCAGCATTTTCTCCTTTTCCCACAATGTTTTTAAAGGCTTATTTTGAAAAAAAGGGTCGTCAAAAGTAGGGATTGTGTGGTAATGGGTAATGAGACTTTGTGTTTTGCATGTGTCGAGTTTTATACTTTCTGGACCCGCATTCTTACGAATTTTCCAAATGTCCAAGTAATACAGTTTCTGATAGCAATACCAAATATTAAATTGGAGCCATACTCTGTCAAAAGGGGGCTTAATGTATCTCTAAAATGCATTGTACCAGGCAAGTCATCTTCTTTGTATGTATTCCTAAAATTTATGTTTTTCATTGTATTGACAAGAGTAGAAAACATTGTGCGAAAGGAGAAAATGCTGGTAACCCTTTCCAAGGGTCGTCAAAAGTAGGGATTGTGTGGTAACGGGTAAGGACACTTTCTGTTTTTTCATGTGTCGAGTTCTTTACTATCTGGACCCGCATTTTACAAATTTTCCAAATGTCCAAGTAATACAGTTTCTGACAACTGCACCAAATATCAAATTGGAGCCATGCTCTGTCAAAAGGGGGCTTAATGTATCTCTTTAATGCATTATACCAGGCAAGTCATCTTCTTTTTATGTATTCCTAAAATTTATGTTTTTCATTGTTTTGTGAACAGTAGAAAACATTGTGGGAAAAGGAGAAAATGCTGGTAACCAGTATTTTCTCCTTTTCCCAAAACGTTTTCTAAAGGCTTCTTTCCAAGGATCGTCAAAACAAGGGATTGTGTGGTAATGGGTTAATCTGATACAGGAGTCTTTCTGTTTAGTGTGCGTTTAAGTTCCATACTATTTGGACCTGCATTCTTGCGGATGTTCCAAATGTCCAAGTAACACAGTTTCTCGTCTCTCATAGCTACACTTAACAGTATAGTTTAGTCATGCTCTGTCAAAAGGGGGCTTAATACATCTCTATCATGCATTATACCGAGCAAGTCATATTCTTTTTATGTATTCCTAAAATTTATGTTTTTTTCTAGAAACGGACTGAGTCATGAAGTAAACTGGTCCTTCACCCTTTCCCAAACAATCCTTGGTTTTTACGGGTCAGGAATAGAAGCCTTTTGAAAACATTGTGGGAAAAGGAGAAAATGCTGGTAACCAGCATTTTCTCCTTTTCCCACAATGTTTTCTACCCTATCATAAAGAAAAATCATCTTTTTTAGCAACTGTTAATTTGTCATCTGCAAAATGCTATTAATTCGGTCTGGTCCAAAATTTGCCCTTTGGGACAGGTTAAACCCGCAGAAAATTTATAACTGATAAACAGTGTCGACCCATTGCAGACTGCGCAGGTTGATACTTTTTGCAGATGCATAAAGTCTCCCTTTTATAGCGCATGGCTCAAATTAATTCACTTACTCATGTCTCGCCCATCAACCCTTTCCCAAACAATCCCTGGTTTTTACAACCCTGCAATGAAAGTCTTCTGAAAACATTGAGGGAAAAGGAGAAAATGCTGGTAACCAGCATTTTCTCCTTTTCCCACAATGTTTTCTACCCTGCTGGAAACAAAATTCAATTTTTGAGCTCCATTCATATCGTTGTCTGCAAGTGCTTTCAATTTGGACCAGTCTGAAGTTTTGTCGTTTGGTAAAGGGTGAATTCACTTACTCATATCTTGCCAAGCTTTAATAGTATTGCATTTTGACTCTGTGCACAGTGAATCTGCCAAACACGATTCCACGTCACTAGAATCACCGACAGGCATCGAACCCAAATTTCCCATTAATAAATTATTTGCTATAACCCATTTGTTACGGAGAATACCTTCCCTTCCCACCTCAGGGGTATTCTATTGAAGAAAGCACAAAATTACGAGTTACCTACCTAGACCATCAGCTTGAGTGAGGGATATTTCGACGTCTCAAAAAAAAAAAAAATGTGAAGTGTGCCCTGTGGACAAAGTACGGGACTGAACCTTGAACCGTCTGCATGCTGGCAGGATCTGTAACTGACGTCAAGTTGTCGACCTAAAAGAAGTGAATATGTTGTCAAGGTGATGAAGAAAGAATTTTGGGAAAGAAGCTCTCTCACATCATACAAGTAACAACAAATCTCATGTTTCCTATCACCAAGAAACTTTTACTGACCCTTTCTTTTTTAAAAAAAATAACTCATTACCAAACAATAATATTTTAGTCCTGTCCAAATTGAAAGCATTTGCAGGCGACAAAATAAATGTGACTGGAAATTTGAAATGTCACGGTTTTGTAAAGGGTAGAAAACATTGTGGGAAAAGGGCTTCTTTCTCAGGGTCGTCAAAAGTAGGGACTGTATGGTAATGGATTAAACGGAGGGGCACTCTCACTCTGGAAACATCCAGATGATGCTACAATCTTGGGGCTGTTTATGCAAGAACTGTAGATTGAAGATCTGACTTCACAATATTAGCTGTCTTATCTTGATCTACAGTATGCAAAAAATAAAATAGTCAATAAACCTTTATTTGTTCTCTCAGAGACACTAATTTCAATCAACTATGGTCAACGCTAGTCTAAAATCTAGCTAAAACTGATCTAAGGGAGGTAAATATTCCTTTAATACTGGCACACGGGTCATTTCCCTTATAAAGTGACACGGTGGAAATTCTGTGGGCCGTTCCTTTCACATTAAGCCTTAGGTCGCTAAGCGCGATTAACTGCTCTTTTGCGGAGTGTAGATCAAGATCAGACTGCACAGAACGTGCAGCGTGATCTTGGATCTACACTCTCCGACCAGGAGATTATTAGTCCCCGAAACATTATTTTGAAACAGCAATATTTGGGTTTTGAAAATCGAATTCAAGTTATTAGTTATTATGCAGGATAAAAGTTAAATTTCTCGGTGAATCCAGTAAACATCATTGGTAATAATTATGTTCATTCGTGGCAGCCACGAGTGAAAATATTTCCGATGATGTTCACGAGACGAAATAATCTTGATCTTTCGGTAAAGAGTTCAGGGTAGTAGAACTTAACCGTGGAGCAAACTGATTTAACCCTTTACCTGATATGCCAATTTGAGGCTCTTCCATTTCAGCAGCAAATAAAGATATGATGTCAAAAATATGGACACATGAGGATACAAATATCTGATTGAGTAGAAAACATTGTGGAAAATGGAGAAATTGCTCGTTACGAGCAATTTCTCCTTTTCCCACAATGTTTTCAAAAGCTGTCTGTTGTTGATACGTCAAAATGAGTATCTATGGAGTAAAGGGTTAACACTTCATCTGAAGACAATATTTTCAGCCTGTTCCAAATCAGCCCTTATGCTGCTAAATAAGTGAAATGAAACTATTTAAGCTGATAGTAAAGACCAAAAGTTTGCTATTTCTAAGATAACTTTTTTAGAGAAAAAATATCTCCTCATCGGACAGTGTAGATCAAAGATCAGACTGCAAAATCTGTGCAGCCTGATCTTGATCTACACCTTTGGCAAAAGGTCAGTGAACCGCGCTTAGAGTTAAAATTATTTTTGGACGTTGCAAAAAGGGATCGAAGAAGAGTTTCCCCATTACAGTTTTAAAAACGCTGTACAGATACACTGTATGGAAACTCTGTACGGGAAATTTCTTCGGTGAATTCAAGATGGCGGACACCTGTTATTGACAAAGTAAGTGTCGTTTAATTTTGGTCCAAACTTGTCTCAAATTGCATCCCCTACAACGAGTAAGGTACCAATCTAAAGAGCTTTGATTGAAAAATCAAGCGATAGTAGCTTATGAGAAAACGGGAGTCCCTCTTGTCCGTAATCCCTCGCTGAACATGATGTTTTGATGAAGTTGAAAAACTAAGCGGGAGACCGGAAGAAAACTGGCTTTATTTCATCGAATAGAAAGCTAATGATAAAAGAATGTACCTCGATCGGTGGGGAAATGTCATATTCTTACAACTGTACCAAAATACTTTGCTTATATTTACTGATTTAGCTGTTATAAAGTTTTGAAATTTTGCATGGTGTACTCTTCGGTGCAAACCGAAACTAAACTACTGTACGGTTGGGTGATCGGAATTTCTGTACGCTTCAGTAACAAATATATAGTCAAAAATCTGTACGCTTCGGTGAAAATGATTAAAGGAGAAAAATGCTACAACAGTCTACTTGTTACATGTATTTCCCGCACAGCGAAAATTCCTTAAACAAGTACATGAAACCTAGTTGTGTCATTTACTCTGTATCTTGTTTATTATGTTAAAACTGTATAATGCCTCAAAAATGAGTCAGGCCAGGGTTTCTTGGCTTTCAAGGATTTGATAGAGAATTCTTTGTTATTCCTATTTTCTAAAGGAAAAGTACGAGTCATTTTAAAATGGTGTTTAAAATTAGTGTGAATTAAAAAAGAAAACTTATCTCCAGATAAAACTGCAATGTATCAACGTATTCAGATGACCTCGATCAAGACCTTTTAGTCGGGTGTACTAAATACCGGAGTGTAACAAAATAAAACTATGTTATTAACAGAATGTAACAAACAATTTTTAAGTTCCATGTACATGTATATATGATTCTATAGAAGAACACTGAAAACAGAAGAAGTAAAAAATCACTAAAGTAGTTCCTCATCCGTGTAACTGAAAAATAAAAGTGGGAGTTTATAAATCAAAAGCTTTAAAATGAAAGCTACGAAATAAAGACAATGTCCCCTGGAAATGCTTACTAGATAAACAAGTTATAAAGGGGACGTAACTCAGAAAATGATGTAATGAAGACAGATTTGCCTGGGATTGTTGTATATCATCAGAGTTTCTAGTCAAAGGATTTGATACTTTGAAAATTAAGGTCGAAATTAATGTTTTGTTTTTTCCTAAATAAAAAAGGGAGCCATGGTTCTTCTAGGGTGAATTTCTCATTTCTATCAATGTATGAAAATTGATGGTTTCAATTAATGCAAAAACGTATAATTTATTCTAAAGCGAAACTCTTAAATGTGAATTTAACAACAGGCATACGATTATCCTTTTTAAAAGGTCTCTTAAGGTACAAAGAATAACAAATGATCACTAGGCGATATCAATGTAAATGAAAAAAATGCTATAGCTACAAGGCAGTGCACAAAGGAGTTTTGTATTGCATTTTTCACTGCCGGTTCTTAGTGTTTGCAAAGTCAAGCCAAAGCTCAGAGATGTGTCATTGTTTGATTCGGGCTTTATATGACTTTCTAACTGGTTCTTGTCTGATCAACACAAAGTTTGCTCTGAAAGTGCTTCATGTGTTCACCAGCACTGAGCTTGGGCTCTAAAAATGTGTCGCCAACAGACATACAAACATAACCAGTGTTCTTTGTGGAATTCTAACCAACACAATCCACAAAAAGTTACTAAAAATCTATATTACCTACTGCGCCACGGAGGTCCCCTGATCAATAAATGATGAAAGAGGAAGTACGGTTCTATAATTCGCTTTTCGCATAATGCGTCTTTGAAGTTCATATTTTGGATGGCTTCTACATTTTTTGGTGTCAGACCAAGACAAAAACCTTAAGTTTATTATTATTTTAAGGCCTATATATATGTATACAAGATGCTTCTGTTCATGTTGCTCAGCACTTCTCAATAACGAGCCATTTTAGTGTGCGAAGTTGTGGATTTATACATCACGTTTCTTTAAATTAAACATAAAAACATCAAGTAAATGACCCATGTAGGTTGTTCGTACTTTTCTGTTATTCCTCCCTTAATTGTTTTCACTGTAGCGTACAGATTTTTGACTTCATATTTGTTACTGAAGCGTACAGAAATTCCGATCACCCAACCGTATAGTAGTTTAGTTTCGGTTTGCACCGAAGAGTACACCATGCAAAATTTCAAAACTTTATAACAGCTAAATCAGTAAATATAAGCAAAGTATTTTGGTACAGTTGTAAGAATATGACATTTCCCCACCGATCGAGGTACATTCTTTTATCATTAACTTTCTATGCGATGAAATAAAGCCAGTTTTCTTCCGGTCTCCCGCTTAGTTTTTCAACTTCATCAAAACATCATATTCAGCGAGGGATTTCGGACAAGAGGGACTCCCGTTTTCTCATAAGCTACTATCGCTTGATTTTTCAATCAAAGCTCTTTAGATTGGTACCTTACTCGTTGTAGGGGATGCAATTTGAAACAAGTTTGGACCAAAATTAAACGACACTTACTTTGTCAATAACAGGTGTCCGCCATCTTGAATTCACCGAAGAAATTTCCCGTACAGAGTTTCCATACAGTGAGATAGTCACTATATGCCATGAAGATTCACATCCCCCTTCCCCTTTGCAGCAATATAGAGGATTTTTTTGTTATTTTTGTCTGAAAAGATAGACATATATTTCATCCAGTGAACATCATCAGCAATGTTTTTACGCGTGGCGATCTTTCACGGAAAACAGCAAATACTTCATTCGTGCGCGCCTCCAACCCTGTCCCCTCTCATGGGGGTAGTGGGATGGTGGAAAGGGGCTTGCATCTAAATCCGGTACAGTTGTATTCGGTAAATTCGGTCTGCGAAGCTCCTCTGCATAACAATATTACGTACATAACAGTATTACGCACAGCACCAGAAATATAGAGTAAATTATATCATATTTCCATCTTGTTGAATGTCATGCTCTATTTAGCTTGGTGATTTGTGCGCCATAAATATTTCCATCTTTCATCCATGTTATGAGTATGCAACAATCCACCAAAAATAATCAAAGCGTTGAGAACGCTGAAGTGGTATCTGTCAAGGAATGTGTGGAATTAATAGTTTGAAAGAAAAAGAGACATATTGTTCAAATATTGGCTTTAAAGTCAACTGAATACCTTATCGGTTGAAGGGTGTGTACTCATGTACCTTAAAACTATAAGTTTGAAATATCTTTAGTCTTTTACATTTAATTTCCAACATTACAATCAATTACTTCCATCTATAAATATTCATGAGTAATCAAATGGAGTAGCGCACGATCATAGGACGAACAAGCAATTTCGTTGAAATGATATCCCCCGCCGAAAAAGACCTTTTTTGATACAAACGTATAAGAGGTATTGTGTTTTGCATGTACATGTGACCTTTTTGTTATTGGTCCATGATAAAATTATACATTAAGCTCCCTTGTTCCATAGCACAGGATTTCATTACATAAAAAAATATAAAAGAGGTCCATAACAGGATTATACATTAAGTACCCATTTCAGGATTTCATATAATTATGTGGGGAAAAAAATGTATCAACGGACTATCCAATGGAAAACATGCATGAGTTTCATAAATTTTTGTCAAGGACTTTAGAAGATATCCCTCTCACAATATAAGCCGCCACACTGCTGCCATTTCAAGCAGGTAGCTACAGACTAAAGTACTGAAATTTGTAGCACCTGCCTGGGTAGCTGAATGGATATATAGTATTACTTGTGATTTAAAAGGTTTACGAACAGACTGATGCATGGAGAGACAAATGCACAATTGACTCATTGGTCACTGGCTTTGATCAAGCAATAAAAATATGAATTTCTATAAAAAATATGTGCAAAAGTTGCTGGAGATACACTGAAAAAAAAAAATAAATTTGACATGAAGTCCCCTTTTTCCATGATACAGTGATAAATTGCAAAACCCTGACAACATGTGCTAGGTCACATGATCTGTGAAAATTTCATCCAAATCTATTGAGATATGTCCAGTAATTGAAGAGATTCTGGTGAAAAATGAAATTATAACATGAAGCCCCCTTACTCCATGATGCAGCTACAAATCCTAAAAACTTGACAATATGCCGTAGGTCACATGATCATGTGAACATTCCATCCAAATCTGCCAAGAAATTTGAGAGGCGTTGTGTTAGGTCACATGATAATGTGAAAATTCCATTCAAATCTGCCAAGAAATGTGGGAGGAGTTGCCTTCACAAAGAAATAGAATGAAATAAAACATGAAGCCCCTTTTTTCATGACGCAGCTACAAATCGCAAAACCTTGAGAATATGCGATAGGTCAGATGATGAGAAACATTCTGTGATTTTTTTTTTCAATTCTGTCAAGAAATATGGGATTAGTTGCATTCACAAGTAATAAAATGAAATAAAACATTAAGCCCCCTTTGTTCATGACGCAGCTACAAATCGCAAAATGTTGACAATATGCAATAGGTCACATGACAAGAAATATTCTGTCAAAATTCTATTCAATTCAGTCAAGAAATGTGGAAGGAGTTGCCTTCACATGAAATGGAATGAAATATAACATGAAACCCCCTTTTTCCATGACACCTTATTACAAAAACAAGGGCAAATAACTGTGGTGTTGCACGGTCAATGTAGGTGAAACTTTTTTTCCTGCATTTTCTAATTGAGGTTGACAGATGTGACAAGTTCAATGTAAAAACTTTGTATAGTTTTGAAGACAAGTTTGACCCCACCCCAGGGGTCACAAGTTTTACATGGGCTTTTATAGTGAAAACTTGATAAACCTGTCTCATGGGTCACATATATTTTAAAGGACCTTTTATTGAGCAAATTTGTTTTACAGGTCTTTTCATTGGGCAAGACTAAAAAATCTTCTTGTTTATAACCACACATTCTACGTAGTTTCATATTGTAGATCTGGGGTCAAAATTGGCTCCATTCAATGGATCACAAGTTTAACATGGGCGTCGAAATATAGTGACTTCAATTTAAACATTAATCAAGGAAAATAACTCTTTTTATGAAAGAAAGTTTGTGACTATTTACCTTCCTTCATTATCAAACTGCAGTGATACATGATAGGTGCTACACATTAAGTGTTTTGATAGAAAATATTCTGTTTTCAAGGAGTGTGATTCATTTCGATGCTAATAGTTATGCTCACATGGGTTGAATAATAAATTCAGCTTATTTTTCCAACGATTTTACCTTCCATGCTAATGAATTAACCTGCTTGTATTGCCTGACAGTGTTCATTGTTTTTGAAAGCCCTCTTTTTCTTGATCATGAACACTTTAGTTTGTGTGGTAAAAGGTTAAAAAGCCAGTGGAGCGATACAGGGCAATCATGGCCCTCTTGTTTCTCATGCTGGTCTCCAGCACTTTCTGGGTCTTTATTCACCAACTAATGTTAAGAACATTCTTAGTCTTATTCTCCAAAATGCTCCATATGTGGAAGTGACACACTTTCTGATTGGCTAAACCAAATGGTTTAGCCAATCAGAAGGCGTGTTGCTTTCAAATTTGGAAAGTCTTGAAGAATAAGACAAAGAATGTTCTTAAGAATGATTCATGAATACGGTCCATGATTTTTAAAAACCTTTCTCAGTCAAGGTTGTAATAGTTCGGGATTTCGCGGAAATACATAATTTGAAATGTTAAGAGTACAGCTGATACCGGTATTTGTAGAAAATCCGAGTCACCTTGAATATAGAAAAGCTGTGTCAGATCTATATATAGATCTGTTTTGAATGCGAAAATCAGTAAAATTTTAACAGTAATTCGTCGGTTTACTTCAACGACCTCATAACTACAGCTTGATTCAGGCTGCTGCACATAGTTAGGTGGTTTTTTGAAGTACACCGACAATTTTACTCTTCATCAATCAACAAAATTTTGGAAAAGATTAAACTGAAAGCACTGGCAGATGACAAATTCTGTTGTCTAAAAAGATGAAAGTTTTCTCCGGAAGGTTAGAAAACACTGTTGAAAAGGGAGTAGACGTTGGAACTCAGCAATATCTCCTTTCCGCACCATCGTTTAAAAAGCCCCCCCCCCCTTTCCCCCTTTCTCAGGATCGTTTTATCGTAGGCTTGTTTAGTAAAGGGTTAAAAAATAAAATGCTTATTGATTAATGTAACCGACTTTGGCTAGATTCACATGCTTTAACCCTTTACCAAACAATCCCTGTTTATTACGACCCAGAGGAAGAAGCCTTCTGAAAACATTGTGGGAAAAGGAGAAAATGCTGGTAACCAGCATTTTCTCCTTTTCCCACAATGTTTTCTACCTTTCACAAAACAAATTTTCAAAGTTTCAGACACTTCTATGTCGTCCTCTGCAAATGCTTTCAATTTGGAACCAGTCCAAAATTTTGTGGTTTGGTAATGGGTTACATCAAAGTGGTTTGATGTTTTTCCGCAATCCCTTATATAAAGCCAGTTATCACGTAATCATGGATGCATAAATCTATTTTGTCTTACAAGCGACTGAATCCTGTGCTAGAATGGTACTTGAACATGCAGTTAACTTGTACAGAATAGGAGGCTTTTGACTCATTTTCACAATAATATGAGGTTATTTAACATGCTTGGATACAATACTGAATTCTATTGGATGAGTACACTGCAGAACCAGTCTATATTTTGGACGAGGCGACAGCCGAGTCCAAAAATATAGACTGGTTCTGCAGAGTACGAATCCAATTGAATTCAGTATGGTACCCAAGCGTGTTA
Source organism: Tridacna crocea (assembly GCA_943736015.1). Lineage (NCBI taxonomy): Eukaryota > Metazoa > Mollusca > Bivalvia > Cardiida > Cardiidae > Tridacna > Tridacna crocea. The sequence goes on along the minus strand of OX031072.1, from coordinate 3,907,118 downwards.
AACGATCTCTTTATTTCACACTAATGTAACGGCTTTACAGTAAACGACAAGTATTGTGCCATTTCAATTTGATTAATAAAAAAAAATCAAAGAGGGTTTTGAAGTTGCTCTCAGTGTGAAATAAAGCCAGTTATCATGTAATTATGGATGCATAAATCCATTTTGTCTTACAACCTAAATCCTGCGCTAGAATGATGCTTGGACATGCAGATAATTTAGAAATAGCAGAATTCCTTCGACCTATGCCAGCCTGCGGGGGTTGAGCAGTCTGACATGATTCAAAATTTTCTGCAGATGCATTAAACCCCTCTTTTACAAAGCATGAATTGATATTAATTCAGAGCTACAGATAGAGGGAGTAATTTTGATTTCAGAATTGAAAATATTCATTATTCTCAACTAAATCCTATATTGTGGGTACTTATTAGAATCATCTAATCGAGACGACTCTAATGAATACCCACAACACAGGGTTTGGAAGAGAAATACTATTATTCTAGAATCTTTTAATTTTGAATCGTCATACATCTTTTCTCCTGGAGGCAGAACAGGGTTGAAGTATGTCCCACATAAAGCTTATGTAGCCTAGAGTCTGAAATCAACATGGGGTTTTCATCTTGGTATTCCCGAAAAGAAATACCCTTCAGCTCTTCACCGAAAATGAAACTAAGAGGTACAGCGAAGGGGCGCATTTTCCAGGTCAGAGAAAAATCTCTTTAGTTCTTGTAGTAAACCTATATCGTAAGTACTCATTAGAATTATTTCATTGTGACAATGCTAATGATTTCCCACAATGTAGGTTTTAGTACATATAATAATTTTTTGAAAAACAAACATCACTAATTTGGACCTCAGCATATTGTGTAATAACAAATCATATTCTTGGTATCTATATATATACGTGAGGAAATTTCATGCAGTCCGCTGATGGCCCTTGAAGACCTGTGCGGAAAGAAGACACTTGAAAACAGTGAGTATAGGTTACCTGTGCTTTAACTCAATCACTAGGTGGATCTATAAGTAAGTAATTCACATTTTGTATTGGCTCTACAACAGATATTCCACTGTTGGATTAAAGGAAAAGTTTGGCGTTGACTTTTTACCAAACGCGACAAAATTCTAGACTTGACCAAATCGAAAGCTCTTGCAGACGACAAAATAAATGGGACTCAAAAAAAGAAATTTGTTTTGGAAAGGGTAGAACACATTGTGGGAAAACGAGAAATGTTTTCAAAAGCCTCCACTTTCAGAGGGGTTAAAAGTCGTGATTGTGTAGTAAAGTCTAAAAGAGCCAATCTACAATAAAGTAATGGACAATGTAGAATAGAGATCTGTGCAGTCTGATCTTGATCTACACTGTCCACAAAAACATTTAGTAAGACAAGAGGGCCAAGATGGCCCTGGACCGCTCACCTGAATTTTTGAGATGACCATAGTCTATTTTTAGCTCACCTGAGCACAACGTGCTCAAGGGGAGCTTTTAGGGTCACTGGGTGTCCGTCGTCCGTCGTGCGTCGTGCGTCGTCCGTCGTGCGTCGTCAACAATTCTTTAAACATCAACTCCTCCTAAACCGCTGGGCGGATTTGGACCAAACTTGGCAGGAATGTTCCTTGGGAGGTCCTCTTTAAAAATTGTTCACAGAATTTGATTTCGTCAAAAACTATGGTTGCCATGGCAACGAAATGGAATTTTTTTAGCAAATTCTTTATAAATCTTCTCCTCTGAAACCGCTGGTCGGATTTTGAAATAATTTCACAGATATGTTCCTTGGGTGACCCTTTTCAAAAATTGTTCGTGAAATTTTGATCCGTCAAAAATTGTGGCTCTGGTGAATGGGGGCTACTTGCACTATACAGAAATGAAGGAATTCTTAAAAAATCTTCTCCTCTGAAACCGCTGGTTGGATTTTGAAATAATTTCACAGATATGTTCCTTGGGTGACCCTTTTCAAAAATTGTTCGTGAAATTTTGATCCGTCAAAAAATGTGGCTCTGGTGAACGGGGGCTACTTGCACTAAACAGAAATGAAGGAATTCTTAAAAAATCTTCTCCGACGAAACCGCTGGTCAAATTTTGAAATAATTTCACAAAGATGTTCCTTGGGTGACCCTTTTCAAAAATTGTTCGCGAAATTTTGATCCGTCAAGAAACATGGCTCTGGTGAATGGGGGCTACTTGCACTATTGGGAAATGAGGAAATTCTTAAAATTTTTTCTTCTCTGAAACCACTGTCAGATTTTGAAATAATTTCTCTGGGATATTCCTTGGAAGACCCTTTTCAAAAGTTGTTCACAAAATTTTAATCCGTCAAGAAACATGGCTCTGGTGAATGGGGGCTACTTGCACTATAGGGAAATGAAGAAATTTTTAAAAATTCTTCTTCTCTGAAACGGCTGGACAGATTTTAAAATGATTTCACAGTGATGATCCTTGGTAGACCCTTTTCAAAAACTGTTCACAAAATTTTGATCCATGAAGAAACATGGCTCTGGTGAATGGGGGCTACTTGCACTATATGGAAATGAAGAAATTCTTGAAAATTCTTTTTCTCTGAAACCCCTAGTCAGATTTTAAAATAATTTGACAGAGATGTTCCTTGGGTGATCCTTGCTCTTGTGAATGGGAGCTACTTGCACTATATGGACATGTTGATATTCTTGAAAATTCTCTTTCTCTGAAACCCCTGGTCAGATTTTAAAAGAAATTTTCCGAAATGTTCCTTGGGTGACCCTTTTCAAAACTTGTTTGTAAATTTTGATCCATCAAGAAACATGGCTCTCGTGGATGGGGGATACTTGTTCTTATACAGAAATGAAGAATTCTTAAAAATTCTTCTTTTTGAAACTGATCATCAGATTTGGAAATGAATTTTACAGGTGACCTTTTGAAAATTGCTTAGCAAAATTATAAATTTGGTTCCAATGTTTCAATACCTCAAAAAAAAAAATAGGCTATGGTCATCTCAAAACTCAGGTGAGCGATCCAGGGCCATCTTGGCCCTCTTGTTTTTTCTTTTGAGGTATTGAAACATTGGAACCAAATTTATAATTTTGCCAAGCAATTTTCAAAAGGTCACCTGTAAAAGTCATTTCGAAATCTGACCATCAGTTTCAAAAAGAAGAATTTTTAAGAATTCTTCATTTCTGTATAAGAGCAAGTAGCCCCCATCCACGAGAGCCATGTTTCTTGATGGATCAAAATTTACGAACAAGTTTTGAAAAGGGTCACCCAAGGAACATCTCTCTGAAATTATTTCAAAATCTGACCAGGGGTTTCAGCGAAGAGAGAATTTTAAAGAATTTCATCATGTCCGTATAGTGCAAGTAGCCCCCAATCACAAGAGCCATGTTTCTTGACGGATCAGAATTATATGTACAGCTTTTGGAAAGGGTCACCCAAGGAACATCTCTGTCAGATTATTTTAAAATCTGACCACGAGTTTCAGAGAAGAAGAATTTTCAAGAATTTCTTCATTTCCATATAGTGCAAGTAGCCCCCATTCACCAGAGCCATGTTCCTTGGCCAATCAAAATTTCGCAAACAATTTTAGAAAAGGGTCACCCAAGGAACATCTCTGTGAAATTATTTCAAAATCTGTCCAGGCATTTCAGAGAAGAAGAATTTTTAAGAATTTCTTCATTTCTGTATAGAGCAAGTAGCCCCCATTCACCAGAGCCATGTTTCTTGACGGATCAAAATTTCGCGAACAATTTTTGAAAAGGGTCACCCAAGCAACAAGTCTGTGAAATTATTTCAAAATCTAACCAGCTGTTTCAGAGAAGAAGAATTTTTAAGAATTTCTTCATTTCTGTATAGTGCAAGAAGCCCCCATTCACCAGAGCCATGTTTCTTGACCAATCAAAATTTCGTGAACAATTTTTTAAAAGGGTCACCCAAGGAACAACTCTGTGAAATTATTTCAAAATCTGACCAGCGGTTTCAGAGAAGAAGATTTTTTAAGAATTCCTTCATTTCTGTATAGTGCAAGAAGCCCCCATTCACCAGAGCCACATTTTTTGACGGATCAAAATTTCACGAACAATTTTTGAAAAGGGTCACCCAAGGAACATATCTGTGAAATTATTTCAAAATCCTACCAGCGGTTTCAGAGGAGAAGATTTTTAAAAAATTCCTTCATTTCTGTATAGTGCAAGAAGCCCCCATTCACCAGAGCCATGTTTCTTGACCAATCAAAATTTCGCGAACAATTTTTGAAAAGGGTCACCCAAGGAACAACTCTGTGAAATTATTTTAAAATCTGACCAGCGGTTTCAGAGAAGAAGATTTTTTAAGAATTCCGTCATTTCTGTGTAGTGCAAGAAGCCCCCATTCACCAGAGCCACAATTTTTGACGGATCAAAATTTCACGAACAATTTTTGAAAAGGGTCACCCAAGGAACATATCTGTGAAATTATTTCAAAATCCAACCAGCGGTTTCAGAGGAGAAGATTTTTAAAGAATTCCTTCATTTCTGTATAGTGCAAGAAGCCCCCATTCACCAGAGCCACATTTTTTGACGAATCAAAATTTCACGAACAATTGTTGAAAAGGGTCACCCAAGGAACATATCTGTGAAATTATTTCAAAATCCGACCAGCGGTTTCAGAGGAGAAGATTTTTAAAGAATTTGCTAAAAAATTCCATTTGGTTGCCATGGCAACTAGAGTTTTTGATGGAATCAAATTCTGTGAACAATTTTTAAAGAGGACCTCCCAAGGAACATTCCTGCCAAGTTTGGTCCAAATCCGCCCAGCGGTTTAGGAGGAGTTGATGTTTAAAGAATTGTTGACGACGCACGACGGACGACGGACGACGCACGACGGACGACGGACACCGGGTGATCCTAAAAGCTCCCCTTGAGCACGTTGTGCTCAGGTGAGCTAAAAAGGGTGAAATGCTAGATTAGACGAGCTCTAAATTTTTCTTTCTTTTTCAGTCTTTCTTTCATGCAGAATGTCTTTACTTTGTTTCTCTACTTTTCTGTCTCCCTCTCCCTTGTTTCATTCATATAAATCATCGAGTAAATCTTCTGTAGTCTTGAAGGTAAACCATTGTATGTAACGTTGCAGCCAAATTTAACAGTAACTGCAAGTGCAGAAAGTTCAGATATAGACCAGACTGCGCAGATCGAGCAGTCTGATCTGGTAGTCTCAATAATGAGACGCTCCGGTGATCTTTTTCATATTTGGACATTTACTGTACACCAGAAGTAACATCGCCTTTCGGGACAGTTATCTGTACTTTCTGATCTGGAATCTACATTGTTCGCTAGTTTGCCATATATTCTGCCAAAACAGAATTGTAATCTCTGAAACTATACTGACTGACTATCCAATTATATATCATGCAGCATTAGTCTAATGTTACAAAGGTTTAACCGCTTACCACATAATTCTCAGTCTTAACGACACTAACAGTGATTATCTTTGAAAAGATTTTGGGAAAAGTAGAAAATGCTGGTTACCAGCTGGTAACCAGCATTTTCTCCTTTTTCCACTATGTTTTCTACCCTTTGACAGCAGATTTCATTTTAAGTAACATATAATTCGTCATCTGTTAATGCTTTCAATTTGGATAGGGCTCAACTTTTGAAGTTTGGTAGATCTACAGAGATTACTGAAAGTACTGGTCAGTAAGCTCACACATTTAGGATAGCATAAAACTTACGAAAAGCCGTATTTCAGATCTATACCCTTTACTTGGTAAGAGATCAACTTTCTGGATCAAGATATCTAAGGACAACTTGAGCCTTTACCCCATAAGGCATTTCTATGGCATGTCTAATTGACCCTAAATAACAGCATGGATGTAACCGTTTCTTATACATGTGTATATGTCACCTTTTGATAGCATAGAAAACATTGTGACAAAAGGTGAAATTGCTCGTCACGAGCAATTTCACCTTTAGCCACAATGTTTTCCAAAAAGCTTCTACAAGCAATGCGTAGAAATGAGTATCTATGGAGTAAAGGGTTAAATTTACATGTGGATTAATAGACTTGTAGATCTACAGGCATTTCAAAGAGTATCGAAACAGCGGCGAAATACTAGCATTCCAATTAATTAAAATCAATGTTAAGCGTTATCTGGAGCTGAATGTAAATTACACAACATTCTGTGTCATCTAGATCTACTCAGTCTAATATTCGCGCCAGCTTGCAGTACTACACACTGCGGGCCTTTACCTTGCTATCTTATCACTGGCTCAGATTGTATTGTGACATGTAAGTAATTTATTTTTTACGGTTTTCATTTTAAAAAAAGCAAAATGAAATGCGTGCAATTTACATTTTGTCATTGGAAGAAAAGAACATGGAAATTGCTACTTTAAATCAGGAATCTTATCCGATCTTATAGATCTACTCATAATCATATTAATATAGATCTACTTGAAGGTCTGTTTCTCGACTGTCCTGGTGCAGAATATCTCTGAAATAGAAACTGGCAGACACATAACTCTTTAAACAACATTATTGACCCAAGTTTTCATTTTAAAAACATTTGCAGATGACAAAATTAATGTGACTCAAATGGTAGGTGTTGACCAGTAACAGAGATCAATGCTGGGAAAGAAGTAGTCCAAATATTTAGACGTACACATGCTTGTTTGCCGTTCAACATTTATTTTTCGGACATTTCACATTTTACTTTTCTTTTGCATGTTACGTCTAAACGGGCCCTACTTAGTTTTATGTAGCAAATTTGATTTCCTAAAATCCGGGATAATGGTGAAAAGGCACTCGAGTAAACATGATGGATAACTTAACTGGATACAAATTTACTTTTCTGACTCTGAAAAAGGGCCACATTCATGATATATTCATCTCGAGTTCAATCGTGTAACTTTTTCAACACAAAAGCCGCCATCTTTACAAACATATTTCGGGTTAAATTAAAAAAAAAACGAATTTCCGAACGATTTTTGAACGAAATCCGATTAGCGCCCCCACCCCCCGCACGGATTGTAACCTTAGATTTGGCATCCAATTTCTTAAGTTCTTTTTACCAAAATTATTTCTAAAACCCTACCATAAATTAATGTGAAATGCCTGTATAATCATAGCCCCTACTTGAATCATGTATATATTCAACGATAACAACATATTCAGCCTTCAGTCTTGTGCCAGAAGCTGAATTTGGACATGGGAAACCCCGGCTTCATTGCGTGGCTTTATATATCCATTGGACAGTTCATGAAAAACACACCGTATACCAGGATTCAAGTAAAGTGCTTCCTATCACCAGAAGCAGCTGTTTGTATAATATAAATGAACTGTTCTAAGTCAATTAGCTCAGTTTTTGAAGCGCGATGACCGGGACGGATGTGTGTAAAATTCAACGTCTATTGGTCTTCTCTTGACAGCAGCACTAGAATACCAGAAAATAAAAAAATACACTTTTAGCAGTATTTCTGCTCAAGCAAATTTGTACGAAAATCAAGTTGTGGAATTGAAATTCGTGTAATAAATTTTGGCTACACGCGAAACCTCACGCAAAAGAAAAAGTGTCATTTTTTCCGTTGTCTCGTGTAAAATGACAGTTATGCAGTAACTTGACACCCTTATAGACATAATCTTTCTCAAATCATGCGGAAATACGTATCCATAAATTTACAGCTTCTTAAAACCAAAATATAAGTCGTATAAACGTAAAATATAGAAGTATGAAAATGGTGATTATTGCAAGCTTAGAAGTAGTTTATCAGAAGTTGATTGGAATTCTGTTTATAATGACGATCCGGACATGTACACACAAAATATTTCGGACATCTTAATCGAAAAGGCATCCCAATCAATTCCAAATAAAACGGTCAACATAAATCCGCATGACCAGCCTTGGATAACGTCGGAAATAAAAAGAAAAATTCGCAGGAGAAAAAGATACTACAAAAAAGCAAAGAAAACCGACTCTGACCAGCATTGGATGAAGTTTAGACGTTTAAGGAATGAAGTGATTTCAATTATTCGACTTGCGAAAGTTGACTATTTTAACACTATAGCACTTAAATTAAGATCTGGCAATCTAGGTTCACGTGACTGGTGGAAAAACCTTAAGTCGTTTATAAGTCCGACCTCTAGTTCAGGGTCAATATTGCCACCTATTTTTGACTCTACTAATGACAGATTTGCAGTAGATGATTACGAAAAGGTAAATGTTTTGAATTCGTTTTTCTGCAGTCAATCAGAGACTGACGATTCTTCAGTCACTCTTCGCGTGACCATCCGCAATTTTTCGGTGAAAAAATCAATAATATTACTATAACTCCCCAAGAGGTTTTCGATGTATTGCAAACTCTTTGTATTGCAAAGGCATCTGGTCCAGACGGCATCAATAACAAAATATTGGTAGAATCAGCATTTCAAATTTCATCTCCTCTTTGTCGATTATATAATCTATGTCTTGATAAGTGTGTTCTTCCATCTGCTTGGAAAACATCTCTTGTGTGCCCGATATTTAAAAGTGGTGATAGTTCTATACCATCTAATTATAGACCTGTATCGCTCTTAAACACGATGGAGAAGGTTCTAGAAAGAATTTTATACAAACATATATTCAATCACCTAAAAAGAAAAAACTTTTTCACGCCATGTCAGTCTGGATTCCTTCCTGGGGACTCAACAGTCAACCAGTTGACTTATTTGTATAATAGGATTTGTAGTGCTTTGGACAATGGCCGTGAAATAGGGATGGTATTTTTTGATATTAGCAAGGCATTTGACAAGGTGTGGCACAATGGTCTCATTTTTAAACTACATGCTGCAGGTATAGACGGTAAAGTTTTATCTTTCCTTCGGGATTATCTGTCTAACAGAACTCAGAAAGTGGTTCTTCCTGGAGGATCTTCTAAATCATTACCTGTACAAGCTGGAGTTCCACAGGGGTCAGTATTAGGTCCATTGATGTTTTTGGTTTACATAAATACCGGGTTGAGTCTAACGGTACATTCTGTTGTGTCATGGGTTTCTGCGTTTTTTGCACCGATCAATTTTTCATGTCTGTAAATTTATGGATCCGTATTTCCGCATGATTTGAGAAAGATGATACCTATAAGGGTGTCAAGTTACTGCATAACTGTCATCTGACCGGGCTGACTCTAACGATTTGATGTCGGAGTTTGCTAAAGGAACCTATGAAGGGCCCAATAAGACCGTACGTACACGATGAATGTCAAAATGTGAAATAACGTACGTAGGGTCTTATAAATAGGACTAGGGAAAGACAGAAATAGGTCTAGCAATTTTCCTCTTTTTACCAACCATGATTTTTTTTCACATATCTTAATTCTTCCTTAGGGGCAAGGTTGTTTGTTGAATCCATTTTAACTCTTTACCAAAAACGACAAAAATTTAGACTTTTCCAAATTGAAAGCATTTGCAGACGACAAAATAAACTTGACTCAACCATTGAAAATTGACTGGAAGAGTAGAAAACGTTGTGTGGGCAAAGGAGAAAATGTCGGTTACCAGCTTTTTCTCCTTTTCCCACAATGATTTCATAAGGCTTCTTTCTCAGGGTTGTTAACACCAGGGATTGTTCGGTAAGTCCTCTAACCCTTCAAAGCAACAATGGATTTTGAACAGTGATCAGATTCAACCAGCATCTTTTTGATATGAAGACTTGGTCACACAATCAATCCCTACAATAAACCGCAAGTTATCTCTTTACACAATGAAAAAAAAAAATGATAGCAATTGCAGACTTAACTCAAAAATCGAAATTTGTTTCTAGCAGGGTATCAAGCATCGTGGGAAGAGAAGCAAATGCTGGTTACTAGCATTTTTTCCTTTTCCAACAATTTGTTTAAAGGTCTTCTATCTCAGGGCTGTAAAAACCAGGGATAAAGGGTTATTTAGATTTAAATTCAGATTAAAAACATAAAACAGAAAATTTTCAGTTTTCACATTTGATTTAAAGTCTAGATCTAGTTAACTCTTACAAATATAAGATTTTGATCATTAAAAAAAACCAAACAAGTCTTGAATAATATCAGACTGCACCTTTTTTTGCACAGTGATCTTGTCTCTATATCCCTGCTTGGGCTTTTGCCACTGTCCAGAAGGGTAATGTATATGAAATGCCCTGGACCCCAATAAATTATCAACAGCTTTAAACAGTCTCCCCTCAACCACCAACTCTTCAAAATACGACAATTTTAGATTTAAAAATGTCAAAAGTTTTATTTCTTAGGCTTACTATTACACTGGATTGTTTTGTAAAGTGTTAAAGATGATCTGATCTTTGTTGAAGATACATGTATTTCACCTTGTTCTAAGCAGAAGCAGGGCTCTCTATTCATGTGAGTTAAAAATTGTAGTGAGAGAGGGGATAGGGAATGAACATCCCCCTTTTTTTCCTGTAAATTTCCAAAAAAATAAATCTTGCAAGCTTGTGAACTCGGGTCAGATCTGAGATGTGTCATATTACACAGATGACTGAAAATGTAAAAAAAAAACAACTGGCACAGCCCTGTAGCCTAGGTCTAGTTGTAGCCTACGTTACAAAACTTCATAGTGGGAGGCAACTAACTAACTTGGCCAATTTCTGCCATGATAGCATTGGGACAGGATTGGTTCCCCTTCCATTGCTGATCATGATTTCAAATGATGCTTATGGAGGAAAGCAGTCATTGGAAAAAAGCCACACAAGCATGAAATCAACAAATTACTCAACCAGGAAGAGTTGACACTTGAAAATTGCGTCTTGCAAATCTTCAATATATGATCGATATATGTACAGTTTCGACACAATTGAAGGAAAACTGTAGGAGGAGTTCGCGACACAAAATTATTAGTACTTTGTACACAGATGGACACACGGACGGATGGACACACGGGAGGACGCACAGACGGACACACGGACAGACAGGTGATTCCAGTATACCCCTAAAACAGGGACAGGCACACGGATGGAAGCATGGACGGACACACTGATGGACACATGGACAGACAGGGTGATTCCAGTATACCCCCGAAAGCGTTCGTTTTGCGGGGGTATAAAAACATTCGTTTTGAAGGAGTATAATTACTAGGATTTTGTACACAGACGGACACACGGACAGACCGTTGTCTGCGCATGTCATATTCTTCGAAGATTCGACCTGTCTTATATGACGCATCACTAGCCCCGAAAGCGGACAGACTTGTCTGCGCATGTCATAATCTTCGATTATTCGACTGTCTTATAAAAATATGACGCATCACTAGCCCCGAAAGCGGGCAGACTGTAACATTACGCTTTATAAAGTAGCAATGTAGAAAATAGCTTTTATCAATACATTTGAGGAGAAATGAGACCTGCTTTAGCTTCAGATTTCTCTTAACTGCTGATCATAGCTGAGTGAATTGCAATAGGTAGCGTTTTATTGAGTAAACGTTTATTTTAGTTTGAAATTCAAAGTAACGGTTGTCGCGTAGGAAAGTTGTTCGGTTCTGTACCCAGGATGCCCAAATACATGGATCCGTGGAAATCGATATTTGACCAATCAGGACATCGGGTTTATTCTACCCGATGTCCTACCTTGGTTTCTGCTATTTCGGCTCACAAATAAACAACTGTTAACGTTGGAAGAATGCAATTCTCTTTATTTATGTTGTGATTTTTACGTTTGAGTTTTAAAAAAAAATTACAAATTGTACTTTGCGAACGTGTACCGATGACATGAGATCACGCAGAGGCTATAGAAAAGTTTAAATTGTGATGATTACTGAAAATTTGAACTTGTGCAAAGAGCTAATCAGCACTGGATAATATATTAATTTAAAGTATTCTGTAATTTTTCCTCTCTGAAAGAGAAAACTGGAAAACAAAGGTAAAAACAGACCTATATGAAGTATTAATAAAAAGAAAATACTTTTACTTGAATATTAACCTTGTTCAATAACCTATTCACATCCAAAAAGTTGCCGCGTTACTTGTCACCAATGTTTCAATTTGACATTAATTTTAACCCATCGTGCATGAAAAATATGCTGAATGTGTACTGGGATCGTATATACGATCTCTGATGTGTAGATATAGATCAGATTGCAAATTTAATGATGTGTATTCTTGGATTTATAGTACCTGCTGATTACAATAAGCACTTTGAAGTGTAGTTCTTCCTCATTATAGGAATATATTTCAATTTTAAAAAAAAGTCTAACTTCTGATCTGGTGCAACATGGAAATTTTTCTCTTGACTTATCTGTTTTAACCGTTTACCACATAACGGGTTTTAACGACCCGTAGAAAGCTTTTAAAAACATTGCAGAGAATGGAGAAAATGCTTGTAACATTCATTTTATCCTTTTCTCATTGTGTTTTGCCCTCTTTCAAAAACAAATTTCAATTTTTGAATCATTTATCTTGTTGTCTGCAAATATTTGAATTTGGGTTGCTCTAAAAAATTTGTCATTTGGTGACGAGTTAAAATGGATTAGCACATCTGCACATTAGCACAAAGGGTGTGTTGGTAAACTGTTAATTTGATAAGAGGTGTGTTTGATTGCAACACAATTTGCCGCTCTAATCAACTTAACCACCCGTTGTCATCAGTATATCATATACTACCGTCAATGATATTAACAATTTTCTTAATTGACAACACTCTTAACGCATTTTATAATCCATCAGACAACCCTTTTCCCCTTAACCTGATATTAAAATTTTTCAACTTAAACCTCTCTGTACATTCAGACATTCTATAAACTTTTCAAAAGGTTTCTTTAATTTGATATGATGCTGAGATGACTTTACTAGCCCAACGAAAGCAATAAGTATCATTAATTCTATTATTCTGTGGCAAAACGGAGATTTGTTGATGTTTTTTATATGTTCAAATTGTTGTTTAAATATGTAAATTTGTTACATTGTACGTCGCCCCCGTAATTCGCCCTTTTAATACATCTCCGTATGTAAATTAGTAAAGCATCTTTAAATTTCTTACTGAGAATTTATCATCGATAGAAATATATGATTAAAATACTTTTTCCGGAATTTTATTGAGAGAAACAGTCATGAGAGCACGATTTAAGTAGCCTATCTGCTATACTGTATATGTATTGACTACGTTTGTTTGTGAGACTTTGGCAACAGTAACTAAGGTAGTCGGTTTATCTTTTCGCCACGGATCCATGTATTAGATAGATGAGTATTTATAGAATGCCATCTAGCGGGAGATATTGGCGGACAGACAGGCCGATTCCAGTGTACCCCGAAAACATTCGTGTTGCGTCAGTATATAATTACGTCACCGAAGTCAAAGTGAACTTTCTACCCTTGAGGTAACATTAGATACTACTGTATGGTTATATAATTCTAGGGAAAAATTAATTGGTCTACTAGAGCATGATAAGCTGTATATAAAATTAAAGATTCAACTGCAAAGCTTCACACATTACATAATTTACTGTTAAAAAACGTCACTGATTTCATTTTCAGAACAAAGACAATGCCAGGGGAGAGCATCCAGATTTTCCTGAATGGTCTGGAGAAAAAGACTTATACAATTAACATTGATAAGGTAATTAACACTGATAAGGTAATTAACATTGATAAGGTAAAGTGAAACTTGTGTCGTTTCTAGTAATCATAACCTCTATCATACTTAGTATTTCATGCTTTGATTGGTTGGCTGGTTGTATTGGGGTTTAACGCCACTTTAACAGCTAAGGTCATATCATGGCGGTCGGTGATGCACATGTGTTTCCTGGTTTTCTCACACCAGTACTAACACAGCTTTCTTTCCAAAGCCACCAACTACTTTTCTCACATGCTTCAGCAGAGGTGAGAGGCGAAAATAAGCCGGAAAGAAAGTTCCACTCAACCGCGTATCGAACTCACAACCACCAGATCATGAGTCCAACACACTCACCACTGAGCCACCTGGGCAGGCCTTCATGCTTTGAACATTATAAATGTATGATCAATTAATTAATTCTTCATTGCACAATCCAAAGTTATCTTGTCCAGAAAGAGAAGACTTTTGAAAACATTGTGACAGTCACTCTATCATCAATTGCTCTTCCTCAGGAATACATTTGCAGAAAAGTAGCCAGCATTTTCTCCTTTTCCCACAATGTTTTCTACCCTTCACAAAACAAATTTAGAATTTTCAGTCACGTTTATTTTGTCGTCTGGAAATCCTTTTGATTTGGGCAAACCTAAAATATTGTTGTTTAGTTAAGAAATAATCTTCTTTCTATCGTGGTATATCGTTCATTCTAACATGGCACGCGACTTTGGCTCTATAAACACAGTGCAAGGAAAACGTGGTAAAATCTGCGACAATCCATGTAGAGTGACGTCATCCTATAGCGAGTGACGTCATTCAATGAGTGAGTTATTCAATGGAACATAATCTTAATCCGCGTTTTTACTCTCAGTTTGAACTTGTTTTCCTTTTATTAAGAATTGGCCATGTTAGAATCGAAATAATCTTCTTTCTATCGTGGTATATCGTTCAATAAACCACGTTGTGAGTTATGAGGCGCAATGAATAACCCACTCGGGCTATCGCCCTCGTGGATTATTTATTGTGCCTCATAACTCACAACTGTGGTTTATTGAACGATATACCACGATAGAAAGAAGATTATTTCTTAAATAAACTACAGTTGTGAGTTATGAGGCACAATAAATAAGTATATAGGGCGATAGCCCGAGTGGTTTATTCATTGTGCCTCATAACTCACAACGTGGTTTATTGAACGATATACCACGATAGAAAGAAGATTATTTCGATTCTAACATGGTCAATTCTTAATTACAGGAAAACAAGTTCAAACTTAAGAGTAAAAACGCGGATGAAGATATGAATAACCCACTCAGTGATTGACGTCACTCGATAAAGAATGACGTCACTCAGCGTGGATTGTCGCAGATTTTACCACGTTTTCCTTGTACTGTGTTTATAGAGCCAAAGTCGCGTGTCATGTTAGAATAATGAGTTAACTCTTTACCACTAAATCCCTACTTTTAACACCACTGGGATTGATTTTGAAAACATTGTAGGAAAAGGAGAAAATGCCGGTAACCAGCATTTTCTCCTTTTCCCACAATGCTTTCTTCCCCTGTCAAAGAAAAACTGCACCATTTGAACCACACTGAAATTGACATCTGTAAATGCTTTCAATATGGACAAGGCTAAAACTTTGTTGTCTGGTAAAGAGTTAAACAGTTCATTGTATAATTCGATAGGTGAGAGCAACACTATTCTAAGTGCCTGTACATTGTACAGGCCCTTAGAATAGTGTTGCTCTCACCTATCGAAATGAGATCCATGAAGTCCATTATGCCTGAAAACCGACTGAGTCATGAGGCATATTGGTCCTCTGATATGCAGAAAAAAATACCCATAGGAAAATGTAGAGACTAATGTCAGTCTGCTCAGAATGCCTAGGCTGACATGGGTGCATACTTTTTGCAGATACATTAAAATCCTTTTTCTTAAAGCAGAGCTCCAGATAAGAGGGGCAATGGAAGTCTAAATCTGTTATCTCTCTTCCAACCCTATGTTGTGGGTACTCATTAGAATCTTCTGGATGAGACAGTTCTATTGAGTACCCATAACAAAAGGTTTAGTTGAGAATAATTATTATTTTCAATTTTGAAATCAAAATCACTCCCTCTGTCTGTTGCTCTGATGAAGCGTGATTCATTTTCACTACAATTAGCATAAGTTCCTTTGGAACTGATAAATAATTTTAAAGTGACTCTTAACACCAAGCCACCTGCCATCATTTTTTTTTCTTTAATCTGCTTTAATGGTGGTAAGCACCTTTCTGTTTGAAGATTTTCATTTTGAAAAAAAATAAAGCTTAAGATGCCTTCATATTTTGATTTTTACCAGGAAGCATCAGTAGCAACTCTGCGTCAAAAATGCTCTGAGGTGACAGGCCTTCCTGATGATGATATGAGGATCGTAACTGGCAGTAAGTTTTTTCTGCTATGATGAGTTATGCAAAGTGTCCAACATTTATCTGTTTTGGGCATGGGTCATGTATTTACTGCCACTGTCAAGAGTCTTTTTAGCTGAGCTCTAGGCAGTAAAACATGGGGATAGTGGATTTGAGGTTTAAGTCAGAGTGCCATCTCAAACAGAACTGCAATTAACCCTTTACCAAACAATCCCTGGGACCCTGAGATAGAAATCTTTTGAACAAATTGGGGGAAAATGCTTTCTTCCCTTCACAAAACAAATTTCATATTTTCAGTCACTTTTATTTTGATGTCTGCAAATGCTTTCTATGTGGACCTGTCTGAAATTTTGTTGTCAGGTAAAAAGTTAAGGACTGATAGAATTCCTAGCCTAACATTGTTCCAACTTTATCTGGGAAAGCAGTTGGTGGCTTGGGATGAGTGTTGTGTAAAGTAGTGGTAACTCTCAAGGAACACAGATATTTAAATGGTGCACTTGCTTATGGCATCTGGAGAGTCCCACTATTGAAGATTAAGTTAACAGTCACCACTTAACTTATAATCTAACTTAAACTTGTGTGGTGTCTGTAGTTATGAAGCAGAGCGTTGGCCTTGTAACCATGTGGTCCTGAGTTTGATACCCGAGCAGAATTGAGAGAGATTAGTATAAATTGTAAGAACTTGTTTCTCAATCCAAGTAAAATAAATATGTTTAAACTAACTTATACAAAACAATACAAAGTTTTAATGACACTGAAAAAGAATGCTTTAAGTTGCCAGCATTTTGTCTGCTGAAAGACCCTCATACTTACAAAATGTATCCCAATTACATATTTTGTAAAGGAGTTAGTTTGTGCAAGAAGCAACAAATACCTATAAAAAAATCATAGTGTCTACATTTGTCACACAGTAAGTCAACTCAGTTACATTTGATTTTGAAGGAGAGAGCTTTTCAAAACTTTTTTTTTTAGCTTTATTTACCATATCAATAGATACGTGGGGGTCGTGGTCATACCCCACCATACCTTACATAAGCTGTTGATAGACAGTGTTATTTTCATTTTTAAACATATAAAGGTACATGTATTTACCCACATTTAACTCAATACCCTAGACAAAATTTTAGACAAGTCCAAATTGAAAGACTTTGCAGACAACAAAATAAAAGTGACTGAAAATTAAAATCTGTTTTGTGAAGGGTAGAAAACATTGTGGGAAAAGGAGAAAATGCTGGTTACCAGCATTTTCTCCTTTTCCCACTATGTTTTCAAAAGGCTTCTTTCTTAGAGTCGTTAAAAGTCGGGATTGTGTGGTAAAGAGTTAAACATATTTACAATAACTTCATGAACTTCATGAGCTTATCAAAACGTTGTGGGAAAAGGAGAAAATGCTGGTTACTAGCATTTTCTCCTGTTCCAACAATGTTTTCCTTCCTATCATAAAACAAATTTCATAATTAGAGCCACCTTTGATTTGTTGTCCGCAAATGCACTCAATTTGGACAAGTCCAAAATTTTTGCTCTTTTCAAAATGACAAAATTCTAGACTTGTCCAAATTGAAAGCATTTGCAGAAGACAAAATTAATGTGACTCAAAAATTCAAATTTGTTCTGGCTACCAGCATTTTCTCCTTTTCCCACAATATTTCAAAAAGCTTCTTTCTCAGGGTCATTGAAAGTTTGGAATGTGTGGTATAGAGTTAACTATATGTACCTGTTTTCCCCACCCACTCTATCATCTATTCCTCTTCCTCAGGAATACATTTGCAGAAAAGTACTTTGAAAATGCTATTAAAATGGTAAAACTATTGAGAATTATGGTTTAATACAGACATATATAGGAAAGTGTTTTGGGAAAAACTCTTCAGAGCTATTGGTCCTTTTGCCAAAATGATTTCAAAAGTGGTCTGCTGCAAGACAAGAAAATAATCTCGAGGAGATAAATAGTTAATAGAAACACTAATAAATTACAGCTAAAGAGATTCGTTCTCAAGATCAAACGGGAAAAACAATGCATCTGTCAGACTACAACATCCTGAATGAATCTAATCTTTATGTGGTCCTACGCTTGGCGGGTGGTTCCCAGCCACCAAACTTTGAGGATGAGAGTGAAGAGAATGACATAGCACCCAAAATGTATGACTCGGAGGTCCAGCTGACGGACAAACCAGACATGTTTACATTGGACGACGAAGAGGGTGGACAACGTGCTGAAATGCCATGTGGACATGCTATAAGTAAGTTGTTTAACCCTTTCCCAGACAACAAAATTTTGATCTAGACCAAATTGAAAGCATTTGCAGACAACAATTCAACTCTTGCTGAAAAGATGATTTCTATCTATGATAGGGTAGAAAACATTGTGGGAAAAAGAGAAAATGCTGGTTACCAGCATTTTTAGCTCACCTGAGCACGAAGTGCTCATGGTGAGCTATTGTGATCGTGCTGTGTTCGTCGTGCGTCGTCCGTCGTCAACTTTTTACCTTGTGTACGCTCTAGAGGCCACAGTTTTGGTCGGATACTCATGAAAGTTGGTCAGGATGTTTGTCTCGATGAAATCTCGGACGAGTTCGAAAATGGGTCATATGGGGTCAAAAACTAGGTCACTAGGTCAAATCTTAGAAAAACCTTGTGTACGCTCTAGAGGCCACATTTTCTGTCGGATACTCATGAAAGTTGGTCAGGATGTTTGTCTTAATGATATCTCGGACGAGTTCGAAAATTGGTCACGTGGGGTCAAAAACTAGGTAGCCAGGTCAAATCTTAGAAAAACCTTTTGTAGGCTCTAGAGGCCACATTTTCAGTCAGATACTCATGAAAGTTGCTCAGGATGTTTGTCTGGATGATATCACGGACGAGTACGAAAATGGGTCATGTGGGGTCAAAAACTAGGTCACCAGGTCAAATCTTAGAAAAACCTTTTGTAGGCTCTAGAGGCCACATTTTCAGTCGGATACTCATGAAAGTTGGTCAGGATGTTTGTCTGGATGATATCTCGGACGAGTGTGAAAATGGGTCATGTGGGGTCAAAAAGTAGGTAGCCAGGTCAAATCTTAGAAAAACCTTATGTAGGCTCTAGAGGCCACATTTTCAGTCGGATACACATGAAAGTTGGTCAGGATCTTTGTCTGGATGATATCTCGGACGAGTCTGAAAATGGGTCACGTGGGGTCAAAAACTAGGTCACCAGGTCAAATCTTAGAAAAACCTTTTGTACGCTCTAGAGGCCACATTTTCAGTCAGATAGTCATGAAAGTTTGTCAGGATCTTTGTCTGGATGATATCTCGGACGAGTTCAAAAATGGGTCACGTGGGGTAAAAAACTAGGTCACCAGGTCAAATCTTAGAAAAACCTTTTGTACGCTCTAGAGGCCACATTTTCAGTCGGATACTCATGAAAGTTGGTCAGGATGTTTGTCTGGATGATATCTCGGACAAGTTTGAAAATGGGTCACGTGGGATCAAAAACTAGGTCACCAGGTCAAATCTTAGAAAAACCTTTTGTACGCTCTAGAGGCCACATTTTCAGTCCTGGTGATACCTTGAATGAGTTTGAAAATGGGTCATGTGGAGTCAAAAACTAGGTCAATGGGTCAAATATTAGAAAAACCTTGTGTACACTCCAGAGGCTACATTTTTTGCCTGATACTCTTCAGACGTGGTCAGAATGTTTGTTTTGATGATGTCTCAAAAGAGTTTGATAATGGGTAATTGTCAGGTCCAAAACTAGGTCACTTGATTAAATCTTAGAAAAACCTTTTGTACACTGTAGAGGCCACATTTTCAGTCCAATACTCATTAAACTTGGCCAGAATGTTTGTCTTATTGATATCTCAAAAGTGGGAAACTAGATGGTGCATGTTTTGTCAATAAACTCAGGTGAGCGATTTCAGGGCCATCATGGCCCTCTTGTCTCCTTTTCCCACAATGTTTTCAAAAGGCTACTATTCCAGGCCCGTAAAAACCAGGGATTGTTTGGGAAAGGGTTAATGCAAATGTTTTACCCCTAATAATGATCTTGTTGGTATGGTGACATCAGTCTCGGTGTCTGTCTAAGTGTCTGTCTTTTTATCTGCCTGTACATCTAAGGGCATACAAATGGCTATTATGAAGTTCTTCATCAGTTTTACAGTTATTGTACTGAAACTTCATACAAAATACAAGTTTTTAAATCTCTTCTTGACAATCCTGAGTTTAAATGACTTTGAAAAAGAAAGCTCTTGAAGACAACATGGGCGGATCCTGAGGGGGGAACCGGGGGTCCGGACCCCACTGGAATTTTGGCAAAAATGTGGTTATCGGATTCGTGAGTGGGACCGGTTTGATATTGCACAGCATTTATGTAAAATACTGTCATGATTAAATGTGTGGACAGTGTCGTCTAGAATTAAAATAGGCATTTACTTTTACCCTTAATAGTCCATAAGGCAACAATTATGAAAAATTAGAGTGCGAGGTTGTGTACATGAAAATATAACAGCGGATATGCAGCAGTTCTATGCATTTGTAAAGTGATCACAGGGCTTTTACAAAATAAACATATCTGTATCGGTAATAATTCAAAAGCACAAATCAAAGATCCGACCAGGTTTTCTCATGTCTTAATTAAAATCGTATAAAAAAATAGAGCATTACAAAATTATGTTACTGAAACGTCAATTGAGATTTCCGCCATTTGAATGCAAAAGTCAGTTAAAACCATTGCTTTCGTAAATACAGCATGAGTTGATGTCTCTTTGACAAATTATTTAAATGCATTTGAACCTTGCAAAAAGCGTTGATTCAAAGACAATCTGCCAAATGTTTGCGGTGAAACATAAAAGGCGAATGTTCAAATCGTGTATCTTGTATGATGAGATACGAGTGGATGACAATACACTGTTAGGTTACTGGTATGTCGGTCAATCTTTGGTCAGCATTAGGTATACCGGCAGCAACATTTCTTTTCAACAAATATAAGAAAGAAATAAAGGTTTAATATAAAAAGTTAAAAAAAATACATAAATAAACTTAAAAAAAATAAAAAAAAATAAAAATAAAAAATAAAATTAAAAATATGTTCTAAATGTGGAGAACTCCTCATGGTTAAAACTGGAAACATTGACTTTTCTTGTAAACGGCTAAACATCCACTGAAATCTGGAAATCAAAGTATCATATAATAAGACGAGTGCTTTTTCGGTGGGACTCCTCTGAGAAAAATATCTGGATCCGCGCATGGACAATGTGGGTGAAAGGAGAGCATTATGGTAAGAAGCCACATTTTATTTATTTTCTGCAAATGCTGTGGATTGGGACACATTCAAAACTTTGTTGTTTTGTAAAGAGTGAAAGAAATGAAGCAATTTACATGGGTAGTGCACACTTTTCAGTAAGGGGTTCTGGCTATAAGCTGAAAGGGAATGACTACATGTATGTATGTATGTGTGTATGTATGTATGTTAGACCCTTGTCATTCATCCATCAGTCTGTCAGTTACTTGTGCTGGCAGTTTTGTGGCACCTCCTTATCTTCTTGCCCAAGTTTTAAAATATACATATAGTGTAATATAAATGACCACCTTCAGATATTAGGCAGAGCTGAGGAGTTGCATAATTTTTGCAAAGTCAGGGTCAGAGCAGGGTGGAAAAGTACCTCTTAGCCCTTTACTCCATAGATACACATTTCTACGCATTGCTTGTAGGAGCCTTTTGAAAACATTGCAGCAAAAGGTGAAATTGCTTGTGACGAGCAATTTCACCTTTTGCCACAACGTTTTCTAGACTATCAAAAGGTGTCATTTATACATAAGAAATGGCTTTAATTGCTGTTATTTAGGGTCAATTAGAGATATCATAGAAATGCCTTATGGGGTAAAGGGTTAAATCATTTCACTTCCATACCTCCTTTGCCCAGTTTTTGAAAATCTTCCACACGAATGTGCTCCTGTATGAGAAAACATGCTGACTTTACGCTTCAGAGGCTCTACAGTCAAGATTACAGCCAATTGTTGAAAGTCAGAGTCTTTAACTCATTACAAAACGACAAAACTTTAGGCTTGTCCAAATCGAAAGCATTTGCAGACGACAAAATAAAAGTGACTGAAAATTTGAAATTTGCTTTGTGAAGAGTAGAAAACATTGTGGGAAAAGGAGAAAATGTGTCAAAAGTAGGGATTGTGTGGTAATGGGTTAATTGTGTCTGTCTGTTTCAATTGTGTCTCTTTAACCCCTTTGATTTTGAATATATTTCCACACATGTTTTTACCTTTTTTAGATGAAGTGCAGAGCCTTCGTATCAATGCCGGGCTAAAAGGTCAAAGACAGGGCCGAAGATGGCATGTTTAAGAAATTATCTTCTTTCTATCATGGTTTATTGTTCAATAAACCACAGTTGTTAGTTATGAGGCATAATAAATAATCCACGAGGGCAGTAGCCCGGGTGGTTTATTAATTGCGTCTCATAAACTCACATGGTTTACTGAACGATAAACCATGATATAAAGATTATTTGGATTCTAACATAACCAATTCTTAATGAAAGGAAAATGAATTCATACTTAGAGTGAAAACATGGATGCAGATTATATTCCATTGAAAAACCTACTTACTTTATACAGAATGATGTCACTCCCTTAACCCATTACCACACAATCCCTTCTTTTGACGCCCTTGAGAAAGAAACCCTTAGAAAACATTGTGGGAAAAGGAGAAAATGCTGGTAACCAGCATTTTCTCCTTTTCCCGCAGTGTTTTCTACCCTTCCCAAACCAAATTTTAATTCCTCGGTCACCTTTATTTTGTCGTCTGCAAATGCTTTCAATTTGGACAAGTCTAAAATTTTCTCTTGTGGTAAAGAGTTAATGAAAGGAAAATGAATTCATAAACATGGAAAACATGGATGCAGTGAAAACATGGCTGCAGATTATATTCCATTGAAAAACCTACTTACTTTATGCAGAATGACATCACTCTCTATAGAGTGATGTCACTCACTATACACAGAATAAGGTAGATTTTACTATGCTTTTGTTGCACTGTGTTTATGGGGCCAAATTCAATATGCCATGTTAGAACCTTAAATAAAGGCTATTTTATATCTGTGTCAGTTTCAAACATCTTGAGCCTGCCCGGGTGGCTCAGTGGTGAGCGTGTCGGACTCATAACCTGGTGGTTGTGAGTTCGATACCTGGTTGAGGCGAACTTTCTTTCTGGTGTACTTTTGCCTGTCACCTCTGCTGAAGCATGTGAGAAAAGTAGTCGGTGGCTTTGGAAAGAAAGTAGTGTAAGTACCGGTGTGAGAAAGCCAGGAAACACATGTGCATCACCAACTGCCATGATATGACCTTAGCTGTTAAAGTGGCGTTAAACCACAATACAACCAACCAAATCAAACATCTTGACCCATGCATTTCACTTCAGGTCCCGAATCTTTGACAGCATTTTGCAGAAGTCTACTTACAGCTGGGAAGTATGAGTTCAGATGTCCCTACAAGAAAGGTGCTTCAGATCCCCCTTGTGATACAAGATGGGAATTCCTGATTGTCAAAAGGCTTGCTGTACTGACAAAGAAAGAAGTCAAAGAGTTTGAAACCAAGATGACCGAGAACTACCTGCGAAAAGCCATGGGAATACAAGAATGTCCAAGATGCTGTTCCTTCTGCGAGAGACGGAGGAAAACAGATAGACGAGTTGTGTGCCCACTCTGTACCAAACAAAAGGGCTCAAGCTACGATTTTTGCTGGTATTGTCTTAAAACCTGGCTGACAGGAAACACAAGAGAATGCGGAAATTTGAACTGCACTGGAGAGGACCCAAGGCTGAGGATCATCAAGAATTGTCCAACAAAGACGGTCATTGAGGTGAAAGGTTGTCCTGCAGTCAGAGCTTGCCCAAAGTGTGGCATGCTGATTGAACACAAAGAAGCCTGTAAACAGATGGACTGCCCATGCGGTCAAGAATTCTGTTTCATCTGCTTGAAAATGGCCAGCCCTGACGGCAAATATCAATGTGGTGCTTGGAATTTCAAATGTGAAATAGCACCAATACAAACCACACTTCCTGGTGACAACTAGTTTCTAGAATGCATGATGGGTATTACAATATATATAGCACTTTCAATAAATAAACAAATTAATGTTAACTTTTTGCCAAAACATTATAGTAAGCCGTAGTTGGATTACATTGATTCCTTTCATCATGTTAGGTTTTATAGCTTGAGTCATTAAGTTAGCAAAATGTGATTTGATGTAAATATGTACGCCATTACTTTTTAGCTCACCTGAGCACGAAGTGCTCAGAGTGAGCTATTGTGATCACTCACTGTCGGTCGGCGTCCGTCATCCGTCCATTCACATTTTCTTGTTTACACTCTAGCATCTACAAATATCAACCAATCAGGACCAAACTTGGTCAAAGTATATATGACCATAACATCTCGGATGAGTTCGATTTTGGGTCTTATCGGACCAGAACATCTGGAGTTATTTGCCCTTGAATTAGAAAAATTGCTGTATTTCACTTTGTTTACACTCTAGCATCTACAAATATCAACCAATCAGCACCAAACTTGGTCAAAATATATATGACCATAACATCTCGGATGAGTTCGATTTCGGGTCTTATCAAACCAGAAAGTCTGGAGTTATTTG
The DNA here is from genome assembly GCA_943736015.1 of Tridacna crocea. Taxonomy (NCBI): domain Eukaryota; kingdom Metazoa; phylum Mollusca; class Bivalvia; order Cardiida; family Cardiidae; genus Tridacna; species Tridacna crocea. Next base: position 3,882,592 of record OX031072.1, on the reverse strand, counting down.
CCCTTGAATTATAAAGATTGCTGCATTTCACTTTGTTTACACTCTAGCATCTACAAATATCAACCAATCAGCACCAAACTTGGTCAAAGTATATATGACCATAAGATCTCGGATGATTTCGATTTTGGGTCTAATCGGACCAGAATATCTGGAGTTATTTGCCCTTGAATTAGAAAAATTGCTGTATTTCACTTTGTTTACACTCTAGCATCTACAAATATCAACCAATCAGCACCAAACTTGATCAAAGTATATATGACCATAAGATCTCGGATGAGTTCGATTTTGGGTCTAATCGGACCAGAACATCTGGAGTTATTTGCCCTTGAATTAGGAAAATTGCTGTATTTCACTTTGTTTACACTAGCATCTACAAATATCAACCAATCAGCACCAAACTTGGTCAAAGTATATATGATTATAAGATCTTGGATGAGTTTGATTTTGGGTCTAATCTGACCAGAATGACAAGGGAGTTATTTGCCCTTGAATTAGAAAAATTGCTATACTGCACTTTGTTTACTCTCTAGCATCTACAATTTTTAACCAGTCAGCTGTAAACTTGGCCAAAATATATATAACCATAAGATCTTGGATGAGTTTAATTATGGGTGTAATCGGACGCAAACAACTGGAGTTATTTGCCCTTGAATTAGAAAGTTCTTTATAATAGTTCTTAATCCAGAGCATAACTTTGTCATCTCCAGTCTGATTGACTTGAAACTCGATATTTGTGTTTGTTGCAATAATGCAGAGTGCAATCTGAAAGGTCCATAACTCTACCATATACTGTCTGTAAGTTATTTCCCTTTGATTGTCATTTTTACAGCATTTTCTGCTCATCTGGAATATAACTTTGTCATCTATAGCCTGAACATCTTCAAATTTGATATGCATGATCGTTGTATATTTATGGAGTGCAGTGCACAAGAACCATAACTTCTAGCTTGAATTTTGAGTTATTTCCCCTTTGAACTTCATTTTCATAGCATTTCTTGCTTGTCCGGAGCAAAACTTTGTCATCTAAAGTAGGAATGACTTGAAATTAGGTATGATTATTTGGTGCAATATTTGGAAGTGCAGTGCACAAGAATTTTAACTATAATTTGTGCTGTCTTTGAGTTATTTCCCTTTGAATGTCATTTTTACAGCATTTAGTGCCTCATCTCAAGTCAGAACGACTTCAAACTTGGTATGCATGTTTGTTGCAGTATTACAGAGTACAATGCGCAAGAACAATAACTCTGCCTAATGCGAACTTTATGTTATTCCACATTGATCTTCATTCTTACAGTATTTCTTGCTTGTCTGGCATGGAACTTCAAAGTCTCAAGTCAAATTGCGACAAATTGCTGCTCTTGTTTCATTATCATTTAGCCTTGAACCTTGATATTTGGTATTTATCTTTATTGTAGACCTTTACTGCTTGGTACTCAGGTGAGCGATATAGGACCATCATGGTCCTCTTGTTTCCTGTTTTCCATAAAGTTAAAGACAATTTGTTTTGTGTTCAGAAAGCATGTTATGTTAAATAGTTGTAGTAACCCCTTGATTATTAACTCTTTACCTGATATGCCAATTTAAGGCTCTTCCATTTCAGCAGCAAATAAAGATAAGATGTCAAAAATATGGACAAATGAGGATACAAATATCTGATTGGGTGGAAAACATTGTGGAAAAAGGAGAAATTGCTCATTACAAGCAATTTCTCCTTTTCCCACAATGTTTTCAAAAGCTGTCTGTTGTTGATACATCAAAATGAGTATCTATGGAGTAAAGGGTTAAACTTGATTTACTGCATTCCATGACTCTTTACCTATCAAAAAATTTTGTCCTTGTTCATAGTGAAAGTGTTGCAGAAAGTGAATTTAATTTGGTGCAGTTGATGGTTTCTGTATTGAACTGTTTCAAAAAATTGTGGCAATAGGTAAAATGTTAGTTAGGTACGGCAGTATATCTATTTTATACTGTGATAGTTTCAAAAGCCTTCTTTCCCAAGGACTTACAAAACATTTCAATGTTGGATAAAGGCATAAGTTTAATCATAATGCCGTAAGTTTTAGGTTAACCCATAACCACTCAATCCCTACTTTTGACGATACGGAGAAAGAAGCCTTCAGAAAACATTGTGGGAAAAGGAGAAAATGCTGGTTATCAGCATTTTCTCCTTTTCCCACAATGTTTTCTACCCTTTGCAAAACAAATTTCAAATTTTCAGTCACTTTTATTTTGTCATCTGCAAATGCTTTCGATTTGGACTAGCCTAAAATATTATTGTGTGGTAATTGCGCATGTGTGAAATATGGCAGTTCGAATTTTCAAATCTCATAAAGAAAAACTAGAAAAATACTTTTTATTGGGAATTGAGTAGGATTTTAGAGCTAATTGATGACTTGATATCCCAACAGATATCAAAACAAAACTGCTTCTTTTTGACAGAATGGTATCTCCAATTTTGCTGTATGCAGCTGAGGCTTGGGGGGTTTATAACTTAAAATCTGTTGACAAAATACATATGAAATTTTTAAAGAAAATACTTGGTGTAAGCCCTCAAACTCCAAACTTCGCTGTGTATGGAGAACTTGGAAGATATCCAATGTCACTTTTGGCGCTCGAAAAATCAATTAAATATTACCTGAAAATCAAGAGTAATAGAACATCACTTATTCATACAATATTTAATGGAAATTGCAATATTCAAATTGCTAGTAGAAATGCTTTTAACTGGTCTAAAAAAATCAAGGAAAATTTAGATAAAACTGGATATTCATATATTTGGACAAGATATAACATAGACAATTTTAATTTTGTATCCAAAAATATTCAAAGAAGACTTCGTGATAATTTCATACAAGAATGGCAAAATTCGACCTGCACTTGTGTAAAATTAGACTATTACTGTAATTACAAAACTAATTTCGAATTTGAAAATTACTTAACAAATATCAGGGATGAAACACTAAGAAAAGCGCTGACACGCTTTAGACTTGCCTCGCATAAGCTTGCAATAGAAACTGGGAGAGTCCAAAATATTGATAGACAAGATCGACTTTGCAGATTATGCAACATTAATAGAATAGAATCAGAATATCACTTTTTATGTGTTTGTCCAAAATATTGCGAATTAAGATCAAAATATTTAAATATACACTGGTTTACAATTGCTAAATTTAATAGAATTATGTCATCTAAAAAACGAAAAATCCAATTAAATACTGCAAAATTCATCAAAAGGGCATTTGATTTACGAAATATCTATTTAAATAACGCTTGATTATTGATCCTTATCTTGCTGATTATATTATAATAAATGTAAGTTTCAAGCCATAGTACAAAACCCTAATGATACTATCACTTTATCTTTTACTATTATTATTTTTTTCTTTCTGAATATAAATACCTTCTAATCGGACAATGTAGATCCCAGATCAGACTACACGGCCTGTGCCGTCTGATCTTGATCTACAATGTCCACAAAAAGGTCAAACATGCTCAGTTTCTTAAATGTTAATCATACTATAGTTGTGATTTTTTTCAGATGTATATAGTGGTGATTTTTTTTTTCAGATGTTTATATTTTGTATTATATATTGTAAATATTTATGCTATATTTCATGCTATATTACTGTAAAATGGTCAGTGGCAAAATTCTTTTGCCGAATACCAAATAAAGTCATTCTGAGTTTGAGTTTGAGTTTTTGGTAATGAGTTAAACAAAAGAAAGATACATATATCCAATTTGTCCATGTCACATATCTACAACTTGCCACAAAGCATTTGCAGACAACAAATTAAAAGTGGCTCAAATGAAGAAAGTAAACTTGATAGGGTAGAAAAAAGATTGTTGGAAAAGGAGAAAATGATGGTTAATAGCATTTTATCCTTTTCCAACATTGTTTTCAAAAGCCTTCTTCCTCTGGGTTGTGAAAGGCATGATTGTTTGGTAAGGGGTTAACCATTTACCATACTATCCCGACTTTTAACGACCCTGAAGAAGAAGCCTTTTGAAAACATTGTGGGAAAAGGAGAAAATGCTGGTAACCAGCATTTCCCCCTTTTTCCCCACAATGTTTTCTATCCTTTCCAAATCAATTTTTAGTTTTTGATTCACATATATTTTGTCATCTGCAAATGGTTTCAATTTGGACAAGTCCAAACTTTTGCCGTTTGGTAAAGGGTTAAATATGTGTATAATAGCATAGAATAAAATAGTGGATCTAATAATACAGCAGATTTTAAATCTTCACAAAACAAGAGAATGTTAGATCTTGCGTGTCAAGGCTCGAAGCACTTGTAGATGACATGAGATATTATTCAAAGCGTGGGATTTGTCTTTGAATGGTAGGAAACTTTGAAATCTTTGTGATAAAAAGAGAAAATCCCGAAAATAGCATTTTCTCTTTTTACCACAATGATTTCAAGAGCCTATCCCCTGTGTTTGTTAAACTGTGGAATCACTTGGTAAAGGGTTAACTACATCCTATTCCATGACATTATATAAAACTGCTAAACAACAATGTTTACACATTTCTACAAAATTTTGACAAAATGGAGAAATTGTCCAGGAAGAAGTCAACAATATCAGCCATTGGCTGAAACCCTTCTAAAAAGCTTACATTCAGCTACAAAATATTTATATACATCACATTCCATGCATTAGCTGAAGGGTTTATTAACCCTTTCCAAATGACAGATTTTAGACTCTTCGAAACTGAAAGAGATTGCAGACAACAATTTCAAATTTGAAATAAAAGATGGTAAATAGTTCTCCTAAAGGGTAGAAAACACTGTGGGAAAAGGAGAAATTGCTCGTTTCGAGCAATTTCTTCTTTTCCCACAGTGTTTTCAAAAGACTTGTACTGCAGACACGTAAAAGCCAGGGCTTGTTTGGGAAAGGGTTAACTCCTAACAAAATTTTTCACTTCGAAATGGATTGATTGATTGATTGATTGATTGACTGAATGGTTGACTGATCAACTGAATGGTGTTAAATGCCACTTTCAACATAATTTCAGTCATGTCAGTGTGACAGCTCACATATTCATGTATGTCCTGCATTTCACATGTACCAAGCTAGGGCTGCTAAGTCTTGCCTGAGGGGACTTGCATGAAAAAAAAAACCAGTGTGTTTAATGAAGCTCAAACCAGAGCCACTGAGACCCTTTTTGAAATGGAAAAAAGACTTTAGAAAACTTCGTGGAAAGAAGAAAGTGTTGAGGATCAGCTTTTTATCACCATATCACAATGTTGTCTGATCTGGTGGACAAATTCCAACACTTGAACCACAATTAATTTGTTGACTTCAATTTCTTCCAATTTGGACAAGTAAAACCGATGGCATTGGGTGGTTACAGGGCTTATAAACATCTCGAGCCACTTGCGAAACTCAAATATTGCCTTTCCAAAAACCAACTTTCTGTCTGGCAAAAGTTGCACCGAATCGAACAGGGTAGGTCAAAGATCAGACTGCATGTTCTGTGCAGTCTGACCTTAATCTACATTGTCCAAAAAGGAATATGAAATATTGAAACAATACATAGAGTAGCACTAAGCAGCTCAAGTTATAATCCATTACCACAAAATGCCAACTTTTGACGACCCTGAGAAAGAAGCCTTTAGAAAACATGGTGAAAAAAGGAGAAAATGCTGGTAACCAGCATTTTCTCCTTTTCCCACATTGTTTTCTTCTCTTCACAAAACAAATTTCAAATTTTCAGTTATTTTGTTGTCAACAAATGCTTTTGATTTGGACAAGCCTAAAAGTTTGGTATTAACTATTTCCATACCTTAGGCGAGACCAAAAGCTTTCGTGGACAGAGTATATTAAGCTCAAATGGCACAGATCGTGCAGGCTGATCTCTATCTACACTGTCCACTGCTGAATTTAAGATAATGACCAAACTGCCCCATTGATCTTGCAGAGGAAACGTCATTTACCCTCTGAAAATGCAATTTATTCATTCAGTATTGAAAAAATTAGGTTTAACCCTTTACCCCATAAGGCATTTCTATGGTATCTCTAATTGACCCTATATAACAGCAAGGATGAAGCTGTTTCTTATGTGTATATGACACCTTTTGATAGTGTAGAAAACATTGTGGCAAAAGGTGAAATTGCTCGTCACGAGCAATTTCACCTTTTGCCACAATGATTCCAAAGGCTCCTACAAGCAATGCGTAGAAATGAGTATCTATGGAGTAAAGGGTTAAAAAAGTGCAGTTTCCGAAAGCATTGTACTCACGGTGCCTTGATGTAGTGCGAGCATCCGTCTATACCGTCTGTAGTCCTGACGCATAGAAAGAATGATCCTCTCAAACTCACCTCTTAATGGGTGAACACAACACTTGGTCATACAGTTTTGTGAATTTTATTCATCGTTTATCCTCAAAACTTTGAAAAATGGCGAAGCAAGTACTTTCCATTGAAGAAAGACAGTGTGAGAGTCGTCTGCAACAGACTTCCGGCGAACCTTTGCACGCGTATTTGACAGTTCTATATATAGAAAAACATGTTTATTTCAAAACACTGTATATAGCTAGTCGCGTCATCGCTTTGCGGGTCGCTTTCAAAGTGAGGCTGAAAATATTTGAAAGAGATGGAGATCGCCCATTTAGAACAATATGCTCTAGCCCAGGGGCTTGTACGGTGAGGGCTCCCTCGATTTACTGAGTGGAAGGGGCCACATAAGCTATGGATAATTTTAAGATCTATTCCCTGAAAAAAAAAAATACTATACACGGTTTCGTCGAGAACATGTAGATCTAAATCTGTGTTGAATTCAGAAGATTTAGAGTTTCGGAGTATTTAACCTTTTACCAAACGAAAAAAATTCTAGATTGGTCCAAACTGAGAGCACTTGCAGACAACAAAATAAACGAAACAAAAAAAAAAAAAATGTTTCCCGCAGGGTAGTAGAAAACATTGTTGGGAAAGGAAAAAATGCTGTTTACCAGCATTTTCTGCTTTTCCCACAATGTTTTCAAAAAGGCTTCTATCTCACGGTCGTAAACTTAAAACCAGAGATTGTTTGGTAAAGGGTTAAACGATTAGTAAAGTCTAAGCCTTTAGAATTGAAAGATAAAATTAATTTCTTCGGGGATATGCGATTTGTTGTAGAACTATCTTGTTGAGCGCCGTTTTCAACACTATTCAGTAGTATTACAGCCACAAGGGCACCTATCCATGTCACTCCAGGTAACTGTCCGAGACCAGTGAGATTTTCCATCAGAACGAAATAGGATGAAATCACAATATTTAGAAATTTGGTTAGAAATTTTCGTTCTCCGGCAGTTTTAGACTTCATGAGACTCATAGAAGGGAAATAACTCGAAACGTTTCAGAAAACAACTATTATATCTAGAGTTACGGTTTTCAATTCAGCCTTATGTCTTTTTTGGGGTCTTATTTTGTCACTCGTAAAATCCCAAATGAGTCGGAGCATAAGTATTTTCGACTTTTCTCGAAGTTTCTAACTACAGTTACGCTGAAAAATGATGATCGTCTTTGGCCATAGTGTAAAGTATCAGGAAACGAACGATGTAGACCCTAGATCAGGCCACATGTTATGTGCAGTTTGATCTGAACTTATACCGTCCGCTGCGTAAGTTGCCTTGGTCAGCAAGCTTGGATAACCTCTGTGCGTACTCTATTACGCGCTATAAGTAGATCAATGAAAAAATTTGGTGTAGGAAAAACTGAAAGTATTGTTTTGAAAAACGTGTACAGCTTCCCAGCTTATTCGAGCCCAGGATTTATTGTTCTCTTTGATAACATATACTTCTCTATTTAGATATCGAAATGATTATTCCTTTGCCAAACTTATAGACATGTCCAAATTGAAAGCATTTGCAGACGACAACATAATTGAATGTAAAAAAAAAAAAAAAAAAATGTGGGGAAATGGTAGAAAACATTGTGGGAAAAGGAGAAAATAATGCTGGTTACCAGCATTTTCTCCTTTTCTCGCAGTATTTTCTGCAGCTTTCATTTTCAGGATCGTCAAAAGTCCGTAGTGTTTGATAAAGATAAAAGCTGGTTACCAGCATGTTCTCCTTTTTCATTATATTTTCACAGCTTTCATTCTCAGGGACCTCAAAAGTCGGCAGTGTGTGATAAAGAGTTAATAACCCTTTACCACACAATGACGACTTTTGACGACCCGAGATAGAAGCCTTTTAAAAATATTGTGGGAAAACGAGAAAATGCTGGTAATTCTTTTCTCGCAATGTTTTCTACCCTTCTAAAATCAAATTCAGATTCTTCAGTCACATTTGTTTTGTCCTCTGCAAATGCTTTCAATTTTGACCAGTCTATAAATTTGTCGTTTGATAAGGAGTTAACTCTGTACCAAACGTTGCACATATCCGCTCCTCGGCCGCCTAGAATGCTCTGGAATGTTGAAAATGACAACGCAAACAGCACCAATATAGTATATACTTTTATCTTACAGTTTTTATACAGGCTATACCTTTAAGTATTAACGGACAAATAACACATTCTAATAAAGCCATAATAAGACGTAGAAAAAATGTCAAAAATATTTTATAACGAGTAAATTTAAATCGATCCATGATAAAACGACACAACAGAAAACTCGGATAACATTCTTCTATGACGTCACTTTTGAGATCATTCCATCAATATCGGTAAAAACGGCGAAGGAAAAGTCGAGTTGCGTAGCTGATCTATGTCGTAATCATTGAACCATCTGCAAAGAGAGGAGAAAAAAATGCTGATTTTTCATTGTCAAGATTGGAAAAATTATGAATAGGAAAGTGTTGCCGTGACATAAGTTGACAAATGTTGAAATCTGCGCAATAAGCTCTAAATCATTCAAACAAAGAAATAGTTATAATGTAACTTAAGACTCACGAACCAGGGTTTCACAATCATCATACACTGAACCAAGGGTACTATTTCACCTGAAACTGCTAGATGACAGCGCCGTGCGCTTTCGATGAAAAAGTAAATTTAGATCAGACTGCACATAATGTCTGACCTTGATCTGTTCTGTCCGGTACAGTAAGAGAAACAGTGTGAAGTTGCAGTGTTTGGGTTTTTATGCTTCAAAATGGTCATTTTTTTAGGACTTTTAGGATGCCTAAGAATACGGAGTTAATCTGTACACGTGATTAGAGCGTTACTACTGTATATACGATACAGAGGTGATGCGCCAATGTGTTATTTTAGTAATTGAGGTCTACGATTGACCAATGACAATTATGGTGTTTCGTGATGAACAAATGGTGCTTCAAAGACCTATGACCGCAAACAACGAAGTAAGTAACGAACTAAACTTACTCTATGGATTCCACAAGAGAAGGTCCACAGCTCTTCAAGCTAAATCGTTTGCCAATGTCTTTTCTGAAATACACAGACGAAACTTTTCTATCAAATGCCTCTGCTTTAATTTGGACAAGTACAAAATCTTGTTGCATGGTAAAAGGTAAAAATGACCTTTAACCCTTTACCAAACAATCCCGAGTATTATCTATCCAGGAGGAGAAAGCTTTTGAAAACACTGAGGACTGAAGGAGAAAATGCTGGTAAACAGCATTTTCTCCTTTTCTTAAGTACTGTTTTCTGTCTGATCAAAGACAGATATCAACAATTTATCAACATTTACTTGTAATTTGATTTTTTGCAAAGTGAAACGCATTTAAGTTGGTAAATTTTAGAATTTGACTGATTAAGCTACTTTCAACAGTGTTTCAGATATATCCTAGGTAGAGCTCGCTAATTCATAAGCTTCCTGGGTTTCTCTAGTATTGGATTTCTGCACTGCCTTCCTTACTAACACGCTCACGTCGCCAGCAGGGATCCAACACTATTGTCCAACCACATTTCAAGCACCTTTCCCACTGTGCAAGATGCCAAAACTTACTGATTAAGTACTGCGATAGTCATACGGAGGGAAGGACAAGTGATTATAATTATGGTCTTATAAATTGTCATTTACGACTTTTTTTTTGTGCTCAAAGAGTTACATCCCCTTTTCCGCATAAGTATTTAGAAAATGACAGTCATTTACCTGATACAAGAGACTAAGAATCGTTTTCCAGTTTTCGACAGAAGTCCATCAGGCTCAAATTTGGGAATAAAGTTCTCATTCAGGATATTTTCTTTTGTCTGTCTGCGTGTTACTGCTTTATGTGGAGGCCTGTAAGAAAATTGAGAGTAATCAATCAGGCTTCCATACTTGTTTATCCTTATCGACTGACTAACTTTGATGGCACATTCAAGCAAATGAAAAGAGCATGCATTTGACTCTCTCAAATTTGTTTTTGGGAGAAAATATCTTCTTATTGGGCAGTGTATATACAAGATCAGACTCGACATTCTTTGCAGTCTGATCTTGATCTACACTGTCCACAAAAGGTCAGTGAGTCGCGCTAAGAAGTCAAAGGGTTCATAGAGCTCTTCAAATTAACCCATTACCTCACAATCCCTACTTATAACGCCCCTGAGAAAGAAGCCTTTTGAAAACACTGTAGGAAAAGGAGAAAATGCTGGTAACCAGCATTTTCTCCTTTCCCCACAGTGTTTTCTCCCTTCCTAGAACAAATTCAACTTTTCAGTCACCTTTATTTTGTCGTCTGCAAATGCTTTCAATTTGAACCAGTCTAAAATTGTGTCGTTTGGTAAAGAGTTAAAGGCGAATTTACATCTAGCACCATGACCACACGTAAACAAAATTCAATGGCATCATAACTGAAGAACAATCAAACGCAGCCGTCCATAATAACGGAGGCACATTCCTTTACGATACAGTGTATAATAAGTAGTTGCAAAGGCTTGAAGTCCAAGTTCTATTTTCTTATCACGAGTAAATGATTGACTATAATTTACTATTAGTTAATGATTTTGCTACGTTATGGAAACCTTCCGATACTATCGTGCTGTCTTGCGATACTTGTTCATTTTCATATCAACAATATATCCCTGACAGTTCTAAAGACAGATAACTCTATTGGACTGGAAATAATACTTTACAAGTTAAACCCCTTTTCTATCATTTATAATATGGAAATGTTATGTAATGGGTCGGGTTGCAGTTACTGGCGTTACGTTTAAATCGTTTATCCTATTTTCATAAAACTTTTGGCATATATCAATTTACCGCCCCAAATTTTGATATTAAACTATTATTAAGTTGGAACAACACTAATAAGTTAAAATCAAAATTGATATAGATTAGCATTGTTTGTGAATACAGGCTCCATCTAAAAAGCAAGCTTTCACCTACCTTCCATAGATAAGATGGATACCAAGTACTCCGGTTGAGAAGATATCTGTGGCATCGGTCACGTGACCTTTGAGGAGTTGTTCTGGACTGGTATATTCTGCTAGGATTCTTGGTACGGGGCGATTTTCTTGAAGAGTTTTACCTCTTACAGTTGCGTTTTCGAAACCAGTCTAAAATTGATGGAGAGAAAATTAAAATGATGACTTTCAATATCGCACGATCTGAACGACTTCTCTTTCACTCACGAAAACTTTCTTTTTTTCTGGCATGTGCATTCCATGAAAAGGGTTGAGACTTAACCCTTTCCCAAATGGCAAATTTTGGACCACACCAAATTGAAAGTATTTTGCTGATGACATATTAACAGTTGCTAAAAAGATGATTTTCCTATATGATAAGGTAGAAAACAGTGTGGGAAAAAGAGAAAATGCTGGTTACCAGCATTTTCTCCTTTTCCCACAATGTTTTCCAAAAGCTTCTATTCCTGACCCGTAAAAACCAGGGATTGTTTGGGAAAGGGTTAATACAATAAAACGATTCTGATCCACGGAAAATGAAAGCAATACACTCAATACACTCAATATTTCATATCATGCACCGTTGACCTTCTAATCTGTCTGCATAGATACTAGTACATGCATTTTGCAATTGAAATGAAACTATGAGTAACAGCACATTTAATACCTCAATGGCTTCACATTTCTGTGTGCCATTTAATTCGATTTATACTGTCTTTGAAAGAACCTAATTATATGAATCATGATAGAAAGTCAATCTACCAATATCATTACTTTATTTTTGTAAAGCTTTCTTTTCCAGCAAACAGATGTAAATAACTTTATCTGTCAATATTGTACACCTTGAGCACCAAACAAAGAAAGACAGAAGCAAACAACAAAATCAACCCACCAGACAAGGATATCCGCGCTGATTCAGGACTACTTTTCTCGGATAAATATCCGTATGAATGACGCCCGATGACTGCAAGAATCTCAGAATATCCAGTATATTGAAGCAGATAAACTTGGCTTGGTCTTCGTCGCAAAGCAACCTAAGAAGACGAAAGGATAGAGGTTGTTATGAATCAATGTTTCTGCTTGAAAGTATTGAGTTCTACAGGCAACTGTAATTTAAATTGTGCAGAGAATTTTAAGTATTAGGTAGGAAGAGAAGCAGACAGAAAAAAGAGTGGACTGACAACATACAAGAGTGGACAGGATTAGTAAGGACACGGGCCCTTGCGCACGATTGGGATAAATGTAAAAGACTGGTGTACAGCGCGTCCAGGGCCCATATTCACCAACCATTCTCAAGAACGTTCTTTATCTTATTCTCCAGAATTTTCTACATTTGTAAGTAACACAACTTCTGATTGGCTAAACCCGAAAGCCCGAAAGCCTATTAGCGCGGTCGGTAGAGTGTAGGACTTGGAAGTAGGGGTCGCTTGCTCAATATCCCAGCTCGGACAATTTCTTTCCGAGGATGGATGAAAGCCACTGCTACAGGATTCATTCCTGTCTCATTGGCTAGTCAGTGTTTCGACGAGGGTCGTGAAGGAAAATAGCCAGTAACTTGGAGAGAATATCGTGCGATTTATGGTAATGTTTGCAAGATCTTGATTTCTCATGATATTTAAAACTCGGAAAATTTTGTGGAAAGGGAAAAATATATATCGAAAAATATTTCGCCAAAAGGACACTCAAGATGATATATTCGAAGAATTCTGAAACGATTCCTACCCCTTTTCCATTAAATCTTGAAGGTTTCTAGCAGCTTCTAGTTTCGCTACAAATCTGTATTCGCAGTCATATGTTGAATATATGGCAGTAATGTCAGATATGCTGGAAAGGAAAAAGATAATAACAGTTATTGTTTTAATGTTTGTATTGTTGAAGTTTATCTGGTGTTCTATAAGGTTTGTCAAAGATAAAATCATTATCATGCTCAAAAATACTATTTTCTATAAGTCAAGTATGCATTTTCCCTACAAATCCACAAGTTATGGGCGATCTGCTCGTTAAAAAAACACTGATACTCCTAGCTAATGTGATCTATACAGAAGTTACACAATTGAACGTCTCTGCTTTAATCATTTGTTATAATTATGTACGCATTAGAGTAAAAAACAAAGTTACCATTGGAATGAAGAAATTCAATATTCAAAGTACTTACAACGTTATGGATTTTGAGAGCTCCTCAATATCACCTGTGCTGAGGTCCTGTAAAAAAGAAGGAAAATTAAGCATAAAGTTAACCAAGTATGACTGAGCGGAGCTCTAGGGAGAGGGCAAGAGGGGAAGACATGCATAAAATTGACCAGTAGCAAAAAGTATCGACCCATGTAATCCTGCGCGGATTGCACAGGCTGACATGGGTCGATACTTTGTGTATATGCATTATGTCCCCTTTGCACAGATCAGATTAGGAGCCAAATTATAACAGGTGCAGATTTCACACAGTTTCCACATGATTATGTATCTGACACGAAACCTATTTGGGTACTGCTATATCTCGAGTCCATCACTGATAGGCTATGTCATAGTGTAGTAATATCATAAATGTGTAACATGTTTTGGCAACAACTATAAACATATAGATAAAAAAACTGATAACTGATAGCTCTCCCAATATACACGACAACAATGTCATCACTAATAATGATTCTAGAACTCGAGCTAGAACTGTTAACGAATTGTTAAGTGCTCACTATGAACCGATGCAGATCAATACAAGTCTGGTTTTTCTCTACACTGCTCGACATTAGTTTTGGAGATATACAAAATATCCAAATCAACAAAATGACACTTCCTGTTCGGTATTTGAAAATATTTTGGACGAAACGGAATTTGAAAGTATCAAATTTCTGGACTTTTCTCACTGAGAAGAAACGTCCATTTTATAAAGCTAACAGTTTACATGTTAGATTAAAATCTACTGAAAGTTTCATTACCGTTGGCTTTATAGCAGCTGGTCCGTCTCTGTTCTTGGCACCATCGCCTGCTTTGTTACCATCACCAAAGTGACCATCGGCCAAATCATTTTTCTTTTTCCGTGACTTCGGTCTTTTGGTTGCAGCATTTTTACCCCGAGATTCTTCATTTACTAAACCTAACTCATATTCAAGTTTAGGTTCTGCCTGGTTTGGTACCTGCCCAACATCAAGGACAGTTTGACATAATTTTATGTGAAACGGGACTGGGACACTAGCAGCAACTTTTGCATCCTTCTGTGAAATAATCTTAAGCTTATTATCGGTGTGTTTTAACTCTGTCTTGCCAGCATCGTCTGGTTTGACAGCTTCATCAAAGCATCCATCGGTCGATTTCTTCTTCTTTTTTCTTGCTCTTGCATGTTTTCTCTTTGAACCATTCCAAGCTTTTAAATCTTCATTCTTTAACTCGAAACCGTCCATAGGCTGAAGTTTTGTCTGGTCAGTTAATGGCGTCTCCTCATTGATAACTGCATTGAATAATGTTATCATTGGTCTCACAAGACGAAGAGTAACACAATTTGATTTCTGAGGTAAAATTATGTCAATGTTATTTCTATCTGGTGTGGCTAACTGCGTGTTGGTTGTTGTGTCTGGGATGGGTGATTGAGCGTTTTCTTCCTTCTTAGAGATGATATCTTCAAGAGCTTTCTTCATATTCATGCTGTCTGCAATTTTCCTGTCACCTACTGTATCTACGAAGACAACACTATCATCTGCTCTCATGGAGAAGTCGTCACATTTTTTCTTTGCGTGACATCCGTTTTCGGCTCCCTTTATTTTATCATATTCTATCGCACACATCGTTTTAAGATACGCAGTTGAGTTGAAAACAGGATCCCTCTGTATCGTAGCAATATCCGATACCTTCTTTATAACAGTAGCATCTACATTCTTGTTGGCACTGCCATAATCTAGTGCTTCTTCACTAGTTACTTCATTACCTATCGAAGTGTGATATCTCTGATCTTCCTCCGAGTCTGCATATTTCTCTATCGTCATAGTGTTTTCATCATGCAGTGTCTTGTTGGACTTTATAGAGGTATTCCCTGTGTTGTAGTAAGAAAAGTTATCGGTTATTTCTCTACAAGGATTGCTTACAAATGGCACAGTGTAAACCTTATGTACACCTTTGTCAACGATATCGTTGTATTCTATCTTTGCCATTTTCAAGTTATCAGCAGGTACTTCATGTAGGAAACTGGAGTCGTTTGGTGCCTTCTCAAAGCTTTCTTTCTGACCTTCATTCTTCCACAAAATATCAATATCTAAATCATCAACATCATTTCCAAAAGCTGCCTCGAGAACATCGATAAGTTCTTTCCGTAGTTTTGTGAGAGATGGGTAGATATCAAAGCCATTATCTACTAGTACGTACTCACAACAGCTAGATTCTGCCTCCTGAAAAACATCGATAAGTTTATTGTGCTCCTCTTCTCCAAGAAAAGGGTCAATTTCTGTTGTTTCGTTTTCAAACCTGTCCGTAGTAGCCGTAGCCTCATTCTCTAATGTATTACAGACATCTTCACAACGCTGTTTTTGAGAGACGACAGAGTTGCAGACGATTGGTTCGCACAGATTTGTGACAGAAAGCAAGTTGTTGTATTCTGCATCTAGAAGAATGCCATCACCGTCCCCAACTTCTACCTCCTTGAAAGTAGCTTTCTCAACAAAATGACCATCTCCAGTTTTCTCTTTTGCATTCTCATAGTTATAAACCATTTTCAGTTTTGAAAAATCGTCATCCTCTATCCCCATATCTTTACAGACATCTTCACAAATCTTTTTAAGAGACTTCACAAGGCTATTTGTAAAGGCAGTTGCTTCATAATTCATCATTTTATTCGATAAGGAAATGGCCGTTTCCTTTACTTTTTCTCGTCCATTTAGTCCTGATTTCTTCACATCAGGGATAGCAATGCATTTGTCTTTTTGAACGCGAGTTTCGCATAAAATTTCTATTTCTAGGGCAAACACCGTCTGAGCAGGTCGATCATCGTGGTTCGGTGTAGTATGTCTAACTATGTTTAATCTTTTTTGCATCATTAGTTTAAAATCTGAGTTTGGATCCTCGTGGTATGTATCGGACTTTGTCTTGAAGTTCTCTACGCTTTGTTTATCGTCATTCTCTATATCAGGTTGTGTCTGGGTAGGTTCAATAGATATACTGGTACACTCAGAAGTCCTACTATCATCCAAGTCATTGACCATTACCAGTATCGCCCCAACATCAGTATTATCATCATATCTTCTACAGGTACTCTGATTTGAAGCGATGACCTTTGCTTCTTTGGGATAATTTTCATTTTCATCAATGTGCCATAAATTCGTATCCTCTTTCACTGCAGTGCTACAAGCGTGTAAGTTTCCAATTTTACCCACTTCTTCAACTCGGACAAAATTCCGGCTTAAAATTTCGGCATTCATCAGAAGCAGGTCGTTCACTTTGGTATTTAGCCTGGCAAGGCCTTCATTCAGCTTGTCATACATTTCATGTAACTGGCACAGGATGGACTCAGTCTCTGTCATTCTCGGTGACCTTGTCTTAGCTCTGACTGGAGCTTGTTGTTGTGTTTGTGGCTTCAAGACTGTATCGTTACTTTCATTCTTTAGACAAGTAACATCTTCCGCCTGAAAATATTACGTCGAAAGTAACAAGTGGTTTGATGATGACGATAGGGCGATAGTTGTTGGTTGGTTGTAATGGAATTTAATGCTGTTTCATGCCTTGGTCTGTTAAGCAGGACTCAAGGACCTTTTGCGGACAGTATAGATCAAGATCAGACTGCACAAAACGTGAAGTCTGATCTTGGATCTACACTCTCCGAAACAGCATATTTTCCTTTAACTCTTAATATCACCACAAAATTTTAGACATGTCCAAATTCAAAGCATTTGCATGCTCATATGATAGACTTTGTCCTTGATGTAGGGTAGAAAGCATTGTGGGAAAAGGAGAAAATGCTGGTTACCAGCATTTTCTCCTTTTCCCTCAATCTTTTCAAAGGGCTTCTTTCTTAGGGTCGTTAAAACGGGATTTTGTGGTAAAGAGTTACAATACCTTTGACACAGAAAAATTTGGATTTTTTTCCCCTATCGGTATCAAAGTTTCATTATATTTAGTCAGGAGGAAAAGAGCTAACTGCGTGGGTCATATCACAGTGGTCAGTGCACCTCTGCATGTGTCACCCGGCTTTCTCAAGCCAGTACTGACATTACTTTCCATTCAAGTCACTGTTAACTTTTCTCACATGCATCAGAGGTGAGATGCGAAATTCACCGGAAAGAAAGTTTGCCTTAACCGGGTATTGAACTCACGACCACAAGGTCACGAGTCGGATACACTAACAACTGAGCAACCAGCGGGGTCAACAGGACGATGATGATGATGATGATGATGATGATGATAGTGACGATGATAATGACGATAATTACGACGACGCTGATGATGATGTGATTACGATAATGATAATGATTTGATGATGATGTTGTGATGACGATGATGATGTAGATGATGTAGATGATAATGATGATAAGATGTTTTAGATTTGTCATCAAATGAATCTAACTGAAGTTTAACTAATGATTGCTGCCATATTCTTTAACCCTTTACTCCATAGATACTCATTTCTACGCATTGCTTGTAGCAGCCTTTGGAAAACATTGTGGCAAAAGGTGAAATTGCTCGTTACGAGCAATTTCACCTTTTGCCACAATGTTTTCTACACTATCAAAAGGTGTCATATACACATCCGTGTTTTTATTTAGGCTCAATTAGAGATACCATAGAAATGCCTTATGGGGTAAAGGATTAATAACCAGGAAGGGGAAAAATAATTTGTCAAAGCAAATAATTGTGGGTTGGGAATGGTGGCGTAATCACTAACTATTCCAAGTTTAGCATGGCAATACATTTTCTTAAAAGTTTTAACTTTCTGCTTGTGAATGGAGGTTTCTATCTCCAGTTCCAGTTTGTAAGATAAAATCGATATATAGATCCATAATCAAGTAATTGCTTGCTTGTTAAAATGCATCAGGGAGATGTAAGCCCCCTGTTGCCAAAGCAGAGCCCAGTTAGTTCAACACTAAAAGGGTGCTGTGAAACACAGATCCCTTCTTGCGGTTCTCTTTCTCTATACCCTTCTCTCTTTCCCTTCTTTGTCCCTTTCTCCCCCTCCTACTATTCTCTCCTCTTTCTCTCTCCTTTTTCATGCTTTTCTCACTAACTCTCTCTTTATTTTTTTCACTAAAAGGCCTTCCTTACAAGAGACATTCCCATTTTACATCTTCCATTTTTAGTGCTTCCCTATTTCCCACCCACCACCCTAACCAAGAAATAGTTACGTCTTGGATCCCATAGTTCAAATACTTAACACTCCTTTCCTTTTCAACAACAACAGTAACAGCATCAATAACAAAATGTATCCGCTACTTAAACATGATTGTGAAACATTCATTTATTAATTTTTTTTTCTGAGAAAATATTATAACGTTTAACTATAAAATAAACACAAGCTTTCGGCGGTACAACCGCCTTCTTCAAGTGTGATCCTGTGATAAAATGCCTGCAGTAATGTTCAGTTGTTTGGTAAAACAACTGAACATTACTGCAGGCATTTTATCACAGGATCACACTTGAAGAAGGCGGTTGTACCGCCGAAAGCTTGTGTTTATTTTATAATTAAACGTTACATATCTCAAGAAGAGTATATATCATCGTTTGTAAAATATTATAAAAGACAACAATATATAAATATATAATTTTAGACTAAAAACTCACATCTTTGTTAGAAGCTGGTCCAGTCCAACAACAAGCACTATAAAAGCGTTTCTTGAAACGTTTTCCCATTGTTCCAAATTATTAATTGCCAAATAAAAATTATTTTTTTTTGAGAGCGCAAAAATCGTGTCATTTATAGAAACAAACAAACGGTTTTTCACGACGACGCCGACGTCGTAGCTAGACGACGTTGACTTCCGCTAAACGACGCATGCTCCGAGGAATTTGTAACGTTTAAAATACGGCATCAACTGCAACGTATCGTGTTTTTCAACTAGGATCGCGTCTTTCGATTTGAATGACAAACAAAATTGTAAGAAATCTTTAAGCTTCTTTCATTACCTAAATATTAAATCTTTAAAAACAGTCCCATATTTTAACGAACCTAGAAGGACAGGCATTTAAAAAACATCGTGTGAAAAGAGAGAAATGTTGTTCACCAGTATTTTCTGCTTTTCTTACAATGCTTTCTACCCTTCCAACACACAAATAGTATTGTTTAAGGGTAATGTCTTGCTTACAAAATGGTTTGAACCTGAACAAGCCTTAAAACCCAGTGCCTTTCATGAAGCTTGAACCCAGGGCCTCCAGGTCAAGAGTCTACACTATACCACTAAACCACGCATAAGCCAAGTGTGGGAAAAGGAAAAAATGCTGGATTCCACATTCCCCCCCCTTCCTATATTGAATTCAATTGTCTTCTCTATTAGGATTACAAGACGTGTTTATAACTATTGCAGCATAATTTACTGTAGGACCTCCGTCACTGCCAGTGCTTTGATTTCAACGACTATATTTGTGTAGCATTGTTAATTTGTTTGGTGTTCAAGTTATTCCATATCCAAACGACAAAAATTCGTCCAAAGTAAATAAAAAAAGAGACTTCAAATTTAGTGTGGCTAAAATAATGGCATTTGGCTCGGACAGGGTAGAAAACATTGTTGGAAAAGGAGAAAATGCTGGTTTACCAGCATTTTCTCCTTTTCCAATAATGTTTTCATAAGTCCTTTTCGACATAGTCATTAAAACACATGATTGATTGATTGATTGATATTTCATCCACGCTGTTTTCACAATCATTTCAGTTATATCGCCACGGCCAGTGCAAGTGTCTATGCTTTACTGGGGGCTCTTTTTACCAGTACTTTACTCAAGGTTCTTTGCAAGCCGCAGATATCAATTTGTCCTATATCTGCACTATCCCCCGTAACAATACAAAAAGCCTTCTGGGGGCATCGCCCATATGGGAACCGGTGGCGACGATAAATAAACGCAAATTCAATCAAATTCAGGTATCAATCCTCGAACAGCTCGCTTAACAGCTTGGTTGATTGATTGGTTGAATGGTTCTTAACATCATTTTCAACATTATTTCAGTCATATCACGACGACAGCTCACATTATGTGACTCATCACGCGAAGAGGGACCATTTGGGAAATCTGCACATCAGTTAGATGAAAACAGATCAACGATAGTGAAGGTCGGTTTAAGTTGATAGTTAAAAAATGGTTGTAAATACAATGACAACTTTTCATGCAGAAAATGTCATTAAAGCGAAAAGTGTCAACCCTGGTCAGCCTGCGCAATTCGCCCAGTCTGGCCAGAGCTGACACTTTTCGCAGTTCCCAGAAGGTTCCTTTTTGCGTGATGGGTCAAATATTCATACATTTCCAGGGACTCAACAATACAAGGCAACGGCTCTAAAGTGTTTTGCCCAAGGACACTCCCACGACAAAGATCCGGTGGATCCAGTGCTGCTCGAGCCCGAGGCCTCCAGTTCACGAGGTCCACACTTTACCCCGCTAAACATCTTGGAAAGAGACTTTTAATCAAAAGCCAATTACACGAAACAACAAAAGGTGGTCCTTTAAAAAGATGGTCTTTAAAAATGGATTAACGTCGGCTGGAGATAATCCGCGAATGAAACAATCACTGACTTTATATTTCAAAGTTTATTATTAAAATCTCGAATTTCATCCGTAATTCAAATGGAGTAAATCTCGAGTTTCATCCGTCATTCAAATTGAATATAGAAGTATTATTGTATTTTTAAGTATTTATCGATTTTTTTTTTATCATTGAATGTTCAAAAATAATTATAATAGATTTTTTTTTAATAAATATGTTTTCTTCAACTGTTTTCAAACGCACCATTTAAAGCTTTAATTTTGTTACTTACATAAATAAAATACAAAGATTTTTTGTTGAGAGCGAAACTTGATATTTTCTTTTTAATCCCGAGACTAAATCAACTCTTTTCCTGCAAAATAAGTTAAATGAAAACTTTTTACGATCACGAGGAAAAGTCCTTATGAAAACATTGTGGAAAAAGGAGAAAATGCTGGAAACCAGCATTTTCTCCTTTTCCAATAATGTTTTCTACCATGCTAGAAACAAATTTCAACTTTTAAGGCACGTTTATTTTGTCGTCTGCAAGTGCTTCCAATTCGGACCAGTCTAAAGTTTTGTCGGGATACCAGCATTTTCTCCTTTTCTCACAATGTTTTCAAAAGGGTTCTCCGGCTTCAGGGAGGTTAAAAACCCGGGCTTGTCTTTTGTTAAAGTTTTAAAAATCATAGACGGTGTCCAACACGTTTGTTCAAGCCCGGTCAAATTATCATAAACTATTGTTGTCCTTGGGATATCTCGATGATTAAGTTATTGTACGTTTGAAAGGAAGAACTAATTAGAAATTGCCATTAACTTTTACCCTGCCAGTCAAAAGAAATGGACAGAACAGCCCATCGACTTCGATCTATCTGTTTATTACAAAATCCCTTTTCACCAAATGGTCTCGATTCTTATTGAATCTGACGTGGAATGATTTTGAAAACACTGTGGAAAAGGAGTAAATGCAATTAACAAGTCAAATGTTGCCACACTTGCGGGGTGGGGAAAAGAAGATTGATTGTATGGTGTTTAACTCACTCATATTGCGGCAGCCAGTGCACATGTCCATGCTTTCCTGGACGTTTTTTTTATTTTTACCAGTACTCCCCACAAACAATTCGCTGCTTTCCCACATAACCATCGTCGAAACAATGACCACCGGTGAGAATGAATCCTGTCGCAATGACTATCATTAATCCCCGGAAAGAAATTGGCCGCGCCGGTGTAATGCAGAGAAATGACGCTCCCCGATAAAATGACCCATGGGTCATTTCTCTGCGTAGAGGAATGACCGAGTCATCATTCTACGCAGAGAAATGACCCCAGAGGGTCATTTCTCTACGTAGAATAATGACTCGGGTCATTCCTTTACGTAGTGAAATGACTTCTGGGGCCATTTCTCTACGTAGAATAATGACTCGGTCATTCCTTTACGTAGTGAAATGACTTCTGGGGCCATTTCTCTACGTAGAAAAATGATCCGGGTCATTTTGTAGGGGAGGTGATTTCTCTACGTAGAATAATGATCCGGGTCATTTTGTAGGGGAGGGTCATTTCTCTGCGTAGAATAATGACGCGGGTCATTTTGTAGGGGAGGGTCATTTCTCTGCGTAGAATAATGACCCGGGTCATTCCTCTACGTAGTGAAATGACTTCTGGGATCATTTCTCTACGTAGAATATTGACCCGGGTCATTTTGTTTGGGAGGGTCATTTCTCTGCATTACACCGGTCATCGAAACAGCGACCCTCTGTTCTTGAGTCCTGTGCACTACCGACTGAGCTACCGGGGTGCGGCAAGGGAAAGAACAGTCGTCTAGGGCAAAGATGGGTGTTTAATAGGTAAAAGTTTGCTTAACCCTTTCCCAACAAGCCCTGGTTTTTACATGTCTGCATTACAAGTCTTTAGAAAACACTGTGGGAAGAAGGAGAAATTGCTTGTAACGAGCATTTTCTCCTTTTCACACAGTGTTTTCTAGCCCATCAGAAAACTTTCTGCCATTCTCATCAAATTCAAAATTGTTATTTGCAAATACTTTGAGTTTGGGACAGTCTAAATTTGTCATTTGGGAAAGGTTTAATAACCTCATTATCATACTTCTTTTTTGAGACCTACCACACCCAAGTACAAAAAGGTAAAAACAGAGAATATATATATATTTTTTTGGGGGGGAGGGGGGTGGTGGTGGTGAAAGATGCGTATGACAGTTCTGAAAACGATTAGTTTGGTTGGTCGTCGTTATCTCTTGGGTTTCATTGTGGAACCACAGGCCTCTGAGGCTCTATTAATTTTCGATAATCGAAAACTTATGGCACATTAGTGCATCGACTGTGTATCACTGAATATATATCAAAATTTTCATAAATACTGTTTCTATAAATAGCACATTAGCGACATTGCTTCTTTATAGCGCGTATTACCACAATTCCCCCCATCTTTGGGGAGAGTGATGCGTCATATCAGACAGGTATCGAGTAAACCCTTTACAACACGATTCCGGGTTTTAGCGATGACGAAAAAGGCTTTTTGTAAAACATTGTGGGGGAAAAAAGGAGAAAATGCTGTTAAACAGCATTTTCTCCTTTTTTTTCCCCCACAATGTTTTCTACCCATTCATAGATAAAATTAATCATTTGAGCCATATTTAACTTGTCGTCTGCAAATTCTTTTTAGTCACATGGGAAATTTGTCGTCTGGTACAAACTGGAAAAATTGTAAAGTGTAAAACACTTAAAATGTTTAAAGTCCCTCGAGTGAAATTAATTTATTAAATTTTTCCATTAACAGGGGTGTGGGAAAATGATAATTATAAATCTTCAATGATCACGATGGTAGAAAGTGATTGACAAGGGTGATTGATAAACTTCGATCCCTAACCGTTCAAGACACGTAGGTCTATATTCGTTTTCAGCCAGTTTTCACTGTTTTTAACCAATTTTATACTTATTTATGAAGCTCCAATCATTCTTATATCTTCAGGCCAAATATTGCTCCTGACGCCCTGACGGCTGGAAGATTGCACAGATTACGGCGAAAAGAAAATGCATGTTTTGGAGTCCTTTGAAGCAATCGTTGTTTTCATTTCCAGTTTTAAATGAGGACAAATCCCTCGAGTTTTTCTATCCCTTACACTATATATATATATATAGGTAATTTATCTACTTTTACATAGCTGAGACGATCTACACACTTTCAAGTTTCCACGGCGTTTTTCATGATATTTGTCGAAGACAATACCACAATGAGTTCAATATTGAATTTTGAAGACCATGTATCGTATTTTGTGCAAAACCAAAGGAAATAAACCCAATCAAACTCATTTTCTCCCAGGCAAATGAATTTTTCGGTAGCACTAAGATATATAATTGGAAATGGCATGATAAAATACATTTGGTTAGGCCATCTATCCTGGAAATACTAATTTTTGATTGAAATCTGCTTCATTCGCACGTAGCCTTCCGTTGGCACAATGATACAAAATTTCTCTACCGATCGCTTGGTCCTGGGCTTTTTATTGAGTGGGCATGAGTATGTCTCGTAGATCGAAAGAACTGATTTAAATGTTGGGAATTAAATGTTAACGACCAAAGATATTTCAAAGTCATACTTTTCAGGTACAAACATAATATATATTCACATGGTTTCTCTCTCTATCCATCATGCATCCTACGGTCAAGGGGACATTACTTCTGGCTCCTCCTAATGATCAAAAGGAGAGCACCAATATACAAATAATCCTACCTATGTTGTGAGTACTCTCCCTTTAACCAAACAGGTATCTATTTACTTAAAAGGTTGACTTTCAAGTCAATATTCGAATAATATTTCTATTTTTCTTTCAAATTATTAATTCTACACTATGGCTTCCTTGACAAATACCACTTCAGCGTTCGCAAAGCTTTGATTATCTCCTTAGCTTAGCTGTAAGAATGTATCTTTGAGATAATTGACATCCATACACCCAATCTGGCTTTCACTTTTGATGGGAACAGCCTAAAACCAGCCTACTCATCCGTCTTAATTTTCACCCTTCCGCAATGGTTGCAAAGCTCTTTTATCGCTAGACATAATTATGAATATTATTCTGGCAAATACAGGGGCCTGATACATCTTCAGCCTGCGCACACTGACCTGGGTCGAAGCATTTTGCTTTAAGTAAATTTTCAGCATGTCAAAGAACAATTTTACCCCAGGATTCAGTTTGTTGTGAAACAAAACGAAATTTTTGGGATCCATAATAATAGTTAACTCTTTACTATACAATCCCGACCTTGAGAAAAAGAAAGCCTTTGAAAACATTGTGGGAAGAGGAGAAAATGCTGATAACCAGCATTTTCTCCTTTTCCCACAATGTTTTCTACCCTTTCCAAAATCGATTTTCGATTTTACACTCACATTTATTTTGTCATCTGCAAGTGCTTTGAATTTGGACCAGTCTATAAATTTGTCGTTTGGTAAAGAGTTAGATGACTTCTTGGTAAAATGTACCATAGAGATGCAGTGGTGTTGGAAATTAAATGTAAAAGGCCAGAGCATGGTTCATATAAATATAATGTATGAAATACAGTTAGCTGAAACCCTGAAATAGCTTTTTATCTAAAAAGCTTGACTAAAACTTGTTGTATTGGGGTTTAACGCCACTTAACAGCTACAGTCATATCATGGCGGTCGGTGAAGCACATGTGTTTCCCGGCTTTCTCACACCGGTACTAACACAATTTTTCTTTCCAAAGCCACCGACTACTTTTCTCACATGCCTCAGCATAGGTGAGAGTTGTAAATACGCCGGAAAGAAAGTTCGCCTCAACCGGGTATCGAACTCACAACCACCAGGTCATGAGTCTGACACGCTCACCACTGAGCCATCCGGTCGGGCTTGACTAAAACTGGCGGGTGGATCAGACCAGACATTGCCCTTAAGAATGGTTGGTGAATCCGCTGTGTACAACAGAGTCTAGAATAGAAAAAAACAAGTTTCAAAAGGAATTCGTATTTAGTGTTCAAGTAAACTGCGGCGCATTCATAATGACTTTTTCTCCCTCCTCGCCCTACTATTTACCCCAAGAGAAACAAACAGTAATTTTGAGGACATTTACAGTCAATAGGGAAAACACTGAAAGTGCTATCTTGGTAATAATGTAGATCAAAGATCAGACTACACGTTCTGTGCAGTGTGATCTTGATCCACACTGTCTGCAAATGCTTCTTGGGTTGAGCTCGATGCCGTAAGGGTCTTTCAATGACAATAATTAAAAAATTTGAGAAGGTGAAGATTCTCTATTGGAAATGTTAAAATGAATAATGAGAGTGATTGGATTTCATTTAAAGATCCACGAAGTATTCTCAAGTTTGGCATGTTTTTCTCTGGGTTCGTAGTATATGAAACATGGATTTTTTATCATTTATTTCTCTCCAAACTTTTATGTGTCGTTATTATTTTCATCAATCTCAGTGGGAAAGCAGCCGTGAATAGTGTGCGTCGAGGTGGTACAAGGAAACACTGAGAATTCATCACTCGCAGCACTGATACAAGTGAAAAAGGGTTGAAAATGGCGAAAAACGCAAAAATAAATTATTGCTGAGGCACTGATGCGATATTCGTGTTTTAAATCAAAGCGTTGAGAACGATCAAATGGAATTTGTCAAGGAAAACCATTGCATGGAATCAATAGTTTGAAACTTGAAAAAGAGACATATTGCTCAAATATTGGCTTAAAAACAAATGAATACCTTTTCGGTTGAAGGGAGAGTACTCATGTACCTTAAAACTATAATTCTGAAATATCTTTAGCCTTTTACATTTAATTTCCAACATTACAATCAGTTACTTCGATCTATAAATAATCATGAGCAATCAAATGGAGTAGCGCGCAATCATAGGACGAACAAGCCATGGAACGAATTAGTTTTGGAACTAAAAAGCCCAGCGTCAATAGGCAAATTTGTATCATTGCGCCAATAATCGGCTATGAGCAAGAGAAGCTATTTTCAATCAAAAATAAATATCTCAACGATCGATGGCCTCGCCCAGTGCATTCTAAAATGCCATTTCAAATTAAATATCTGTGTGCCACCTAAAAGCTCATTTGCCTGAGAAAAAACGAGTTTAACTGGGTTTATTTCCTTCGGCTTTGCACAAAATAAGATACATGGTTATCAAAATTCAATCTTGAATTCATTGTGGTATTGTCTCGACATATACCACAAAAAACGGACAAATAATACGAGAATAACGTTATTCGCCCTTTCGTGCAGCAAGTTTAGATAGACCAAATCATTCGTTCATAGAAATTTGTTATACTTGTAATGTTGAAAATATACGGCCTGCAAAAAGGGCCATTCGGCTATTTCCGTAAAGTGTCGTCTCGGATCAGCCTGCACAGTCCGCACAGATTAATCCGAAACGACACTTTCCGTTTTAATGCAATTTTCTATATTGCATATATCTACTGAAGAAAAAAAAATCTAGTGTCGTCGTAAAGTGCCGTCTCAGATTAGCCTGCGGGGACTGCGCAGACTAATCCGAGACGACAGTTTATGGAAAATGTCCGAATGACACTTTTCGCGTGTTGCAAGCCATATGAGCCATGCTCTGGCAAAAGGGCGTTAAATGCATTTTCGTAGTGCAGAATGCCAACCAAATCATCACATAATCCATGGATCAACAGATTTTTTTTTTTGCCTAAGCACCGGCTAAATCGTTAGATTTAATGGAAAATTTGACATACATAAAGTGTGCAAATTGCAAAAAGGTTTCGACCCATGTCAGCCTGCGCGGAATGCGCAGGCTGACATCGGTCGATACCTTTTTTGCAGATGCATTAAAAAACCTTTTCACAGAGCATGGCTTAAATGGTATAAGTGCAAAAGCGGTAAGTCTTAAATCTAAGAATTATAACCCCTAGCTCATCGGTAAACATCGACGTTTTCGTAAAGGCCATTCGGCAAATCTCGGTAGCTTCCGTCTTTTAATATGAGAGTTAAGGCCCGTAGACCTTAACCGTTTACCAAACAATCCCTGGTTTTTACGACCCTGAGATATAAGCCCTTTGAAAACATTGTGGGAAATGTTTTCTACCATGCTGGAAACAAATTTCATTTTTTGAGTTACGTTTATTGCATCGTCTGCAAGTTCTTCCAATATAGACCAGTCTAAAATTTTGTCGTTTGATAAAGGGTTAAATTAGTTTAAACATATTTATTTTCCCTCAAATTTACATGGAAATGGGGTTGGGTCACAAGTTATAACAACTTAGAAATCGACCCTCCCCCTACAATATAATGAATTTACAAGTGTTCCACAACTAATTATAATACACAAGAAAGAGATATAGAGAGGAGAGACAGACAGATAGACAGACAGATAAACAGACAGACAGAGAGTCAGAACGACAGACATAAACTATTAGATAAGTACACAGAGATGCCTCCACCATGATTTGTTCTATCCTTTCTGTATAGTTTATCAAGTGAATTGGACAAATGCAAAAATTCATCAGGGACAGTCATATCCAAATGCGTTTCGGTAAAACATAATATATCATAATCTAAATAGCTGTCCCTGATGTATTCCAGCTTCTGTCTTAAACTCCTGATAGGGTTAAATGCGGACATCCAGACATCTTTTTGGAGATTATAGGCGAAAATTTATATAATAATTTCAATCTTTCTAACAGGTTTTGCTTCAAATACTTTGGTAGATGAATACCAACAGTCTAATCTTGTTAAACAAAAAAATAAACAATTTGGTACAAGGTGCTAACTGATTAAATATTGATGACGTAAAAAACTGTCACCTTATTCTTAACAAGTGGGATAGAAATACTAATCTACAAAGATTTCTTACGTAAACCCTTAAAATACTAAATAAGTGAAAAGAAACTTCCAAGTCGATAGTAAAACGCAAAATTTTGTTGCTAAAAACATTTTATTGGGGGAGGGGGGTTACCTTATCAAACAGTGTAGATCAAAGATCAGACTGCACATTCCGTATAGTCTGATCTTGATCTATGCTCTCTTCAAGATGTCTTCGAGTCACCCTTAGCAGCCTATGTGTTTACAAAAAATACTCAAGGGGAAACACTATTTCTGTTTAGAAGAAAGAGACTATGCAATATTATCTAATAGTAAAAACTAAATATCAATACTAACAAGTCTGCAGACTACCCTTGTGTCTTAAGCCATTACTAAACAATCCCTACTTTTGACGCCCCTGAGAAAGAAGCCTGTAGTAAACATTGTGGGAAAAGGAGAAAATGCTGGTAACCAGCATTTTCTCCTTTTCCCACAATGTTTTCTACCCTTCACAAAACAAATTTCAAATTTGCAGTCACTTTTATTTTGTCGTCTGCAAATGCTTTCAATTGGACAAGTCTATAATATTGTCGTTTGGTAATGAGTTAACCCATTACCAAACGACAGCATTTCAGGTTTGTCCAAATCGAAAGCATTTGCAGACAACAAAATAAAAGTAACTGAAAATTTGAAATTTGTTTTGTGAAGGGTAGAAAACATTGTGGGAAAAGGAGAAAACGCTAGTTTTCCAAAGGCTTCTTTCTCAGGGGCATCAAAAGTAGGGATTGTGTGGTAATGGGTTAAGGCAGGTAACCTTTTCAAACAATCTGACAAAAGGAAAAAAAAAAAGAAAGCTTGAAAGGAGTATCTTTTTTCCTTTTGCCACATTTCCTTCTACACCAAACGACGAAATTTTAGATCTGTCCAAAAAGCAAAATAAAAGTGAAAATTTGAAATTTATTTTGTGAAGGGTAGGAAATATTGTGGAAAAGGGAGAAAGTGCTGGTTATCAGCATTTTCTGCTTTTCCCACAATGTTTGCTATCCTGGCTTCTTTCTCAGGATCGTCAAAACTACAAAATGTGTGTTAATGGGTTAATAGGTATCAAAGCTTAATTAAAGTTGATTGTACGTACATAATTTTAACAGAAGAGTTTTCCAAAAATTCAACTTCATTTTATGGAAGAATGGATTAATCCTTTGTCTTCTAGGTGCGACTTGAGACCTTTTGTGCACAGTGTAGCTCACGATTAGATAGTACAGAAGCTGCAGTCTGATCTTTGATCTTCAGTGTCCAAAAAAAGCAAGTTTACTTCTGTCAAAAAGTTTTTTTTAAACTGATTTTCTTAGATTTTAATGATGGATGGAAACAACACAATCTCAATAAATGACCCAGATGGAAAAGGCCTTTGAAAACATGGTGGGAAAAAGAGAAAAATGCTGCTTACCAGCATTTTCTCCTTTTCCCACAAGGTTTGGTATATTCTTTTACCCTTTGCCAAACAGGACTTTGTTTTTACCCCCCTGAGATAGAAGCCTTTTGAAAACATTTTGGGAAAAGGAGAAAATGCCGATAACCAGCATTTTCTCCTTTTCCCACTATGTTTTCTACCCTGCTGGAAACAAATTTCAATTCTTGAGTTACGTTTATTTTGTCATCTGCAAGTGCTGTCAATTTGGACCAGTCTCAAATTTTATCGTTTGGTAAAGGGTTAAAGGTAACATATAAATCGCCTTCTGCAAATGTTTGCAAGATAGGAGTCTAAAATTTTTGTCTGGTAAATGAGTAAAGGGTAGAGATTAATGAGATATCACCGTTTAGATTCTATCTTTTCAATATTGACGATTTTACCCCAAGATCTGTCGTAACATGAAATTGTGGAAAAGTGATCGCTAAAGCATGCACAAGTGACACTAACATAATTATGCACATATTTCTAAAATAAGTGGTGATTTTAGTGCGTGACTTACAATTGGAAATACAGTATTGAAAATCTTCAATCAACAAACTACGGGATGCGTTTATGGTTTTGTGGAAGGAGGTTTGTTCCCAAAAGTAATGGTGTTTTTTTTATTTCAACATAAATGGTGACACAAGGCAGAAAGAATTACAAATGCATATGGTAAAAGGGGAAATAACTCATTACCAAACGACAATATTTTAGGCTTGTCCAAATCGAAAGAAAGCATTTGCAGACTACAAAATAGAAGTGACTGGAAATTTGAAATGTGTTTTGTGAAGGAAAGAAAACATTGTGGGAAAAGGAGAAAATGCTGCTATCCAGCATTTTCTCCTTTTCCCACAATGATTTGTAAAAGCTTCTTTTTCAGGGTTGTCAAAAGTAGGAAATTGTGTGGTAATGGGTTAACCCATTACCACTCAATCCCTACTTTTGACGCCCCTGAGAAAGAAGCCTTTTGAAAACACTGTAGGAAAAGGAGAAAATGCTGGTAACCAGCATTTTCTCCTTTTCCCACAGTGTTTTCTACCCTTCCCAGAATAAATTTCAATTTTTCAGTCACCTTTATTTTGACGTCTGCAAATGCTTTCAATTTGGACCAGTCTAAAATTTTGTCGTTTGGTAATGAGTTAAGGCATCTACAAGATGCTTTATACCCAGTCAGTCATTACACAATTATGGATACAAAAAAAAAAAATCAAATTTAAATGGACTTTATGGATCAATAATCATGTATTTTGAATTTGTCTGATAAATTACTGAATCGTGATGAAGAGTTGTCCTTTGACATGCAAAAAATTTACAAAAAACAAAAAAGTTTCCACCCATGTCAAACTGCACAAACCGCGCAGGCTGACATGGGTCGATACTTTTTGCGAATGCATGAAACCCTCTTTTCAGAGTGCATGATTTATATAGCGAAAATCTTGAATGGATAAGTTTAAGGATATTCTACTCCAACTTTTGTGATGTTATCTTTGTGATCAAAAGTGAATGTGAAAATTTACAATAACAAGTGATGACATTAGGTGAGTCAGAGTTACAAACATAGATATTACAAATCTATAAAGCACAAATCATGGGAGATATTTTTACCTTTCACCAATGCGTAGAAATGAGTATCTATGGAGGAAAGGGTTGACACTACTTTAGTGACTACAGGCGATGGGGGATTATTTTAGTAAAATTTCTATCATATTTATACTTTTGATTAAAAAAAAAACAGGGTGGCAAATAGATGCCAAAGTCTCTTTAAACTGCCCTTAAATTGCAGAAAGAGATAAATGGTGAAAAGAAATACATTCACCATGCTCTAGCAAAAGGGGCTTAAAGGTGGCCCTTCAGATTTTGGGACGAAAATTTTACAAAAGTGCAAAAAAATCACCCTTATACTCCCAAAGCCTTTTAATTTTCATTCATAAAACCCCAGTAGTCGAAAACCGTCCAACAACACGAGAAATTAGAGATTTACTACGGCCCAGATTGACACCAACGGGAAACACATTCTATTTTTAGATGATTAATTCGCTCATTTACTTACAGGAATACACAGAAGAAGCTTCAAACATAGCGTCCAAAGAAGACATTATGGAAAATAATCATTACATGTTTGTTATGATAGGGAATTTAAGCTTTATGAGTCACGTGCCAGTCACTTGACATTCCCACAATGCTTTATTGATTTTTGGTGCGAAATCTAAAAATAGCTTAAGAGGCTACGTAGCCCTTTAAGGGAATACCATCAAAAATTATTTTTTTTGTAATTTTATGAATCTTAATTATTGATGATATGTATTATTTTTTCATATGAATTTCAGTGATATATATAGTTTTTAATTTGGTGAGATGTAAAAATTCTAAATACCCACCTTTAATGCTTTCCAAAACGATAAATTTTGGACCTTTCCAAATCGAAAGAGTTTGCAGACAACACTTTTAGATTTGGAGAAAATGGCAGAAAGATCTCAAAAAAGGCTAGAAAACACATTGGGAAAAGAAAAAATTGCTCGTTACGAGCAATTTCTCCTTTTCCCACAGTGTTTTCAAGAATTTTACTGCAGACACGTAAAAACCAGGGCTTGTTTAGGAAAGGGTTAATGCATCCCCTTCATGCATCATGCCAAGCAACATTCCATCTCCGAATTATGGATCCGTTAAAATCCAATTCGTCTAACACAATAAACAATAATACTAAATCCTAATGTAGACTGGTCCTTGGACATGTAGGAAATTTAAAAATATCAAAAAGCTTCGACCCATGTCAGCCTGCGCAGTCCGCGCAGGCTGACATGGGTCGAAACTTTTTGAAGATGTATTAAGCCCCCTTAACCCTTTCCCAAACAAGCCCTGGTTTTAACGTGTCTGCAGTACAAGTCTTTTGAAAATACTGGGGGAAAACGAGAAATTGCTCGTAACGAGCAATTTCTCCTTTTCCCACAGTGTTTTCTACCCTTTAGAAGAACTTTATACTAGACTTTTGTCCGATTTAAAATTGTTTTTTGCAAACTCTTTGAGTTTAGATGAGTCTAAAATATGTCGTTTGGGAATGGGTTAAACACTACATGGTTCATTTACTGGTAATATAAATTTAAGAGATCCTTCTGCTTTTATTCTTTTTTTTTTTCACTCTACAGAACTTGTTCATGAACAGAAGTGCAAGAGGGAGAGAAAATGGAGAAAGGAGAAAAACTGTTTAGAACTTGAAAATAGCTGTCGGTAATTTACTGTGACTAGAATAAGGTTGTGGAAACATGAAAAGCATCTAAAAAACTGTTCAAGTTCATTTATGTTCCAAATTCGAGACCATGAAATCACCAACAACAATTTTGCTTCTCTATCTTATTGGCTATACATTTGGACAAACCTCGTACCTAGACAAGGCCTATAACTATGGTATTTTCTTATCCACTTATATGAATTCTTACAATATAAGTACCACTGACCTGATTCCCAAGAAGAACTTAACGCAACCAATCCAGGTCAATATTTCAATGGTGCTTCATGCCTTGTTTGATTTTGATGAAGTTAGCGGGACGTTAGAAATGTCAGCTTCAGTCAAACTCTCGTGGTACGATGAGATGATAACAGTTTATCATGGGACTACAAACTACTCTACAGTCTATATCTTATCAGGCAACGCCAACTATGATTTTTTACAGGTACAGTACAACAAAATGTGGACGCCAAAACTGGTGTTGGGAAACACAGTGGAACAGTTTTCGAGGATAGGTGACACTGCCTACATGTGTCGTTATAATCTGTCAGACGGCTATGTCACATGGCAACCAAAGTTCCTGCTGAAAAGCACATGCACTCCTGACGTCACATTCTATCCCTTTGATAAACAGGATTGTACTTTCACAATTCTATCTTGGGGCCACACGGATCAAGAGGTTACATTAAACTCGTTGTACAGCACCTGGGACCTAAGTGTCTATGAAGGAAACGGTGAGTGGGATATTAAAGAAACTGGGTCAAGGTCATATATCTCCAACAGCCAGTCTGTGTTTGAACTTAGCATTTCTTTAAAAAGGAATCCCCTGTACTTTGCCTTCAACATTATAATCCCAGTGTTGACATTGTCTTTACTAAATGGTGTCGTGTTTTGGTTACCGGTAGAGTCCGGTGAACGTGTGGGCTTCTCAATCACATGCTTTCTGACCTTCATGGTTCTGCTGAGTACAATTCTTGGGTACCTACCAGAAACCTCGTCTACAATGTCTTACCTGTGCTACTATGCAGCGGTGATGCTGATTTTTAGTGGACTGGTTACAGGCTTTGTGATTTTCAATCTATATATATACCATAAAGATGAGGCCGGAAATGTTCCAGGTTTTATAAAAGCTTTCATACGCTTTTGGCGCTTCCGGTGGTGTAGGAGATTGTGTAAAGCCAGGACAGAACCATCAGACGACAAGCAAAACAGCAAGTTTGAGACCCCTATCTTTGCTATAGAGAAAGAAACAAAGCACATGGCTAATGGCAAAATAATACCGCAAAGTCAAGTTTTAATGAATATTAAAGCAAAGCAGGTGAAAAACTCAGAGCGCAAGAGCAGGAGAGAATCTGGGAGCGACCACAGCAGCACTGATATTGACGACGTCAGCAATGCTCCGAATGACAAGGTCACATGGAAAGATTTCTCCGCGTTTTTGGACAAGTTTTTGTTTCTTGCTTTCCTGTCTGTGGAAGGGTTCTTCTCTGTGACCTTCTTAGTGCCACTTGCGTATCGTCAATAGACTGGAAATGGA
Organism: Tridacna crocea; assembly: GCA_943736015.1. NCBI lineage: Eukaryota > Metazoa > Mollusca > Bivalvia > Cardiida > Cardiidae > Tridacna > Tridacna crocea. Next base: position 3,847,682 of record OX031072.1, on the reverse strand, counting down.
AAGAATGGGACTGGAAGCCACGTAAGCTAAATATAAAGTAATCCAATGTTTTTGTAATCCTGGATTACTTTTTACTAAACTGCGGAGATTCAAGCTATTATTTTGGGACTGAATATGTATACACATGTATGATAGGAACTGGCATTAAGCTATGTAAAAACTTTAAATCATATTGTACAGTTATGTTTTTCGGTTAACCCTTTCCTAAACACTCCTTCTGAAAACATTGCGGAAAAGGGACAAAATGCTGGTAACAAGCATTTTCTCCTTTTCCCACAATGTTTTCTTCCCTCCCAAACAAATTTCAGTTTTTGAGTAAAATTGATTTTGTCTTCTGCAAATGCTCTCAATTTAGGACCAGTCTAAAATTTTGCCGTAAATTAAGAGTTGAAGTTGTTTTAAACTTGATGCTTGCTTACAAAAAGTGTATGGGCAAATTTCATGTGTTTATAGTGTAGAGAAAGGTACCCCTGTGAAGAAGACTTTTGAAAACATTGAGGGGAAAAAGGAGAAAATGCTGGTTACCAGCATTTTCTCCTTTTCCCACCAAGTTTTCTTCCTGTCCAAAAATGAATTTCAAACCTTTGCGTTGCATTAATTTTGGTGTCTTTAATTGGTTTTGACTTAGGCAGGTATAAAATGATGCTGTTTGGCAAAACAGTTATTGAGAGATACCTATAGCATCAATACAAACAGTGGAAAAGAAGCAAAATTTTGATAACATTTTTTTCCATTTCATTTGTCAAACTCATTACAAAATGACAACATTTTTGGGCTGAACCAAAGTGAAAGCTTTTCTATAATGACAATTTAAAAATGGCTTAAATGGGGATGGCCATATCTTATATGGTGGAAAATATTTTGGGATAACGAGAAAATGCTGGTTACCAGCATTTCCTCCTTTTCCCACAATATTTTCAAAAGCATTCTCCTTCAGGGTCAATAAAACTTGGAATTGTTTGGTAAGGATTTATAAATTTTACATAATTATATTGTTTTACTGCATTGTATTTTGATTGCAATATTAACCCTTCACCACACAGCAAAATTTTAGACCAACCCAAATTGAAAGCATCTGCAGATGACAATTTCATAGTGGCTCACATGATGCAATTTTCCTTTGACAGGGTAGAAAACATTGTGGGAAAAGGAGAAAATGCTGATTACCAGCATTTTCTCCTTTTCCCACAATGCTTTTAAAAGGCTTCTTATTCAGGGTCGTCAAAAGTCGTCATTGTGTGGTAAAGGGTCAAACCAAATTAAATTGGAGGTTCCTTAAATTTTGAACTTGTTCAGTCATAAACTTCCTCTGTGTTTTTTTTTTTTATTTTCAACCGTTTTATTTTTTCTTTCAATCATGTAACTTCAACAATGGAAGACATAAAACCATCATTCTAGTTACCATAATGATTTCCTCCCTCCACAATATTTTTAACCTTCCATACACAACCCAGCATTTTAGCCACATTCAATTTGTTCTCTGTACATGCTTTCAGTATGGGCAGGTCAAAACCTTATATCTTTACTATACAATCCTAGGTTTTAAAGATTCTGAAAGAAGAAGGCTATTGAAATATTGTGGAAATAGGATAAAGTGATGGTAACCAGCATTTTCTCCTTTTTCCATAATGTTTTCTACCTTTTCTGAAACAAATCCCATCATTTGAGTCACATATGTCATCTGCAAACGTTTGAAATTGGACAAGTCTGAAATTTTGTCTTTCGGTAAAAATTTAGTTTGTTGTGGCAAGTACTTCTTGGTATAGATTGGTGATTCCAAACCTTAACCCATTACCACACAATCCCTACTTATGATGACCCTGAGAAAGAAGCCTTTAGAAAACATTGTGGGAAAAAAAGAAAAAGCTGGTAACTAGCATTTTCTCCTTTTCCCACAATGTTTTCTACGCTTCACAAAACAAATTTCAAATTTTCTGTCACTTTTTATTTTGTCATCTGCAAATGCTTTCAGTTTGGACCAGTGTAAAATATTGTCGTTTGGTAATGGGTTAATACATGCAATCTGCAGCAAATATGTTTTTGGCAGTCATGAATGACCTCTTCACCAAACGACCAAATTTCAGACTTTTCCAAACACAAAGCAACTATAATCCACGATCAAAATATGACTCAAATGATAAAAACAGCTTTTGAAAAATAGAAAAAAACGTTGTGGAAAAATGAGAAAATGCTGGTTACCAGCATTTTGTCCTTTTCCCACAATTTTTTCAAATGGCCTCTTTTCTAAGGGTGGTTTAGTCTTGGGATTATATGGTAAAGGTATGCAAGAACAACCCAATGCATTGAGTTTAACCCTACCAAACAATCTTTGGTTCAAATGACCCTGCATAAGAAAGCTTCTGAAAACATTCTGGGAAAAATGGAAAATGATGCTAACCAGCTTTTTCTCCATTTCCCACAATGTTCTCAACCCTATAAAAGACAGATCCCATTATTTTGGCTTTTTCTATTTATCATCTGCTACCACTTTAACCCTTTACTCCATAGATACTCATTTCTACCCATTGCTTGTAGGAGCCTTTGGAAAACATTGTGGCAAAAGGTGAAATTGCTCGTGACAAGCAATGTCACCTTCTGTCACAATGTTTTCTATGCTATCAAAAGATGTCATATACACTAAGAAAAGGCTTCATCCTTGCTGTTATTTAGGGTCAATTAGAGATACCATAGAAATGCCTTATGGGGTAAAGGGTAAAATTTAGACTTGTTCCTTTTTTTTACTTGGTAAAGAGAAAAAAAATCTTCCTCACCAGTCAATTCCGTGTTTATGATGGTTTCACTGTTTCAGACTTTCAACAGCTTGTTTTAAGTCATCCACTACAGTGTCAATATCCTCTCTAGATGTATATCGTCCAAGTGACAGTCTTAGAGCGTTTCTTGCAATTGACTCCTCGATTCCTATAGCTAACAAAATTGGGGATGGTCTGCAACTGAAAATAATAAGGCAGCAAAGTGAGACTTTTTTGTATGCTATTTTATGTTTAATAACATTTTCAACATTTATATTTCAATTATATTGCGTTCACAAGCGCACCTACCCCTGCTTTTCTGATGTTTCTTTTACCAGTTCTTTCCACAATATTCCTATTAGGCTGCTGGCTGCTTTCTCATATAAAAATTATTGAAACAAATTTTGATCATAAACTGAAAATTTCTTTCATGTTTATACGGCATATTTAGGGTATTGCAATGGCCATGTATAAACTATTACATCCCCGCCCTTAACTCATCACCAAACGACAAAATTTTAGGATTGTCCAAACTGAAAGCATTTGCAGATGACAAAATAAAAGTGATTGAAAATTTGAAATTTGTGTAGTGAAGGATAGAAAACATGGTGGGAAAAGGAGAAAATGCTGGTTACCAGCATTTTCTCCTTTTCCCACTATGTTTTCTAAAGACTTCTTTCTCAGGGGCGTCAAAAGTAGGGATTGTGTGGTAATGGGTTTACTGATCTTTTGAAGTTTATCCCTCCTCCGATTTATATATAGTTTAACCCTTTACCAAACAATTTCTGGTTTCTGAAAACATTGTTGAAAAAAGGAGAAAATGCTGGTAACCAGCATTTTCTCATTTTTCCCACGATGTTTTCTACTCTTCTACAGTCAAGTTTAAATTTTTGAGGTATGTTTATTTTGTCGTCTGCAAGTGCTTTCTATTTGGACCAGTCTAAAACTTTGTCATTTGGTAAAGATTTATATGACCCCTAGGGCAGAGACTTTCAAAAAGAGTACTTGAAAGTAAATGCTGGTTACCAGCGTTTTCTACTTCTGCCTGAAATATTTTCTCCCCTTTTTCAGATGCTTTTGTCTGTTTCACCCTTTACTCCATAAAAACTCATTTCTACGCATTGCATGTAGGAGCCTTTGGAAAACATTGTAACAAAAGGTGAAATTGCTCGTGACGAGCAATTTCACCTTTTGTCACAATGTTTTCTATGCTATCAAAAGGTGTTCATATATACATAAGAAACTGCTTCATCCTTAATGTTAATTAGGGTCAATTAGAGATACCATAGAAATGCCTTATGGGGTAAAGTGTTAATCAATGCACATTCAATTTGTCCCTGTACAAATACCTTCAATCTTGGACAAGTCTAGATAATTTTGTTTTCAAACCTTGCAGGAACTTCATTTTTACTGCAATTTTTTAAAGGAATTTGTTGGCAAAAAATCAATACAGCTGAAACATCCTTACTTATTTTGAGAATGGCAGGCTGCTCCAACACTGGCTTGAAGCCTTTTACATTTAGACAGCACCAAGTGTCCTGTGAGCATAAAAGAAAAAAAACGTATGCTGTAAGTAACCAGATTTTTTTTCTTTCCAACACAATGCTTTTAGTTTAAGGTAGTGGACCCGTAATGGGCCTAGTGAAGCATGGCATAAAATTTCTTGACAGTTGATAAAGACAGATCTGTACAGATATAATACTTTTGCACATTTTTAACTGACCAGAAATTCCTTTGATGTCTATCTTGAAATTATTTGTTGATACTTTTGTTAGCTTTCAGAAAAGGGAGGTAATTATCATATCCATTTGTAATGAAAATATAGTGGTTTTAGATTTATAAATGATAATTCTAGGAAGGACAAAAAGGAAAATGTGGCTCGGTAAAAGTTATACAATAACACTCATTTTTAGTCTGAGCAAATTTTCTATGATAATATTAAAGTGGAAATAGCTGTTTTCTATTACGGGTCCACTACGTTAAACATATTTTATTTGCAAAATCAACTAAAATGTACAAAATGATTTACAAATACAGTTCAAAATTTTTTATGCAAAATGGATAAGAACGAAAGCAATGCTTATAATGTTCTTCTCCAAGTTGAAAGCCAAAACTAGCGAGTACAAATCACAAATTTAGACTAATATGCTATACAGCGATAAAAAGATAATATTATTCAATATTGTTTTGGAAAAGATATTTTGATTGAAAACTATGAAATGAGTTAGAGAGAATTACAAGAGAGAAAGAGGAAAGATAAGGTAATGGAAAAGATAGAATAAGGAAGATAAGGTGAGGGAGTGTTTTTAAATGGCTTTTATACAATGAAAATATAAATTGTTTCATTCTATAGTAATTGTCTGTATTCTTGATGAATTTTTTATAAAGGTAGAAAACAGAATTATCAAACTGGAAATCGATTGCTTTTTATTCTTTCATTCACAATCCCCAACTCGAGCCACATTGTAGCCTGCAAATGATTTAGATTTGTACAAGTTTAACCCTTTACCAAACCAGCATTTGGTAACCAGCATTTTCTCTTTTTTCTACGATGTTTTCTACCCTATAAAAGCAAGATTGCACCATTTAACCTTTTCCCAAACAAACCCTGGTTTTTATGTGTCTGCAGTACAAGTCTTTCGAAAACCCTGTGGGAAAAGGAGAAATTGCTCGTAACGAGCAATTTCTCCTTTTCCCACAGTGTTTTCCTCCCATTTGGAGAACTTTCTACCATTTTCATTGACTTTGAAATTGTCATCTGCAAACCCTTTCAGTTTGGAAGAGTCTAAAACTTGTTGTTTGGGAATGGGTTAAACCACATTGAAATTGTTGTCTGTAAAGCTTTTAACCCTTTACCCCATAAGACATTTCTATGGCATCTCTAACTGACCCTAAATAACAGCAAGGATGAAACCGTTTCTTATGTGTATATGACACCTTTTGATAGTGTAGAAAACAATTGTGGCAAAAGGTGAAATTGCTCGTCACGAGCAATTTCACCTTTTGCAACAATGTTTTCCAAAGGCTCCTACAAGCAATGCGTAGAAATGAGTATCTATGGAGTAAAGGGTTAATTTGGACAAGGCTTACATTTTGTCATCTGGTAAAGGGTTAAAGTTTTATCATTTGATAAACATTGGCACAACAGCAGCCTGTGCATAGTGTATTAGTTCAGTGAGAGGTTATAGGGGATGATTAGTTTGCTCTACATTAACCCTTTCCCAAACGACAAAGTTTGGACTCTTCCAAACCGAAAGAGTTTGCAGACGACAATTTTAAATTTGGAGAAAATAGCAGAAAGTTCTAAAAAAGGATAGAAAACACTGTGGGAAAAGCAGAAATTGCTTGTTACAAGCAATTTCTCCTTTTCCCACAGTGTTTTCAAAAGACTTTTAATGCAGACACGTAAAAACCAGGGCTTGTTTGGGAAAGGCTTAAGACAGCCATATTCTTACATCACATTGCATTCAAAAAAAAAATGCTAAAACGAAACAAAACAAAAAATAACATGGCTACTATATAAGTTTAAGTTGGTGTTTACTCATTCAATGGTTTGCTATTTTGACTGAGTTTTTTTTTTCTTTACAAATATAAAATTTCTGGAAAGAAAAAAGTAGGAGCAGTCAACATATAGTTTTAAATATTTTGAAGCTTTTGAAGCAGCTTTGAATAATTATTTGTTAAAAACAACTTGTCTTTAACTCTTTACCGCACAATCCCGACTTTTTACGACCCTGAGAAAGAGGCCTTTTAAAAACATTGAGGGAAAAGGAGAAAATGCTGGTAACCAGCATTTTCTCCTTTTCCCACAATGTTTTCTGCCTTTCCTAAAACAGATTTCCATTTTTGAGTCAAAGTACTTTTGTCGTCTGCAAATGCTTTCAATTTAGACCAGTCTAAGATTTTGTTGCTTGGTAAAGAGTTAAAAAGGTAGAAAACATTGTGGGAAAAAGGAGTAAATGCTGGTTACCAGCATCTTCTCCTATTTCCGCAATGTTTTCAAAAGCCTCCTTTAGGATCATTAGAAGTCAGGGTTGTATTTTTTATAGGGCTGCTGTTAGAAACCTTGTTTCTAATGATAATCAATTAAAAGTATAAACTACCTGCAAAGTGTTCCCCTAATATAGAAACATTACAGGTATTAGGCAGCCTGTTGGATCCTGGAAAACGTCCATTAAAACAAACCCGATTTGGAAATGCTTCCTGAAAACAGTGTGTGATATTTAACTTACAAATGATTGATTTAAATGAATAAAATTACAAATAAATCAAATAAATTTACACTCAGTGACAATTAACCCTTTACTCCATAGATACTCACTTCTACACATAGATTGTATGAGCATTTGGAAAACATTGTGCCAAAAGGTGAAATTGCTCGTGACGAGCAATTTCACCTTTTGTCACAATGTTTTCTATGCTATCAAAAGGTGTCATTTACACATAAGGCATGGCTTCATCCTAGCTGTTATTTACGGTCAATTAGAGATACCATAGAAATCCTTTACCGTGTAAAGGGTTAAAGCTGTCAGTGAATGTGACTTTATACCTATGCCAGTACTTTGACAGTATTCTGAACACAGACGGACACATGGATGGACGCATGGACAGACACAGGGATGGACGGACACACGGACAGACAGGCTGTTTCCAATATACCCCCTAAAACATTCTTTTTGACAGGGTATAAATATATAGAGGCAAAAATCACAGGAAACAATGACAACCGCAACTGTAAACGAAACCTAAAACCTTGATCAGATATACTAACAATGAAGCTTCCTGGCCCCGTTTTACTTTTTTGGGTAAAATTACCTTACAAAGTTTGGCCAGGCAAACTGTCACCGGTTGTGTCAATATGGCCATATCTGATTTTCAACTGAATCAAGTCCACACATGAAAAATCAAACATTTCTGTCGGTCCTGGTATTCATTATTTTCCCAGTAAGTTGCAATGACTTTAACGCTTTACCACATGGCAGAATTTTGGACCGGACAAAACAGAAAGCACCTGAAGTCAAAAATTTCAATGTTGCCCAAATGATGATTTATGTCTTTGATAGGGTTGAAAACATTGTGGGAAAAGGAGAAAATGCTGGTAACCAGCATTTTCTCCTTTTTCCACAATGTTTTCAAAAGGCTTCTTCCTGAGGGGCGTCAAGAGTCGTCATTGTGTGGCAAAGGGTTAAGCAAAATGAAATTTCAAACTGTCTACCAATTGCAATGAGCAAATTCTCGAAGGATCCCGTTTTCTAAGGCCCTAAAGTAAAAAGACGCTAGAAAACAGATGCTAGAAAACAATGTGGAAATTAAACAAAATGCTTATAATAAATAGCAGTTTCCCCTTTTCAAACCTTAAAATGACATACATGTAAAAATAAGCCATATTTGATATGCCCTCTGAAAAGTCTTTCACTTTGGACAAGTTACCAGAAACTTTTTTTTTCATTCTTTTAATTGATAAAAAGTTACTTTAGCTATCCAAAACACTGCATTTAACATTTCTCCACACAATCCCTACTTTCAATAAATGGATTTTTTGTTTTCTACAAGAAAGAAGGATTTTGAAAACATTGTGGGAAAAGGAGAACCAGCATTTTTCTCCTTTTCCCACAATGTTTTCTAACTTGTCAATGACTAGTTTTGTTAAATGGGCAACCTTGAATTTGTCATCTGCTAACGTTTTCAATTTGGACCAGGCTAAAATTTTGTCAACTGGTTAACCCTTTCCCAAACAAGCCCTTGTTTTTATGTGTCTGCAGTACAAGTCTTTAGATAACACTGTGGGAAAAGGAGAAATTGCTCGTAACGAGCAATTTCTCCTTTTCCCACAGTGTTTTCTGCCCCTTCGGATAATTTTCTGCCATTGTTATGAAAGTTAAAAATGTCGTCTGCAAACACTTTCAGTTTGGAAGAGTCTAAAAATTGTCCTTTGGGAAAGGGTTAAGCGTTAAAAGAAGATATTGTATGTTACCTCAAGTTTTTCTTCTAAGTAATTTCGACAGTTTTCCATGTTATCAGCAAATTTCTCCAGTTTATCTGTTACTATTTCACAAGCCTTAGATAAAAAGAAATAAAGAAAACATAACTCAATGAAAAATTCTATTTGTAAAAGCTCTGTGGACAGTGACAAGGCTTTCCAACTTGTCTTATATATCTAGGGATCAATAAAACATCTTATTTGTCCAGACATTTAGTATTTAGCTGCAACAATAATTCAGACATTTCTTTATTGAAAGTAACTTCAGATGACAAAATATATGTCACCAATAGCTGGCTTTTGTTTTACACAAATTGGACAAAATAAAAGAAACTGCTCATACCAAGTTAGAAAAGTTCAAAGATACAATTAAAAGATCCAATGTAAACGATATAATTTCTGATTTTTTTCCTGTTGATTTAGAAAGACGACAAAGTCACTAAAAACAGCAACAACATCGACACTGACAACAACATCCACGATGCATTTAACTCTTAACCACACGAGAAAATTTTAGACTGGTCCTAATTGAAAGCATTTGCAGACGACACAATAAAGGTGACTGAAAAATTGAAATTTGTTCTGGGAAGGGTAGAAAACACTGTGGAAAAGGAGAAAATGCTGGTTACCAGCATTTTCTCCTTTTCTCACAGTGTTTTCAAAAGGCTTCTTTCTCAGGGTCATCAAAATTAGGGATTGTGTGGTAATGAGTTACACAAAGAACAAATGAGTAAAGTAGTAATACAAAAGAAATGGGGGTGGGTGGGGAATGGGCTTTACCAAAGGGAGGCAACTATACCTTTCCTAAACCTGCTATCATTCCAGTGTTTTCTGTCCTGAAATGAAAGAAGGATACATTAACACCATACCAAAGTTTAAAGAATTTAAAATATTGTAGGAAAAGGAGAAAATGCTGGTAACCAGCATTTTCTCCTTTCCTCACAATGTTTTCCAAAGGCTTCTTCCTCAAACATGGGATTGTGTACTATAGGATTTGTACATCTTTGTAATGTTACCGAGCAAGCTGTAGCATCAATTTGTCACACAAATGGCTCAATTATGATGCAAAATGGTCCTCTTATATGCACAAAGTTAATTGACAACAAAAACTTTTGACTCAGTGCAGCCTTCACAGGCTGACCTGGTCAATACCTTCTGCAAATACATTAAATCCTGTTATCAGAGAGTATGACTGAAACTTCAGAATACCCACCCAGGTCTGTAGTCTCTTTCCTGCCCTCCACCAAACAACATTGGATACAAAGGAACTTCTCCGCTTTCTAAACCTCGGGCGTACAAGGCTCCAATCCTTGGTCCATAAAACTGCAACATATCAAGTCATGTTGAGTATTTCAATCGTCTAAACTACTAAATAATTTTGTTATTCTCCATTTGACACATAATTTTTTTATGTGTTCAGGTATCAAAATTCATGATGCTCATGCTCATGCTCATGTAACACATACAGCCAAGAATTGACGCTCATATGCCATGCTGTTATCTTATCTAATAGCAGATACACCAATTAACCCATTACCACACTCTCCCTACTTTTGACGCCCCTGAGAAGGAAGCCTTAAGAAAACATTGTGGGAAAAGGAGAAAATGCTGGTGACCAGCATTTTCTCCTTTTCCCACAATGTTTTCTACCCTTCACAAAACAAATTTCAAATTTTCAGTCGCTTTTATTTTGTCGTCTGCAAATGCTTTCAATTTGGACCAGCCTAAAATCTTGTTGTTTGGTAATGAGTTAATTAAAACATAATCAATTCATTTTACATCGACTGTGAAACAAATTCTTACAACTTTTACTAATCTCTCTCAGTTCTGCTTCCTGGAAACTACACCACTACTCCTGCTGAATGTGTTGGCAACTGAAAAACACTATGGCAAAAGGAGAAAACACTGTCCTCTGTTGCATGATTTTCTCTTGTATTCTTGTATCAAAGTTTGATAACCTTCTGCGGTAAATTCTAAGTTGAAAAAGGAGCACTATTATTTCAATACATATCTTTAGTGCTACCTACCTTTTGAACATAATCGTGACTTTTAACAATGCTGTGAAAGAAGGCTTTTGAAAACATTATAGGAAATGGATAAATGCTGATAACCTGGATTTTCTCCTTTTCATGCAATGGTTTCTACTCTATTGAAGACAGACATCTTCACTTAAAGCTACATTTGTCACCTGCTTCCAATCTAAACTAGTATAAAATGTAGTTTAGAAAAGTGTTAAAAGAGTTGCCTGCAGGATGTAAGGAGTTGACTCAGCCTATCTTACCTTATGCCCTACAACAGTGAGATAGTCTACCCCAAGAGTGTCTACATTCACTGGTATTTTTCCAATGGCCTGAGCTGTGTCTGTGTGCACCAAAATTGTTTTGGTCTCTCCATCTTTTCTTTTCAAAGATTTTATGGCTTCAGTTATTTCTTTCACAGGCTGTCGAGAAAATAACAAGGATAATATTAATCCTTTAACCCATTACAACATGAATCCTCACTTTTGACGACCCTGAGACTGAAGCCTTTAGAAAGCATTGTGGGAAAAGCAGCATTTTCTGTAACTAGCATTTTCTCCTTTTCCAACAATGTTTTCTACTCTTCACAAAACAAATTTCAAATGTTCAGTCACTTTTATTTTGTCGTCTGCAAATGTCTTCGATTTGGACAAGCCTTAAATATTGTCGTTTGGCAAAGAGTTATGCACCTACCCTTCTTGCCTTGGCAGCTTGATGTGCAGTCTGATCTTTGATGGGTAGAAAACATTGTGGGAAAATGAGAAAATGCTGGTTACCAGCATTTTCTTCTTTTCTCACAATGTTTTCCAAAGGCTTCTTTCTCAGGGTCATTAAAAGTCGGGGTTGTGTGGTAATGAGTTAAGATAATTAGCTTATCTCTCACGGCCGCTTATCTCCTAAATCACAACATTCGGTTGTGTATAAAAATATTTTGAGGGGATGTCCGGTTGCAATATTGAGGGGAATCGACAATTCGGCGGTTGAAAGGTGAGTGTCATCGTTAAATCGAGATTTTTTTGTTTCTAGCCCAAAAATCAAAAATCGGAGAATGTGCTGCAACCCTTTATTCATTTTCACGTATATGTGAGCCCCATCCAAAGCCAGATTCCCAGGCATTGAAAGGAAATCTAATTTCTCCCTGTGCAAGGGTAGCCAAAATAATGACATTTCGACTATTCTGATGTGCGTTTGTGGAGTTTCTGTGTGCGAATAGTCCTAAATCTTTGTGTATTATAAACGAACTGTATGTAAATTACAACTTTCAAACAATATTTTGTTAACTTACTGTCGATCTTCGAAGAAAATGAATATTTACGGTCAGTTTGTGCTTGAGGAGATAGGTTGTGATTAAGGTTCATGTAAAGTGTTTATTTTGCTTAATTTCATATGTGAATAATTCTGTAATTATTAAAATTTGTCCAGGAAAACCATATATTAAATTGAAGCTCTGGATGAGTACAAGCTGTTTTACCTAATTATACCAACTGGCCTTACATAACAAAACTAAAACATTGCAGAAAAAGATGACATCGTTTAAAACCTACAAAATAATAATGACATAACAAAATTGCTTAAGTTTTGGAGAAAACACAGGCTATGGTACATACCAGGTACTGCTACTACCAAAAATCCTATAGTTTCTTTAAAAAGGCACATATTTAAGTCAGAAAGTTTGACATTTTTCCCTTATTGAAATGTCAACCATGTTTGACCTACTTTTTTTTAGTAACAGGTATGGTGTCTCCACAGGATCAAAATGTACAAGTGGTTGTGTGTAATAAACTTTCATTAGTATTACCTGAACAAATTGACATGAAATAAATGACCTCAATTACCATATATATTACACGCTAGATTTATTGTTCTAACTTGGCTCCGGCTAATGTCGTCTGCATGCGGAACTATGTGCATGTTTCTAAACTCTTTATGCTTAGATTTATAGTGCTTTTAAAGAATACTTGAAATACCTGAAATAACCATTATATTGTTGGTTTAAATTGGTAATACATGGTGGGCGACTTAGATCTGTGATGCACTTTCTGTGCAGCCTGATTTTAATTTATGCCAACCGCAAAACCTTTTTATTTTGACTAAGGCCCAGTAAGGGTCAAACCCGACATTTACCGATAACAGAGTTTCCGTACAGTCCGATTATACCCGATGGTTTAAATATTCACGTTTTAATTACTCTTTGCATAAAGGTCAATATCAGGTCAATTTATTCCAGTAATAATTTTAGATAAAAATGACCTGTACAAGTGAAATTTCCATGTCCACTTCCAAACCCTTTTTAAAAAACAGTACCCCCACTACCCCATCACACACACAAAAAGAACAATGAAAAAAATGCTTATGTCAAAAATTGATTCTAAATCCTATCTACCAGACTGGTAACACCTTTTGTAACTGCTGTTTTTGAGGAAGGGTTTGGACGTAGACATGGAAATTTCACTTGTACAGGTCATTTTTATTTGTTTTATTATCTAAAATTACTAATGAAATTATGCACAACCACTTATACATTTTGATCCTGTGGAGACACCATACCTGTTACTAAAACAAAAGTAGTTCAAACATGGCTGACAATTCAATAAGGGAAAAATGTCAAAGTTTCTGACTTAAATATGTGCCTTTTTAAAGAAAATATAGGATTTTTGGTAGTAGCAGTACCTGGTATGTACCATAGCCTGTGTTTTCTCCAAAACTTAAGCAATTTTGTTAAGTCATTATTATTTAGTAGGTTTTAAACGATGTCATCTTTTTCTGCAATGTTTTAGTTTTATTATATAAGGCCAGTAGGTATAATTAGGTAAAACAGCTTGTACTCATCCAGAGCTTCAATTTAATATATGGTTTTCCTGGACAAATTTTAATAATTACAGAATTATTCACATATGAAATTAAGCAAAATAAACACTTTACATGAACCTTAAAGGGATAGGTTGCGATTTAGGGGACAGAATGTACTCATTGCATTTAATGCCACTTGTCATTTTAAAGGCGCATTCGGCCTAACGAAAATCACTCTCAGTGATCTGATCACAGGATTTTTTCATTCTATAACTAAATTAAATGATGAAATATGAAAAAAAAAAAAATCCCTATATAATATGAACACAAGGAATGCAACGTCTCGATTACCGGCGCTAGCACAAGACAGCCTTTCCCACCCAAAATTACCCACGAAACAAACATTGACCATAATTTCCTTTAGCCTAGTGATAGACAACAGAAAAATGTACCTGCGACATTCGGCAATTCCTCAGTAGATACCTTTTAACCGGAGATATACGTCATGTTTGACAATTTTTTTGACAATTTCTATCCATCGAGGAGGCCATTCGGTTTACAGTCAAAACGTACCCAAACCAAAACGTACCCATGTCAAAACGTACCGAAGTGGAGTCAAAACGTACCCAACCGAAGTCAAAACGTACCCAAGTGGAGTCAAAACGTACCCAATATGAAGTCAAAATGTACCCATGATTTTTATAGTGTTTTACCTTCCATCTTTTCACAAATTAATAGAAATATTGTTTTCACCATCTTGATGATGATAACTTTTCATTTTTCTTTATTTCAAATTTGCCTTACATGATTAAAACAAATGCATGTAGCTAAGGCTATCAAACGCTTCATGATAAAATTACGATGTATCTGTCTTTTTATGCAAAAACAATTAACATTAGGGAAAAAGCATCATATACCTTGATATCGTTATCCATCATTATTAATATATATTTTATCCATTAAAAAAAAGATCGGGAAAAAAAAATCTTCATAAGAATTAGCACTTTTATAAAAATGAGATACGTTAATTACATTGTTTGGATAACAAAAGGTGCAATTTTCACACCCAAAAAGTGTGTAATAAACTATATTTATGTGGCGAATAAATTAATTATTCATGTAGTGGTATTAAAGCTGCTGTATATTGCCTGATTACATATTTGAATGCTTTGTAAATATTGATGATTTGAGAGACAGTTTACTTTAGATGAAAAACTGGAGGGTTGATTTTTTTTTTTAAATATTCAGAGCAGGTTTTTGATGCTTCATTCTGATCTTTGTCATGAAAGATCTTGCAGAAATCAATATCCGCATTATTTCGTTGGTTTACAAGTTTTTTTTCCCAAATGTTCAAGTTATATATAAATCCCGGCGTTTTCGCTATCAAAACGGTTTATTGAAATTATAAAATTCTATCCCCCATAAATAGACGGGAGTGTCTCTGTGTTTGCAGTTTCCATAAGGATGCTGCACCCACAAAGGCTCTCTCTATCTTTGTTTCTCTCTCCCTTTCTACCACTACCTCCCTCCCCCGTCTTGCTCTCTGAAAAATTGATACCTGGAAGTCATGTATATATAATTAACAGCTCTTTGTCCCAACTGCATTGTTATTTAAATCCACTTAATCTACAGTTATTTTTCTAATTAACGCAACTATATACGCAGTTGGGACAAAGGGCATAGTCATGATTATTATTTCATTTGCCCTTGTTGTATATTTGCTATACCAGGG
Organism: Tridacna crocea; assembly: GCA_943736015.1. Classification (NCBI taxonomy): domain Eukaryota; kingdom Metazoa; phylum Mollusca; class Bivalvia; order Cardiida; family Cardiidae; genus Tridacna; species Tridacna crocea. The sequence continues at coordinate 3,832,412 of OX031072.1, read as the reverse complement.
TGAAATAAAAGACATGTTCTGTTCTGTTCTGTTTTGTAAATTCATTAAATGCTCTGATAGAAATTTTTCTTAGATTTTCATTTTCTTCCTTTTGAAATTTCTTCTTGGTAACATTTTTATCATCAGGAAATTCCCTAAATAAGTAAAGATTTTGTTGTCTATGAATGGTGACTCGGTTACACCTTCTTATCATTACAAGTATAAACATTTACACAAATTTTCAGTTAATTAAAACTTTAACATTTAGAGGGCGACTATTATAAGACATATTCTGCACTGAAAATATTGTAAACTTAACTCTTTACCATTCAATAAAATCTTGGACTCTTCCAAATTGAAAAAATTTGCAAACAACCGTTATGATATAAGGCTTCGAAGGGCAAAAAACATCGTGAGAAACGGGAGGTAGTTGTTACAATGTTGTAAAAAGGTATTTTTCAGAAGGACTGTAAATACTACAGATTGTGTAAATGCTACAGATTGTGGGTAAAAAAAAAACATGTTCAACTAAATACCATTCAACATTTTCATTTTAAACTTAAACTGACCAGATCTAACTTATTTTTTGATAACTTTGAAAAGGGGCTGGGTGGTGAATATAATAATAAATTATTAATACTATGTAGCATTGTGTACAAATGTTTGCAAATCATCTTTTATGAAAATAAAACTCTTAATGACAACTAGTTTGATAACTTTGAAAAGGGGCTGGGTGGTGAATATAATAATAAATTATTAATACTATGTAGCATTGTGTACAAATGTTTGCAAATCATCTTTTATGAAAATAAAACTGTTAATGACAACTAGTTTGTAACACCTGATTAGTCTTGACATAAACACATCACTCAGAATTGAATGTAAGGTAGGATTGAAACCATACATCATTTTCAAAGAATTAAAAGGATATAAAGTGAGTCAGGAGTAAAAACATCCTTAAAAGGTAAGATACATGAAGTTTTTAAGCTATAACTAACACTGAAATTATTTCAATGAAAAATTTACCTTGGGTACGTTTTGACTTAACTTTTGGGTACGTTTTGACTTAACTTTTGGGTACGTTTTGACTTATTTTTTGGGTACGTTTTGGTTTGGGTACGTTCTGACCGCATCCCGGCCATTCGCTGACGTCACGGGAAGAGCCAGGAAGCGTATTTTCGGATTACGTATTAGTATTATTTTTTTTCGTTTTTCAGATATTTATGGACATCACATGATACTAAAGAATTTTCTAGGAGTAACTCGGTCCTACTAAATACCACAAAGACACCCTAAACACCACAAAGACACACAAAGACACCACAAAGACGCACAAAGACACCACAAAGACGCACAAAGACACACAAAGACACCACAAAGACGCAAAAGACACACAAAGACACCAAAAGATATAATAACACTAAAAATATAGTTTTTGAGCTGTTTGCATTATGCTAGGTTAAACAAATGACAAACTAGCGCAGACAGACATGTAGGTCCAAGCATCCGCCGGATCATTTCCTGCAACTTATTTTCCTGTTAATCATTTAATCTCTGGTAATTTAAAAGCCTTGTCTTTTGATGCCCTTTATGAAGTCGGCACCGTAAAAATTTTGTTTATTAGTAAATTGTAGTTAATGTCATAGTTTGTTCTTTGACCATAATTAACTGGGCAGTCTCATTTCGTATGGCTAACAGTTTGGCAACTTATTGTAATATAATGACTGATTTGTAAGGTTCAAGATGAAAGAGAATAATGCAAAATTAATTACATTTATTGAGTCTCAATGAAAGAGAGGCATGTTGGTATATAATGGAACGTTTAGTGGGAATCTGTAAAAAGTAAACATTGAAGACGAGTAACATGTTTAAATCTTGTTTTGTATTATTTATATATTCGTGATAGATCCAATTTCTGATAAAAGAATACCTTCTATGAACAACCCTTTCCTATACAGACTAAGACGCCCTTATCGGGAAACCAGTATTCAGTGCACATTTTTCACGAGTAACCGACAACTGCCTTCATTTTCTCACCTTAATTTTTTATTACTCCCGTTTACAAATAACACGAATGGAGAAATGTTCAAGAAAAATACAGTAACCAAAGGAACGTTCGGTACTTTTAACCCTTTACCACACAATTCAGGGTTTAAACGATCCTTTGACAAAGACAGCCTTTGAAAACAATGTGGAAAAAAATAGAAAATTCTGGTTACCAGCATTTTCTCCTTTCTTCACAATGTTCTCTATCATTCACATACTAATTTCATGATTTTAGCAATACTTGATTGGTCGTCTCCAACTTTGAGTCTGTAGAAGTCTGATAATTTTGTCGTTTTGTAAATAGCCTTACAATTTTGCAGTGCAGAATAAGACGAAAAGAAAACGGCTAATGATAAATTGTCAACTTTGCCTTCGAATATGCAAAATTGAACTTTATAGAAGGTTTTCAAGCTCATCATCATAATCATCATCAATCATTCATCATGGTGTTTAACTAGAGAAAATATTTGGTATACACTATAAGAAACAGCAGAACAAGAAAAATATGGATCCGCCTGACCCTGCGGATGCCCTAACCCACCTAGGTGTGATTTGCATGATTTATATTTTTTTCCATCCGAGCAAACAACTAAAAAAAAAAAAACGAACTCTTTTTTTTTACATGCTTTAACGTCTTTGTGGTGTCTTTGTGGTGCTTTGTGCGTCTTTGTGGTGTCTTTGTGTGTCTTTGTGGTATTTAGGGTGTCTTTGTGGTATTTAGTAGGACCCGGAGTAACTAACAAAAGTATTTGACCGTGTTCTCTTTTAAAGAAAGATATTTGACTCTAATACGTAATCCGAAAATACACTTCCTGGCCCTTCCTGGGAATCCCGTGACGTTAGCGAATGGCCTCCTCGATGGATAGAAATTGAAAAAAAAAAAAACTGTAAAACATGACGGATATCTGCTGGAGATTATTCTGTCGTCAAATGGATCAAGTTGGAGTATAACAACACCCATTTCAATAATTACCATATTTGTTTTTTTCTTCCCCAGATTTTCAGATTGAGATGAATTGGAAAAAGAGATTATGTATTTTTCTTTTATTTTTAGGGTATACAACAGAACAATCAAATTTCCAAAGACATATTCTGTGGTGTTGCTGAAGAATATGTAGCATAAGAATGTTTGGCCTTCCGTATGCTTGTTACAATATATAACTGGCCGCTTCAGATGACAGTTCATACAAGGACAGATATGTTTCATGCAATAAGCAAGGCAATAAGGGGTAAATATTAGTTTATTATTTTAAATACATTATATAATCACAATAAGAATTTGTGGACAAAAATGTTAGAGGCTGTTGCCTGCTGTCAGCTCTTAACCCAAACATCAAAGTTTTCCATGTAAGGCACTATTTAGTAATTTTAACATTGAAAATGATTTCCAAGACATTTTTGGAAATGGAAAGAATTGCTGGTAACCAATATTTCCTTTTCCTTTTTTTTTTTCAAAACATTAACTTCTCTTTCAGAAAAAAATAAATAATTTCAGCTATGTCTAATTTTACATATGCAAATGTTATCAATTCGAACAATACCAAAATTTTACAGCTTTTTGATAAAGTTGTGGAAAAAGGAGAAAATGCTAGTAACCACCATTTCAGGGATTTGCCAACGCCGCGATTCCGCGATATTCTCGCGCTAAAATCAGAGAAATCCCATGAAAATTGTAAAAGCGCGAGAAAAAATCGCATTCAAATTTAAAAATAAAACATGATAATCACCACGTACAATTTACTTTCGTTTTCAGCAGCCGAATATGGGACGTAATTCATGCACGTGTTTATGAATAGACATTATTTAGACGCTTGAATTTAGACCGCGCTTTTGTTTCGTACAATCGCTTGTTGTTCTTTTGTAAAGCGTTTACTAGTGGTGGGCGGATGATCGACCAAAGTAAGTTGGTTTTGGCTTCTGATTGCGATAATCGATTGAGAAATCCTGGAATCGATCGTAATCGGTTGCTAAGGTGGCTTGGTGCCAAAACTTGAATTCTGGTTTTTAGCGCTTGGTTTTGTGACTATTAATTATAATTAAAGTCTTGGATTAAACATAGTGGATAACAAACACAAAAACTGGCTGAAAAATGAGAAACAAATCTTTGTCCATGAATATCTTGACAAAAGTTGACAACTGGGCAAGCTTCTCTGAGCCCGGGTTTTGACATTTGGAAATTTGAAATGAACTGTCTTTGACGATGAAAGATATCTGCCTAAATGTCAATCTGAAGCATTAAATTATCGTCTAAAACTCCATATAGTCTAGCTTGCGTGCATCCAGCAGAAATATGGGTTAAACACGATCAGTATAAAATGCGAAGGACACCCGGATGATAATGAAGCTGGCGAGTCATATAAGGCAGAGTAACAAAGGTGTTATTCCTCTTATCTAGTGTACAGTTTTTTATGTTACTTGCTGTTTAAACTGACTAACTAGTGTCAAATCATGTAGTAATACTGCTTCAGAAAGTAATTGTCAAGAAAAAATAGATCGCCATAAAAGCGCGAAAACCCATGACACTACAATGAGCAGCGTGGCATCGTACGGTCAGAGGGACTTCAAACTATCTTCTTATCTTTAATAATGAATTTTAAAAGTAAATTTACACAAATTTCTGAGTAAAGCAATAAGTGGAAACTAAAATTCTGTTCATGAGTGGAAAAAATGTTGTTTTATGAAATGAAAATATAGATGGGGGGGGGGGGGGTCGTCGGCAAATGCTTGAACTATTAGGTATATGTCTGATTCTTTTTTTAGCTCGTTTGGAAATTAATATATAAGAGACAAAATGAATGATATTGATTAAAGCAGAAAACTTAAATGTAATGTATTTCAACTGATTAAAGTGCAGAATACAATATCTTTATAAACTTAATACTTGATGAAGACTATCATGTTATACATGATGTAAACTATCATGTTTACAAAATTCTCACTATATTTTAAGCAAAAAGACATTCTCAGTTAACCCTTTATCACACAAAAACACCTTAACGATCCTGATAAAGGAGGCATATGAAAACAATGTGGGAAAAGGAGAAAATGCTGGTAACCAGTGTTTTCTCCTTTTTCAACAATGTTTTCTATCCTTTTATGAACAAGTTTTAGTCTTTGAGTCATATTTATTCCCATTTCAAGCAGCTGAGATAGCTTTGTTTCATTTTAATAAAGTGTCTTCAGCACTGACGACAGATATCCCATATTTTTTTAAAAAATCTCATTGAAAAAATCCATATGGGATTTTTCTTCCATAGCTTTGGGCTGCTAGGCAAATCCCTGCCATTTTTACCTTTTCTCACATGTTTTATACTCTATCAATGACAAATTCATTCATGTGAGCTGTTTCAATTGTCGTCTGCAAATGCTTTCAATTTGGACAAGTCTATTATTTGCTTATGTGGTAAAGAGTTAACAAAGGTCGCAATGGTAAAACTTTGCAGTATAATAAATTTGTTGTATGGTCAGGTGGCAGGGAACTTGGAAACATGTTCTGACCGTACAACTAATAATGTTTCAAGTGGTACAAAATGCTCCGGCAAACAAAATCAAATATCTAATGGAAAACAACAATTAAATCTTTTCTAAATTGAAACTTTTTGCAGATGAAAAAGTAAATGAGATAATAAATGTCTCTTCAACTCATTACCAAACGACAAAATTTTAGACTGGTCCAAGTTGAAAGCATTTGCAGATGACAAAATAAAAGTGACTGAAAATTTGAAATTTCTTTAGGGAAGGAAAGAAAACATTGTGGGAAAAGGAGAAAATGCTGGTTACCAGCATTTTCTCCTTTTCCCGCAATGTTTTCAAAAGGCTTCTATCTCAGGGTCGTAAAAACCAGTGATTGTTTGGGAAAGGGTTAAAAGAGTAGAAAACAGTCAGGGAATAAAATGAAAATGCTGGCTACCAACATTTTCCCCTTTTCCCACAGGCTGCATTTGACCAACATCTTGTCTTTATCCCACAATGTTTGCAAAGAGGGTCTTTCTTGGGGTTGTTAAAACTTATATTGTTTTAAAAACTAAAAGGGTTAAAATGATAATGTGTCTTTTACCTCTGTTTCGTTGACTAGTATCCTAAGCAAAGTCTTTAAAATTTACAGTCTGTTTCCACCCTCACCCACTCCCCCATGAGCAAAATCCAAATTATGTTAAAGAGTTACAGAGGGTTGATTCCTTTTGCAATGACACTTAATACTAGTATATACATTGACAGTAAATTGAAATAACTGAGGATGTGAAGGTGCGTGCACATCCACCATAGTCTTTTGTTTAATATGATTTGTTAAATATTGTTCTAAATATTCAACTGTAGCTGGAGCTAAAGAGGTACATGTAGTTTCAATAAGTAAGTAACCTCCTCTAGCTCTTTTGCCTGTAATATCTGTAACTGACCAAGTAAACATGAGTTGGTGTTCTGCTCCTCCTATACAGTTGAAATACTGTTAAAAATAGAGTTATTGAATTGCACCACATATCAATTAAATATATTTACTTGTTTCTGTTTTCTTTCTACCTTAGGTACTCTATGATGGAAAGTTCAAAGTCCATAGACAACAGGAATTAAGGATACTTGTAAGATACGACAATCAAGTTGTATATTTTTGTGACTATGTGTGATACAAAAGTGACAATTATTCAAGTACATGTATACTTAACTCTACACCCAGTTTAAAGTTCATGAATTTGGCAACAAAAACATATCTTACAAAAAATTAATGGCCAATAAAAAGTATTTTTGAGCAAACTGCAGTTGTTTTCAGTAATACACATTTTCAAGCTTTTTATAGCCCTGTAGCAAACAATCCTGTGTTTAATGACCCTGAAGAAGAAAGCTCTAGAAGCTTTGTGGGAGGAGTAGAAAATGTTGGTAACCAGCATTTTTTTTCTTTTCCTTGAATGCTTTCTATCATTTCATACACAAACCCAAAATCTGTCATCTGTTATTCAACCTATTTCTGTATATGGTTTATAAACTCTTTACATACAACAAAATTTTAGACTTGAAAGTATGTAAAGATGAAAAATAGTACATGTTTAGTATGGAAATTTGTTTTTGAAAGTTGAAATTTTGTAGGCTGTAAAGAGTTCAATGTTGGTATATGGTACGAGCTACTTAAGGATTGGACTGTATGGTATAGTAACACCATTTTTTCACTTATATTGTTTTTTGTGAGGGTGTCATTGGGCATGACACAGTCACACTTCAGAGCCTAGTACTGGTTAAAACCCAGGAAACACATGAAGATGTGGGCTTTTGCTGTTGAAAATGTTGAAAGCAGCTTAAAACACCAACCATACAATCAATTAATCATCACTGTAGCAAATGCACCTATCCATGCTTTCCTGGAGTTCCTTTTTCCAGTACTTTTACCAATATTCTTTCCAAGCCACTGGCTGCTCATTGTTGAAAAAATGAGAGCAGTGAGAGAGAAATGAATCCTGTCACAATGACTATCATCAATCCTTGGACAAAAATCAGTCTAGCTCGGGATAAACTAGTAACCTCCTGTATACTCTTGACCTTTATGCTTTTTCAAACTGATTCAAGCTATTGAATACCATAAAGTATGCCAATAAACCATACAAAATCTTTCTGCAGATTGATGATAGCCACTGAAACGAAATTCTTTTTTCTCCCTTTCAAAACATGGTTTGAACATATTGGGCAAAAGAATAATGTGTATGGAACACTGATCAAACAAGCTCTGACAGCTGAGATGGTTGCAATGGGCAGTGTGATATACTAGTAATTCAAATAATATTATTAAACACAAAAAAATTTATAAAGAATGCATGTCTCAGAACATCAATTTACCATTCAAAAACAAATTTCATCATTTTATTCTTACGAAAAAATTTTAGACTGGACCCAATTCAAAGCATTTGCAGACAACAAAATAAAAGTGACTGAAAATTTCAAATTCGTTTTGGGAAGGGCAGAAAACTATTGTTGGAAAAGGAAAAATTGCTGGTTACCAGCAATTTTTCCTTTTCCCACAATATTTTCAAAAGGCTCCTTTTCAGGATCGTGAAAAGTCGGGATTGTGTGGTGAAGGGTTAAAAATCAACTGCAAATGCTTTAAATTTTAACAAGTCTGCATTTTTGTCTCATGGTAAAGAGTGAATAAAAAGATTTTCTTTTCAATATACTATATTGATACTGTTTGCCTTTAAAATGGTTCTCATTTAAAGCTACCTACATTGTTTTAACTAAATAACAATTTTTTTTCAAAAAGTTTCTTTTTTTTTATAACTGAGTCTCTTTTAATTCTAATTTTGTTATCAATCATAGTACCACTTCCCAACTTTGTGCTCACCATGACCTCCACTGTTGATGGGCCATAAAACGCCAATCATTCAAGTCCTTGTAAACTTTGTTTTACTGGGCCGGCCTTGTGCAAAATGAGACACTGAAATGACAAGATTATAAGTTTCTTACTAAATACTGAACTGTAATATAAGCAATGCTCTGTCAAAAGGGTGTTTTATGCATCTGCAAAAACTATCTACCTCTGTCAGCCTGTGCAGGCTGACATGGGATGACACTTTTTGCAATTTACAAATTTTCTGCATATCAACGGACCATTTTACTATCAGTTTAAGTCCACTGTTATACAAAGTGGGTTTTATGGATCCATAATAAGGTGCTTAGTATAATACATCACTGAGATGTATTAACCCATTACCACTCAATCCCTACTTTTGACGCCCCTGAGAAAGAAGCCTTTTGAAAACACTGTGGGAAAAGGAGAAAATGCTGGTAACCAGCATTTTCTCCTTTTGCCACAGTGTTTTCTACCCTTCCCAGAACAAATTTCAATTTTTCAGTCACCTTTATTTTGTCGTCTGCAAATGCTTTCAATTTGGACCAGTCTAAAATTGTCTTGTGTGGTAAAGAGTTAAGCCCATTTTTGCTAGGGCACGGCTCATACATCTTTACAAATAAGGTTTCTGACAAAAATGTAAGATCACAAAATGCATACAAGGTTTAAACAGATTACATGGCTACAGACAGTTTTAAAGTTCTTCCATACTTTATGATGGGAAGATGTCTACTGTGTATACATACATACACTACAGACTTTGTCAGAGTCTTTTAATGATATCCTAGGAAGGCCATTTAAAAATTATGTGCTTGTTTCTAACACAGCCATTGAGACTGCATTCATATTTTCAGTCTGAAACACAAGTTTAAATTGGGTCTATCGGGCTCAGTGGTAAAGTGTAGGACTTGGATGCCCCTGCTTTGAGCCTCAATGAAAGCACTGGGTTTTCCATGGGAGTGTCCTTGGGCAAGACACTTCAGAGCCATTGTATAGTACTGGTAAAAGACGAGAAACACATGAACAAGCAACCTGTCCTAGTGGAGTGACTGATATAATGTTGAAAACCATGTTAAGTACCATTCAAACTGCTATTTAATGAGATTAAAGAACACTTATTTTTAAGCTGGAAAATTTCAGAAAAACGGCTTTTAAATGCGAGTCTCGAATTGTATTCCTAGACCTATTTTACAAGATATTCCCATTTCTTTATACTGTAAACACTGCCCTAGTTGCCACCTGAATATTAATTCTATTCAGATGACAAATTTTTTTACTCATCCATATTAAAAGCATTTGAAGACATCAAGTTGAATGTTGCTCAAATGATGGAATTCGTTTAAAAGGTTGTTTTTTCTCTCTCCACTAGGTTTTCAAAAGTCTTCTTTTTCTAATCTAGAAAAAAAAAACCCAGATCAACAGGAAAGGGTTTCATCAAGCATTCTTTTGTATAGAGGAGAGTACATTACTTGTACCAACACTCGTGCCAAACCCAAATGGTACAGCCATTGGTATACAGGACTTGAGAACAGGGAGTTGCTGGTTCAAATCCCAAGCTGGGCAAAATTCTTTCCCAGGATCAAAGATAGTCATTGCAGCAGGATTCATTCCTTTCTTACTGCTGATAATTGTTTTGAAAATGGTTACAAGGGAAATCAGCCATTAGATTATTGTGCAAAGTAAAGTAATAGAAACTCTAGAAAAGCATGGATAGATGAACTGGCTATAAGAAAGGAACAGTAGCTTATTACAAACAATTGCTTCTTTCCTAAACTTGCTTCTTTCTAAAATTTAATTATTGCACATGCAGTCTATGGTATGGATGTACAAAGCTGAACCTTTGTCTGGTCAAGTATTTAAGCTCTGAATACAAAATTCACAAATTCTAACAATAATGTATTTTAGATCCAGACATAAATATCATTGAAATACCTGTTGACATGTTGTTAAAATCTGTAAAAAAAGGAATCTTTTCAGATGGGATATAACACCAGACTGGGGTATCTAATCATCAGTTTAAAAACATCTTGGTCCCTCTGTCTGCCTAAAAAGATACATTGTTGTTAGATTAGAAAGGAAAGTGATCAGTAAAAAAGACATGAAAAACATTATTCTCAATCACAATGTTTTAGATTACTTGAGTACAGTCTACTACTGCTGAAGGTCTTCAACTTTCTTGCATCTGTAGGGTTCATCTGTATGCGATGACTTGATTGATGAAATAACATCAAATTTAAAAACTGACTGTAAAGATACCTTTAACCAGGGTTTTAAATCAAACTCTTGAAAGTTGAGACTTAAATATGCTGTGTTGACATTATAGTCAAGACCAGAATATACCTGATAAGAAGTCTGACATTTGATATAAAAGGTCTTACACCTGATGCTAAACTCGGATCAAAATTCGTCAGCAATTATTGACAAAACAAAATTCTAAACTCATTCACTACCAACGATGATCAAGATCCGAACGCACCTAACGTAAAGTCCGATCTTATTATAAAACATCCACAATTTGTTTAACTAGTTTTCCATGGCTCATATTACAACCCTGTGTACCCTACACATTCGACTTTGTATACGCCAAATGTCTTACCGGTCCAAATAGTAATGGGCCGAAATAGTTACCGGCCGAGACGTGAAGTCTCGACAGCTCTGATGAAAAAAAAAAAAGAGTTTATTCTTGTCCTGATCAGAATGAAGAAAATCAATATACAAGGAACGGAGTACTAATTTAAAAAAAAATTGAAATCTCATCGAGGTTTCGCAGTAGCTTTGATGTAGAGGAAGCAGTGTAAATGCATCATATTTATCATTCACGTGATGCCTAAAAGTAGGACATCAGAATCATTCCGAATAGATCTGGCAACGTCTTTTTGGAGTTGGGAGAGTTGATAACGTAAAAATGCAAATGGTTCTGTAATAGGAGCCGATGTTGCTATGAACACCTCTATCCCCTTGTTGACATAATTAGAGTATAATAAGCAGATTCGTGTCTGTATTCCGATTATTTTCACACATAAAAATACCTCTGTGTGAGCGCTAGCCTACTGGGCCTTTAATTTAAATCATGATAAGCGAGAAATGACTTTGGAAATAGTTTAGAAACATGTTCGGTTCGCCAAACTCGAGATGCATGCTTCCCTCAGGAAAAGGACAATAAATTATGATGATATAAATTTGTTATATTTTTATGAAAATCTGTGGTAGAAAAACTTTAACTCGTTTACAAGCTGTTAAACTTACGTGCGTGTAGGTTTGTTTTACGCCATTTGGAACAGTGTTTCAGCTATGGCACGGCGAAGTTCACTTATTCATGTGCTTCTTGATTGTCATCAACACTATGCTTGGGAATCTACATGCCCTTCCCAAGGACATACGCACGAGTCCATCGGCGCGGTCGGGACTCGAACCCGCAACCCTCGACACCTCTCAGATTACGCAACCCATTGAGCCACGCAGGAACCTGCATTTAAGTTTGTAATTATGGACAGGTCCAAATACAAATATTATAAGGACCTTACCGTATTCGATGTCAACTTGTTGAAATGGCTTTTTTGTTTGTTTTTTCTCAAATCCTGTAATGTTTCAAACTTCCTCTATAAACCATAATCTTTGATGGAGTATCGTCTCAAAGTAAGAAACGACATCTGTCTGTCAATAAACAGACACAACCTTTTCCTCAAGGTAGGTCAGATCACCGAGAGTGATTTTCGTTAAGCTGAATCCGCCTTTAAAATGACAAGTGGCATTAAATGCAATGAGTACATTCTGTCCCCTAAATCGCAACCTATCCCTTTAATCACAACCTATCTCCTCAAGCACAAACTGACCGTAAATATTCATTTTCTTCGAAAATCGACAGTAAGTTAACAAAATATTGTTTGAAAGTTGTAATTTACATACAGTTCGTTTATAATACACAAAGATTTAGGACCATTCGCGCACAGAAACTCCACAAACGCACATCAGAATAGTCGAAATGTCATTATCTTGGCTACCCTTGCACAGGGAGAAATTAGATTTCCGTCCAATGCCTGGGAATCTGGCTTTGGATGGGGCTCACATATACGTGAAAATGAATAAAGGGTTGCAGCACATTCTCCGATTTTTGATTTTTGGGCTTGAAACAAAAAAATCTCGATTTAACGATGACACTCACCTTTCAACCGCCGAATTGTTGCTTCCCCTCAACTGCAACCGGACATCCCCTCAACATATTTTTATACACAACTGAATGTTGTGATTTAGGAGATAAGCGGCCGTGTCTCTATTAACGCTTTACCACACAATGATGTCTTTTTGCGCCCATGAGAATTAAGAACTTCTTTCCAGAAAATGCTGGAAACCAGCATTTTCTCCTTTTCCGACAATGTTTTTTAGCCTATAGATAAATAAATGCACCTTTTGAGCCCCATTGAAATTGTTGTCTGCAAATGCTTTCAATTTGGACCGGGCTAAAATTTTATCGTCTAGTAAAGGGTTAAAGCATTTCCCACTTTTTCATGTCCTCACACTTGAAGGATCAAGGTAAAATACTTGTAAAAGCTATCACTCTCTTTTTATAACCCTTTACCAGACAACAACATTTTAGCCTTGTCAATATTGAAAGCATTAATTTTGCAGATATTTTGGTATGGCTAAAATGGTGTGATTTTTGTTTGACAGGGGAGAAAACATTGTAAAAAAAAGAAAAAAACGCTGATCACCAGCATTTTCTCCTTTTCCAAAAATATTTTCAAAAGGCTTCTTTCACAGAAGTGTTCAAAGTGTGGTAAAGGGTTAAGATGTTTTCCATAAGGAAGAGAAAATATGTTACTTTCATTCAAAGTGTTTGTCCATTGTGTAACTTTTAACAGACTTTTTTTCATCTTAACCACTTAACCAATTACTACACAATCCCTACTTTTGACGGCCCTGAGAAAGAAGCCTTTAGAAAACATTGTGGGAAAAGCAGAAAATGCTGGTAACCAGCATTTTCTCCTTTCCCCACAATGTTTTCTACCTTTCACAAAACAAATTTCGAATTTTCGGTCACTTTTATTTTGTCGTCTGCAAATGCTTTCAATTTGGACATGCCTAAAATTTTGTTGTTTGGTAATGAGTTAACCCTTTACCCCATATGGCAATTCTGTGTTATCTCCAATTGACCCTAAATAACAGGAAGGATGAAGCTGTTTCTTATGTGTATATGACACCTTTTGATAGCATAGAAAACATTGTGGCAAAAGGTGAAATTGCTCGTCACGAGCAATTTCACCTTTTGCCACAATGTTTTCCAAAGGCTCCTAAAAGCAATGCATAGAAATGAGTATCTATGGAGTAAAGGGTTAAAAAAGCTATAAATAAGAGAAAAACATACTAGTGCCAATATTGCAGTTGCTGGATTTTCATTATAAATATTATGCCAAGAAAGGGGCATCACTGAGTCAAAAATACTATGATGTTACTATAAACTAATGCCTGCAAATTCTACATTTAGCAGGGTGAACCTTTGGTACTGCTAATTTCATGGCTACAGTACCAGTTTTTTTCCCCAGAAGGCAATCAGCCAAAGCTAAAATTGTCTGTTCCAAATTTGTTGAAGGAGTTAACTCTACCAAACAACAATATTTTAGGATTGTCCAAATCGAAAGCATTTGCAGACGACAAAGTAAAAGTGATTGAGAATTTAAAATTTGTTTTGTTAACCCTTTACCCCATAAAGCATTTCTATGGTATCTCTAATTGACCCTAAATAACAGCAAGGATGATGCCATTTCTTATATGTATATGACACCTTTTGATAGTGTAGAAAACATTGTGGCAAAAGGTGAAATTGCTCGTCACGAGCAATTTCACCTTTTGCCACAATGTTTTCCAAAGGCTCCTACAAGCAATGTGTAGAAATGAGTATCTATGGAGTAAGGGGTTAAGGGTAGAAAATATTGTGAGAAAAGGCAAAAATGCTGGTTACCAGCATTTTCTCCTTTTCCCACAATGTTTTCTGAAGGCTTCTTTCTCAGGGTCGTCAAAAGTAGGGATTGTGTGGTAATGGGTTAAAAGACTAAACCCTTTTCAACTCTTTACCACATCCCAAAAATGTACATTTGTCCAAATTCAAAGTATCGGCAGATGACAATTTCCATTTTGGCTTCAATGCTGAAATTTATCTTTGATAAAGTGGAAAACATGTGGGAAAAGGAGAAATGACAAAAGGATGAACATACAAAGCTAGAACTATATCCCTCCGCCTTCGGAGGTGGATAAAAAATATTTACCTGTATGATTCCTGTCTCATTGTTAGCTAGCATCACAGACACCATGACAGTGTTAGGTTGTACAGCATTTACCACATCCTTCACCTCTAGTTGACCTGTGACCTTTGACAGTGGGACATAGGTTATTTCTGTAAAATGAAAGTACTAAGTCTTTACTAATAAATCCTGTGTTTTTTAACGACCCTGAGGAATAAGCCTTTTGTAGAGATCCCAGAAAATGCTGATTACAAGAAAATTCTCTCTTTCACATTTCATGTTCTTCTTCCTTGTAAAAAAACTTCAGTTCATTAGTAGTCCTCTTGTATTTTTCATATACAGATACTTTTCAATTTGGAGGAGTCACAGATCTGTTGTTTGGGGAAAAGTAAAACCCTTTCAAAATGACAAATTTCAGACTGTTCCAAACTGAAAAAAATTGCAAATGATGACTACAAAATTAGCATAAATGACCTGCTATTCTCTATTAGGCTAGGGAATATTATGGAAAGAGAAAATTTTAGTAACCAGCTTTGTCTCCATTCCCAGCAGTATTTGTAAAACCCCTTGAGATAGGATTGGAAACACCAGGGATCATTGGGTAATGGGGGTAAAAGGAAAATGGCATACCCCAGTTGCTACAGCATCTATCAATGATGTACTAAAGTTGGGTATGAACTTTGCCTTGTTACAGATAAAAACACTGCATGCAAAGTATAGAAAGTACATATGTCCCTACTTTTCCTTTCTAGATCTCACTGCAAACAAAAGAAAGGATTGATTGATTGATTGATTAATTAACTCTTTACCAAACAACAAAATTTTAAAGACTGGTCCAAATTAAAAGCACTATAAGATAACAAAATTAATTGTAAGACAAAAAAACTTTAAGTGGGAAAACGAGAAAATGCTGGATACCAGCATTTTCTCCTTTTCCCACAATGGTTTCAAAAGGCTTCTATCTCAGGGTTGTAAAAACCAGGGATTGTTTGGTAAAGGATTAAATGGTGTTTTCAATGTCATTTCAATTATATTGTGGAAGCCAAGATTCCCCAGAGTTTCTGTTACCAGTATTTTTTCTAGCTTCAAAGAAGAATTAGCCTCGCGGTTCCCTGGTTCACAGCCTCATTAAGACAACGCCAAAATTTTACCAGAGTTCAGAATCAATCCCCAAACAGTTTTCTTATTTCATCTTTTATTTAGTATCATAGAAAATATCATTCAATTTCATCCAAACAATTCAAAGAAAATCCACATTGACCTTCAGTGTCTTGCTGCTATTTTGAAATTCATCCATGTGAAATAAATTCATGTAGAAATCATTCATTACACGTAGTCCTACTAAAAAACATATATGATGGCATATTTAGATCATCTGCAAGGTCATGTGACAATATTTTTTAACTCTTTACCACACAATCCCGACTTTTAACACCCCTTTGAAAGAAGCCTTTTGAAAACATTGTGGGAAAAGAGGAAAATGCTGATAACCAGCATTTTCTTCTTTTTCCACAAGGTTTTCTGCCCTTCCTTAACTCTTTACCACACACGAAAATTTTAGACAGGTCCAAATTTAAAGAATTTGCAGACGACAAAATAAATGTGACTGAAAATTTGAAATTTGTTTTGTGATGGGTAGAAAACATTGTGGGAAAAGGAGAAAATGCTGGTAACCAGCATTTTCTCCTTTTCCCACAATGTTTTCTCCAGTGTTCTTTCTCAGGGCCGTCAAAAGTAGGGATTGTGTGGTAATGGGTTAAACAAATTTCAATTCTTTAATCACATTCATTTTGTCGTCTGCAAATGCTTTCAATTTGGACCTTTCTAAAATGTTGTCATTTGGGAAAGAGTTGAGTCATCTGACTACAAATTGGTACCAAATTTATCAAGTTGCAACAATTTTTTCATGAAAAACCTAACTTTAATGTTACCTTAGTCTTTGAATACTTTTGCAACTTTGATTTTAGTACCACCTTCATTTAAAGTGCAAAATCCCAACTTTATCCTGTACTCCACAGATACTCATTTCTACACATTGCTTGTAGGAGCCTTTGGAAAACATTGTGGCAAAAGGTGAAATTGCTGGTGACGAGCAATTTCACCTTTTGTCACAATGTTTTCTATGCTATCAAAAGGTGTCATTTACACAAGAAATGGCTTCATCCTTGCTGTTATTTAGGGTCAATTAGAGATGTCATAGGAATGCCTTATAGGGTAAAGGCTTAAAGTTTCTGTCTGTCAAAATCTGGTTGGCCTTTCATTTTCCAGACTCTGAACTAGAGTATGACATCAAATTTGTTGGTCTTCAGTAAAACATGCAACAAGAAAAAAAGAAAATTAAGTGCACACTTATTTATGGAACTGAGTCTATTTTCTTTTTCATTTAATAAATGACAGTGTAGTTCTACGATTGTGACTGCACATTTATCACTTTCAAGTGACAAAATCCACTATTTTAAGGACTCCAAGAAAAAACTAAAAACATTGCCAGTGCCAGCATTTTCTTCTTTCCCACAACACTTTCAATCCAATACAAAACAAATTTTTCATTTGAGCTACATTGAACCCTTTACCAGATGACAAATTTTTAGCCTTATCCAAATTGAAAGCATCTGTAGACAACAATTTCATTGTGGTTCAAATAGTGCAAGTTTTCTTTGGTAGGGTAGAAATCATTACAGGAAAAGAAGAAAATGCTAGTTATCAGCATTTTCTCCTTTTCTTACAATTTTTCAAAAGGCTTCTTTCGCTATTTGTCATCTGAAATGGCTTTGAATTTGGATAAATCTAAAATTTTGTAGACTGGTACAATGTTAGATGCAAACCTGCTTGTCCAGTGGATGATAAATGTTCTAACATAACAGTGACTGCGGGATGTTCCATATGTGACGATATAATGTGTGGAATAACATTTATGCCTCCTTCTCCATTTGTACAGGAACCTTTTGACCGACCCTCATGGAAATACTGCACAGCTGATTGTAATATCATGTTGTTGGCCTTAATACGAAAAAATAAAAATACTTTCTTAGATCCTGACAGAGTCTCACAAAAAATATTATATAACAGCAAAAACTAAACAATATCTTTAGCCATTAGAAAAAGACAACATTTTTACATGCAGACTTTTTAACCCTTTACCACACAATGACGAGGGATAAACCTTTTGAAAATATTGTGCAAAAAGGAGAAAATGCTAGTTACCGGCATTTTTTCCTTTTCCGACAATGTTTTCTAAAGGCTTCTTTCTCAGGGTCGTCAAAATTAAGGATTGTGTAGTAATGGGTTAACTTGTCATCTCCTAATCCTTTCAATCTGGTTGGGTCCAACATTTTGCCATTTGGTAAAGAGCAAATCTACAACCTCTGATATTTTGTAAAATAATCTGACAAAAAGGCTTGAGATAGGCATATTAAGATCTTTCTTTTACACTGTAATATATCTGTTTGACCTACTCTGCAATATTATAGGTGTGACGAAAATGGCAATACAGTATTCTTATGTTGAATAAAATGCTGAAGACTCACCTCTGTTCCACCTGATGTAAATACTATATCTGCAAAAGAAATGTTAACCTGTAAAGTTTAACCCATTACCAGACGACAAAATCAAAGCTTTGTCCCAATTAAAAGCATTTGCAGACAACAATTTCAATGTTACTCAAACAGTACAGTCATTTTTGATAGAGCTAAAAACATTTTGGGAAAAGGAGAAAATGCTGGTGATCAGCATTTTCTCCTTTTCCCAACATGTTTTTAAAATGCTCCTTTCCCAGGGTCATGAAAAGTCATCATTGTGTGTTAAAGTATCATTGTGTGTTAAAGTGTTAATCCTTTAGCAATCAAATGAAAGACTAAACAATCTTTAGAAATAAGGCTGTTAAAATATTTTGGGAAAAGGAGAAAAAAATGTAACAAGTATTTTCTCACCTTCACGAAGAAAAAAATCCATCATTTTCAGCCACATTTGAATTATTATAAATGCAGAGTCCCAGATAAGAGGCAGTGATGGTATTCTAAATCTTTTATTTCTTTTCCAAGCCCTATGTTGTGTGTACTCACTAGAATCGTCTCGATGAGTCAATTCTAATGAGTACCCATGACATAGGGTTTAGTGGAGAAATGTAACAGGTGGTGAAGAAATATATCGCGGCTCGACCGGGATTCGAACCCAGGGCCTCAGGAATACCATTCCTGCACTCTAACCAACTACCAAACCACAGGTCGATACGGCCGCACGATATATCACCAAATACCTGTACCCGGCTACATATATCCCCTCCAAATTTAGAATTCGTCCCGAATTCTGGAGACAGAGAAACATTGTGAAATGTTCTCGAGGTGCCTGAGCAGTAGCCATCCACATCGTGGGTTATTTATGGTGGGCGCCAAATGTATTTTAAACTATGAAATCAAAATCACTCCCTCTATCTCCAGCTCTGATATTTACCGGTATATGTAAATGTTTTCAAAAGCTTTCTCTTTCATGGGCGTTTAAAGTCGTCATCGTGTGATAAAGGGTTAAATCTTTACTACACAATCCCGACTTTTAACGACCCTGAGAAAGCAGCCTTTTGAAAAAACTGTGGGAAAAGGAGAAAATGCTGGTATCCAGCATTTTCTCCTTTTCCCACAGTGTTTTTTACCCTTCCCAAACCAAATTTTAATTTTTCAGTCACTTTTGATTTGTCGTCTGCAAATGCTTTCAATTTGTACCAGTCTACAATTTTCTCGCGTGGTAACGAGTTAAATAGATTCATAAAATTCCTAATGCATCCTGTGGCTAAACTAAGCTTGCAATACAATTATCTGATAGGTATAATGAGTCATGGAGATGCAGCAAGCCACCTTTTGGCTCAATCATAAATTATATTTGATGGTTACCTGATGGTTTGGCACCAATCATATTGGCAACATTTTGTCTTGCTTTATCGATAGTAGCCTTTGCTTTTTTGCCTGAAAATAGAAGACTTGCTTAACCCTTTACGATACAATGCCTGGTTTTTACGAACCTGAGATAGAAGCCTTTTGAGAGCATTGTGGGAAAAGGAGAAAATGCTGGTGACTAGCATTTTCTCCTTTTCCCACAATGTTATCTACACTGCTGGGAACAAATTTCAATATTATGTTTATTTTATCGTTATTTTGGACCAGTATAATTTTTGTTGTTTGGTAAAGAATTAAGAATATTTCACATTTTTCTTTAAAATTTGCTATGTCTGACTCACTGAAAAATGACATATGAAAATTGTAAAGGTAAAAAATGTCTTGATGTAATTTTTGTCTCGTACAAATTTTACCTGGTAAAAAAATATATGTAGTTGGATACGTGTATTCTTTTTCACTAAAATCAGTTTTTACCCAATGGTCAAAAGAGAAGTACATATTTTTGCTTTTCCCTTACTTTCAAGGCCGTGTGTCACTATAATATACCTGCAATGTGGGTGCTGCTTGGGTTTCCCCATGCTTCTGAAAGAGCATCATGTATACTTGATAACACCTCTGGTTCTAGTAGAGTGGTTGCATTGTAGTCAAGGTAGATTGTGCTGGAAAATAATTTGGTGAAAATATAAATATGAAAAACAATCAGGATTTTTCCCACACTTTCTTGTACAGGGGTCATTGAAGCCTTTCAAATACACAGAAACACTTAAAAAAAATGGATCTCTATGAGACATTTTGATAAGTAATGTGGTCTAAAAGAAACAGGGAATGTCATATTGTCTGCGCATGTCATAGTCTTCGAAGGCATATCACTGATAATGTATGCTAGGGTAAACTAGGGCTTACAATGAAGCTATTAACCCTTTCCCAAACAATCCCTGGTTTTTACGGGTCAGGAATAGAAGCCTTTTGAAAACATTGTGGGAAAAGGAGAAAATGCTGGTAACCAGCATTTTCTCCTTTTCCCACAATGTTTTCTACCCTGTCATATAGAAAAATCAACTTTTTAGCAACTGTTAATTTGTCGCCTGCAAAATACTTTTAATTTGGTCTGGTCCGAAATTTGCTGTCTGGGAAAGGGTTAATTAAATTTGTAGGGGTTGTTTTAATTAATGGCTGGTGCATAGGTTACATTTAGCTGATCATAGCTGAATGAATCGCACCAGGTAGTTTTTTATAGAGCAAATGTTTATTCTCATTTGAAAGTCAGAGTAATGGTTGTTGTGTAGAAAAGTAGTCCAGTTCTGGACTCAGAATGCCCAAATTAGATAGATGTGTATTTGTAAAATGCCATCTAGCAGGAAATAATAGGGAGGGTCAGGAAAAATCCTGTCACTTGATTCAGAGTTTTAACAACCCTGAGGAAATATCTGTTTGAAAACCTTGTTGGAAAAGCAGAATTTGATGTTTTCCAGCATTTTTGTCCTTTTTCCACTAGATTTTCTACTTTCACAGACAATTACCATTGTTTCAGCTACATTTTGAACTAGATCTACTTTGTCATTTCCCATTGGAGATCCATCTTCAGTCTGAACGCTAGCTTCGATGCCATTTTTGCTATTTGTCTCCACTTTTGTCAAGATAAATAAAAATAGTAGCAACGGAGCAGACCTTCAGACTAAAGATAAAGGTAGAGGAGATCTAGATCAAAATCCGGGTATGGCTAAAATTTTGTGATTTGCCTACTCAATAGTATTCGACAGAATATTCTTTCATAATGGCCTGTAAATTAATGAACAAATACATGTAGATCTAGATCTACATTGTTGTGAGCAAGAAGCTTTTTGCCCAACTTCATTCAAGACTGGCAACATCCCTGATTGTTTGTTCAACTCCTTTATTAAACAATATCGACTTTTAACGACCTTGGTGAAAACAAGGGGGTGGGGTGGGGGAAAGTATGAAAAAAAAAAGTTGAAAACTACTTAAATAGCAGTAGACAACTCGCGATAAAGAATTTGAAAAAAAAAAAACCTACCTGATCTTTAACACGTTAATGAGATGATCAACGTTACTTTCGGACTTGATATCAAGGGGTAGATCAAGAAGTTTACACGAAAACCTTGAACATTATGCACTTGCAAAAGTAATCTCCCTTTGCTTTGTGACCGCCATAATTCAAATTTGGAAATTTAGATCTAGACAATAGAGGTATGCATAGTTTTCAGGTTTTTATGTACATTTAAAAAAGCAAGAACTGTTGGCTAGTGCTGGGATATTCAATAAATCTGACATAGTTTGTAAAATTATAGACTCTGCTCAGAATGGCGGATCAAAATTTCTGCCTTTCGCCTCCGTCTGGTTAAACTGTCAGGATAAAAATGACTTTATTGGGTAAATATTGGTGTGTTACAGAGATAAATCGACCCCTTGATCTATATTAATACTGAAATACTGATATGTAAAAGAGAAACAAGGTCAATACACATTTAATCGTGTTCATGCCAAAAACAATCAGGCCCGTCCAAGATTTTATGGTCAAAGGGAGAAAACTCTTACTTCCTTCTACATCATAAGAGTACACGATTTATCTCCCTTAAACTCCACTTCAGCCGAAAAGCATTACAATGTCGTAAACAGTCCAAAAGTTTCGGGAAACTTTGAATACTTAAAACAGGAAAAGCTGATTAAAAGAATATATAAAATTGACACCTAATAAAGATTAAGGGCTAATTTAGAAGGCCGACTATTTTTTTGAATAGTCAAACACACTGGTATTTCTGTTGTTAGTAACCGTGGCTCCAAATTATTGAAGCAAAAGAGTTTTGAAACATATTTTTCACTAATTCTTTCATAAGAGTCCTAAGGGGGAATCCAAAAGTTGGATAATTACCTGAAATTCGAGATATTGCGTTTCTGAAACCTATGTTTCTTTTTACGACATTTCATATCATTCATCTAGTTTATGGCAGAAAAAGGCAAACAAGGGAGAAAACTCGTACAGGAATAAAACATAAGACCGTACGAGTTTTCTCCCTTTGACCGATAAAATACTTACAAAAAAGGGGGGGTCCATCTTCCGTTGTTTAATCAAGTACTGGCTACTTAACTCATTACCACACAACAATATCTTAGGCTAGTCCAAACTGAAAGCATTTGCAAAAGGACAAGAAAAAATTTACTCAAAATTTGAAATTTGTTTCGTGAAGGGTAGAAAACATTGTGGGAAAAGGAGAAAATGCTGGTTTACAGCATTTTCTCCTTTTCGCACAATGTTTTCTAAGAACTTCTTTGTCGGGGTCGTCATAAGTAGGGATTGTGTGGTAGACTAATGGGTTAAAATGATTTATTATTTGTGTTGGGACGATGAATAAACTGTCAACATGAAAAAATGTTAACATTTCCCGTATTTTAATTTACATGTCAACAGTTTTAAATCAGAGAACCTGTGGATCTACTGCTTTAGAGTTTATTATTAATTGATAAATCTCTGATTTTACCAATAAGCAAGACAATGAACTCTTTACCACACAACCCTGACGTTGAATGACCCTGAAAATACAAACCTACTGAAATCATTGCGGGAAAAGAGAAAATGCTGGTAATCAGCATTTTCCCCTTTTCCCGCTATGTATTCTATCCTTCCCCAAAACAAATTTCAATGGTTGATTGACCCTTTACCAAACAATCCCTGGTTTTCAACGACCATGTAAAAGAAACCTTTTGAAAACATTGTGTGGAAAGGAGAAAATGCTGGTGACCAGCATTTTCTCCTTTTCCCACAAT
Organism: Tridacna crocea; assembly: GCA_943736015.1. NCBI lineage: Eukaryota > Metazoa > Mollusca > Bivalvia > Cardiida > Cardiidae > Tridacna > Tridacna crocea. The sequence continues at coordinate 3,809,154 of OX031072.1, read as the reverse complement.
TTTTTTTTACCCTGCTGGAAACAAGTTAAAGTTTTTAGTTACATTTATTTTGTCATCTGCAATTGCTTTCATCTTGGTACAGCCTAAAACTTTTTTGTTTGGTAGAGTTACCATTTTATTTATGTTATTGTCTTCAAATGCTTTCAATTTGGACTAGTCCAAAATTTTGTTGTTTGGTAAAGAGTTAATATGCACTATTGTAAAGAGACCATACCTTTAGAATGTGGACAGGTTTAGCATTTTACCATTTGGTGAAGAGTTAAAAACGGATTAATAAAGAATGTCTGGAGACAAACATATGCACGCAACGTTAATCTGCTATGGTTATCTTGCTTTATATCCCTTCATGGATACCAATATATTTGAAGGAGAGTTTTGATCTATTTATTTATTAACCCTTAACCACACAGCACAGGAGGTTCTGAAAAACACTAGGAAAAGGAGAAAAATGCTAGTAACCAGCATTTTCTCCTTTATCTATAATGCTTTTAAGGTTTTAAAGATAATTTTAACCCTTTGACTAACAATTAAATTGTCTTCTGAAATTGCTTTGGATTTTGTCTTGTTCAAAATTTTTTTTGTTGGTTAAAGAGTTGATCTTTACACATTTTAAATTTATAACTGTTTCAAAACTAAAGTATGATATATGGAAGTGTATGGTGGATGCACATCATCTGGAACATTGTAATAACTGGACAAAATATCATAAACTCTATATGTTATAATGTTTTATATAAGTTGGAGGGAAAGAAATCAATATCTAAATTTTGAAAGCAATATATAAGATCTAGATCTATAATCTGATGTATATGTCAAGATTGACCCTTCAACTGGCTGAATCTGACCCTTACAATTATGCATTTGACTCTTGAAATCCTGGGTCAAGTGTCTTTGATACTTTTAGTTGGAAAGTCTGGTAGAAGTCTTGTTGTCCCTGCAGTCAGGAATCACTATCACTTTCTATAATGAGGCAGGATCAGATAAAAAGCTTCTCAACTTTTTATCAGACAACAAAATTTTAGCCTTGTCCAAATTGAAAGCATTTGCAGGCAACAATTTCAATGTGGCTCAAATGGTGTAATTTTTCTTCGATAAATTAGAAAACATTGCGGTTGTCAGCATTTTCTCCTTTGCCCACAATGTTTCCTACTCTTCAAAAGTCATGTTTAAGTTTTTTGTCTCTGTTTTTGTCATCTGCAAAATTAATGCTTACAGGTCTGAAATTTTCCTTAAAATGGTAAAGAGGTAAATTGTCTTAACTCGTTACCACACGACAAAACTTGAGACTTGCTCAAATTCAAAGCATTTACAGACGAAAATTAAGACACTGGTCTACCGTATAGCCCATTTCTGACACCAAATTCAACAGTTCTGACAAATAACCTTCCAGGGTGGGGATTGAACCCAAGACTTCTACATCCTTAAGGGAGCCCTCCACCATGCTGATACAAGAGCTATCTCTATAGCAAGGCAGTATAAGACTTCTGTGAAACAAGACTTTTGATAAAAGTGAGGGAAAGGGAGGCATTGTTGACAATACAAATTTCTTCAATGCAAATTTCAAATTTTCAGTAATCTTTCTTTTGTCAACTGAAAATGCTTTCAATTAGGACCATTCTAAAATGTTGTCATTTAGCAAACAGTTAACTGTTCATCACTTGATCTAGAGTTTTAACAACCCTCAGGAATGTTCAGCCTTTTAAAATAACTCATTACCAAACGAAAATATTTTAGGCTTGTCCAAATCGAAAGTATTTGCAGACGACAAAATAAAAGTAACTGAAAATTCAAAATTTGTTTTGTAAAGGGTAGAAAACATTGCGGTAAAAGGAGAAAATGCTGGTTACCAGCATTTTCTCCTTTTCCCACAATGTTTTCTAAAGGCTTCTTTCTCAGGGTCATCAAAAGTAGGGATTGTGTGGTAATGGGTTAAACACCTTGTTGGGAGAAGAATTTGCTGGTTTCCAGCATTTTTGTCCTTTTCCTCCCAGAATTTCTACACTTTCACAGACAATTACCATTTTTCAGGCTATATTTAGATCTACTTTGTCGTCTGCAAATACTTTCAATTTGTGTAAGTTTAAAACCATATTGTTTGATAAAGAGATAATGTCAGCTCTGATGAATATTATCAACCGTTCCCAGGCAAAAATAAATTATAAATTATCTGTTGAAAAAACAAGAGAACACAACTTCATTTCTGAAGCTGACACACAAAATCCTAGACAATTTAGATCCAAGCTCACACCTTATATTGTGGGTGACTGATCTTAACCCTTTACCAAATGACAAAATTTTAGACTGGTCCTGATTTAAAGCACTTGCAGACAGCAAAATAATCTTAACTCAAAAATTGAAATTTTTTTCCAGCAGGGTAGAAAACATTGTGGGAAAAGGAGAAAATGCTGGTTACCAGCATTTTCTCCTTTACCTACAATGTTTTCAAAAGGCTTCTACCTCATGGTCGTAAAAACCAGGGATTGTTTGGTAAAGGGTTAAACCTTAATTTTTTACATAATGCCCAAACTGGAAGCATTTTCAGGTGACAAATCATTGCAGAAAACAGATCATTTCTGTCTTTAATATGGTAGAAAATGCTGTGGGAAAAGGAAAAAAAATCTGGTTAGCAGCATTTTCTCCTTTTTCCACATTGTTTTCGAAAGCCATTTATCCCAGTGTCATTGAAAACTGGGGTTGCCTAGCAAATAATTGAAGCACCTTTGAAAATTATAGTTGCTGTTGTGGCCAGTACAAATCTAGATCATGCGGCTAAAATTTGACAGGATATCATTTTCATAACTGAGATCTACATTGTTGAGAGCAAAAAGCTTCTTGCATAGCATCATTCAAGACCGGTAACATTTCTGATTGTCCGTTTAACTCCTTTTTCAAACGATACTGACTTTTTTAGGTGTGCTTCTGAAAACAGTGGGGGAAAGAGGAAAAAAATGAAAAATGGTTGATAACTAGATCTAGCAGTACTCACAACAAAGAATTGAAAAACTAAATAAAAAACTGAAGGGCCTAAAATCGCTCAACTGGCAGAGATTTTGCTTTTATGCTAGCATACATAATGAATTCATGATGCAAAAAGAAAACAAGTAAAATCAGTGAGAAGGAAAGCACTTATAAACAAGAAATGGACATTTTCAACTTTGAACAGCTACTTTTCCCATACTGATTGTCAGATTTTTTTCAAAATCCATAGGGCTCCAGCTTTTGATGAGACAAAGCAACTGTGCAAGTTTCATAAAAATCTGACCACAAATGCTGACTTCATCATGTAAATTAGAAATTGACATTTTCAACTCAAAATGGCTACTTTTCCATTACTGTTTGTTGAATTTTTTCGAAGTCAACAGGGCTAATAAGCTATTGATGAGATAAACAAACTGAAAAATTCACAAAAATCTGATCAAAAATAAATATTTTATCATGTAAAAAAGCAATGAAATTGTTCAACTTGAAATGGCTACTTTTGCCATACTGTTTGTTTGTTTGTTTTTTTTTTCAATATCAATAGGGTTTAAGCTATTGATGATTTAAACAAGCTTTGCAATTTTGTTGAAAATCTGACCTCAAATGCAGACTTTATCATGTAAACAAGAAATGAAAGTTTTCAACCTGAAATGGCTACTTTTCCCATACCGTTTATTGGATGTTTTTTTTTCAAAATCAATAGAATTGAAGGTATTGATAAGATTAACAAACTCAGCAAGTTTCATGGAAATCTGACCACAAATATAGACTTAATCGCGAAAACAAGAAATGAAAATTTTAAGCTTGAAATGGCTACTTTTCCCACACTGTTTGTCAGAGTTTTCTTTCAAAATCAATAGGATTAAAGCACTTGATGAGATAAACAATCTGTGAAAGTTTCCCGAAAATCTGACAAAAAATGAATGCTTTATCGCGTAAACAAGAAAAAGACTAACGGACGAGCGGACGGACAAGCAGACGGACGGACAAAGGAAAACCCGGCATGACTCAAGCTCTGCTGGCTTTTAGCAAGTAGAGCTTAAAAAAACCCAGATCTTTCCAACGTTAACGAGGTGATCAACTTCACTTTTGGACTTGATATCGAGGGGCAGACAGATCTAACGTTAGAAGTCTACACGAAAAAAATGAACAAATGCCCTTTGCAAACAGTAGCCTCCCTTTACTTGGTGACCGCCATCGTTCAAACTTGGAAATTTAGATGTAATGGATTTACTCTTACAGTAGAGGTATGCATAGTTTACTTTTTACGTACAATTGAAAAAGAAACAACTGCTGGCCAGTGCTGGGATATTCAATAAATCTGACATAGTTAGTAAAATTATAGTCTACTCAGTATGGCGTATCAAACTTTCTGCCTTTCCCTTTGGTTAAACAGCGACTCTCATGATAAAAATGATTTTATTGGGTAAATATTGTTGTGTTATTGAGATAAATCGAGCCCTCGATATATGATAATACTGAAATACTGATATGTAATAAAGAAACAAGGCCAATACAATATTTAATCGTGTTCAAGCCAAAAACAATCAGGCCCAGTCGAAAGAATTTTATGGTCAAAGGGAGAAAACTCTTACATACTGCTACATCATAATAATATACGATTTACCTCCCCTGTTAAAGCCGAAAAGCAATATAAAGGCAATGTCGTAAACACTCCAAAAGTTTAGGGAAACTTTGAAACCTTAAAACAGGGAAAACTGAGTGAAAATTTATATGAGACTGACACCTAATAAAGATTTGGGCTGTTGAGAAGGCCTATCGTTTTGTTTTGAAAAGTCGAAGACACTGGTATTTCGGATATCAGAATCCGTGGCTTGAAACTATGGAAGCAAAAAACCTCTAAACATATTTGTAATAATTCTTTCATAAGATTTGGAAAGGTGGGAGGGGGGTTCAAGTTGGATAATTACCTGAAATTCGAGATACAACGTTTCTGAAACCTATGTTGTTTTTTTACGACATTTCGTATCATTCGCCTAGTTTATGGCAGAAAAAGGCAAACAAGGGAGCAAACTCGTACAGGAATAAAACATAAGACCGTACGAGTTTTCTCCCTTTGACCGATAAAATGCTTACGAAAGGGGGGATCTCTCTTCCGTTGTTTAATCAAGTGCTAGCTACTTTAAATGATTTATCATTTGTGTTGTGACGTTGAATTAACTGTCAACATGAAAAAATGTTAACATTTCCCTTATTTTAATGTACATGTCGATCGTTCTAAGTCAGAGAACCTGTGGATCTACTGCTTTTGATTTTATTATTGTCTGATAAATCTCTGATTTAAACCAATAAGAAAGACAATTAACTCTTTACCACACAACCCTGACACAACCTTTCCCACTATGTATTCTATCCTTCCCCAAAACAAATTTTTCAAATGGTTGACGATCCTGCAGTTGAAGCCTTTTGAAAACATTGTGGGAAAAGGAGAAAATGCTGGTGATCAGCATTTTCTCCTTTTCCCACAATGTTCTCTACCCTTCTGGAAACAAGTTAAATTTACGAGTTACATTTAGTTTGTCATCTGCAATTGCTTTCAACTTGGTCTTAAACTTTGTTGTTTGGTAAAGAGTTATCATTTATTTATGTTGTTGTCTGCAAATGCTTTCAATTTGGACTAGTCCAAAATTTTGTTGTTTGGTAAAGAGTTCGTATGTATTATTGTAAAGACACCATACCTTTAGAATTTGTGGATAATTTTATTGTCCACAAATTTTTGAATGTGGACAGGTCTAACATTTTGCCATATGGTGAATAGTTAACCCTTTCCCAAACGACAAATTTTTGACTTTTCCAAACCAAAAGAGTTTGCAGACGACAATTTTAGATTTGGAGAAAATGGCAGAAAGCTCTCAAAAAGGGTAGAAAACACTGTGGGAAAAGGAGAAATTGCTCGTTACGAGCAATTTCTCCATTTCCCACAGTGTTTTCAAAAGACTTTTACCGCAGATACGTAAAAACCAGGGCTTGTTTGGGAAAGGGTTAAAAAGGATCAATGAAGAATGTCTGGAGACAAACATATGCATGCAATGTTAATCTGTGACGGTTATCTTGCTTTATATCCCACCATGGATACCAATATATTTCAAGGAGAGTTTTGACCTATTTATTCATTAACCTTTAATCACACAATACAGGAGGTTTTGGAAAACACTGTAGGAAAAGGAGAAAAACGCTGGTAACCAGCATTTCCTCCTTGTCCCACAATGTTTTCTTACCAATCAAAGACAACTTCCACAATTTTTTCATCATAGACTACCTTCAGTCTGAAGTTGGCTGCTCCGATGCTATTTTTGTTACTGTTCTTCGCGAAGAACAGTAACAAAAATAGCATCGGAGCAGACACCTTCAGACTGAAGGTAATCGTAGATTAGTCTTTGGTTTCTATGTCGTTAGTAGACATGTGTAATCAAAACTAAATTAGCCTGAATGCACTGTCACTAACAAAATAGCAGTAAATATTTCAAAACTTTCATAGAGAAGTTTTGATTGGATGAAAGCTTTTTAATTAGCCAATCATATGTGCGGTTTTAATCTAGGATCAGATTTAGTCTCAGTGCAGAATGAAAGAAAATAGTCTAAAGCGAAAAGGTTTTGAAATTAATTTTACCTGTCTTGTTGCATTTCTTTTCTTTTCTATTGGGTCTTGATCGTAGAAAATACTCGATATATGCGACACTTGTTAGATTTGGTATTGTTTACTTTTGTCGAGAAGAGTAGCAGTAATATCGCTTATATCACATATGGCGAGCTCCTAAATTCAAGGCCTATTTTCCCCATTGTCTGCGAGAAAAATATCAACACAACGTATCATTTAAGAAATAGGGTGTCTTTAATGATATAGAAATCCAAGTAAGTAACCGGAATTATAAGTTTTTGTTTTATTTAGATTTAGTAAGACAGTAAGCGTTGTAAAGATGGCCGAACTTGGACAGTTTCTGTAAACGTCAAATCGATAAAAATCGAATTTCAGTCATTTTCGGGCATGTCATTTTTAAAAGTATTGTTAGTTGCATTTTATAAGTCTTTTTGTGCTGCTAGAGACTGGATATTTCCAAGATTCAAGGATATTTCTCAAGAAATCGTCCTCATTACAGGTGGAGGTCGGGGTATTGGCAGACAACTGGCCCTGGACATCGCACAGTACAAACCTAGCCACGTAATATTTGATTTAACAAGAAACGATTTGAGTATCACATCATTTAACAACATTTGCTAGTCCATTGTAACACAGCGTAGACTGTAGTAGTACTATTTCCCACCAGCTCTATATCAAACAGCAAAATTTTTAAGACAAATTTGTGACAGTTCTGGCCAATAGTCTCCCAAGGCAGGGATTTAACCCAGGACCTCCAAGTCCCAAGACAAATGCTCTACCATGATGCTACAGAAGCTGGTAGCTCTATAGCAAGGCTAGCAAAGTATAAGTTCCCCCTTCCTTTCCTGCACTCTAACCAACTTAGCTACCGAACCACATGTTGATTTGGCGGCACGATATATCACCAAATACCTGTACCCTGCTACATATACCCCCTCCAAATTTTAGAATTTGTCCCCAATTCTGGAGACAGAGAAACATTGTGAAACGTTCTTTGAGGTGCCTAAGCAGTAGTCATCCACATCGTGGGTTATTTATGGTGGGCGCCAAATGTAACAAGTGGTGAAAAATATCGCTGCTCGACCGGGATTCGAACCCAGGGCCTCAGGAAGACCGTTCCTGCACTCTAACCAACTGAGCTACCGAGCCACATGTCGATTCGGCCGCACGATATATCACCAAATACCTGTACCTGGCTACATGTTGCAGGCCAAGTAATAAGTCAGCTGCTGTCTAAATGATTAGATTTATCTTAGGAAGTGTTGAACAGATAGTGGGACATGGCATATTCTATGTTTTAAAGATCTGCTTCTTCATCAGTGCAATACAGGATCATTTAACTCATTACCACACAACAGTATATTAGGCTTGTCCAAATCGAAAGCATTTGCAGATGACAAAAGAAAAGTGACTGAAAATTTGAAATTTGTTTTGTGAAGGGTAGAAAACATTGTGGGAAAAGGAGAAAATGCTGATTACCAGCATTTTCTCCTTTTCCTACAATGTTTTCTAGAGGCTTCTTTCTCAGGGGTTTCAAAAGTAGGGATTATGTGGTAATGGGTTAATAAGGGTTAACTGACTTTAAGATGCTATTTCAGATAGTACTATGGGGAAGAACAGAGGAGAACTTAAAATCTACACAAGATGACATTAAAGCTATTGGAGTCAACTCGTCGTACTATATATGTGATGTCAGTGAAAGAGAACTAATCTATGAAGCAGTTAGTACCATAATTCTTGCGCCATTTTTCTCTTGCTGAAAATTAGTGTTTTTTTCACTGGACACATAAAAACCAGACAACCAAATTTTAGCCCTGTCCAAATTGAAAGCAATTGTAGATGTCAAAATAAAGGTACATCATAAAATATATGTTACTTAATAAATGAAATTTGCTTTGAGCAGGGTAAAAATCACATTGTGGAAAAAGGAGGAAATGCTGGTAAGCAACATTTTCGCCTTTTTCTCAACCATATTTTCAAAAGGCTCCTATCTCAGGGTCATAATAACCAGGGCTTGTTTGGTAATGGCTTAAGGTTTTACCAGACAACAAAATTTTAACACATCCAATTTAAAAGCATTTGCAGACAACAATTTCAGTGTGGCTCAAACTATGCAATTGGTCAGTGATAGGGTAGGAAACATTGTGGGAAAAGAAGAAAATGTTGGTAAGCAGTATTTTCTCCTTTTCCCCACAATGTTTTCAAAAGCCATCTCCGTCAGGGATGCTAATAGTTGTCATTGTGTGGTAATGGGTTAAGCCCTGTAGGCTGTACTTCACTGAATAAGCTGTCAGACTTGCTGTGGAAACTGCATTTGAGCTATGTTCTATGAAAAGGGGGCTAAATGCATATGCAAAATGCATAGACCCTAGGTCAGATTGCTCAGTATGCAGACACTGATCTAGGCCTAAGCTTCCCACTATAGTTCAATTTTCTGTTTGTCAGAGGCAAAGTCTACTTCATGATTAAGTTGTTTTATGGAAAATATGGCTATTATTGGTCCATAACTATGTGACTGGTATTGTGCAGCACTGAGATGCATTATGCCTGTGTAATGCAGAGAAATGACCCTCCCTTACAAAATGATCCACAGATCATTTCACTACGTAGAGAAATGACCCATGGGTCATTTTTCACGGTAGAGAAATGACCCAGATCATTATTCTACGTAGAGAAATAACCCTCTGGGATCATTTCTCTACACAGAATAATGACCAAGGTCATTCATCTATGTAGTGAAATGAGCCATGGGTCATTTTGTAGGGGAGGGTCATTTCTCTCCATTATACCTATTTTTATCAGAGTGAGGCTTATTTATATTTACAGGCTAGACAAGTCAGGGAAGAAGTGGGCCATGTGACTGTACTTATCAACAATGCAGGGATTGTTTCAGGGAAAATGATTTTAAATCTCAGTGAAGCCAGCATTATCAATACATTGAGAGTAAATACTCTGTCTCAGATATGGGTGAGTCTCTTTAACCCTTTGCCGAACAAGCCCGACTTTTAATGACCCTGTCAGAGAAAGCTTTTGAAAACATTATGGGAAAAGGAGAAAATGCTGGTAACCAGCATTTTCTCCTTTTCCCATAATGTTTTCTACTCTCCCCAAACAAATTTTAATTTCATAGTAACATCTGATTTGTCGTCAGCAATTGCTTTCAATTTGGACCAGTTTATAACTTTGTCATCTGATAAAGGGTTAATAATTTATCTAGTCATTCATTCGCTCTCATTATTTACCCTTTCAATTTGTATTTTTCAACCTTCACCACCAGTAAGGATTTTAGACCTGTCTGAATCTAAAGTACATGGAGATGCCTGATTAAATGTGGCTGAAATTGTAACAGTAGTCAGTGATAGGGTAGTCCAGTAGAATACATTGAGGGCAATGGAGAAAATGCTGGTTACCAGAATTTCCTCCTTTTCTAGAATGTTTAACACATTTCTCTTAATGACATTTTCTGTATGAAAAGTGGTCATTGTACCTTGTTACACAGTCATTTTGAATTATCAACTTAAACTGACCTGCATTATCGTTGATCTGTTTTCATCTAATTGATGTGCAGAATTCCCAGATGGTCCCTTTTTGTGTGATGGGTCACATTTACTTGTACATAAGTTGGTGTTTTCAAAACTTTTCTGCCTCAAACATCGTCTATCACCTATGACTAAAATGCTATTTGCAGTATGGTTAAAAACGAAAAAAAAAAAAAGTCAAATTTATTGATTTACTAGTATTTGTGGTGTAAGGGTATACCACACTCATAAATTCTGTTTGTTTTTCAGACCATAAAGGCATTTTTGCCTGATATGATAGCCAGGAATCATGGTCACATAGTGTGTATGAGCTCTCTCCTTGGTCTGCTTGGGATGAAAGGGACGTCAGACTACACCACTTCCAAATTTGCAACAACTGGTAAAAATTGTTGAAGTCTAACCTCAGTGCCATCATTTATTTTTAAAACTTTCTTCTCTTTGTTGTTAATATATTATATCTATATGCCTGTTATCAGGTCTATATACATGCAGCAATAACTGCGATTAACAAAAGGTGCTAAACTTTTTACCAAACAACAAAATTTTTGGCTAGTCGAAATTGAAAGCACTTGCAGATGACATAATAAACTTTATTCAAAAATTGAAATTTGTTTCCTGCAGGATAGAAAACAGGGTAGAAAACGTTGTTGGAAAAGGAGAAAATATTTTCTCCTTTTCCCTCAATGTTTTCAAAAGGCTTCTATCTCAGAATCTTAAAAAACAGGGATTGTTTGGTAAAGGTTTAATAGTTACTGATAACTCCTCAAGCCATTGTGATTGGAGCTATGTACTAGAAAAAGGGGTTTATTGCAGTACAACTCCATGATGCAGAATACCAAGCAATTCATCACATGATTATGGATCCATAAAGTCCATTTAGTATACCAACCAACTGTATCATGAAGTAAACTGGGCCTTTGACATGCAGGAAATTAACCAAAAGCACAAAAGAAAAAAATCGGTTTGGGTATGCCTGTGCAGGCTGACCTGGGTCAATACTTTATGCAGAGCCATGAAGTCCCCTTTCCACAGACCATGGAATAGAACATCACATAACATGCAGTCTGATCTTGGATCTACACTTTCTGATATTTTCTCCAAAACACAAATTTTTAACCCTTTCCCGAACAATCCCTGGTTTTCACGACCCTGATATAGAAGGCTTTTGAAAACATCGTGGGAAAAGGAGAAAATGCTGGTTACCGGCATTTTCTCCTTTTCCCACGATGTTTTCTACCCTCCAAGAACAAATTTCAATATTTGAGTCATGTTTATTTTGTTGTCTGCAAATGATTTCAATTTGGACCAGTCTAAAATTTTGTCGTTTGGTAAAGAGTTAAAATAGCCTTATTTTGGTTTGAGAGTTTTTTTAAGAGCCGAGGTGCAGTAGCTCAGTTGGTATCACAGAGAACAAGGGGTCGTGGAAAAGGCTGGATTTGTTCCCTGGCTCGGCTCACTTCTTTATGAGGATTGATGATAGTCAATGTGACAGGATTCATTCCTCTCTCACTGTTGATCATTGTTTTGATGATGGTTATGTGGGAAAGCAGCCAGTGGCTTGGAAAGAATATTGTATGGGGTACTGATGAAAGAAACTCCAGGAAAGCATCGATAAGTGCACTGGCTACTGCTACGTAACTGAAATAATGTTGAAAATGGCGTTAAACGTCATACAGTCAATCAACCAATCGACTTTTATTAGCAGAATAAGGGTTAATTTATTACCAAACGACAAAATTTTAGACTCGTCCAAATTGAAAGCATTTGCACACGACAAAATGAATGTGGCTAAAAAATTGAAATTTGTTTGTAGAAGGATAGAAAACATTGTGGAAAAAGGAGAAAATGCTGGTTACCAGCATTTTCTCCTTTTCCCACAATGTTTTCTAAAGGCTTCTTTCTCAGGGTCATTAAAAGTCGGGATTGTGTGGTAAAGAGTTAATTAATGACCAGTAACCTGGATTTACAGGATTAATGGAAAGTCTGATGTATGAAGTAGAAGACTACTCAGGGATTCACACGACAATTATACACCCATATCAGGTGGACAACAGCATGTTTGCAGGCTGTAAAATTAGGTAACAAGTTTACACAATAGTGCAGTACTAGAGTAACGTTTTAAAATGTTTGCTCTCAGTTAACCCTTTACCAAACAATCCCTGGTTTTTCGACCCTGAGATAGAAGCCTTTTGAAAATATTTTAGGTAACTAGCATTTTCTCCTTTACCACAATGTTTTCCACCCTGCTGGAAACAAACTTCAGTGTTTGAGTTACGTTTATTTTGTCGTCTGCAAGTGCTTTCAATTTGGACTAGTCTAAAACTTTGTCATTTGGTAAAGGGTTAATAGTTTTTGTAAAACATTGTGGAAAAATGACCAATTGCATGTAACAAATAATTACTCCTACCACATATCACATTTCCTTGCCATATCATTTAAGATAGATTTTCTTTCCTTTTTCTGTTCCTTCATTTTCTATCTTGATTTGAGTTGCAATAGCTATAGGTTTGGGTAACATACTGTATAAGGAGAAATATATGTGATTTCGCAAATTTAAAAGATTAGCAAACTTTTCTGTTGGTGTAATTTACCACAAGTGTACCGACAATAATGCGTGTCTTGAATTTGCAAACTTTTTCTAATGCAAAATGTCTGTAATCTGTAATCCTCAAATTTTTTTTGGGCATGTGGATATATCCACGTATACAGTAAGCTTTTAATGAACTTTTAATTACTTCTTTTCCTCACAACTCGAGTTTTAACAACCTTGAAAGAAAAGGCTCTTTGGAAGCATTATGGGAAAAGGAGAAGGTGCTTTGAACCAGCATTTTCTCCTTTTATCATAATGTATTCTACCATAATGTAGACGGAAATTATTATTCAAAGCACATCATTCTTTTATCTGCAAGTGCTTAAAACTTGGTCAAGTCCAAGATTTTGTTATAGGACTGGCCAAGTGCTTTAACTCATTACCAAATGACAGTGTTTTAGGCTTGTCCAAATCAAAAGCATTTGCAGACAATAAAATAAAAGCAACTGAAAATTCTGAATTAGTTTTGTGAAGGGTAGAAAACATTGTGGAAAAAGGAGAAAATGCTGGTTACCAGCATATTATCCTTTTCCCACAATGTTTTCTAAAGGCTTCTTTCTCAGGGTCTTCAAAAGTAGGGACTGTGTGGTAATGGGTTAAGCCTTCTCCATATACTTCATAAATATTAACCTCACTATGGAAGTAGGTTTCAAAAGCTTTGTTTGAAAAGGAGAAATGCTGGGGACCAACATTTTTCCTATTCAAAACTGCATCTTTGTCCTTCCAAATTCTACAATTTCTGCTAAAATCTCTCACATAACCTTCAGTCCCTTCTTTTCAGTGTAATATACATGTATTGATGTCATTTTTACGGAAGTGAATGGTTCTGTGATGGATTTCAGAGCGGATGCATTCATAGAGGGTTGTGCATCTTCTGATCTATGATTTCTAAGATTACATTGTGTAATAAATAGAATCTGACATTTGTTGGCGTGAGAGATAAAAATTTTTATCAAATTCGCCAAGAAAAAATGTTATTAAGCTCGCAAAAGGCTGACTTAACCCTTTCCCAAACGACAAATTTTGGACTCTTCCAGACTGAAAGAATTTGCAGACGACAATTTTAGATTTTGAGAAAAATGGCAGAAAGTTCTCAAAAAGGGTAGAAAACACTGTGGGAAAAGGAGAAATTGCTCGTTACGAGCAATTTCTCCTTTTCCCACAGTGTTTTCAAAAGACTTTTACTGCAGACACGTAAAAACCGGGGCTTGTTTGGGAAAGGATTAATAAAATTTTCCATTGTTTATTAAAATTTTATCTCAACATCAACTCATGTCAGATTCTATATATCTCCCTCTGTCTCTCTCTCTGTCCATTTGCCATACAAATCCATTTGTAATTATGAATTTGTAAAGAAAACCTTAGTCTTTTTGTCTTTCTCTTTGTATATTTGCTTTCAAACTTGGAAAAGAACAGGAGGTAAAAGCAATCTATGTGTTGTGTTTTGTATGTAATATACTACTAGTATTTCTTTTGCATGGCAACAATGCTTAATACTATTGGATAAATGGACTGCACAAATCTCTACCAAATGACAAAATGTTAGACTAGTCCAAATTGAAAGCATTTGCAAACAACAAAATAAGAGTGACTGAAAATTTGAAATTTGCTTTGGAAAGGGAAGAGAAGATTGTGGGAAGAGGAGAAAATACTGGTTACTAGCATTTTCTCCTTTTCCCACAATGCTTTTAGAAGGTTTCTTTCTCAGGATCATTAAAAGTCTGGATTGTGTGGTAAAGAGATAACCAGTCCATGTATTTTTGGATGAGCAGTATTCTACCTGTATAATTTAAAGAATTATTTCACAGTACATGTATTTCACTCTTAAGTATTGAACTAAATGATAATATGTGATCAAGATTTCTTTAACCCTTTCCCAAACAAGCCCTTATTTTTACGTGTCTGCAGTACAAGTCTTTTGAAAACACTGTGGGAAAAGGAGATATTGCTTGTAAGGAGCAATTTCTCCTTTTTCTAGTGTTTTCTATCCAGTTGGAGAACTTTCTGCCATTTTTATCAAATTTGAAATTGTCGTCTGCAAACTCTTTCAGTTTCGAAGAGTCTAAAATTTGTCATTTGGGAAAGGGTTAATTTAAATTTGAGAACTGAACAAAACATGACATTTTTGCAGACGGCGGGAAACTAAAAAGGGAGGCCTTGCTTCCATAATTATGAATGTCATATTCAAACATTTGAATTTTCTGAAAAACTCATATTGCAAAGTTTCAGCTAATGATATTCATTTGCAGGTTTCCTAAGTTATTTCCCCTACTCCGAGAAAAATATGTGAGTGAACAGTCTGTGAAAGCTATTCTGTCAAATAGACGACAACTTGTCCTACCTTCGTATTTCAACTTTGTCCTGTTTTTGAAAAGGTAGAAGTCTACAGTTTCATCTTTAATACTGCATTTATAGGGAAATGTGTGTTAAGTTTCAATTTTTAACTTACCGTTTTTACCGAGAAATTCCACATTAGAGTGACTCAAGGGACATGATTTTATGTTTTTGAAAATGTTGTGGTAAAAGGAGGAAATAATGCTAATTTAAATTATTTTTTCCTTTCTGTATGATTTTTCAAGACTTTCTAACAACATTCTTTTACCATGATATTTAAATGAAATATTACATAGAAAATTTAGTAATTGACGATGACTTTTTTATGCCCTCCTGTCCTTCAAGACTTTTGGATTTGCATGACATTTATTGAAAAAACAATTGAATTTTCCTGTTGAAAGTGAAAAAAAAAGGGGGTGGGGGAAATGGATAGCTTTACAAAACTAGCTAGTCTATAAATTTACTGCAGAAAAGTTTATATATTATAGATCAGTCCATCCATACATCTGTCAGTCTGTTTGCTCACTGGTTCATCTGTCCATCATTTACTCATTCTTTAATTAATTTCTTTTTAGTTTTCTCCCCACTGCAGCCTTACTTCCCAGTCTACAATTCATGGGACTTGATAAAGCAATGGATACCTTCCAGAAACGAGAAGAGAATTGGCAGCAACCTGCACCCAGGTTTACAGATCATCGCAATGTAGACGTTCCTGTTACTGAAGACAATAGTTGAAAAGAATACAAACATGTCTTTTGCTGGGAGTAATCAAGACATATTTAATTATTTACCAAACAAACCCTGGTTTTGACGACCCAGTGGAAAAAGCCTTCTGAAAACATTGTGGGAAAAGTGGAAAAAGTGGAAAATGCTGGTAACCAGCATTTTCTCCTTTTTCAATTATGTTTTTTCAGCCTTCCCAGAACAAATTTCAATTTTTGAGTCGCTTTTACTTTGTCATCTGCAAAGGCTTTCAGTTTGAACCAGTCTAAAATTTTCTCATTTGGTAAAGAGTCAACTCTTTACCAAACAATCTCTTTTTTTTACGAACCAGTGGAAGAAGCCAGTATTTTCTCCGTTCCCACAATGCTTTCTAGTCTTATAAATTCAAGATTCAATTTTTGAGTCATGTTTATTTTGTTGTCTGCAAATGCTTTCAATTTGGACAAGTTTACAATTTTGTCATTTGGTAAAGAGTTAAATTAATCCAGGAGATGAAGGCAAATAACCAAGACATTTCTTTTAACCAGGGCAATATTTGTTGGAACTTTTAGATCCTTGAGCCATCCTGTGTGAAAAGAGGGCATAATGCACCTATAAATAGTATCAACCCAGGTCTGCCTGCACAGTCAGCCCAAGCTGACATGGGTCAAAATTTCGCCTTCAGTTAATTTTCTGCATGCCGGCATAGACTGCCCAGCATGCCATGGGTCGATACTTTTTGCGGATGCATTAACCCTTTACCAAACAATCCCAGGTTTCTATGATACTGAGATAGAAGCCTTTTGAAAACATTGTGGGAAAAGGAGAAAATGCTGGTATCCAGCATTTTCTCCTTTTCCAGCAGTGTTTTTTACCCTGCTGGAAACAAATTTTAATTTTTGTGTTGCGTTTATTTTGCTGTCTGCAAGTGCTTCCAATTTGGACAGGTCTAAAAATTTGTTGTTTGGTAAAGAGTTAAGCCCAATTTTCACTGGGCATGATTCATTTATAATTACATGTATATATGTACTATTTTATACGGAATTCTATCCAGTGCAAATATAAATTGTAAAATTGTTTCTTTACACATCCAGTATTTTTGCTTGAAGCATATTTTTAAAAGCTGTTCATTTTTGTTTCCTGTGTAACAGTGAAGCAGTGTTGCAATATAAGACAAGAATTAACCCTTTCCCAAATGACAAATTTTAGACTGTCCCAAACTCGAAGTGTTTGCGGATGGCAATTTTGAATTTGATGAGAATGGCAGAAAGTTTTCCAATAGGCTAGAAAACACTGTGGGAAAAGGAGAAATTGCTCGTTACGAGCAATTTCTCCTTTTCCCACAGTGTTTTCTAAAGACTTGTACTGCAGACATGTAAAAACCAGGGCTTGTTTGGGAAAGAGTTAAAAAGTCCATTTAATTTTATTGCAGTGTTCCCAGAAGCTAGTCAGTTTACATGCCGTGAAACAGTATGGCTAAACAAAAACCACTAGTCTGCTTCCTCAATGTTTTTGTACTGTCAAACAGTGTGGGGAAAATAATACTATCTTTTGATAAGAAAAGTACCTTTTGTTACAATTTACTAAACAAACAACAAGAATATAAAATCTAGTCAGCTTGATTCCTGTGAAGCAGTGATAGCAGTATGATAACAACAGACCTTGCTTGTGACAGAATTAGTTGCTTTCATTAAAATGTTTTAGTACTGTTAGGTTTTTTTTTTTAAATGTAACCCAGAGGAACAAATTTGCTTTTGCAAACATGTGTCTCTCAATACATAAGAAAACATAATGGCAGAAGAAATTGCTTGATAGACGTAATTAGGAAAAAAAATCTCCAAGTGGTATATAAAAATGCTAAAGTGTCATCCTGGTAGTGCAAGTATGTGGCTTGTCTTATCACAATTATTTTGGAAGTATTATATGTTTAGAAATAGGAAAGTACTGTAACATCTCATTGTTGATAAATTTTCTAAATATCAACCTTTAACTCTTTATCATACGACAAAATTTTAGACTGGTCCAAAATTGAAAGCATTGCAGACAACAAAATCAAAGTAGCTAAAAAACTGAATTTTTTTCTGGGAAGGCTGGAAAACATTGTGGTAAAAGGAGAAAATGCTGGTACCAGCATTTTCTCCTTTTCCCATGATGTTTTCAAAAGCTTTCTTTCTCAGGGTCTTTAAAAGTCCGGATTATGTGGTAAAGGGTTAATCAAACAATCTAGTGTTTTAGTAAGATTGACTTACGAGGCTGTTGAAAACATTGTCGACAAAGGAGGAAATGCTGGCAACCAGTTTTTTCTGCTTTTCCCTCAAAGTTTTTTATACTTTCTGGAGACGGATTGCATCATTTTTGCTGTGCTGAACTTAGTTTCTGCAAATGCTTTCTTGTTGGTTGAATCAATGATATTGATGTATGATAAAGAGTAATGATTTTAATTCAGTGTGATTGGTTGGAAGAGGGTCACATGACAATTGATAAATCTTTGTAATGACCTGTGGTGGGACTACAGTCCTAAACTGACTCATACAAACATATCTACAGGCAGATTTGCTTGTTTTTATGTTCTCTTTGATCCCTGCCTAACCCTTTACCACACAACGAAATTTTAGACCACTCTGGTTTGAAAGCATTTGCCGATGACAGTTTGATTTTGGTTCAGATCAAATGATTTTTCTTTGATAGGGTAGAAAATATTGTGGGAAAAGGAGAAAATGCTAGTTACCAGAATTTTCTCTGTTTGCCGCAATGTTTTCAAAAGTCTTTTTCGCCATGGTCATTAAAACTAAGGATTGTTTAGTAAAGGGTTAAACCTATACAGATTCGATTGATTGAACATTTCTATAATAGGATAGAAAAAAGATTTCTATAATAGGATAGAAAACATTGTGAGAAATGGGAGAAAATGCTGGTAACCAGCATTTTATCCATTTCCCACAATATTTTCAAAAGTCTTTTTCTCCATGGTCATTAAACTTAGGATTGTTTAGTAAAGGGTCAACCCTATGCAAATTAGCTAATTTAAGACTTCCAAACTGAAAGTATCCCCAGATGACCATTTCTATATCAGCACAAATGAGTTAAAGTTCGGTGCTAGGTTTTAAAACTTTGTGGAAAAAAGAGAAAGTGTTTTTATACAATAATTTTTTTCCTTTTCCCACAACGTTTTTGACAGATTTTCTTTCGGGTTGTTAAAACCTAGAATTGTTTAGTAAATTTCTGAAGTGGGCATTGTTTAGCATTTTTCTTTTCTTAAAAGATTTAGCATTTGATTAAATGATGTAGCATTTTGATAAAAGATCAAGCATTTAATTAAATAAGTTAGCATTTTGTTAAAAGATTAAGCATTCGATTAAATGAGTTAGCATTTTGTTAAAAGATTTAGCATTTGATTAAAAGATTTAGCATTTTGTTAAAAGATTAAGCATTCGATTAAATAAGTTAGCATTTTGTTAAAAGATTAAGCATTTGATTAAAAGATTTAGCATTTTGTTAAAAGATTAAGCATTTAATTAAATAAGTTAGCATTTTGTTAAAAGATCAAGTATTTAATTAAATGATTGATCATTGTGTTAAAATATTAAGCATTTTATATAGATTTAGCATGTTATTAAAAGATTATGTGATAACAACATTATTATATGAAGTATGTTAATTTTGGTTTTCTTTTATTTTTGGTAAAAAAAATCTATCATCGTTTCTTTGTAAAGGCAATAACATGTCACCCAGTAGGCTTCTTTTTCTATCTTGCTGCGGAGGACTCTGAAACTCTAGGACAAAAGGAGAAGTTGCTTGTTATATGTAATTTCTTTTTTTACCATAGTGTTTCAGATGCTTTTATTGATCAATTATTTACTAGACAACAAAATTTTAAACCTGCCAAAATGGAAAAGGATTTTGTAGGTGAAAATCTAAATGTGATGTAAATGTGGTATTTGGTTGTAAAAGGTTAACCTTTCCCCACGATATTTTTTAAAACTTCAATCTTAAAATTTGTTTAAAAGCAAGATTATGTTGTAAAGGGTAAATCTGACATTTCAGCCACATTTATTAATTCATCTGCAAAAACTTCCAAATCCTGCTAGTCTAAAACTTTTGCTGTCAAGTAGAGACTATATTCTTTACCAGATGAAAAAATTTTAGACTTGTCTAAATTCAAAGCATTTTGCAGAAGAGAAAATGAATATGACTCAAAAACTGATAATTGATAGAAACATTATGGGAAATGGAGAAAATTGCTATTTAACAGCATATTCTCCTTTTCCTACAATGTTTTCAAACAATTATTCTCAGAGATTTGAAAATATTCTCAGATAAAGAGAAAATGCTGGGTTATCAGCATTTTCTTCTTTTCACACAATGTTTAGAAAGGTTTCTAGCATTGGGTCTTTAACAGACAGGATTGTGTGTGTGGTAAAGATTTAACCCATTACCTAACAATCCCTGGTTTTTATGACCCTAAGAAAGAAAGCTTTGGAAAACATTGTGGGAAAAGGAGAAAATGGTGATAACAAGCATTTTCTCCTTTTCCTGCAATGTTTTCTACCAAGCTTGAAACAAATTTCAATTTTTGAGTTGTGTTTATTTTGTTGTTTTCAATTTGAACCAGACCAAAATTATGTTGTTTGGTAAAGAGTTAACCCTTTCCCAAACGACAAACTTTTGGACTAGACCAAATTG
This sequence comes from Tridacna crocea, assembly GCA_943736015.1. Lineage (NCBI taxonomy): Eukaryota > Metazoa > Mollusca > Bivalvia > Cardiida > Cardiidae > Tridacna > Tridacna crocea. The sequence goes on along the minus strand of OX031072.1, from coordinate 3,788,708 downwards.
AAAGCATTTGCAGACGACAATTCAGCTCTTGCTAAAAAGATGATTTCTGTCTATGATAGGGTAGAAAACATTGTGGGAAAAGGAGAAAATGCTGGTTACCAGCATTTTCTCCTTTCCCCACAATGTTTTCAAAAGGCTTCTATTCAAGACCCGTAAAAACCAGGGATTGTTTGGGAAAGGGTTAAGTACATGTCACATGCCTGTATTGTTCACACATCAGTTGTTCCCATGAAAGTGATAGACTGTATATTATGTTAATGTTGTGCTCTGAATTTTAAGTATCTTGGTGTTTTTTGTTTTGTTTTGCATTATATATTTATATCGCAAAGTTTTGAACTGTTTGTAAACTATGTCTCCTTTACAAAAATATTTTTGTAACTTAATCACAGAATCCAAAAATTGAATACATATTTTCCATTTCTGACCTTTTAACTCTTTACCACAAAATCCCAACTTTTAATGACCCTGAGGAAGAATCCATTTGAAAACATTGTAGGAAAAGGAGAAAATGCTCATCCGGATTTAAATACAATACCTGACAACTGTGTCAGAGAGATATCTCTTTGGCTCAGTGGTTATGGCATTGGTCTTTTAATCTTCAAAAAGCGAGGATACAGTATTTGTCCTTCGTGGGTTTCGAATCCAGCCAGATGCAGTTTGTATTTGAGCTTTGCATCTATTTGTTTCTTTGTTACGGACATTGTTTGTAAGATTCCCATCTCAAACAAATTTCAATTTTTTTTTAACCTTTTAGCAAACAATCCCTGGTTTTTATGACCCTGAGATAGAAGCCTTGTGAAAACATTGTGGGAAAAGGAGAAAATGCTGGTAACCAGCATTTTCTCCTTTTCCCACAATGTTTTCTACCCTGCAGGAAACAAATTTCATTTTTTGAATTATGTTTATTATGTTGTCTGCAAGTGCTTTCAATTTGGACCAGTCTAACATTTTGTTGTTTGGTAAAGGATTAAGTCGCATTTATTTTGTCGTCTGCAAATGCTCTCAATTTGGACCTGTCTAAAATCTTGTCCTTTGGTAAAGAGTTTATTTATCTAACAGGATAAGGGTTAACCCATTACCACACAATCCCTACTTTTGATGCCCCTGAGAAAGAAGCCTTTTGAAAACACTGTGGGAAAAGGAGAAAATGCTGGTAACCAGCATTTTCTCCTTTTCCCATAGTGTTTTCTACCCTTTACAAAACAAATTTCAAATTTTCAGACACTTTTCTTTTGTCGTCTGCAAATGCTTTCAATTTGGACCAGTCTAAATTTTTCTTGTGTGGTAAAGAGTTAATTTATCTAACAGGTTAAGGGTAAAAAGAGTCTACATTCAGTATATATTTATTCTTACCTAGTCATCTTGCTCAAAGCTGAAGTCTCTGCTTATAATAGTATTTATCTGCTGAAATAGTATCTTTTGTCAAAGTTTTATACCTGTCTTGTTTGTGAGTGTATATAGTCACCAAGTTGTATTTTTGTCACATGTTATAATGTTTAATTAATGATAAATGGAATGAAAAAAAAGTTTTATTATCTTTCAAGCAGAGAGAGAGAGAGAGAGAGAGAGAGAGAAGGAAGAAGAAGTGAGAAAACAGAGAGGAAGATACTCGAGTATCTGGGATATAGTCACCAAGTTGTATTTTTGTCACATGTTATAATGTTTAATTAATGATAAATTGAATGAAAAAAAAAGTTGTATTATCTTTCAAGCAGAGAGAGAGAGAGAGAGAGAGAGAGAGAGAGAGAGAGAGAGAGAGGGGAGGAAGAAGAAGTGAGAAAACAGAGAGGAAGATACTCGAGTATCTGAGAAGGAAGGAGAGAGAGAGGGGGGCAGGGAGGAAGATAGAGAGTGAGTGAGTGGAAGAAGAAGAAGAAGAGAGAATACAGAGAGGAAGATACTTGAGTATCTGGGAAGGAGAGAGAGAGAGAGAGAGAGAGAGAGAGAGAGAGAGAGAGAGAGAGAGAGAGAGAGATTTTGAATGACAGACACATAAATGAGTTATCCTTTCAACAGGGTTTTCAAGATGAATTTCTTTTGTAAAGGGTGACTACATGATATTATATACGGTTGTTCTGGTACAAGCATATTAAATAAATATAAACAGACGCCAAAAGCAAGATCCTAAGCAATAAAATCTCGCTGTAACGTTATTTCATATACGAGAACACGATGTCCAAGCAATTTATGCGTTGTTAAGTCAAAGGCCTTATGATTTCCGGTCATTGTCTTAAGCATTTAAACTCCGGTTTAATTTTAATTTGAGCAATAAAACCCGGTATATAAACGGAAATAAAATAACTAGCTTGTTTCATGTTATGAACCGTATCCCCGTAAAATCACGACAACCAATGCATTTATCTATGAGATTCTTTGGCTACTTAGCCACTGTTCTAAACAAAACATTCCTTCAAAAGCAACTAGGTGCTTCCCCACTGTGTGAAAACCCAAGTTGAAATAGTCTTTCGCGGTGAAATATGACTGAACAAAATATGGAACTTACTTTCATTATTTCCAAGAAAAAAAAAGATTTTGCGAAGTCCGGGACCTTAATACACAACCCCCGGACTGCACTCCCTACTTGTTAATACAGGGTACCAAGGCCCGTTTTACTAAGATACGTGTACTTTTAAACGAAATTTTCGTAAGCTTTATTTGATTATAGTATGGTGGCATATTCTTGCCACGAGATACGAAAGAATCTAATCCAAGTTTTCTGGATATAGTTTTTTAAATCTTTATCGAGTTTTCCAGAAAATTTTCCAGGAAATTTCCAGGAAACTTTGATTTATCGCGACAGTTTTCTAAAATAATCATGACAGATATCTCGGAGAATAGTAAAGAACCGTTTAGTATTTCATACAAACAGCAGGCCAGGCACTTTTACCAAGTAGATTTCTTTAGTGTTAGATCCATTTGACTGATTATAATATTCTATTGCGCTCGGATTTCAGAATTGTGCGCGGCAATGGTAAATGGTTAGCAACCATATCTTTGGTGCTAAAAGACGCTAGTTGCCAGAAAGCGATATAAATTATAAAATCATATTATAAAGCGTCAAAGACAATATGGGAAGTAGATCAACATCGCTCGTCAGAAGTTCCAGTTAGACTCTTGTGATGAACATTTGCCTAAATTATGGCGCAATCATTTGCTAAGTAGCAAACATGGACATCACCTGACATAATTGTTATAACTTGTTTCACAATCGATGCAGAATAAAATACACTAAAACTTAAATGGCAATGTCGCAAAACTGTCTGTCGTAAACGTAGACATCTACAAAGACATACGTTAGATATGACCTTTGAACCCATGTTTCCTGTCAAACTACCGAACGGATCACAATTTACCGAATGTCGTGTTCAATAAATCAATGTTTTTGTTTGTTTACGTAATTCAATCTTTACCAACCATCCCGATCTTTTTTCTTTTCAAAAAGAGATTTATTTAGGAAGAGAGACCTTGAAAAACATTGTGGGAAAAGGAGAAAATGCTGGTTACCAGCATTTTCTTTTTTTCCCACAATGTTTTTCTACCCTTCGAAAGACAAGTTTCAAGTTTTGTTCAACAATGAATTGCCGTCTGTAAATGCTTTCAGTTTGGACAAGGTTGACATTTTGTTGGCTGGTAAAGGCTTATACCCTTGTCCAAACAATCCCGATTTTTAAAGATCCTAAAGTATAAAAGACTTGTGAAAATATTAATTGAAAAATAGAAAATTCTAGTAACAAGTATTTTCTCCTCATATATTAACCCTTTCCCAAACAAGCCCTTGTTTTTACGTGTCTGCAGTACAAGTCTTTTAAAAACATTGTGGGAAAAGGAGAAATTGCTCGTAACGAGCAATTTCTCCTTTTCCCACAGTGTTTTCTACTCATTTGGAGAACTTTCTGCCATTTTTATAAAATTTGAAATTGTCGTCTGCAAACTCTTTGAGTTTGGAAGAGTCTAAATTTTGTCGTTTGGGAAAGGGCTAAGCCTCTTTTTAACCCTAAAAAAAATAAACTTCAATTTTTGAGTCCAATCTTCTTTTTTGTCGTCTGCAAATGATTATATTTTGACAAGTTAAGAACTTTGTGGTCTGGAAAAAAAGAATTCAACCCTGGTTGTCATTTGCTATAGGCTACAATTCTTACTCATGAAACAACTTTGTAGCAGCGGCCTTGTAAACTAAAGATAATCGAAATCAGTTTAGGTTTAATACTTCAGTATATGTGAGAACGTTGTGTCAAGAAAAAAAAGTCATTGTTACGAGCAGTTTTATTTTTTTGCTCTTGTGTCGCCACTTTTATGCTTTCAAAAGTCATCTATTGCACGCGAACAAAATCGTCTGTCAGGCGTTCTTTGAAGTAAGCAGGCCCTTTGAAAATATTGTGGGAAAAGGAGGAAATCTAGTAACCATCATCTCATCCTTTTTCCATAACGTTTTCTAATCCCTACTAGATAAATCCGAGTTTTTGTGAACCCAAAGAAGAATTTCGGAAACATTTTTTGGAAAAGGAGAAAATGCTAGTAACCATCCTTCCCTCGTCTTCCCACAATGCTTTATACTCTCCAACAGACAATTTAGAATTTTAACAAACCTAAAGAAAAGTTTTTTTTTTGAAAAAAAAAAACATTGTGGAGAAAAAAATGTTAAAAACAACATTTTCTCCGTTTCCCACAAAGTTCTCTACTCCGTAACGGACTGCTTCCCCAATTTTAGCCAAATTCAATTTTTAACCATTTCAATTTTTCATCTGCAGATGTTTCCAATTTGTATGAGGTTAATTCTTTACCCCATAGATACTCATTTCTACGCATTGCTTGTAGGAGCCTTTGGAAAACATTGTGGCAAAAGGTGAAATTGCTCGTGACGAGCAATTTCACCTTTTGCCACAATGTTTTCTATACTATCAAAAGGTGTCATATACGCATAAGAAACAGCTTCATCCTTGCTGTTATTTAGGGTCAATTAGAGATACCATAGAAATACCTCATGGGGTAAAGGCTTAAAACTTCTTCCTTTATTTTTAGAATTGAGATAGAAATGTACGGTGGCACATTTCTGCCGCGAGATACGAGATAGCTATTGCGAAAATTTATGAGAACTGTCGTGATAAAATAAAGTTTCCTGGAAATATTATCTAGATGATGAAAATGTTCAAGGTAAAAGTATTGCGATAGTTCTAACTGTTATCATGATTTTTCTTTTACTTCCGTGTCCATGTCTAATATTCACAGTATCTATAATAAGATACGGTTTCGGAGCATCTTTGTCTTCAACCTTATAAATTTTCCTTTTCTTTTTGAATGGTTTTTAAAGCTGTTCGTAGGAGTCATTTCTAGTAGTCCTTGTGATTTACAGACTTCTGCTCATTTCGAGTATTGTCAAAATTTACCAATTAAGCTACAATTGTTAACGGTTCGAGTTGTTACTTAATTGCAGTCTTGTGAAGAAAAAAAACTACCGTGTTCATCCAACTAATGAATTTTCTATTTAAAGATATCAAGACACAGATAGAACTATCACGATTATCTTGAATGTCAGCTTTGGTCACGATTTCAAAACTTTGCAGATAAATATTATGATTACCGTGATGTTTTTCAGAAACTTTTCGCTATCTCGGTAAAATTTCCAGAAAACTTTAATTTATCGCAATTGTTTTTCTTTTTAAATTATCATAATTGCTATCTCGTATCTCGTGGCAGAAATAGGCCACCATAGAGATGAGATTTATTAGCCTATTCAATTAACAATGGACATTGCAACAAGTGTACATGTACAGTGATGTATCGGATCGGATCGTAAATTAGAGAAAATGTCGTTCGGTTCACCTTTATACCTGATTACAACTTGTACCAGACGAACTGCGACCATCTTGTCTGTCCGGTGTTATCAACTTTGTTTTTAACCGTTTACCCTTTGCCACAAAGTTCCGAATTTTAATGATCTTGAGGAAGAAAGCTATTGGAAACTCTGTGAGAAGAAAGGAGAAAATGCTGGTAAACCAGCATTTTCTCCTTTTCCTACAATGTTTTCTACTCTTTCATACAAAAAATCAATCATCTGTGCAACGTTGAATTTGTCGTCTGCAAATGCTTTGAATCTGGACGAGTCCAAAATTTTGACGTTCGATCATAAGTGAACTTTTACACAATTTTAGGTTAGTCCAAATTGAGATTACAAAGTTCACTCATAATCAGCATTTTCTCCTTTTTCCCACGGTTTTCTACTTTTTCAAACACAAATTCCACCATTTGTGCAAGGTCGATTTTTGTTGTCTACAAATGTTGTCAGTTTGGACAAATCTAATTTTTTGTCGCTTTGTAATGAGCGAGCATTAAATACAAGACACAATTTTAGACTTATTCAAATTGAAAGACCATGTATTTGCAGGCGGCATATTCACAGCTGTACATGCAGCTCAATTTATTGACTTGACTGTGAATGGATAGTAAACATTGTGGGAAATGGACAATGTGCCGGTTACCAGCATTTTCACCTTTTTCTATGTTTTCACAAAAAAATTTACATCGGGGTTGTTAAAACTCGAGATTGTTTGGTAAAGATTTGAAGCCACTATAAAAACTTTTACTGCCTTTTGCTGTCAGTATAGACATCTGAATCAAGGGTTATACTGCACAAAACGTGACAATTCTTTGACAATCATTGACTAGCCATGTGGACGGAATTGATACAAGATTAGGCTGCACAAATGCCTTAATTTCGGCTTTATCTATGGCGATAAAAAGGAATTAAGACGGCAATTCTACTATTTCATGTATAGGATAAAAAAGAATTAAGTCATGTGATAAAATTACTGAAAAAAAATCACCATTACAAGAGATATATTTGTTCTGAAATTTGTTTTGTCGAACCCGTCAAATGAAAATCTGATGAGAATTTTTATTATTCCAGTAATCTGATTCGAGTTCTCATCGTTCTAAAGATTCAAGTGAAAACGAGTCTTGATCAGTTAAATGATACCGGTAAAAATCTGATACGAGTTATGATCCGTTTAACGAGTCAACAAAAAATCTGATACAAGTTTTGATCGGTTTAATGAGTCAAGTAATTATCTGATACAAGTTTTGATAGATTTATGAGTCAGGTAAAAATCTGATTCGAGTTTTGATAGGTTTAATGAGTCAGGTAAAGATTTGATACGAGTGTTGATCCGTCTAATGAATCAGTTAAAAAATCTGAGTTGGGTAAAAAATCTGATACGAATTTTGATCAGTTTAACGAGTCTGGTAAAAGATGTGATATGTGTTTTGATTGATTTAAAAAGTCAGGTATAAAATCTTACACGAGTTTTGATTGGTTTATTGAGTCAGATAAAAATCTGAAATGATTTTTGATCGGTTTAACGAGTCCGGTAAAGATCTGATACAAGTTTTGATCGGTTTAACGAGCCAGGTAAGGATCTGATTCGAGTCTTGATCGGTTTATCAAGTAAGGCGAAGATCTGATATGAGTTTTGATCCCTTTAACGAGTCGGGTCAAAAACTAATACGAGTTTTGATCAGTTTAATGTTTCAGGTAAAAAATCTGATATGAGCTTTGAGCGGTTTATCGAGTTAAGTAAAGATCTGATACGAGTTTTTAATCAGTTTAACGAATCAGGTAAAAACTAATAAGAGTTTTAATGGGTTTAACCAGTCAGGTAAAAATCCAATACGAATTTTGATGAGTTTAACGAGTCAGGTAAAAATCTAAAATGAGTTTTGATTGGTTTAACAAGTCATGTAAAGATCTGATACGAGTTTTGGTCGGTTTATCGAGTCAGGTAAAGAACGATACGAGTTTTGATCGATTAAACGAGTCAGGTAAAGATCTGATACAAATTTTGATCGGTTTAATATGTCAGGTAAAAAATCTTATACAAGTTTTGATCGGTTTAACGAGTAAGGTAAAGATGTGATATGAGTTTTGATTAGTTTGATGAGTCGGGTAAAAATCTGATAAATGTTTTGATCGGTTTAACTTTGATCGGTTTAACGAGTCAGGTAAAGATCTGATACTAGTTTTGATTCGTTTTACAGGCCAGGTAAAAATCTAATATGAGTTTTGATGGGTTTAACAAGTTGGGTAAAGATCTGAAATGAGGTTTTGATCATTTTTTCTAGTCAGGTAAAAATCTGATACAAGTTTTGATGTTTTGATGGGTTTAACGAGTTAGGTAAAAATCTGATACGAATTTTGATCCATTAAACGAGCCATTTAAAGATCTTATTCAAGGTTTGATCAGTTTAACGAGCAAGGTAAACATCTGATACAAGTATCGATTGGTTTAATGGATCAGGTAGAAATCTGATACGAGTTTTGATGGGTTTAATGAGTCATATAAAGATCTGATACACGTTTAATCGATTAAACGAGTCAGTTAAAAATCTGATATGAATTTTGATTAATTAAATGAATCAGGTAAAAAATCTGATATGAGCTTTGAGCATTTTATCGAGTCAGGCAAAGATCTGAGTTTTGATGGGTTTAACGAGTCAGGTAAAAATCTGATACAAGTTTTGATGGGTTTAACCAGTCAGGTAAAAATCTGAAATGAGTTTTGATCGGTTTAACGAGTCCGGTAAAGATCTGATTCGAGTCTTGATCGGTTTAACGAGCCAGGTAAAAATCTCATTTGAGTCTTGATCGGTTTATCAAGTAAGGTGAAGATCTGATATGAGTTTTGTTCCATTTAACGAGTCGGGTAAAACATCTTACACAAGTTTTGATCGGTTTAACGAGTTAGGTAAAGATCTGATAGAAGTTTAGATCAGTTGAATGAGTCAGGTAAAAAATCTAATGATGGGTTTAACCAGTCAGGTAAAAATCTGAAATGAGTTTTGATCGGTTTAACGAGTCAGGTAAAGATCTGATACGAGTTTCGATTAGTGTAACGAGTCAGGTAAAAATCTGATATGAGTTTTTATCGGCTTAATGAGTCAAGTAAAAACTTGATACAAGCTTTGATTTGTTTAATGAGTTAGGTAAAGATCTGATAAGGTTCTGATCTGTCTAACTAGTCTAGTGAAATCCGATACGAGTTTTAAAGGTTTAACAAGTCAGGTAAAGATCTGATACAAGTTTTGATCGGTTTAACGAGTCAGGTAAAAATCTGATACAAGTTTTGATGGGTTTAACCAGTCAGATAAATATCTGAAATGAGTTTTGATCGGTTAAACGAGTCATGTAAAGATCTGAAATGAGTCTTGATCGGTTTAACAAGTCATGTTAAGATCTGATACGAGTTTTGATCGAAGATCAGATCTGATACAAGTCTTGATTGGTTTAATGTGTCGGGAAAAAAATCTAACTAGTCAAGTAAAATCCGATACGAGTTTTGATCGGTTTAACGCGTCAGGTAAAGATCTGATAAACGATTCAGGTAAAAATCTGATACAAGTTTTGATGGGTTTAACCAGTCAGGTAAAAATCTGAATGAGTTTTGATCGGTTTAACGAGTCATGTTAAGATCTGATACGAGTTTTGATCGAAGATCAGATCTGATACAAGTTTTGATCGGTTTAACGAATAAGGTAAAGATGTGATATGAGTTTTGATCAGTTGAATGAGTCAGGTAAAACATCTGATACAATTTTTGATCGGTTTAATGAGTCAGGTAAAGATCTGATACGAGTTTTGATTAGTTTAACGAGTCGGGTAAAAATCTGATATGATTTTTGATCGGTTTAACTTTGATTGGTTGAACGGGGCAGGCAAAGATCTGACATGAATTTTAATGAGTCAGGTAAAAATCTGAAATGAGGTTTGATCAGTTTAACGAGTCAGGTAAAAATCTGATACGAGTTTTGATCGGTTAAGTAAGTCATGTTAAGACCTGATTCAAGGTTTGATCGGTTTAACGAGTCAGCTAAAGATCTGAAACAAGTATTGATTGGTTTAATGAATCAGGTAAAAATATGATACGAGTTTTGATGGGTTTGATGAGTCGGGTAAAGATCTTAAACAAGTTTTAATCGGTTAAATGAGTCAGTTAAAAATCTGATACGAGTTTTGATTAGTTTAAACTAATCAAAACTCGTATCAGATTTTTACCTGACTCGTTTAACCGATTAAAACCAGTTAATCAGTCCGGTAAAAAATCTGATACGAGTTTTGATTGGTTTAATGAGTAAGGTAAAAATCTAATACGAGTTTTTATCGGTTTAATGAGTCAGGTAAAAATCTGATACGAGTTATGACTGGTTTAAAGACTCAAGTAAAATCTGGTACAAATTATGATTAATCAAAAACGAGTCACGTGACTATCTTGCACAAAATTTGAATTGTGTACCGAGCTTTACAAAAATCTTATACAAAATTTGATTTGTCTAAGAAGTCACGTGGATAACTGATACAAAGTTGATTCGCCGAAGAAGTTGTGTGAACATACGATATAAATTTTAGCTTTTTCAAACCGGAAAAAAATACAGTTGCGGACACTGTAGATCTAAGATCAGACTGCACGTCCGGTGCAGTCTGATCTTGTCTACACTGTCTGCAAAACCGCCGCAAGTCTAGCATAAGGGCGTTGTCTGCGCATGTCATATTCCTCGAAGATTCAACTGTCTTATATGACGCATCACTAGCCCCAAAAGCGGACTGACTGTAATATTGCGCTTTATAAAGTAGCAATGTTTAAAAAATAGCTTTTATCAATACGTTTGAGGAGAAATGAGACCTGCTTTAGCTCCAGATTTCTCTAAACTGTTGATCATAGCTGAGTGAATTGCACGAGGTAGCGCTTTATTGAGTAAACGTTTATTTTAGTTTGAAATTCAAAGTTACGGTTGTCGCGTAGGAAAGTGCTTCGGTTCTGTACCCAGGATGCCCAAATTAGATAAATGAGTATTCACAGAATGCCATCTAGCGGGAGATAATGAGCATAAGGGTTAAGAATTGACCAGGAAATGACGTGGAGGAGAAACAACGAGATACGACGGAAAACTCAGATTTCAGTTGACCGCAAGAAGAAATGACGTTGAGGAGAAACAACGAGATACGACGGAAAACTCTGATTTCAATTGACCGCAAGAAGCGACGTCAAAGTGATTGGTAGCGAATAAATACATGACAGTTAATTTCGTAATTCTTCATAAAAAAATAACACTGTTGTCTCCAGAAAAGAAGGAACTGGCTACAATGCTGGCTTAGAAGAAGTCAAGAACACTGCGATAAAAGCAAAATAAATGCTTAAAATGAGGTATTTCGCCAAAAATCTCAATGTTTTCATTTAAGCTGTTCAGCTAACGTTACTTGCTTTAAGAATACAGCATTGTACGTGAAATAGAGACAAGGAAATAAAAAGCAATTTGATGACAAACAACTTTTGCAATTATGAAAAAAGAAAACACGGCAAACCCCAAACTCTTTTTAACCGCAATACAAATGTTTTATTTTTACGATTACCTGTCGATTTTATTTTTATCTTCCGTATACTTTGCAAAAACAAAGAAAATGTGAGGACAGTTAGTGTATTTTTACGTACAGTCGAGACGATTGCACATCAACATAATAAAACGACAACGCCTGGCGATGGCAATTTAATGTAAACTGCAACGCAACATTTCCAAATGGAAATAATTTCAAGTTCATTTGACATAAGCACTTAAACAAACTGTTGAAACTTTTATCTCGAGGGTGCTGACCTTTTGCGGACAGTGTAGATCAAGATCAGACTGCACAGAACGTGCAGTCTGATCTTGTATCTACAATGTCCGATAATGCTATATTTTTGTCCAATAATAAGTTTGAAACAGCATTATTTGGGTTTAACCATCCGTCTGAAAGTTTTGATCAATTTGTTGAGCAAGATAAGGGTTAATACAGTAAAGGTTAAAGTGATTCAAGTATTCGCAGCACAAATGTAAAAACGTACGAACTTTAGTGTCTGCCGACGGACGGATATACGACCGGCAAGCTTTAATTATGCCAACATATCCCCGAAAACAAACCTTTTGTATGGCTAGCATATCATCACATGGTTAAACCTCAAGTATATTCATATTAAATGATAGATAGATAGATAGATAGATAGATAGATAGGTAGTACAGACAGACAGATAGGCAGATAGATAGATAGATAGATAGATAGATAGTACAGACAGACAGACAGACAAATAGATAGATATATGATAGATAGATAGATAGATAGATAGATAGATAGATAGTACAGACAGAGAGATAGACAGACAGACAGACAAACAGGTATACAGATATAAAGATAGGTAGACGAATATATAGATTGGTTGATTGATAGATTGATTGTTGGTATGAATGAATGAATGAATGGATGAATGAATGAATGAATGAATGAATGAATGAAGCACTATCTGATTAAGTATATGACGTTTAATACCGCTTTCTAAAAGATTATATAAATCATATCAAGGCGACAGCTCACACGTTCATGTATGTTAGGGTTTCACCGTTTCGAGGCAAGGGCTCGGTATTGGCATGCCTAAAGACACGAAAAACCGAGCCCATCAAGCGGGTCTCAAACCCGTGGCCTCCGGGTTACGATCCCTACACTTTACCAGTAAGCCACGCAGGTTGAAAGACAATTTCGACCAGTTTACTCACATAATTAGTGGTTGGCCATGACAAGAAATGACGTCACTACAAATAACGTCGCCACCGTAATAATGACTATGTCAGTCAAATTATCGGCTTGACGTTTGATGACAGCTAACGAATCGGGGACAATCAGCGAAATAATTAAAATGGGCCGTGGTTCGTCAAAAGGGGACGAAACGTATCTGCAAAAAGTTTTGACCCAGGTAAGCCTGCGCAAACTGCGCAGGCTTACCTGGGTCAAAACTTTTCTGCTTTCGGTCAATTTATGTATGTAAAAGGACCAGTATACCTCATGATTGAGTGGGTTGTTTGACAAAATGGATTTATTCTTTGACACATAATCTTGTGATGAATTGCTTGGTATTATGCTTACCGGGGATATATTAAGCCCCCTTTTGCCATAGCATGGATGAATCTCCCACCCCCCCGCCCCTCTATTGACGTTTCGTTTATTGTTAGGCTTATTGCTATTTTTGACGCAACTGATTTTCTGTGGAATGCGTATACTGTTCGAATGAGTTGTTTGGACAACTTTTTTTTATCCTTTCAGGTTTGATCTTAAACGCCGTTTTCAACATTATTTCAGTTACATCACAGCGGCCACATCACCTATCCATGCTTTCCTGTACTTCGCACAATTTTCTCTCAAAGACATTGGCTGCTTTCTCACAGAGACAAATAAATACTATCTCAATGACTATCATCAATCCTCGGAAAGAGATCGGCCCAGTAGGAGATCGAACCAGCGACTCTCTATTCTAAAGTTCTGTCTGCTACCGACGAATCTACCGGAGCTCAGCCTTCAGGCCCATAGGAGAAAACAATGGCTTTTGTAGACGACATAGATGAAGATCAGACTGCACAGAATAAATAATCTGATTTTTAATCTATACCGTTCGACTGTTGAGTCAAGTCTTTATTAAGAAATTCTTTCTGTGTTGCAGTGTATTCTAATACCAGAAAAGATTTAATCTATAAAGATTTTAGGGATGCTTTGGTAAAACAGGGTTTAACCCTTTCCCCAAACGACAAAGTTTTGAGACTGGTCCGAATTGAAAGCATTTGCAGACGACAAAATAAACGTGACTCAAAAAATTGAAATTTGTTGCCAGCAGGGTAGAAAACATTATAGGAAAAAGGAGAAAATGCTGGTTACCAGCATTTTCTCCTTTTCCCAAAATGTTTTCAAAAAGCTTCTATCTTACAGTCGTAAAGACCGGGATTGTTTAGTAAAGGGTTTATCAATCTGAACCATACATTATACCAAGCTTGTAATCGCATAATTATGGCTTCAGAAAGATCTATTTTGTAAAAAAAAAAAGACTGAATCATGGAGCAGAATGGTCCTTTGACATGCACAAAGGGTACAAATGAAAAACGGACGGGGAATTTTGATTGAAGGCATAAGAGTAGCAAAAAGTTAATGTACTTGAATTCAAACCATACTATCCATCTAAAAGTATGGAAAGTTTTGTGAAGACGTTATTGAACAGTTGGTCCAAGTGTTAGCATCTTCGCAAGCCAAGGCTGACGATTCACTACGTTACTCTACCCTTGGCGGATCGAGCTTGATTTTTACATTCCTCCGATACGCTTTTTCATTGGATGCAGCCAGTTCTAACTGCAACGAATGAAATCGCTCGTAGCATTTCATCTTTGATAAAAATAGAATAATGTCGCTACCTGTCGGATAGAAGGTAAACATGGAAACCCACGTGGATGTCTGCTTATCGCTTCATGTATATTCCTAAGCGGTTTGTAAAACGATATTTCATTGGCTTTTAGAAATATGATGTAAAGGGGGGTAAAAACCAGCATCCAATAGAGGGCGCATCGCGGGATTTTCGAAATCGAGCTCAATCAGCCAAGGTAAGATCCACGTAGTGATCGTAACCTTGGCTCGCGAAGATGAGTGTTAGCGCTGGCAGAAAGAAAAATGAATTTTAAAGCTGGGCTAAAAGTTGCCAAGTCACTCTTTCTTTTGTTTACTTTTTATTTGATTTAAAAAAATCATTTTTTTCCTACAAGCGACTTACTTTTGGTCCGACTGCAAAATAGTTGATTTTCATCTTCCAAATAAAATGCACAAAATTATATAAAAGATTACTAGGTAAATTACAAGCATGTGCATATGACAAATTATGTGTCGCTGCAATGATGGGATTTTTTTCTTCATGAAAGTTGGAATGAAAACATTGTGGAAAAAGGAGAAAATGCCGGATTCCGGCATTTTCTCCTTGTTCAACAATATTTTCAAAAGTCTTCCTCCATGGGGTCCTTAAGAACATGATGCTTTGGTGACAACGTAAACCTGACCATTCACGGCATCATTGTTGTCATTCAACAAGAAAGTGAAGACTTCATAAAACATCAGTATGCGGTCAAGGGTTGACGCAATAAATCATCTCGTTTGACGGACTTCATCTGGGATAATGGACCAATACAGAAAGAGAGGCGTAATCAAAAACCTACAAAAGACGACACACGACGTTACCAACGTTAGTACAACGAGCCCAGCTCTCTCGCGAGGATTTACGATAACGTGTATACGTTCCATACGTTATTTTTGCGCCAAAAAATGAATTCCAAAGCCGTAGTAGTGTTGCTTCTGTGCAGTTTACTCGCATTCCAGATGACGACTGTTGAAGGTATAGTCATTCAGCGTGGATTATATATTTTTCAGAAATTTATATAACATGGATTGAAAGATGTCATTACGTGTCATATGTGTTCATGTGGAAAAGTAGCCAGTAGCTTGGGCAGAATGTTGTTACTGTAATTGGTTATTGTAAGGTAAACTCCAGGAAAGCATAGACAGACACTGGGCACCGATATATAACTGGAATTGTTGAAAACACCGATATATAACCGGAATTGTTAAAAACCCCATCAGTCCCATATGTTTGGTGTACTATTTTTTATACTACCTAAGAGGCGCTATCCTTTGTGTTAAGCCTTTACCACACGATGCCGGCTTTTGACGACCCTGAGAAAGAAGCCTTATGCAAACATTTTGGGAAAAGAAGAAAATACTGGTAACCAGCATTTTCTCCTTTTCCCCCCAAAATTTTTTTTCTCCTCTTCGATACAAATTTCAAATTTTCAGTCACTTTTATTTTGACGTCTGCAAATACGTTCAGTTTGGACAAGCCTAAAATATTGTCGTTTGGTAAAGAGTTAAAGAATTGTAGAGAACTTTAAGTGTGCAAAGGTTATATAGTAAAACATGTATTTTATTGAGTCATACGGTAAGACAACGTTATTGTGAGCTGCTTTTGACAATCTGTTGAAATCATTTTTGAGATTCTTTTACGCGACAAAAAGCTTTTTTGGCATAGTCTGAACATAATACATGTAGCTGGCATGTTTCTTTAAACGTGCTTGTCTAAAACACGAAATTTTACTTTGTGCTCAACGCCAGCGTTGAAAATATTCAAGGGGATTTAGGGGATATTCTTCTGTCAGCGTGACCAATTGGGTTCGCAAGTCGAAATTTCTGTAGGCTTTCTTTATGAATCAGTCATTGAGAGAGTTTCTGTATCAGATTTAGAAAATTCTGGAGAATAAGACTAAGAACGTTTTTCGGGATGGTTGGTGAATACGGGCCTGGATATGACGTCAACGTACTTATCTGAATACGATCCAACAAAATTATACGCCGACGTAAACAAGCCCGCATAGCTTAAGCGTAGGACTTGTAAACTTCAAATCTTTGGTCACTTGAAGTTGTGTGTTCGAGCCCCTGGGCTGCCCATCTTAAATTATGAATGTTCTTTCGGATGTAACAATAAACCGAGGTCCCATGTGACGGCGCAAAACACCAAGCATGTTGAACAACCAGGTGTAATTTTGAATGGGTTTTTTGTATCTTGCTCTTACCCCCGTAACACAACTAAACGCCGGGGGTGGGGTGTTGACGTAGCCCTTATGGGCAAACCCAGTCAATCATAATCGACGAGTGTTCATGGTCATGTGACAACCCAAGAAAGCTTTTGAAAATTTATGTTGCGAAACTTGTTATACGTACCCAAATAAGGACATGCCATCAAAATTTTATTCTTGAAACAATTATCTATCATATATTTATTTTTCTTTTTCATTTTATTTCCTAACTAGATTAGGAGGTCATAAATTTGCTTTGAAGACTGGCATAATTTCAAAAACCTGAATGGCCTTTTTGAAGCAATGAGACAGGAATTACAGGATTTGCATGAAGAAAATAGCTGTATTTAGAATGTGATTGAAAACGAATTTCAGCTTAGACTCGTTTATTTATTCCATGCTTTTCGGTGGGAAATCGAGAAATAGCGGTGAAGTAGTTCTCGATATTTCACGGTGATGACCTGTGAAAATATCGATTTTTATATTCTAGTTACCTAGATAAAATGCGCGTGACTAACAACCAGATGGAAATATGACGTCATATACGAAACATTTCTGGCGCTTGACGTAATATTGTAATGCGTTGCTATGCGGAAGGGGTACGCCACGGGGAATTATTTTTTGTTTAAACATATTTATTTTACATCGATTGAGAAACAAGTTCCAACTTATACTTATCTCTCTCGATTCTGCTTCCTGGAAACTACACCAGTACTCGCGCCGAATGTGTGGGCCAACGAAAAATCCTAAAGTTGACACCCGCTCCCGGGTATCGAACCCAGGACCTTTAGGTTATGAGGCCGACGCTCTACCTCGCGACCACGGACACCAAAATACCATCGATCATCACGGGGAATTACAAAAAAGAACTGTACTGGATTTTGATAAAGTTCCTTCCAGAAAGGGTTAAAAGCATGAAATGAATAGTACATTTTTTTTTGGTTAAAGATCGAAATTTATTTCATCTAGTGGACACCTTCGGAAATATTTTCACGAGTGGCTGCGCCACTGGTGAAAATATTACCGATGGTGTTCACTCGATGATATAAATTTCGATCTTCAACGGAAAAAAAATCCTCTATGTTTTCTACTGACACCTTTGGCTTATTTTACAGTTTAACGAGCCTGAAAGAGTAGGCTTTTGAAAACATACCTGGAAAGGAGAAAACTCTGGTACATTTGAACCACATTTATTTAGTTGTCTGCAAATGCTTTCAGTTTGATCCAGTCCAACATTTCGTCGTTCGGTAAACTATTAACTCCTTTGAACGGCCAGAAATGAAAAAAAAAAGCAAAAACCTTTAATTTGAAATATCTTGCCAGCAATACCGAATAAACTAACCAAACATATGTATTTAGCGATCTTAATACATCAAATTTTACATGAATTTATGTTTATCTTGTCTTATAGTATGCATGGTATTTTTCCTTTTCCTTTGAGACAACAATACGTAGCGATGTAGCATTTCGCAGGTTTACTTAAAAAATCTCGTAACTACAACTTGTTTCAAGCTGAAGTTACGAGGTTTTTTAACTAAACCAACGATATGCAAGTCTGTGTACCATCTTTAATAGCCTGGGTTCCAGTTTGCTCTGTTTTTCTTTTCAATCATTCGAAAGTTAATTTGTCAAAAATGAGTTAATGAATACCGAAGCGTTAAATCGTTTGGCCACAGATCTCTCAAAGATCAAAATTTATTTCATCGAGTGAATATCAACCACGGTTATGTTTTCACGAGTGGCGCATCCGAAAAAAAACCTAATATTTCTTTATCGCGTCTCCTTTCACGGTACATATATATTCTATTCTTTTCATGCTTTTGACCCTTTCTAGGAGGAACTTTATCAAAATCCAGTACAGTCAGTTCTTTTCAGTTATTCCCCGTGGCCTACCCCCTCCGCCTAGCAGCGCATAACAATATCACGTCAAGCGCGAGATATGTAAGGTAAATGACGTCATATTTCCATCTGGTTGTTTGTCATGCGCATTTTACCTAGGTAACTAGAATATGAAAATCGGTATTTTCGCTGGCTGTAATCGTGAAATATCGAAAAATATTTCAGCGATATTTCTCAATAACGTACCAGAAAGCATGATAAAAAAACATTATTACCGCTTGGAACCAGTCTATATCTTTAAATACGCCAAAGCAATTACGTACATGTTCATGTTTTGTGTCTATTTTGGCAATAAAAAAGTTGACATTTGAATTTATTATTAATAAGCTATCATTATCATCATTGATTTCAACATACATATAGCATAACTATCATTACGTTCTTTAGTTTAGCATAGAAAACCCAAAGAAGTAAAACAAGAAAATTACGTCACGCGGCCGTGACAGTAGAACGCCCTCAGTGTAACTGCGTTGTCACGAAAGTTATAAACGCGTGCTATTAAAACGTATCCCTCATGTATATTAATAGTACCGTATATCAAATACAGATGTCCTCGCCTTTCAGTATTTCTTCACGTAAGAGATCGATGACTAGGTAATCGATCACCATTAACCATTTAACTGCTGAACGTTTGACCCTTAGGCTGCCAAGCACGACTCGCTGACCATTTGCGGACAGTGTAGATCAAGATCAGACTGCACGGAACGTGCAGTCTGATCTTGGATCTACGCTGTCCGATTAAAAGATATTATTCACCCAAAACAGGCCTTTGAAATAACAATAGTTGGGTTTTTACTTTCAAAATGATCAATTCATTCTAGTTACTTAGTATGATAAGTGTTAACCCTTTACTTCATAGATAATCATTTCTACGCATTGCTTGTAGGAGCCTTTGGAAAACATTGTGGCTAAAGGTGAAATTGCTCATCACGAGCAATTTCACCTTTTGCCACAATGTTTTCTTTGCTATCAAAAGTTACCATATATACATAAAAACCGGTTTCATCTTTGCTGTTATTTAGGGTCAATTATAGATACCATAGAATTGCCTTATGTGGTAAAGGGTTAAGAAACATTTCCAGCCGATCAAAAACCGTAAGTTTTGCACTTCAAAGTTCTTTTCGCAGGGGAAAAAAAAAAATCTTATGGCATGGGATATTGTAGATTCAGGATCAGGAGATCAGACTGCATGTGCTTTGCAGTAAGATTTTGATCTACAATGTCCGGAAAAAAATGACGCTGTGCGGCTTAAGTGCTAATGGTACAAATAAGCACTTCATTTCTATCTGTTTTGTATTCATATTTACCAGTTGTCAACGGCATGCAGAAAATACATTTTATAGTTTATTTCATGCTCTACATGAAACAAGGCTATAAATTCCAGTAGTTCATTTGCACCGTCTAATTTTTGGGATCTTTCAAATCAAAGATTGTGACCATTACTTGAAAAAAACGGTCGCATTGAAAATAACTGAGAGAGAGAGAGAGAGAGAGAGAGAGAGAGAGAGATGGAGAGAACGAACGAACGCGAAAAAAACGTAAACTTCTTGTGAATGTTAATTATGTCTAGGTCCACTTACACACAAATCTACTCGTAAAGGGGACCTTACGCATTCTCCCTTGTTAATAGCATCCTTTGTTGAAGATTCTACCCCGAAAAAAAATCTTTAAACAAAATACTTGTATCATTTGCATCTTTTCAAAGTAAACTGAAATTTCATATCGCCGGTGTACTTCTAAAACCTCGTAACTACAGCTTGTAACAAGCTGTAGTTACGATGTTTTGGAAGTACACCGACGATATCCCCACATTTCTGCTCCAACAAAAATGTCTGTTATAGGTAATTGCTTCACAAACTGTTATCGTCCAAACTCTTGCACGTCGTCAGTTTACTTCAAAAACCTCGTAACTACAGCTTGTTACAAGTTGTTATAATGTCAGTGTGGTCAACGTATTTGGGAAGAATGGAAAGGGGGGGGGGGAAGAGGGGGGGGAAGTGGAAAGGGGGGGGGGAAAGAGGGTGGAGGAGTGGGTTACCAGCATTTCTGCTTTTCAATGTCGAACGTCTCATTGATATTCCCTGGTTGCCTGCTGTCGAAGTGTCAATGTTTTCGTAGTTTGCCTTCTGTTTTTTGCCGCTTTGCATTCATTTTGGATGATGCTAAAAAAGGAACTTAAAAGACTTGAAAACGCATGGGGAATAGACCTCAGCTCATTTAGAAAAGTAGAACAATGGAGGAGACGGAAAGATACAAATGAACATAGGCAGTGCTTGACACATATAACAAACAAAAGTATACTTTTGTAATCTTTCCAAACTGCCTTACCGGTGATTTTTGGCCAGTCACCGCTGTTTCATGTGAGAAAAGTGGTCACTGGCTTGCAAAGAAAGTTATGTCAGTGTGAAAAAGCCAGTAAAACACACACATAGGTGCACTAAACGCTGTGAGATGACGGCGTCAAACTTTACTGCATACAAATAGAAGAAAAAACAAAATCAAATATCTCATGAATATGTAAACAGTCATGTGACATAGTTTTGTTCTATTTTTAGGTATCTGTTTCCGGTACGTGTGCAGAAGACGTTGTGTGTACAGACCACCAAGATTTGAAGAATATGCTTTTAGATACTTGTGGCCTCTGGCTTGTGGACGTCGAGCGGTCAATCGATGGGGAATTAAGGCTTGCTGCGTAACCTGGGGAAGATACTAAACCGTGACTTTCGATATTATAAGGTAAGCATTTGAAAACTCTTTCCTATAAAATGAAAATGCATAAACTCTTTACCAAACAACAGAAATGTAGACTTGTCCATATTCAAAGCATTTGCAGACGAAAATTCAAAGGTGGCTCAATTGGTGCAACCTTTCTTTGATTAGGTAGAAAACATAGTCGAAAAAAGAAGAAAATGCTGGTTCCCAGCATTTTCTCCTTTTTTCCGCTATGTTTTCAAAAGGCTTCTTTCCCAGAGTTGTGAAGTGTCGGCGTTGTGTGGTAAACGGTTAAACACAGGGAAAGCCTCCGTCGACCTTAAACCTTCGGTGCCGAAAAAAAGCTGCATAGAACGAGCAGTCTGACTTTGGATCTACAACTTCCATGTATTAAAACAAACATGTAAGATAAAGTGTTTTCTAAGTGTTGGTTTTCAGAGCCAAAAGATTTATTTGGGTCTTGTTTGGATCCAAAATTTTAACAATGTGTTTCACTTATATCTCATCGTCATCTCATTCATGTTTTGGGGGTTTCACGACTACAGGACCGGTAATCTGCCTTGTCCAAAGATCTAGTCCAGGACCCCCTTCTTTGTTAATAAAATTGAATTAAACCTTCGAAAGCCTATTACAATACTTATCAGACTACCCAGATTTCTTTGAAAGTTTCTCATGCAACCGTTTCGCCTTCATACACGTCCTTTATCCGTGCTTCTAGTGTGTCGTTGTCATATCAACAGGGGTTACAAATATGCGCCTAGTGTATTGCTCTGTCATCATTTGTTTATTTATCTACTATTGTTACTACTACTACTACTACTATATTATACTATATATTATTTCTATAATACATTATTATAATATATATATATTTTATTATTTCATTATTACATATTATAATTAAAATTGAAAAATGAAATTGAATTATAAAACCTCCGATTTGATGTTACTTCCGTAGATCAAACAAAATTTTTCTTTCCTTTCAAAAATTATTATGCCATTGTTGCATGTATACGTCTTTGTTATTTGTACATAACGATGAACTGCTATGTAGTTCAAGTTGAAACAATAAAGTTCTGTTCCATTATAATTATCATTACTACTACTACTACTACCTGTATCATTATTGCTATTAATAATACCATTATCATTATAAATTTCAGAATAAAACTCCAGGTCATTCAAACTAACAAACAACATAAACCAACAAGAGGAACAATCAACTTGAAATACAGTGTATTTTCCAGCAGATACATTCTAAAAGGCCTTATAATGTTTTGTTATTTTTCATTTTCTAATCATTCTTTGTTGATTTTTTTCCGTTCTTTACAAGAAACTTGTTATACCTTTCTTTTGTCAAAATTACATCGTACATTATACATTTAAAAACATATGGTACCTTTGCATTTTGGCGCTGCTCTTGCCTGATACTGATAAAATGTTTAACCGGAATTCAGGGCGAATTACCACAAACAAAATGCATATGCGCAGTGAAAAATAAACCGCCTGCATCCAGTCGTGGAATTAGTCGATTTTATTTCATTACCAGACGGCAAAATATAAATTTTGTCCACATTAAAAACAAGCAGAAAAATAGTGTGTCCCAAATCACAAAAAAAATATATATAGGAAAATGAGAAATTGCTGGTTAACAGTATTTACTCTTTTCTCACAGTTTCTTTAAATTTTCACATTCATTTTTACCTCAGGTTCATAAAATACCGAATCGCCTGGTTAAGGATCAACCTTTTTGCAGATGCATTAAACCCTTTATTCAAAGAGCATGGAGCAAATCTTGAACTCTAATAGGATTGGCTCTTAAGTGTTGCTGATTTCTGACTTCATTTTCTTTTCTTTTTTATTTATTCTTCTGTTCAGTGGAATTACAAACTTACTTTGTAAAGAAACATTGTTGTATTATTTTGTAAATACTTACTAGTAATTTTGAGTTTTCTTTTTCTTTATGAGTCCCCTTTACATAGTGACTTTCATGCTTGCACAATATCTGCGAGTTAAAATCTTAACCGGAACAAGGTTCTTTTCAAGTATTGATGTGTATCACCATTCTGTGCTTTTGCCTAGTTTTGATTCTATTTTAATGATACAAGAGACCAAACAGCGGCTTAACCCTTTACCAAACATCAAATGTTGGACCAGACCAAATTGAAAGCATTTTGCAGATGACAAATTAACAGCTGCTAAAATATGATTTTTCTATATGATAGGGTGGAAAACATTGTGGGAAAAGGAGAAAATGCTGGTTACCAGCATTTTCTCCTTTTCCCACAATGTTTTCAAAAGGCTACTATTGCAGACCCGTAAAAACCAGGGTTTGTTTGGGAAAGGGTTAAACAAACATTGTCCAAAGATAGACACAGCGGGTACAATTGTTTAGGTACAGTGTTTGTCAACATTATACCAATGAAATGTCACTGAAAAACGGTTTGTTTGGTGTTTGACCCTCCGTTTTAAAAACCATTTCAGTTATACGTATGGGAAAAAGTTAAGCATATTCCATATCTCACCCAGTTGAAATAATTCCTTTCTCCCAAATGTATTGCTTTTCTCTAATATCTCTATTTAGCGTTTAATTGCATTTAAGTGAATGGAGGCAATGAACCAGACAAAATAAAGTCATAGTCATATTTTGGTTCTTTGTTTACCTCATTTTCAAGTAATATAAAATATGCTTAACATTTTCCTGTCGGTATATCATGGTGTCCATGAATTTCTTTTACATGAACTGACCATGATTACAGTAGTGCATCGTTAATAGTGCACCAAAAATAAACATACGACCAATGATAAAGATCGCTCGTGGTCTCCAAAGAAAAGGTGCACTAGTCATATGAATTAGAAAGGCCAAAGGTGTACGGAGATCCTAAGTCTGGGTGATGGGTTTATTGCGGTACAACCAAGCCATTATTACCTCATTTCCGTATCTCATGAATAATCATAAGAAAATGACGAAATGTTAATTACAATAAGGAAGCCAATCTCATATATGATCTATTTTATACCGACTAATGGTCAGTTTCCGATCACATCGCACGTGTCCATCGCCTATGTAGATCAGCGCATATGGAGTATAATTTGCCCGCGATACCTTTACGTAAAGAAATGTATTATGTTGGAGAGTTTATCGTTAAGAACTCAATTTTTTTGCCCCTCCAAAAAAAAAAGATAAAATTCACAAAACTGTACAATATGCGTGATAAACCAATGACGAAGTAAAAGGATTTGAGTACAAATTCTCTAAACATAGATTCGGCCATTCCCTTTCTGAGATTACAAGTTTTGGGAGACGTCCACTTTGATTCAAGGTATTATTGGTGAGGTCATCAGACCTCTCCGACAGTGATGAGCTTAAAAGGCAGACTGCCACTGAATTTGCTGTCTGTTCCATTTTTTCTAGCGTAACTGTTCTGATACACAGTCTGTTTGTCATGGTTTTGTAAATAAAGCGAAATTAAAAAAAAAAAAACAAAAAAAACAGGAAATAGACGTGGTTTATTTTTATAAATAACGAATTTCAAAAAACATTTAACTTAGTAATTTGCCATGGCTGCAAATAACCTCTCTAATAATTGTATTTTTTTTTATTATGCAAATATTCCAAGCAGAAGAAAAAATAAGAAGATTTCGTTAAAAAAAAAAGAGAAAGAAAATCGATGGACAAGAACATGCAACTTAAAAACGCGACATGAAGGTCAAATTACCGTCATGTAAAGCATAGGTGGTTTCTATGCGACGGCTTTTTTACTCGTTTGTTTACATGTACCAAAATATATTGAAATTGAAAGCCAATAAACTATTTGAAAACATTGATGCTGACCTCTCCTGGCTTCCTTTTTAAAGAAACTAACTTAATACACTCCTCACTAATCTTTATATTTGAACGGCCATTTTGGTCCGTTCACTAACTCGCATGGAAATGAAATGAGTAACAAGTCATATTCTAGACCTCATAAAGTATTTGTCTTGAACAACAACAACAACAACAACAACAACAACAACAACCCCAGTAAAGTCTTCTGTGATTAATTAGTGAGAGTTTATAATCCATAATTCGTTAAACATTTACTTGTCACTGTTATATATTATAAAAAAAAAAAAAAAAAGAAAACTCGTAGAAAAAAAGAAAATAAAAAGAAGTTCTTGTAAAGAGCAATTTCAATTCTTGCCACTCTACTTCAATTAGTTGAAAGCTGTAACTTGTTGAAAACCTGTTGAAGACAATTTCAATGCATCATGTTTACCTCCTGTTGTGGGTTATAACTCGTTTTTACATTCTCACTGTCAAATTATCTTAGGCATATTATAGACATCCGTCCTTTTGCCATTTGAAAACAGATATAAATCTTACTACTTTCATAGAAACCTTATATAAAAATGACTATCTAATTTGAATGTATCTGATTAAGATATATAGCTACATGTAGATCTAGTTTTTTTTAAAAAAGTAAATACATACATAAAAAAAAACAAACTGGTAAATAAATAAATAAAAAAATAGAAATAATTGCTCGTCGTAAATCACTTCCGTTAATTTACAATACTTTTCGATTTTTTAAAGCTATGTTTTCTTCTATACAATAATTTTAATGATTGACATTTCAAGGACATGAGCTGAAACTAAAGACCGATGTCATTAACCTATACAACTTGAACACAGAGCGCACTTGCAGTTACGTCATTCATCTATTATCCAATCAAGAGAAAGGATATCGAAAATGAAATATAACCACGCAATTATTCATTAAGTCCTTCACCTAACCCATTACCACACAATCCCTACTTTTGACGCCCCTGAGAAAGAAGCCTTTTGAAAACACTATGGGAAAAGGAGAAAATGCTGGTAACCAGCATTTTCTCCTTTTCCCACAGTGTTTTCTACCCTTCCAAGAACAAATTTCAATTTTTCAGTCACCTTTATTTTGTCATCTGCAAATGCTTTGAATTTGGACCAGTCTGAATTTTTTCTCGTGTGGTAATGGGTTAATAACCCCTTCACTGGATGAAAAAGACTTGTTCAAATTAAAAGACTTTCGAGACGACACGTCAAGGGCCGTCCAAATAATGAAATTTATTTGTTCAAATCTTATATTGAAGAAAACATGTACACATGTATAACAAATTTCATAATTTCTTTGTTGTTCAGGTCTTCATCTTCAAATCACATAGCATAGAATAATAACTTTTCAACGAAAAGAAGGATGCGGTGGCCCTGTTGATAGGATAAACATGATTCTGACATTAGAATTAATCCTATAACCTCCCTTGTTTTTATTGTAATATACCCATTACGAATTTTCTTTTATCTTTCAACTACGCGAATATCCATGCTATATCACCCATGATATATTTTTTTTGATATACCACGGTTATTTTTAGAACAATGATATACCACGGATATTTATAGCACATGCCGGAACTACTTTCGACCTAAAACATGACCTCTTGTTGACATT
This sequence comes from Tridacna crocea, assembly GCA_943736015.1. Classification (NCBI taxonomy): domain Eukaryota; kingdom Metazoa; phylum Mollusca; class Bivalvia; order Cardiida; family Cardiidae; genus Tridacna; species Tridacna crocea. The sequence continues at coordinate 3,762,179 of OX031072.1, read as the reverse complement.
TTGTCAATACACAAATCCAAGCAAGACAACAGTCGCTAGAAAAAAAATCTACAGAACAAAAACGGCACTTTCGTTGTCTTTATTTAAATTAAACAAATACAGAATATGTCACACTGCAGGTCTGGTGTCGTTCTGTAGGCAGGTAAAATGCTGACTGTCTTCCAAAATCTTTAAATGTTTACTAAAACTTCTTCCATAACTCCATGCCTTATTTCAGTTAAAATTTTGAGTTGTCTTGCACTGAAATTAGAAAAAAGAAATTATAAATTGAATGCCTAATTATGGGAAAGAAAATCAGCAGAGTAACCATTTACATCATAATTATGTCGTTTTCAGAGTAAGCAGACTTTTACAGTAGAAAGCATTGCACATTTTCTTGATTTTCTGAATGAAGATTTACAGAATAGCACAGTGACTATTAGAATGGCAAATCTACTCGAGGGGAAGAGTTTCCTTGATATTCTATATGTTGGCATATTTGATTTTCTTTCTCATACATACTCCAAAACAATTTATCCCTTTAGCACACAATTCCAAATTATCCACCATAGGGAAGAAAGGTTTTTAAACAGTACAAGGAGGAGGATGAAAAAATTTTGTTATGCACATTTTATCCATTTCCCACATTGTTTTCAATATATCAGAGAAAAAATACGTAATGTAATTCTTTACAAAAATTATACAACAGTCCAAATTGAAATCATTTGCAGATGACAAATCAAATTCAACGCGCATCTTGAAATTAGTTTTGAAACGTGTAGAAAATATCGTGGAAACAGGATAAAATATGGTCAAACATTTTGGCAAACACAAGAAGCGGTGACACGTACCTTTCACCGGCTGTCAGGTCTTGAAAATCGCTGTCCCCCACCCAGTAATAGCGTGTCTCAAATCTCCACAGCCCAATCTCAGCTTTCCAATCAATTCGCATTTGCAAATGAAGCTAGAGTCCATGAAAATCCAGTGTGTGAAGGCCAAGTAACTCCACCCGCCATACCCGAACAGCTGCATATTCCAAACTTGAATATCTCACTAGGAATAGCAGTGTGACAACTCCAATGTTCTACGGAACCGTCTTAAACGTCGACACATTAAATGTGTATCCATATCATAATCTTATCTGATCGATAGAATTGTCAAAAACTCTATGTACTTTTCTCCTGCGTTTAAAATTCAATGGTTTGTACTACACGACCGTTTGAGAGTACACAAACAGTTTGCCGGTTACCCGTGACATATTTTTTTTTAAGCGACGGCTTATCCAACGTATTTCTGGTCAAATGCACACTTGATTTCTGTTACAATATTGACAAAAATTCAAATTCTGTCGGTTTGTTTTTTTTGAAAACGTTTGACTGTGTACAAAAACGAAGAAACATCTTGAACTTCTTTCTTTGTGCAGGCTTGTACGTCTATGAGTAAATTGTTTGTGTATTAGATTAAAAGCGCGTGCTGTATCATTAGCTAATTTGCATATAGCGATAAATTCGTGTTTTTTCTTGTTGAATAATAATCAGGAATACCAAAAACCGGCCAATCAGACGTTGAAAGATAAATAGAATACGTACCTAGTGTTGTAGAATATCAAAAATATCTAACTCGGTTGTGAGAATTGATAATTGTCTCGCCAAGGCTCGACAATTATCAATTCTCCCAACCTCGTTAGATATTTTTGATATTCTACAACACTAGGTACGTATTCTCTATATCCTACACACGTTTTATATCACATTTGTGTGACATCATTTTTGACGTCATTTTGTACGCAATTCATACCAGTGAATGGGTCTCATGGAAAATACCGTGGTTGCATTTATGAATGTTTTTGCATCATCTGATCTATATTTTGTGAAACATCTTTATGTGATAAAAAGAATCTGACATTTGTAGGCTTTTGAGATAAAAGCTTATTAAACTCGTCCAGGAAAATGTTATTTAGCTCGCCAAAGGCTCGCTTAATAACATTTCCCTAGACTCGTTTAATAAATCTTTATCTCAAAAGTCCACTCATGTCAGATCCTATATATCTGCTACACTTGAAAAAGTAGTCTTCAGCATTGATACCTCCGTCCGTCCATCCATCTATTCGCCACCACTCTCTCCGTATGTCCTTCTGTATCTTCCTATCTCTCTCTGTCTCTCTCTTTTGTGTGTCTCTCTAATCTTTCGATTTTTGTCTGTCTGTTTCCCACTCTCTGTCTCTCACTGTCGCATTTGACTTACTTTTTCCTCCAATCAATCTCTCTCTCCAATTTGAATCATTTTCTCCTTCAATAAAAAAGAGATTTACTTCTGGTTGTATGTTCAACAATTTAAACTTTGCTGCAAAAAAAAGAAGGAAAAAAAAAAAAACGTTTATTCAACCAATTTTTTCTAAAGCAATGAATCTGTCTTATTTCCCCATTAAATATTTTTAAAGTATTTCTCAATTGCGAAGGAAAAATAGACAATGATAAATGGTTGCGGTAATGATGAAAGCAAACCCATCCCATCAGACAACTTTTCTAAAACATTCGAAATCTATTTTAAAAAAAAAAGCGAACAAAAAACATATATAAGATATATAGCAATGCCAAGCAAAGAGCATGAAGAAAACATTGTGATGAAAGGAGAAATTGCTCAAGATGAGCAATTTCTCTTTTCATCTCAATGTTTTCAGAAGTTCTTGTCAACAGATTCCAGCATAATGCATCTGATTGCAGGGAAGTGTTATGAGACTATAAAGCGAAGCTGCAACACCTTTTAAACGTCAGTCTAGAAAACAAAATCGTCGTAGCAAGGATTACTTCTCCTGTTTAGAGGGTATTAAATAATCCAAAATGAACTCAAAAGCCGTTGTGGTACTGCTGCTGTGCAGTTTGGTTGCATTGCAAATGTCTACAGTAGAGGGTGGGTATGAATTTGCATTTGTTAGTTTAAAGAGTGTTACGGCGCATGGCTTTGACCCGATTTAAATAATACAATACCTGACAACTGCGTCAGAGGGATATTTCTTTGACTCAGTTCTAATGGTATTGGTCTTTTAATCCTCGGAAAACGAGGTTATTTTGTCTCTTCTAGGGTTCGAATCCCGCCAGATGCGGTTTGTATTTGAGATATATGCATTTATTTGTTTCTTTGTTACTGACTTTGTCCGTAAGATAGGGACTCGTCCGGGATTGGCCATTGAGCCATTAATCCCATTTGTTGTCCAAAGACGGACTTTCTGCCTAATAAGGCTTTGAGTCATCAATAAATGATGACTTTAAGAGGGGGCGTGTTGCTAGAGACCAATCCTCCATACTTAGCTTCGTGACGATTTAGGTTCAATACCTGACAACTGCGTCAGAGAGATATCTCTTTTTATTTCATGCTTTCCGGTAGGATATCGAGAAATAGCAGTGAAAATATTTTTCGATCTTACACTGGTACCACCAGTGAAAATACCGATTTTCACGTTCTTGTTACCTAGGTAAATTGCTCGTGCCTAACAACCAGATGGGAAATATGACGTCATATACCTTACATTTCTCGCGCTTGACGTAACGTTGCTATGAGGGAGGGGTACGCCACGGGGATTAAGGGAAAGGAACTGTACTGAATTTTGATAAAGCTCCTCCCAGAAAGGGTTAAAAGCATGAAATAAATAGAATATTTGTTATTTTCGGTGAAAGATCGAAATTTATTTAATCTCGTGAACACCATCGGTAATATTTTCACTCGTGGCTGCGCCACTCGTGAAAATATTACCGATGGTGTCCACTCGATGAAATAAATTTCGATCTTTCACCGAAAAAAACAAATATCCTCTATGTCTTAGTGGTTATGGTATTGGTCTTTTAATGCTCGAAAATCGAGGATCTTGTCCGCCGTGGGTTCGTATTTGAGCTATGCATTTATTTGTTTCTTGTTAGGACTTTGTTCGTAAGAAGAGCTACTAGCCATCAAAAGCAAACTGCAATGCAGGTGTTATGTACAGTGCATTTACATTTAAATCATACCAAAGTAAAGGAACAGTAAAATGTCAGTTTGCAGTAAAAATGAGGAGCTGGAAGAGAATCCGAGGGTTCTAGGGATTTTTATCTTGTTCCAAAGTGTGAAATTTTTATACTTTCATTTCATCTAGAACGAATTTCCGGAAAACTTCGATTTATTTTACGAAAGTTTTGTTCGAAACTATACCTTGGTGAAACGTGGTCCGGGTGTATAAGAACGTAGATACTTTTCTAAAGGTAAAAAAGACCTGGGTAAGACCGGTATACCACAACAACACACCTGATGGTCCAGTAGCCTGATTGGGAGAGCAGGGTCCGTATTCACCGACCATTCTTTAGAATATTCTTAGCCTTATTCTCCAATATTATCCTCTTTATTTGTACGTAACACAACTTCTGATTGGCTAAACCAAACGGTTTAGCCAATCAGAAGTTCTGTTACTTTCAAATATAGAAAATTCCGGAGAATAAGACAGAGAAGGTCCTTGACAATGGTTTTTGAATACAGACCAAGGAGCTTCGGGTTCCAGTATGCAATCATAATGTCCCAAGACAAGTACGAAATAATGAGTGAAAGATATAGAAGATATTTGTTTTTTTCGGTGAAAGATCGAAATTTATTTCATCTCCCGAACACCATCGGTAATATTTTCACGAGTGGCGCAGAGATGAAATAAATTTCGATCTTTCACCAAAAAAATCAAATATTCTATTTATTTCATACAACGCATTACAATATTACGTCAAGCGCGAGAAATGTAAGGTATATGACGTCATATTTCCCATCTGGTTGTCAGGCACGTGCAATTTATCTAGGCAACAAGAACGTGAAAATCGGTATTTTCACTGGTGGTACCAGTGTAAGATCGAAAAATATTTTCACTGCTATATCTCGATATCCTACTGGAAGGCATGAAATAAATGACTTTCGTTCTGTCTACAGGTATTTGTTTCCGATACGTATGCAGAAGACGGTGTATATACCGCCCACCTAGATACGAAGAATATGCATTCAGATGGATATGGCCTCTGGCCTGCGGCATTCGTGCAGTGCAACATGGGATAAAAGCTTGCTGTGTGACATTCAACCGTTATTAATAGAAACTTTATGGTAAGTGAATAGTTTATGATATGTGACCCGTCATGCAAAAAAGGACCTTCTGGGCATCCGCGCAGTCTGACCAGGGTCGACACTTTTCGGTTTTTGTGTTATTTTCCGTATGAAAAGGTGTCATTCTACCTTACTCATTGTTTGAATTATCAATTTGAAACGACCTGCACTATCTTTGATCTATTTACATCTAACTGATGTACAGAATTCCCAGATAGTCTCTTTTCGTGTGACGGGTCACATATTGGTACCACACAAAGGCCATGACGGCCCCAAAGTCGTTCACTTGAGCCTTTACGATCCAACATGACCCATTTCCAATCCTTACGAGACACCAGGGAAAACATTCCCTAAATTTTCACCAGCATTGGACTGATATGTACGCAAGGTTTTTTACCTAAGATATGCCTCGGTGACTTACTGTTTAACTAATCGTTTTTGACCCATTTTGGCATACATATTAAGAATCACCAAGACAAACATTCCGGTCAATTTCATGAGCATCGGACTGACAGTGTTGCCAGTCAGAATGTACGTAAGTTTTATCCCCCTAGAATTTCATCTGCTGACTTAGACCCGTCCTTGGTGACCCAGTTTCGATTTATTCTGTAATCGACCCTGGATTATGCCCATTTCACTGGCGTTTCCTCGTTCTCATGAATTATTCACGAAGCATTTTGATTGGTGATCTCAGTTTTTCTTTGAGAAAATTTAAACTATTTTAAACACAAATACGCCATCATTTCTATTTTTAACTCCTCGATATCCAATCACATCATTCGTTGAAAATCAAGTTGCAAATCGAGCTTAGTGATTTAAATCTCGTGTTGCCCATCAACACCACAATCGAGAAGCGATTTTAAAAGAGGTTTTCTGCGTAACGCCGAAAGATAGCCAGTTAAAATCGTACACAAAGATCGATAGTGTCGTGCTTGTATTGCAGAATGACATATCTAACAGGAGACAAGCACGCTGACGGGCCATATTTGTTGACAAACTCGGGTGTTTTTCTATAGTGGGGTTATTTTTTAAAACGGAAGAAATGAAATTATCCTCTCCACAAAAGAGTACCATTATGTTTTTGATTTTTCGATTGGCTGTAAGGGTATTTCCCGACCACATGAATATTCATAAGAAACAAAGAATTGCTAGTTGATTATCCAAGGGGTAGATGCATGGAGAGTAACGTAATGCTTTAAACCTAGGTTTCGAGGATGACTCAGACCTTGGCTTTATGTACCATTTTTATGCTCGTCCAAAATATTATTAGATTATCAAGGCAAACAAAATGATCAACTTTTGTACATATTGGACTGAAAATTTGGCCTGTAGTGCGTACAGAAAGTTTTTCAAATATCTGATGTAGTGATCTAGTTGTTTACCCCACGTGACTCATTTTCAAACCCGTCTGAGATATCATTACGAAAACTTTACGGACTTACTTTCAAGGGTATACGTAGAATGGAAATGTAGCCTCAAGATTTCTCAACTATTTGACTTAGGGACTTAGTTTTTTACCAAACATGGCCAATATTTCACTCATCCAAGGTACTGTCAACGCAAACATTCTTACAAAACTTGATAAGTATCCGACTGAAACTTTGACCTTTGCACCGCTCACAGGGTAAAAGTAGACGATGGACGACGGACAATGAACGCCGGACACAACACGATAACGAAAGCTTATCTTGACCACATTATGCTCAGGTGAGCTAGAAAAGAAATTCAGACACCTTGGAATGTTGTTATCGAGAAAAACAAGGTACCATATGGCTCGCAAGGCGCGACAAGGGGCTAACGGACATGTGCCTAAAGCATCATCTCAGATCAGCCTGCTCAGTCCACGCAGGCTAATCCGAAATGTCATTTTCCGTTTTAGTTTGGTTTTCTGTTTTGCACGGGTCTACTGTAGCACAAAATCTATTTTGGTCGTAAAGTGTAGTCTCGGATCAGCCTGCGCGATCTACGCAGGCTGGTCCGAGACCACACTTTACGGAAATGCTCGAATGCCCCTTTTGGCATGTTTCAAGCTGTTTAGTATTTTTAAAAATCAATTTCTGTTAACCATACACTCATTTAATACTAGAATTTTATCTCTTAGGGATTAACCAGCTGAAGAATAGTGTCAAAATACCATTGATTTCCATTTCACTGACGCACTGTACTTGTGTTAAGGTTAAAGATAAACAGTTTAAAAATACATGAGATTTTGTATCATTTGTCTTCATCCATTGTCTTTCTCGGGAGGTATTATGGTTTTTTTTACCCCGAAGGGCGATTCTGCTATACATCTTTTTGACATCAAACGAACAAATGTATTATCTACTTCATTTAACTCGACCCAGGTGAAAATCATTAACATAAATTGATATTATATTTTTATTCTCGGCATTGTTCGTCATATGTTCCGAATGGTCACGGAAATATTTCGCACGGCATACGCCGATTATCACTCAATCTACTAGACAGATTAATTGAAAATTCCCAGTCAGTAGTAAAACATTGCAATTTCAAAGTTATTTCTGAGGTAAATATCTTCTCATCGGACATTGAAGATCCAAGATCAGACTGCACGTTCTGTGCAGTCTGATCTTGATCTACACTGTCCGCAGGAGCAACATGAGTCGCGCTTTGTAGGCTAAGGGTAAAATTGCGTACCTGTATATATTATATCTGTTCGTGTATATTTAATTTTCCGAATAAAACTCGGAGTTCTATTTATATACCTTCTTAACCCTTTACCCCATAAGGCATTTCTATGGTATCTGTAATTGACCCTAAATAACAGCAAGTATGAAGCAGTTTCTTATGTGTATATGACACTTTTTGATAAACAAACTGTGGTATATTTTTATTCAATCATGTTTCGATTTTCAAGAGATTTTCAATGATGACAATATCCAGCCATTGTAAAATTTTGGCTTAAACAAGTGATAGAAAATAAAACGGCTTTCATTTCCAGTTACGTACATGTCTGTGGAAGACAAAAAATTGCTAATTTTACCGAAATCTGTCCGAACGTATCTTACAGTTTTTTCAGTTCACTGCTAGATATTAATTATGAATTTATATAAATATAGACTGTCCACAAATTTTAAGGCACGCAATTTGTGTTTTACAGATTTTACATTATGTTAAACATGAAAATATAAGTAATAAATTTAAGTTTACAAGGCCTGAACTCTCGTGCGTATACAAACCCTTTAGCGCGAAATAAGGATACGTTCAAGATATTTTAAGTAAGGCAAAAAGACCAAATAATTGCTCTTTCTGCACTACTCTGCTCGTGAAAAAGACTTACATAACGGACCGTGTAGTTCAAGGATTAGACTAAGCGTTCTGTGTAGTGTGATCTTGATCAACAGTGGCCGAAAAAAGTAACTATGGTTGTCAAAAGGCTTTGGAAAGGTTTACATATGTTTAAAATTCATTATATGGCATTCAACACGCGAAAAGGGGCACTCGGACATATGCGTAAAGTGTCGTCTCGGATCAGCCTGTGTGGGCTGCGCAGGGTAATCCTAAACACCACTTTCCGTTTTTATGTAATCTTCTGTTTGGCACAGGTCAGCTGTAGCAAAAAAATCTAATGCGGTCGTAAAGTCCCATCTCGGATTAGCCTGCGCGGACTGCGCAGGCTAATCCGAGACGACAATTTACGCAAACATCCGAATGCCCTTTTTCGCGTGTTGTAAGCCATATGGTATCAGTTAGTGCAACATGGACTTCATTCAAAATGCACTTTAGAGCAATCTAGTTTCCATTCTATTCCTTTTTGCGCAAGACCCCTCATCGCCTGCTAAAAGAAAACGGCTTATTCATTACAGAGCTAAGTAAAACTGAGTCGACGGTTTAGATCTATTCAGCACTCCATATAACATGTTGTCTGATCTTAAATCTACACTATCTACTCTTTCGTAAAGTTTGCTTGGAAATGCCACATTGAAATCGCTGAGGTTCTGGTTGTTTCTCTTCTCCCTCATTGAAAAGATTAATTTCATAACATCGGTAGTCTAATTATTTAGCTGACAACCTTTTCTATCTATTTTTAAGATCTGAAGGTTTAGATATGCAGTGTTGTTTCTATAGTTATAACGTGGCAGTTTGCTATGTCAACGTGTCAAAAGGAAATAGCGATGACCTAAAATAAGCTTCTTGGGTGCTTTCTCTAAGGTCCGCGCTTTTGTAAGATAGCGCGGACCAGAGAGAGAACAGCTAACACGCACTAGACTGTTGTATTACAGAAGACGATCAAGACTGCCTTTGCTACGTACGTAGCCCAGATACTAGAAAAACCTACAGGACCATTCTTATCTTAGATCTTGCACCATAACTGCCTGATTGAAAATAAGTAAATCATGCATAAAAAAAATGCATTAAGATTGTTTTGTTTTTCTGCAAAATATCCATATTATTCATCTATATTTGAATAATAATGCTCCTCGGTCAAAAGCGTTTCTTGCACGAATCACTCACATTACCGTGACATATTGAAAACAGTAATTACCGCGACATGTGCATTAAGGGCTACCGCGATCATTATGAGCCATGCTCTGACAAAAGGAGGCTTTATGCTTTCCTTGATGCAGTATACTAAGCAAGTTGTCACGGAATAGAGGATCCGTGAAATCCAGTTTCTCTAACAACCAACTGAACCATGAGGTAGACTGGTCATGTGACATGCCAAAAGTTCACCAAAGGCAAGAAATTGCCAGTATCAAGTAAAAAGCAATACTATACTACTCAAACTTTGATAAGGATCACTCACATATTTCTGTATGGGTTTATATGTTACAACAGTTTTGAATAAACTCTTTACCATACTGTAAAATTCTAGATTTGCTCAAGTTGAAAGCATTTGCTGGCCAAAAACTATATGCAACGTGAACTACGCTGTCTGTCATTGGGTAGAAAACATCGTTGAAAAAGGAGAAAATGCTGGATACCAGCATTTTCTTCTTTTCCAGAAATGTTTTCCAAAGGCTTCTTTCTCAGTGTCTTTAACAGTCGGAATTGTGAGGTATAGGCTTAAAGATTCATTTCCACTAGTCATTTTATTGATTAGTGGAGCAATGTAACATATTGCAAAACCATACACGATACATGCCACATATAGATTTAGGCTTAATCTTTTAGGGCGATCCCTAGCAAATTTTGAGTAGTATCTATGTCAGACTGCATAGAACGTGACACATGGTCTTAGATTCGTACAATTCGACACATTGAGATACTTTCGGAGACGGAAATCTTAAAAATTCACATATGACAACAACTGTTAAACGATGATGGCATTCAAGAAACTGTCGAGAAATACCGAATTGATGCACGAAGTATTTTTGTCCGAAAACTACGTTTGACATGTAACTATAATGTTCGAACATGGTATATCTGATCATATTTGACCCATTGACCCGAGTTCAGTCTAGTTAATTTAAGGGAGTGACATGTATTCTTACACACTTAACCCTTAAGGCGCCATATACACACACACAGTGACTTTCGTGCATAAAACGTGCAGTCTGATCTTGATATATGCCGTCCGCTTATCTAGTCAATCCTCATCTTCGCGAGCCAAGGTTACGATCACTACGTGGATCTTACCTTGGCTGATTGAGCTCGATTTCGAGATTCCTGCGATGCGCCCTCTATTGGATGCTGGCTATTACCCCCCTTTACATCATATTTCTAAAAGCCAATGAAATATCGTTTTGCAAAGCGCTTACGAATACACATGAAGCGATAAACAGACATCCACGTGGGTTTCCATGTTTACCTTCTATTCGAAAGGTAGCGACCTTGTTCTATTTTTATCAAAGATGAAATGCTACGAGCGATTTCATTCGTTGCAGCTAGAGCTGGCTGAATCCAATGAAAGAGCGTATCGGGTGAATGTAAAAATCAAGCTCGATCCGCCAAGGGTAGAGTAGCGTAGTGAATCGTCAGCCTTGGCTTGCGAAGATGAGTCATTTGGCGCTTAAAGACACACAGACACACAAAGAGACGAGATGAACTAAGACTGAACAGAAAAACCGACTTATTTTTTTTTTCTGCACCTGATGCATATCAATTTTTTTTTTTTAGATAAATCGTGTATTATTTGTAAAATGATTGAACATGTCTGGGTCGTTTGACAAATGAATAGCCAATAAAAAAAACACGAGCCTTGCTCTGTGAAAAGGGGGCTTAGTGCATCTGCAAGAAGTATAAGAAGTGTAGACTCGGATCGACGGAAACGTTCTGCATGTCGAAAGACCAGTCTACCTCAGCACACAATCGGTTGATAGATAAGGTAGATTTTATAGATCCATAATCATTTGCTCTCAACACATGAGAAGGGATATTCGGATATTTGTGTAAAGTATCGTCTCGGATCAGCCTGCGCAGTCTGATCCGAGACGACACTTTCCGTTTTTATGTAATTTTCAGGTTTGTGCAAGTCTACTGTAGCACAAAATCTAATGTAGTCGTAAAGTGCCGTCTCGGATTATCCTGCGCGGACTGCACGGGCTGATCCGAGACGACACTTTACGCAGTTAGTCCAAATGTACCTTTTGGCGTGTTGCAAACCATATGAGAAAATGCTTGGATTAATGCGTTTTGGGAGATGCATTTAGCCCCCTTTTGCCATGGGTTATACACTTAAAAAGTTTATAAATAATGTTTATTGTTACGGGAGACCACTCCTTCATGCATTGCTTCGTCCCCGTTTAAATACAATATCTGACAACTTCGTTGGGGAGATATCTCTTTGGCTTAGTTAACACCCCTCACAACGTATGTCAGTGTGACGTCACAGGTAGTGATATCCGACCCTTGTTATAAAGTCAATGTGCGTGTTCGGTAAGACTGTTTTTTTTTTAATCGTTCCTTTAAATGATCTGAAAAGTCTTTAGACCTCCAAAGCGTACACTGCCAAGGGACTTTGTTTTTTGTCAAAGCTTTTGTTAACTACTTATAACAACTATTAAAACCCAATCATTTTTTGATATTTGGTCAAAGTGTTTGTGCATATAGACACCTGCTTCCTGTCTAAAACATCAGAATATTAAATGTATTCATCTAATGTCTTTGATAAATACATGATAGTCTTTATAGTCCGTTTGTATCCACCCAAGCTAGCCTCATTCTATCTCCATATCGTACTTACTTTTCAATATGGCGGACATAAGTTATGAAAATGCCCAGGTCCGATATCACTTCCTGTGATGTAGGTCGTTACCCTTGGTTAATGCATCTTCGCGAGCCAAGGTTACGATCACTACGTGGATCTTACCTGGCTGATTGAGCCCGATTTCGTGATTCCTGCGATGCTCCCTCTATTGGATGCTGGCTATTACCCCCCTTTACATCATATTTCTAAAAGCCAATGAAATATCGTTTTACAAATCGCTAATGAATACACATGAAGCGATAAGCAGACATCCACGTGGGTTTCCATGTTTACCTTCTATTCCAAAGGTACTGACCTTATTCTATCTTTATCAAAGATGAAATGCTACGAGCGATATCATTCGTTGCAGTAAGATCTGGCTACATCCAATGAAAAAGCGTATCGGGGGAATGTAAAAATCAAGCTCGATCCGCCAAGGGTAGAATAGCGTAGTGAATCGTCAGCCTTGGCTTGCGAAGATGCAGTTAATATGGTATTGGTCTTTTAAACCTCGAAAACGAGAATCTTGTCCGCCATGCGTTCCAATCCCGCCAGATGCGTTTTTTTTTTTTTTTATCTCAGTTGTTCAATTGTTCTTTGTTGTGGACTTCGTTCATAAGATGGGGGCTCGTCCGGGATTGGCCATTGAAGTATTAATCCCATTTATTGTCCCAAAACAGACTTTCTGCCAAGGCTTTGAGTCATCAATAAAATGATGACTTTTAAGAAGGACAGTGTTACGGGAGACCACTCCTTCATGCATGGCTTCGTCCCGATTTAAATACAATATCTAACAACTTCGTTGAAGAGATATCTCTTTGGCTCAGTTGTTATGGTATTGGTCCGCCATGAGTTCGAATCCAGCCAGATTCGGTTTGTATTTCAACTAATCATTTTTCATTTTTCTTTCTTCGTTACGGACTTCGTTCGTAAGATTATGAATCGTTATTTTTTTTTTTCAGGGCAAGATTTCTCACCAGCGACTGTTAACAAAACTGAATGGGAAATGGGAGACAAATATGACCTGTTACACACTGCAGCAATCCTTCTACTTAATGAATACTTTCAAAACGAGTTTAATTCTTTACCGTACAATCCCAACGACCCTGAGATAGACAAACTTTGAAAACATTGTGTGAAAAGGAGACAATGCTGGTAACTAGCATTGTCTCCTTTTCACACTATGATTTCTGCCCGTTCCAAATCAAATTTCAATTTTTGATTTACATTTTTGTTGTTGTCCGCAAATCCTTTAAATTTGGATCAATTCAGAATTTTGTCATTTTTTATACTGTATTGTTTTTTCCTCATTGCATTACGTTACATTATGTGGTTTTACTTTATTTCCGTTTGTTTAGACATGAATTTATATTTGCCTGTCTCGCTATTATCCATTTTAGGTATAGAAAAAAGAATGGAGACTTGAATGATGTCAACATAATATGTACATGTATATAGCACATCAGTTGTATCGAAAGTAGATCTATATGTCGTCGGTATTCTTAAAAAAATCTCATAACTACAGCTTGAAACAAGCTCTAGTTACGAGTTTTTTAAGTAAACCGACGATATGAAAAAACAACTGAATATAACATATATTCTACTTCCTTCTTTCGTGGTTTATCGTTCAATAAACCACAGTTGTGAGTTATGAGGCACAATAAATAGTCCACGAGGGCGATAGCCTGAGTGGTTTATTCATTGCACCTCATAACTCACAGCGTGGTTTACTGAACGATAGACCACGATAAAGAGAAGATTATTTCGATTCTTACATGACCAACTCTACATGAAAGCAAAACAAGTTCATATTTAGTGTAATTACGCGGAAGCACATTTTATCCAATGAACAACTTACTTACTTACTTACTTTATACGGAATGACGTCATTTTATATAGAATGACGCCATTCTCTATTGAGTAACGTAGATTTTACCCCGCTTTCGTTGCACTGTATTTACAGTGCCGAATCCACGTGTCATGTTAGAATAAGTAATTTCTCTACATTTCAGTAGAATTATAAACAACTTACATAGAAACAACAGCTTTCTTTCTTTTTTTGACACCACCCCCACCCCCGCCCCACTGCTATCGTTCTTTAAAAATTGGACGATAAAAAATGATGTTGTATCCTTAGTTCCAGATTTGGCCTGCAACACTCAAAAAGGAGAATTCGGACATTTGCGTAAAGTGTCGTCTCGGATCAGCCTGCTCAGTCCGCGCAGGCTGATCCGAAACGAAACTTTCCGTCTTAATGTAATGTTCTGTTTTGCACATGTCTATTGTAGGAAAAAGTCTAATGTAGTCGTAATGTGCCGTCTCGGATTAGCCTGCGCGGCCTGCACAGGCTGATCCGAGACGACACTTTACGCAGATGTCCGAATGTCCCTTTTTGCGTTTTGCAAGCAATTTTGTGCTTAATATTGAGTTACCGCTAACAAGGCTCTATTATCAGTTTGTACTACCAAAAGTCGACCTCTCCCGACGGCCGAAGGTAACCTGTATGAAAAGATAAGCATCCAAAATCAGAATATACCTTCCGTGTTTTTTCACAATCCTGCTTCCTGGGAACTACACCAGTATTCGCTCCGAACGTGTGAGCCTATGAAAATCCAAAAGTTGGTACCCGTTCCCGGGTATTGAACTCAGGACCTTATGGTAACGAGGCCAACACTCTACTTTACCAACACAGAACATATATATCATGCACACTGGCAAAACCAACATAAAAGTAGTTTCCCTTTCGGTAGCCCCGTATACATGACTACACTATCGACACAACATCAATCTGTCATTGGGTAGAAAACATCGTTGGAAAAGGAGAAAATGCTGGATACCAGCATTTTCTTCTTTTCCAAAAATTTTTTCCAAAGGCTTCTTTCTCAGTGTCTTTAACAGTCGGAATTGTGAGGTATAGGCTTAAAGATTCATTTCCACTAGTCATTTTATTGATTAGTGGAGCAATGTAACATATAGTAAAACCATACACGATACATGCCACATATAGATAGTACTGAAGGCCAGGAAATTGAGGATACGAAACAATACAAGAGGTCTATTTTAATTAATACAAACAGGTAGACGGACAGGGATACAAGCGGATTCCACTAAGCCTCTGAAATTCTCGGTTTTAATAGAAAATTTTGAACTGATACAAGAAAGCACCAGCCAGAAACTAATTAAGCCAGAGTTAGGCATGTGCTCACAGTTATGGGGTTCTTGATGATGGCTTAGAATACTTTGTAATTTTTCGTGCTTGTAAATAATCTCAAGTCAAAATTGAACTATTCAATCGGTGCAATTCCAACTTTGGTTATCTAAATTTTCCGAAAACATGTGAAGTCCTGAATGACGTTATTTTTTCACATTTATGAGTCGTCTATTAACAGTAGCATATTTTTCTTTACAATTTATCCCAATCAAATGACAAGTTTCTTTATTGTCAATTACGTCGCACTGTAGATTGTATACATGTATTAAAAATGTTTTATCACTATTTTAATTGTCAAATCAACTACCTCTATTTAATTTCCATTGATGACCCACATGAAATTACTAATCACTTTATGAGAGATTGTAGGACCAACATATAATTACAATTAAAAACAGAGATTTATAAGCAACTTTTACAGATGATAAATTAAGGTGCTTTGTCAGAAGCAAAATTTAACATGGTGTTAGCCGAAAGAGCCTTGAAAAACATTGTGGTTTTGTCTCAAAATCAGGATGCTCTGTGGACAACACGCTTTTTAAATCAGCCTGGCTGGTGTAACGTAATTTTGAGAGAGAGAAAATAGGCTGTTTGAAAGATATTTGTAGCTTGCACTAGTCAGTATGCCCCAATCCCCAGATTTTCAGAATTATCAACATTGAAAGTATCTTGCAGACAACTGAAGTGTTGCTAAAATGATGGTTTTATCAGTGGAATATAGTTTAGTTGGTAGCGAAGTACACTTTAAGAGTCCACAAGCTCGGTCAATTTCCTATTGAGGATTGATGATAGGTACATGTATTGTGATAGGGTACAGTTCTCTCTCATCACATACTAAACATACAGGTCTCTGAAATCTAAGTCCTTTGAATCTCTGTAAATAAGTGTTTTTTTTTTTTTTTTTTTTTAATCTCCCTTAACCAAAAGACATTTTTTTCTGGAAAAAAAGTTGAAAGCAGTTGCAGAAGACAAATCAAATGTTATTAAAAAAAGTAACATTCGTCTTTCAAATGCTAGAAAATATTGTGGGAAAAGGAGGAAATGCTTTTGTGGAAAAGGGTTTCAATATACAGTAACCAGAAATGTGATTCAATAAAACACACTTTATGGGATCGAACTAGTGACTTCACGATCGACGGCTGGACATGAATCTCGTATTGGTTGATGGAAAATGTACAAGTAGGAAAGGGCAGGAAAATATACGAGAGAGAGAGAGAAAATGAAAAAAAAAATCTTCATACAATAAAATCAAAATAATGGGCATATATGAATATAAAAAAATACATTCAATGACAAGCGAACCACTACAGAAAAAAATATAAGCATTTTATTTGGTTTCAAATCAGTCAATCAAACACATATTTTAAGAATCACACAGGTGTAATCTATTTGTGACGGGTGTAAAAGGTGTGAAATACATCCTATCGGTGTGAAATAGGCAGTTATAAACAATGGCAAACTATCAAATAACTGTTAGATAAAGGTAACTAATACACATTATGTACCTACTAAAGACAAGGAAATTTCAAAAATAATTTTTATAGATACCGGTAACTTCAATAACGACATCCATGAAATTTGATGTTGGGGTCGATTTCTCTAAAATTTTATTTGGGGACTATTTCACCAGATTTCTCCGGAGATATCGTCTCCAAGCAGTTTGGGGACGATTTTTCCAGGGGCCGATTTCTCCAGCAGTCGGAAATTGCTATCACAACAACGGGTGGTATGCAGAGAAGTGGACAGACTACTGGGAAATAGTTGATTTTTGTCGGTGTAGAAAGCACCACAGTCAAAGTACCCTAGATTTAGTCGATATACATAAGAAAAAGTGATAAACGTAACACGGGCCAATATTCTATATGTACAGGTAGTTTGCTTTATTTACAATCGCATTTCAGCGGAGACGCGTTTTGTGACGCATATGTTCAAATGTAAACACAACGTTATAGATATTAACCGTATAGCGCGTAGGAATACATAACTGCCGGATAAAGCTAAGTTTTTTAGGTTACCCCTTTATTAGGTCAATGTTTATGACGAAAACGGGATAAAAAGTACACACTCGTCAGTTATTAAAGGGTCGTAATACCCTTACAATTCCATGGCGTTTTGCAGATGAAAGCTTTTAGGGAAACTAGTTGTTTTGGCGGACTCAGCGATATCAAGTGGACACACCGTTCAACATTTTGTCTGAAAGTAGTCCGGAAAAGGCAGCTTACGATCCCTATAGGCTAGGGAATCCCTTAAGAGGGATTCCTTGGCCTAAAACTGGCGGCTATCAAGATGAAATTAACATGTTCTATATTCGAACGAGATGAAAATCTTGCAGTGTCAATTTTGCCTGAAAATGTAACAAAAAGCGGGATAGTTAAGATTACTGTACGTTCTGAGGCAGCCTGATCTTGATTTTATCTTTCCGCAAACTCAACCTTGAGTTGTGTTATGTCTGTCAAACATGTATGAACATTTATTAGGGTTTCACGGAGACATTCTAATGAATTGTTTTAACTGCATAGCTGATTTTAAAATGATAAGGTAAATCAACTCTTCGAAATGTCAAATAAGTACTTTTATCTTGGATTTAAATGTTTTCTTTTCAACCATGATAATTCTATAAATCATATTAACCATTAGGCTCTTAAGCCCGACTAACTGACCTTTTGCGGACACTGTAGATCAAGATCAGACTGCACAGAACGTGCAGTCTGATCTTGATCTACATTGCCCGAGAAGGAGGTTTTATTCCCCAAAACAAAACTTTGAAATTTCAATATTAGGGCTTTTATTATCAAATTGAACATTTAATTTCAGTTATTTTGCAGGATAAAGTTAATTCGAATCATTAAGAAAAACAACGGTAATTTCAAAATGTTAAGATAAAGTATCGTTTCGAAAGGTCAAATATATACTTTCATTGTACAGTTGACTAGTCATTCTTCGAGTATGATGATTGGATAAATAAGTTAACCCATTACAAAACGACAATATTTTAGACTGGTCCAAATTGAAATCATTCGCAGCCGACAAAATAAAAGTGACTGAAAATTGGAAATTTGTTTTGTGAAGGGTAGAAAACATTGTGTGAAAAGGAGAAAATGCTGGTTACCAGCATTTTCTCCTTTTCACACAATGTTTTCTAAACGCTTCTTTCTCAGGGGTAGAGATTGTGTGGTAATGGGTTAAGGTAGTAGACCCAGAACACTTCTAGTGCAGCATGGGATAATTTTTAGTTTGATAGTTGATAAATACGGATTTATACTAATACAATACCTTTGCACGTTTTTAACCGACCAGAAATTCTTTTCATGTCTATAATGAAATTATGTTTTGATACTTTTGTCAGTTTTCAGAAAAGGGGTTTTATACTTTTGTAAGTTTTCAGAAAAGGGAGGTAATTATTATCTCCATTTGCAATGAGGATATAGTGGTTTTAGATTTATATATGATAATTCTAGGAAGGAAAAAAGGGGGGAAAAGAAAGAGTCTGGGTTAATGTAGTACAATAATACTCATTTCTAATAATAGCAAATTTCGTATGATGATGTCATCTTGGAAATAACTGTTTTCTATAATGGGTCCACAACCTTAATTCGAAGAAATCAAAACACGTTGAAAGGTCCATAGATCTAGGGCAAAGGCGCAGCCAATCTGATGGCCAATTTTGTGTGACAGGAAATGCCCCATGTACTGTCTTGCAAGAAAACATTGAATATTTGTAAGGTGTTTAACCCGTTATCAGATTAGAAAATTTTAGACTGGTCGAAATCGAAAGTAATTGCAGACGACAAATACGACATGGCTCATCCAAAAAAGAAATTGTCTTTAAAGCTGTGGAAAACACTGAAGGAAAAGGAGAAAATGATAACCAGCATTTTCTCCTTTTCCAACAATGTTTTCAAAACACTTTTTCATCAGGGGTGGTGAAGGTTTGACACCGTGTTCAACATTATTTTTGTAAAGTTGCGTCTTACAGTGCGCCTATTTAAGTTTCTTCTGAAGTTTCATTTTACTGGATCTTCGAACAATATTCTTCTCAAGACCCTGGCTGCTTTCCCACATAACCATCGTAAAAACAATGTTCAAGGATGAGAAAGGAATGGACATATTTGGAATGAATATCATCAATCGTCGGAAACAATTCGGCCGAGCTGGAGGATCGAGCCAGCAATCCCTCGGTGTCGAGTCCTGACTGAAAAGGCCGTTTGACTCTTTCCCATATCGTCGGTTTACTTCAAAAACATCGTAACTACAGCTTGTAACAAGGTGTAGTTACGAGGTTTTCGAAGTAAACCGACGATATGGCAATGTTTTACATTTGTCCCAACCCAAAGCGCTTGAAAAAAGGCAAATTAAGTACTGTTATCGGTGGAAACTGCCATTGGAAAAGCAGATAATATTTGTAACTAGTATACTCTCTTTTTCCCACAATATTTTCGAAAAGATTTCTTCCCCAGGGTGATTGAAACTAGGGATAGTGTGGCAAAAAGGCAAGTTGTAATTGCTATTGAAATATCTTAACCCTTTACCCCATAAGGCATTTCTATGGTACCTCTAATTGACCCTAAATAACAGCAAGGATGAAGCCATTTCTTACGTGTATATGACACCTTTTGATAGCATTGAAAACATTGTGTCAAGTGGTGAAACTGCTCCTCATGAGTAATTTCACCTTTTGCCACAATGGTTTCCAAAGGCTCCTACAAGTAATGCGTAGAAATGAGTATCTATGGAGTAAAGGGTTAAGACGAATCACATGAACCTCAGCTCGGCGCCATACTTGATTCATGTGTTTTTGTCATGGCTATTTGTCATTTAAATATCCCTTATTTATTTTATATACATAATAATACCGATCAATTAAACAATTAAAGCACTTAAATCTTCCACAGCGAAACATGTAAGCTTAGCCTATCTCAACTCTACTTCATTATATAGAAGATATTTGATTTTTCGGTGAAAGATCGAAATTTATTTCATCGAGTGGACACCATCGGTAATATTTTCACGAGTGGCGCAGCCACGAGTGAAATTATTACCGATGGTGTTCACGAGAACACCAAAACCAAATTCATTAGATGGTGTTTCTCTTTCATCGAAAAAAAATCTATTTATTTAATGCTTTTAACCTTTTCTGGGAGGAGCTTTATCAAAATTCAGTACAGTTCTATTCCCTTATTCCCCTTGGCGTACCCCTCCCGCATAGCAACATTACGTCAAGCGCGAGAAATGTAAGGTATATGACGTCATATTTCCCATCTGGTTGTTAGACACGCGCAATTTACCTAGGCAACAAGAACGTGAAAATCGATATTTTCACTGGTGGTACCAGTGTAAGATCGAAAAATATTTTCATTGCTATTTCTCGATACACTACCGGAAAGCATGAAATAAGGTTTATTATATACCTAGCAGTGAAATCCTGGAATTTCCCAGTGTAATAAATTTTGATATCACTAGTGACGTTATCAACTTTCACTTTCACTTCCTGACGTAATTTGGGAACTACATTTCTTTTCGACTAAATTTTTTTTCGACTTTCAAACGCAAAATTACAAATAATGATGTTAATAATGTATATAATAAATAGAATAATCGACTGGTTATTTTTGATATGGAAAATATCTCACTCGGACGCGTCGTAAGGCGTTAAAAAAACTCGTGCTGCGCACTCGTTTTTTCAAAGCCTAACAACGCATCCTCGTGAGATATTTTTCATATCAAAAACAACCAGTTGATTATTCTCTATTTGTATACAATCCACTAAAACGCATCATTATTCTTATCTTGCAGACTTAAAACCAAACTAGAAACTATTGATGCATTACATCCATGGCGCCGCAAATCTGTTGTTTCTGAAATAAGGCGCATTACAGGTTTCAAATTAACCAAAGTAAATTTATGCAGAACTAGGAGAGAAATGAACTGAGAAGTCCTAAATAATCCTTAGAATGCATCTTAAAAAAAAAATCAATAATGGTAAGACACAATCATAGCCATTCTTCGGCGAAATTTAACATAGTTTCTATTAGAGCTATGTACAAATGCAGTTGTCATTCGAGAAACAACCCCGAAAATAGTACTGAAACTAGGTTCTAAATTATCAAATTTATATAAAAAAAACTGGGTATATTACCAAAGTGGGTACGAAAGTTTCGTAGCGAGTACAAAAATGACCAAAATATGAAGAACAGTTGGATACGAAGAGACCACAAATTGTACGAAATGACCTAGTCACGTAATGACTTGAAACCGACTAAACAATATGGCTGCCTCCATAGGTACTTTTCAAAACCGAATAAAAATTTAGTATCGCCGCTCATGCGGCGTCTCAATATAACGAGAGTGTAGACCTAAGTTAAGATTGCATGTCTTGAACACAAGACTCCTATAATACAATTTTATCTCAACGTCAACTCATGTCAGATCCTATATATATGTTTATATCTGATGAAATGCCAGGTTATGGAAAAAGCGGTTTAATGTGTAATTTCACTATGGTTTAAACATATTTATTTTATATGACTGAGAAACAAGTTCTTACAACTTATACTAATCTCTCCCGATTCTGCCTCCCGGGAACTACACCAGTACTGGCGCCGAATGTGGGGGCCAACGAAAAATCCCAATGGTGACACCCGCTCCCGGGTATCGAACTCAGGACCTTCTGGTTACGATGCCGACGCTCTACCTTACAGCCACGGACACCACTAGATGCAAAGCTCATCATATCTCTAGGAGATTACAATAAAAAAAAGGTTACTAGGTTGTGAGAATTGATAATTGTCTCGTGGGCTCAAAAATTATTAATTCTTCCAACCTCTTATTTCTAAATTTGAATATAACTTAACTTTGGATTGGCTAAACCATTTGGTTAGCCAGAAGTTGCATTACTTTCAAATATGGAAAATTCTGGAGAATTTGACAAAAAATGTTCTTAAGAATGGTTGGTGAATACGGACTCTGTTACAGAAGGTAACCAATTCATCCAGATGCTCTTTTTAAAGGAAACAGTTACCTTTGTTGCACAAGAATTTTGTTGCCTAATTTTTAGAAGCAATGTATTTGTAAAATAACAGAAACTATTCAGCTTCAGATTATAACTATACTGAAATAAACATTAAGCAGAAATAACCATTTTGCAATGCTTGAAACTGTTATCATTCCCACTAGTTTCATCTCCAGCGAAATACATTTGACAATTCAAATCGGTGAAAAAAAAAAAAGAAAAACACATGTACAAGTACTAAAACCAAGATTTGACTAAAGGAAAGTCGATTTTAAACAGTGATGATCTGGGGCATCCTCACATTAACGACGTTACATCTATGTATTCCCGGTCTTGGAAATGAGCCTTTGTGAGTATTTATGTTTTGCTCAGTTTATCCCGATAGATGTCATCTTTATCTGAAAATCGAAATCACCTATATGCTTAATGAAAATCATCATTTCGAAAGAACTCAGGAGGCATGAGACACAAAAATAGTACGGATAAACAGATGGCAGACACACATGAGGGGACAGCTGGGGCCAATACCTATAAATGTAAAATGCAAATGATGTACGGCCGCGACAAGCTTCTGCTTATTGGATACTTTCAGTACAATTTTGTTTAACAATGTATTGCACTATTTCATTACATGACTATGGAATTTTTCTTTACTGTGTATGTTTAAACATAAATTCATGTTGGCCTGTCTAGCCTTTACCCATTAAAATATAGTTAAAAGAATGTAGACTGGCGACATACGTTTGTGTATATAGAACAAATGCAAAGCCTGAATACGAGCCACATGATTGATTTGTGGAACAAATATCTTATGCATGTACATGTAGATCTAGATCTATTTCGAACGACGATCTAGATCTCAAAATCACCGGGTTTTGAGTTTGAATACCGGCTTTGCCAAAACTAATTTTGAGCATTGTCAAAATAAGTTTATTCTTTATTCTTTCTTCTGTACAGATCAACATTTGAAATTTGGCGAACGGTCAACATGAATGCAATTAACTTGGGTTCAGAGTCCGACAACTTGGAGTGATTATTGGTTCAAGTACTTATAAAGAGCATTTCACGCAGACATTTCCTCACTGCATGTAGATCTAGATCTATTAGATGGAGAGAAGAAAAACAATGACAGCTTCTAAATCTATTATTTTTCTTCGAAACCCTATGTTGTGAAGAGACGATTCTAATGAGTACCCACAACATGGGGTTTAGTTGAGAATAATTAATGTTTTTGATTCTGAAATCAAATTCATTCCCTCTATCTGGAGCTCTGTTTCACCAGGGGATGCACGAGCCCGTCCCCATTGTATACGCATAATCATGATGAGAACAATCGCCACAATAGCCTGTGCCAGTTGTAGTATATTTGTGAATAATGTACATTTGTCGGTTGTATTGGGGTTTAACGCCACTTTAACCCTTTCCCAAACGACAAACTTTTGGACTTGATCAAATTGAAAGCATCTGCAGAAGACAATTCAACTCTTGCTGAAAAGATGATTTCTGTCTGTGATAGGGTAGAAAATATTGTGGGAAAAGGAGAAAATGCTGGTTACCAGCATTTTCTCCTTTTGCCAAAATGTTTTCAAAAGGCTACCATTCCAGACCCGTAAAAACCAGGGATTGTTTGGGAAAGGGTTAACAGCTAAGGTCATATCATGGTGGTCGTTGACGAACATTGTGTTTCCTGGTTTTCTCATATCAGTACTAACAGCTTTCTTTCCAAAGCCACCGACTACTTTTCTAACATGCTTTAGCAGAGGTGAGAGGCGAAAATACGCCAGAAAGAAAGTCTGCCTCAACCGGGTATCGAAATCACAACCACCAGGTCATGAGTCCGACACGGAACTAATTAGCTTAATGTAGTGGACCCGTAATAGAAAACAGCCGTTTCCACTGTAATATTATCGTACAAAATTTGCTAAGATTAAAAATGAGTATTATTGTACTACTTTCACCGAGCCACTTTTCCCTTTTTTTCCTTCTTAGAACTATCATTTATAAATCTAAAACCACAGCATTCTCATTACAAATGGATATGATAATTACCTCCCTTCTCTGGAAACTAACAAAAGTATCAACAAATGATTTAAAGACAGACATCAAAGGAACCTCTGGTAGGTTAAAATGTGCGAAAGTATTATATCTGTAAAAATCTGTCTTTATCAACTGTCAAGAAATTCAATGCCATGCTACACTGGAGGTATTATGGGTCCACTACCTAAAGATCATAATTGTACTAGATTAAACATTAAACGAATGTAACTATTTTGCAACGCTTGTGCCTGTGATAAGTACCAACCCTTTCACCACCAGCAAAATAAATTTGACAATTTAAATGAATGAAAAAAAAAAAAAAAAAGAGAGAAAAACCAATATGCAAGTTCTAAAGCCCACATTTCACTGTGTCTGGTAAGGGAAAGCCGGTTTACATTGATGATTTGGGACTGAAATTGAAATGCATTTTCATATTACCAACGTTATCTCCATGCTGTCTGTTACTTCAAAAACCTCGTAACACAGCTTGTTTCAAGCTGTAGTTACGAGCTTTTTTTTTTTAAGTAAACCGACGATGTATTCCCGGTCTTGAAGAAGAATCCCTCAATTTGACTCAGATAAGTAAGCCCGGCTTATTCCAGGTCTGAGCACGGAGTATTTCTGGTACATGACGGTGGTCTGGTTACTTTATCCCGATAGAGCCCAGTGTCATCTGTGTTGTCCCCGGCTTTGACTTTAAAACACCGTCATCGTCCCGACACATCACAGTTGAGCGCCAGGAACACGCCGGTGTCACCCGATGGTAACTAAATATAGTTAAAATAAATGTGATATCAACCTGTATCTGGAAAAACGAAATCATCAAAAAGGCTAGTGAAAATCACCGCTTTGAAAGGACTAAGAAAGGCACGAAACATAAAAATAAATCAGACAGACAAATGGACAGACAATTAGAAAGGAGCAGCTGAAAGTAAAACCCTCATTTTCTAGCATTTGATTAGTATCCCAAAGCTGGGATTCATAGTAGTCCGAATCAAGCCGGAATTCGGTTGTTCACGGTAGAGGGACTTGGCATTGCCCCGAAACTGCAGGCTTGGCCTCGGAGTTCAAAGAATTAAGTCGGTCCTGGATATCTCATCCGGTCATCTTCCGATGTATAATACATTTTGAAACATCTGGGCTGTTTGCTTGTTCACAGGCTCTCTCAGGATCTTCATGAATGAATACGATGCTGCCAGGGTTATTCTCTACATTCAACACGGTTTTCTACGGATCACTAACTCTAGGCTAATCGGGGTCGCCAAACCTGGACAGTAAAAATAGAGTTTACTCACGGAAATCCAAAAAAGTCCTCTAAAGGTGAAGACTGTAGATCTGACAGCACTTGTATGGTGCAGTTGAAGGTTTGATCTTTATTTTTTATTCTACTGTAAATAAAGAATCTTGAAGACGTTCCTTATTTTAAAAAAAGAACTAATCAAATATCATTCTTTTACCGTGTGAAACCATTTCTATGTGAAAACAATCCAAAAGAAAATGATTGTTCAAGGGAACTCATTTTCAGTTTTAACGTCTGTCACTCGACTCCAAATTTCGCCTGTAAACCCATACTGCTATTGGTTTTAAGATTGCACCAGACTTTTAGTGTTCGACTTATATTTTTTTGTACACATAAGGAATAAATTGCGGTCCTTTAACATGTCTAGAAAAAAAGACTCCATAATTGGTTAGGCTACCGCCGACAATGTTTTTGATTCTTTAAAGTCTTTTGAAAACTCGTATGTGAGCCATCACGCAAAAAGGGACCTTCTGGGTACTACGAAAAGTGACATCCCTTATCAGGCTGTGCGAATTGCCCAGGCTGACCAGGGTTGACACTTGTCGCTTTAATGATGGCTTTTTCTGTATGAAAAGTGGTCATTGTACCTTTTATTATACAATTATTTTCGAATTATCAACTTAAATTGACCCGCGCTATCGTTGGTCTGTTTTCATCTAATTGAAGTACAGAATTTCCTGATGATCCTTTTATGGTGCATGACGGTGTTCTGGTTTCTTTATCCCGATAGAGCCCGATGTCATCCGTGTTGTCCCCGGCTTTGACTTTAAAACACCGTCATAGTCCCGACACATCACAGTTGAGCGCCAGGAACACGCCGGTGTCACCCGATGGTAACTAAATATAGTTAAAATAAATGTGATATCAACCTGTATCTGGAAAAACGAAATCATCGAAAAGTCTAGTGAAAATCACCGCTTTGAAAGAACTTAGGAAGACATAAGACAAAAACAAAAATAAATCGGACAGACAGAAGAGGGCAGCTTAGGGCGACACTCTCATTTTCTCGTATTTAATATCCTAAAGCTGGGATTCATAGTGGTCCAAGTCAAGTCGGAATTCGTATGTTCACAGTAAAGGACTTGGCATTGCCCCGAAACTGCAGGCGTTGCCAAAGCGTTCAAAGAATTAAGTCGGTCCTAGATATCTCCTCCCGTTGTCCACTGATGTATACCACATCTTGAAACATCCGAGGCTGTTTGCTTGTTCACAAAGGCTCATCCAGGGTCTTCATGAATAAATACGGCGCTGCCAGGGTTGTTCTCTACGTTCAACACGGTTTTCTACAAATCAGTAACTCTGCGCTAGTCGGGGTGGAAAAACCTGGACAGTAAAAATAGAGCTTTAGTAGCTGTTTCATCACGGAAATCCAAAAAAGTCCTCTAAAGGTGAAGATTGTAGATCTGACAGCACTTGTAGGGTGCAGTTGAAGGTTTTATCTTTATGACATACTGCATTCTTTAAAGTGTATTATCATTTATCTTTACTCCTCTCTTTTTAAATTTCGAGAGTATCTTTTCTCGTCGAAATAATTAAAAAAATATATATATATTGGTAAATTAAAATACGCATACATCATCAATCTCTTCAGCAAGAAACTTAACCAGATATTTTTTTTTTTGTTTGGTAGTTGCAAAGTTCTTTTTCTTGTTCTGGTTTTACAGATTATTTCACAAAGTTAAGGAATGTTTCCAGCGCAAAGCCGCATGATTTCATTGTTCTAACAACGGTATATACAAATATAACAACATTGAAGTATGAGAAAGAAAAGAAACGCAGTAAGAGAGAGCTAAGAGCTGAAATAGAAAGATTACAAGGAATTAAAAAAAAAGAAAAGTTCAAACAGGAAAAAGATAAAAGATGGTGTTCTCTGTCATTGCCTAAAATTTTATAAAGTTGTCATTAACAGTTACAAAGAAAAAAGACTGATAATTACGAAAAATGTTTAGATTATTTGATGTACAACTGAATTACTTCAAATAGTAAACAATTTGGTCGTGACTTGGGTCAGAACTGCCGAAAAGAAGTTTTGCTTGGAAAATTGAGATTCTTATGTCTGTAAAGCGAGAGCACTTGGAAACATAATGTTCAGCATTTTCAATGCCATTACCACAGTCACGTGTAGGGTGTGGTTTTATATGATTCTGAAAAAGTCCCCGTTTGAATTACTACAATAGTTCCTTAATCGAGCATGAATTACTGACATATATACCTATTATCAATAGAGAAGAGGTTTAAAACTCTCACGGGCCCAGCATGTATTCTTAGTTTTGATTTAAAAGAATGGTATGTTGTACTTGTTCGGGATTATTCCATAGAGAAACTGAGGATGGGATACATGTCTTTTGTAACAAACTTGTTCTGTTGCGGAGGTTTTCATACTTTTGACTGTCTCTCCAATGGTATTGAGATATATTTCCTACTAACGGAGGAATTAATTCTTCTATGTAATGAGGAACAATATGTTTTTGACACTTTATACATAAAACAGAGCTAAGAAGTTTTCCTTCTAGATGATAAGGTTTCGCATCCACATTGTTTGTAAAGATTTTCAAGAGATACTGATCTTGTAAGCCTGTTACAATACGTGCAGCTTCATTTTGTCACTTTTAAATGGAATTCGAATATGAAATTGGGCAACCGTCTCATACAATAGATAATAAGTCAAGAATAGGTCTAACATATGATAAATAAATTTGATTTAATGCTGCGCGAGTACAAATAAACTGAAGTCTCCGCATAATTTGAATTATTTTGGATGCAGCCTCCAAATTATTATTGATGTGATCGTTCCATTGGCCTGAACTACTAAAACTTAAACCCACCCAGATGTTTATGTTGATCAACAATTTTAATTTTGGTGTTTTAAAAAAAGTTGGTTTGCCGTGGATTTTTTCCGTTGAAAATATTAGAGCTTCAGTTTTGTCTGGGTTGAAATCAACTAACCACTGTTTTGCCCATATTGAAATGTTTCTTTGGTCATAGTTATATCACGTATCGAATAATATAGACAGCTGTCATAGGCGTACAATCTTGTAAGACTCAAAAGTGATTCAGCAATATGGTTAAGACAGATTAGGAACAAAAGCGGCCCTAGAGCAGAGCCCTGTGGTACCCATGTTCTTAGAGGTAGAAGATCTGTGGCCTGGATTATCACTTTCTGCTTTCTATTCTTGAAATAACTATAGTCAGCCAAGTAAGAAGACTATCTCTAATGCCATGTTCTTTAAGTTTAAACAAAAGACCTTTGTGCCACAGTCTGACAGATGCTTTTGAAATATCACAGAATACAATACTAGAGAGCTGGGCATGATCAATAGTTTGGTATATTATGGTGATATATGCCTATTAACTGGTAAGTGGTAGAATGTTTGGTAAAGAGGCTCTTAACAGCAGATGTTATATTACTCATAGTGGTATTCTTATCGTGATCGAAATTAGTTTCTAATTTTGTAATTAAATGTTATTGATGTTGTCCTTTTGACACACGATAAACACTTATTTCCTGACCAACAACTTCGTGAATGCATTTAGAATAATGGACTCTTTCAAGACGTTTCCTTGGAAAACGGTACTACGGAGGTCAGTGTCGCATGCAAAAGCATAAATTCGGAACATAAATTCACCTTGTATACTCGGCTTAACTCTGGAACTAATTTTCTTGAACAAAATTCGCCATCTACACCTTGCGGTTAAACGTCACATAAAGTGCGAAGTTTGTCACAAAACGAACGTCTGTGAATTAATTTCTTGCATCTATTTCGATGTCCACGCTTGATTCAACAAACAGCAAACTCTTGCGATCGAATCATTCTCAACACTGGCATATACTGAAATACTAGGATGCCGACCTCGGCGGACCCGTTAATCGAAAGCATGGCGCTTTGACTCACCAACCTAGCAACAATTCACACACACCCACACAGAACTTAAACATAAGAAAAAACACCTTTTAATTATTCCTCAAATAAGGTTATTTTGAGAGAATATAAAGAAAAGGAACATTTTGCACAGAAAAGAAACCCTTGAAGGGTGGAGCATCTTTGCTAAATAATTTTAACATATTTTTTTATTTTTATTCTACTGTAAATAAAAAAATCTTGAAGACGTTCCTTATTAAAAAAAAAAATAACTAATCAAATATCATTCTTTATCGTATGAAACCATTTCTATGTGAAAACAATCCAAAAGAAAGTGATTGTTCTAGGAAACTCATTTTCAGTTTTAACGTCTGTCACTCGACTCCAAATTTCGACCGTAAACCCATACTGCTATTGGTTTTAAGATTGGACCAGACATTTGGTGTTCGACTTTTAATTTTTGGTACACATAAGGAATTCATGGCGGTATTTAAACATGTCTTGAAAACAAGATTCGATAATTGGTTAGGCTACCGCCAACATGTCTTTTATTTCTATATTATAATTCTTGTTTTAAATATGAGATAGAATTGTCATTCTTAATCTTTGCGAAACTGAAATATACGAGGGGAGGTCGATAAGTTCGTTGAACTCGATATTTTTCTTTACAATTCAAATATTTTTCTTTTATTTTGTGCAGTATAAACCTTTGCCAGTTAAATGATAAAAGCCATTCAGTCAACACTTTACAGTTTCTGCTCTTGCTTTTTATTGGAAACCTATACCCATAGACAAAAATGAAAAGTCAGAATATTGAGTTCAGAGCACAAGTCCAGAGTTGCACATACGGCTATTCGTGAGTGCAAGGTCAAGCAGTTAAATCACCCACCATATAGTCCAGACCTGGCCCCAAGTGATTACTGTCTGTTCTGAAATTTGATACCCCACTTGCTTGGAGCGAGATTTCCGGACGGTGATGAGCTCAAGTCTGCTACAGAGTGGCTCAGTCTGCCTTTCCATTTTTGACGATGGGTATAGGTTTTCCAACAAAAAGTAAGAGCTGACTAAATAGCTGTTATACCTCAACTGACAAAGGTTTATACTACCAAAAAATGAAAGAAAAAATTTTGAATTGTATAGAAAAATACCGAGTTCTACGATCTTATTGCCCTCCTCTCGTATATATATTTTATCTGTGTCTGAAAAGAGTCATCTAATATTTTCCAAACTACAGTTGAAATGTTTTTGATTCTGGAAAGTCTATTGTAAACTCATATGTGACCCATCACGCAAAAAGGGACCTTCCGGGTACTGCGAAAAGTGTCATCCCCGGTCAGACTGTGCAAATTGCCAAGGCTGACCAGAGTTGACGCATGTCGCTTTAATGATGGCATTTTCTGTATGAAAAGTGGTCATTGTACCTTTTATTACACAATCATCTTCGAATTATCAACTTAAAATGACCTGCACTGTCGTTGGTCTGTTTACCTCTCAATGATGTACAGAATTCCCAGAAGGTTCCTTTTTGCGTGTTGCGTCACGTATATCACAAATATACATTAAGCTCCCTTTTTCAGAGCATGGCTCAGATGGTATTAGCAAAAGCGTCCAAAAGAAAAGTAATTACGCCTGATAATGCTTGGACACAAAGGGAATACCGTATGTGCTTTTTGATTCTCTGTCTCTGCATCCCTCTGTCTCTGCATCTCTCTCTCTCTCTCTCTCTCTCACACACACACACCCACACCCACGCGCACACACACATTTGACTTATTTTCTCCCATATATTTCAATATTGCAAAACAAAGAGCAGAATGATTAAAATTAATGATAATGGGTGTGCGAAAAGCAAACCAATCATATCGATCGAAGACTAACCCTTAGACATTCGAAATCTAATTGAAAAAGTAAAACATTAAACATAGATACAACATGGCATAATAAAGGAAATCTGTTACAGAAAACATTGTGATATAGGGATTAATTGCTCATGATGAGTAATTTCTCGTTTTATGGCAATGTTTTCAAATGTTCTTGTCTTCAGATATCTTCATATTCGATGTGATTATTGGCAAGTGTTACAAGACTATAAAAGTTGACACTGTAACACCTTTCAAACGTCAGTCTAGACACCGAAATCATCGTAGCAAATTGTCACCTTTGGAGGGAATTAGATCGACTAAAATGAATTCAAATGCGGTAATTGTGCTGATGCTGTGCAGTTTGCTTGCATTCCAAATGATTCCTGTCGACGGTAGGTATAAACTTGTGGTGTCATTTTACCAAGAAATTTAAGAAATTGGTTAACAAAAATACGCACATCATCATATGGAGTGCAACACGCGAAAAGGTGCATTCGGACATTTGCGTAAAGTGTCGTCCCGGATTAGCCTGCGCAGTCCGCGCAGGCTAATCCGAGACGGCACTTTACGACTACATTAGATTTTGTGCTACAGTAGACTTGCGTAAAACAGAAAATCACATAAAATCGGAAAGTTTCGTTTCGGATTAGCCTGTGCGGACTGCAGACGCTGATCCGAGACGACACTTTACGCAAATGTCCGAATGACCCTTTTCGCGTGTTGCACTCCAATTATAATTTACATATTGAACCTGGCAGGCATGGTAGAATCAGATCACAGAAATGAAAGAATATGTCGTCATTGTGATCTAAACTCAATTGAAGACGAATTTCATTTTATCATTGAATGTTCTTACTTTCAGGTTTATGC
Source organism: Tridacna crocea (assembly GCA_943736015.1). Lineage (NCBI taxonomy): Eukaryota > Metazoa > Mollusca > Bivalvia > Cardiida > Cardiidae > Tridacna > Tridacna crocea. The sequence continues at coordinate 3,729,795 of OX031072.1, read as the reverse complement.
AAAAATTTCTTAGAAAATATTATACAATTAGACCAAGTTTGTACAAATTTATATTTTTAATGAAAAGTGATGGTTATTATGTTTTGTTTAATCTTTGTAAGTTTATAAAAGTAGCATTTGAAAAAAGGGATATGCTTAATCCATAACGTTATATAAAATCTCGCATTCCTCCTTAACACAGATTGCGACGAATTGCCTATTTTCTATATACTGGCTATTTTCTCTACAGTGTAGGAATTGGTACATGACCTTTTCCACATTTTTTCACGTATCGTGTGTTATTGTTATGATGTTGTAGTCACAATGTACTTGTATGTACAAGTGGGAAGTCACAATGTACTTGTATGTACAAGTGGGAAATAAAACTACTATTACTAGTACCACTACTACTACTACATTTTATAAGGTTTACATAAAAAAACTATAGTTTTTCTTTTGGAAGTAGGTCTATTCCCTGTTGGTGTATCTAGCCTAGCTACCAGCATTTCCTACTTTCCCATAATATTTACAAAAGCCGTCTTACACGGGTCGCTAAACACGAAAATATTTGGTTGGGAGTAACATATTTTCATTTTTACAGTAGTATATGTAGGTAGAGGCTTTTGGCTAAATCAGGACCTTAGAAAAAAGGAAATTTTTATTTTGGTTAAAATACCCGGCAAAAACAGTAAAGTTAAATCGCACAAGCACTTATGATGAGTGGACGCACTGTAGTTTTATTCGTTTCTACGAAGTACCTACGGAGAAAGCCATATTGTTTACTCGGCTTCAGCCATTTCATGATAAGACCAACTTAGTACCTAGGCCATTTCGTACAATTTTGGTCATTCCGTATCCACCTTTACTTTCCGTCTTTCCTTTTTCTTTTACCGCCTGAACCCAGGCTAGTGGCCAGTGGCTCCCAAAAGCGTATTCAAGATCTACGGCCCATAACTCTTACATTAGAATACGGAAGCTGCCGAGATTGCCCGAATAGCCTTTACGAAAACGTCGATGTTACACGATATTTACAGATGAATTAGTGCATCTTCGTCCCCTAATTCTCATATAAGCAGACGGATACTGCCGAGATTAGCCGAATAGCCTTTACGAAAACATCGATGTTACACGATATTTATCGATGAGCTTGGGATCGTAATACTAAAGTATTTAACAGACATCAAAGTTTCAGCCTTGTCCAAATTGACGGAATCTGTAGACTACAAATTCAGCGTAGCAGGTCTCAGTAACATTTCCTTATTAATATGTAGACAGCGCTATCTGATTTATTCGTCTTTCACCAGCGGCGACTTGGGCTTTTACCCATTGTGTGAACATAAAAGTCGATTACCTGCATCAGTAGCGGTTACTTAACTTCTAAGGTCAGCTGTAATGAACAACACGTCCTATTCTAGCTAACCTAGCTCATCTAATCAAAACAACGGTCACAAAAGTCGGTACTACATAGCATATCCGTGATTTATCGGACCAGTCAAGTCATCACGTTATTACGGATCCATTATAGTCACTTAAAACACTGAATCATGAGGAAAACTGGTCCTTGGACATACAAACAATATGACCAACATCGAAAACTTTTGGCCCAGGTCAGCCTGCGCAGGTGCATTAAGCCACATTGTCACAGTATGGCTCACATACATGTAATTGATGGGGTCCAGTTTAAAAAAGAAATGTCCAAGGTCAGCTCTAATACTTCACTTCGGAGGGAAACCGAGACCAGCTGGGCCCGTATTCACTAACCATTCTTAATAACGTTCTTTGTCTTATTCTCCAGAAATTTCTACATATGAAAGTAACACAACTTCTGATTGGCTCAACCATCCGATTTAGCCAATCAGAAGTTGTCTTACTTACAAATTTAGAAAACCTTGGAGAATAAGACTAAAAATATTCTCAATAATGATTGGTGAATGCAGTCCCGGCACTCTGATACCGAGAGCTGGGACTTCTGATTTTATTGTAAATTATGATTGCTTACGAAATGTCTCTAATCCACAAAACAATCAATCGGAGATATAATTTTCGTACTTTCTATAGGTATCTGCTTGCATTACGAATGCAAAAAAAACTGTCCAGATTTTTGGCCGGGACTGGACGTCCAAGATGAAGGTAAATGTAGCAAGACAGAGACTGGTCAGAATTTAAAAAAATGTTGCGTGACCTACGGCCGTCATTAACAGAAACTTTATGGTAAGTAAATAGATTATTACATGTAAATCAGTAAAAAAAAAGTGGATACTTTGGAACAATTTATAGAAAACACTATGGAAATAGGTGAAAATGCTGCTTGGTAGTATTTTCTCGTTTTTCCCACAATGGTTTCAAAGAACTCTCTCCAACAAAGGCTATTTTCTTTTCTCGAAATGTTGAAAAGATTTCTCTTGCAAGTTTATTATCTCCGGGTTGTTTCAATGTTTGGAAAGATTTTAGATCTACTAGCGAATTTGTTTTCACTGTGCTATTGTTTATCAAAGATGTTTGAATTAGAGACAGAAACATTCGACTCAGAGCAATATAGGAAAAAAGTAGTTCCGGCAAACATTCTAAATCTAGATTTATATCAACGCTAGTGATGATACGATATCATCACTAATGATGTTATTCACTGTGCAAAACTGAAAAATAATAATGTTATGTCCATCGTGTTACGATTTTCTAAACAATACAACGCCGAAATAAATTTTGATGCTAACAAAAGTGACAGCAAGAACCAGGAAGTGGAGCCATGATGGCCTTAACCCATTACCACTCAATCCCTACTTTTGACGACCCTGAGAAAAAAGCATTTAGAAAACATTGTAGGAAAAGGAGAAAATGCTGGTAACCAGCATTTTCTCCTTTTCCCACAATGTTTTCTACCCTTCACTAAACAAATTTCAAATTTTCAGTCACTTTTATTTTGTCGTCTGCAAATGCTTTCAATTTGGACCAGTCTAAAATATTGTCGTTTGGTAATGGGTTAAATCGCTCACCTGGGTCCGTATTCACCAACCATTGTTTAGAACATTCTTCGTCTTATTCTTCAGAATTTTGCCAATGTGAAAGTAATGAGAACTTTTGATTGGCTAAGCCAAATGGACATAATGAACTTTCAAGAGAAATCTTTCCTGTTACTTTTACTGTCAGAAAACCAACTTTCATTCAGATCTATTACGCTGGAAATGTTTCATCTATCATTATACACTAGTTTTTTTTTTTAAGATAAAAATGTTTTCTTATATCAAAACGACAACAGAAACATGAGCACTTTTATTATTTATTTATTTATTTATTCATTTATGATCTACTGTACCAAGTTAAACTGCTCTGTTTGAAAATCTATGTCAGACCTATTTTGTTAGTGCACTTAACTTGTTTTGTTTAAAAAGCTGCTTGAAACAAAGTTTTGACCTAGAGAAAGATGATATACAGGATTCGAAAACCAGTCTATATGTATACAAGCACACGTTATGTGAGAACTATGACAGCAGTTTAAACCCGATACTAAACTATATCGTTAATGAGCATTAGTTTCAAGAAGAAACGACGCGTTATTTTAGTTTAAACATCTTATTTAAGAAATAATCCTCTTCCTATCGTGGTTTATCGTTCAATAAACCACAGTTGTGAGCTATGAGGCAAAATAAATAATCCACGAGGGCGATAGCCCAAGTGGTTTATTTATTGCGGCCCATAACTCACAACGTGGTTTATTGAACGATTAACCACGATAGAAATAAGATTACTTCGATTCTGACATGGCCAATTCTTAATGAAAGGAAAACAAGTTAAAACTTAGAGTTAAAACGCGGATGAAAAGTATGTACCATTGAATAACCCAGTCACTGAATGACGTCAATCGATATAGAATGACGTCTTTCTACGTGGATTGTCGCAGATTTTACCACGCTTTCCTTGCACTGTGTTTATGGAGCCGAATTTGCGTGTCATGTTAGAATCAACATTCTAACATGAAACATGAATCGGCTGTAGATTTAACACAGTGCAACGAAAACGTGGTAAACTCAATGTTGTTCTGTGTAGACTGACATCATTCCATATAGAGTGACGTCATTCTGTACAAAGTAAGTTATTCAATGGAAAATAGTCTGCATCCGCGTTTTCACTTTAAGTATGAAGACAACTTGTTTTCCTTTGATTAAGAGCTGGCCATGTTAGAATCGAAATAATATTGTTTCTATCGCAGTTTATCGTTCAATAAACCTCGTTGAGGCGCAATGAATCAACCACTCGGACTATTACCCTAGTGGATTATTAATTGTGCCTCATAACTCACAACTGTGGTTTATTAACATATAAGACACGATAGAAAGAAGAGTATGTCTTAAACATCTTTTAGGACAAGATTACCTGCCAGAGACTGCTGACAAACTAACAGGAAACAGGCAACAGCGATGACATTATATCTGGATCTAGAATCTATACGTAATTCCACTTACTAAATAGATCTACTTTCAATAAAATTGTAAAAATTTACTGTGTTTTCTCGACTATGTACTTTGATTGTTCAAAAGCTCAGTATATGCCAAAATATTAAAGTAGGTGTCATAATACATTTACATTTTAAATCATACCCAATGATCCTGTACCACACAATGGCAACTTTTGACGACATTTGGAGAGAAGACTTTCGAAAACATTGTGGGAAAAGGAGAAAATGCTGGTAACCAGCATTTTCTTCTTTTCCCACAATCCTTTCTATCCGATCAATAAACGGTTGAGCCACACTGGAATTGTCGATTGCAAATGCTTTCAATTTGGACAGAAATGAAATATTCTCCCCTGGTAAAGGATTAAACGTATAGAGGATATTTGTTTTTTTCGGTGAAAGATCGAAATTTATTTCATCTCGTGAACACCATCGGTAATATTTTCACTTGTGGCTGCGCCACTCTTGAAAATATTACCGATGGTGTCCACTCGATGAAATGAATTTCGATCTTTCACCGAAAAAAACAAATATTCTATTTATTTCATGCTTTTAACCCTTTCTGGGAGGAACTTTATCAAAATTCAGTACAGTTTTTTTCCGTTATTCCCCGTGGCGTACCCCTTCCGCATAGCAACGTTACGTCAAGCGCGAGAAATGTAAGGTATATGACGTCATATTTCCCATCTGGTTGTTAGGCACGCGCGATTTACCTAGGCAACAAGAACGTGAAAATCGATATTTTCACTGGTGGTACCAGTGTAAGATCGAAAAATATTTTCACTGCTATTTCTCGATATCCTCCCGGAAAGCATGAAATAAATAGAAATATTGTGGCGATGACAGCCTATTATCGTATTGTCGGGCCAACTATTTGTCGCTGGCAATTTGCGCGAGTCTGAAATGTTTTCGTCTGATGAAGACATGAGTATAAAAGGTGGCCCCATTTTGCTGCGGTAGTTACGAGCAAAATTTGCGTAAGACTATAGTATGGTGTCAATTTTGTGCCATTTTGTGCCACGAGATACGAAACTATCATGATTATTTTAGAAAACTGCTGTGATAACTTAAAGTTTCCTGTAACTTTATCTAGATAAAATGAAAAGATAGAATTTCCAGAAAACTTTGATTTGTCACAACAATATTCAAAATAATTATTAAGTTATCGTGTATCTTGTGGCAGAAATACCACCATACTATAGTTGTGTAAAACGTACGCAAATTCTGTTCGTAACCACCTCAGTAAAGACGGGCCACCTTTTTTACTTTATTCTTTATCAGACGACAAAATTTCAGACTCGCGCGTACTGCAAGTATTTAAGGTAGTACCATTGATTCTAATGGAAAACAGCTCTTTCCGCTCTAATATTATCCTAAAAAGTTGCTATGATTAAAAACGAGTACTGTTGTACTACTTTTACCGTGCCACTTTTTCCATTCTTTCCTTCTTAGAATTATCATTTATTAATCTAGGACCACTCTATTCTCATTACAAAAGCAGACAATAATTAACCAAACGCCAGACGATAGATCGCTCCTCCCACTGATGTCACGTGGTGCGGGAATCAGGAATTCGGGACAAACAGCCTAGACACATGGGCTTAGCTTGGAAATATATATGAAACTTACCGGTAGATTTTTCTACCATAAAACTATTATTCTAGATAACATAAGCATGAGACCAGTTCAAGAAAAGGCGCTTACTTCTATTGTATTAGGTTTATCGAAGTTATTGAATGTGAAAAGTGAAATAGAGGCTGGTTTATCTAGAAGTCAGTTGAAAAACGCAGTTTTATGACTCTTACATTTGATAATGTATTTACATTAAACTCGTACTCCCTTAACATGTCCTAAAATCATTGATTTGTTAACACAATTTATCTGTTACAAGGACAAAATTTCGAACGTGAAAACTCCCTTCACACAGGTTTTTTAGTCCGCAATATGTTTTTCGTCAATTTAACAGAATCGCAAGTTTTAAAGTTACCATTAGTGTAAAATGATTTCCTGATGTTTGACTTGACATTGACATTGAAAGATCTTTTTAAAAAGGAAAAAAAAAAAGGTAAACTTTTTTTGTCTCCCAGTTCGAGAGAAAAACTCGGGAAGAAGAATAAAACTAATAAAGATGAGCGTACTTCTATTGCATTAGCCTCTGTATACTATTCTGTAAGGGTAATGGAAAAAAATGTAAAATTGACTTACACATTGAACACGCATAATCCAAATTCCAATCACATGTAATCAAAGACGGTCACTAGAGTCAGACTATTTATATTACACATTCTTGTAAATTTACATGTAGGACAGTACCGGACGGCTGTGGCGTGGCATACTGTTATCAAAGAAATACCGCATAAACCTTTGCTCCACTTTTTGCGTAAAAGTTGGCAACATGTGCAACAGATCTTATCCTTAAAGAAGACAGCTTGATTGGTTTCTTTTTCATTTTCTATATATAATTAACAGTTTAAATGAGATTCAATAAAAAATTGTAAATAGAGGGGGAGAGATGGTGTTAGACAGGGTGGCATACGTTCTTACACGGGCATTAAGTTTACATTGATAGAAAAGTTAAGATGGACAGACCTATGAGAACAACGTTTTTAATGTTTTACAAATGCAGGAAGATGAAGATTGTCTTCAATTTAAACAAACGTCTAAATTGTGCCTTCATAACGTTTATTGTAAAAGCAGGGGGGGGGGGGGGGGGGGGGGCTGTTTAGTTTTTCCTTTCCAAGACGACTATAGGAATATGTTTTTCAAAAAAATTTATTATATTGACGTGATTTTTTTTTTTTTCCCATTGACATTTCTTTGAAGGATAATCTGGGTGAAAAAAAAAAAAAAAACACTAAACAGATATAAAGAGCAATCTGCATAGCAAATGAACTCGATTTAGGAAGAAGTTGAATAAAAAAGCATAAAGATTCTACTCAAATGAAAAATAAGATAAATAAATAGATAAATAAACTGGATAAAATCTAATCAGTAGTCTAAAAAATGATATACGAGCATAGATCTATTTCTTTTTCTTAGTAGGGAAAAACCGGGTAATTATATAAATAAGATTGTTAATCTGGAAAATTTATGACAATATAAAAACTTGTTTACAAGCGGTATTCTGTGTTTATTTCAAGTTGTCATTTGCCCGGTATAACCGGTGTCTTGAGATCGTGGATCTAAGGATTAATTATTAATATCAATAATTCGATGCAATTAATCAGATTTTTTAAATCATATCTTCTATACATTTATATATACTTCAAATGCAGAATGTCTAGGTTTTGATAACGGTGAGACGGCTTCTGCTCTATTGGGAAAATGCTGACCGCTGATTGGCTGATTGGTTTTTGAGTGGGCGGAGCTGGCGTTTGGTTAATTACCTCCCTTTTCTGAAAATTAACAGATATATCAACAAATAATTTCAACATGGACATCAAAGGAATTTCTGGTCGGTTAGAAATGTGCAAAAATATTATATAATTATGTATAAATCTCTATGTATCAACCAATAAGAAATTTCATCCCATTTTGCACTAGAAGAGTTAGGATGGTAATACCTTAAAGACAAGATAAAATATGACTTCATGATTAAAATTTGTTTTTAGAATGGAATAAAAACATTGGGGAAAGAAGACAACATTGTTTTCATAAATAAGCCATGCATTGATAAAAGGGTGCTTAAGGTATAGGTATTCCCATGCTGATGCTTCTAGTGCAACATGGAATAAAATTTCTTATGAGTTGATACGTAAGGATTTATACCGATATAATACTTTAGCACAGTTTTAACCGACAAGAAATTCCTTTCACGTCTATCTTGAAATTATTTGTTGATACTTTTATTAGTTTTCTGAAAAAGAAGATAATTATTATCTCCCTTTGTAAAGAGAATATAGTGGACTTATAAATGATAATTCCAAGAAGGAAAAAAAAGGAAAAAGTGAAGTGGTTAAAATAATACAACAGTGCTAATTTTAATCATAGGAAATTTTGTAGGATCACCGATTTCTAAACAATCCCATGCTCTTAGAAAAGACTTTGTAACCAACCTTGTAAAAAGAAAGGGCAGCTTTCCAGCATTTACATGTTTTTAAAAGCCCGAAAGGTTGTGTTACGTTGTGGACCTGGTCAAATAGCTGTTTTCTGTTAGGATGGTACTTTTTTAACCCTTTACTCCATTGATACTCATTTCTACGCATTGCTTGTAGGAACCTTTGGAAAACATTGTGGCAAAAGGTGAAATTGCTCGTGACGAGCAATTTCACCTTTTGCCACAATGTTTTGTATGCTATCAAAAGGTGTCATAAACCCATAAGAAACAGCTTGATCCTTGCTGTTATTTAGGGTCAATTAGAGATACTATAGAAATGCCTTATGGGGTAAAGAGTTAATGTCCCTCCGTGATCCAGGGTTCCCAGCAAGCCATCACATAGTTATGGATCAATTATATCCACTTGTTTTAACAACCAACTTAATCATGATATAGACTGGTCCTTGGGCATACAGAAAATTGACCAATAGCGAAAAGTTTCGGCCCAGGTCAGCCTGCGCAGAAAGCGCAGGCTGACCTGAGTCGATATATATCGCAAGATGCTTTATTTTGCACCAGCCAGCCCCTTTATCACAGAGAATATCTTAATTGTTTTCTTCCGTGCCATGAAAGCCTGGGATTCTTTGGTAAAAGGCAAAGATATCTCGAATAATTAATTTTTTTTTCATCTCGACGAACTATGAAAAGTTTTCCGTGCTTTAAAAAGACTGGTTGTTTCGTGCATATAGCGTGCAGTCCATCAAAACAGTTAATTAAACTGTTTTAATTTATTATTTTTACCGCATACACACATTTGGATGTGTCAATTATCTCCTGCTAGATGACATTCTACAAATACAAATATATCTAATTTGGGCATCCTGGGAACGAACTACTTTTTTTCCATTGTAATTTTACTCTGGAAAATATGATATGAATAAAAACCATAACTGTTTTAGCATTTTAACCGAGCCGCTTTTGGAGGTTTTGCCTATAATTTTCAATTCTAAAATCCCCATTTTCTCAAATCAAAGGGAGATTATAATTACCCTCCCCTCTTTAAAAAGGTAATAGTGATCTGAACAGAAACTTTTTAGATGGACATTTTTAAGAAATTCTAGGCGGTTAAAATTGTTTAGAATTATTGAATCACTATGAATTCTCCATAATCTAACATAGAAAAAAAAAATGCCATGTTGACCAGAAGCTTCAGGGGAGGAAAACTTTAATGTATCTGCATCTGAAAAAAGTGTCAACTCAGGTTGACCTTCACACTCCCCGCAGGCTGACCTTGGTAAAGAGCTTTTGCTTTTAGTATATGACCTGCAACACGCGAAAAGGGACATTCGAACATCTGCGTATCGCTGTCCGCGCAGGCTAATCCGAAACGACACTTTCCGTTTTCATGAAATTTTCTGTTTTGTGCATGTCTACTGCATCACAAAATCTACTGTAGTCGTAAAGTGCCGTCTCGGATTAGCCTGCACGGACTGCGCAGGCTGATCCGAGACGACACTTTACGCAGATGTCCGAATGTCCCTTTGCGCATGTTGCACACCATATAGAGTCTATTTCATCAGCTTGTGGCCAATATGGGGAATTATTTCATGCTTTCCGGTAGGGAATCGAGAAATAGTGAAAATATTTTTCGATCTTACACTAGTACCACCAGTGTAAATGCCGATTTTCATGTTCTTGTTGCCTAGGTAAATTGCGCGTGCCCCACAACCAGATGGGAAATATGACGTCATATATCTTATATTTCTCGCGCTTGACATAATATTGTAATGTGTTGCTATGCGGGAGGGGTACGCCACGGGAATAACGGAAAAGAACTGTACTAGATTTTGATAAAGCTCCTCCCAGAAAAGATTAAAAGCATGAAATAAATAGAACATTTCTTTTTTCGGTGAACGATCGAAATTTATTTCATCTCGTGAACACCATCGGTAATATTTTCACTTGTGGCTGCGCCACTCGTGAAAATATTACCGATGGTGTCCACTCGATGAAATGAATTTCGATCTCTCATCGAAAAAAAAATCCAAATATCCTCCATATTTTTGTCGAAAAAGGGAAAGTTATGCGAAAAAAACTCGTGCCGTTATTTTCGTGGACCTTTCCCTTTCGAGGTAAATGAAAAAAAAAAAAACCACACACACACATGGCCTTTGATTTTTACAAAGTTAAAAAAAAAAAAACTTTTGTTTTTCATATAGGTCGAGAATTATAAAGAATGACATTGAATAGATATGTCTTCATTACCCGCTTTTGTTGTTGTCTTCCTTTTTTGTCATTTATTATTATTAACCTATTTTTTCGTGAAAATAGACGCTTTATCATTTCGAAATTTTTAGCATATTTATCTGCATCTTACTGTATAATCATTTCATTATGCAGGGCAAGAAACTCTAAACTTTTAGCCATTGACGTATAATCTACGTAAAGGATAGAAAAATAATGGGGTTGTCTATGTGATATAGACACGGACATACGCGTATATTTATCGTTACAACTACTTGGCCATACGGGTGTACGTCCCCGGAAGTATGTTAGTTACGTTACAGGGAAAAGTGTAATATAGTGGATGAAAGCCATTCTAAGTTACGCCTGGTGTGGTACTTTAAAGTGCTAGTGTATAGCATACACACAGGGGACCTGAGTGTAGATTGTCATACAAGAAAAAAATTAAAAGGTTTGTATAGGAAACCTGCTTATTGTGATCGATCTGAACGGAACCAAATGCAGTATTGTACGTATACACTGATTACACCATACTCTTGGTTTCAGCTAAAACACTCCAACCCAGCTTAAGTAGCTGCTTCATAATTTTTACCAATCTATGCAGTCCTACATCAATTTACCAGGGAGAATGGTAAACTCACTTATCAGTCCTTTGGATCAATTAACTCATTACCACACCACAAAATGTCCAAATCGAAAGCATTTGCAGACGACAAAATAAAAGTGACTGAAAATTTGAAATTTGTTTTGTGAAGGGTAGAAAACATTTGAGAAAAGGAGAAAATGCTGGCTACCAGCATTTTTCTCCTGTTCTCAAATGTTTTCTGAAAGCTTCTTTCTCTGGGGCGTCAAAAGTTGGGATTGTGTGGTAATGGGTTAAGAACAACAGAACATCCCCAGGCCCATAAGCACTAAAATCGCAGTTAGTCTCAGCGCAGACCAACCCTGGTTTTCATTACCCATGCAAGTTACAAACTTAATATACATGTGCAAGGATGACATGTGTTAGTTATTATTTGGATTTCATGTACCACACCACTTATTAATTATTAAGTATGTACACAACACCACGCAGTACCTTTTTACCGATACCATGTTCAATATGACTTTAAATTCATTTACAGATATCATGTAGATTACCACTTTATACTTACTGAAGGATATCATGTAAAATACCACTTTACACTTATCTACGGATATCATGTACAACACCTCTCTATACTTTATAGCGATACCATGTTTAACATCACTGTATACTTATTTATGGGTGTTCCATACATTGGTAACAGCATTTCCCTTTCCAATCATTTGTATGTATTTCCAAATACCCCCCCCCCACACACACAGTTAGATTTTAGAAATATTTTTGGTTGTGTTCTAGATTATGTACAATTTAGATCTTCACTTACCTTGTAAATCTGCCAGCCTGCTCAGCTTTCTGCAACAACTCATGTCCATAGATCAAAGTAGGTCACTTTCATTTGTGTATTTTTGATGTCTTTGATAAATCATATTCCAGAAAGGTTTCCAATCGAAAGAAACGAAGATACCATTTCCTTCATAGCATTTCCAGATATTATAAAAGCTTGACCCCGGATTGAACAAGAATAGTATCGTAATACACATTCCATAATGATATAGTATCTTTTTGAAAATGATAATCGTCACTTCTTTGCACAAATGCAGTTATCCAAGAATTTGGCCAAGCACCTTAATTTGACAAATAAAATTATAACAATCATTATGTACATGATAACTCCATCATCTGCAATCGATTCGGAATCGAGTTCTTTTTGTTGCTAACGGCTTTTGAAAATAAGGTCAGTAAATGCATTTACAAAAGGCAGTCCGTGCAGGCTGTTCTGGGTCGAAACTTTTCTCTATACTGAAATGAACTTCTAAACGGCCACTTTTGTTCCTCCTATAAATTGGAGCAAGTATAAAAAATGTTGATAAAAACAAATTGTGACGTATATCTGGACGTCAACCATAGTATTGTGGTGAAAAGATTCCCGATTTTGCCAACAGAAGAACTCCCTTTTTCGAAAAAAGGAAAACCAGTTGCTTGCGCATGCGTGGTGTCTACCAGCCAAAACAGCTTAAAAAAGAGAAGCATAAAATATTGAATTTCTGTAAGCAATAAGAAAAAACATGAAAATTATTCTCTGTGAAAGAAATATTATCCGAAAAAACATGCATGAAGTTTTCAAAAATTGATATTTCAATATGCAATGTTGAGTGAATGGACGACGAATAAGTTTCTTCCGCGATAAAATTGAATGAATTCTCTTCAGAATTTGGCTCAGGTATGTTTTCAGACCGGGAAATTAATCTGCAAAAAATGAAACCAAATAACCCGTCCCTTTTATAGGCAGCGGACGCGAAATAACGTCAATGGGAAATTACAGCTTAAAAGTGGCCGTTTAGAAGTTCATTTCAGTGTATTGTTCAGTTTTCGGCATGTTCAAGGATTATTTTATTAGTTGTACGGTCAGGTGGCAGGGGACTTAGAAACTTGTTCACGGCTGTGGTTAATCATGTCGCCCCGAGTCGAAGGCTCGGAGGCTCGGGGCGACATGATTAACCACAGCCGTGAACAAGTTTCCAAGTCCCCTGCCACCTGACCGTACAAAGAATTTATCATACTGCAAAGTTTTTACCCCTTCAAAGCGCGTTAAGTGAAATTTTCCTATTTTTATGATTTCACGAATCGAGTATGCTGACGAAATAGAAATTCCCTTCTGTGTGCCCCAATTCAATGAAAACTGACTTCACTGGAAACTGACGTCACTAAAACGTGCAGTTTGGTGCATAAGTGTTCAGTCTGGTGATCGATCCACGCCGCCATTTTGGATGTTGTGTTGCACGTGTAGTGATGTTTACGGGGCACTCAAAAGGGAAACTGGTTTTACCTTGTTTTTGCCAGGGAATATGATATATGTTCCCAGCATGCTAACCAATCAGATTACAAGAAATTTCTTTGCATTATAATTATATCCCATGATTCAGAGGGTTGTTAAGATTATTTGCTTGGTATACCGCATCTTAAGATTTAACCCGTTTTTGCCACATTGCCACCCAAATACATGAGCACGTGCGTCAATAATCCCTAAATATAACACCGTCACAGACGAATATTCCAAGAACATTTTCAACTTCAAGTAGAGAACTCACAACCATAATGGTAACTGTTTAAAAACCAAGTGTCGTGAAGAAAATACATGGCACATGTAGAAAAGATGGTATCAGTTTAGATTAGTTTATGCAAACAAGTTATATTCCGTGTTGTAAATAGAGGCATGCATGTTTGTGAGATGTGTTCTATCAAGATTGACTCTTTCTACATGATTTCCTTTTTTTAAATCCTGTTTTCACATGGAACTATTTATGGACATCTGGACGCAGAAAAAGGGAGTCAAAATTGAGCTTGGAAAGAACATATAAGTACTTTTAAATTGATTACAGATTAAAGAAATAGAGGATATTTGGGTTTTTTTTTTTCGGTGAAAGATCGAAATTTATTTCATCGAGTGGACACCATCGGTAATATTTTCACGAGTGGCGCAGCCACGAGTGAAAATATTACCGATGGTGTTCACGAGATGAAATAAATTTCGATCTTTCACCGAAAAAAAACCCAAATATTCTATAGTATTTATTTCATGCTTTTTACCCATTCTAGGAGGAGCTTTATCAAAATCCAGTACATTTCTTTTCCCTTATTCCCCGTGGCGTACCCCTCCCGCATAGCAACGTTACGTCAAGCGCGAGAAATGTAAGGTATATGACGTCATATTTCCCATCTCGTTGTTAGGCACGCGCAATTCACCTAGGCAACAAGAACGTGAAAATTGGAATTTTCATTGGTGGTACCAGTGTAAGCCTGAAAAATATTTTCACTGCGATCCTCGATATCCTACCGGAAAGCATGAAAAATAAAGCATTGTGTCAACATCAAAGGAGTAATTATAGTTTTTCTTTCATCACCTTTTTTCAGACTCACCAATTGCCTTTGATCTCTGTGACAAGGGGGATTTAAATTATCTGCAAAAACGTATCCACCCATGTCAGTATGTGCAGACTGCACAGGCTGACATGAGCAGAAACTTTTTGTCATTCGCAAAGAAAGAAAGTGATTATTTTACCCTGCTAACATCTTCGCGAGCCAAGTTTACGATCACTACGTGGATCTTACCTTGGCTGATTGAGCCCAATTTCGAGATTCCTGCGATGCGCCCTCTATTGGATGCTGGTTATTACCCCCCTTTACATCATATTTCTAAAAGCAAATGAAATATCGTTTAACAAACCGCTTACGAATACACATAAAGCGATAAGCAGACATCCACGTGGGTTTCCATGTTTTACTTTCTATTCGCTACGAGCGATTTCATTCGTTGCAGCTAGAGCTGGCTGCATCCAGTGAAAAAGCGTATCGGGTGAACATAAAAATCAAGCTCGATCCGTCAAGGGTAGCGTAACGTAGTGAATCATCGGTCTTGCCTTGCGAAGATGCCCTGCTGATGGCCACAAGCAATCGCTTCTATTTATAATGGCTGCAGAAGTTACAGGACATGTTATCCAGGATTGGAATCTCCAGTTCGGCCGAATTTCTCTCTTGAATGGATTATATTTTTTTTCTCGCCCGTCGATTAAAAAGAAATATCCAAAGATTTCAACCATAATCATTGTTTTATAACTTCTATCGAATGATAGATTGCCTTGACGTGTTCAACTGACACGTACGCGAAAAAGCAGTTCCCGCGGAACGTCTACGTATACCTGTGCAACAAAGTGTGTAATTGGCCTAAAGATAGTTTGCGTTAACCCTCAGCATTTCTGCTTGTGCTATATTTTGAATTCATGTCCACTGTCATTTTTTTTTTCGAACTTTAGCTTATTAATTTTGAAAACCTTGTAAAGAAGGGGAAAAGGAGCTTTGAAATAAACATTGCCCATCTTCCGCTATATGTCATTTTATTGTTTATCGAGGTGATTTCTATTTTGAGGTGTTTTAGATGTAGGTTTAGAGATTTAAATGTTGTGGGTTTGATTTTCAAACAAGGAACTTGGTGAAATGCACTTAAGACATCGAGCAATCGATGATAAAATCTTAGGAAAAAAAAGATTAATATAGCTGTCCCCTTGATGTGACTAAAGAAATATTGAAAGTGATTTAACCCTTTACCAAACAATCCCTGGTTTTTACGACCCTGAGATGGAAGCCTTTTGAAAACATTGTGGGAAAAGGAGAAAATGCTGGTAACCAGCATTTTCTCCTTTGCCCGCAATGTTTTCTACCCTGTTGGAAACAAATTTCAGTTATTGAGTTACGTTTATTTTGTCATCTGCAAGTGCTTTCAATTTGGACCAGTTGTGCTGTTTGGGAAAAGGTTAAGATGATAATCAATCGATCGATCGATAGATTGGTGGGTCAGTGGGTCGATGGGTCGGTCGGTGGGTTAGTCGGTCGGTTGGTGGTTGATGGGTCGGTCTTTGAGTCGATCTGTGGTTGGTTGGTCTATTGGTTGGTCGATGGGTCGATCGGGGTTGGTCGGTGGGTCGAAGGGTTTTATCGGTTGGTGTGGATAGGTGAGTCGGTCGGTCGGTCGGTCACTCACTCACTAACTCACTCACCCACTTTTTCATTCACTCAATCGCTCCAAAACTGCTTGATATGCTTGTATGGACGTAAAAAAAACCCCTAGGTGTTCGTTTGATTACCAGTGACTAGGCTAAAACGTTACGGTGTCATAATGGACTAAAGGTCCTAATTATTAGAGATGTCAACTGTCAATCAAACGTGAAGGTTTTTATATAAGCTGGTCACTTTCTCTTCATTTGCATAAATTATACATGTACATTGTATGTGTATCGTACTTGGCCACTACTTTGGGCTCGTACTTTTATTTGTCTGTATTTCTTGACAAACATGTCCGAGTTTTATCGGCCTTGACGGGCGAAAAGGCTGCTGAAAACACAGTGGAAAAAGGAGAAAATGTTGATTACCAGCATTTTCTCCTGTTTTCCCCCACAATGTTTTCTAACCTCTGATGGACAAATCTTATGTACTGAGTTACATTATTTTTTTTTGTTGCCTGCAAATGCTTTCAATTTGGGAAAATTGAACTTTTGAAGGCTAAAGGGCTTTTGTTGTTTGGTACAAGGTTAAAACTCGCTCGGAACTTGACACTATTTTCAATCAAAGAACTTGCCATTACAAACACAGTATCGACTTTAAACGGTCCTGAAAAAAAAAAAAAAAAAAAGGCTTTTGAAAACATCGTGGGAAAAGGAGAAAATGCAGGTAACCAGCATTTTTCCCTTTCCCACAATGTGTTCATCATTTAAGTAAATTATAGAATTTGTCGTCTGCAAATGTTTTTACTTTCCACGGTATGAAATTTTGTCGCCTGATGAAGAATAGCACAAAACACCTCAATTCGATATCCTTCGACCTATGCCTGGAAATACTACACGCAGAAAATCATAAAGATCTTAAATATTTTAAACTGTATGCTAGAATGTAAGCAGACAGTATAGAGTCAAGATCAGACTGCATTTATGTGCAGTCTGATCTTAATCTATGCCATTTACAAAGGCCTTTATTTTCGCCCATGGCGTTACGTTTAATATCCTTTCCTAGGCAGTTAGTTACCTGACAACTTATTTGGCCCAAAACATTATACCAAACAGTCCCGGCTTTTAACACCCCAGGGTAAGAAACTTTTTGAAAACATCGTGGGAAAAGGAGAAAATGCTGGTTACCAGTATTTTCTCCTTTTCCCACAATGTTTTCTCCCTTGTCGAAGAAAGATTGCACCATTTGAGCCACATTGAAATTGTCGTCTGCAAATGCTTTCAATATGAACAATGCTCAAATTTTGTCATCTGTTAAAGGGTTAAAGGAATGTCGGTCGAGCCCAGATTCGAACTCTAAACCCTCTGATCGCAAGTCCAGCGTCACCAACAAGCCACTTGGGCTCGAAGGGATGTTTAGAAACTATCGTCTATCGTTATTAGCTCTTGCGATGAAAGCGGACATAAACGGGAAAAATAAAATTATAACAACAAAAATTGATGTAAAGCATTAGACATTATAATTTTGACGTATATGGCCATGATGACTTTGCGATTAATCGTATGTTTTTTTCGCACATGAATTATAATTCATGGCTTTTTTTTTTGTTTGTAAATATATCGGGGGTCCTACGTGGCTTGGTTTTAAAGTGCAGGACTACAAACCGAGCCCTGGTAGCCCAGTGGATAGCGTACAGGCCTTCAGAACAGCAAGTCGCTGGTTTGAGCTCGGCTCGACAAATTTTTTTCCGAGGACTGATGGTAAATATTGCGACAGGATTTATTCCTCTCTCATGGCTGATCTCCCTTTCGACGATGTTTATGAGGAAAAGCAGCTAGCTGCTTAAAAAGAAAATTGTATGGCGTACTTTTAAAAGAAAGTATAAGAAAGCCTGGATAAGTGTACCAGCTGCCGTATCAAAACTGAAGTAATATTGAAAACGACGTTAAACACCATACATTCAACCTAGCCTGCAGGCACAGGTGTTGAGCTTCACAGGAGTCATTGGGATTTATCCCTGGAGTGTCCTTAGGCAAGTCACTTCGGAGCCCCAGTCGAATGCTATCCCAGAAAATTTATTAACTCATGTCTTACTAAATAACTAAAATCAAATTTTTAATTCATTAATAAGAACCCAAATATTGTTATTTCAAAGTAATGTTTTGGTATTAATATCTCTTTTACGGACAGTGTAGATCCAAGATCAGACTGCACCGCATGTGCAGTCTGATCTTGATCTACACTGTCCGCAAAAGGTCAGCGAGTCGCGCTTCGAAGCCGTGCTATGATTGAAATAATGTTGAAAGTGGCCTAAACCACCGTCCAATTAATCACTGTAAATATGTACATATTCGTCTGGGCAAATTGTTATGTGAGTTAAGGTAGTAGACCGTAACACTTCTGGTGCAGCATTGCATAAAAAGCATAAAATTTCTTGATAGTTGATAAATACTGATTTATACACTTATAATACTTTTGCACATTTTTAACTGACCAAAAATTCCTTTGATGCCTGTCTTGAAATTATGTATTCATAGTTTTGTTAGTTTCAAGAAAAGGGAATTTATTGTTATCTCCCTTTGTAATGAAAATATAGTGGTTTTACATTTATGAACTATAATTCTAAGAAAGAAAGTAAAAAGAGGAAAAAGTGGCTCGGTTAAAGTAGTACAATAATACTCATTTTCAATCATAGCAAATTTTGAAGGATAATATTACAGTGGAGATAGCTGTTTTATATTATGGGCCCACTACCTTAAAGTTGGGTATTTAGAATTTTTACATCTCAACAAATTAAAAGATATATATATATATCACTGAATCTTATATGAAAAAATAATACAAATCATCAATGATTAACCCATTACCATACAATCCCTACTTTTGACGCCCCTGAGAAAGAAGCCTTTAGAAAACATTGTGGGAAAAGGAGAAAATGCTGGTAACCAGCAGTTTCTCCTTTCCCCACAATGTTTTCTACCCTTCACAAAACAAATTTCAAATTTTTAGTCACTTTTATTTTGTCGACTGCAAATGCTTTTGATTGGGACAAACCTAAAATTTTGTCGTTTGGTAATGAGTTAAGACTCATAAAATTACAAAAAAAATATTTGCGGTGGTATTCCCCTAAAAGGCTACGTAGCCTCTTAAGATATTTTTAGATTTCGCACCAAAAATCAATAAAGCATTGTGGGAATGTCAAGTGACTGGCACGTGACTAATAACGCTTAAATTCCACTACATAACAAACATGTAATAATTATTTTCCATGTCTTCTTTGGCCACTTTGTTTGAAACTTCGTGTATGTATTCCTGTATGTAAATGAGAGAATTGATCATCTAAAAATAGAACGTGTCCCCCGCTGGTGTCAACCTGGCCCGTAGTAAATCTGTAATTTCTCGTGTTGTCGGATGGTTTTCGATTACTGGGGTTTTATGAATGCAAATTAAAAGGCTTTGGGAGTATGAGGATGATTGTTTTGCATTTTTGTAAAATTTTCGTCCCAAAATCTGAAGGGCCACCTTTAAGTATGAACATAAGATAAAGTACAATAACAAAAAAAAAACTCATTCGAAATAAACAACAAAAACCTCTTTGAAACAAAGGAACATGGTGATTGTCAGTCACCTATATCGTGTAAAAATACAAATTATTCATCATAATTATCAGATCATAAATATGGACCATGCTCTGTGAAAAGGGGGCTTAATGCATCTGCGAAAAGTATCGACCCAGGTCAGCCTGCGCATTCCGCGCAGGCTGACCTGGGCCAAAACTTTTCGCTATCAGTCAGTTTTCTGTATGTACAAGGACCACTCTTTCCTCAGATTCAGTGATTCATTAAATTAAGTGGATTCGATGGACCCCCTAATAATGTGATGACTTGCCCGGATAATGGATCATCGAGATGCATTAAGCCCCCTTTTGCCAGAGCATATTATGTCGGTTATCATGATAGTTTAACCAGTCAAACCGCGATATTTTGAAGTCTGAATCCAGACAGAATTTCGAATAATCCGTATACTTCGAATTTCAAAAATATGTAGATCAGTCGCGAACATATCATTTGTTTGTGTCTCGACGAAAATGATGCTAATTCTATATCATCACGAAATAGGAAAAAGTTCGACAAGAAATTCATATTTTCGAGGAAAAAAAAAATATTGATCTACTTTAAGTACAAAACGCCAGCAAAACCACGAAAATTCCGGGGACGAAGAGTGATCGCTTTATACTGCGATCTGATTGGTTAATTGCTGATGACGTACATCACGCAATCAATATTGACGTTAAAAAGTATGAATTCGTTATTCATAATTGGATAAATTAGCTTTTTCTTTTGATATTAATTGCCCCTGAGCGGACTTTAATCGGTTAGCTCAAGGTTGTATACCTGCGCGAGAAAAAATAGTACACCAACATGCATTTTCATCCTCCCTGTCAATACTTGTGGTAACCATAAGACTACAAGCGCAATTAACGAACTTTTAAACAAAGTGTAGACCCCGATCAGACTACACAGAACGTGAAGTCCGATCTCGGAGGTAGTAAGTTCTAAAATAGACTTTAAATTGCAGTACGTTGATTTTAAATGATGGCCTGAAATTATCATTGGATTTCTTTAGCAGTTTATCCCTTTAATATATAATTCAGCATCGTAATGGACTTAGTCAAAAGGACCTTTGAAAACACTATGGGAAAAGGAGAAAATGCTGGTAACCAGCATTTTCTCCATTTCCCACAATGTTTTCTAAACTAAAAGAAAAAGTCAGCTAACTTGTATTTAAATAATTTAGGATTGACGTCTGCAGATGGTTTCAATTTTGACGAGACTTAAAGTCACTTGTTTTGGAAACAATTAACCCAATATCTATCTTATCCAGGTCAAATTTCCATTTGCGCATGAAACATTAACTCTTTTCCACACAATCCCTACTTTTCACGACCCTGGGATAGAGGCCTTTTGAAAACATTGTGGGAAAAGGAGAAAATGCTGGTAACCAGCATTTTCTCCTTTTTCCACAATATTTTCTATCCTATCAAAGACCAAAAATTATCATTTGAGCTACTTTTTGTTTTGTCGTCTGCAAAAGCTTTGAATTTGGAATGGTCTAAATTTACTTTGTGTGGTAAAGAGTCATCGGCCTTTCCATGTATTAGAGGGCAAGGTTTTCGATCAGTAATCAAGAAGTTCTAGAATGAATCTTCACTGTCGATGCGGATCAGGAGAAAATTTACAAGAAACAGCAACGATGGTCAAAACAACAACAACAACAACAACAACAACAACAACAACAACAGCAGCAGCAGCAGCAGCAACAGCAACAACAACAACAACACAAAAGAAGGACGACGGCATCAACAATAATGATTGATTGAAAATGATGTTTTACGTCACTTTCAGCATTAGGTCAGGCATTTCACGGCGAAAGCTTATATTCTCATGTATTACCTGGGTTTTCAACAGTAGTAGGTTAGGCCTCTGACGTCATTGAAGGCCAAGTGGATCAGGCGGGGCTCGAACCTGGAGCCTGAAGGCTACAAGTCGCAGACGTTACCACCGAGCCACGCCAAGTTGTCTGCGCATGTCCTATTCTTCGAAGATTCGACCTGTCTTATAAGATGCATTACTCCACCCATGTAGTAATACGCGCTATAAAGTAGCAATGGAGAACATAGCTTTTATCAATACGTTTGAGGAGAAATCAGACCTGTTTTAGCCCCAGATTCCTCTAAACTGCTGATCATAACTGAATGAATCGGACCAGGTAGTCTTTTATTGAGTAAACGTTTATTTTAGTTTAGAAATTCAAAGTAACGGCGTTGTGTGCGCATGTCATATTCTTCGAAGGTTCGACCTGTCTTATGTGACGCATCACTATCCCCAATATCGGACAGACTGTAGTAATACGCGCTATAAAGTAGCAATGGAGAAAATGGTTTTTATCAGTACGTTTGAGGAAAAATCGGGCCTGTTGTAGCCCCAGATTTCTCTAAAATGCTGATCATAGCTGAGTGAATCGTACACGGTAGCGTTTTATTGAGTAAACGTTTATTTTAGTTTGAAATTCAAATTAACGGTTGTCGCGTAGGAAAGTGGTTCAGCTCTGTACCCAGGATGCCCAAATTAGATAGATGAGTATTTATAGAATGCCATCTAGCGGGAGATAATGAAGTAACGGTTGTCGCGTAGAAAAGTAGTCCGCTTCTATACCCAGAATGCCCAAATTAGATAGATGTGTATTTGTAGAGTGCCATCTAGCGGGAGATAATGAGCCACGCCACGATGGACCCTGCGACAACAACAACAGCAAAAACGACAACATACCATCAAAAGAAAGAAAATTGAAGCACAGCAAACACAGAAATATTTCAATATCGTTTAATAATTTCCAAATAAATATACCTCTACTTACAAATCGACAATTTATGTAACTAACCTCGATCTAACTAACCTATAATATAACTTGTAGGGTTGGGATTGAATATTCGAATATTCTTACAAAAGGTGGAATATTCGAACATGGAATTCATTTTTCGAAATGTGAGTTAATTTAAGATAGATATGAACCACGCTCTGTTAAAAGGGGGGTTATCGCATTTGCGAAAAGTTTCGGCCCAGGTCAGCCTGCGCAGTCCGCGCAGGCTGACCTGGGCCAAAACTTTTCGCACTGGGTCAATTTTCTGTATGTTCAAGGATCACTCTACTTCCGGATTCAGTCATAAATAAGACTCAGTGGATCTTACGGATACCTAATTATGTGATGACTTGCTTGGTATCACGGATCACGGTGATGCATTAAGCCCCCTTTTGCCAGAGCTTGTCTCATATATTTGTGATCTCGAAGCTCAGGGCGCCAATAGGTCTCCGTGTTATCATTCATTGCGCGTTAAAAGATTACGTTTTACATAATTAGATTCATTATACATGTATGTCATCTTTAACCGTGACACAGTTATGTCACTGCACCAGTACACCAAATCATGTTTCTAAAATAATCTATCAACACTGGCGCTTCTTGAACTTCGGGGCGCGAAAAGGTCTCAATGTTATCATTCATTGAGCGTTAAAAGCTTACTTTTTTATAACATAATTAGATGCATTATATGTCATCTTTGACATTGGGACAGTTATGTCACTGCACCAGTACACCAAATCATGTTTCTCTAAATAATCTATCAACACTGGCGCTTCCTGAACTTTGGGGCGCCAAAAGGTCTACGTGTTATCATCCATTGCGCGTTAAAAGCTTACCTTTTATAACATAATTAGATGTATTTTATGTCATCTTTAATCGTGACACAGTTATGTCACTGCACCAGTACACCAAGTCATGTTTCTCGAAATAATCTATCAACACTGGTACTTCCAGAATTGTCTCTTGTCCCCCATCCGTTGGGCATTGAAAGCAAGAGACTCGAGTTACAAGTTTCAGTCTTTTGAGCGACAAACAAATAAGAATGAGACATTCAGCATGTAGGCTTTTCAAGTTCATATATTTTTTTCTGGTCTAACCTATGAATATTATTGTTTTGTGTTATATATAAAAAAAAAAAAAAGTCCTGCCAAACTTCTCTTTTAACCAACACATTCTCCTTTATATTTCCGTTTAATGGCATTATCAATACTGTCATTTGAAAAACAGTTTAATTGTCACCAATGAATTCCTTCGACATAGACGGGTCTAACATGTTGCCATGTGGAAAAAGGTTTTAAAATCCTCATATGAAAAATCGTCTGCAAATGCTTTAGATATGGAAGAGTCTAAAATTTGAATTCTTGTAAAGAATGTCGCACGTTCAAAACTTTCAAAAGTATTTTCTTTTCGGCGGCAGCAAAATCCGAAACAGCCCAGTCAGGGATACCAGCTCACTTACTCAATCAAGACGCTGCGCCATTCCGGAAGCTATTTTCTAGTCCTTTCCTGTAAATGGAGATATAAGACAGAAAAATATTAATCCATTACCACACAGTCCCTACTTTCGACGACCCTGAGAAAGAAGCCTTTAGAAAACATTGTTGGAAAAGGAGAAAATGCTGGTAACCAGCATTTTCTCCTTTTCTCACAATGTTTTCTACCCCATCAATAAACAGTAGGACCATTTGAATCACACCGAAATTGTCGTCTGCAAATACTTTCAGCTACAATTTTGTCGTCTGGTAAAGGATTAAGGATACGTCTTTACAGCCCGTGAGTAAACAAACGCTGTTAAAACTTGGCATTGTGCGGAATCTAGTAAGCTGCGTAAACATATATGTAGATAAAAATCGATATAAAGTTTATGGGATAAAAAGAAAACACAAGGGATATGTCTTCGATTTAAACCGGAAATTGTGGTTTTGATGTCTTGGGATAGCCTCCATAAAATGAAACACATTTTCATAATCTCTGCAACCCTGCAACCACCAGGGGCAAAATTTAACATGGAGATACACGAATGAAAATAGTTGTATGAAATAAAGATAAAATTGGTTAAAAATGAATGAAAACGAGTGAAGATATATACTACTCAAAATTTGATAGAGATCACTAACATATTTCTGTATGGGTTTATATGTTACAACAGTTTTGCATAAACTCTTTACCATACTGTAAAATTCTAGATTTGTCCAAGTTGAAAGCATTTGTTGACCAAAAACCATATGCAACGTGCACAATGCTGTCTGTCATATGGTAGAAAACATCGTTGGAAAAGGAGAAAATGCTGGTATCCAGCATTTTCTCCTTTTCCAACAATATTTTCCAAGGGCTTCCTTCTCAGTGTCTTTAACAGTCGGCATTGTGAGGTAAAGGTTTAAAATTCCATTTCCCCTGGTCATTTCATTGATCAGTGTGGCAATGTAACATATTGTAAAACCATACATGATACATGCCAAATATATATTTAGGATGAATCTTTTAGGGTGATCCCTAACAAATTTTGATTAGTATATCTTTAAGGCTCTGAAGGGCAACGTTTTGAAACGGATAAAATACGGTGACAAAAATGGGTTCTCGCTCGAGGCTGATATGGTAAGTGTATTTTGCAAAATAACATTTAAATTTTACAGCCCATATTTTTGCGGGAGGGATGATAAAACGACCTCAGCAAGAAGGTTCTTTTTTGACTATTAAATTACTGCTATCTGTGCTTAAACTTGAACCAATAAATTAACCTAAAAAGTGCGCAGTAATTCGAATACATCAGTTAGTCGTAATGTGAATTTAACCCTTTCCCAAACGACAAATTTTGGACTCTTCCAAACTGAAAGAGTTTGCAGACGACAATTCTAGATTTTGAGAAAATGGCAGAAAGTTCTGAAAAAGGGTAGAAAACACTGTGGGAAAAGGAGAAATTGCTCCTTACGAGCAATTTCTTCTTTTCCCACTGTGTTTTCAGAAGACTTTTACTGCAGACACGTAAAAACTAGGGCTTGTTTGGGAAAGGGTTAAAAGGATGTGGTGGTAGGGGAGTTCACTCCTTCATGCATTGCTTCGTCCCAATTTAACTCCTTACCACACAATCCCTACTTTTGACGACCCTGAGAAACAAGCCTTTAGAAAACATTGTGGGAAAAGGAGAAAATGCTGGTAACCAGCATTTTCTCCTTTTCCCACAATGTTTTCTACCCTTCACACACACAGAAAAAATTCAAACACTCTGTCACTTTTGTTTTGTCGTCTGCAAATGCTTTCGATTTAGGCAAGCCTAAAATATTGTCGTTTGGTAATGGGTTAACTCTTTACCACTCGACAAAATTTTAGACTGGTCCAAATTGAAAACACTTGCAGATGACAAAATATAAGTGACTGAATATTTGAAATTTGTTCTGTGAACAGTAGAAAACATTGTGGGAAAAGGAGAAAATGCTGGTTACCAGCATTTTCTCCTTTTCCCACAATGTTTTCAAAAGGCTTCCTTCTCAGGGGCGTCAAAAGTAGGGATTGTGTGGTATTGAGTTAAATACAGTTCCTAACAACTGCATTAGGACGTTATCTCTTAAGCTCAGTGGTTAAGGTATTGGCCTTTCGTCTGGGCGTTCTTGGGTTCGAATCCTGCCCGGTCTCTGTATTTCTGCCATGCATTTGTTCATGTGTTTCTTTGTTGCAGACTTTGTTCGTAGAAGTGGTTATCACAGTATAGTGCAGGACCAAGTTTGATCGTCCATGATATGTGAGGTTGCTCTGCAGAATTATTTCTATAAATTAACAATACATTCATCAGAAAATAAAAAATGTAGAGGAGTCTCTTGCAAAAGGGATATTTATACAACTCTGTGCTGCTTTACACGAAGCAAGTCCATTCATCATTATAGATCCATAAAATTTATGTTGTCCACCAACTGATCAAATTTGGAGGTAAACTGGTCCTTTAACATGTAGAAAAATGACCATCAGCAAAATGTTTAGACCAAGGTCAGCCTGCTCGGCCTGCACTGAACTGAGTCGATACTTTCTTTGAGGATGATTAAACCCCCTGCTAATGCATGTTGACTCTTAACTTTTTACCAGAGAATAACATTTTAGCGTTGTCCAAATTGAAAGCATTTGCAGACGACAATTTAAGTGTGGCCCAACTAATGGAATTTAGCTTTGATTGAGTAGAAAACATTTTGGGAAAAGGAGAAAATGCTGGTTACCAGCATTTTCTCATTTTCCCACAATGATTTCAAAGGGTTTCTTCCTCACTGGTGTTAAAAATCGTCATTGAGTGGTAAAGGGTTAACTAATCAACAAATTTTGAACTTGACCAAATCCAAAACGTTTGCAGACGACAAATGGATGAAATAGTGATAATTTTTATTGAAAGAACGGAAAACATTGTGGAAAAATGAGAAAAAGCTGGTTACCAGCATTTTCTCACTTCCCCACAATGTTTTCAAAAACCATCTCTCTACAGGGCCGTTAAAATTTGAGATCGAGAGATCATGGGTTAAAGTTCTTTATCTCTATTACTCTTTATCAATCAACCCAGTTTATGGTGTAGAATCCTTATGAAAACATTGTGGAAAAAGGCAAAGTAGGGGTAACCAGCATTTTCTCCTCCTATCTACAATGTTTTCTACCATTTGAAAGACAAACACCATCAGTTGTTGACAAATTCACAATTTTCGTCCGTAAGTAAACACCCAGTTTGCATTTGTCATTCTTGTACAGGATTAATGCATAACATTATCACGTGATCACAATCTTTGGCTTAAATTTTCGTCTGCAATCGTACCTTCAGCGCCACTAGCAACGTCAATACCGGAACTACTTGATCCGTCACTCGAATACTTTGTCTTCTTCGTTAACTGTAATTTGGGAGGGTGCTCTCGCGCGAAATCTTTCAAATCTCGTCCGAAATGAGATTTTTCGTGTTCAACCTCGACCGCATAATTGTAGTATGAATTTGGGCCGTTCCAATTCGGTTCCGAATCACTTCGGGAAATATCGGTGAATGTTTCGGACCTCGCCAAATCGACACTGGAACCGTGCGAGCCAAGCTGAAAATCAGAATCGAGGTATTTTTTAACCCTTTAATCCATAGATACTCATTTCTACGCATTGCTTGTAGGAGTCTTTGGAAAACATTGTGGCAAAAGGTGAAATTGCTCGTGACGAGCAATTTTACCTTTTGCCACTATGTTTTCTACACCACCAAAAAGTGTCATATTCACATAAGAAACGGCTTCATCCTTGCTGTTATTTAGGGTCAGTTAGAGATACCATAGAAATGACTTCTGGGGTAAAGGGTTAATTCATTACCAAACGACAATATTTTGGGTTTGTCCAAATCGAAAGCATTTGCAGACGACAAAATAAAAGTGACTGAAATTTGAAATTTGTTTTGTGAAGGGTGGAAAACACTGTGGGAAAAGGAGAAAATGCTGGTTACCAGCATTTTCTCCTTTTCCTAAAATGTTTTCCAAAGGCTTCTCTCTCCGGGTCGTCAAAAGTAAAGGATTGTGTGGTAATGGGTTTAACAGTAAGTTTAGCATTAACTTTTGTGGTGCTTAACGTTTTTCAAGATTACAGGTGCCTTTGCAGCCACTGAATATGAAGATCAGTCAGCACAGAACGAGTGGTTCCCTCTTCTTTTGATTTTCTTCTTACTACTATTCTTCTCCTTATGATGATGACGACGACGATGATAATGATGATGATGATGATATTGATGATGATGATGATGATGATGAAAATATCAGTGATGATGATGATATTGATGATGATGATATCAATGATGATGATGAAAATGATGATAATGATACCAAAGATGATGATGATGATGATGATGATGATGATGATATTGATGATGATGATGATGATGATGAAAATATCAGTGATGATGATGATATTGATGATGATGATATCAATGATGATGATGAAAATGATGATAATGATACCAAAGATGATGATGATGATGATGGTGATGATAACAAAGATGATGATGATGGTGATGATAATGATGATGATTTAGCTCGTTACAAAAAGACGAAACTTTAGACCAGTCCAAATTAAAAACATTTGTTGACGACAAATAAACAGTTTCACAAACGATGTCACGTGTCTTTGAAAGAGTAGAAACATCGTGGGAAATGAAGAAAATGCTGGTTACAAGCAATTTATTCAGTTCTGATAATAAATGTAACAAGCAATTTTCTTCATGTTCACGCATGATTGTGTGGTAAACTAAAAGGGTTAATTGACAGCCATTTCCATCAAAGCACTAACATGGTACGCAATACACCAAGGGAGAAAACTCAAACATATCCCACGTTTAACTATTTATTGAGGTTATTTCCCTTGATTAAACAAAAAGTGCCTACTCCCTGATAGTGATTGATTATATGGTGTTTAAACCCGTTTTCAATTTTTTTTTCAGTTATATCGCGGCGGCCAGTGCACCTAACCACGCTTTCCTGGATTCTCTTTTATCAGTGCTCAGCACAATTTTCTTTTCAAGCCACTGGCTGCTTTCCTACATATTCATCACCGAAACAGGGGTCTGTGGTGAGAAAAATTAATCCTGCCGCAATGATTATCATCAATCCTCGGAGGGAAATTGCCCGAGCCGCGGATCGAACTCACGACCATCTCTTCCTAAGTCCTGTATGCTACCGACTAAAGTTTTGGAGCTTGGCAGGAAAAGAGTTTTAAAAGTCTTTACCAAACAATTCCTGGTTTATATGATCCTTAGATAGAAGCCTTTCGAAAACATTGTGGAAAGAGGAGAAAATGCTGGTAACCAGCATTTTCTCCTTTTACCACAATATTTTCTACCCTGTTCGAAACAAATTTCATTTTTCAGCTACTTTTATTTTGTTGTCTCCAAATGTGCTTTCAATTTGGACCTGTCAAGAAAATTTTGTTGCTTGGTTAAGAGTAAACTCATTACCAAGAGACAATATTTTAGGTTTGTCCAAATTGAAAGAATTTGCAGATGGCAAAATAAAAGTGACTGAAAATTTGAAAATTCGATTTGTGAAGAGCAGAAAACATTTTGGGAAAAGGAGAAAATGCTGGTTACCAGCATTTTCTCCTTTTCCCACAATGATTTTCTAAAGACTTCTTTTACAGGGTCGTCAAAAGTAGGGATTGTGTGGTAATTTCATTAAATAGTTATAATCAGAATTCAAACCTTAAAGATCGGTTTTCCCTGCTTGGCCCTGCGTTTGGCTCTCGTAACAAATGGTATCAGAAAGGCAAAAAACACCACAATTAACACCAGTACACCGGCAAACACGGCTGGGACGGCTGGGTAACCGCTGGACACTGGTCGCTCCACATACACGATGAAAGGTAGCGGGTTCGATAACGCTTTTCCGTTACTTGTATCTTCAAGCAAAACCTGTCGTTATTGAAAAGGGTTTTAGGAATATATTAACATTTAAAATTTGTATTGGAGCAAAGCTTTACCGGAAAGGGATTTAAAGAACTTCCGTAATCCATTATGCAAGGCAAGTAATCATACAAGTGTGGACTCGTAAGATTCCTGTTTTCTATCAAACAGCTGATTCATAGGGTAGAGCGGTCCCTTTGTATGCAGAAAATTGGCAAGTAGTCTCGACTCAGATAAGCTTGCTCAAATAACTTCCATATTATAAATGGTGTGATTTTAACTTAAGAGCATTTTAATACCCGCATTGTGTAGTTTTGGCCACTATTAGGTCTTTAGCTCTTAACCCATTCCCAAACGACAGATTTTAGACTCTTCCAAACTGAAAGAGACTGTAGACAACAATTTAAAATTTGAAATAAATGGTGGATAGTTCTCCTAAAGTGTAGAAAACGCTGTGGGAAAAGGAGAAATTGCTCGTTCCGAGCAATTTCTCATTTTCCCACAGTGTTTTCGAAAGACTTGTATTGCAGACACGTAAAAACCAGGGCTTCTTTGGGAAAGGGTTAACCAAACGACACAATTTCAGACTAGTCCAATTTGAAAGTATTTGCAGACGACAATGTGAAAGTGACTGAAAATTTGAAATTTGTCTCTGATTACCAGCATTTTTTCTCCTTTTCCCACAATGTTTTCAATTGGCTTATTTCTCAGGTCCGTTAAAATCGGAATTGTGTGGTATGCATAATCAAAAAATACCAAGAAGATGTTTTTAAAAGTTGTCTTGGGCGTTAACTCTGAACCAGGCATTCGCGAGTTTAACTACCATGAAAAGAAATGCCTTTTAGGAATTTGGGAAAAGGAGATATTGCTGGTAACCAGAGCAATTTTTTTTTATCGACGACCTTTTTAGTTTGCAGTTGACATCAATTTTGAAATATACTACTCAAACTTTACTAAGGATCACCATTATTAGATTAAGTCAACATATATATGTTGCATGCATCAAGTCCATAATGTTACATTGCCATACTGATGAATTACTAGAAAACCATCTGTAGAAATCGATGTTTTTTTTTGCAAAAGTGTACTGCTGTAAGATACGAGTATACCCGTATTGAAGTACCGAAATAATCACTATCAAAGTTTAAGTAGTATAATTGTACATATATACTCACGAAGAATTCAATCAAGTCTTTCTCTTCAATCTCTGTGACGTCTTCAACAACGATAAAACCTTCAGCATCGACGCTGAAAGCTGTGGTATCCATGACAACGAACGCCGTAGTAACGACATTGGCTGCCATAACCACGGGTTGATTGTCGGTGTCTATGTTTCGTTTGTGAATAATATGAATTGTGTGATCAATATGGGGGCCGATATCGGGGAGAAGCATACGCCGAGCCACTTCGGACTGACCCGTACTTTTTGGTATATCTAGAAATAGAAAATAAAAGGAAACTTATTCACCAACCATTCTATATTGCATTCTGCATCTACAGTAAGAAAGAAAAGCGAACTCTGACTGGTTAAACTATAATGGCTTAGCCAATCAGAAATTTCATTACTCTGAACTTTAGAAAATCTTGAAAAAATAGAAAAAGGAACTCGCTCCTTCCGGGGCTGTGTTCATTCATACTAGTCTACTTACATGTATTTCGTGTGAGGAAAAATTGCAGAGAAAAAAAAAATTAACCGTAAAATCGCATTCTTTGTCTCAAAATGGGCGAAAATAACTCTAATTAATTATGATATACATAATACTCGTAATATCATATAATCAAAGTGTTGAGAACGCTGATGTGGTATTTGTTAAGGAAACCATCATATGGAATTAATAACTTGAAAGGAAAGAGAAATATAATTCAAATTTTGGCTTGAAAGTTAACCTACTAAGCAAATGAATACCTTTCTGTTTGAAAGGAGAGTACTCATGACAATATTATGATTATTTGTGTATTGGTGGTCTCCTTTTGATCGTAAGAAGTCCCTTGACAGTAGGATAAATGACGGGTAGAGAGAGAAACCATGTCAATATATCGAGTATAATTAAGTTTGTACTGGAAAAGTATGATTTTGAGATATATTTTTGCCGTTAACATTAAATTCTAAACATTACAATAATTCATTTCGATCTATAGATATACATGCCCTATCAAATGGAATAGCGCGCAATCATGGGATGAACAATCCATGGTATGAACTGGTTTTGGAATGAAAAAGCCCGAAACGATCGGTAGAAAAAAATTGTATCATTGCGCCAATAGAAGGCTTTTAGCGAGTGAAGCTATTGCCAATCAAAAATTAGTATTTCAACGATCGATGGCCTCGCCAAGTATCTTCAAACATGCCATTTTCAATTAATTATCTAGGTGCTATTGAAAATCTTATTTGCCTGGGAAAATTTGAGTTTAATTGGGTTTGCTTCCTTTGGCTTTGCACAAAAAAACATTACATGGTCATTATTGAACTCACAGTGGAATTGTCTTCGACAAATACCACAAAATCTATTTTTTATTTTACCCCTTACTCCATAAATACTAATTTCTACGCATTCCTTGTAGGAGCCTTTGGAAAACTTTGTGGCAAAAGGTGAAATTGCTCGTGACGAGCAATTTCACCTTTTGTCACAATGTTTTCTATGCTATCAAAAGGTACCATAGACACATAAGAAACTGCTTCATCCTTGCTGTTATTTATTGTCAATTAGAGATACCATAGAAATGCCTTATGGGACAAAGGGTTAAGGTAAGTTAGCATTTGACAAATGACACTATTCTTCAAATTGTTTATCTCCGTGAGTAACAGAATATTTTTGTAACTGAAAACACAATATATGAGCCCTGCTATGTAAAAATGGTGTTTAATGCATTTGCAAATAGTATCGATCCAGGCTAACTTGCGCAGGCTGACCTTGGTGGAAACATTTCCTATTTGCCTACTTTTTACCTGTCGAAGGATCAGTCTGTCTCACGGTTTAGTAAGTTGTAAGGCAAAATTTTATGATCAATAGAGAGATGATGGCCATCTTCGCGAGCCAAGGTTACGATCACTACGTGGATCTTACCTTGGCGGATTGAGCCCGATTTCGAGATTCCTGCGATGCGCCCCTCTATTGGATGCTGGTTATTAACCCCCTTTACATCATATTTCTAAAAGCCAATGTAATATCGTTTTACAAATCGCTTACGAATATACATGAAGCGATAAGCAGACATCCACGTGGATTTCCATGTTTACCTTCCATTCGAAAGGTAGCGACGCTGTTCTATTTTTATCAAAGATTAAATGCTACCAGCGATTTCATTCGTTGCAGTTTGAGCTGGCTGCATCCAATGAAAAAGCGTATCGGGTGAATGTAAAAGTCAAGCTCGATCCGCCAAGGGTAGAGTAGCGTAGTGAATCGTCAGCCTTGGCTTGCGAAGATGGATGATGGCATGCTTGGTTTTATGCATCGGGAAGAGACATTTAACCCTTATCCTGCTGTGTAAATTAAACGATACCTTAAAGTGAAGAGTAGAGATTCAAGGGTTGTAACTTCAAAGTTAATTCTTATGGAAGAAATATCTCCTCCTCGGACAGTGTAGATCAAAGATCAGACTGCACATTTTGTGCAGTCTGATCTTGATCTACACTGTCCGCAAAAGGCCAGTGAGTCGCGGTCAGCAGCCAAAAGGTTAACATACGAGCGTAATGTTGCCAGAGCGTCGCTCAATACTGTACTGTTGAAAAATTACCGTCCTTTTTAAGGTCTAGGGGACGTCACTCTCAAGTTAAACAAAAACCTGAAGTTGCCGGGATTGGCCAAATAGGTTTTACGAAAACGTCGACGTTACAATGTTTACCGACGAGTTAATAAGTCTATGGCCCCAAGCTGTCATATCAAAAGGCGGAAGCTTCCGAGATTGACCGAACAGATTTACGATCGATTGACTGTATGGTGTTTAACGCCGTTTTCAACACTATTTCAGTTACATCGTAGCGGCCAGTGCACCTATCCATGCTTTCCAGAAGTTTCTTTTACCAGTTCTCCGCACAATTTTCTTTCCAAGGCGATGAGTTAGGGCCCGTAGACCTTAGATGGGGAAAAAAGCACTCACTGAAGTGTGCAGAAACATGATCTTTCTCTGAAGTTGTAAGATCGTCCGTAGCTGCTGTGGGATTTACCAGATCTGACGTCATATCACTGTTTGACGTCACTGTTGGATTTGCTGGAATGGACAATCAGAAATCCGTCAACATAATTGAAAGCCTAACCTAAAAGCTGCTAAACGAGAAAGTAAACAGTCAATAGCCTAAAGTTGGAGAAAAAATGCTGTTTACAACTTTCTGATGTTAACTAAAACCCGTTGAAATTGTTATTTACAGTGAAGTGTCAACAGCCAAAAACCGTGGAAGAGTTTTTTTTTTATTTCATGCTTCCCGGTAGGTTATTGCAATCTGTGAAACATTTTCGATATTTCACGGTTACAACCAGTGAAATATCGCTTGGTCCATTTTAACTCTTCAAGTGAAGGCGGAAACAGTTGTTCCCGCAAACTAGTTATCGAAATAAAATGTGCACGCCTCACAACCAGATGGAAATATGACGTAACGTTTACATAACATTTCTTGGGCTTGACGTAAAAGAATAATGCGTTGCTATACGGAGGAGATACGCCACGGGGAATAACCGAAAAGAAGTGTACTTGATTTTGATTAAATTCCCCCCGAGAAAGGGTTAAAAGAATAAGAAAAAAAAAAATATTTTTTTTCGGTGAAAGCTCGAAATTTATTTCATCTCGTGAACATCATCGGTAATATTACCGAAGGTGTTCAAGAGATGAAACAAATTTTAAGCTTTCACCGTAAAATACAAATATCGTCTATACATTAAGCGGTCAACAACAATATTACATACCCTGTGTGTGTCTGTGGGCTGTTGGCGTGGGTTTTTGGCCCGAGCCGGTCATCGTTACATCGAACATTTTCGTTGTCTGTGTCAGAGTGAAAAACATATGATAGGAAATAAGCACAAGTCCTGTTGAATTAACCCATTACCACACAATCCCTACTTTTGACGCCCCCCAAGAAAGAAGCCTTTAGAAAACATTGTGGGAAAAGGAGAAAATGCTGGTAACCAGCATTTTCTCCTTTTCCCACAATGTTTTCTACCCTTCAGAAAACAAATTTCCAATTTTCAGTCACTTTTATTTTGTCGTCTGCAAATGCTTTCAATTTGGACCAGTCTAAAATATTGTCGTTTGGTAATGGGTTAACACTTATCCTGCTAAATAACTAAAAATGAATTTTTCCAACTCGATCGTAAAAATCCAAATAGTCCTATTGCTATTTCAAATGTATATTGTAGGGAATATTATCTCCTTATCGGACAGTGTAGATCAAAGATCAGACTTCACGTTCTGTGCAGTCTGATCTTAATCCACACTGTTCGTAAAAGATCAGTGAGTCGCACCAAGGCTCAGCAGCCAAAGGGTTCATGTGGTTTCTGTCAGAATTGCAGTCACGGGTACTGGAGGGTGGAGGCGGAGGGTGGGGGTGCTTTAGGGGTCAACAGAGTTAATCATTGACCGACAAGGATATCTTCTATTGAACATAAAGACCACCTTTAGTAAGACACAACTTGTTCATAGTCCTTGTGTGGTCGTTAAATACAGGTTTCATAGTATAATTCAAACAATAAGATAAACAAAAGGTTGAGCTACGCGGCAATTTTTAACCTAGTTTTAAAATCTTTTCTTCTTTCTCTCCAAGCGACCAATACTTGGAGAGATTTTACAATAACAGATTGTAGTTCAATGCCATTGTTAAAATTTAGCCACTTCTTGGCCTTTAATGTGCCTTTATTGATTTGTAATTATAAATATGTTATAGTTTGTAACAATATTTAATGATCCACCATACCTTTGACTCATTATTTCGCCTTTTAACTATTTTCAGGAAGTGCTCCTCCGTTTTTTCTTCACCGTGGCCGTGACCTTCACCTTCCTCTATGGCAACGACCCTTTGACCCCTGTAACCATCGTGTTGTATTCTCCCCGCAACGGCCCCGTGTTCCTCAACCAGGTCATATGGAAAAAATACCTGCTTAACTACCCGTTCATCTGAAACTGCAGGGGAAATAACCGTATATAATTATGACAAACATGGTGAAGATATGATGTGCGGACGGACGATTGATTGATTGATTGATTGTATGGTGTTTAATGCTGTTTTCAGCATTATTTCAGTTATATCGCAGCCGCCAGCGCACCTATCCATGTGCTCCTGGAGTTTCTTTTACCAGTAATTCGCACAGTTTTCTTTCCAAGTCACTGGCTGCTTTCCCATATAATCAACGTCGAAACAATGGTCAGCGGTGGGGGAGGAATGATACCTGTCGCAGTGACTATCATCAATCCTCGGAAAGAAATTGGCCGAGAGTCGTAGCCAGGGATCGAACCCTGGACCCCGTATTCTCAAGTCCTGCACGCTTTCGACTAAGCTACCGGGGCTCGGCGATGTGCGTAAAAATGAAACTTTCTGACCGATTGTAAAGACCCAAATTTTGCCATTTCAAAAAATATTTGGGGGCGAAGATATTCTTCTTGAAGGACAGTGTGGATCCAAGATCAGACTGCACATTCTGTTTCCGTGCAGTCTGATCTTGGATCTAAACTGTCCGCAAGAAACTTTAATTTTACATTGCTGATGTAGAGAGAGAGAGAGAGAGAGAGAGAGAGAGAGAGAGAGAGAGAGAGAGAGAGTGGGGGGACAAAGAGATAGAAAGAAACAGTGAGATAGTGAGAGAGACAGAGAGAAAAAGTGAGAGCCAGAGAGATTGAGATAGAGGCACAGAGAGAGAATAGAGATGTAGACAGGAAGAGGAGACAGGAAGATAGAGATGCAGAGAGACAGAGACAGAGACAGAGACAGAGAGACAGAGAGACAGAGACAGAGACAGAGACAGGTTTGAATGATTAACTATAGATACATGTATATTTAACTTTAATAGATGAAGGATGACGATACCTCGACTTTTCTTTTATAAATAGGCAAATTTATAAAAAAAAAAAAAGACTAAATTATCAAACATTAATCTATGAAAAATAATCAAATGAATATATAAAAAAAATAATAACTTCAATACTTTACCTGCAGTTTGAACTGTTAAACATAGCACAACAAAAAGTCCATACTGGAAATATCTGTGCTGGGACATCTTTCTAATCGCTGTCATTTTTTGTAAACAAATAAATATCAAGTAAATAAATAAAATAAATAAATAGATAAATAAATAAACAACCAACAGGCGTTATAGATCCTTGATACACTTTCAGTAAATTTTCGGTATTTTTGTTGTTTGAGGTAAAAATAAAAAAATCTGTTTTGTCTTTATCAAAGATAATTCACTGTTCACTCATAATCATTCAATCCATGAAAGCAATATTTTATCTCAAAGTTCAGCGTCATCTCCAGTGCTCGACTGAAGGCCTAATTTTGGATTCATTTGTCAGATTGATTAAAACAGTTACATAAAATTGTCAGATTTAATTCTGATTAGTCTAAATTTAGGATGGTCGAAATAATCACTTTTAGCAATTCAGAAAATTTGACCGCTCATTAGTCATTCATTCATTGAAGAAAATTCAAGTCATATTCACTGCGCATGTCAGTTTTCACTTCCGGTCGCGCATGCTAGGAAATAACTGTTCATATACACTTTTTACTTCTTGAACAAAAATGGCGGCAAACGACTTCGACAACATTATTGAATGTATTGACCATACATATATAGAATTAGATTTATAATATAGGTACTGTCGAAACCCTTGCGAGAAAATTAGAAATCGTTCGTGAAGGACAGTTTCTCCTTGTACCGCTATATTTCCAAAATTAATCAGTTCTTAGAAGAAAATGAAGTCTGTGCGAGGGGTAAATGTCACCGTGTGTATTGAAGGCCCCCGGGATATGCTGACGGGAGTGCTCGGCAGTTTAAGTCAATCAATTTTCAATTTATTAACTTCTTCTTCCTTATTTTTAAATTTGGTGGCAAAATGTTGTAAACATAAGATGTGATAAATAAACACTTGTGACACTGTTGCACCGAATCACGGATACAGAACTTGAAAACTTGAATATCGAAAGTTCTGAGGAGAGAAAAAATGTAATATTATGATTAATTGCTGTTTATTTCACTCTTACAGACAAAATATTAACTCATTACCAAACGACAATGTTTTAGGCTTGTCCAAATCGAAAGCATTTGCAGACGACAAAATAAAAGTGACTGAAAATTTGAAAATTGTTTTTTGAGGGGTAGAAAACATTGTGGGAAAAGGAGAAAATGCTGGTTACCAGCATTTTCTCCTTTTCCCACAATGTTTTCTAAAGGTTTCTTTCTAATGGGCGTCAAAAGTAGGGATTTTGTGGTAATAGGTTAAGTCGACCTCTTTCTACGCTCAAAATAAAATCCACTAAAACGCTGAAAGACTTCTATCTTTTAAAGACTTGACTATACAAACGGATGGTGTAGAATCAAGATCAGACTGCACGTTCTATGCAGTCTGATCTTTATCTATGCCATCCGCAAAAGTCCAATGTTTTTGCTTATTCCTTTACCAAACAACAAAATTTTAGACCGGTCCAAATTGAAAGCACTTGCAGACGACAAAATAAACGTAACCCAAAAATTGAAATTTGTTTCCAGCAGGGTAGAAAACATTGTGGGAAAAGGAGAAAATGCTGGTAACCAGCATTTTCTCCTTTTCCCACAATATTTTCAAAAAGCTTCTATCTTAGAGTCGCAAAAATCAGATACTGTTTGCTGGATTGTTTGGACGACTTAAAAAAACATTGTCGGAAAAGGAGAAAATGCTGGTAACCAGCATTTTCTCCTTTTCCCACAATGTTTTCAAAAGGTTTTTACCATAGAGTCGTAAAAACCAGGGATTATTTGGTAAAGGATTATGTTGTTGGAAGGGAAAATATCGTATTGGATAAAAAAGTAACGAAAATTTGTTATGAATCATTTCCCGTTTATATGTTTTATGTTTATAATCAACATATCTCCCCTTTTTTCCCCAGACCTTGGCTTAAATTGTAGTGATTCCAAATTTAGAAAATTCTTGAAAATAAGACTTAGAATGCTCTTCAGAATGGTTCGTCTGTACGGACCCCGGTTCTTTTTGATCCTGTGGAAAAAGCCCTTTGAAAACATTGCAAGGGATGGAGAAAATACTGGCTCAAACGACTGAATATGCTCTAGAACGTTCAAAGGGTGGAAAATATTGTAGGAAAGGGGAGAAAATGTTCTTATTCAGCATTGTCTACTTTTCCAGTCAGATTTTTGTTTTCAACTCTTAACCACCCGACAAAATTTCATAGTTGCTTAAATTGATAGCATCTGCAGATGTTGAGAAAAATGTTCTCCATGATCTGTCTTTGAAATGGTTGGAAACATTGTGGAAAAAGAAGGAAATGCTGGTAACCAGCATTTTCTCCTTTTCCCACAATGTTTTCCAAAGTCTCCCTAATCAGGATCGTTAAAAACAGGACTTTTTCCTTTTCCCACAATGTTTTCCAGAGCCGTCTTCATCAAGGTCCTCAATTCTTAACCAGACGACAATTTTCAGACTTAACAAAATTGAAAGCATTTGCAGACGACAATATAACCATGGCACAAATGATAGACTTTGTCTCTGAAAGGAGAGCAAACATTGTGGGAAAAGAAGAAAATGCTGGTTACCAGCGTTTTCTCCTTTTCCCACAATGTTTTCAAAAGTCTTCTTCCTAAGGGTTCTGAAAAATCGGGATTGAGTTAGAACCCAGGATTATTTGGAAAAGGGTTAACGGTTTCTTCCCCAGGGTCGTTAACCCTTTACCACACAATCCCAACTTTTAACGACTCTGAGAAAGAAGCCTTCTGAAAACATTGTGGGAAAAGGAGAAAATGCTGGTAACCAGCATTTTCTCCTTTTCCCACAATATTTTCTTCCCTTCCTAAAAGAAATTTCAAATTTTCGGTCACTTTTATTTTGTCGTCTGCAAATGCTTACAATTTGGACGAGTCCAAAATTTTGTCGTTGGGTAAAAAGTTAAGAACATTGCAGTGTTTGGCAAAGGCTTGAAATGGGCTAAGATTTGTCGACAATGCTTTAGTGACAGGGGTATGTGATAAGAGTTTCCCTCCCCAACCAGGATGAGCATTTGGACCCTCCGAAATCATATGTTAAAACGGACCAAATTAGCCTGTTAGACCGGTACAGCTCAATAAGTAAAGTGTAGGACTCGTGTTTCGGGTCACTACAGGATGTGGGTTCGATCCCCACGGCTGGCCATCTTAAATAACTAATAGTCTTTCGGATGAGACGTTAAACCGAAGTCCCGTGTGACAGTGCCATACACCGAGCACGTAAGAGAATCAGGCGTAACTTAAACCTTTTACAAACAACAACACTTTAAACCTTTTCAAATTCAAAGCATCTGCAGACAAATTTTAAAGAAGTAAAAATGAACGTTGGTGTTTTGATATGGTAGAGAAAAGAATTGTGGGAAATGGAGAAAATGCTGGTTATAAGCATATTCTGCTATTCCCATAATGTTTTCGAAAGGCTTCTTCCTCAGGGTCGTAAAAACCAGGGATTGTTTGGGAAAGGATTAAGATCGGTTTCGTCCTGTATCTGCACTAT
Source organism: Tridacna crocea (assembly GCA_943736015.1). NCBI lineage: Eukaryota > Metazoa > Mollusca > Bivalvia > Cardiida > Cardiidae > Tridacna > Tridacna crocea. Next base: position 3,689,033 of record OX031072.1, on the reverse strand, counting down.
CCCCCGTAACATTACTAACAGCCTTAAAGGGGTATCGCCTATATGGGCAACCGGTGGCGATTATAAATAAACGCAAATTCAATCACTTAACTTACAACTTTACAGTTTTCAAATTTGTAGTTAAACTTCAATTTCCAGCGCTCACTGTTTTTGTTATGCAGTCAAAACAAAGTGCTTTTTTTTTTTACATATATTACTTCAATATTATCGACCAGTTTTACCAAAATCCTTTTGCAAACTTTGTGACAAGAACACTGAATCACTTAAAGATCATGTTTTATAATTGTGACCCATTACGTAAAAAGGGACCCTCTGGGAACTGCGAAAAGTGCAACCCTGGTCAGACTGCGCAATACGCGCAGTCTGACCAGGTTAGACACTTTTCGCTTTAACGACTTTTTTTTATAAAAAAGTGGTCATTTTACCTCATTGTACAATCATTTTTGAATTATCAACTTAAACTGACCCGCACTATCGTTGATCTGTTTTCATTTAATTGGTGTACAGAATTCCCAGACGGTCCCTTTTTGCGTGATTGGTCACATTTACTTTACAATGTTCTATCAGAAAAGTGGACAGTTTACTAATTCTGTCTGCGGAAAGCGAAATAGATCCAGATGTCGCACGTCAATGTTATATTTTTTAGTAACTTAATAGTGAAATCAAAAATACACAGTATATATTCTAAGATCAGACTGCAAGTTCTGTGCAGTCTGATCTTGGATCTAGCCTCTCTGCAAAAACGCCTTGTTATAATACACTATCTAATTTGAGCATCCTGGGTACAGAACCGGACTACTTTTTCTACTTTGAATTTCAAACTAAAATAAACGTTTAATCAATAAAACGCTTCCTGGTGCGATTCATTCTGCTATGATCAGCAGTTTAGAGAAATCCTAAGCTAAACAGGCCTGATTTCTCCTCAAATATATTGATAAAAGCCATTTTCTCCATTGCTACTTTATAGTGCGTATTATTACAGTCTCCCCAATATTGGGGAGAGTGATGCGTCATATCAGACATGTCGAATCTACAAAGAATATGACATGCTCAGACAACACGCCTTGTTTTAATTCTATTTTGACAAAGGTTGAGGATAAACTAAAACACAGTTTGAAGCCAATCCATATTTTATCCTTTTATCAGATATTTGCGTGTAGTAACGACCTTGGTGGGAAAAAACTTGTCAAAATCAAAATGAGAAAACGCTTGAAAGCTGGCGTTGTCTGCGCATGTCATATTCTTCGAAGATTCGACTGTCTGCTATGACGTATCACCCATTCCCTGATACTTGGGAAAAGTAGGGCTTATACCAAAGCTAAACCCAAGCCTGTAAGGACTGTTTTGATAAATGGCCGGTGCGTAGGTTACCTGATCAAAAATTGAATAAATCGAACCAGTTAGCGTTGTACTGAGTAGACGTTTACTTTATTTTGAAATTTAAAGTAACGGTTGTCGTTTTGAAAAATAAATCCGCTTATGTACCCAGAATGCCCATATTAGATAGATGTTTATTAATTTTGAAGAATGTATGTAGCAGGAGATAATGTGAAGCCTGGCTATTCTCCTTTTTCCACCATTACTTCTGCCCTTATAAAAGCAAATTAACTTCTTTGAGCCACGTTTCATGTGTCAACTACAGATATGTTGAATTTGGACAAATCTAAATATATGTTAACTCTTTAAAACAAAATCCTAAACATCAATCCCAAATATGGGCCTCTGAAAACATTGTAGGAAAAGAAAAAAAATGCTGGTAACCGGTGTTTTCTTCTTTTCCTACAATGGTTTTTATCCTATCAAAAGCAAATTCCGTAAATTTTAACAAGGTTTAAGTTTTCGTCTGCAAATCCTTTGAATTTGGACCAGTCCAAAATTTTGTCGTCTGCTATACAGTTGACTGGTAGAGACCTTAGTAGCGTTTCAAATCTTTATGTCACCATGTTAACATACTGATTACAGTTTAACCCCTTACCATACAATGACGAGTTTTGCCAACCCTGAGGTAGAAGCCTTTTGAAAACATTGTAGGAAAAGGAGAAAATGCTGGTAACCAGCATTTTCTCCTTTTCCCACAATGTTTTCTACCCTTCCCAAATCCAATTTCAGTTTTTAATTTACAATTATTTCGTCGTCTGCAAATGCTTTCAATTTGGGCAAGTCTAATATTTTGTCGAGGTAAAGTGTTTAAATGTATGTCAAATGAGATTATCGGTGAATAAATTAAATCCCGTTATATTTATATTATTATCTTTATTGATGATATGAACGCTGTCTTCTTCTTCTTCTTCTTCTTCTACTATTTCGCTTGAACAGAACGCGACGCGAAATAATCCGAACCAAAGTTGACGCAAAAATCCCGGAAAATCTAACCCTTTGTCACACAATGACGACTTTGGAAAACCCTGAGGTAGAAGCTTTTTGAAAACATGGTGGGAAAAAGAGAAAATGCTGGTAACCAGCATTTTCTCCTTTTCCCACAATGTTTTCAACGCTTACCAAACCATATTTCAGTTTTTCATTGAAATTATTTTGTCGTCTGCAAATGCTTTCCAATTTGGACCAGTCCAGTCTATAAATTTGTCGTTTGATAAACAGATAATCGCGGGAGACGAATTAAAATTTTGCATTTAGCTAGAATACCAGACTAAAAGACAAACTAAAGTAAAAGAAAGTAAAAGCGAAAAGGCATCAGGTATTTACAAGTGACTTTCAAAAATAAATTAACATAAAAAAATAGCATAATCAAATACTAGTACATGTGTTGTTACGGCCAAATGACGCAAAAAAATCTATTTCAGAGAGATCTCACACAAGGTTCAGAAGTATACATACAAGAAAGATAAAAACTTGATGAAAATTTTCCAGTGTGATTGATTTAAGTAATTAGGATAGAGAGGATGGATTGGAGAGAGAGAGAGAGACAGACAGACAGACAGACAGACAGACAAACAGACAACCGGAGAGAGCCAGAGAACCATAAAGAGCGAGAGCCAGGGAGAGACAGAAACACCCACCCACCGACCGACTGACCGACCTGCCGGCGGGCAGTTGGACGGACAGATTGACAGACAGAGATGAAACAAAAGTTTACAATACCTGTTATAAACACGGACACATATATTATCAAGCGGGACCAAAGTAAACGTCAGACTGTGCTCTTATTTTTAAAAATCAGATTGCGAAATACCGGTATCCCACCGGGGTCCCATGAAGCTAGCACCAAAACACGAAGATATTTCCACTCTACTTACACAGACGTAAAAGGTTTATTCTTTCATTGCAAATTGCCTTTTTTGGCACCTATTTCGGACGAGAAGCCTTTAGAAAACACTGTGGGAAAAAGAGAAAATGCTGGCTACCCTTCACAAAACAAATTTCAAAATTTCTGTCACTTTTATTTTGTCGTCTGCAAATGCTTCCGATCTGGACAAACCTAAATTTTTGTCGTAAAATTTTAAGATTTAGACCTCAGAAAAGAAATCCAGATTTATTTCGCAGAGAAAAAGTTAGAGATGTTACGAAATATAAGTAGCTTCACACACCTCAGTAAACCAGATAACAATGTATTTACATACACAGAAAATAAGTAAAATACCACACGAAATATTTTTACATACATTTGACGCAAAACTCCAGATTTCAAGATGGACCCCAACCAGGTGGTTGATGCGACAACTCACCTGGCCCAGATAAGCCCAGAATCTTGCCTTTTTTTATATTATTTATTTAACTCTTTACCACAGGACAAAGTATTGTCCAAATCGAAAGCATTTGAAGATGTCAAATCAAATGAGACCCAACTTATTAAAATTATAGATGATAGGGTAGAAAACATTGTGAGAAAAGGCTTCTTCCTCAGGTTCGCTGAATGGTTTGTTTCGTAAAGGGTTACACATCCCTTTTTTCTTAATTTCTCTCTCTTTTTTCTTTAATATTTGCCTGGCAGAAAAATCTTAAAAAAAAAAAAAAAGACCGAGCTTGAGAAAGCAATATTTGTTATTTCAGTTTATTACTTTTTAGGAACATATGAACAAATTGTTTGACAGCAACAGTTTTTAAAACTTCAAGTCACTCTGCCCATAACATAACTTTAACAATACATAAGTATTCAGTGGCATCCCGACCATAACATAACTTTACCAATAAGGTATTCAGTGGCATTCCGCCCTTAACATGATTTTACCAATACAGAATATTCGGTGGTATTCCGCCCATAACGTAACTTTAACAATACAGGAGTATTCGGTGGTATTCCGCCCTTAACGTAGCTTTAACAATACAGGAGTATTCGGTGGTATTCCGCCCTTAACGTAGCTTTACCAATACAGAGGTATTCGGTGGTATTCCGCCCATAACGTAACTTTGACAATATAGGAGTATTCGGTGGTATTCCGCCCATAACGTAACTTTACCTATACAGGAGTATTCGGTGGTATTCCGCCCTTAACGTAACTTTGACAATACAGGAGTATTCGGTGGTATTCCGCCCATAACGTAACTTTACCAATACAGAAGTATTCGGTGGTATTCCGCCCATAACGTAGCTTTACCAATACAGAGGTATTCGGTGGTATTCCGCCCATAACGTAACTTTGACAATATTTAAGTATTCAGTGGTACAAAAGACTTTTTTTTACATTTTTTCTTCTATAGAAAATGTTCTTTGGCTTTATTCGGTAGTTAATGGTGCATTTGATTGGTTCCGTACCAACATTTTAGTAACTGTTGATCAATGAATTGATTCTTTACAAATTGCTTGTAAAAAAGATTTTTCTGATCTAAATTTAGAATCAAACTTTTAAGACCATCTAAGTATCTTAAATCAATTAATTTAATGTAGATCTACCCTAAATTTTGATGTTTTATCAGAAACCCATAATGAAGAGAGTCATCCACCGGTTTTGATTGGACAGTCCATTTTGTAGCTAATGTATATTAATGCGAACGAGACTTTCATTGTCAGATTTCCCATGGATAATAGTACATTATAACAGAAAGACCAACAATATAGGGCCGGACGATAATGCGATACAAAATAACGCGGTCGTCTTTAGAAGATAACGCGACCAAACAAATTTGACCTTGAAGTTTTATCTTGAGAATACCTAAACTTATCTAGATCTTCAGATCACTTGATTGCAAAATTTTACATGTATTTAACTCATGTCCAAATCGAATGCATTTGCAAACGACAAAATAAAAGGTACTGAAAATTTGATTTTTTTTCCCTGTGAAGGGTCTGTGTCGACACCTTTTTGCAGATGCATTAAACTAGCTTGTTCATAGAGAATAGCTCAAATCTTTGTTTTCCTACTTTTATCTGAGATAACAGGGGTGAACCGCTACTCTGATACAAACGATACACTTTTTCTATCATTTCTCTTTGATATATACTTTTCACGCTGCTGCAACTGACGTTACCTGAGGTTAGGCCACGTAATCTTCGCGAACCAAGGTTACGATCACTATGTGGATCTTACCTTGGCTGATTGAGCCCGATTTCGAGATTCCTGCGATGCGCCTTCTATTGGATGCTGGTTATTACTCCCCTTTACACCATGTTTTTTAAAAGCAAATGAAATATCGTTTTACAAACCGCTTACGAATACACATGAAGTGATAAGCAGACATCCACGTGGGTTTCCATGTTTACCTTCTATTCGAAAGGTAGAGACCTTGTTCTAGTTTTATCAAAGATGAAAGCTACGAGTGATTTCATTCTTTGCAGCTAGAGCTGGCTGCATCCAGGGATCGTATATATAGAATCCCTGCTGCATCCAATGAAAAAGCATATCGGGTGAATGTAAAAATCAAGCTCGATCCGCCAAGGGTAGATTTACGTAGTGAATCGTCAGCCTTGGCTTGCGAAGATGAGGCCAAATCTAATTTCCGACCTTCAGTTGGCATTATGTGAAGCATTTCTGGTCATATCTTATTTGTTAGCTGCATCATCGCGAGGGCTCACCTATTCAAGTGTGTCCTAGGTTTTACAAGTACCCGACCTTTTTTCAGAAAATTTAGATTAAGATCAGACTGCACAAACGATGGTTATATGGAAAAGTATCTGTTCGCTTGGAAAGAAAATTGTGTGGAGTACTGGTAAAAGAAACTACATGAAAACATTGATAGGTGCACTGGCCGTTGCAATATAACTGGAACAATTTTTGAAAGGGCGGTTTTACACCTTAACTCTTTACCACACGAGAAAATTTTAGAATGGTCCAAATTAAAAGCATTTGCACACGACAAAATAAAGGTGGCTAAAAAATTGAAATTTGTTCTGGGAAGGGTAGAAAACGCTGTGGGAAAAGGAGAAAATGCTGGTAACCAGCATTTTCTCCTTTTCCCACAGTGTTTTCAGAAAGCTTCTTTCTCAGGGGTGTCAAAAGTAGGGATTTTGTGGTAATGGGTTAAAATCAAACAATCATTCCGAGTTTTGTGCAATCTGATCTTGATCTACTCGAACCACAATGTTAACTATAGTAGTGAAAGGCGTTTTTAAGATTAATTGCTGCAGAGATTATGAAGTAGAGCGGGTAGAGAACATTGTAGGTAAAGGAGAAAACGATCATTTTCGCCCTTACCCGCAATGTTTTCCAAAGTCTTCGTCCTCGGCGTCGTTAAAGCAAGGGATTGTGTGTTAAAGGGTTAAAATATTACCTATTTTAGACCCATTTCTTTGATCGACCGCCTTATTGTTATCAAAAACTAGATTTGAACTTAGTTAACTTTCTGTTATCTTATTGATAGAGCTTTGTTTCAGGGTATGATTGTAGATATTAGGATTACAGAGAGAGAGAGAGAGAGAGAGAGAGGGAGAGAGAGAGCGAGAGAGAAAGAGAGAGAAAAGAGAGAGAGAGAGTCAGAAAGAGTCAGACAGAGAGAGAGAGGCAGACAGACAGACAACACAGACAGGAGAGAGACAAAGAGAGAGATACACACAGAGACACACAGAGAGAGAGAGGGAGAGAGAGAGAGAGAGCGAGAGAGAGAGAGAGAGAGAGAGACAGACAGACAGACTGCAGAAAGGTAGGGTACAGAGAAAGAGAACGAAGGTTATTCAGTTTCCCACTATGCTGTGTCAGCAAGCTATTTCTTAAATTTGTATGGCAGATGGAGAAGCTTCTTACTGTGAGCAATTTATGCTTTAAATTGTTTATTTTCATTTCCCACCATGTTTTCAAAGGTGTTCTTTTCCAAGGTCGTAAAAACATGAAACTGTTTGCTATAAGATCAAAATGGTAACGCAAGACACTTCCGAGCCTAGCCTAGTACTGGTGAAACCCAGGAAACATGAATATGTGAACTGTCGCCGTGATATGACTGAAATACTGTTGAAAGCGGCTAAAACACCTTTCAAACAAAACAAAAATGGTAACAGTCGCATAGATTACCTCCCTTCCGTGGGTAATTGACAATTCGATTACCTCCCTTATATTCAAAACTTTATCTAATTTTGATGGCATATGAACTTGAGATTCGCCTTTTTGTAGCTCAGTGGTAACTCTAGGTGAGCGCATTTAGCGAGTGGTACGTTTGAACAGGGGCTTTATTTTTTCCTAAAGACTAACGTAAGTCGTTTCCACATAGTGTCAAACTCTTACAAATAAAATTAATATTCTTCCAAGTTATTTAAGTCGACAAAAAACATTCAGTAACTTCGCAGGAGTAAACTTGAAAAGAAATTCGAGGAATTCACTTTAAGCGCGACTCACTGACCTTTTGCGGACATTATAGATCAAGATCAGACTGCACGGAACGTTGTCAGATAAGGAAATATTTTTTCTAAAAAAAAAAAAAACGAAACAACTAAACTAATCATTCAATCAGTTTTCCTATTTAATTCCTTCAATTAACTATTTCATCTTTTACAGGTTATGAATGCATGGTTCTGAAACAACATTTTCCTAGGGCTACTAAATTGCCATTTTGCATGTTTTGTATTATATTTGAAATTTCCACTATTTATTGTAACAGTATATCAAAATGATTAATTGATACTTTATCATACTGTTTTCAAAATATCGACTTGCCACACTTTTTCCATGTTTCATCGCGCAGATGACTTTTTCACCCATTTTGAAGCAGCAACACTTTTTCAAACATAGTGCCAGAAGACAAAAAAGATATGCCATGTGGAGAACACTAGAGAAAGCATATTCTAATGAAAAAAATTGCTATTAAAAGTTCATAATTAAACGAATAACATTTAATCTCTTGTCCTGCCCAACACAATTATGGAAGTGATTTGCATGGCGTGTACGCCAAAATCAAAATCAGACTTAAAGTTTATGCAATCTGGATCCATTTTCACCGACCGGTCTTTAAAACTTTCTTCGTCATGTATTCGATAATTTTCTGATATTGAAAGTAACACAATCTCTGATTGGCTAAACCAAATGGTTTTGCCAATCGGAAGTTGTGTTATTTTCTTATATCTAAGATTAGATTGAAATCAGGTTGGTAAATAGGACTCAGATCTTGTTGTTTACATTCTTGGAAAGTTCTGTCAAAAGAACACCTTTGCAATTGCAATGCTATGATTTTTAATCCTGATTTGAGAAAAAATCCATTTCATTCATCTAGTTCTTTAACCCTTAACCAAACAATCCCAAGTTTTAACAACCCTAAAAAAGGCTTTTGAAAACATTGTCAAAAGAGAAGAAAATGCTGGTAACCAGTATTTTCTCATTTTCTTGCTATGTTTTGTATCCATCCATCGACATTTTTCAGTTTTGAGTCACATTTACTTTGTTGTCTATAAGTGCTTTTAAATTGGGAAAAGTCCAAAACTGTACAGTTTGGTAAAGAGTTAAGCATTTACTGATCACCAATTTTAGGAAATCGTTTTAGTGAATATAATGTAAGTTCGGCAGAACAATGATTAATAACAAAAACTTAACAAATAACAAGGTTTTTTTTTCATACGAACACAAATGCAACATCCTGGGCGAACGATACGATAACAATCGAAACTCCAAACGTTTTACCAAGGTCTCCACACTGGATCCGATAACACGTGACCAACTTTGTTTCCACTTCCGGTTCCGATGCTAACCGATTTTCCTTCATCATGGCAACCAACGTCTAGGTCGTCTGCTGAAACCAGGAACGAACCGGAACTTGAGGATATTTCAAGGGAAGACATTGTGGTGTTTGCTGATGTTCTCGCACTGTCTGTAAATGACGAATTACGGAACCTAGACGCCATACGTGGTGTTAGCTGTGGCATAATATTAAAGCTCCCGTCAAACGTACCATCGTGAAGATCACTTCCGGTTGGAGAGGCGTTGTTGCTGGCATAACCACTGGCCTGAATCGGAGAAATCTTCGATATGTGATACGGTGTTCTTTCAAGCGGATTTGTCATTGGCTGAGCTCTGAGAGGAGTTGAGTTCGATCCATTCCCTGGTATCGACTGTACTGGCTGGTTATTCAAAGTGCTCTGTAAATGGCGACCTAGTTCCGCCAGTCTACCTTCGTCCATCAGTCCAGTGGAAAACAGAAAACCAGTCACTTCGCGAGCGCAGTCGTGGAAGCCGGAGGCATACGATACGTGGTCGTTGGTTGGCATAGCAACACGTTGTTGATGACGTAGCTTAGTAAGATGACAAACAGTCATTTCCAAAATATCTGCCTTGTCGACTCGAGTCATTGGAGGAATCTGAAAATAGAGAAAACATTTAAAGAAAATGAGCACTACCCTGTGAAAAAAAGAGTTATATGTATCTACAAAAAGTATAGACCAAGTTCAGCCTGCGCAATCGGCGCAGGCTGACCTGGATTTAAACTTTTTTGCCATTGGTCAGTTTTCAACATGTCAAAATACCGTTCTACCTCCCTATTGAATCGCTTGTCAGACAAACTGTGTTTTCTAAATATATAGCTTGCCGAAGTTGGTATAATGAATCAATAAGATGCTCTCAACTCTCTTTTTCCATAGCATGATTCAAATGTGACTGAGTCAGCTTAAATCTTCACCAAACAACAAAATTTTTGACTGGTCTAAATTGAGAACACTTGCAGATAACGAAATAAATGTGACTTGTAACACGAATAGGGACATCTGGGAACTGCGACAAGTGTCGACCCTGGTCAGACTGCGCAGATTGCGCAGGCTGACCAGAGTTGACACTTTTCGCTTTTATGATGTTTTCTGTATGTAAAGTGGTCATTCTATCTTACGATACAACCAATTTTGAACTATTAACTTAAATTGATCAGCACTATTGAGATGTACGGAAATTCCAGATTGCCCCTTTTCGCGTGACGAGCCACAAATGTAACTCGAATTGAAATTTGTTTAAAGCAGGGTAGAAAGCATTGTGGGAAGAGGAGAAATTGCTGGTTACCAGCATTCTCTCATAATCCCACAATGCTTTAAAAAGACTCCTATTTCAGGGTCGTGAAAACCAGGGTTTGTTTGGTAAAGGGTTAATAAATTCAAGACAGTTTCGTAAAATTCTTGTTTGTAACCCGTTCTAAAGCTTTACAAAATAATCTCTTCTTAACAACAAGAAACTTTTGATGACAAAGTGCAGACCCGGACAAGACTAAGTTGGGTGTTGTGGGAAAAATTCAATCCCCAAGACAGAGAGTTGTATCTCTGTACCTGATAACAAATTCTACGAAAAGAACACCTTCAATACATTTAACCTCTACAGATTGAGGAAGCTGAAATGAATTTGTTTCTCATTGCAAGGTTTTCAAAGTTCAACAGTGCTAACATGGGTAAGGATTGATCCTTAGACAGAAGAAGAAGAAGAAGGAGAAGAAGAAGAAGAAGAAAAAGAAGAAGAAGACAAGCTCTTAAAAAGCTTACATTTTCTTTAATAGTATCATGGATCAAGGCCCGTAACTGTGTAATACTGTGATTCATACGTTCTCTCCTCTTTTTCTCAATCATAGGTTTTCTTATCTGAAACAAACATCGTCAAAAAAGGGTTAGATCAGGATAATCTTCAGGCTCTTGTAATTTCTGCAACAGGCCGCCCACCTTTAACTCTCGCTGGAGCGACCACATTTTAGATTTGGTTCAATTGGAAGTATATGCAGAAGACAAACTGGAAGTACTTTAATCCTTAACCACACGGCAAAATTTTAGACCTATCCAAATTGAAAGCATTTGCAGATGACAATTTCAAAGTGGTTCAAATGCTTCAAATTTGCTTTGATAGGGTAGAAAACATTGTGGGGGAATGCAAAAATAATGGTTACCATAATTTTCTCCTTTTCCCACCATGTTTTCAAAAGGCTTTTTTCTCAGGGTCGTTAAAAATCGTCATTGTGTTGTACAGGATTAACCCTTATTCTGCTAAGTAACTCTAGTGAATTTTTCAATTTGATAGTAAATACCCAACTATTACAATTTCAACGTTATATTTTGGGGAATAAAATTTCCTTATCGGACAGTGTAGATCCAAGATCAGACTGCACATTCTGTGCAGTCTGATCTTGATCTTCATTGTCGCAAAAGGTCAGTGACTCGCGCTAAGCGGCTGAAGGGTTAACCCCTACCACACGATTACGACTTTAAAAGCCCCTAGAAAAGAAGCCTATTGAAAACATTGTCCAGCACTTCCTCCTTTTTCCACAATGTTTTTTTACTGTATCAAGGAAAACTTGCACCATTTGGACCACATTGAAATTATCGTCTGCAAATGCTTTCCATTTCGAAAATTGTTTTCGTCGAGTAAAGGGTTAAGCCATTACCACACAATCCATGCTTTTGACGACCCTGAGAAAGAAGCCTTAGGAAAATACTGTGGGAATAGGAGAAAATGCTGGTAACCAGCATCTTCCCCTTTTCCCACTATGTTTTCTACCTTTCACAATATAGATTTAAGATTTTCGCTCACTTCTATCTTGTCGTCTGCAAATGCTTTCGATTTGGACGGGCCTAAAATATTGTCGTTTGGTAAAGAGTTAAAGCAAAAAAAAAACCGTCTTTCTTAGGGTCTAAAATGTTGTGACTTCACCGAACAAGCACAAGATAATAAATCACATTTTACTCTCGATCTTGAACTTTGAAAGAACATAAAAACGCAAAGCAAAAAGTCAAATGCATTTACTGTTCATAATCATGCTATTTTTTTAAAAGTGAGAAGCCAAAGCCATGATGCCCAGACTGGCATAAGTCGATACTTTTTGCAGATGCATTAAACCCCCTTTTCACATACCAAAAAATAATAATAAGAAGAAATAGAGATAAAAAACTATGACAAGAAACCACATTTTACCTTTCTAAGATAAGTAGCATCATCCACTGGGGGCTGTCTATTGATTCCAACCATTTTTTAAAATATCTTGATACAAAATCTCCAAAATCTGATAGTAAATCCAAGTCTTGTTTTGGTCTCAAAACCAGAAATGTGAATGTAACGAAACACAACTTTTTTCGACTTTATATACTAAATTAACGCCACAATTATGACACGCGATCATTATAATTATCATACAGGTCTCTAATTAAAGGAGTTCTCTAAATGATGCCACCCGAACATCTAGTTGAGTAAGTGTGTCTTTTTTCTTTGTCCTTTTCACACATTAATTACTCAATTTGTTGTCACTTTAGATTGCATCAGGAAGTTTCGTAAATCTAGGAAGGGTGTCTGGCTCGTTCCGGCAGTGTTTAATTAGAGTATTTGTTATAATTGTTGAGTAATTAATTTTGATTGTGTGGTGTATTGGTTTTGGAGTAATCATTAAGTTCTTCTGGGGATGTCATTAAAACATTTCTTTAAATGTTTGTCACAGTTTGTGGTATGATTTGACTTGTGTCCTGTGCTTTCATTTCTTTTTCCAAAGTCAAAGTCAAGATCTCTTTAATCACCCAGCAATGTAAAGCCTTATAGAACAGAACAGTTCTGTTCTGTTCTGTAAAACATTATACATGGGGATATGACAGAATAATGTAAAGTTTGGTGAAGACAATAATTTACAGTGAACATACATACACGCAAACACTCACCCATACACTCTTCTAACAAATTCATCAGGGGGAAATCATATCGAAAAAGTATTCTTTATATAGGTGAATCATGGGGTATTGCTTATACTAAAACAAAGCAAAAAAAAATTGCATATTCAACTGGTATCCAGCAGAATTTCCAATTATTACGCATTAATCCTTTCCCAAACAAGCCCTGGTTTTTTCGTGTCTGCAGTAAAAGTCTTTTGAAAAGACTGTGTGAAAAGGAGAAATTGCTCGTAACGAGCAATTTCTCCTTTTCCCACAGTGTTTTCTACCCTTTTTGAGAATTTTCTGCCATTTTCTCAATATCTAAAATTGTCATCTGTGCACTCTTTCTGTTTGGAAGAGTCCAGACTTTGTCGTATGGGAAAGGTTTAACGCAAGTTTGAAATGGGGGGGGGGGGGGGAAGGGGGGCAGGTGGAAGGGCAATGTCTTATATATAATCCCTTTACCAAATAATCCCTGATTTTAAGACCTGGAATTAAAAGCCTTTTTGAAAGCATTACCACCATTATCTTCTATTCCCAAAACGTTTTCGACCCTGCTTGGCTGCTTGGAATTTCAATTTTTGAGTTTTTACGTTTATTTTGTTGTCTTCAAGTGCGTTCAATTTGGACTTGCCTGAAATTTTGTCATTTGATAAATAGTTGCGCGAACAAAACAGATATTCCACTTTTCCTGAAGAACACACATCTAAGATGAAATTGAAAGACAACTTATACACTCTTTTTTTATGAAAAGAATCAACAACATCAACAACGATATAAAGAGAGAAAAATGATGTCCAAGATTCAGCACTACATATTAACTCTTTACCAAACAATTCCTGTTTTTTATGACTCAGAGAAAGAATTCTTTTGAAATCATTGTGGATAAAGGAGGAAATGCTGGTAACCAGCATTTTCTCCTTTCCCCTCAATGTTTTCTACTTTTCTAAAGTCAACTTTCAATTTTTGAGTCATGTTTATTTTGTCGCCTAGAAATGCTTTCAATTTGGACAGGTCTAAAATTTGGTAAAGAGATCAATCTAAAACTGTTCCCAAACGGCATAATTATTTTAATTTTCAAAATTGAAAGCACTGAAGGTGACAAATCAAGTACACGTACATGTACGTCTTGATAATTGAATTTGTCTTTCAGATTATAGAAATATAGATGGGAAAAAGAAAATGCTGGCTATCATATATAACATAACATAACATGACCAGCATTTCCTCCTTTTTTTCTTACAATTTTTTAATAATTCTTTCTAACAGTTGCTAAAGTCCGGGATTGGTTTTTTCTTTTTTGAAAAGGGTCAAACCACACACAAATAGATGCATGAAAAAGAAATTCGAAGTCAAACTGTAGCGAATTAAAAGTTTTACTCAAGTTTTTAACCCTTTACTGCACGACAAAATTAAAGAATGGTCCAAATCGAAAGCATTTGCAGACGGCATAAAAAAAGTGACTGCAGAAATTTGTCTTTTGAAGGGTAGAAAACAATTTGGCAAAAGGAGAAAATGCTGGTTACCAGCATTTTCTCCTTTTCCCACAATGTTTTCCAAAGGCTTCTATCTCAGGGTTGTCAAAAGTATGGATATATGTCGGTTGAACCCTTCTTTAAACATTAAAGGATATTGAAAAAATAAATTCTGATTACGAGCATTTTCCTGACAAAAAAGTTCTCTTTTTACAGTTTGAAAGCAATCTCAGACGACAAAATAATTTTGACTCATACAATGGAACGTGTCTTCGAAAGACTAGTAAACAATGTTGGTAAAGGATAAAAGGCTTATTAGTAAGATAATCATTTTTTTTTTTTTGTCCATTTGGAGGATTCATTTTGTACCAAAAAATAAAAGTTGACAATGTTTAACTCATTACCAAAGGACAAAATGAAAGTGACTGAAGATCTGAAATTTGTTTTGTGAAGGGTAGAAATGCATTTTCCGTGCAGTCTGATCTTGATCTATTGTAGGCAAAAACGATTTGATCAGTTGCATTTTCGAGTGATATTTATTTATCTATCAAAAAAAATGAACAGAGTTAGCTTTCAAAACTAGTCAAACTTCACACTCAGTGGGCACATTGTTCTTAAAACAATACAGCGTAAATTTAAAAAGTCACAATCAAGACTTTCTTTAAAGTTTGTCATAGTGTTATGGACACAGTACACAAAAGTTATATTTAAGTAATTAACTGGACTTTTTGAAAAAAAAAAAAAAATGTTGTGAGAAAATATAGGGTTATACGGCCAGATAATTCGTTCAGTTTTCATCTGTTCTAATGAACTTTCGGACAGTGTAGGTCAAGATCAGACTACACAGAACTGCGCTATTCTGTGCAATGCACCACAAGGACCATTCCAAAATTTAAAACGTTTTCAATACGATTCTGCTTCTTGTTGTTGTTTATTTTTTTTCTCAATGTTTTTCATACTGTGTATCCATTGTGTAATTTTTAAACAGTGTGTAGGAGGTCGATATATAACATGTAGGATTCGTAGAGTGTCCCCTGATTTTGTTTTAAAGAGTGAACTAAAACCGAAAATCAAGTGATTAAGGAAACACTTCTGAACTCATAGGTCTGAGACTGATTGCTATCAGTTGCATTTTCGATTGCCTCTGTCCTTTTTCTGTAGCTACAAGGACAAAAATGAGTTCGACCTTATGTGACCCTTGCCAAACTAGGTCAAGGTCAATTGGCGCTTCTTACTGGTGCCCGTTCTGCCGGGAAGCTTTTTGTAAGGTGTGCTGTCAGTTTCACCAAACCATGAAAGTTACACGAACTCACAAAGTTCAGCAAATAGCCGATATGAGCCCAGGCGATTATCGGCAGCAAAAGACGGTGCAAAACCAAGTTCAAGAATTAACTCCAGTTACTTTTAACGAAAAGACACAGTTACGGGAAATAGACAGTGTACTTCTAAATATGGACGCTTTGGGTGACACGGCCTTGACCTTGAAAAAGATGAACTTTGACATGAAAATGAAGAATGAGTCACGAAAAAACGAGGCCATGAGAAAATGTCTGCTTTTCAAACAGAAATTGAAAGAGCTTGCAGACGATTTTGAAAGACATATTACTAGCGAATTGGATTATTTACAACATTCGGAAAATATGCAAATAGAATCGAGGATAGACGAATGTGAAAAACTATTCAATGCTATTGAACTGTCAAAAGAACTTGCACATAACTTGAAAACAGAATTCATAACATCACAGACAATTCATAAAGTGAACGCTGCAAGACTTCGCTGCAATGAGTATAAATACAGTTTACAGCGGGTACACAGCTTAATGCAGCCTGTGGAATATAATTTAGCCATCGATCGCAATGTGGCTGACGCTATAAACAAGTCACCAGCAGTCCTCGGCAAGATAGAAGTCACACATGAAAGTTTAGATGACGAAAAACCAGTTGCCAAACAAGGTAATGTTAATATTAGTCGCAGGACTAGTAATGTCTCGCAATTTACGAGACGATCTGAGAACAGGTTTTCAATGGAAACTGCGCAGGCGCAGAAGCTGCATGACATTTCTTTGCAAACCAGAGAAGACCAAGACGAAGTAATGATTAGCTCAATATGTACGTTAAACTCCGGTAACTTAGCAACACTGGACAGAAGTAACAATAAACTGCTGATGGTGCGACCTGACGGTGCCGTACTTATACAATATATATTCTCTAACCAGATCTGGGACATGGCCTTGATAGATCAAAGTACTGCAGCCGTTACAGTGCCAGATCACGAGAAAATAATCATCGTCAGAATCCGGGATTCAGCTATCGTTGCGGAAAGGCTTATTAAAGCAAGTAACACTTGTTACGGAGTATGCAGCATTGACGGCTACCTAGTAATCACCGTTAAAGGGGGTTTTGTGAAGATTATAACAAAAGCAGGTGAAACCATGGCTACAGTGCGTCACAATCACCATGGCGAGATCTTATTCCAGGATCCACAATACGTAGCAACGAATCGCGATCAAAATGAGATTTACGTCACCGATTATGACCTTCACACCGTGACGGCCCTTCGTCTCTCTGGTGTTAAAGTGGACCCCCGTCCAAAATTCGTCTTTTATAACAACGAGTTACGCAGCCCCACGGGTCTATGTTTGGACAGTCAGGGTAACGTGTACGTCTGTGGGTGCTCCACCCATAATATACTGCAACTATCCCCGGACGGTCTACTCATACAAATATTGGTATCAGGGATTGTTAATCCACAAACAGTTGCTTTGGCAACAATGGAGGACATATTGTTTTTGTCAGGAATACAGACAGGTGTAAGAGGGAAACACACCCAAAATGTTATTGAGGTCTATAAACTGTTCTAAGGAAATCATAAAAAAAGACAGACTGACAGACAGACAGAGAGACTGTAAACTCATCTGATACAGTGTCTAATTGAGAGTGTTGAATATTATGTACTATACAGGAAGCTATTATGTCAAACCAGTAATAAACGACCACCCAAGGGAAGTAATACGAATTAAGAAGACGTTGAAACAAATCAGTATTATTATAAAGCAGTCGATTGCCTGATATACATAGTCTGAAAGACAGGTACATTATGGTCTTGAACATGCAAGTAAAATGGACTTCATCTTCCGTACGTTAACGAGATTGTTTCTCATATTTGACATCTACTGCAGCTAGACGTTGATTTATCGATAACGAGTTCGTATCCACCGACCATTTATTAGAATATTACTCCCCAGAGTTTCATCAGGAAAATTAACAAAACTTTTGATTGGCTAAACTATTTGGCCTAGCAGTTGGAAAACTGCTATACGAAAACCAATCTCCGATTTTAGTCCCTGTCCTTCAAAATAACTTAAATAGAACTTTCAAGCCGATACTTAACTCGAATAATGACATTTTAGACTTACTTTTTCGGACGAGAAAGGTCTTTATCGGCCAGTGTAGATCCAAGGTCAGACTGCACGTTCTGTGCAGTCTGAATCTTCACCTACCTTGTCTGCAAAAGGTCAGTGAATAATACCAGTCAACAGCCCTCAACTGGAAGGCTTTTGAAATCACTGTGGCGAAGAACATGCTGGTCGCCAGCATTTTCTAGTTTTCCCATATTGCTTTTATTTGCCTCACAGAATCTGTCGCCTGCAGATTTTTGTGGATTAAGCATAGAATGTTGTCGCCTATAAAAAGAGTTATCGCCATTTTTAAAAGCTTTGTGCAATTACCCTGTAGGTTACCGAGACCACTGTAAACAAATACTGTGCAAAACACTTTTTGAAAGCTCTGGTTTATTTTCCATCAAAACATAAATCGAAACTATTCCCGGCAATGAGAGAGGAATGAAATCAACTGGCAGCTGAATAACTTTCATCAACATTTGCTTCAGCTGGGATTTAAACCCACAGTCAATAAATTACTAGCCATAAAGGAGTTGTATGTCACCAGTGAAAGCTACAGGCACGTACAAGCAGTCAAAACTTGCAATAAAAATCGACAAGATCAATAATAAATTGCTTTGGTCATGATTTTATGCAATGGTTGTTGTTGTTGTTGTTCGATTATGTTGTGGTCAGCATCATCGTCTTCTTTGTTGTTGTTTTTGTAGTTGTCATTGTTGTCGATTGTTGTTGTTGTTGTTATTGTCGTTTATGTCATCGATGTTCTTGTTGTTAAAAAAAATGTCGTTGTTTTTGTCGCTGATGTAGTTGATGTTATTCTTTTTGATGTTATTGTTTTATTTCATACTTTCCGGTAGGATATCGAGAAATAGCGCTGAAAATATTTTTCGATATTCCACGGGCACGACCCGTGAAAATACCGATTTTCATGTTCTTGTTGCCTAGGTAAGTTGCCTCAAAACCAGATGGAAATATGACGTCATTTACTTGACATTTCTCGCGCTTCACGTCATATTTTAATGCGTTGCTATGCGGAGGGGGTACGCCCCGGGGAATACCTGAAAAGAACTGCACTGAATTTTGACGAAGCTCCTCCTAGAAAGGGTTAAAAGCATGAAATGAATATTTGGGTTTCATTTTAGATGAAAAATCGAAATTTATTTCATCTCTTGAACACAATCGATAATATTTTCACGAGTTGCTGCGCCACTCGTGAAAATATTACCCATGGAGTTCACTCGATGAAATAAATAGAGGATATTCTGCGCCATTCGTGAAAATATTACCGATGGTGTCCACTCGATGAAATAAATTTCGATCTCTCACCGAAAAAAACAAATGTTCTATTTATTTCATGCTTTTAACCCTCAATGGGAGGAGCTTTATCCAAGTCCAGTATGGTTCTTTTCCATTATTCCTCGTGGTGTAGCCCTCCAGCATAGAAACGCATTACAATATTACTTCAAGCGCGAGAAATGTAAGGCAAATGACGTCATATTTCCATCTGGGTTGTGAGGCACGCGCAATTAACCAAGGCAAACAGAACATAAAAAACGATATTTTCACTGGTGGTACCAGTGTAAGATCGAAAAATATTTTCACTGCTATTTCTCGATATCCTACCGGAAAGCATGAGATAAATTTCGATCTTTCACCGAAAAAAACCCCAAATATCCTCTATGTGTTTATTTTTGTTTTTGCTGTCGTTTATGCCGTTGGTGTTTTTGTTATTGTTTTAGTTATTGTAGAAGTTGTTGTTGTCGGCGTTGTTGTTGTAGAAACTTGACGTTTGTCATATTATTGTATACTATACTGTTTTTGTGCTGAGAATCATTCCTTGTCTCATGAGAATATCCCGAAAGTCATTTGAAAGAAAAGAAAAAAAGGAACAATGAATACGAACTTGTATTACTACCGGACATTTATCCTCTAACAGCACAACATTTTGCACAAACATTGTGACAGAAGGAAAAATTGTTTGTATCGAGCAATTTCTCCTCTAGCCACTATACTTTTAGTCGTATTGGTGCATTTAAGGTGGCCCTCCAGATTTTGAGACGACAGTTTTACAAAAATACAAAAAGAATCATTCTTGTACTCCTGAAGCCTTTTAATTTTCATTCATAAAACCCCAGTAGTCGAAATTAATCCGACTACAAAAGAAATTAGAGATTTACTACAACCCAGGTCGACGTCAACGGAAAACACGATTTATTTTTACATGAGCAACTCGCCTATTTACCTACCGCAAATACACAGATGAAGTTCCAATCATAGCGTCCGAACAAGACATTATGGAAAATATTTGCATGTTTATGTTATGGAATTTAAGCGTCCTTAGTCAAGTGCCAGTCACTTGGCATTCCCATATTACTTTTTTGATTTTTGGCATGAAATCTAAAAATACCTTAAGAGGCCACGTAGCCTTTTTGATTCTTAATTATTGATAATTTTTATTGACTTTTCATATACATTTCAGTGATATATATATTCTTTTTTAATTCGGTGAGATGTGAAAATTTTGAATACCCATCTTTAAATTGACAAAGTAACGAGTGAAGCATTTCGAAGGAAACCTGACACAAAATTTATTTTTAAAAACGATGACATCACAACTGTCAAAAATATCGATGGGTATCCCATGACTCACCAGGAATAAAATCGCCAACAATCTCCGGATTGACCAATGGCCTTGCTGTAAGTGCGAGATATGATTGAAAGATGATGGATATTTCGCTTCAGGTGAGATTGAATTACGCTTGAAATATTTTACCGTTTGCGCGGCCTTTTGGAGTGAATTTACTTAGGACGTCCGAGTCACGTTAATATGCATCTTAACTACCTTTACAAAATTTGCTAAAATTAGACCCCGTTGCAATTGAATAATTTTTGGGGAAAATGTGAAAGAAGGGGATAAGACTCTTCCTTATTTTTTTCCACACAAAAGTACATTTTTCCCCTTTAAATTTATTTCCATCATCTAATTAAAAGAAAAAATATGATGATAACTAAAAATAAATCGCTGATAATTTTTTGTCAGCAATTTGATAAGTATGATGATGATCATGATGATGATGGTGAAATGAATCGCTGATAAATTTACGTCAACAATTTTATGATGATGATGATGATGATGATGGTGATGACAACGACGACAACGATAATGATGATGATGATGATGATGATGGTGGTGATGACGACGACGATAACGATAATGATGATGATCTCTGTGTTATTTATGACAGCTTTTGGAAAGTCTAAAATTTACCCAAAGCAAAAAGTTTCAACACAGGTCAGCCTGCGCGGACGGCGCAGTCTGACCTGTGTTGATACTTTTTGCAGATTGATTGAGCCCATTTTCAAAGAACATGACACATATTAATTCATATATTTTCCCCATTTCGATTTTCCTCGAGATGAAGAGGGCGTGTTTTCTACATGCCACGTCCATTTCAAAATCTACCTCACTTCCTGTAGCGGTCATAGTTGATGCTCGCTAATTAAAACATTTTTATAGATGTATAACTGACAGTTAGTAATAGATTTAAGGAAGTAAGCTTGTAAAATTGTTTGTTTTACTAAGAAGAAGGGGAAAAAATCAATAGATTGAAATCACATTATAATTCGTGTTTTGAAACATCTTCAGAAAGCTATTTTTAACATTCGAGGAAAATTTTAATTCTTAGTCATAATCTTTCCGTGTAAAAAATAATACTTAAAAATTTAAAATAAAAATAATTTAAAAGCATATAAAAACAGTCGGACTTTACAGTGATCAAAGTTGTTTTACACGAAAAGGAAACGAAACGAAAACGATACAATTAACTGAATTAACTGTATACCTTTTTCAAAGAAAGATTGGAATTTCGATTTTCATTAAGAAATATAAAAGAGCATTGCAGAATAATACCATAAAGCTTTAAAAAAATTGTGTCAGGAAAAATATTTGTGTCCATTTAATTGGCATGAAGATGAAGTTACCAATTTTGTATATCGGTGAGTATGTTTTTATTTCATGGTGCTTCATCTTAACTCATTACCACACGAAAAAAATTTAGACCGGTTCAAATTGAAAGCATTTGCAGACGACAGAATAAAGGCGACTGAAAAATTGAAATTTGTTCTGGGAAGGGTAGAAAACACTGTTGGAAAAGGAGAAAATGCTGGTTACCAGCATTTTCTCCTTTTCCTACAGTGTTTTCAAAAGGCGTCTTTCTCAGGGGCGTCAAAAGTAGGGATTGTGTGGTAATGGGTTAATTCTTTTTTACAAGTAGTGGCCCATCACGAAAACAGGGACCATCTGGGAATTCTGTACACCAATAAGATGAAAACAGATCAACAATAATGTAGACCAATTTAAATTGATACTAAAAAAAATGATTGTATATTAAGGTACAATGACCACTTTTCATACAGAAAATGTCAATAAAGCAAAGAGTGTCAACCCTGGTCAGCCTGTGCAATTCGCGCAGTCTGACCAGGGTTGACACTTTTCGCAGTTTCCAGAAGGTCCCTTTTTGTGTCATTGGTCACAATTCTGTTCCCGTAATTAAACTTATATACTTACGTAAAATAAGTTTTATGTTGAACTTTATCTTTCAATGTACATCATGTATATCAATGCAAACTCTAAACAGTGTCCGTGGTTGTGAAATAGAACGTCGGCCTCGTAACCACAAGGTCCCGAGTCCGATACCGGGGAGTTTGTGCCAACTTTGGGATTTTTCATTGGACCACACACTCGGCGCAAGTGCTGGTGTAGTTCCCAGGAAGCAGAATCGAGAGGGATTAATCTAAGTTGTCAGAACTTGTTTCTCTCAATCGATGTAAAATAATAAGGTATAAATTAAATCTACATCATTGAACATGCAACACATGATTTGAAAACATCAAAAATTCGAATGGAATTCGAATTGCTGGTGCCCTTTTTTCCCACATTAATTCTTCAAAGACAATTTAGCCTTTTTGTTGCTAAGCACGACTCACTGACAGTTCGCGGACAGTGTAGATCAAGATCAGACTGCATGAAATGATATTAATTTTCTAAAATTTTCAAGACCAAGATCTCGTTACGTGTAAACCTTTTTCGATGTTTTTATTTCGTTCTTTTTTTTTCATCATGGCCTTTCCATCAACTTTACATCCCCTCTCCCTCTTTTCGTAAATCATTTTCTGTTTTTTTTTTTAAAATCATATTTTCTTTTCAATCATTAACATAAAATCATTTATCTTAAAAATGACCCCTGAAATTGACAAAATACTCATGTTTTCATTTTTTTTCGTTATGTCTTTCTATCCTCTTTCGGCTTTTCTTGTGTATTTCTAGAGAAGAATTGATTCACAGAAAGACCATAAATTTACTTTTTTTGTAATTGATAAAAAGACACGAACATTTATTTCTGACAAATCACGTAATTAAGTATAATTATAATGGAAGTTTATTACGCCTCATATAACTTTTTTTCTTTACTTAACCCTTTACCCCATTAGGCATTTCTATGGTATCTCTAATTGACCCTAAATAACAGCAAGGATGAAGCTGTTTCTTATGTGTATATGACACCTATTGATAGTGTAGAAAACATTGTGACAAATGGTGAAATTGCTCGTCACGAGCAATTTCACCTTTTGTCCCAATGTTTTCCAAAGGCTCATACAAGCAATGCGTAGAAATGAGTATCTATGGAGTAAAGCGTTAACTGGAAAATCGTTTTGGCTTCAAATTTTTAGATGATTTTCCAAACACTGTAGATACAGGATCAGACCATACAGCACTTGCAGCCTGATCTTGGATCTACACTGACCAACATTTGGTATGATATTAAAAAAAATACCTTTAACCCCTAACCAAACATTCCCAAGTTTTTACGATCCTGAGATAGAAGCCTTTTGAAAACTTTGTGGGAAAAGGAGAAAATGCTGGTAACCAGCATTTTCTACTTTTCCGACAATGTTTTCTACCCTGTCAAAGAAAAATCGTTTCATATGAGTCACATTGAAACTGTCATCAGCAAATGCTTTCAATTCGGACAGGTCTAAAATCTTGTCGTCTAGCAAAGGGTTGAATTAGGGTAGCTTTGTTATTTCACAAACTGAATACTCGTAAAAATTAATTGACGGTCAACAGGGTTGAATAAAAGTACACAGAACAAAACCTCTAAAATTTCTCAATAAATGAAATTGTCATCATCGTTTATGTCTAATAAAAAAGGGCGTCGACTCAATGTACCTCAGCGGACAGCGAGGATTAAAATGAGAATGCACAAAGCGTGCGATCTGATCCTCGATCTACAAAGACCAACGTTGTGAAGTGTTTTTTTTTGCGGGAGGTGGGGGGGGGGTGGGGGTGGGGGAGGGGAATGAGGCAAAGAACATTGATATCGCAACACAATGTGCTTGGTTTTTACGACTGGTTGACGATGCCCACAGTTCAACAGCTTAACTTTCTTCCAATCATTCTCATGTCTTAACGACCCAGAGGTAGAAGCATTTCAAAAACAATAAGGGGAAAAAAAAGAAAATGCCAAAAACCAGCAGTTTCTCCTGTTAACCCATTACCACATAATCCCTACTTTTGACGACCCTTAGAAAGAAGCCTTTAGAAAACATCGTGGGAAAAGGAGAAAATGCTGGTTACCAGCATTTTCTCCTTTTCCCACAATGTTTTCTACCCTTCACAAAACAAATTTTAGATTTTTAGTCTCCTTTATTTTGTCGTCTGCAAATGTTTACGATTTAGACAAGCCTAAAATTTTAAAATTTTGTCGTTTGGGGTAATGAGTTAACACACAGTTCCCCCCCCCCCCCTCCCCCTTGAAGGCAGTTCGACATCGGGCACATTATCTGAAGTGCCATCTTCCAATGCTTGCAGTATAGAAGAGTCTCACAATAACTTTCATCCTTCAAATATAGCAATCATCCACTGCCAAACACACTTTCATCTTGTCGTCTGCGAGTATTTGAAATTGGAACAAGTCTAGATTTTTGTCGTTTGGTGAGGAGCTTAACCCTAATCCTGTTAAAGAAAGTGAAATGAAATTTTTAATCCAATAGTAAAAACTCAACTGTTCTTATTTCAACCTTTTTTTTTGGGGGGGGGGGGGAAGAAGAGAAAAGGAGAAAAATATCTCCTGATCGGACAGTGTAGATCATAGATCAGACTGCACGTTTTGTGCAGTGTGATCTATGATCTACACTGTCCGCAAAAGGTCAGCAAGTCGCGATTAGCAGCGTAAGGGTTAAAGGGTAGGAATTGTAATACCATTACTTCACGTTCGCAACTTCGTGTATCAAAGTTTTGGCATTCCATCAAATTTGTACCTAACCTAGAACGTGCATGCCTTTGTGTGTTAGCGCCAAATACCATAAAGTCCTTAAAAAGTTTGTGGTCTTTGATTGATTGGTGCGGTTGATGATTTATTGCTTATGCTGACAATATTTTTGTTTTATAGCAAGGACCACCTGCTTGATTAAATCTTATAAAGCTTTTAAATTGAAAAAATGAAATACCAAAACGTTCATTCTGTTTCGTTGTATAGGAGTTAATGGGTGTCTTCCCAGTTCGCCCAATTCCATTTCGCCCATTCCCATTTCGCCAAACTGTTCTTCCCATTTCGCCCTTTGCCGTCTTGTCCCCCACCCATTTTGCCCTTTTTCATTTTGCCCCATTGCCACCTCGCCCAATCATCTTTTCGCCCAATTACCGTTTCGCCCTTTTGCCAATTCACCCTTTGCCGATTCGCTAAATGCCACCTCGCCCCTTTACCATTTCGCCCCTTCACCACTTCGCCCAGTGCCATTTTGCCCAGAGTAAGGTCAATAAATTGAGGAATTAACTTATTAAAGCACTTTTCACTAGTTTTGGGCCCAGATATCAGAAAAATGGCGTTTGGGCGAAATGGGAAGGGGCCTTGTGGGAAAAGGGCGAAATGGCCTTTGAGCGAAATGGGAAAGTTGGGCGAGATGGCTTCTGGGCGAAATGAAAAGTGGGAGAAAATGAATTTGGGCAAAACGGGAAAAGGGCAGGACAGATATTTGGGGAAAAGGGGAGGACAGATATTTGGCGAAATGGGAAAGTTGGAAGTTGGAAAGGGCGAAAAAAGAATGGGCGAAAGGGGAAAAATTCTAGCGAAATGGGAATGGGCGAAATGGGATTGGGCGAAATGGGAATAAACCGAGTTAATGCTATTTCAACAGCTTATGTCATATTATGGCGGTCAGTGTACCTACGCATATGTTTCCTGGATTTCTCATTACAACACCAACACAGCTTTCTTTCCATGTCACTTACCAATTTTCTCACATGCATCAGAGGTGATAGGTGAAAAATCAGCGAAAAGAAAGTTTGCCTTGACAGAGTATAGAACTAGCAACCATTAGTTCACGCGTCACGAGATACGCTGACCACTGAGCTATACCAGCAGGCCGTTGTTCTGTCTCGGAATGGGGAAGCGGATAAAATATTATATACTCCAGGGTCCCGTTTCACTAAGGTACATGTAAGTACGAACAACATTTTCGTAAGATTTACGTAAGTATAGTATAGTGGCATTAATCTGCTGCGAGATACATGAAAACTATCATGATAGTTTTCATGTGTCTCGTAGCAGTTTAATGCCATTATACTATAGTTACATAAAACTTTCCAAATTTTATTCGTAACTACCTTAGTGAAACGGGACCCTGGATCCTTTCTTGCATGGTTCTGAAGCTGCATTGGCGGACAGATTGTGTAGGGACAAGATCAAAATTATCGTGATACTGCAGACATTTGTCAAGCTTTTCTCTCCGCCATTGTAGGAAAAATCAAAGAAAGCATAGAATAAATCGTTTTTCAACTTTCAGTTTGCTTCACAATTCTATAGAAAAGGGTATCTTCTGTAGTAAATACATTAACATTTAATCTCTCTGCAGGTTTCGTGCTGATACATTCCATATACGGCCAGTTACAACCAACCCAACAAGGTTTCCCACAGAATGGATTCAACAATCAACCAATGTCGCCCCAAAATCCAAGGTTTCGGACCGGAAGTACAGGTGGAATGCAGCAGCCAAACAGCGGTTTCCAGCAGCCACCAATGCCGCCACAAAATACAGGCAGACAACAGCCAATGCAGCCAACAAATAATGGAATGCCACCAATGCCGCCGCCGAATGCCGGAATGCAGCAGCCCGGTCCGATACAAGTGAGCGGTGGGCCAATGAATGCTGCACCAGACAACACTGTTGGGATGTCAGAAGAACAACGAAATGACATGACATGTGCACAGGTTGGCAAAGAACCATTGTTCATTGATTTATGATCCAAGATTTTAAGTATATCTTCGCATTTTTGTATATATCACTTTAGATAAATCACTGGAAATCATGACCGTTTATTGAATTGAATGTATTATATCATTGTTTGCGTCAGAGACTGGACGGTAAAGATCCAAGATCAGACTGCACGTTTGTGTCGTCTGATCTTGGATTTACACCGTCCGTAAAGTTTTCGAAGTCGTCATTGGTAGCGGAAACGTCTTTTAAAATCACTATTTGTACTAATTTGTTTTCAGTATTTTAGAAAAAAAAATTCTCTTAAGACAAAAAAGAATCTAAATCTGATGTCAGATTGATTCGGTTGTTGACTGTAAGCAACGTTTAGCTTCAATGACGTAATTTCGGTCCAAAAGACCCTGTATGTTTTGATATATTGCGACACAATTATATTAACGGACAACAACAGAAAAAAGAAACATTCTTTCAAAACTTCATTAAATGGTTTCTTTTATGCTCCAGGCTGGTCGGTTAGCAGTATCCCAATGCTTCCAATCTAATGGCGGCTACAACATGATGACCGTCATCGCTTTATTATCCAATGGGACGCAAGGACAGCTTCCACAGAACCCCGACCAGATCAGACAGGCGCTTTGTGGATCACAGAGACAAATTGTCGCTTGCATCTTTGATAATATTCGTAAATTTAATGGAAGCCAGCAGTGTAAATCGCTTGCTGCCTTCATCAGGCTTGAACAAGAGACCGTAGGGCTTATGAACAGCGTCCAGCAAATGTGCGGAACAGGTAAATATTTTAATTGTACAACTACTCAACAAACACGACAAAAGAGTCCCGTAAAAGTGCTTTTGCACCCCAAACTTTTCGTAGACAAAACAAGTGCTAAAATATACTTGCAAATCTCTGGAACTATTTATCCCTTTGCCAAACAATCCCTTGCTTTCGCGACCCTGAAAAAGAAGGCTTTTGAAAACATCGTGGGAAAAGGAGGTAACCAGCATTTTCTCCTTTTTCAACAATGTTTTCTACCCTCCTAGAGCAAATTTCAATTTTTGAGTCACGTTAATTTTGTCGTCCTCAAATGCTCTCAATTTGGCTCAGTCTGAAATATTGTCGTGTTGTAAAGAGTTAAAATTTGTTTTTGTATGAGTATGTTTTTTTTTCAAAATACAATCAAAACCGGCTTTCTGCTCGAAAAGGGATCATTGATAACCAACAATGGATGATAGAAACTGTTCTTTTATTTTCCAGGCTTACTGCCCGTGGTCACAGAATGTATGCGAAGAATCAATTATGACATGCTTGAATGCTATGCCAAAGTGGGTTTGAACCCCGAACTGTACACACCTCAAGGCTCAAGGATGGAAGGGGCCGTAATTGGTGACAATAGAGAAGTCGCAAAGATGTTTTGCAGGTGCGTGCTTTTCACAGGCAATATATTTTCTCAGTAACAGGAGAAAAGAATCTTGTTATCTACGATCGAAGTGTTATTTTTTCTTCTTTCTTTTTCAAACTTCCCATGTTTTTTTATTTAACTCTTTACCACATCATCTCGAGTTTTAATGACTCTGAGAAAGAATCCTTCTGAAAGCATTGTGGGAAAAGGAGAAAATGCTGGTAACCAGCATTTTCTCCTTTTTCCACAATGTTTTCTACCCTTCCCAATGCAAAGTTCAGTCTTTGAATCACATTTATAATTGACTAGTCTATAATTTTGTTGTTTTGGTAAAAAGTTAAACCAGTATATATCTGTTCAAAAATGTGTTCGTTGATAGTTTAAGTCATACAAGATTACCATCTCATTTCAGCAAGCGTAGAGAATTATTTGAATGCCAAACTGATGTACTAAACGCTTGTCCTAAAGCCAAACAATTGCAAGCACTCAGCGGTCATGATCAGATTTCCATGCAGAACGGAATGGACGTTCTTTGCAAAGATATCGATGGTAAGATTCATCTCTATGTCTCTTTCTATCTCTCTGTCTCTCTGTTTCTGCCTTTCTATCTTTCTCTGACCAAGGCGATATCAAAAGTATCCAGATGAACGATGATCCATGATTGCAGACAGATACAATAAACAATCTTTTACAAATTACCATAGTTTCGAGTTACAGATATTATTCATAGTAATCTTTTTGTCAGAAGAAAAAAATCCAAGCTGTTGCATTCCAAAACAACTTTTGGCCATAATTACAAACAGAAAATTGGAAAATTTCGACCTAAGATTAAAGTACATTATTTGTGTAATCTGCTACTGATCTTTGATCTATGTTGTCTGCAAAATCATCCTAGTTCCTACCGAGTATCGTAACGTCCAGTAATTCAAGGTTTTTGTTTTTCCTTAACAGTGTATGTAAAAGGGTTGGTGTGCTTCCAAACACCTACAGAAGAAGTTCAGACATGCGCAACAAGACTCGTCACAGAGATGACGCAGGTCACCATGAAACAAATACGAGACAATCTCTCACCAGAGGGTTTCTTTAGAGAGTACTGCAAGTGAGTCTGAATCTTTCTTTCTTTTCTACTCTTTTCTTTTTCTGTTGTTTTTTTCTTTTCTTTCATTCTTTCTTTCGCTTTTTTTTACGTCAGCCTTCGCGGAGTGCGCCAGCAGATGGTCCATATTCACCAAACATTTTTAAGAACGCTCTTTGTCTCATTCTCCAGAAATTTTTGTATTATTCTGTATAAATGGTTTAGCCAATCTGGGTCTGTATTCACCAACCATTCTTGAGAATATTCTTATTATTATTCTCCAAAGTTTTCTAAACCGAATAGCTAAGCCAGTCAGATGTTGTGTTACTTACAAATGTAGAAAATTGTAGAGAATAAGACAAAGAACGTCTTTAGAATGATAGGTGAATACGGGCCCAGAAGTTGTGTTATTTTCAAACATTGAAAATCTTGGAAAATAAGACAAAGAATACTCCACCTTTTTTAATCTTTAAATTCCTGACCATTTCGGTGCTGTCAGCCCTTCGAATTACAGGTTATTTTTTACTTTTCCACCTTTTTCATCTTAAAAATACTGGCCATTTCGGTGCTGTCAGCCCTTTGAATAACTTTTTTTTTGTTTTTGTTTTAGATCTTTTCCACTTTTTTCATGTATAAAATACTGAACATTTCGGTGCTGTCAGTCCTTTGAATTGAAGATTTTTTTTTAACCTTTTCCTTCTTTTTTTTCCTTGAAATACTGACTATTTCGGTGCTGTCAGCCCTTTGAATTACAGGTTATTTTTTTTTACCTTTTCTACCTTTTCCATCTTTAAAATGCTGAACATTTCGGTGCTGTCAGCCCTTTGAATTAATGTTTTTTTTCTGTTTTTTTTTTTATCTTTTCCACCTTTTTTATCTCTAAAATCCTGACCATATCGGTGCTTTCAGACCTTTGAAGGACAGTTTTTTTTTTTTGTAAAATTATCTTTTCGCACTTGTTCAACTTTAAAATACTGAACAATTCGGTGCCGCCAACATTCTATGGATCAGTGTAGAATTTTGTAGAGTGTTACCACAAAATAATCCTTTCTTTGATGTCAACTCTAATTAACCCTTATTCTGCAATATAACTAAAAGCAAATTTTCAATTCGATATTACTAACCCAAATATTGCTGCTACAAAGTTAAGTTTCGGGTAATTATCATCTCCTTATTGGACAGTGTAGATCAAAGATCAGACTGCACGTTCTGTGCAGTCTGATCTTGATCTACACTGTCCCCAAAAGGTCAGCGTGTCGCGCTTAGCAGCCAACGGGTTAACAGAAAGATTTTTTTTTTTCAACACGGGTACGAATCAGTGAAGTGTATAAAATTTCACCAGCCTATCTTGTCAATAATTGCAATAAATCACTACGCTCAAATTCAATTCGACATCAGTGAGGAATTCGATGATTCGAGTCTGTCAACTTTGATTGATTATCTACATCAATTTGGTGAGATACACACGAAAATGGGCAATCGGTGCATATGTAATCAGTCAATTTACCAGCTGACAAAACTAAACTTGTCCAGGAGTCATACACACGAACCATTTTTACTTGAATTCTTGGTCTAGTTCTAGATAGATTTAGAAAGAAACGCAACATCTGATTAGCGAAACCAAATGGTTCAGCCAATCAGAGATTGCGTTACTTTCAAATTTAAAATTGTTTTGGAGAAATAGACTGAGAATGAATTTTGGAATGGTTGGTGAAGACGGACGAAGGGTTTCAAATTCCTCCTTATGAAGAAATTAAGTTCTATTTTTAGCTCTCAGATAGGTGTTTATATTAGCGATGGATAAATTACATATAGTCCGGTCTGTTAACTCGATTTTTTAGCAAAATGTTTACACTCCGGACGAAAGCAACAAATTTTGCATACAGTTAATAGACATCATTCCGAACCATTTGCGCCTGGTGTGCCCGATTTTAGTGGCCTAGTTCATTAATTACTGCCTATTATATATTCGGATAGATGTAGTGTCCGAATACTCGTCCTTTGTATTTTATCAGAACACATATATTAGTATCTCACAATGATTTGATCACTGAGGGTCGATCAAAACGCTTTCAAATTTAAGTGAACTTCATTTCTTTCTCGAAAATTTGTTTTTTTTTGTTTACTTTGTAGGTGGATTTTGGTTTATTTTCAATAATAGAGATATGAATAAATCCGAAATGATACCCAGAATGGGCATTTTAGTAATTTTTTCACTTTTATACAAAGTTCCGAAATTTTTGAAAGGTAAAAAAAACCTAAAACGGCTGTGCCGGTAGTTTTTATTAATCATCTTTTTCGAAGATGCACACACAAAAAAGAAATGTCGTTTTATCAATCTTTAGGTAGACTTCAGAGAGTAAAGCAGTACCATAAGCGCTATTTTCTGTCGGGCGTGTTGATAGAACTTTTAGTATGCCGACTGCATTAACCCTTAGGCTGCCAAGCGCGACTTAATGATCTTTTGCAGACTATATAGACTAAGATCAGACTACGAAGAACGTGCAGTCTGATCCTAGATCATCTACACTGTCCGGGAGATATTTTTCCTCGAGATATTCCTCTGAAATAACATTTGGGATTTTACGATCGGCTTTAAAGTGTCATTTAATTAGTAGGATAAGGTTTAATAATTTGAAAAAAAAATCCCCCAGCCCATTCCGAAAGAAATAAGTGCAGATATACAGTTAAACTGGGGCCGATTAAATCAGGTTACTTAATAATGCATTTGAAAACCGAAAAAAAAAAAATAGAATGCTCGGGCAGAAAAATGCACCTTTTAGGTCCAGTAATTAGAACAGACTTATCCCCTGTAACAGATTTTAATCATTCCAAACCTTTACAAGTGATATCAATGTAAGGCTGAACGGGATAAACACTTAATTATGACACGTGTGTGTTAGTCGGTGCTCTGCTCGAAGTTCTGTTTTTTTTCTAGAGGAAATGGGAGGTTTGAGATTTGAATTGAATTTTGTTATTACGATAGTTAATTTATAAGGTAGTTCAAACAGGAACATGACAAAAATGCAACTATAGAGACCTTGAATATTATTTCAAAGTCAGGATTTTCGCTGTAACTTGAAAATGTATAATATCCAAGTTTTTTGGTAAATAAACTGTCTCTGTCTATTTGCAGAGTACTGGAACGATTTTTTTTTTAAACAAAAATTATTACTTTAATAGTTTAAATAAACCAAACTACCGATTCCTGGATTTCGAGCCAGTACGTTAAAAAACTTAGCCACGGAATTCGGCAAACATTAGTTGATCAATCAGACATAAAAATAGGAAAGGTCTACTGCAGTTATATTAATGTTATTTTTCTCCGTTTTCCACAATTTCTTACAATACTGAATCTTCATCAACTCTTTACCAAACGAAAATTTGAGACTTGCCATAATTGCAAGCCTTTGCAGACAATTTGAATGTGACCTGAAAAAATGAAATTGTTTGTAAGAAGGATAGCAAATGGAAAAGGAGAAAAAGGTGGTTACCAGAACTTTATCACTTTTCTACAACATTTTTAAAAACTATATTTCTCAGGGTCGTGAAAAGCTTGTGTTATGCGGGATAGGGTTTTAAATAGTTACGGTGAATGTTTTCACCCGACGACGTTCATATACTTAGTATATGGACGACGGACCAAAGTCCACTGGAAAAAAGCCCACTGGGCAAAAGCTCACTGCTAATTTTGACAGGGAGGATAAATGCCCACTGCTTATAAAAAGAAGTGTATAAAAAATATTTTTTTAATCATTTTTGTAAAAAAAAAAACACAGAGATTTAATGATCAGAATGATCAAATTGCTTTTCTTTCTTCCCAATGTTTAATTCTCTGCAACATTTCCCACTCTTATAACAACCATGTGAAAGAAGAAGAAAATGCTGCTTATCAGCATTTTCTGCTTTTCACATAACGTTTTCTGCTATTTGTAGAGACAAGTCACATAATATATACGAAACTCATTAATTCCATACATGATTAGAACTAAAAGTTCTATTGGGCTATTGTCCCAGAGGGTTTTTGTCCTAGTGGGCTTTTGTCCAGTGGGCTTTTGTTCCATTGGGTTTTTGTCCTATACCCAGCATATGGAGACGATAGAGTAAAGGTGGTTCAAATGGTTGTAATTGTCCTTGAAAAAGTAAAACATATTGTTGAAGCTGGAGAAAGGTTGCTTTTTTTTCCCAAGATTTTCTCTCACACTTTGAAAATTCATTTTTCACAGATATTTTTGAACTATATATTGATTACTTTTTTTGCGGGGGGTGGGGGCGGTGTTGAGGTTGGGGATGTGAGACAAAAAATAGAAAGTGGGACAAATCAGCACGTGTGCCCCCTTTTTTCGGGTCGCCAAAACACGAAATACTTTGGTAAAAGGTTAACTAGCTGTCCAGTGTCTTCAGAGAGACAGGAACAGTCCATTTACTGATATTACAGCACTATTATCAAACCGTCTTTGTTGCGTTTTCAGGCATGTTCCTATTGACGAATAACTTCATGCTATAGATCATGAGCAAAGGAAACGTTGCTTCAGATCAAATTTCAAACCTTCCATACTGTCTTCACAAAATATTTATTCAAACTTCATTTTGAGCATTTAAAGATGTGAAAAATGGGTAAAGGGTTAACTCGGTGTTCCTTTGATCTCGGTATCGCACTGCAGGGTGGGTGACCTTTAGAAGAGTTGTAATGTACTGTCTTCTAACAGATTTACAAACATGTGTCACATTAAAATGCCTCTTCCGTATCTTTTGTTTTACATTAATTAATTGTGGTGATCATTAATGTACGGGATTTTGAATTATACACGGGGTATACAGAGGAATCATTCTTAGTCTCTATATGCTCTTTATTTCAATACGATCTCATAAAATGCATATTTTGTCTGTTTATGATTTTTTTTTTTCAAAAGCAATACCACGAAATATTACTAAATTGTGTTAGAATTGATTTCCTCTAGATTTTTTGCTATGTCATTTTCTTTTCAGTTGTGAATTTGTCAAAATTTAAAGGGTTTGCGAACGGGACATACAGCATTTGCATTTGTCACTGAAAAAAAAAAATGCTTTGGATTAAAAGAAAATATGCGTTATATCAAATGTAATCGGCAAATCGTCTATTGCATTGTATGCGGAAATCTGAAGGCAATTTGATTTGTCCTGCCGATCGACCAAATTCAAAGGAATCCTAAACGCGAAATTCAAAGTCAGTTCTTTTTATGTATATAAAGTGCAAGCAAATGACAGGCAAATGGACGGACAGATAAACACACAGATACGAAAAACATATAGAATATTCATAAAATCAATCCCTAAATACAGATGTGCCTTTAAAATGGCAAAATACATCTGAAACACCATTTTTGTCCATCATACATTGTGACTAAACGGGAAACAACCAAATAACTGTTCTACAAAGGAAGAGTATTCGGACAGTACAGTTATCCGAATTTCAAATCGCAATAAAAATTGATCTAGGGACTTAAAATCGGGCACACCCCTTTTTTTCGTTTTAGAAACGTATTGTTTACATTATATAAAATTTTCACACTTTCGTCCGGCGAGTAAACATTTTTGAGCTAACAGACCGGACTAATAGAGTTAATGTGTTGTTTGTCTTTATTCTACAGAGTACGAATTGCCAACCTTAAATGTGATTCTGGTGCCTGGGGTGATACGTGCGAGTCCGTTGCGGTCGGTCTGAAAAATGAATTCCAATGTAACCTTCTACCATCATTCTGTAAAAATGACTCCGCCATTAGTGGTATTTACGGTGAGGCATGCGCAGAGAAGACATTCCAAAGAGGTTTACGCGACTCTGGAAATGGGGTTGTATCAACGATGACGTCATCAATAACTACTGTTATACTTACTATTTTCAGTGTGGCATTATTCATGTTGTGATAAAATTGTAAACAAAGACTAAAGTTAGCGATATTTTACATGATATTATTTGAATACAAAATTTGTATAACAACAATATCGACATCTTCAGAATCTTGATTTTTAAAGGATGTAATCATCAACTAAGGAGTTTTAACTTTTAGAGTTGGATATTTGGTTTGTTTTCAAATTATGACACAGATATAGCTTCTTTCTTTTCAATATTTTCTTAGTATATCGTTATACATTCCATACAACTCTGAGGGATTATCATTTTACCCAGAGAAGTGTGAGGATGGTAGCCTTTTTTAAAAGTGAATTTGATGCATGTAAGAAAATACAAACAAAATCGAATTCGCGTTTTACAAAAATCTTACTATCTTTGTCTAGCAATAGAATGTCAAAAATGCCTACCTTGGCTTCTTTGTTTCACCTGTTAGTTATCTCATAACACAGGAAGTAGATCTGTAAATCATCCCATCTTTGTTTTCACGACATCACAAATATTCCGGTTTCAAAGCATAAGTTATTGACAGTATCTGAATTTATTCAACTGTGCAATTTCAACCAAGTATATTGCTGAGATCCGCAACACCTCCTTACAGAAATAATTCATTTATCTCAATATTTTTACGTTTTGTCTATGCACGGATGTATGTTTTATAAATATGAGTCTCATTACATGTGGTACATGGCCCACAAAATTGTCTGACACGGCACAAATCTCATTTGGCCAGAATTTAAAAATGTAAATCTTGTAATGTTGTATTCCCAGCAATTATATCATTTCGATGTCATTTGCATGTCATGTCATCACTAAAAGGATTGAAACTGGCCATTATATCATTGTGGCACCCTCATAAGTATTTGATGACATAAAAAACAGTACATCTGTACTCTTTCGCTTTATGCCATGCTTTGCTTTTCGTGTATAATGATGTCGTTTCGTACGCATCTACATGTATATACCTCAAACCGTTTTCTTAGCAAGGTTACTCCCTTAGTCTGTATTTTTGTAACATTCACATTGGACAAATAGTTTTTTTGTACTGTTAGAAATCATAACTCCTACAGTTCAAGCTTATACCATTCATGATTTTACTTTATATTGTATATAACAAACTGAATTCTAGACATTTAATAAAACAAGCTGGTCTGCCACATTAGAGCAAGTAAAGATTTTTTCATCACTTGTAAAAACATTATGAGAAAGGGGAAATTGCTCATACGAGCAATTTCTCCTTTCCCCAAAATGTTTTCACATGTATTGATGGCTTGAGTCATATTTCACATTAGATTTTGGAGATATTTCTGCGATGCTTTCGTGTTCTATGTTTTTTAAAGGTGTTTATTACTTCTGTGTTGTAGGACCTGTTAGATTTATAATGTTAAGATATTCCATTCAACCATTATTATGATCACAGCGAGCTGAAACTTGTGTGTTCTTATTCACCAACTATTCTTAAGAATATTCATAGTCTTATTCTTCAGAATTTAGTCAATGTGAAAGTAACAGAACTTCTGATTGGCTAAACCGAATGGTTTAGCCAATCAGAAGTTCTATTACTTTCATAGTTAGAAAATTTTGAGGAATAAGACAAAGAATGTTCTTAAGAATGGTTGGTTAATACGGACCTTGGTCTAAACAACCCATACATGGGTAACATAAACATATGAGCGCTTGCTGTGTAAAAAAGGGATTCGACATAATACCGTAAACACCCCTCAAAGCTTACATGTGGCATTTTTTTTTTTTGAGTTAACCCATTACCACACGAGAAAAATTTAGACTGATCCAAATTGAAAGCATTTGCAGACGACAAAATAAAGGTGACTGAAAAATTGAAATTTGTTCTGGGAAGGGTAGAAAACACTATGGGAAAAGGAGAAAATGCTGGTTACCAGCATTTTCCCCTTTTCCCATAGTGTTTTCAAAAGGCTTCTCTCTCAGGGGCGTCAAAAGTAGGGATTGTGTGGTAATAGGTTAAAAGAAGAAATTTAATGAAATTTTCAGCTTCATTCCTTTGCAAAATATTGTATTTGATGTATACGAAATGAATCCATAAACCAATTTATTTTTTTGACACATAATTTTGATTTTCATGGGTTTTGACGATTTATGGCGGGCCGTTTTACAGTATTATGCCAGGGATGCAATACATTTCGAAAAGGTATGGAACCAGGGCCCGTATTCACCAACCATTCTTAAGAACGTTCTTGGTCTTATTCTCCAGAACTTTCTACATTGTAAGTAACGCAACTTCTGATTGGCTAAACCATTCGGTTTAGCCAATCAGAAGTTGTGTTACTTACAAATTTGGAAAACCTTGGAGAATAAGACTTAGAATATTCTCAAGAATGGTTGGTGAATACGGGCCCAGGTCAGCCTGCGCGTAGTGCACAGGCTGACGTTGGTCGAAACTTTTTTTCAAATGCATTAAACCCCCTTTTCACAGAGCATGGCTCATATTATATCTTTAATTGGACATTTTGCGCTGCTATTCGATTTTTCTGTGATTATATGAAGGAAGCTTCATTTCATCGAATACATTTTTAATAATTTTCTTAATAAAAACAAATAAAACTATTTCAAAGTGGATCCGATCTTGTTATTTTCATCTCTTTGTCTTTTAATCATGCTAAAAATTTAAGAAAAAAAAAATGTTTTACCTGAAGTATGTTCTTTCCCCAACATCCCCAACGATTTATTTCCAATGTAAATTCCAACATTAATTATCACATTTTGGAGACATACGAATCACTGGTAGTAACCTTACTTTTGTACTCTCAAAATAAACATGTACACAACTGATTATATACTACACTTTGATCTGCTTAAAAAGTATTGCACGAATATCACGTGCAATTTCGAAAGACGGACATTGCTATATTGAATAGAACATAATAGAATAGAATCATGTCTACATTTCAACCCTTTCCCAACACATTTCCGGATTTAAACTACTGTTCATTTAGGAAGAAGATCTGGCCTTTTGAAAATATTTGGGAGAAGGAGAAAATGCTGGACACCATTATTATTGTCTCCTTTCCTCACAATGTTTTCTTTCATTTCAAAGGCAGAAGTCGCATTTTATCCCATTACCACACAACCCGTACGAGAAAGAAGCCTTTAGAAAACATTGTGGTAACCAGCATTTTCTCCCGTTTCCATAACGTTTCATACCCTTCCAAAAAGACATTTCAAATTTTTTAGTCACTTTTATTTTGTCGTCTGCAAATGCTTTCGATTTGGACAAACCTAAAATATTGTCGTTTGGTAAAGTGTTAAATCTAAAATGATTTTTCATCTGCAAAAATACTTTGAATTTGGACAAGTCTATATTTTTTATATTGTAAAGAGTAACATAATAATTTTTACTGAGAAAAATGACCTAAATTATTTGCATGAATAAACCAATAGACCATCTTAAGAGCGACCTGTAGACCTTTCGTGGACAATGTAGGTCAAGACTAGATTCCACAGAACGTACAGTTTGATCTAGGATCTAAACTCTCCGATAAATAGATATCTTATATTGCTTTCGATTTGGACAAGCCTAAAATTTTGTCGTTTGGTAAAGGGTTAAATCTACATTGATTTGTCATCTGCAAAAATGCTTTGAATTTGCACAAGTCTATTTTTTATGTTGTTAAGAGTAACATAATTTCTTTTACTGAGAAAAAATGGCCTGAAGCATGAATTAACCCTTAGCCTCTTAAGAGCGACCTGCAGACCTTTCATTGACAGTGTAGGTCATGACCAGACTTGACAGAACGTGCAGTTTGATTCAGGATCTAAACTATCCGATAAGTACATTGTTGCATTTCTCAAAAAATAACTTTGAAATATCTATTATTGGGTTTTTACTGTCGGTTTGCAAGGTTCATTTGACCTTTTTATAAACAGAGCTCCAGATAGAGGGAATGATTTTGATTTCAAAACTAAAAATATGAATTATTCTCCACTAAACCCTATGTTATGGGTATTCATTATAATCGTCTCAATGAGACGATTCTAACGAGTACCCACAGCACAGGGTTTAGATGATAAATTATCGATTTAAAATGTCATTACTCCCTCTTATCTGAAGCTCTGTATAAAGTTAAGGGTTACTTGATCCAACCCTTGCTTTGTGAAAATGACGTGAAGTGCATTTTCAAAAATGATCGACAAGATCAGCCTGCGCAGAGTGCGCAGGCTGATCTCGGTAGATCATTTTTGTTTTAACTTTATGCAGCTGTAAGGGTCTAAAGGTTTTGCTTTGAGTAAATTTTATGCTTGTCGAAGGACTAGTTTACCTCATGATTAAGACGGTTGTTATTCAAAATTGGTTTTTGTGGTATGAGCTCAAGATAGAATTTTGATCACCGTGTATCTTATTTTGTGCAAAGCCGAAGGAAATAAACCCAGTTAAACTCATTTTTTCTCAGGCAAATGAGTTTTTCGGTGGCACTCAGATATGTAATTTGAAATGGCATATTAAAATACATGGGGCGAGGCCATCGATCGTTGAGATTCTTATTTTTTCATTGAAAACAGCTTCTCTCGCTCATTTGGTGCAATGATACAAATTTGCCAACTAACCCAGAGCTTTTTCGTTCCAAAACCAATTCGTTCCATGGCTTGTTCGTCCTATGATTGCGCGCTACTCCATTAGATTGCTCATGAATATTTATAGATCGAAGTAATTGATTGCAATATTGGAAATGTAAAAGGCTAAAGATATTTCAGAATTATAGTTTTAAGGTACATGAGTACTCTCCCTTCAACCGATAAGGTATTCATTTGCTTGGTGGGTTGACTTCTAAGCCAATATTTGAACAATATGTCTCTTTTTCTTTCAAACTATTAATTCCACACAATGGGTTTCCTTGACAAATACCACTTCAGCGTTCTAAACGCTTTGATTTTAATCCATGATAATGTGATGACTTGCTGGGTATAATGAAGGCATTGCAACAGCATGGCTCATATAGACTGGGTCTTAACTCTTTACACAAGAAAATTTTAGAATAGTCCAAATTGAATGTATTTGCAGACAACAAAATAAATGTAACTGAAAAATTAAGATTTGGTTTGGGAAGGGTAGAAAACATTGTGGGAAAAGGAGAAAATGCTGGTTACCAGCATTTTCTCCTTTTCCCACAATGTTTTCAAAAGCCGACTTTGCCAGGGTCGTGAAAACCAGGGATTGTTTGGTAAAGGTTTAACTTGACAGAGAAACCAGTTAGCATGCAGTTTTATCTTTCAAACCTCGTATCATAGATCATTTAGATGAATTAGCTCTTTACCAGACGACAACATTTTAGACTGGTCCAAATTCAAAGCACTTGCAGAGGACAAAGTAAACGTAACTCAAAAATTGAAATTTGCCTTTCCAGCAAAGTAGAATACATTGTGGGAAAATGAAGAAATGCTGGTTATCACAATGTTTTCAAAAGACTTCTATCTCAGGGTCGTAAAAACCAGGGAATGCTTGGTAAAGAGTTAAATCCAGCTTTTGCCAAGGCATGCCTCATCTTTACTTGCGCTCAGGGCTGCGAGGGAAAATTCGCAGCGCTGGCGAAAAACGAAAGACCAAAAGAAATATATCTAATTGTATCGTTTGAACTCTTTGTTATATTGTAGACCATAAATTAACAACACATTTCTTCGGTTCTTACTAACTAAGTCCGTAATAAGGAAACAAATGCATAGCAGAATATAGGGACCGGGCAGAATTCGAACCTTGAAGCCCGGACGAAAGGCAAACACCATAACCACTGAGCGAAACAGAATTGTATTTAAACCGGGATGAAGCCATACACGAAAGAGTGGTCTCCCGTAACACAGTAAAATCAAAGCACTGACAGGAATGAAAATGTCCATAGAAAACGAGAATCGTGTAGGTCCTAAACTGATACATGAAGAATGATTTTTAATAGAACAACCACTTTTAATACTATGACTAAAAACTGAATAAGCGTCTTCGTCGATAGATTTTTCGATACATTCTTTTTCAAATTACTACGGGTGGGGTTCTTGGAAAACATCGTTGATTCAGGAACACTGATTGTTACAAGGATTTATTTTTGTGAAGTTAAAGACATTGTTTTAGTTTGTTTGCCGCACACTACCTTAGCGGCCATAATCAAGTATTTGGAGAGTAAAAATACAGGCAAAGTTAATTCATTCAACTTAAAAGTATCGATATTACTGTGAGTTACTGTGAGTCTGAAAATGTGTCACAGAACTATGTGCCAAAAATCCAGGTTCTAGCAGAGAAATTAGTCCTAAAACTAGAATCTCAGAATTAAATCTATCTGTTACTGGACTTCCTAACTGTTTTCTTTTGGCTGCGTTGTTTGTTGTTTAGTATTTAATTTTGTTAGGTCTAGAGAAATCTTTACAGGAAAATAAATAATCTGTTTGGTTGACTTTGATAATTAACCAAATAGAGTTTGTCAGTGATTATCATAATACAATATGTGACAGATAACAACGAGAGAAGAGGTTAGGCATAGTCTAGGGAATTCCTGCAAACGTATTTAGAGAGATTTTTCCTGACTCTAAGTGCCACGTGAAATTACAATTTGACTCTTTATTTTAGATAAGCTTTATTTAAAACTTTTGGAAAATCTAGTTTCACTGGGCAATTTGTTACATGGCTTTGAAATAATCTTATCTAGTTACAAAAGCTTGTCCCCATCAATTTTCTGTCGACGGCGAACTAAGACCGTGGCGTTAGTCTTGTATGCACATTGTACTGGGTAAAAGGTTGGGTTTGTGATAACAACGACTAGTTCGGTTTCATAAAAAAAGCAGACCTATTCACGTCAGATGATGACGCTAGTCCTGTTGGATTGCCATTCATTCATTCATTCATTCATTCAAGCATTCAAAAATTCATTCTTTACAATAATCCATTCACTCTGAACACAGGGTAGTCAGACATAAGACTGATCTGGAGTTTTCAAACAAAAAACAATATATATATATATATTTCAATGTTTATTATATAAAGTTTTGATATGATACATGATACAATGAACACATAAATGGGACACATAAAACAATCCAGCAACAACATATACACCTATAGTTTTTGCATGAGACGCTTCTTTTGTCAACAAATACAATTTCAAGTTAAATAACATTTGACTAGATCTGGTTGCATTCGAGTCCAAAAACAAACAAAAACAGAAACTTGAAAATAGAAACTTAAACAACTTTAAATTAAATAAATACATAAATAATAATAAATATCGATCACATTTCTGAAACACTCTAATCTAAGAAAGAAAAAAATATCTGACGCGGCTCCTCAAAGAACAATGAATAAGCATTTATTTTCATAAAAAAAAAAGAATTCTACAGAATATTTTTGAACAAAAAAACGTGCTACTCTAAAATAGTATGAGAAAGCAACTTCCAGGAACTTCAGTGCCGAACTGTGCAGCTGCCAGTTACAACTGTACAGACAAATGGTATTACAGGCCGCTCTATAAAGTACTAGCATGGTTTCTATAATCACTTTAGATTTAAGCTATCTCCACCTTCCCCAGAAAAATAAAATACTGAAAATTTGGATGCAGAAAAATATGGAAAACAGTAAGTATGACCAGCATACAATATTGTATAAGTGATGGCATAGGTAAGAAGATCATTCATACTACTTACATACATGATACAGTGATGGTAATGGATATGTATTTCAGGGTAAGATTAGCTTATGCACAAAAAGAGGTACTCCTTTATTATTATAACTGTTGTCAACAAAAACATACAATGGTAAATACTGTGAAACTAAGTCGATTCCGATCTGGATCTACAGTAATTTGCAATAGTTTCAATAGAAGCCATTCCGTTCTTAACAGAAATCGCCGGTTAGAATAAATTCAACTCGAAAATTCAAACACTAATGAATAAGATCATTGCATCTCATAGGACTGTGTTGAAGTAGGCTTTGAAACTGTTTGTCGCATTTAATGAACTGACTTGCAACATCAGATTTTGAGTAAAAGAATACTTGACCAAAATGTGATACATAAAATTTCCTAAAAATTGAACAATTGGAAATATTTAAAAATAAAATCTTGAACTGAAATAGCATAGAGGGTTGAAACTTATTTAAACATTTTTAATATAAAAAAAAGGACAGGCGTATATTTTTGAAACGGTTGATATTTTGTTTGTGCAAACCGACATTCTGCGAATATCGATTGAATTAAGGACAGTTACGCAATCGGGAACTGTGATATTTTCCTTACTTAAATATAGCTGATCTTTTCAAGACGTTTATTTGCTAGCTCAGTTTATGGGGTTCCATCATGACATCATGCATTATCATGGTCTTAATATAACAGTTTTCGTGTTAACCATTATACCCTTAAACGACAATGGCTGATCAGTTGAGAGGGGAAACTACTGCTGCCATCATAACGCGTTATCCACCGGGTATTTCCTACTCTAATCTATCCCACGGTGAAACATGTGACTTGTGCTTCGAACTCGTAAGGTGTTCGAGTAGGTGGCTTCATCAGCGTCGATGGTACAGAAAGCTTCATTTTCCACCAACTACTTCAAGTATACTCCGACAGACAGTAACTAAACTTTGTAGAAATACTTGTGTCATCATAATTTACGGTTTGAGCCACATTGTTTTCCTTCGATTTTAAGGTGGCATGATGGTATTTTTTAATTGTGATAGACACCAAATCTTAATTGTTGTGCAATCCACTTTTTCCAATTTGGCTAAATGAG
Organism: Tridacna crocea; assembly: GCA_943736015.1. Taxonomy (NCBI): domain Eukaryota; kingdom Metazoa; phylum Mollusca; class Bivalvia; order Cardiida; family Cardiidae; genus Tridacna; species Tridacna crocea. The sequence continues at coordinate 3,644,822 of OX031072.1, read as the reverse complement.
TTGTTCTTTTCTGTAACCTTGTCATTGTTGAGTAAAGGGTTATATTTTGTTCTGGAATGGTCAACAAATATTTCTAAAATTTATGCCGATGTTAAACATACATCCTCATTGAGTTTAGAAAGAATCTTTTTTATTTTTCATCAATTAATTCCTCGAAAATGTCCTAGTAAAAACAGAAAGATTTGTAACAAACATTTCTATTCTTCATCTCACAATGTTTGCTACCCAAGCACAGACATATTCCACCATTTGAGATACATGTATATTCCATTTGTCGCCTTAAAAAGCCTTCAGTATGGATAAGTCTATAGTTTTGTCATATGGCCAAAAAATTGAAATACATTTGTGGTCGAGTACCTTTTAGAAAAATAATGATGATTATTCATTATCTAACGGATGAAAGGAAAAAAAAAAGAGTATTTATTGGTAATCTCGATCAGACAGTAAGCCTCCCAACTATTCACTGAAGAATTTTTCATGATTTTATCTTTGAAATGATTTAAGAAATTATTTAGAATACTAGTACAAAAAAAAAATCTATAGTAGCGGATTATCATCGAAAAGTACTTGATGAACATGGAATGGAATGTGATAGTTTACAAGAAAGTTAAAAACACCGACAAAGCGATTCCTCCAATAACAGTTACAAGAGAACTGGAAGTTGGAATGACGCCATTTCCGTTGTCATCGCTTCCTCCACCACCTGCCTGGCGGGCAGTCATTGAGTAAGTCTGCTCATTACAAATGTTTTTGAAGTTTCCAACTTGGAGATTTTTGCAGTGCTCTTGGATTAAACTGCACTCAAATTCGGTCTTTAATCCGATGACGTCATCTTCACATGACTGTTTCCAGCCATTCAGATCACATCTGAGATGTTCAATTCGGATTCTGAAAATAGAAATGGAAGATTTGATTAAATTTCTTATGCACTGCCTTGACCAGTTCAAACAGATATCTAAATGTATAGGCTTCATATTTACATATCGTTCTTAGAAAAAATTCGTTGACTTATTAGCCAAGAGTTTCTAAATTTAAAAGTAATACAACTTCTGATTGGCTAAAACAATAGTTTAGCCAAACAGAAGTTGCGTTACTTTCAAATTTAGAAATTTCAGAGAATAAGATTAAGAATGTTATAATAATGGTTGGTGAATACGAGCCCAAATCAATACTAGACTGCAGAGACGTTTATCTTTTACTTCGTAAAATAATTTCAAAGGTTGCAATAAGAACAATATAATTAAACAGCAATAATTTACGAAACAAAATTACAATGTTTATTTTACTTTAACTCTTATACTACTAACTATGTCCAATAAAACTTTCAAACTGAAAGTAGAAAACCAAATGTTGCTATTTCAATGTTTGGATTTTTGGCAAAAATGTCTCCTTTTCAGACAGTGTAGTTTCAAGATCAGACTGCACGGTATGTGCAGTTTGATCTTGATCTACACTGTCAATAAAAGGTCCTTTTGTCCTTTCTAACAGCCTAGGGATTAAATCTTTTTCATAGTATATTCATCTCATATACTGTGTTTAATAGTGAATAAATGACGCCATTATTCTGTGGCAAGATTCCTTTTCAAATTACTTTTTTTCTCTTTTTTGTTAGGTTAAGTTTTTAAAGACTTAAAAATGTAGAAAAAACACTTACGAACAAAAATCTCTGAAGTAAGAATCAGGAGAAAGGTTTTTAGTGACTTGTTTGTCTGCAAGGTTCATCATTTTGGATTCTGTGTTGGAGATACATTGTTGGATCTGTGAGTTCCCGTTTGCAAAGCACTGGTATCCTTTCTGGTAAACTGTGTAATGGCAACAGTGTATATTGATCTTCGCAAATTGAATTTAGCAGATCAAAAGAAGCTGACATAACAGTGTTTGCAAGTATATCCATTCATAAAAAATTAAAGGAAGCATTAAATTTGTATCAAAAATACATAAATCAAAGGAAGCATTTAATTTGTATCAAAATACATAAATCAAAATTCCATTATAATAAGCTATTTTTTTTTGTTATCTCAAACTGTTGATGGCAAAATTATTTCTTTGATTAAGACAAATGCACTTGAGATAGATTAAGAAACAAGACATTTCACCATCCATTTACGGAGACTATCGTATGAAACCGTCCTTAAACAAAAAAGTATCAAATAAAACTTTGTACCAAAGGTTATCATCACAACTTTCGATAGATACGTCTATTTGCATAAAAGAACAGCAGTTATAACGTAATTATCAATAAAAACAACAGCTAAAACAATGAAATAGTGGTAGTAATAGCAGCAGTAATTATAATAACAACAAAGAAAATAGATCATGCAATTATATTTCTAAATACTTACGTGGAAGTTCATTACAGATCACACCAACGGCGTTTTCCAGCGAGGACTGTTGATGGCCCCAATATGACAATACATCCTTGGCTGCGGGACAGTTATTCAACGTGGATCGCATACATTGGAATATCGAATTTCTAGCCCTGAAAATATTAATATTTCATAATATCAGTAATATACTATGTTATTTCTGTATAATAAACTCTACCAGAACCATATCTATGAGTCAATAAGCGTGTGTGAATTACTTGCAAAAAAAAGTCCATTCAAAGCGATCCGTGATTGCCTAAAACATGAGAATTTGCTTTGCATGTTGAAAACAAAAAGCCATTTCCCATATTTACCAATAATTCTAAATCATATTTCTACTCTAAAATTCAGACTTAAAAAGTAACTCAATGTCTGATAGGGTAAACAATGTAATTTAGCCCACCAGAATCTGCGTAACTTTCAGTTTTAGATAACGTTTGAGAATGATTCTAAGAATACATGTAGTTGGTGAATATGAGCGTTGATTATATAATGACTTTCGATATCTTTCTCTTGACAACAATTCGATGCCAGTGGATTGACCAATCAAATTTTCTATAAGAATTTACGCTGGAATAATTTATCATTTTAGTGGTTAGTTATTTCTCATGATGTATTAAAAATATTCATGGTTCTAACACTATCACAATGCAATAAGTGATTTTTTTAAGTACAAACATACTGGCAGAGGGACTGAGCTTTGCTTGCGTCACCAAGAATGTTTCGTCTGTCATCTGTGATGTTGACCAAAAATAGGTCAGAATTGACGCCATATTGCTGGAAGCAATCAGCCATGCTTGACCGGATATTTCGGGCACAGGGCGGCTGTTCATGTACTTTAATGTTTGCATCACCATCGGGAATATAAACATCTGTTTTAGAAAAAAAAGATAGATTAGTTGATAATATAGGACAATGAATCCTTGCAGATATACAAGTAACAGCATCGTTTGAATGCAAGAAACGATACTAATGTTATGATTTCAGAATGAATATGGTTCTCTTTTCAACATCTTTTCTCTAAACTGAAACATATCTTAACATAATGAAGTACTCTTTCTATTTACCTTTATATATAAAACATTGAGAATAAGTGTTCGACTTTTGACAAGTTCAAATGTGGATATCAATAAGTATGATTCCGATAGCATGTAAGAATAGGTTCCAAAATTATGTACTAAAAGAGTGGCTAAAAGGAATCAGAGATTATGCTAAAAAACTGATCGATATGTATGTACAAGCTATTGTTTAACGAGAAATGGGCACATTATAATCTTTTTTGAATTGAAATGTTATTTGGCGACATAAAGAGTCAATGTTATCTTAAAGAAATACATTGATGCAAAAACTCCGGTTATGTAAGATACAGTTTGTAGTGAATACAATAACCCATTATCACGCAATCCATACTTTAGACGACTCTGAGAAAGAAACCTTTAGAAAACATTGTGGGAAAAGGAGAATATGCTGGTAACCAACATTTTCTCCTTTTCCCACAATGTTTTCTATCCTTCCCAAAACAATTTTCAATATTTGAGCCACATCTATTTCGTCCTCTGTAAATGCTCTCAATATGGACAAGTCTATAATTTTTGTATGGTAAAGGGTTAACTCATTATCTGAATAAGGTGAAAGGCGATAAGTACATGAATAAGAGAATGGTCAATAAAGAAGTGTAGGCATGCAAGAATCTGATAATACTACAATGAAAAAATGTCTTCACAAGAAAGAAATACGATTTGTAAAAGTAAAACTTTTCTTCATGCAATAGTCTACTTTTAATTGATCTCTACAAGTTTCTATCTATATAAAAAATAATTTAATGACCTTTTGATATTTTTTTAACATTTTGTATTTTGTAGAATACATGCCACTATTAGGCTTTCTGTAAGCCCATTGAGTGCTTAGATATTTTTAAAATGTATGAAATGAATGTTAAACTGTGAAACGAATATTTTTTCTCCAAAGATTATCAAAATGCCTCACGGAAATCATGATGATGCTAATAAGAATAAGAATAATGATAATAAAAGTGAGTATTCATTGTAAAAGAAATATTTGATTTATAAGATAATGGGTGTTTATAGGACAAACGACTGGTATACAATTAAATGAATAAACAGTAAAGAAAAAAAATATATAAATAGATATACAGAATACATGAATGAAGAATATCTGTGGAAATAATTCTGGGATGCAGGCGGCTCGTGATGCTGTCCATTTTAAATTTTAGGGAAAATGCTATCGATACGTACACTACACTATGTAAACACCTACAAGTTTATTGGGACTATTTCAGATAATTCAAATGATACTGTAGTTTACCAAAGATCATTTGATTGCAATTAATTTTTAATAAACTTTTTTATTTTTTTTTTTTCGTATGTTATTGCCAAATTTGACAGAAAAACGAAATAATGCGAGTTATTTAAGTTCCGACTCTCGTCATATCTTTGAATATGTTAAAGTTGCTGAATAGAGTTCTACTAAAAAAAACTCATGCAGTACTGAGATCCATTGTTTTATTTTAGGAATGTATTTTGTGATGATAGTACAGTGAAAACGTGTGTTGTGATTTTTTTCTAAAAATTCGAAAAACAAGACAGCTTCACGTAAAAAAAAATAAATATATATATAAATAGTATATGGATAAATGACTAGACAAAGTGAAAGTGATGAAATATACCTTCATCTGTGAATGGTTTATGAAAAGAAATTTATAAATATAATATTATACACAAATGATTTTGAATTATGAAACAAGATAAAAATAAAAACATGAAACATTTTGTGTTGAATACAGGAGTGCAGGTGATAAAGAACCTCTGATGATGTACAGGTATGACTGATTTTATCAAAACTTTTGAAGTTGAATAAACAATACAAAACAAGAAAATAAAATGAACATTTTTTTCATAATTTCTAGGTTTTCTTTCTCATTTGTAATCTTTTTTATACACATGTATGTGATTATGAAAGTCTTGGTCTCAAAGCTTAAGATGGATGAGTCTCACAGTAACTGCATATTTCAGAAAATTACAGGACAAGTAAAATAAGTTTTGAAAAACTACAAACTAGATCTGGTCAATTTTTTTAGCTTCATCTGAATACGCCGATAATTTCTGGGGTAAAAACATTTTATTTCAGATTCTGCAAAAAACCAAATAGTGTTTGGCAGGTTACGTTACAAACAATGGCAAATACCATGGGTAAGACGTAACATAAATAAATTAATAGGTGATGGAGAAGATACGCAGCAGGGTCTCATCCTACCTTCTCGCAATAAAAAAAAACCTATGGGGAGTCAAGGTTGCCCCTCCTCCAATATTGAAATTTCTTCATTTCCTACTATACTACTCCTATTAGTGTCCCTTTTTCTGTGATGTGCTTTTCTATTTTGAAATCATTAAAAATTTCTTGGTTTTAATTGTCAGTTTAATGCTGCTAACAAGCTGAACGAGTAAGCGAAAGCAGATGAAGAAAAAGAGGTAGTAACTTTGCCGAACTGTTTACAAAAAAAAAAAAAACGCACATATATGTACAGTTTAATGGTTACCTGTATGCGGACAAACAACATCAATGTTATCTCTGTGAGAATTATAACATCTAGATGGAATAAGCTGGCATTCAAATTGGTTCTTCAAAGTCACAGCCTCTTTCTTGCACGTTGGCCAAGCGGAGGCGTCACATGCTACGTGTTTCACTCTCGCCCTAAAAGACATAAATTCATTTCTGTTTGTTGACTTTACTTTTTCATCGTAAACAAACTTTTAGAAAATGGTCTACCAAAAAATACAGTTTCACAGAATGTGAAAGATATTCATAAGAAAAAGCTGAAAGCTAAGGATCGCTTAAATTTATCACTAGAGCATATAACTGACAAGGACAACGTCTGTTCACTTTCTGTTTTCATGTATTTCTTAGTTCTGCGTACCTCTACTGAAGGACAAAATCTAATGTAGTCGTAAAGTGCCGTCTCGGATTAGCCTGCGCGGACAGCGCAGGCTAATCCGAGACGACACTTTACGCAAATATCCGAATGTCCCTTTTCGCGTGTTGCAGGCCAGATTATTATCAATACAGATCCCAAAAAGTCAATTTTGTAGTAGGTTTCAAGAAGTACAATGATAGGAAATAGGCAATGATACAAGACATTGCAATTGATTATAGACGTAGGTCAATGAAATGACCTTGAACTTACGTGCAGAAATCGCTGAAGAAGATATCCATGGAGAGCTGCTTTGTTATCTGTTTTGTGGACAAGTCCGTAATAGCCATTGTCATGTCCTGCATGCACTGTTTGGCTTCTTCTGTTGGGTTCTCAAAACATTTCAGTCCTTCGAGGTAATCTGTAAACAGAACCGAAACCCATTCTGAACTTTTCTTGGTGACCTTTATTATGTCTAATTTCTTGATTGATTATTTAAGATACATCTGTACTTATTATACTGCAAAGAAATTTCTCGTGATCTGATTGGATGATATGCCCCGAAGATATATATCATGCACACTGGCAAAACAGACGTGAATGCATTTTCCCCTTTCGGGAGCCCCGTATACATGACTATATTATCAACAAAACATCCAAAATAGCGGCGTCGACTAAGATTAACATCAAGATTATGCGCCTAACTGCATGTTTTAGCATGCTTTACCAAGGTTTCATTGACGTCAATTCCCAGTGACGGCAAATTTTCATTGAACTGGGGCACCCGAAAGGGAAATTCTACTTTGTCAACGTTCTCAATTTTTTAAACCAATAACAGGTAAAAATTCATTTAACAAACGTTGGAATGGTAAAACTTTGCAGTGTAATAAATTTGTTGTACAAGGTGGCAGGGGACTTGGAAACTTGTTCAAGGCTCGGGGCGACATGATTCACCACAGCCGTGAACAAGTTTCCATGTCCCCTGCCAACTGACCGTACCATTTATAATGTACTCATTTTCAGCCACTTTTTATCCCATTTCGTCTTTATTTTCCCAAAATATAATTATTCATGTGTCTTCGTGCCAAATGTTGCCCCTGATGGTTTCAAGGCTGTATACATTACGACCGATAGTAAACGCATTTCAGACTCAGGTGTTATTACTCGTAGAGATGAAAGTAAAACGGACACAATAGGTCCAGTTTGTTTTTGATACTGTTTTTCTCTTACTTATAGTTTTTCAAAGATTTCAATAATGTACTAAGGTCGGGCAACAAAAGACGAAACTATTGAAGACTATTACCTGGAATATCGTGACAAAGAAGCCCAACTGCGCGTTCCATGCCATGAAGATCAAATCCGGTCAAGGACAACGTCTGTTCAGCTCCCGGACATTTGTGGATGACCTCTTGCATACAGGTAAATAGATCGTGCTTCTTCCTGAAATAGAAAGTTAACCCTTAGGTTGCTAAGCCCGAATCGCTGACCTTTTGCGGCCAGTGTAGATCAAGATCAGACTGCACAGACCGTGCAGTCTGATCTTAGATCTGCACTTTCTGATATGGAGATACTCTTACCTGAAAATAATTTTGAAATTCAGGGTGTCCGGAGAGTTACATTTGGGGCTTTTACTATCGTCTTGAAAGTTCCATTAAACTTATTTAGTAATTTAAAGAATAATATATAGAGTTTATTTCATCAGCTTGTGGTTAATATGGGGAAATGTTTGCCGAAAAAGGGAAAGGTATGCGAAAATAACGAGTGCCGTAAGGCATGAGTTATTATCGCGGACCTTTCCCTTTTGAGGCAAATATTTCTCCATATTAACCACAAGCTGATGAAATACATTATATATCATATTTCCTCTGATAATTTTGTCAACAAATGTCACTTTTTAAACTAGTGATCTCAAGTCAGTTAACCGGATAACCTATATTTTCAAGAAAAAAAAGTTCCAGATTTTCGGCAAGAGGAAAATATTCATTGTGACGGGGAAATAATCCCCCCAGCTTAAATTACGATATTTCTTTACCCATAACATTTCTTAAAATAGACACATAAAATATAATATTATTGAATAATGCATATAGTTAAACTTGACTGAATAAGTTGAGTAAATAGACCAGCAGTCAAACGGCAAAACAGGATGAGAAGGGGGTATTTATTGTTTAACCTTAAACAATCTTGTGTTTTCACGACTCCGAGGAAGAAGGCCTTTGAAAACATTCTTGGAAAAGGAGCAAATGATAGCGACCAGTATTTTCTCCTTTTTCAAGAATGTTCTTGGTTCAGTTATTTGTTCCTAAACGCTGAACATTGAACCAATTTAAAACTTCTGTGATCTGTAATAGTACTTTTAACTTTAAACAATTTTAGTATAGCGCAAATTAAAAGCATTTGCAGACGACAAACTATATAAGTCCTAAATGATTAAGTTTCTTGAAAGATCAGAAAACATTATAGGAAAAGGAGAAAATGCTGGTTACCAGCATTTTCTCCTTTTCCTACAGTGTTTTCGTAAGTCTTATTTCTCAGAAATGTAGAAAACTCGGGATGTTTTGATAAAGGATTAAAAAGATGGCTTAAAAAGCGCAACTTTAGAAATTTTTTAGTCAACAGTCTTTCAGTTGCCAAATTGAATAACTTGTCCAAAGTTGCATAAAAATCATATTGAAAAGGTAAAAACTTGTTTGTACCAATTTCTCTTTTTGCCATAATATTTTTAAAAACCAATCTTTTGCGTCACAAAGAAGTCTTTCATACGAGGTAATATATATTCAAATTCTCCGACACTTACTCGCAATAAACCTCGGCTTCCTCTGTATTGGCACCAATAAGAGCTCCCTTGTGGTCTGTGGCGTTGCTTAGGTAGATTTCTGGGGCGAGACCAACTTTACCGAAACATTCACCAAACTGTTTCTGCAGAGTTAGCAGACAGGCGCCAGGAAGGGCTGCAAACATAAGGATACCATAAATATCTGCCTTGCTTTGGCAGAAGAAGGTTTAAGGTCTACGAACCCTAACTCATCGGTAAATATCGTGTACCATCTACGTTTTCCTTAAGGCTATTCGGTTAATCTCGGTCGCTTCCGTCTTTCAATATGAGAGTTAGGGGCTGAAGACTCAACAACCCATCGGTAAATATCGTGTAACACCAACGTTTTCGTAAAGACTGTTCGGCCAATCTCGGCAGTTTCCGTGTTATTATTATGAGAGTTAGGGACCGTAGACATTAATGCATCCCTGTAATCCATCATACAAAAAATAGAACCGTTACATCAATATTTGTGTATTCTAACATGACACTTGAATTCGGCTCCGTAAACACAATGCACGTTGTCTGCGCATGTCATATCTATTCGACCTGTCTTATATGACGCATCACTAGCCCCGAGAGCAGGCAGATTGTAATATTACGCTCTATAAAGTAGCAATGTAGAAAATAGCTTTTATCAATACGTTTGAGGAGAAATGAGACCTGCTTTAGCTCCAGATTTCTCTAAACTGTTGATCATAGCTGAGTGAATTGCACGAGGTAGCGTTTTATTGAGTAAACGTTTATTTTAGTTTGAAATTCAAAATAACGGTTGTCGCGTAGGAAAGTGGTTCGGTTCTGTACCCAGGATGCCCAAATTAGATAGATGAGCATTGACAGAATGTCATCTAGCGGGAGATAATGCACGGCGCAACGAAGGTGTGATAAAATCTACGTTATATCATAGAGAGTGACGTCATTATCTATAGTGTGACATCATTCTGCGTAAGTTAGTAAGTTATTTGATGGAATCTGCATCCGCGTTTTCACTGGAAGTTTTTTTTTTTTCAGAAAAAAAAAAAAACTCTCTGTTTTGGCGTTTCATGTTTTAAATCAAAATTTACCGATATATTACAATGGATTTACCCTCATATGACTGACTAAATTCTGAACCATTCTAACGCTTATCAAACTATAACATCGTTTCTTTTTTTTTGTTCCCTCTCTACCTATGAGGATGCATCTTTAAAACCAACAAAATCTCTAAAATTATCAGGTATTTTACAGAGATTGTATCAATGTAACTGTTTTTGGAATTTGGGATCGAGTGTAGGAAAAGTTTTAAACTAGCCAGTAACGTAAGTGGTTAACCCTGTGCCACACAATCCCGACTTTCAACACCATGTGAAAGAAGCCTTTTGAAAACATAGTGGAAAAAGGAGAAAATGCTGGTAACCAGCATTTTCTCCTTTTCCCACAATGTTTTGTTCCCTTCCCTAAAACAAATTTCAGTTCTTTTGTCACATTCATTTTGCCGCCTGCAAATGCTTCCAATTTGGACCAGTCTAAACTTTTGCCGTTAGGTAAAGACTTAAACTAATCGCGCTAATCCTTTCCATGCTGGTCAAATCCTGTCAAAAAGCCATTCAAGGCCCAGAGGCCTGTATATAGCTGTTGAAACAAGTTAGAAAACTAACCAGTTTGAAAAGAGTTGTGTGTATATAAAAGAATTCCGATTAACGCACAACAAGCATGCCAGAAACATATAAGAAAGGAAGAAACGAAATCTTTATGGCCGTAACCCAGGGAGCAAAATTACAGCTTCACTAACAAGTATCGAAATAAAAAAAAAAAGATTAAGGACAAAATGAGAAAGCGAAAAAGTGTGAGACATCACCAGTGAAAGCTACATGTATATTGTTGCAATAAGCAAGTAAGCATAAAAACAATACAAATCGAAGCTACATGTATATTGTTGCAATAAGCCAGTACGCATGAAAACAACACCAATGAGAGCTACATGTATAGCGTTGCAATAAGCCAGTAAGCATAAAACAACACCAATGAGAGCTACATATACATTGCTGCAATATGTCAGTAAGCATGAAACAACACCAATGAGAGCTACATATACATTGCTGCAATATGTCAGTAAGCATGAAACAACACCAATGAGTGCTACATATACATTGCTGCAATATGTCAGTAATCATGAAACAACACCAATGAGAGCTACATATACATTGCTGCAATATGTCAGTAAGCATGAAACAACACCAAATGAAAGCTATATGTATATCGTTGCAACAGGCTAACGAGCATATATAATAATACGAGTAAAAGCTACATATAAATTGCCGTAACCATCTTCGGTTACCCCGGCATACTTCAAAACGTCACACTTCTTCCTCTTCCGTGTAAAAAAAAGACTTACGAAATACTGTCATCGAGTACGATCAACTAATACAGTATTTCATTGGTTGCGCTATCAAGCCACGCCGGGACGTTCGACTAATCATAGCATGTGAAACTATTTCCCGGTTTAAGTTTTGAAAGGAGATTTCGCGAATCAAATAAGTTGCCACGGTCAAGCAATGAAGTGTGAACGAAGAGTATGCCTTGTTTGGCCGAAGATGGACCGTAACCATAGCAGACGAGAACACGGATTAGCTTACAATTATCGCCACAAAACGTTGCCATAGTAAGCATGACATTGGCAAAATTTGCCTCCATTGGGAGAAGTTGGGTTCGCGGGCACCTCATGGACAAAACAACATTTTTGCCACAGTTCCGTATTTCCTTCCATTTGCTAAAACAAAAGGTGGTATTGTGCTTGGTTTATGAATCTAATTCTACTTATGTATTTTAATCCAACCCTTAACCAAACCATCCCGTAATATCTACCTAACTGAGGTAGACGGCCTTTGAAAACATGTGTGGGAAAAGGAGAAAATGCTGGTAACCCTTTGAAAACATGTGTGGGAAAAGGAGAAAATGCTGGTAACCAGCATTTTCTCCTTTTTCCCCACAATGTTTTCTATCCTTTTAAAGACATCTTCCATACGTAATCCCATATTTGATTTGTCGTCTGCAAATGCTTTCAATGAGAACGTATATAAATTTTTTATCGTTTGGTGAAGCGTTACTGTGTGCACGAGAGCAGTGCTAACGTATGTTCACGTCCTAATTTGTCCACAAGATACTGTCTTTGGTTTTTGATAAATTCATGTTTTTGCAGCTGATTTCAGTTTCTTTGTCTTTGATCATTAGTTTTAGTTTTGACCGTTACTGGGCATTGACAAATTTTATAACCCTTTAAATTGGGTTATGTTCGGCGCTTGCGAAAATCAATCAAGTGACGCTGGTCAAGTATAGAAGTAAGGTGGCGTCCCATAAAGTAATGACTTTCTTAAGTGGAATTAAAGTTAATTTTAAACATTTCCTTGGTGTTTCTCTTTTAATTGAGTCTAAAAGCAAAAACTGCTTGACGTATGTTGTAAATATTTTTTTTGTTTTTTTTTTGTTTTGAACATTCTACTCTTTAGAATTAAAAGCCAAAATTAAACAATTTAAATCCCATGGACACGTGACGTGAACATGACGTCAGCAGGTGCTCGTTTTACAACCATCTTATAAAACCCTCTTACTTACAAGTATCTCCACAAAAGGTAGCTGTGGTAATCATCATATTAGCGAAAGATGCTTCAACCTGGAGAAGTTCGAGCCGACCACAATTGATTCCACCGATGACATTTTTCCCGCAATTTTGTAAATTTCTCCACCGTCTGGTTGTCAATATAAGTTTGCATGGTAAAGTTATGTGTTAAGAGCATAGTATAAATCACACAAATGTGGTTAATTACAGTAAAAAACAAATAAACGAATGTATGAAAAACTTAAATGATGACTCAAGAGTTGAAGATGTTGATGAAACAAAAGTGCTGAAATCTAATGAGTAACGAAAGGGTTGATCTCTAGTGAAAATTCAAGGCATTTGGTTGATTGAAATAAATAGCTACGAATTAGGCACCTATAGTTGTTGAGATCCGATCAATTTTAAACTATATTGACTGATTGGTTGGTAGGTTGACTGATTGATTGATTGATTGATTGATTGATTGATTGATTGATCGATTGTGGTGTGTTTTCAATGCCGTTTTCAACATTATTTCAATTATATCGCGGAGGTCACTGCACTTATTCTTGCTTTCCTGAAGTTTCTTTTATTGCAATAAACTTTCCCAGCAACTGGCTATTTTCCTACAAAGCCAACATCAAAACAATGGCCAGCAGTAAGAACATGAAAACTGACAAAGTTTTGGCCGAGTTCTTGATAAAAGCCCTGCGTGTAATATCATTTAGAATCTAGGACTACCCGCAACTACTTCGAATTCACAAGTTACTAAGCTACACAAACAGAACAAATGGTTACCTCCCTTGCATAATTTTGAAAGTCAGGGATATAAGAACGAAAAGCACTTTTCCAATCTTCACTAGCCAAGGGTAATGAACGTAGTGATTATTACCCATGGCTTGCGAAGATTGATTTTTTTTATGATATTTAAGCTGAAATACATACCCGCAGATTTGTTTTTTAAGGCCAGCAGAACTTTGTCCCGAAGGCAATGATTGGTTGTTCAAAGTCATGAGGATGACGGTCATGTCCATGTTGAGTGTTTTCTGCGCGCACTGGTTCATCCCGTCTTCAAACGTTTGCATACATTGATCAGGGTTTATTGGTTTACCGGTACCTGCAATAAAGATGGCGGACTTACTTGTGTCGGCAGATACGTGTATTACAGTATAAAAAGACTTTTGTCCATCTAAAACCATAGAAATACAGTATTCAGTTAATTCTCCACATCTTAAAATTCTTTTTCTGAAAGAGAAATATTCACAAAGGAGCCATGCACTGTTTAAAGGGGAGTTAATGGATCTGCAAAAAGTTTCGATTCAGGTCAGCCTGCGCAATCCGCGCAGGCTGACCTGAATCGAAACTTTCTGCTGTTGGCCAATTTTTCGGTATGTACAAGGACCAGTTAACCACAAAGTTCTATAGAATGGACTTCACGGATCTTTAATGATCTGATGACCTGGTTGGTATCATGCATCACACAACTGCATTAAGCCCCCTTTTACCACAGCATGGCACAAATACATTTATTTCCTCAGTTTGAAATTGTACGTCTGTTAGCTCCGATCTAAGTTTTTAATCTCAGTAGACATAATTATGTTAATCTAATTACCATAAATTTTAGTAATTCTACTTACATAGGCCTTCATACGCTCCAAGCATGTTTTGTAAAGTAGTTCCGACCAACACGGTATCTTTGGCTTCACATTTCGGTTGTAATTCGGACACCAAACCGGAGGAACACTGAATCATTTTCTGTTTTGTTTGGGTGCTGTAATACAAAGTGTTGTGGAAAAATGTGATCATCAAATGCGGGCCAGTATTCACAAACTAATCTAAAATATATTCTTTATCTAATTCTACAATGCGTAAAAATATTCAAACTCAAAGTAACGCAATTTCTGATTGGCTAAACCATACCAAAGCTCTTGCGTTACCGAATGAATTGACAGCAACTGCCATAAAACAGACTTGGGTCAATGCAACATAGTACATAGAAAAATTTCGCAAGAAGTGTCAAATATGGGTGTTTTAGACCCAAATATACGACAGCCTTTTGAAAGATTTCAAATATCAACGACGTCTCTCGGTATAATCCATATTTGATCGCCAGTAACGACGATCATTGCCGAAAAAGCGCCGCAAAAAAACACGTACATGTAGGTCAGTGTCAAGACTTAGTTACGAGGATTCAACAAAAATAATTATACTCTAGATTCATTAATTCTTTCCCAAACGACAAAATTTTGGACTAGTTCAGATTGGAAGAATTTGCAGACGACAAAATAAATGTGAATCAAAAATTGCAATTTGGTTTGGAAAGGGTAGAAAACATTGCGGGAAAAGGAGAAAATGCTGGTTACCAGCATTTTCTCCTTTTCCCGCAGTGTTTTCAAAGGCTTTCTGTCTCAAGGTCGTCAAAAGTTGGGATTATGTAGTAAAGGGTTAACTTATTACATGTAACTCCTGTAGGTAAATTGTGAAACGGAAGTTACCTGCAAATATTCGTTTTAAGCTGGTTCCTGTTTACTTGCGGTGGAAGTGTCTGGTTCGCCAATAGCTTGAAGAAATTTTCGGGATCCAGCTGTATGGAAGTGAGACACTGTCTGAAACCCTTGTCGAAAGCCTGCAAGCAGCTCGAGCCTTGTGGGGCCGCTGAAATGAGGGGAAATTTGGAATAAAGTTAGATCTCGATACTTTGAACTTACAATTATTGGATAACGCCCATTTTTAACTCTTTACCATACAATCCCTGGTTTTTACGACCCCGAGATAGAAGCTTTTTGAAAACATTGTAGAAAAAGGAGAAAATGCTGGTAACCAGCATTTTTTCCTTTTCCCATAATGTTTTCTACCCTATCAAAGACAATTTGCACCATTTGAGCCATAATGAAATTGTCATCTGCAATACTTTCAATTTGGACAAAGCTAAGAAATTTTGTCGTCTTGTAAAGGGTTAAATAATGACAAAAGTCTAAAACTTGTCCTTCTGCTCAGGAGTAGAACAATTCAAAGATACAGATGACAATAATAACAGGACCAAGTCGGAGTTCAAAATTAAATAGTATGCTTCCAATATAGGTTTAGTGGTAGAGATAGTTCCTCTTGTAGAGGTGGAAGAGGAAGTAGTAGAAGTAGAGGTAGTAGTAACTGTTGTTGTTGTAGTTGTTGTAATAAAAGTAGTATTAGTAGATATACAATAACAGTAGAAGTAGTAAAAGTAGTGATAGTGAGCAGTAGTAGTTGTAATGGTAGAGTTTGTTGTTGGTGTTGGTGTTGTTATTGTGGAATACTGGTTAGTACAAGTAGTAATAGTAAGCAGTAGTAATTGTAATAGAAGGGACTGCTGTTGTTGTTGTTGTTGTTGTTGTTGTTGTTGTTGTGAAATAGTGGTTAGTAGAAGTAGTAATAGTAAGCAGTAGTAGTTGTAATAATAGGGCGAGAAGAACAGGGGCCGTTTTTGTTGGTGCTGTTGTTGTAATTTTAGAAGTAGTAGTAGTAGTTATGAACAATTATGATACTTACGAGCTCCACAGAGACTTGCCACACCGCTGACCATTGAGTTCACTGTACCGTCCATCATACCGATGTCTTGTTGTGCACAGCTCTTGTCGGCATTAGTTACCAAAGGGGTTATACAGTTTGTAATGCCTTGGCGGTTTCTGTAAATAATTAAATGAATAAATGAACAAATAAATAAGAAAAATAAATAACTAAACAAATAAATAAATAACGCTATTATAATCATGTCTAGCTGTGAAAAAAAAAAACCGCAGCCTAAACCACACAATTCCGACTTTTAATGACCCAAAGTAAAATAACTCCAGAAAACATTGTTAAATAAAGGAGTAAATGCTGATATCCAGCATTTTCTTCTTTTTTTTCCACAATGCTTTCCACTCTCTCATAGATAGAATTCATAATTTGTGCAACATTTAACTTTTCATCTGCAAATGCCTCCAATTTGGACCAGTCTAAAATTTTGTTGTTTGGTAAATACAGGTAACTCAAAATTTGAATTTTGTTTCCAGCAGGGTGGAAAACATAGTGGGAAAAGGAGAAAATGCTGGTTACCAGCATTTTCTCCTTTTCCCACAATGTTTTCAAAAGGCTTCCATCTCAGGGTCGTAAAAACCATGGATTGTTTGGTAAAGGGTTAAATATACCCGTGGCTCGCTTTTTCTTTTGGCAATTTCTACAAGCGAGGAATAACTTTTGTTTGTGTGTATCACTGAATATAAAATCGAAGCAGTGTTACTTTGAGCAGGCTAAATGTGATCAGTCACCGCACCGAAAGACATGCGTGCCATTTCTATGTGTTGCCAATGGTCCACCGTTAAACAGTAACTCGTTTTCATCATTGTTAAAAAAAATGCTGGCCACACTTACCCACACAAATTACTGATCAAGTTCTTCTTTTGTGGCGCAAGGTTCGGTGGTAACCTTCCACTGGTTTCGTTTGTGACCAACGAGAATACGATATCTAGTTCATATCCCACAATGTTACGGAAGCACTGTCTGAACCCTTGGTCGAAACCTTGCACGCATCTTGATGGTGGTCGTTGCGCATGCGCTGGTACTGTTATAGTTAAAGCTGCAATGAGAAAACAGGAACTTGTGATCAAACCAGCCGGAATTGTGGAACATATCAAATGTAAAGTTTAAGAAGAAATAGGAGCTTGAACCATTTCAAAGTAAAGCGAAGGTTTTAAGACTAGGTAACGTGTCAGCCTCAGAAAGGTTATTGTACCAAGTCAAAGTTGTATCGAAGTTGTTACAATCAATTCGTGATTGCGGCACACCTGCAGACATTTCGGTCGTTACAAAATCCAGTTTATGGACAACCCGGAAACAGAGAATTATCATGTGATCAAAGTACTAACTTCCGCTATGAGTCATGCTGTTACAAAATCAATAATGGCGTCCCAATACCACAAAAATAGTTCGCAGTTACTTAATGTAGACAGCAGAAAAAAAACGAGCCTTGTTCTTTCAAAACAGTTAATGTGTCAGTGAAAAGTAAACTTAACCAATAGCAAAAATTTTCGACCCAGGTCAGCCTGCGCATTCTGGGTTAATACTTTTTGCAAGCCTCCTTTTCACGGAGTAACGCTTTTTCACGGTGGCCTTTCCTTCCAGAAGAACCCCAGAAGCTTAGCGGTTTTGCATGCTACTAAGAAATAAAACGGAAGGTCAAAGAATATTGCTGGCTAGTTGAAGAAGGGTTCTTGAATCACTTTTTCACTCAAAGCGTTTTAATACAAATAGAGAGGCTCGAGAGAATATTTCAGAATTTAAAATTTTTCTCCTGTTCAAAACTAGAATATTCTCTTCAAGACTGGTGACACTCATGAGCGCTCAATGCGTAATCTGAATCAATTATCTTAACCCATTACCACACAATCCCTACTTTTTTACGCCTGAGAAAGAAGCCTTTAGAAAACATTGCGGGAAAAGGAGAAAATGCTGGTAACCAGCATTTTCTCCTTTTCCCACAATGTTTTCTACCCTTCACAAAACAAATTTCCAATTTTCAGTCACTTTTATTTTGTCGTCTGCAAATGCTTTCAATTTGGACCAGTCTAAAATATTGTCGTTTGGTAATGGGTTAAACAATACAGTAACTTAGAGTGCATGAAAGGGCTACATAATTTAAGAGCCAACAACAGACACCGTTAAATGCGAATGTTACATTTTCTATTGTGGAATAGAATGCCAAGTTGACGTGTGGGCGAATTCGCCTAGTACTGGTACCACATATATACGAGCCGATGGACAGCAAATGAGCCAGATACAAAATCGCTCAACGCATATGCAAAAGGTTTCGACTTATGTCAGCCTGCGCAGTCCGCGCAGGTTGACATAAGTCGAAACCTTTTGCTATTTGTAATTTTTCTGCTTGGCATAAGACATGTATACATCCAGATTGTTAGTCGATTTTAAGATAAAACGGAATTTATGGATCTGTAATTATAAACATTGAGATTTATCGAATGCCATCGTCCTAGAGCATGGCTCAAAATTCAAAAGTTAATTACACATACTAAAATACAATAGAGAATAGGAATCGAGCGGCTTTTCGATTCCTGGGACAATTTAAAGTTTGTTTAACATCACAATGTTTCCCTTGTTATCTTCCCATTTACCATCGGTCCATGTTGGACATTCAAGCCAGGGCCCGTATTTTCTACCCATTCTGAAAATTTCTTAATTCTAAGTCTTAATTTATCAATCTGTAAGCAACGCATCTTCCGATTCGCTAAACTACTAGTATAATTATATAATCGGTACAGCTAATCAGAAATAGCGTTACATTTGAATTAAAAAATAATTACTGCGGAATATTATTACGATAAAATATTGAAATGTTGACGAATTCTACCGAAGGTTGTTAGATATGGTTAGATACGGGGATAGAGCAGATACAGGACTTCGGTTTAAAGTCTCATTCGAAAGGTAATTGGTAATTTCAGTTGGCCAGCCGTGGGGCTCAAACCAACACCCTCACGTGATCCAAAGACTCTATGTTCACAAATCCTTCGCTTTCACCCGTGGAGCTTTTCATGTCGTTCCCATGGGAAAAAAGATACACAATCCCTTATTTATCTAAAAGCTAAAGGGTTAATTATACAATTGAATATAATTAGAGATTGTAATATGACAGGTTATTGTTGTTGTGTGAGATATTTATTAGTGTTAAGATATGTAAACTTTGCATCTACTCTACTTAATACTGAGTTAATTCAGCCCTTAGCGCGCCGAATGAATAAAACGAACATATTCGGTGGAAAAGTAAGGCCAATAAGAGCCAAATAACTTTAATCAAGTTGTTATTGCTTTTGTCCTTATATGACCTTGGCTTTAAGCTAAGCAGACAGTGCAGATCAAAGATCAGACTGCGTGTTCCGTGCAGTCTGATCTTGATCTGCACCGTCCGCGTAAGCAACTATAGTTGTGAGAGGGGATTTGAGGGTTTAGAAAGGTCTACTTATGGACGACCGTTTCAGCCTTTTAGTGTACAACTTATAAAATTATGCAGCGTGGGAAAAAAGGAGGAGTTTTGAAGTACATGTACTTGTGACGAAAAAAAAAAAATCTCCTGTAGTCACAATGTCTTCACTGAAATCTTGGACCATGATGATTTTTCCTATTTCACTATGTTTTCAATGCTGCTTTGTTCAGGAGATATAAAAGTCTACGTCGCTTAAATCATCGGTAAACATCGACGCAAAGGCTATTCGGACAATCTCGGCACTTTCCGTTTGTTAATATGTGAGTTACATTCACTAAATTCATCGGTAAATATCCTGTAATATCGACGTTTTCGTAAAGGCTATTCGGTCAATCTCGACAGGTTCCATCTTTAAATATGCAAATAAAGGGCCGTAGACTTAAACCCTCTGGCTTCTTATTGCGACCTATTGACCTTATGCAGACAGTGTATATCAAGATCACACTGTATAGAATGTGCAGTCTGTTCTTGGATCTGCACTGTTCCATAAAGAGATATTATTCCCCAAAACCTAACTTTTGAATAGCAATATTAGGGTTTTTACTATCCAAATAAAAATTTCATTATCAATTATTTAGCAAGATAAGAGTTGTCGTCGGTTTATTTCAAAAACTCGTAACTACAGCATGAAACAAGCTGTGGTTACGAGGTTTTTGAAGTAAACCGACGTTATGCTTTATATAAAGCATATATACTTTTGGACAAGAGTTATGCTCTCTATACAACATGTACTTTTGACCATAAAAGTTATAAGGCAACAACTTAAAACAACATGTAAAATGATAAGAATGATTATTAACAATGATATACCTGTGGGAAAAAGTTAAGTATATTCTATATTCCTAAAAAAAAAAAGAGGTGAACAAAGACCAACATAACATGGCATATGACGTATAATTAAACGCTAAACAAAAGCATTTAAGAAAACAACATATTTGGGCAAAAGGATTTGTTCTAGTTGTATGAGATGGAATATGCTTAACTTTTTCCCATAAGTATATGGAATATGCTTCACTTTTTTCCGATAAGTATATGGAATATGCCTATCTTTTTTCCATGAGTATATGGAATATGCTTAACCTTTTCCGATAAGTATATGGAATATGCTTAACTTTCTCCGATGAGTATATGGAATATGCTTAACTTTTTCCGGTAAGTATATGGAATATGCTTAACATTTTCCCATAAGTATATGAAATATGCTTATCTTTTTCCCATAAATATATGGAATATGCTTAACTTTTCCCGATAAGTATATGGAATATGCTTAATTTTTTCCCATAAATACATGGAGTATGCTTAACTTTTTCCCATAAGTATAGTTCCAGCTAGACTCTGTAGAGAGGCGGTCTAATGTTTCTGCAAAAAGTATCGAACCATCTTAGCCTGCGCAGGTTGTGACAAGAGCCGAAATACTTTGCTATTTGCAAATTAAATTTTCTGCATGTCCAAGGTCCATTCTACATTAAGATCCTGTCAATTGTTGGACTGAATGGATTTCATAACTCCATAATAATGTAAAGACTTGCGTGGTATACTACAGCTCGAAGATGCTTTAATAAACTCTTTACCACACAGTTTCGACTTTTAACACCCTTGTGAGAGAAACCTTTTGAAAACATTGTGGGAAAAGGAGAAAATGCTGGTAACCAGCATTCTCTCCTTTTCCCACAATGTTTTTTCCCTTCCTAAATCAAAGTTCAATTCTTTGGCCACATTTTCATTTTGTCGTCTGCAAATGCTTTCAATTTGGCCTAGTCTAAACTTTTATCGTTTGGTAAAGTGTTAAACCCCTTTTGGCCAAAGCATGCATTATTTAAAAAAAAAAAAAAAACGAGCAAAGAAAAAAAAAAAACGCTTTTGTTAAACCACTAAAAGGGTCGACAAAATTTTCTTGAGATTTATATATATTAAATTTATCACCGCACCGTAACCAGTAATAAAGAAACTAAAACAAAATATAAATAAATGAAAACCTTACCTATGGCAAAGATGGCGATCCACATTTTAGCACTGAATGGTATAAGTATATTTTTTGTTTTTAATAGTATTATGTTTGTTCCTGCACTTCAAAAAAAAATGTATAAGTTCTAAATAGCACTCGTTGGTTGTCTTTGTCTCGTTGTTACTCGCGTGTCCTCACTTAAATAAATGTTCTCAAAATTAATTTCAAACTTTATATTAACAAAACTCGAAGGGAGTGCGTCACCCTAACACGCCCCACCCAGTATCTTATCATCAACTGACGAACACTGGCTGGACGGACATACGTCTTTAACTTATAGTCGGAAGTGACATTCAAAATTTAAAATCGCCTGAAGACCTGTAGAAACCTGTGAGGCGTAACAGCTTTCTTTAACCATCAATCATTTTGTTATAAATGTTAAAATTCATTGATTTGGTGTTTGTATAATATCAGTTTGATATATTACATAAATGTATCTGTTCTACAAGTCTTGTCCTTTTGGCATTTTTTTTTGTAGTTTGCACACAAGTTATGCAATTGCAAAATAACGAAAATTGTTACAGGTGATTGAAACATTGAAATTTGATCTGGGAAGGGTAGAAAACACTGTGGGAAAAGGAGAAAATGATGGTTACCAGCATTTTCTCCTTTTCCTACAATGTTTTCAAAAGGCTTCTTTCTCAGGGGCGTCAAAAGTAGGGTTTGTGTGGTAATGGGTTAAAGAAGTGATAATGGGGATAATGTTATAATTGACTGAATATGTGCGTTTTGTCTTTTCGGCGCGCCAAAGGTTACCAATACAGATTGAATAAAAAATCTTTCACCCACATCCTCCTAATAACTCAAATGAAACTTTCAGTTCGAAAGTAAAACCCCAATTATTGCTCTTTCAAGTCTATATTTTGGAGAAATAATATCACCTATGCGGACAGAGTGGATCTAAGATCAGACTGCACATTCTGTGCAGTCTGATCTTGATCTACTATGTCCGCAAAAGGTCAGTTTCAAACTTTTAGACCAAATTGAATCGTTTAAATATCATAGAAAGGTCGCAAGCAAAGACAAAAACCTCGTTTAAAACTACACGTATTTCCTTCACAAAGGCTTAAATTGAAGCATATTGCATTCAGTTTGTCTAACCATCAATCCACTTTTCCTGCACTGTTTTAAAAATGAAATCATATAAACCCAGTAACAACAAATCTGACATTGACATCATGTATTAAGTAATTAATAACGGAAGCAAAACGCCCCCCCTGATGTATACCATGACAGCCCGTGTCAATGCTTTTTCAGATACACAAAATTAATTACTTCTGTCTTACAGTAAGTTACGACTATAATAAACATTAAATTATATTCGTTTACGACATCAAAGGTGTGAAGGAACGTTTTTATTTCCACTCGTTTATATTCGAATTCCTCTACGCCCCTGCATAGTTTTTACATAATCTGTAACAGTAGTTCTTTAATACAGAACAAGTACTCTTTGATACTGTACAAAAACATATAATCATTTTCTTGTTTCGAAGACTATTTAAATATTTTGCCTCTTTCACTTCGTCCACACCTATATCGTTAGAATTTCTGCATACTCACTTTGGATTCTAACAGGCAGATTCTCTAGCGATAGAAAACCGCTAAATTGAAGAATATGTTTATTATGAAGTATGAACGAAGTGGAAGATGAATTCCACTTTATGTTTATCTGCTCAAAGTATCTTCTTCTGTGAAGGCAATACGTAGATAATTTCTACTTTAGGAGTCCAAGCATGTTTCAGTTGGTTGAACTTTTCAGCAAGCGACTTTGTATGACTAATAGTTTTATCATTAGTAGTAGTACATGTATATAACTATACAGGTCAATAATCTTCCAACAATTTTAGTGCAAACTTTTCGTATGTCGTCCTCACTTAATAGAATTTTCCCCCTTGTTTTTCCTGGTTTGAGAGAACGCGAGACAGACAGACAGACAGACAGAGACAGAGATGGTTTGGTAGAGAGATGGTGTGATAGAGAGAGGCGGAGAGAGGGAGACGGGGTCCTTGACAAATGCTTTGTTATATACATTATACAATATTGACTATTGTCAAATAAAATACCCGTTTTATATAACTATATCGGCTAAGCTTGAGGAAAAGAGAATATTTTTAAGCAAGTAATTGTCCTTTTTCATCGTGCCAAACATTCTGTATGTCTAAAAGTATAGGAGGCATGAAGCTTTTGCATGGAACCATTAGTAACAATAGGTTTAATAACATCAGAAACTTTAAAAAAAAGATCTATTGCAAGAACTTGAACCACACAGCACTTCATCTTTACAATACAAAGAACAACAAGCACAGATGAAATAATAGCATACAGATAAACTGGAGAGATACTATCAAATTGTACATTATTAGTTGTACGGTCAGGTGGCAGGGGACTTGGAAACTTGTTCACGGCTGTGGTTAATCATGTCGCCCCGAGCCGAAGGCGAGGTGGCGACATGATTCACCACAGCCGTGAACAAGTTTCCAAGTCTCCTGCCACCTGACCGTACAACGAATTTATTATACTTCAAAGTTTTAGCCTTTCAAAGCGCGCTAAGCGAAATTTTCCTGTTTTATAATTTCACGAATCGAGTATGCTGATGAAATAGAAATTCCCTTCTGTGTGCCTCGATTCAATGAAAACTGACGTCACTGGAAACTGACGTCACTAAAACGTGCAGTTTGGTGCATAAATGTGCTGTCTGGTGATCGATCGACGCCGCCATTTTGGATGTTGTGTTGCACGTGTAGTGATGTTTACGGGTCACCCATAAGGGAAATTGGTTTTACGTGGTTTTTGATAGGGAACATGATATATGTTCCCGGCATGTTAACCAATCAGATCACGAGAAATTTCTTTGCAGTATAATAAGATGATCTGTTTTATCGCAAATTTCTAGGATTTGACTGAATTAAATTTAATCTGATTTAATTTGCAGAAGTAACGTAAGCTTAATTCAGAATTAAGTGGGAGTCATTATTTCTTAATCTTCACTTACATTTATGCATGCCCGATCATTGTATCGATTGAAAGTTCGTGCACATATATAATTGAAAATTTCATTTTAGTTATTTAGCAGAATAAGGATTAATTAGATTTGGGTTGATATATCGTGAAACAAATATGCAGAAGAAACCATCGGTATACGATAAAGTCAATCCAAATTGGTGAACAACACGTAAATGATGCCTTATAAGACAAGTTTACAGTAGATTCCATAGAGCAACAACTGTCGTATCAAAAGGCTTTAATCTTTGTTGTTTTCCAGAACTAGGCTCATATTCGTAAAGCATTCGGATTTGCTCTCGTGTTCTTTTCAGATTTAGAAAGTACCAGCATTCTGATTGGCTAAATGAGCTGTGTCACGTTTAAAGTAGCATCCGCATCTATGCTGTCAAAACAGGCTTGTCTGAAGTTATGTCGTTTTAATAGGACGTTAGCCTTGAAATAAGGTAGTAGTAGTAGTAGTAGTAGCTTTATTTCCCACTTGTACATACAATATCATATTGACTTCAATATCATAACATATGTGAATCTTAATTATTGATGATTTGTATTGTTTTTTCATATAGATTTCAGTGATATGGTGAGATGTGAAAAATCTAAATACCCACCTTTAAACACAATGGAAAACATTGTGGCAAAAGTGGTCTTGTTTCATTTTGATGCGCTGGAGACGATGACAGTAATACAGTTTGCGAAAGAGCGAGTCACACGTACTTCCTGAAAGCGTGTCGATTAGTATTAAACGTCAAGATAACATCAAATCTATCGTTCAATGTGATAAATAGGTCTGATTATTTCATAATTTCTTATCAGATTTAAGGTAAAACTTACCCTTGTTACCCTACATACTTGACCCATACTCTGTGAGAAAGGGGCTTATTGCATTTGCAAAATGTATCGAGCCATAACAGCCTTTGCAGCCTGTATTAGAATGGCATGGATCGAAGGTGATTGCTCTGTTCAAATTTTCTGCATGCCATAGTACCATCAGAAATACGGATAAAAGGGAGTAATGGTTTTCTGAATCCATTATTTCTCTTCGAAACCCTATGTTTTGGGTACTCATTAGAATCGTCTCGATGAGACGATTCTAATGAGTACCCACAACATAGGGTTTAGTGGAGAATGATTAATATTTTCAATTTTGAATTCAAAATCACTCCCTCCATCTGGCGCTCTGGGACTACTATTCTTCCCCTAGATTCAGTCAATCGTTGGACAAAATAGCTTTTATTCAAGGCACCATACTTACGTGATGATTTCCTTGCTATAGTTATCACAGATATGCATTAATAACCCATTACCACACAATCCCTACTTTTGACGACCCTGAGAAAGAACGCCTTTAGAAAACATCGTGGGAAAAGGAGAAAATGCTGGTAACCAGCATTTTCTCCTTTTCCCACAATGTTTAAACTTTTCTACCCTTCACAAAACAATTTTCAAATTTTCATTCACTATTATTTTGTCGTCTGTAAATGCTTTCAATTTGGACTAGCGAAAAATTTTGTCGTTTGGTAATGAGTTAAACGCCCTTTTGCCAGAGCACGGTTCATATCAAATATACAATTTTGATACATCAGCAAAAAATTATGCTGATTATGCAGTTTGAAGTTTGTCTTTACAGGAATTTTTTACCAATAAGCGGACAATGTATATACTAGATCAGGCAGCACATTCTGCAACCCGAGCCTGAGAGTTTTTAATGAAAAAGAGCACACCAATTTGTTAATGCGCCAAGATAACATCTTTATTTAACTCAAACAATTAAAACGCTTCCGCCCCCGCCCCCATCCCTACAATAGATTTTCAATTGACTAAATTGAAGTATCTTTGTGGAATTAAATAAAAAGAGTCAATACGTACTTTGATTTAATAAAATGATAGATAATAATAATAATGATAATAATAAGCCTGAAACGATATGTAACTAAAGATTTAAAGGTGGCCCTTCACATTTTGGGAATAAAACTACAAAGGTCTTTGAATTTCATTTGTAAAACCCCAGTAGTCGAAAACTATCCGACAAGAGATATTAGAGATTTACAACGACCAAGGTCGATACCAACGGGAAACACGGTCTATTTTCACCTGAGCAACTTATTTATTTACATACCAGAAATACACAGACGGTGCTTCAAACATAGCGTCTGAGAAAGACGTTATGGAAAATTATAACATGTTTGTTATGGAATTAAAAGCGTCATTCATCACATGCCAGTCAATTGACATTCCCACAATGCTTTTTTGACTTTTGGCGCGAAATCTGAAAATACCTTAAGAGGCTACGTAGCCTTTTAAGGGAACGCTATCAGAATTTTCTTTATCTGTAATTTTGTGATTCTTAATTATTGATGATTTGTATTGTTTTTCCCATATAAATTTAAGTCAAATTTACTTGTACATATTTTTTTAATTTAGTGAGAAGTGAAAAATTTAAACACACACCTTTAAGAATGTTACTTAAGTCTAACAATGTTAGTGAAAATGCATCTCAATTAATGAACTCAACTCAAGTCGGATAATAAGTCCGAATTATAAGTAAATTTGAATATAATTATAGACTTAAGTCTTTTTCGTGAAACTGGGCCCTTCTCGAAACAATGACCATCGGTAAGAGAGGAATAAATACGCTGTTGCAATGACGATCATCAATCCTCGGAAAGAAATTGGCCGAGCCAGGGATCGAACTGGCGACCCCCTTTCGTTCTCAAGTCCTGTGCACGCGAGACTGAGCTACCGGGGTTCGGCACAGAAATAGT
Organism: Tridacna crocea; assembly: GCA_943736015.1. NCBI lineage: Eukaryota > Metazoa > Mollusca > Bivalvia > Cardiida > Cardiidae > Tridacna > Tridacna crocea. The sequence continues at coordinate 3,617,360 of OX031072.1, read as the reverse complement.
AAGTATTTAAATAAATGTGTTGTCTGGGTCCGTATTCACCAACCATTCTTTAGAACATTCTTAGTCTTATTCTTCAGAATTTTGTCAATGTGAAAGTAACAGAACATCTGATTGGCTAAACTATTTGGTTTAGCCAATCAGATGTTCTGTTACTTTCAAAGTCTGAAAATCTTGAAGAATAAAACAAAGAACGTTCTTAAGAATGGTTGGTGAATACGGACCCTGGATTAGAGTTAACACTTTACCACACAAGGACTACTTTTAACGACTCTGAGGTGGAAACCTTTAGAAAACATTGTGGGAAAAGGAGAAAATGCTGGTAACCAGCATTTTCTCCTTTTCCCACAAAGTTTTCTACCCTATCATAGGAAAATTGCGTCAAATTAGCCATTATGACAATATCGTCTAAAAATACTTTAAAATTGGGTATTTCTAAATTTTTGCCGCGTGGCAAAGGGTTAAATCAAAGAGCCACGGGATAGGTTTTTTTTTTTAATTCGTTTGCAAGCAGCAATCATGAATATTTGATTAAGATTTAATTCAGTCTCCAATAGATCAATAATTAAAGGTTATGTATGCAGGTACAAAGCTTTTTAGTATATTTCACACTGTTGGTAACATGTTATATACAACACTGTATTATGTACAGTACATCAATTCGAATTCAACTCATTAAATTTTCTGAAAAGGGTTAAGGGGTGATAGGACTTTTCTTTGAAAGGGTCGAAAACATTGTGGAAAGGGGAGAAAATGCTGGTTACCAGCATTTTCTCCCTTTCCCACTATGTTTTCAAAAGATTTCTTCCATAGGGGTCTTAAAAACGTGTGATTATATGGTGATAGGAACCAAGCCCCGCTAGCTCAGTCGGTAGCGTACAGTACTTGAGAACAGCGAGTCACTGGTTTAATCCCCGGCTCGGCTAATTTCGTACCAACGATTTGATGATAGTTATTGCGGCAGAATTCATTCTTCTCTCACTGCCCACTATTGTTCCGATGATGGTATGTAAGAAAGGAGCCAGTGGGCTTGGAAAGATAAATTCGGGGAGTACTGGTGAAGGAAACTCCAGGAAAGCATGGATAGGTGCACTGGCTGCCGTGATATAACTGAAATAATGTTGAAAACGGCGTTAAACACCATACAATCAATGCAATCATTCATTGGTGGTGGTTAAAATAGCATTATCTCCCACTAGATGGCATTCTACAAACAGTCAAATACACATCTATCTAATTAGGGCATCCTGGGTACAGAACCAGACTATTTTTCTACGTAACAACCGTTACTTTGAATTTCAAACTAAAATGAACGTTTGCTCAATAAAACGCTACCCGGTGCGATTCACTCAGCTATGATCAGCAGTTTAGAGAAATCTGGAGCTAAAACAAGCCTCATTTCTCCTCAAACGTATTGATAAAAGCTATTTTCTCTATTGCTTCTTGATAGCTCGTAATACTACAGTTTCCCGAATATCGGGGAGAGCAATGCGTCATACAAGACAAGTCGAATCTTCGAAGAATATGACATGCGCAGACAACGCGGGTAAAGTAGTGTATTTTGAGAGAAAAGGTCTTGTTCAAAATGACCTGAGGTAGTCGATTTACCGACGTTGCTTCGTGACATTAACAACACGAAATTAATTTCAGCCCTGCAGCCAGTAAACCGATGAGAAAATCGCTGCAATTTCCGCAAATTTTATGATTTTATGAAAAACTGACAACCGATTTCCCCACCCCCTTCATGTTAATTTTCACCCTTCACAAAACGATAAAATTTTAGACTCCTCCAACTTGAAAGCTTTCGCAGACGACAAATTAAATACGACTCAATTGATGAAATTTGTCTCTGAAAGGAAAGAAAACCTTATGGGAAATGGAGAAAATGCTGGTTACCAGCATTTTCTCCATTTTCCACAATGTTTTCAAAAAAGTTTTCTATCTCAAGGGCGTTAGAAGTTGGATTGTGCGGAAAAGTGTTAACTCTGTCGTGAGTTTACTCCGTGCCCCAATGACCCATTGGTAGAGCAAGGCTAGTATTTGCCCAAAGGTTTAGACTTCAGATCCCAGGAAGACCTGTATTTTCCAAAAAGAATTTCTTGATGTAGATAAACCTTTTCAATAATAAATGTTTCAACCCTTTGCCAAACGACAAAACTTTTCGTTAATATTGAAGATATTTTCAAAAATTATGACGATATCAAATGTTTATTTTTTTAGCAAAATGATAGCATTTGTCCCTAACCCTTTACCAAACAGCAAATTTTGGACCAGACCAAATTCAAAGCATTTTGCAAATGACAAATTAACAGTTGCTAAAAAGATTATTTTTCTATATGGTAGAGTAGAAAACATTGTGGGAAAAGGAGAAAATGCTGGTTACCAGCATTTTCTCCTTTTCCCACAATTTTTTCAAAAGGCTTCTAGGGATTGTTTGGGAAAGGGTTAACTACGTAGAAAACACTCAGGTTAAAGGGTAAAATGCTTCTTACCGACATTTTTTCCCCTTTTTTTGTTAAGTCTGCCTGGTTTGGTTTGTTCGGGATTTTGTGGTAAAGGATTAAATACATGTAGACAAAAACTTAGCCGAACTTCAACCGAGATTTTGCAAACGACAAGTTAATGTGTCAAACAATGATTTGTGTTAATGATATAGCGTAGATAATAATGATTATGGGAGAAATTAATGTTGATTAACAGCATTTTCTCATTTCCACACTTTGTTTTAAAAAGCTTTCTTCCTCGAGGTCGTAATAAGTCGAAATAGTGAGGTAAAAAGGTTATGGTGTCGGATTTGTAACCAGGAAATCCTTTAAAACCGAACCCCATTAGTCACGTGGGAGTGTCCTCAGCCAATCAAATGGCTGGACCTTGAGTATAATAAAATTGGAATTAGACAGGATTGCAAAAATATATACCATGAACTACACGTTTATCTCTGTAGCTACCAGGTTATGAGGGAAAGCAGTGGCTTGGAAAGAAAATTGTGAGGAGTACTGGTAAAAGAGACTCCAGGAAAGCATGGATATGTGCACTGCCCACCGCGATATAACTGTAATAATGTTGCAAACGGCGGTAAAACACCATACAATCTACCAGTCTCTTACTGCCAATTAAGTCTTTACCTTACAATCCCAAATTTTAACGACCCTCAAGAATAAGCTCCTTGAAAACGTCTTGAATAAAGGAGAAAATGCTGGTAACCAGCATCTTATCCTTTTTCCAGAGTGTCTTCCCAATTCCCTATAAATTCATTATCAAACGACAATATTTTAGGCTTGTCCAAAACGAAAGCAACAGCAGACGACAGAATAAAAGTGACTGAAATTTTAAAAGTTGTTTTGTGAAGGGTAGAAAAGATCGTGGGAAAAGGAAAAAATGCTGGTTACCAGCATTTTTTCCTTTTCCCGCAATTTTTTTCCTACCGGTTTCTTTCTCAGGGTCGTCCACAATAGGGATTGTGTGGTAATGGGTCAAAGATAGAAATCATTACTTAACCCTTTCCCAAACGACAAATTTTTGGATTTGACCAAATTGAAAGCATTTGTAGACAACAATTCAACTCTTGCTGAAAAGATTATTTCTGTCTATGATAGGGTAGAAAACAGTGTGGAAAAAGGAGAAAATGCTGGTTACCAGCATTTTCTCATCTTCCCACAATGTTTTCAAAAGGCTACTGTTCCAGAGCCTCTCACCTCTGCTAAGGCATGTGAGAAAAGTAGTCGGTGGCTTTGGAAAGAAAGTTTTGTTAGCACTGGTATGAAAAAGCCAGGAAACACAATGTGCGTCACCGACCGCCATGATATGACCTTAGCTGTTAAAGTGGCGTTAAACCCCAATACAACCAACTAACTGTTCCAGACCCGTAAAAACCAGGGCTTGTTTGGGAAAGGGTTTATCTACATTTGTTTTATCGTTTGCAAATGCCTTCAATTTGGAACAGTATAAAGATTTTTGTCATTTGATAAAAAGATAAATAAATTCAGGTTTCGATTTGAGGTCAAAAGGGCATCTGAACACGACATTGATGACACGATTAGTCTTATTAGAGATGGTCAACCGATCAGACTGAACGTTCTGTGCCGCTGGATCTTGTTATACATCGTCTTAAAGAGCTATGAAATTGCAAGTGGTAGAACTGTTAGTATGTAGAGTGTTTTTTTTTTAACATTATTTCATTAATAGCACAGCGTCGAGTGCGCCTTTTTAATGCTTTCCCGGAATTTCCTTCATCAGTACTTACCACGATATTCTTCCAAAGTCAGCTGCTGCTTTTCCACATGAGGAGCCAATGATCAAAGGTGAGAGATTGATTGATTGTATGGTGTTAAACGCCGTTTTCAACATTATTTCAGTTATATCGCGGCGGCCGGTGCACCTATCCATGCTTTCTCGGAGTTGTTTCTACCAGTAATTCGCATAGTTTTCTTTCCAAGCCACTGGCTGCTTTCCCACATGATCATCGTCGAAACAATGGTCAGTGTTGGGAGAGGAATAAGTCCAGTCGCAGTGACTATCATCAATCCTTGGAAAGAAGTTGCCCGAGCCAGGGATCGTAGCCAGGGATCAAACCCTAGACCCCGTGTTCTCAAGCCCTGCACGCTTTCGACCTGGGCTTGTCACAATGTATTTCAACAATCCTAGGAGGAAAAAAAACTGGACGAGATGGGGATTCGAACACAGCTCCCCCCTGTTCCCAAGTCCTGGATGCAATCGGCTGCGCCACCAGGGCTCGGCAGGTACTATAACAGTCGTAAATTCAACTGATATGTAGTGTTGAAAAGAGTCATTAACACTCAACGAAGAAAAACTTGCTTTGTCACCCAGTTTTCATCTGTAACAATCGAAGTATGCAACATTAGATTTCAATAACCGTAATGAATAATTAATCCACGGTTTGTGAAAAGGAAGCTTAATGCATCTGCAAAAAGCATCGACCCAGGTCAGCCTGCGCAGTCCGCGCAGGCTGACCTGGGCCGAAACTTTTTGTTGTCAGTCAATTTCATGTATGCCTAAGAACCAGTCTACCTCGGTTGTTCGGCAAAATGGTTTTTACCGATCCTTAATTATGCAAGATTCATGCGACAAGATTCATTCTCCTCCCACCGCTGATAAATGGTCTTGACGATGGTTATTTGGAAAAGAAGTCTGTGGCTGGGAAAGAAAATAGTCCACAGTACTGGTAAAAAAGAGACTGTGTGAAAGATGCTATAGGTGAAACTGAAATAAGGCTGTAAAACGTACTAATATATAAACGGCGTAAATCTTCTACCACACAATGACGACTTTTAACGACTCTGTGAAAGAAGCCTTTTAAAAATATTGTGGGAATAGGAGAAAATGCTGGTTACCAGCTATCCTGTCAAATGAAAATTGCACTATCTGAGCGACATCGAAATTGTCATTTTAAAATGCTTTCAATTTGGACAAGGCTAAATTTTTGTTGTCTGGTAAAAGGTTAAACACCACATATTAACCCATTACCACACAATCCCTACTTTTGACGACCTTGAGAAAGAAGCCTTTAAAAAACTTTGTGGGAATTGGAGAAAATGCTGGTACCCAGCATTTTCTTCTTTTGCCGCAATGTTTTCTACCCTTCACAAAACAAATTTCAAATTTTCAATTACTTTTATTTTGTCGTCTGCAAATGCTTTCGATTTGGGCTAGCCTAAAATATTGTTGTTTGGTAATGAGTTGAGTCAATCATCAAACTTGAAGTCTAAAATTTTGTTGCCTAGTAAAGGATTAACTCTTTACCATACAATCCCGACTTTTAACAACCCTGAGAAAGAAAGCCTTTGAAAACATAGTGGGAAAAGGAGAAAATGATGGTTACCAGCATTTTTTTCCTTTTCCCATAATGTTTTCTACCTTTTCTACCTTTTCCAAATCAAATTTCAATATTTGATTCACATTGATTTTGTCGTCTGCAAATACTCTCAATTTGGACTATCCCAAAATTTTGTTGTTTGGTAAAGAGTTAACCCTTTACCCTATAAGGCAATTCTATGGCATCTCTAATTGACCCTAAATGACAGCAAGGATGAAGCCGTTTCTTATACATAAATGACACCTTTTGATAGCATAGAAAACATTGTGACAAAAGGTGAAATTGCTTATCACGAGCAATTTCGCCTTTTGTCACAATGTTTTCCAAAGGCTCCTACAAGCAATGTGTAGAAATGAGTATCTATGGAGTAAAATACATTTCATTACCTGGGTGTCAAGGGTAGGTATGTGTATATTACTTGTCACGAATTCATGGTTAGGTGAATTTACCGTATCAGTGATTACAATGAAAAAGTAGTTTTTCAAATGCACGGTTCTTTGATCTGACAAAAAAAGATGATAAACTTACGAAGTCGAATGAATGTCGATGACATCGGGGTCTTATCTCTGACGAGCAATCCATATAGTTCGAAATTATTTGGCTGAATTTTGCAGGTGACGGTTTCTGCAGACGAAGGAAGTGCGCAAAGTGTCAAGGTCAAATTTTACCTTGATATGCTATAAATAAATTAACGCGCGAAGTCAACCGGAAATCGGATTTTTTTCACAGTCTCTTCTTTCTCCTTTTTTTTTTAACTCGAGAAAAGGACAAAACATGAGTGTTTTGTATAGAAAATGATTACAGAGAAATCATCGTTACAAAAATAATCCACGTTCCTTGTGAAAAGGGGGTTAAATGAGTCTACATGGTGCATGGTACAAAGCGATTTGTCACTGCATTATGGGTGCATGAACTCTATAAAAATGGCTTGCAATAGGGCCTACGTGAAAAGGGACATTCGGACATTTGCGTAAAGTGTCGTCTCGGATCAGCCTGCGCAATCCGCGCAGGCTGATCCGAGACAACACTTTACGACTACACTGGATTTTGTGCTACAGCAGACTTGTGCAAAATAGAAAATTACATAGTTCACGGAAAGTGTCGTTTCGGATCAGCCTGTGCGGACTGCGCAGGCTGATCCGTGACGACACTTTACGCAAATGTCCGAATGTCCCTTTTTGGCGTGTTGAAAGCCATGTATAAAAGAACCCACTAAATCATGAGGTACGTGTAGGTAGGTAGAACGGCCCTTGTACAGGTGAAAAATTGACCATAATCAATAAATTACGACTCGTGTCAGCCTGTGCAGGTTCGAACCCCGGCTTGGGCGATGTCTTTCCGAGGATTGATGATAGTCATTTCGACAGGATTCATTCCCCTCTCACCGCTGATCATTGTTTCGACGATGGTGATGTGGGAAAGCAGCCAGTGGCTTGGGAAGAAAATTATGTTGTTTACTGACAGAAAAGCCAGTGGCTTGGGAAAAATATTCTGCGAAAGACTGGTAAAAGAAACTTAAGAAAAGCATGGATAGGTACACTGGTCGCTGCGAAATAACTGACATATTGTTGTAAATAGCGTTAAAGACGATACGCTCAACCAACCTGCGAACAGGTTGATATGAATCTAGACGTTTTGCAAAGGCTCTAAGTCCCCTTTTGACGGAGCTTGTCTCAAATATATTATCTCAACATCACGCCACTTGACTCTTTCGCTACCATGAAAAATGTCCGAACATTATTCGAGGTTTTTAAGTAGATTTCTATTAAAACTAAAGAAAGTCTAGTCATTGTCCGGCATCAGTGCAGATCCAAGATTAAACTGCACGTTTTGTGCAGTCTGATCTTGATCTGTGGCGTCCGTTCAATGTTTTTAACTCGATATTGGTAAGAAAAGGGTTGACATAGGGCGAGGTGTCAAAATACCTTGTAATATTTCGATCGAACAATTCACATGTGAACATATCACTGGATTTCGTGGCCTCGATTCAGGTAGGTTTATTTTTTGTTTGAAACTGAGCTTTTATTCTGCATTGTTGAGCCATGTTCTATGAAAAGGGGGCTTAATGGATTTGCGAAAAGTATCTACTCATGTCAGCCTGCGCAATCCGCGCAGGCTGACGTGAGTCGATACTTTTCGCTACAGGACAAATTTCTGTATGTACGAGGGCCATGCTACCTTAAGATTCAGTCAGTTGTTTGACAAAAAGAATCTTAATTCTTTACTAAACGACAGAATTTTAGACTGGTCCAAATTGAAAGCACTTGCAGACGACAAAATAAACGTAACTAAGAAATCGAAATTTGTTTCCAGCAGGGTAGAAAACATTGCGTGAAAAGGAAAAAAAATGCTGATCACCAGCATTTTCTCCTTTTCCCACAATGTTTTAAAAAGGCTTCTATCTCAGAGTGGTAAAAAACTAGGGATTGTTGGATAAAATAATGTTAAGTGACTGCACAGGCTGACATGGCAAGAAACCTTTCGCTATCTTCCAATTTTCTGCTTGTCCAACAGGACCATTCTAGCCCATGACTCGGTTGTTTGACAAAATTGACCATGGATCTGTAATACTGTGATAACTTGCCAGGTACTAGTATATAGCATCACGGAGATGCATTAAGACACTTTTTGCAAGAGCGTGGCTCGTGCCAGTGTACGTTACTAAATATAGACAGGAAGATACTCGATCGAGTGAGTGTCTGGGAAGGAGGGAGAAGGAGGAAGGAATGAAAGAGAGAGAGAGAGAGAGAGAGGGTGTGTGTTTGTCGGTACCCATAATAGAAAACAGCTATTTCCACCCTAATATTGCCTGCAACACACGAAAAGGGGCATCTGGACATGTGCGTAAGGTGTCGTCTCGGATCAGCCTGCGCAGTCCGCGCAGGCTAATCCGAAACGACACTTTCCGTTTTTATTATATTTTCTGTCTTGCACAAGTTCTACTGTAGCATAAGATCTAATGTAGTCATAAAGTGCCGTCTCGGATCAGCCTGCGCGAACGGCGCAGGCTGACCCGAGACGACAGTTTGCACAAATGTTCGAATGCACCTTTTCGCGTGTTGCAGGCCACAAAATTTCCTATGATTAAAAATGAGTATTATTGTACTACTTTTATTAATCCAGTCACTTTGTCCTTTTTCTCGTTCTTAGAATTATCATTTATAAATCGAAAACTACTATATTCCCATGACAAATTGAAATAATAATTACCTCCCTTTTCTTCAAACTAACAAAAGTTTCAACAAATAATTTCAAGAGGGACATGAAAGGAATTTCTGGTCGGTTAAAAGTGTGCAAAAGTATTATATCTGTATAAATCCATATTTATCAACTGTCAAGATTTACTCTATTCTACACTAGAAGTGTTACAGGTCTACATATTTAACCCATTACCAAACGACAATATTTTAGACTGGTCCAAATTGAAAGCATTTGCAGACGACAAAATAAAAGTGGTTGAAAATTTAAAATTTGTTTTGTGAGAGTAGAAAACATTGTGGGAAAAGGAGAAAATGCTGGTCACCAGCATTTTCTCCTTTTCCCACATTGTTTTCAAAAGGCTTCTTTCTCAGGGGCGTCAAAAGTAGGGATTTTGTGGTAATGGCTTAAGTCCCTAACGGAAGTGAAAGGAAATGTACATGTTGAAAACGTTTACAAAAAACATTATCAAAATTTGTTAGAATGGCGGCGTTTGTCTTCGAATTATTTTTTCTAAACTTTATTTTCTACTTACTACATAATATACAAATATCTATTTCTACATATATTACAATTGTTTACATTCAATAAACGATATCAAATATGAGTGATACTAACGGTGGAAATAAAGTTGAAATAAAATTTAAAGAGACAATCAGCACAAACGTACTTTCGCATTTTTTTTTTTGTGATGAAGGTTTTTTCTTTCAGATTATGATTGATTTATTTTGATTTTGATTTTTTAACTGGCTACATTGATATAGTTTGAATCTTTACTTATAGGGCCTTTTAAAACTATGCTCAGGGCTGCAGATTACTGTGTATATGCGTTTTAAATGTTATACATTTATTCAAAATATATTGTTTAAGTCGATTTAACACCAGCTTTTGTTGTTTTGTTTTAGCTATACAAATGTAGCGTTTTGTTAAAAGAAGTATAAAGTTGGCCGCTTTTTATCCCTTTTTTAAAATGTCAAAAAAAAAAAAAGATATGTATTGTTCTGAGCCAAGTTTTGAACTTTGGACTGTCATGGAAACCTTTGAACAAATGTCGTGTGTAGATACAATCCAAAAACAAATGCTCAATAGATTCTGGTTCATTTCCACAAAAGTTACACAGTTGTGAGTTTTTGTATCCTATTTTGTGGAGAAATAGATTTGTTCCAAGGATTTTATGGTTAATTCTGAACCGGAACCATTTAACCCATTACCACACAATCCCTACTTTTGATGCCCCAGAGAAAGAAGCCTTTAGAAAACATTGTGGGAAAAGGAGAAAATGCTGGTAACCAGCATTTTCTCCTTTTCCCACAGTGTTTTCTGCACTTCGCAAAACATATTTGAAATTTTCAGTCACTTTTATTTTGTCATCTGCAAATGCTTTCGATTTGGACAAAGTTAAAATTTTGTTGTTTGGTAATGAGTTAAGTGTTGTATTTTATATGAGGAAAGGAAGTCTATAGATTTCTTGCCAAATTTTCTTTGAAATATTTTTGTTCTGTGCTTTTGAACATCTTTTTTTACAGGCTGGTTTTGTGTTATATTCAGTTAGAATTTGATATCTTTTGTTCCTTGTTCTCCCTTTTGAAATAGTTCGATTAGTGGTGGAATCATAAGTTTCTAAAAATTCTGATATTTTCATTACGGATTAACCCTTTACCCCACAAGGCATTCTTATGGTATCTCTAATTGACCCTAAATAACAGCAAGGATGAAGTCTTTTCTTATGTGTATATGACATCTTTTGATAGCATAGAAAACATTGTGACAAAAGGTGAAATTGCTCGTCACGAGCAATTTCACCTTTTGTTACAATGTTTTCCAAAGGCTTCTACAAGCAATGCGTCGAAATGGGTATCTGTGGAGTAAAGGGTTAAAATACTTTTTGAATGGAATTTTTTTTAACGGCTTTTATTATTCTCATATAGGCCATATAATTTACTTTCAAACTGTATTTTGACGTGAAATCTTTTAGGCTCGAAAACGCTGTACTTGAAGTGTCAACTATATCCCCTATACTGTGTATACCTGCTTTGAACCAAGAATTCAGATAAATACTTTTTTCATAAATCTGTATAGCAGAATTATAAAATGGTGGGTAATATAAAATGTTAAAAGAGTTGAATTTATGTTATTTACATGGTTCTATGTATGCATTTTTTTTGACTGTTATTTTTCCAATTGGCGTAAGAATTCTTTTCCCACGTATTTAGAATGGATTTGATATTTCATATTTTTTAATCAATTTAACCCTTTCCCAAACGACAAATTTTGGACCCTTCCAACCCGAAAGAGTGCAGACGACAATTTCTGATTTGGAGAAAATGGCAGAAAGTTCTCAAAAAGGGTAGAAAGCACTGTGGGAAAAGGAGAAATTGCTCGTTACGAGCAATTTCTCCTTTTCCCACAGTGTTTTTAAAAGACTTTTAATGCAGACACGTAACAACCAGGGCTTGTTTGGGAAGGGGTTCATTCTATCATTTTGTCAAGGTCTATGTGAGATTGTATTCCGAGCGTATCAAAAGTAGTTTGATTCTATGACAGTTTCCATCTGGTTTTTATACTGTTTAGTGGCTGTACTTTTCTTTTCCTATGACAATCGTTTTCTCAAACGGAGACTAGATATGTAACTAAAGAAAGTAAGTGTTTCAAGATTTTCATTCAAATGGTTTTCAGTAACGTCAAGCATAATTGTGGTGTCGTCAGCGGATTGGGATAATTTGTATTCAACATTTTTAAGGTTTATTCCCTTAGTGTTCCATTTTCCCTAAACTTAATGGAAAGGATTTCAGCACAAAGAATAAAGATATAGCTGGATAAAGGATCACATTGTCAATAACCCCCTTTAATTAAAAAAAAAAATCAAACGAACAAAAAATTAAGCCACAATTTAATATTTAACAAATTAAGCCACATTTTAATATTCTTCAGAGAAGATATCCAGACCCCATTCTTATGGGACGAACATAAATTTTCACGCCAGTATAATATTATATATTACTAGTATACTGTTCGAAATTGTAATGCAGATTTCACTGTTTACCAAACAGCTTCTAATGAGCGATCTTGAGTAAAAGGGGCGTTTGAACATATCGTCGGTTTATTTCAAAAACCTCGTAACTACAGCTTGTTTCAAGCTGTAGTTACGACTTTTTTTTAAAGTAAACCGACGATATGCATATTGGGAAAATGGGTAACTACAGTAGCAATTTAAATTTCAAACCATGTTTTCAATCCTTTTGGCTTAAACATATTCTGTTGATTAATAATTTACAGTACGTATTAAAATACAATGAAAGTCAATAGGATAGGAACAAAAGCATCCTCAGGTTCTTCATACATTATGATTCACATGTAAATAAAAGTCTGCAAGTGTTTGCCAATGAATGAATCCAAAATTTTATCCTTCAGTAAAGAGTCAAGTCAAAAGTATATTGTCAAGTAAAATACGTACTTTTTGTACAATTACATATGAGGAAAGTCGTTTAACCCATTACCACACGAGAAAAATTTAGACTGGTCCAAATTCAAAGTATTTGCAGACGTCAAAATAAAGGTGACTGAAAAATTGAATTTTTTTCTGGGAAGGGTAGAAAACACTATGGGAAAAGGAGAAAATGCTGGTTACCAGCATTTTCTCCTTTTCCCATTGTGTTTTAAAAAGGCTTCTTTCTCATGGGCGTCAAAAGTAGGGATTGTGTGGTAATGGGTTAATGCGCCAGTCAAGTGTGACATATTGGTCTATATAACACATCACTGGTGATTTTGTTTTTCGGGGGATTTTATTCCCTGGATTATTTTGGCATTCTGGCATGGATCCTTAGAGACAACATGCCTTGTGGAAAAGGAGTTTAGTTACCTTTAATATATTTATTTTACATGGATTGAGAAAGAAGTTCTTCAAGGTGGGTATTTAGAATTTTTACATCTCACCAAATTAAAAATATATATATCTCACTGAAATTTATATAAAAAATAATACAAATCATCAATACTTAAGACTCATAAAATTACACCTTTTTTTATGGTGCACCCTTAAAAGGCTACGTAGCCTCTTAAGGTATTTTTAAATTTCGCGCCAAAAATCAATAAAGCATTGTGGGAATGTCAAGTGAATGTCACGTGAATGTCACATGACTAATAATGCTTAATTCCATTACGTAACACACATGTAATAATTGTTTTCCATAATGTCTTCTTCGGACGCTATGTTTGAAACTTCGCCTATGCATTCCTGAATGTAAATGAGAGATTTGATCATCAAAAAATAGAACGTGTCTCCCGTTGGTGTCAACCTGGGCCGTAGTAAATAGTAAATCTCTAATTTCTCGTGTTGTCGGATGGTTTTCGACTACTGGGATTTTATGAACGCAAATTAAAAGGCTTTGGGAATATAAGGATGATTGTTTTTTGCATATTTGTAAAATTTTCGTCCCAAAATCTGAAGGGCCACATTTAAAACTTATACTATATAATCTCTCTCGATTCAGCTTCCTAGGAATTACACCAGTACCCAGGCCAAACGTGTAGGCCCATGAAAAATCCCAAAGTTGAGACTTGTTTCCGAGTATCGGACTCAGGACCTTTAGGTTATTAGGCCGATACTCTATACCTTACAACCACGTTGTCTGCGCATGTCATATTCTTCGAAGATTCGACTGTCTTATATGACGCGTCACTAGCCCCAAAAGCGGGCTGACTGCAATATTACGCTCTATAAAGTAGTAATGTAGAAAAAAGCTTTTATCATTTGATACGTTTGAGGAGAAATCAGACCTGCTTTAGCTCCAGATTTCTCTAGACTGTTCATCATGGCTGAGTGAATTGCATGAAGTAGCGTTTTATTCAGTAAACGTTTATTTTAGTTTTAAATTCAAAGTAACGGTTGGCGTAGGAAAGTGGTTCGGTTCTGTACCCAGGATGCCCAAATTAGATAGATGAGTATTTATAGAATGCCATCTAGCGGGAGATAATGCTCACAACCACGGACACGACGCCATACAAAAAGGGGGTTATTTTAAATGCATCTGCAAAGAGTATCAACCCATGTCAGCCTGCGCAATCCGCGCAGACAGACATGGGTTGAAACTTTTTGCTATTGGGTCAATTTTCTGTATGTTAAAGGACCTATCTACCTCGGGATTTAATTGGTGGTTATACAAAATGGATTTTATGAAACTGCATGGCCATACGATGACATGCTTGGTATAATAATGTTTGGGGATGCATTGAGCCCCCTTTTGTCAGAGCAGCGTTCATACGTTGGTTGGATTGCGAAATCAGATATTATGATTAACATGAATAACTTCCTTGAATTAACCCTTTACCAAACAATCCCTGGTTTTCACGACACTGATAAAGAAGACTTCTGAAAACATTGTGGGAAAAGGAGAAAATGCTGGTAACCAGCATTTTCTCCTTTCCCCACGATGTTTTCTTCCCTTCCCAATACAAATTTAAATTTTTGAGTCCAATGAATTTTGTCGTCTGCTAATGCTTCCAATTTGGACTAGTCTGAAACTATGTTGTTTGATAAAGAGTTATACCCCTTTTTTAGAGCATCAGTCATACGTTAGTCGGATTGCGAAATCATATATTACGATTAGTACATTGTCTGCGCATGTCATATTCTTCGAGGATTCGACCTGTCTTATATGATGCATCACTATCCCCGATATCGGGCAGACTGTAGTAATACGCGCTATAAAGTAGCAATGGAGAAAATGGTTTTTATCAATACGTTTGGGGAAAAGTCAGACCTGTTTTAGCTCCAGATTTCCCTAAACTGCTGATCATAGCTGAGTGAATCGCATAAGGTAGCGTTTTATTGAGTAAACGTTTATTTTAGTTTGAAATTCAAAGTAACGGTTGTCGCGTAGGAATGTGGTTCGGTTCTGTACGCAGGATGCCCAAATTAGGTAGATGAGTATTTATAGAATGCCATCTAGCTGCATCTTCGCGAGCCAAGGTTACGATCACTACGTGGATCTTACCTTGGCGGATTGAGCCCGATTTCGAGATTCCTGCGATGCGCCCTGTATTGGATGCTGGTTTTTACCTCCCTTTACTTCATATTTCTAAAAGCCAATGTAATATCGTTTTACAAACCGCTTACGAATACACATGAAGCGATAAGCAGACATCCACGTGGGTTTCCATGTTTACCTTCTATTCGAAGGGTAGCGACCTTGTTCTATTTTTATCAAAGATGAAATGCTACCAGCGATTTCATTCGTTGCAGCTAGAGCTGGCTGCATTCAATGAAAAAGCGTATCGGGGGAATGTAAATATCAAGCTCGATCCGCCAAGGGTAGAGTAGCGTAGTGAATCGTCAGCCTTGGCTTGCGAAGATGATCTAGCTGGAGATAATGCTCATACGTTGGTCGGATTGCGAAATCATATATTACGATTAGCATGAACAACTTCCTTGAATTAATGCAAGTGGGATTGGTTGGACAAACTATTTTGATTGCTTTGCGAGTAGGCCTACATAATTCGGCCTTCAAGACGCGAAATGGGACTTTCGCAAACATTTGCGTAAAATCTAGTCTCTGATCAGCCAGCGCAGTCCGCGCTGGCTGATCCGAGACGGCACTTTTCGTCGACAGAAGATTTTGCTGTACAATAGACTTGCATAAAATCGAAAATTACATACGAGCGGAAAGTGCTTGTCGTCTCGGATCAGCCTGCGAGGATTGCGCAGGATGATCCGAGACAACACCTTTAAAACGCAGAAAAGCCCGAATGTTCCTTTACAGATGTTGCAGGCTATACATCAGGTGACGCCTTGGCATTTCTGATGGAATATTCCAAAGTCCCAGTCAACTTTATATTCACCCACCCACCCACTTAACAACCCCCCCCCCCACACACACACACACACATACACATACTTACACTATTTTATGTATTTTTCATTTTTCATCCGGATTTCTGATTGTGTTTTCTCTCTCTCTCTCTCTCTCTCTCTCTCTCTCTCTCTCAATAAGGCCACATTCAAGTGATGGAACAAGTTCACAAAAAATACGATTTTTGTTAGGCATATGAAACATCCTTTGTTTAAAATTACTAACAATTAAGTATTAACAAAACTACTAACATTGAATTGTAAGGTATGATGTGAGATGGCCACTCCCATCATACCAGTTGACGTGGCTAATAAAAACCTTAAAAAAGTCTCAGTCAGCTTCTCTGCTAAAGTCAGGGTCCTGCCTGGCTCTCTGGTAAAGTATGGGACTCATAACCTGGAGTCCCCGGGTTCGAGTTGCAGTGGATCCACTGGACTTTTCGGGATGGAAATGTGCTAGAGCAAGACACCTCAGAGTCCTAGCGTAACTCTGGTAAAACTCCGGAAATACATGAATATGCCAGCTGTCGCCGCTATATGCCTGAAATAATGTTGAAAGAGGCGTAAAATACCATTTAATCAATCAACCTGCATAAGTTATAAGCCCCCTAGCAAGGAACCTGCATGATTTTTTGTCTGATTTGCCTGAAATGTGTTATGTTGTGACACATAAATGTAGCTGTATGGAAATGGGTCTGTTGTTAGGTCTTATACTTAACTCAGTACCACACAATCCCTACTTTTGACGACCCTGACAAAGAAGCCTTTAGAAAACATTGTGGGAAAGGGATAAAATGCTGGTAATCAACATTTTCTCCTTTTCCCACAATGTTTTCTTCCCTTAACAAAACATATTCCAAATTTTCAGTCACTTTTGTTGTGTCGTCTGCAGATGCTTTCGACTTGGCGAAACCTAAAATATTGTCATTTGGTAATGAGTTAAGAGTAAATCTATTGATATATGAGCAGAGGCACCTGTGTACCTATTAGTTTTGCATCTCATGTTGTGTGACGAGATAATAGTTTGAAAAGTCGTTATATTGAGTGTCTCGCCGGGAATATGTCACCTCGTTGCCCGCAATCGAAATGCCTCCTGTCATAAAAACCCTATACTGCTAAGTGTGACTCTCTGACATTTCGCGAATAGTGTAGATCTAAGATCAGACTGCACAGAAAGTGCAGTCTGATCTTGGATCTACACAGTCTGATAAATCAAGGTACCACTCTATGAGTAGTGTCTAATTTATTACACGTGTGTTTTTGTTTTGTTTACCAACAGCATCTGTAACCCCGCCTTCTTGAATTTGATTGGCTGTAACCACAGATGTTGTAACGTAGCGCCATCTGAAGGTCATAAACAAGCATGGAGTCAATAATTCTTGATCCGGTAAAGTTTCTTTCGGAAAATTTAGGTGCTGGTGATGCTACGATCCGACTGATTTTGTCATTACTTGCAGGTAATACTATTTTATTTTTTCAGCGACTATTTTTGTGCTCGCATGAATTGCTTTAGGGAGGCATGCAGCTGTAAACCTTCCACATGTGAAGCTCACTCACCACGTGAAGTGGGAGGGGTAAGATTGATTACGATTCGTTCCCGGAACAAATCGACCCAAGCAAAACTGCGTAACAGTGCGTTTGACTGTGTAGAAGCATGGTTTGGTCGTGTCAAGTGCGAGTATTGGGAACATATGTTACGCGTTTTGCGAGGAAGTTGGCTTTTCTTCCGAAATTTACTTTGCTAACGATTGAAGAACATGTTTATTGGACACTGAGTGTGTCATGTTTATTGGACACTGAGTGTGTCATTGTTTCGTATGCCAAATTTGCAACCAACTTTGCAACTTTAACTCTTTACCAAGCCACAAATTTATAGACTTGTCCAAATTGAAAGCATTTGCAGACGACAAAATAAGTGTGATTGAAAATTTGAAATTTCTTTTTGGAAGGAAAGAAAACATGTGGGAAAAGGAGAAAATGCTGGCTACCAGAATTTTCTCCTTTTCCCATCATGTTTTCAAAATGCTTCTTTCCCATGGTCATTAAGAGTCAGGATTGAGTGGGAAAGAGTTAAACTCTCAGATACCTTTTCTTAATTTCAAGGGAAGGATGACTCGTAGTTTACTTAAAAAAGAAAACCGTAGTCATGTCTTTCTCCCTACTCCAATCTGGGCCTGTCAGATATGCGTATATAATAACATAGCACATGTACATAAATGTCACACACACAAAAAAGTTTAAAGACGAAGGATAACTCATTAACCCTGTACAGAAAAAAAAACCCCTTCTCATCCACGAGAAAAATATCCTTCCAAAGAAGGAATGGCACAGTGCTAGTATGGGAAAATACTTGAGACAAAAACAACAACAACATGTAGTGTAAAATGGATATTTTCAACTAGTATTAAAGATATAAACATTGCAATGTCATAGACATGGGTATTGGACAAAATATGTTGCAAACAAGCATACAGATATATACACTCTATTATTTTCAACACTTGCAAAATATGTTACCATACTCTACTTCTTTACATATGAATGGATTTATGCCCCAAGAGTCATGCATTTCTTAATTTGTCACGTCCCATTGATTTGTTACGTTATATGCTCATAGAATTTACTCGCACCAGACTTCAAGGGAAAAGACTAACTTCTTTCCTCTAGTGGCCACCTGGGCCCCTAACTTAAAAAATCCCGGGGCCCAGCTTACTGAAGCCAGAATGCATTAGCGATAGGGAGAGATAAAAGGTAGAACCTGAGCAGGTTTATCAGCTAAACTCTTTATTCAGTGTGATTCACTCCAAAGATAATTCGCCCCAACATATGAGGGGTGAGAATTTCAATGACTTCTGGGCTTGGGGGTGTTGTCATTTGAATTACAGGTGAGATGTTTTCGCAGTCTATGGGCAAGTCCGATTTATTTTCAATTTAAGGGAGTTGTGTTTAGTTTGGGACAAGTTGACCTCTTACTGTAGGGTGAGTTGTCTTTGGGCGAGTTGTCGGTAATTCTCTGTGAAATGTGCGCGCAGTAATTGAAAACCAGCCAAATGCGAGTAAACATCTGATAAAAAGGAATACAGTACATGATATAAAATTAGGTTTAGAAATACATGAATCCCATCGGATTTGAATAATGAAATACACAGAAACTTGACTTTGGTCACTGTTCTGTCCAAAAAGTTAGTAAGTTTGAAAACTATCCTATATTTTGGGATTGCCACCTGGGCCCCTGATGGGCACTTTTGGCTTGCTCAGCTAATTTTCTAGTCACCATGGGCGAGTGCAAAGATTTTTCCTTGGAGTTCCATTCCATTTGAGTATCGGTAAAGTTTTGTGCGAATTGATGAAACCTGTATTCAAAGAAAAAAGCTGAAAATGCATGAAAAATACATGTAGATAAAATATGGTTTTAACTCTTTACCACACAATCCCGACTTTTAACGACCCTGAAAAACAAGCCTTTTGAAAACATTGTGGTAAAAGAAGAAAATGCTGGTAACATTGTGGTAAAAGAAGAAAATGCTGGTCTCCTTTTCTCACAATGTTTTCTACCCTTCACAAAACCAATTTCAAATTTTCATTCACTTTTATTTTGTTATCTGCAAATGATTCCGATTTGGACAAGTCTAAAATATTATTGTTTGGTAATGGGTTAAAGTCTTAAAATTTCTCTTCTTTTATGTAGAAATACACTATTTTATGATAAAATGGCATATTTGTTTACACGAAAACATGAAGCCATTTTGATCATACACACATTTCTCTGTTTGAAAAAAAGGGTAGATACTGGCCAGAACAAATTTCAATTACTGAGTCAATTTTTTTTTGTTGTCTATGAAATACTTTGAATTTGGAGCAGTATGAAGTTTTGTTGTTTGGGAGAGTTGACTCCTTTCCAAACAATGTAATTGTAGACTTGTCTGTACTGAAAACATTTGCAGACATCAAATTAATTGTAGCAGAAATTATGACGGTAGTCTTTGACAGGATAAGATATGGTTTTCAACTGGCGAAAAGGGGCATTCGGACATTTGCGTAAAGTGTCGTCTCGATCAGCCTGTGCAGTCCGCGCAGGCTAATCCGAGACGGCACTTTACGACTACATTAGAGTTTGTGCTACCGAAGGCTTGTGCAAAACAGAAAATTACGTAAAAACGGAAAGTGTTATCTGGGATAAGCCTGCGTGGACAGCGCAGGCTGATCCGAGACGACATTTTATGCAAATGTCCGAATGTCCCTTTTCGCGTGTTGCAAGCCATATGGTACATTGACTGAAAAGGAGAAATTCAGGTAGACAGCATTTTGTGTTATTCCCGCAGTCTTCTAATCCTTTACCAGACGTCAAAATTTCATCCCCATCCAAATTCAAAGCATTTGCAGACTACATTTTCACTGTGGCTCAAATGGTGCTGTTGTATATTGACAGGGTAGAAAACATTGTGGGAAAAGGAGAAAATGCTGGTTAGCAGCATTTCCTCCTTTTCTAATAATGTTTTCAAAAGCCTTTTCTTTCAGGGTCATGAAAACTTGGGATTGTGTGGTAAAGAGTTAAGGTATTGACATAGCAGCCTTGAACTTCAAACATCTTCTATGTCACCAGATTTTCAATGTTGTTTAACCCTTTACGACACAATCCTGACTTTTAAGACCTCTGTGTAAGAAGCCTTTTGAGAACATTGTGGGAAAAGGAGAAAATGCTGGTAGCCAGCATTTTCTCCTTTTCCCACAATGTTTTCTTCCCTTTCTAAAACAAATTTCAATTCTTTTGTCACATTTTCTGTGTCATCTGCAAATGCTTTCAATTTGGACCAATCTAAAATTTTGTTGTTTGGTAAAGGCTTAACCCTTCACCAAACAAACCAATAGTGTCTCATACCTGTGGTTGTAGCCCTTTGAAAACAATGAGGAAAAAGAGAAAATGCCACTAACTAGCATCTCTATCTAACAAGTATCTATGATACTGTTCAGGGCTGAAGGAACCCCCCCCCCCCCCAATTATTATTTGATCACCAATAAAATGAAAGTGTCAGCATTTCACTGAATATTGTTAGAAAATCATCGTGCAAAGAGGATGAAATAATAGAAAATTCCGAACGATTTAAAATTTAAAATAGTTCTAAACAAACGGCGGCGAGCCATGGAAATTTTTCTTCTACTTTTGTTATCTGACAGACACCAAACAGTTTCCGACATCATATTGCATTCCGTGTGATTTTCTGCTTTACTTTTTCTCCAAATCTCATAATTCACCACATTGTTGGACAAATTTCCTTCCTTTTCAGTCATTAGTATTAGTAGGTGGGTTATTTCTCACTGCATAACCAAAACAATATATGTAAAATCAGGACAAGCCGGTTCTCAAATGATGTTGGCCCCCTCCCCCCCCCCATCCAAAATTGCTTCCTACGGGCCTGCTGTTAGCAGAAGTCTGGAAAGAAGAGATAACCATTTGAATTCCTCCTTTTCCCACAATGTCATGGAAAGTCCAAATTTTCATGTGGACTTTTCTTATTGTGGCCACATAGTTTATTCATTGTAACTTATGAATTTGGTTCAGATTGAATGAGTCTGAACAACATACTGTTAAGAGTACACCATTGTAATATAAACCTGATTATTTTCAACTTCTTTCCCTTTGCTTTATTCTCTACCAAATGACAAATTTTGACAGGTCAAAATTCAAAACATTTTCTGCGGATAAACCAAATGTGGCTCTAAAACTGAAGTTTGTTTTGCAAAGGGTAGAAAACATTGTGGGAAAAGGAGAAAATACCAGCTACTAGGATTTCCTTCTTTTTCCACCAATTTTTCGAAAGTTTTTTTTCGTCATGGTTGTTAAAATTCGAGATTTTGTGATAAAGGTTTAACTGTGCAAAAGTGGGTCGGCAAAATTTTAGACCGACATACATCTTGATAACATTTTGTAAATTTATCAGGTTACAATTTCAAATGTGGCGCAAATCATTGTAAATTGCAGTTAATTCCAAGTTGTCAAAAATGTGGATAAAGGAGGACAGAGCTCCAGATAGAGGGAGTGATTTTGATTTCATAATTGAAAGTATTAGTTATTTTCCACTAAACCCTATGTGATGGGTACTCATTAGAATCGTCTCCTTGAGACGATTCTAATGAGTTCTAATGAGTACCCACAGCATAGGATTTGGAAGAGAAATAAAGGATTTAGAATGCTGTCACTCCCTCATATCTGGAGGTCTTGGAGGAAATATGTTTACCAGCATTTTCTCCTTTTCCAACAGTTTTAAAAGGTTTCTTCTTTAGGGTGACCATGGAAACAGGGATGTCTGAAATCATGTGCTGAAGTCCAATAAATGTAGGTCAAAATGGTGTGAGTTGTGAACGTGTGATTCATAGAAAAGAGAAAAATGTGGAAAAAGAAGAAAATCCTTGTCACTGGCACTTTCTCCTTTTGCCACAATGTTTTCAACTTTTTTTCCCACATGTTGATATAAATATACACTTCATTGTTTGACAAAGGAGTAATCATTCTTCTTTGTGATAAAATCATTCATTTGTGAAATGAATGGCTTACTTTTTAACATTTCACCGAACAATGTCAACTGAAGATGATCCTGAGAAGGAAGCCTTTTTAAAACATTGTGGGAAAGGAGAAAATGCTGGTAACCATCGTATCTCCTTTTCTCACAATGTTTTCTACCTTATCAAAGCAGGATTGCACCGTTGGAGCCATATGGAAATTGTCGTCTGCAAATGCTTTCAATCTGGACAAGGCTAAACGTTGTCTGGCAACAGGTTGACTCATTACCAAACAACAAATTTTTTGGTTTGTCTGAATCGAAAGCATTTGCAGACAACAATATAAAAGAGACTGATTTTTTTTGTGGTGAAAGGTAGAAAACATTGTGGGAAAAGGAGAAAATGCTGGTTACCATCATTTTCTCTTTTTCCCTCAATGTTTTCTAAAAGCTTCTTTCTCAGGGGCACCAAAAGTAGGGATTGTGTGGTAATTGGTTAACTCTTCACCAACTAGCAAACAACTAAAGTTTAGGCCAGTCAAAATTGAGAGCATTTGCAGACGACAGACTAGATTTTGTACTAGTTAGGAAACCATTGTGGAGAGAGAAGAAATTTCTCCTTTTCCGACAAAGCTCTTGAAAGTCCTTTTCTGCAGAAGTCATTAAAATCTGAGGATTATGTGGTAAAGGGTTAAAATTCTATGGCTGAAAATTGGGGAAAAAAATCATGACGAGAATTTACCGTTACACTCTTCTTTTATTTTGATTACAGGCTACCCACTAGCGTTTATATACAGACTAGCATACTTTGGTAGGGATGAGAATCTTCAGCATAGATACTTCATTGTCTCTGGACTTGCCTTATGCTACTTCAACTTCGGTAAGATGTATTTTTCATGCTACAGTGACTATTATGAATGTGATATATGTTGTCTGCATCATCTCCTGCTAGATTGCATTCTACAAATACACATCTATCTAATATGGGCATTCTGGGTACATAAGTGGACTAATTTTTCAAAACGACAACCGTTACTTTGAATTTCAAAATGAAATTAACGTTTACTCAGAAAAACGCTATCTGGTGCGATTTATTCAGTCATGATCAGCAAGCAGGTAACCTACGCACCGGTCATTTATTAAAACAGTCCCTACAGGCTTGGATTTAGCTTCAGTATAAGCCCTATTTTTCCCATGTATCAGGGAATGGGTGATATATCATATAAGACAGGTCGAATCTTCGAAGAATATGATATGCGCAGACAACGATGTTGTCTGCGCATGTCATATTCTTCGAAGATTTAACCTGTCTGGTATGACGCATCACCCATCCCCCTAATATCCGGGAAAAGTAGGGCTTATTCTGAAGCTATTAGCCTATTACCTAAACATGTAGGGGCTGTTTTTATAAATGGTCGATGGTTACCATCATTTTCTCACTTTCCTGCAATGTTTTCAAAAGTCGTCTTTCTCATTTCTGAAAAATGCAGTCCTGATTGTGTGGTAATGGACTAAGCCTATACCATACAATGAAGCTGAGATAGATGCCTTTTCAAAATACTGGGGGAAAAGGAGAAAGTTCCTGAAACCAGCATTTTCTCCGTTTTCTGCAATATTTCCACCCTTCCTATAGTATATTTCAGTTTTTCAGTCACATTTATTTTGCATCTGCAAATGCTTTCAATTAAGACCAGTCTATAAATTTGTTGTTTGGTAAAGAATCTTTTGTCACAATGGTTTTTTTTTTCTCTTTCAGGTGGTGACAGTATACACTCAGTTATTACAATCACCCTAATATGGCTGTTGTTGAAAACAATAGGGGGAACAGCTTTGTCCGTTGTTTTGAGTTTTGTCATCAATACCGTGAGTACAATGACATGTGACCTTGGCCTTTTACTGCACAATTCCGACTGTTAACAACCCTGAGAGAGAAGCCTTTTAACCCATTACCACACAATCCCTACTTTTGACGCCCCTGAGAAAGAAGCCTTTTTGAAAACACTGTGGGAAAAGGAGAAAATGCTGGTCACCAGCATTTTCTCCTTTTCCCACAGTGTTTTCTACCCTTACCAGAACAAATTTCTTTTTTTGAGTCATCTTTATTTTGTCGTCTGCAAATGCTTTCAATTCGGACCAGTCTAGAATTTTCTTGTGTGGTAATGAGTTAAAAAAAAAACATTGTGGGAAAAGGTGAAAATTCTGCCAAGCAGTATTTCATGTTTTGAATTACATTTAACCTTTACCACACAATCCCAGCTCTTAGCAACTCATAGGAGCTTTTGAAATCATCGTTGGAAAAGCTGGAAATTCTGGTAACCAGCATTTTCTTCTTTTCCCACATTGTTTTCATTCCTATGAAAAACATATGCCATCATTTTAGCCACTATTGACCCTTTACCACAAAATCCTGACTAGAAACAGTCCTGTGAAAGAAGCCTTTTGAAAACATTGTCGGAAAAGGAGAAAATAACCAGCACTTTATCCCTTTCCCACAATGTTTTCTACCTTTCCAAATCAAATTTCAATTTTTGATTCACATTTAGTTCATCATCTGCAAATGGTTTCATTTTGGACCAGCCTATATTTTTTTTGTTTGGTAAAGGCTTAAGTCTTTACCACACAACCCCAACTTTTGAAGACCCTGAGAAAGAAGTCTTTTGAAAATATTGTAGGAATTAGAGAAAATGCTAGTAGCCAGCATCTTCTCCTTTTCCCACAATGTTTTCTACCCTTCCCTAATTATTAAATTTCGGTTTCTGATTTACACTAATTTTGTCGCCTGTAAATGCTTTGAATTTGGACTAGTCCAAAATTTTGTCGTTTGGGAAAGAGTTTAAGTGTCAATTGCAAATGCTTTCAATTTGTTTGTGTCCAAAATTTTGTCATTTGGTAAGGACTGAACTCTGTACCATTCAAAAAATTGTTAAATCGAAAGTATTTGCAGATGACAAAATAAAAGTGATTGAAAATTTGAAATTTATTTTTTGAAGGGTAGAAAACATTGTGGGAAAAGGAGAAAATGCTGGTTACCAGCATTTTCTCCTTCTCCCACAATGTTTTCTGAAGGCTTCTTTCCAAGGGTCGTCAAAAGTAGGGATTGTTTGATAATGGGTTTATGATAACAGAAGTGATTAAAAACATGAAATTTATCTCAGGAAGGGTATAGGTAGGGGCAGAAAACATTGCGGGAAATGGCAAAAATCATGGTTACTAGCAATTTCTCCTTTTTCATAGTAGTAGCTCATTCAGTAGTGGAAAGGACTTGACAACTGGATCTCGCTAGTTGGATACATGGCTTTGGGCAGTTTTTTTTCGAGGTTTGATGATAGTGGTTGCAACAGGATTCATTCCTCTCTCTCTGCAGACAATTATTTTGTTGACAGTTACGTAGAAAAGTAGCTAGTAGTGACTTGGAAAGAATGTTGTGTAGAATGTTGATAAAAGAAACCCCAGGAAAGCATGGATAGTTGCAGTGGCTGTTGCAATATAACTGAAATAATCTTTAAAAAAAGCTTTAAACACCATACAGTCAATCAGTCAATCAATCATTTTTATGCTCCCTGAAACATTTCGGGGGAGCATATAGTCCCCAGGTTGTGCGAACGTCAGTTCGTCCGTTAGTCCATCTGAAGCCATTTCTCCACAACCCCTGGACCAAATTTTATGAAACTTCATATCTGAACTTCTTGGAACAATGCATAAATACCTCTTTCCTGGTTTCTCAATTTGAAGCTGCATCATGGAAAAAAGGGGTTTCATGTAAAAAATTGTTTTTCAATGATAATCTCCTACATCAGTGCTCAAAACTATGTGAAATTTCAAATATGAACTCGTTGGATGTTGCCCAGATAGCTCTTTCCCGGTCTCTTAATACAGGCTGCATAATGCATGAAGGGGGCTTCATGTAAAAAATCATTTTATGATATCTCTGTCCCGGTTTATCAAATACAGGCTTCGTCACGGAAAAAGGAGGCTTCATGTAAAAAATTGTTTTTATTTAACCCTTTACCCCATGAGGCATTTCTGTGGCATCTCTAATTGACCCCAAATAACAGCCATGATGAAGCTGTTTCTTATGTGTATATCACACCTTTTGGTAGCATAGAAAACATTGTAACAAAAGCATCTGCAAATGACACAATAAGTGTGACTAAAAAAATGACATTTGTTTTGGGAAGAGTATAAAACATTGTGGAAAATTGAGAAAATGCTGGTTACCAACTTTTCCCACAATGTTTTAATAAGCTTTCAGTGGGAGGGGGTCATTAACCCTTTACCACACTATGACGATATTTAGCACCCCTGAAAGAGATGGCTTTTAAAAACTCAGGAAAATGAAAAAATGCTGGTTACCAGCATTTTCTCCTTTTTCCACATTGTTTTCTGCTCTATCAAAAAAAAAAAAACCTCATTTCATATGAGCCACATTGAAACTGTCATCAGCAAATGCTTTCAATTCGGGCAGGTCTAGAATCTTGTCGTGTGGTAGTGAGTTAAAAGTCAGGATTGTTTGGTAAAGGGTGAAGGGTTCGAGGAGCTAGATACAGGAAACTGTGTGAATTAAGTAAAGTGTATTTGTATCCTTGTATCGATGAACATTTGATACTTTGACAATAAAGATTGACATAATTTATCAATAAAGGCAGCAAGTAACTTCAAATCCCGTCATTTTACAAAAGTTCGGCTGATAATTGATTTTTTTTACTTTTTTATTTCTTATGTGAGGTCTCGCGTGTAACCAAAATTTGTTGCGTGAATTTCAACGATTTGCGTGAGTGGGAACACTGGTGATGGTATTCTAAATCCATTATTTCTCAACTAAACCCCATGTTGTGGGTACTCATTAGAATCGTCTAGATGAGACGGTTCTAATGAGTACCTACAACATGGGGTTTAGTTGAGAAAAAGGAATATTTTCAATTTTCGAATCAAAATCACTCCCGCTATCTGGAGCTCTGCTATCAAGTTTTAACAGCAGTTTTTCTCTGTAGTTGTAAGGATGTATATTTAAGGAAATGAATATAAATTTGAGACGATGAACTCAACAGGAAATGAGTCTAAAGCTGGGACGGATCCTTGATATGTACATGCATCTAGGATTAGAAACTAATAACAATGCCATGGTAGAAACATGAATATACTTCCTCTTTCATTTGAAATGGTATAATTGAAGCTGTTTTACTCTTTTCCCAAACAACAATAATTTAGACGGATCACATTC
Organism: Tridacna crocea; assembly: GCA_943736015.1. Taxonomy (NCBI): domain Eukaryota; kingdom Metazoa; phylum Mollusca; class Bivalvia; order Cardiida; family Cardiidae; genus Tridacna; species Tridacna crocea. The sequence goes on along the minus strand of OX031072.1, from coordinate 3,589,767 downwards.
AAAGCACTTGCGGACATGAAATTTCTATGACACAAAAGATGAGAACTGAATCAGATTGTCTAGAAACATTGTGGGAAAAGGAGAAAATGCTGGTTACCAGCATGTTCCCATTTTCCCGCAATGTTTTAAAAAAATCTACTTTTCAGGGCTGTTAAAAATGTGGAATTGGTTAAAAAGTATATTTTGGGGAAAATAGCTGTATATAAGTACGGTGTAGATTTGAGGTTAAACTCAGTATTCAATGCAGTTTGATCTTAACCTAAACTGTCCTTAAAGGGTTATTGAGTGGCACATATCAGTCTATGGGTTATCCCATTACCACACAATCCATACTTTTGACGACCATGAGAAAGAAGCCTTTAGAAAACAATGTGCGAAAAAGAGAAAATGCTGGTAACCGCCTCCTTTTCCCACGTTTTCTACTCTTCATAGAACAAATTTCATTTTCAGTCACTTTTATTTTGTCATCTGCAAATGCTTTCGATTTGGACTAACCTATAATTCTGTCTTTTGGTAATAAGTTATCCCTTTACCACACGGCAAGATCTTTGACCTGTCTGAATTGAATGCATTTGCTCATGACCGTTTCAATGTGGCTCATATAAAATGATATTTCTTTGAAAGGGAAGAAAACATTGTGGGAAAGGAGAAAATGCTGGTAACCAGCATTTTCTCCTTTTCCCACAATTTTTGCAAAAGCCTTCTCTTTCATGGGTGTTAAAAGTCGTCATTGTGTGCTAAAGGGTTAAGCACCACTTGAAACTCAAAAATATAATTACATTGTACCTCAAGTTATTAGTTTTTAGTATGGTTAAGAATTAAAGATACGCCTTTATACGCCTGAGAGAAAAATACTCTTAAATCTGATAAAGTGCAGAATGGTGTAGATATTGGTCAGCTATGTAAACATAGTTAAACTATGATATAAGGGAAAAAGAAATACAAGAGATTTGTCTTCAATTTAAAACCAGAAATGACACTAGACTAAGTGCTCTATTTGATTGTGCCAAGAAAATGAAATCCATTTTCTACTTTTCATAATCTGTGCCAACTTGTTACCGTCTGAGGTAATCTTTGCAGGTAGAAAAATAGTTATAGTTTGATAAAGTAAAGATGAAAAGAGTTACAAAAATAGCTGAAAATGAGTAACGGTGTATGTTTTAACTTGATAAATACCAACAATGTTTGAAATTTGTTCTCCATCCACAGTTGTACCTTATGAGTGCCTACATACATGTGACGGGGGATGACTACGATATTTCCTGGGCCACGCCCCAGTGTGTTCTCTCCCTCAGGCTGACAGGTGTTGTGTTTGATGTTTATGATGGGAAGAAAAAACAGGTTAGTATAATCCTTTAAGGCTAAGGTCAAGGTCATTGGTTCTTTAACACACAATACTGCCTTTGAACAACCCTAAGTAAGAAGCCTTTTGAAAATATTGTGGGGAAAGGAGAAAATGCTGCTCACCAGCATTTTCTGCTTTTCCCATTGTGTATTCTAACCTATCAAGGACAAACTTTGTCATTTAGATGATCTTAAATTCCTTTGCCTGCAAATTCTTTCAAGTTGGAACAGTATGGAATTGTGTTGTTTGGTGAAGAATTAAGCAACACTCAATATGTTTTCCATTGATCAATACTTTCAGTGACATGATGTTTAAGATTTGTGGTTGTTAGTGTTTGGTCGACTTAATCCTTTACCATACAATTCCAGGTTTTCATGATGCTGGGAATGAAGCCTTTTGAAAACATTTTGGGAAAAGGAGAAAATGCTGGTAACCAGTTTCAGACTGGTTTTCATGATCCTGAGAATGAAGGCATTTGAAAACATTGTGGGAAAAAGGAGAAAATGCTGGTAACCAGCATTTTCTCCTTTTCCCACAACATTTTTCTATCATGTCAGAGCACTGAATCTCATTTATAACTATCTTCAGTTGGTCGTTTGCAGACCTTTGAACATAGAAAAGTCTAAAATTTAATTTTTGGGAATGGGCCAATCCTTTACCATACAACCAAGACTTTCAACAACCCAAAGGAAAAAAGGCCAACTTTTCAAAGATAGTTTTCATTATTTGTCCAATTTTCAGTTTGTTGTCTCTTTCAGTTTGGAACATTCTGAAGTGTTATAGTCCGCTGGAGACTTCGGGTTGATTGATTGTATTTTATTAACACTTTTTAGCTCACCTGAACACATCATGCTCAATGGGGATTTTTAGCATTACCCAGTGTCTGTTGTCCGTCATGCGTCATTGTCATCTGTCATCCTCTCTAAACGCATGTCAGCGATCCAGGGCCATCTTGGCACTTTTGTTCAAGATTATTTCAGTTGTATAACTTTCCATGTTTTCCTGGAGTTTTTTTGTCAGTAGGCCACATGATATTCTTTTCAATCCAATGACTGCTTTCCCATGTAAACCAGTGTTGAAATGATGGTCAACGGTGTAAGAGGAATCAATCTTGTTGCAATTATTATCATCAATCCTGGGAAAGAAATTGGCCAGGCCAGAGATCTCACTGTTTCCAAGTCCTGTATGCTACCAACTGAGCTACCAGGGTTCAGCTGAACCCATTACCACACAATCCCTACTTTGACGACCCTGAGACCCTGAGAAAGAAGCCTTTAGAAAATATTGTGGGAAAAGGAGAAAATGCTCCTTTTCCTACAATGTTTTCTACCCTTCATAAAACAAATTTCAAATTTTTAGTCACTTTTATTTTGTCGTCTGCAAATGCTTTCGATTTGGACAAACCTAAAATTTTGTCGGTTGGTAATGAGTTATTGAGTTACTGAACAAAGGAATTAAAAAAGACAAAATGACATACTGGGAGCAGTTTTATACTGCTTTATACTGTCTGCAAAAACATCTACAGCTAGTTGCAGCGCTCTAAGGATGAAGTTTTATTTGTATATTTGCAGGAGAAACTGTCAAAAGAGCAAAAAGAAACAGCCTTGGCAGAGATACCATCACTCCTAGAAATGGCTGGCCATGTGTACTTCTTTGGCGGATTTTTAGCAGGACCACAGGTAAATAGGGGTCAACAGAAGGGTTGAACGATCCAGTTTCTATTTTAGAAATGGATGATTGACAGGCAAGAATTTATAAGCTAAGCTGTTTTCGAAAAATACATCGAGGTATTATTGCAGTCCTGGCTTTATCAGCGTTATTGTCAAATGAAAACTTCATCATTTTATAATACCTCTGTCATTCCTAAAAACAAGACTATAAGTACCGCAAATTTTGATTAGTTTTTAACCCCTAGGCTGTTAAGTGCAACTTACTGACCTTTTGCAGATAGTGTAGATCAAGATCAGACTGCACAGAACGTAGAACGTGTATCGAAATGAAAATTTGATTCTAGTTATTCAGCAGGTTTAATTTTAACCCATTACCACACAGTCCCTCTTTTGACGACCCTGAGAAAGACACCTGTAGAAAACATTGTGGGAAAAGGAGAAGATGCTGGTGAGCAGCATTTTCTCCTTTGCCGACAATGTTTTCTAACCTTCACAAAACAAAAGTCAAGCTGTGCAAAAAGGGAACTTAATGTATCTACATAAAGTATCAACATGTGTCGGCCGTGTAATCTGTGAAGGCTGACATGAATCAAAACTTTCTGCTAATTGTGAATTCTGTGCATGACAGTCAGTCAATTGTTTGACAAAAAAGATTTTATGTATCCCTAATTATGTGATGACTTGCTTTGTATAAACCAGCATGGAGATCATTAAGCTCTCTTCTGCCAGAGCCCAGCCCATTTAACTCAACTAAACGACAGATTCTAGACTGGTCCAAATTGAAAGCATTCGCAGACGACAAAATTAATGTGACTCAAAAAATTAAAACTTGATATAAGAGAGTACAAAACATTGTTGGAAAAGGAGAAAATGCTGGTTACCAGCATTTTCTCCTTTTCCCGCAACGTTTTGCAAAAGGCCTCTATATCAGGGTCGTAAAAACCAGGGATTGTTCGGTAAAGGGTTAAAAACATTCAAATACCTTGCAAAAATTATATTCATAAAATTAATACATTCTTTTTCTTATTATAGTTCAGCATGAAACGATACAAAAATTTTGTAGAGGGTAAATATGGAAACAGTCATGTGAAAGGACCACCACAAAAGTAGGTTTATGTTTTGATGATATTAACCCCTTACTAAAACAACAAAATTATATACTGGTTCGAATTAAAAGCAATTGCAGATAACAAAAAAAAAAATACATAATTAAGATATTGAAATTTGTTTCCAACAGGGTAGAAAACATTGTGGGAAAAGGAGAAAATGCTGGCAATCAGCATTTTCTCCTTTTCCCACAATTTTTTCGAAAAGCTTCTATTTGTGGGTTGTAAAAACCAGGGGTTGTTTGGTAAAGGGTTAAAAGAGAGTTTTTACATGAGTTTCATAGTAAATCCTTGATCCTTGTAGTCCTGAGCTTGGATTGTGCTTTCACTATTACCTCTTGGTGTTACAAATAAACCCAGCAGACATTTTCAGTGTTGCTGCTTTATTCCATCGATCAGAATGGAAGGTGACAAATTGGTGCTGATAGGTCAGTCTATGCTTATAGTCATAGAGAATTTAAAAAGCTGCAGGATACCTTCTTTTTTTTTTGAAGTTACAGATCTAGTTAATTTCCTACGATTTGTTTGTATGTATGGTTTTTATACCCCCTCCCCCCACAACATAGTGGGGGGGGCGTGTACTGGAATCGCCAGTCGCCATGGCTGTCCGTTCCTACATATATTAAGTTGTGCATGTGCAATTCTCATGACCCTGCTGCAATTCGTTACGGAATTATTTCCTTGTGAACTTTTTTCAACTCTTACTTTTGTACTAAACCATTCTACATTCTGTGACAAAGACCTGTTTCTGTGACAAGGAACTGGTGGGGGGTATAATCATGTTTAGTAATAGCTCTATTTAGTGCCATTTTTAACACATTTTGGTGGCCAGTGCGCCAATCAATTCTTTCCATCCACAATATTGTGTAAATTCCAATTAGTGATTCTGCTGGTCTCAGGTCCTGGACTGACTATAGTTCAAAGATGCTTATACTTCTTAAAATTGGGACAAATATTCCCTGTTTTTTGAGAACACAATTTTTAGGTGTCATTTCAAATCAGCCACATAATCAACTATTTGTTATACACTCAACGGGGATGTTTTTTGGGGAGGGGGTTTACTGAAACTAGGTTGTCTGTTCATCCTTTGGTACATGTGCGTCTGCAGTTTTCCTTATGATTGTAATCCTAAGCCTAGATTGTCTTTACTATCACAGAAGTTATGCGCTTTTGGATTTTGTCCTGGTCCAGTGACAAGGCAACCGAAGGAAGGGTATTCGATGTTTGTGTCAGTTCTAGTATCGCTGCCTGAATTTTACATAAAATGTTACTCCTACCTTTCTAATTCCAGTATACAATTAGCCCTGCTGCGACTTTTAGGAGGCTTGGTGTATATTGCATTGTTCCAAGTACTAAGTGCTCTTTACTTTACCAACTCTTATATGCTTTCCAACAAATTTGAGGTAAGTTTTGATCTACATTTGAGCCATGCTCTGGGAAAAAGGGGTTTAACTCTTTACAGCACAATCCCGACTTTTGACGACCCTGAGACAGAAAGCCTTTGAAAACATTGTGGGAAAAGGAGAAAATGCTGGTAACCAGCATTTTCTCGTTTTCCCACAACGTTTTCTACCCTTTCCGATTCAAAATTCAGTTTTTGATTCACATCTATTTTGTCGTCTGCAAATGCTTTCAATTTTGACTAGTCTGAAATCTTGCCATAGGGTGCACTATACCCATTATCTCCTGCTAGATGGCATTCTACAAATACTCGTATATCTAATTTGGGTATCCTGGGTACAGAAGCGCACTACTTTTCCAAGTGACAACCGTTACTTTGAATTTCAAACTGAAATAAATGTTTACTCAATAAAATGCTACCTCATGCGGTTCATTCAACTACGATCAGCAGTTAAGAGAAATCTGGAGCTAAAACAGGCCTGATTTTTCCTCAAAACATATTGATAAAAGCCATTTTTTCCATTGCTACATTTATAGTGCATATTACTAAAATATCCCCAATATTGGGGAGAGTGATGCATCATATAAGACAGGTCGAATGTTTAAAGAATATGACATGGGCAGACAACAGCACCATACCAAGCAAGTCATCTCAAAGTTTTGAATACGTAGAATCTACTGCATTCTGAGGTAGAACGGTCCTTTGATAGGTAGAAATTGGACTGGTGGCAAAAAGCTTCAACCCAAGTCAGCCTGCATTGACTACGCAGGCTGACCTGGATCGATACTTTTTGCAGATGCATTAACCCATTACCAAACAACCCCTACTTTTGACGACCCTGAGAAAGAAGCCTATAGAAAATATTGTGAGAAAAGGAGAAAATGCTGGTAACCAGCATTTTCTCCTTTTCCCACGATGTTTTCTACCCTTCACAAAACAAATTTCAAATTTTCAAATTTTCAAATTTTTGTTGTCTGCAAATGCTTTCAATTTGGACCAGTCTAAAAATTTGTTGTTTGGTAATGAGTTGAACCCCCTTTCATGTAGCATGACTCATATTACTGTAAACCAGGAAGAGTTCACGTCAAAAAATGGCGTTTTCATACACACGAGCATTTATGCTGTATTTTACTTTTGCTGACTTGAGGAGGCCAGTAATCCTGCAAAACAAAACATGCCTTGAAGGAAATGCATACTTGATCAATATGTTAAATATTTTTAATCTCACATAAATTACACAATACCTGACCATTGGTCATTATTTTATTCCTAAAAAATCAAATGAAAATGAGGAAATTGAAGATAGAATCAAGGGTCTTTTCAAAAGAGGGAATTGATTATAGGTGGATGGTATTGCTCGGATTTGCTAGAAAGACAATAAAGAGAGCAGTAATTAGCAAGAATATAGATTCTGACTGATAAGTAACCTTTCTGTACTGACAAAAGAATTTGTGGAAGTTGTCTTTTCATTTGATTTAGTATTTTTCCGGTTTGTTATTGGGCAAAGGTTATGTGGTTTGTACAAGTAAAATAGAAGAAATAAACTGTTCAATGACACCCTATTTAAAAGAAAAAGTTGGATATTACAGATCAAGAAGTATGTGCAACTCTTCACTGACACCCTATTACAAAAAAGTTGTTTTCCTTGTACGGTAGGAAATCAGTAACACACAGGCTGACTTTGGTTGAGACAGCTTTTTGTGAGAGTGTGGTGTAAATGAAAAATGCTGAAATAGATGTATGTAAACCGAGAAAAAAATCAAATTATTTGAAAAAAGAATTGAGCCATGTTTCCTTATTTTCACAGAGTCAAGGACTTCTCTCTAAATGTATATACGTTTCAATTTGGGGAAAATTGCACATATGTAAATATGTTGGCTGCTGGCTTGTAGCTGTGAGTATATTTAGTATTGTTTCTCTCTTTCTTGTTGTTAATTGCTTGAAAATCGTAATAACTTGATGGTAAGTTTTGCTACAGATATTTTATCAAATTTCTAACAATCAAAGCTGTTCCTAGGTTGGGTAGCTAAATTGCTAGCTTATCTGACTTATGACCTGTACCAGAGAGGGATAAAGTTGCAGAAAACTAGATTTTATATATGAATGTCTACATGCCACATCTCAGTGTAATTGTAATGTTTCAGTTCCAGATACAGACAGAATTCTGACAGCTGCAAACACCATCCACTGAAACTCTGAAAGAATTTTATTGCTGGCTATAGTCCACAGAGCTCCAGATAGAGGGAGTGGTTTTGATTTCAAAACTGGAAATATTAATTATTCTCCACTAAACCCTATGTTATGGGTACTCATTAGAATTGTCTCATCGAGACGATTCTAATGAGTACCCACAATATAGGGTTTGGAAGAGAAATAATGGATTTAGAATACCATCACTCCCTCTTATTTGGAGCTCTGGTCTATGCAAGCAGTTGGTATATATTTATGATCAGACCGCAGGTTTATGGCAGCCTAATCTTGATCTAAGCCATCAGCAAAAGCCGTTGTGTTTTTTCGATTGGACTTACAGGGTTATAGCATGTTTTTACAATTACCTCCTACAAATCTGTTTGAGGAGGCAGTAAAGAAATCTTTGTTTATCTGTTTGACCTATAGTATAAACATATTTATTTTTCATCGATTGAGAAACAAGTTCCAATACCTTATACTAATTTCTCACGATTCTGCTTCCTGGGCACTACACCAGTACTCGGGCCAAATGTGTGGGCTAATGAAAAATCCTATAATTGACACCAACTCTTGGATGTGGAACTCAGGACCTTTTTGTTATGAGGCCAATGCTCTGCCTCACTACCACCGACAACACTGATAGACTTTGCAAAGAGAAAGATAGAATCAAAGGAAAACATTTATTTTCATATTTTCAGGAAGGCAGTTGTATGCTTACTGGTTTGACATACAATGGAAAAGATATCAATGGGAACATGCTGTGGAACGGATGTTCAAACGCTAAAATCTATGAGTTAGAAACAGCCACAACATTTAGGGAAATGATTGCCGGATTTAATGTCATTACAAATGAGTGGATGTCAAAGTATGTTAGATTAAATCTTAAAGTTTTTGTATAAAAAAAGGGATAAGACATAAAATCTATTTCAGATAACCAAATTTTAGATTTGTCTAAGTTAAAAATGTAAAATTCTGATTATAGAAACTTTAGTGCATGGGTTTCGCATGGTAGCCAAAATACAAGTAAAACAGTCCCATTGAAAGTATAGTTAGCAAACAATCTTAGTGACAGAAAAAATTTCCTTGACTTCGCTGTATGTTTGTGCTTAGAATACTTCAGTTCCTGCTACACTTAGATCTTTCTCAAATTTAGGTAGAGCTTGAATTTAACTCTCTACCACACGACAAAATTTTAGACTGGTCCAAATTGAAAGCATTTGCAGACGACAAAATAAAGGTGACTGAAAAATTGAAACTTCTTCTGGGAAGGGTAGAAAACACTGTGGGAAAAGGAGAAAATGCTGGTTACCAGCATTTTCTCCTTTTCCTACACTGTTTTCAAAAGGCATTTTTCTCAGGGGCATCAAAAGTAGGGATTGTGTGGTAATGCGTGAAGTTATACATGCTTCACATTCTGAGGAAAACGTATAAACAAAATTTTAGATTAACCTTTAACTCTTTAACAACAAAATTTTGAACTTGTCCAAATTGAAAGGAATAATTTTTATTGCAGACGACAAAATAAATGTTAATCAAAAATTGAAATTTGATTTAAAAGGGTAGAAAACAATGTGGGAAAAGGAGAAAATGCTGGTTACCAGCATTTTCTCTGTTTCCGATAATGCTTTCAAAGGCTTTCTTTCTTAGGGACGTTAAAAGTTGGGATTGTTTTACAGAGTTAAACAAACATTCCCAGGTTTTGCCGATCCTGAGAAGAAGGCTTTTGAAATCAATCTGGGAAAAGGAGAAAATGCCAGAAACCAGGATTTTCTACTTTCCCAATCTTGTGTTTAAACAATCCTGACAAAGAAAGCCTTTAAACAACATTGTGGGAAATGCTGTTAACCAGCATTTTCTACTTTTCCCACAATGTTTCTACACTTTAGAGACATACCTTACGATTTGAACTACATTTAGTTTGTCAGTCTTACTTAAATTTGCCATCTGCAAATGCTTTCAAATTGGATAAGTCTAAAGTTTTCTTGTCTGGCAGAGGATTATCTCTGTACAATACAATCCCGGCATTTAACGACCCTGAGAAAGAAGCCTTTGGAAAACATTGTGGAAAAAGGAGAAAATGCTGGTAACCAGCATTTTCTCCTTTTCCCACAATGTTTTTTTTACTAGGGATGGCAACGGTTAACCGGTTGACCGGTTAACCGATCAAATGACAGATTAACCGGTTAGGAAATTGGTAACTGGTTAACCAGAAACAAATATAGGCCTATATTATCAAAAGTTTACCAAAATAATCATTATAATAAAAAAATTTACAAAGTTAACTTTGCCGGTTCTGACAACCAAAACTGCATCATACGCACATCCATTTCGCCAAGACGCGGCGAAGGTGTGATATACACTTAGACATGTCTGTGCAATATTAAACATTGTTAATTCGCTAATTAGTCCCCAGTCTCCGATAATAAACAATCAAACACGTGTTCTCTTTGGATCAAAGGCACTGGCTTATCGTAATTGATTTGCTTGGATTATTTCATTAAGTACCCGCCCCTAATCAAATATATGCATGGATTGACCAATCAGTGTAAGAGGGATTGAAATTTATAAAGTCAATCAGTTTTCAAGCAGGCATAGCGGTTTCTCTTCGTTCGTTCATTATCACTTTGATAAGTATTTTCGAAAATCATAGTATAGTGCAGAGGCTTTGAATTCGGGAGAGTCTAAAATTTAAACCTGTAGTTTGGGCGATGGCTAACACCCGATCACTTAGTGATAGCTGCTTCGTTTGATGATCAATAACTATATCATCATCTGTATGATTCTGTTTGTAGATTTTTTGAAGTTGTAAATAGCAGTGATCCCACTAGTTTTTTCTTTCAATGCGGCACTAAAGTCTGTTATTAATATATCTATGGAAATTTACTGCTTAAAATCATTAAAAAGCTGAAAAGATGATCTGAAGTGACTCTGATCGGACAATGTCGAAAGGGACATTTTGTTCTGTCATAGGTTTCCGTGTTTTTTGCATCAAACATTTTTTCATTTGTTTTAATTTATGGATAGGTATTTCCGCCAGATTTGACAATAATTTATCAAAATGGGTAGCAAGTAACTTCAAATCCTGGTATTTTGCACAAGTTAAGCAGATGTTTTTTTTTTTCTTTCAAACATGAGGTCTCACGTGAAACCAAGCTTTTTTTTACGTGAATTTCAGTTCTATTAGGTGATTTACGCAATAATATGCGTAGTGGAAACACTGAAATGGCCTGATAATTTCTAGTCCTCTACAGAAAACATTGTGGAAAAATGATTTTTTTGCCGAGAGGGTGAGAGATCGTCAATAGGTTGGCCGTCTTTTGCGCTAAAGTACAGAAATAGTAAACATCCCGGTAATGTATTACTCACGCACTGGTTGTCAATGTTGACATATCGAGCAGGTACCTTCATCTTAAATGTTTTTACATGGTCGTTCGGTTAACCGGTTAACCGATCGAAAGATTGAACGGTTAACCGGTTAGCAAATTTACTAACCATTGCTATCCCTATTTTTTACCCTTCCCAGACCAAATTTCAATATTTCAGTCACATTTATTTTGTTGTCTGCAAATGCTTTCAAGTTGGACCAGTCTAAAATTTTCTTGTGTGGTAAAGATTTAAACACATATTCTTTTTTACAGGTATGTGTTTAAGAGACTGAAGTTCCTGGGCAGTATACAGATTTCACAAGCTGCCACGTTATTATATCTTGCTGTTTGGCATGGCTTGCATTCGGGATATTATATGAACTTTTTCCTAGAATTCATTATGCTGAATGGAGAAACGCAGGTTGGTTTGAAACACTTTGCAGTTCTTATTTAGAGTGGTCTTTCATCTGTTGTAAAATTATTTTGGACAATTTATGAAATTAGATTATGAAACACTTTGCAGTTCTTATTTAGAGTGGTCTTTCTTCTGTTGAAGAATTAATTTGGACAATTTATGAAATTAGATTTGCTTAATCTTGTTTGAAATTACTGATTTTTGCACTGGCATTATTTTTCAAAGACTGTGAAGCAAGTATCATTAACTCTTTACCAGATAATTAACTCTATACCAAACAACAAAATTATAGACTGCTCCAAATTGAAAGCATTTGCAGACGGCAAAATAAATGTGATTTAAAGAATTGAAATTTGTTTTAAGAAGGGAAGAAAACATTGTGGAAAAAGGAGAAAATGCTGGTGACCAGCATTTTCTCCTTTTCCCACAATGTTTTCAAAACGCTTCTTTCGCAGAAGGTTGGTCCCAATGTGTCCCTATTTGTTGATGTCTTGTTTACTTTTTACTACATTTTTTATTATACCCCTGCAAAATGCAAAAGGAATGTTTTCGGCGGTATACTGCAATCAGCCAATCTGTTCGTGTGTCTGTCCTTGTGTCAGTGTGTCTGTCCGAGTACAAAATGCTAGCAATTGCCTGTTTCTATTAAAGCACTGGCATGGGTATTAGCTCATTACCAAAGGACGAAATTCAAGGCTTGCCCAAATTGAAAGCATTTGCAGACGACAAAATAAAAGTGACTGAAAAATTTAAAATTTATTTTGTGAGGGTTAGAAAACATAGTGGGAAAAGGAGAAATTGCTGGTTACCACAATCTCCTTTTCCCACAATGTTTTCTAAAGGCTTCTTTCTCAGGGTCGTCAAAAGTAGGGATTGTGTGGTAATGGGTTAAGGTATTACCATCCTAACCCTTCTAGTGCAACATGGGATGAAATTTCTTATAAGTTGATAAATAATGATTTATACTGATATGATATTTTTGCACTTTTCTAGTTCAAGTTTTTTATTCGTAATTAAAGGCCACCGTTCCAAAATACATGATACCAAAAAAACTGCAGTTTACAAAAGTTGCGTACAACCATAAATAAGATTTAACTTCCACACACTTAACTTTTTTTCAACAACCTAGAAATCGACCGTGTTCGGAAACATTGCTGAAAAGGAGAAAACCGACAAGTAATTGCTTTGATGCTCATTTTGAAATTATTAGCTGATATTTTTGTTAGTTTTCTGAAAAGGGAGATAATTATTATCTCCCTTGTAATGAGAATAGAGTGGCCATAGATTTATGAATGATAATTCTAAGAGGGAAAAAATGGAAAAAGTGGTGCGGACAGTGTAGTGTAATGATACTCATTTTCAATCATAGCAACTTTTTAAGGATAATAGTATAGTGGAAATAGCTGTTTTCCATTAGAAAGGTACTATCTTAAGTCCCATTCAGTGACAGCTCTTGTTCATTATAGTAACATCTGATTTTTAGTCAGAAAAATGCCTTCAAATTGGACAAGTTTGGAAAATAGAGTCATTTGGTATGGAGAAAAATACACTTTTTGCCTTACATGTAATATCTCTTTCAGCTTGCAGATGTCATCAGTAGAATTCCTTCGCTACAAAGACTGTTAAAAAATGTGTATTTACGACCGTTTGTGTTCACGACAAAGAAACTACTACTAAATTTTTTTGTTAGTTACGCCCTGGTCAGTTTTGTTCAACTTAAATGGAAAAGATACTCTCAGGTAAGAGGTGATTGATTATTTTCGTTCGTTTATCGTCGCTACCGGTTGCCCATCTGAGCGACGCCCCCAGAAGACGGTTAGTTGTTATGGGGGATAGTGCAAGGATACAGGACGAAACTACTGAGAATTCCGCCTGGTTCTTTAACGTGCTTGGTATATAGCACTGTCACATGGGACTACGGTTTAACGTCTCATCTGAAAGACTATTAATAATTTTTTAGTTGGCCAGCCAGGGACTCGAACCCACAACCTGTAGAGACCCGAAACATTGTGTTCATGAGTCCTACGCTCTACCTACTGAGCTAATCGGCCGGTTAGGTAAGAGGTGTTTGCTGCCAGCTCTTTTCAATTTGACCCTTACTGATGGTAATTATTGACTACTTTTTAACTCTTTACCACACGACAAAATTTTAGACTGGTTCAAATTGAAAGCATTTGCAGACGACAAAATACAGGAGACTGAAAAATTGAAATTTGTTTTGGGAAGGGTAGAAAACATTGTAGGAAAAGGAGAAAATGCTGGTTACCAGCATTTTCCCCTTTTCCTACAGTTTTCAAAAGGCTTCTTTCTCAGGGGCGTAAAAAGTAGGGATTGTGTGGTAATGGGTTAAGATAGTCTATAAACTATTCCAGGGCTGTAGATAGAGGGAGTGAATTTGATTTCAAAATTGAAAATATCAATAATAACCGCCAAACCCTATGTTGTAGGTACTCATTAGAATCGCCCCTTTTTACCAAAGCATTGATCACATTTATGTTGTCTGGGACACATTCAGTGCAATATAATTTTGGTAACTGTGAATATTTACTGTATATGGGGATATACATGCATGTTGAAAAATTTGCGAATTAGCAATTGTGGACATTTTGAGAACAGAAACGTTTGGGAATTCAAGACACTCGTTTTCTGTTGCTATACTTGTAGTAAAATATGCTAACAGAAAAGCCTTCTGAATTTTTGAAATTTGTCAAAATGCAAAAATTTCCACTTCGCTAAAATTTCTGCTCTCTCATACAGCATATCAGACTGCAATATAGTCAGAATTTATTTCTACACTGTATTACATGTATATTGTGCAGGAAATCGTGGTAGCTATAAAATCATCAAATGTTTTATTTTCTGCTAACCAAAATAGTCCAGTATGAACAAAAACTCTCTATTGTATATTCTTGGCTACTGTAAAATTGGAAATATTAGCGTTGTTGAAACCTATGCATTTTTTGCAAATTGATTACAGCCATGAAGGTATCTGTCAATGTAGATTTAAGCTAAGGTATATTTTACCTCGACACTGGTCATGTGGGATCGACTAATAGGTACCCTTGTTGACATCATTGGGTGCTTTTTTTCATTAAAGCTGATCAGAATATCTGTCTAGTGGTAGTTTATATTGCCAGTTTTAGACCTTTAACTCTTATCCTACTAAATAGCTTAACCCTTTCCCAAACCGCAAATTTTGGACCAGACCAAATTGAAAGCATTTTCCAGGTGACAAATTAAAAGTTGCTAAAAAGATTTTCTATATGACAGGGTAGAAAACGCATTTTCTCCTTTTCCCACAATGTTTTCATAAGGTTTCTATTCCTGACCCGTAAAAACCAGGGATTGTTTGGTAAAGGGTTAAATGAAAGTTTTGAGTCTGAAGTAAAAACCCAAATGCTGTTATTTCAAACATATTTTTTTGAGAAAAAATATATCTTTATCGGACAGTTAAGATCAAAGATCGGACTGCATGTTCTGTGCAGTCTGATCTTGATCTACACTGTCTGCAAAAGGTCAATGAGTCGCGCTTATCAGCCTAAGGGTTAAATATGTTTCGTTCAAGTGAATTTTGGGGTTTGTAGAATTGAGTGATAATTATAATAATTTGTGCAGAAATATTGATATGCATAAGGTCAGCATTTTGTTATTTGTGAATTTCTAGACCCACAATATTTTCCACTTTTACAGCATTGCCTTTTAGTGTATGCCCTACTGCAGATAATTATCTGTTCGGTGATTTAACCTGCGTTCTTACATTTTTACAGGTGTACAGTTCATTATTGTACATAGGTCATGTGATATTTTTCGTACTACCAATACTATGTCTGGCTGTGAAATTATTTCTACGTCCCAAAAAATCCCATGCAAATGGAGTTCACAATAGCAAGTAAGTACAAATAAAGTTTTTACATGCTTATTATGACCTAGAAACAGATTATATTAAAAACCATATAACCAATTAACCCATTACCAAACGACAATATTTTAGGCTTGTCCAAATTGAAAGCATTTGCAGACGACAAGATAAAAGTGACTGATAATTTGAAATTTGTTTTGTGAAGGGTAGAAAACATTGTGGGAAAAGTAGAAAATGCTGCTTACCAGCATTTTCTCCTTTTCCCGCAATGTTTTCCAAAGGATTCTTTCTCAGGGTCGTCAAAAGTAGGGATTGTGTGGTAATGGGTTAACTAAGTAATACAGGTCTTTTGATAGGAGATTAAATCTGTTTGTCAAAGATTTCTAATCCTTTTCCAAAGAATCAAATGCCTTAGGTATCCTGAGTAAGAATGTATTCGAAACAATGGGGGGAAAGGAGAAAATGCAGGTAACCAGCATTTTCTCCTTTTCCCTGAATGTTTTCTATACTTACGAAGACAAACTTCATTAATTAAGTCTCTTCTTATTTGTCATCTGCATATCGATCCAACTTTGACAAGTGTAAAATTAGTTAAAAGGGATTTACAACTAAAGTCTTTTACACTTCACATTTTCTTTAATAATTTGAACTATGCTGTATGAAAAGGGGGCTTAATGCATTTGCGAAAAGTATCGACCCAGGTCAGATTGCGCAGGCTGACCTGGGTTGAAACTTTTTGCTATTGGTCCATTTTCCGTTTGTCAAAGGACCAGTTTACCTTATGATTCAGTGTTATACAAAACTGAATTTAGGCATATATGATACCATGATGACTTAATTGGTGCTATGCATCACAGAGGTGCATGAAGCCCCCTTTTGCCAGAGCATGGCTCATTTAACCGCTTACCACACAATGACGACTTTTAACACCCCTTAAGGAGAAAGCTTTTGAAAACATTGTTGGAAAAGGAGAAAATGCTGGTAACCAGCATTTTCTCCTTTTCCCACAATGTTTTCTACCCTGTTAGAAACAAATTTCAATATTTGAGTAACTTCTATTATGTAGTCTGCAAATGGTTTCAATTTGGACCGGTCTAAAGTTTTGTCATTTGGTAATGAGTTAACTCTTTACCAAGGGACATAAGTTTAGGCTGGTCCCGATTAAAAGCATTTGCATATGACAAAATGAATATGACTAAAGAATTGAAATTTGTTTTAGGCAGGGAAAAAATAATGTAGGAAAAGGAGAAAATGCTGGTTACCAGCATTTTCTCCTTTTCCCACCATGTTTTCAAAAGGCTTCTCTCTCAGGGTTGTTAAAAGTCGGGATTGTGTGGTAAAAGGTTAAATTATGAAATTCTACAATTTCCAAAACATCATACAAATAACTTTGCCACTATCTCTCTTCTCTCTTTCCAGTAAATCTAGTGCTGCTCAAATACAGAATGGAGAAAAGATGAAAGTCAACTAATTGTGATCTAGTGAATCTGATCTCAACTGTTGAGGAGAAATATAAATTACTGCAATATGTTAGAATAGGGAGGAGACCCCATCTCGTCGTAGATGAAATTTGTGCTGCTTTCTTGTAGATTTGAAATGCTGATGGCCTTATGGTTTTGTGGTAATTTTGTTGTGTTGGATGATGTAAAAGAAGATTTCTTTAAATTGATTTAGTTATTGTTTTGATTTCAAATGTATGTGATGTATTTTTTCCTGTACCTCAGAATCACAACTTTTTTACCACCTTGAAGAAAAATGCTGTTACAACGCATTTTGGGAAAAAAAAGAAAATAGTGGTAAACAACATCTTTCTGCTTATCCCTCAATGTTTTTTTCCCTTCTCCAAACTATCAGTGTTCTTGAGTCACGTTAATTGTTTTCTGCCAGTGCACTGAATTTGGACTAGTTTAAATCTTTGTTGCTAGGTAAAGAGTTAACCCTTTACTAAAAAATCCCTGGTTTTTACAACCCTGAGATAGAAGCCTTTTGAAAACATTGTGAAAAGCATTCTCTCCTTTTCCACAATGTTTTTAAAAGATGTTTTTCTCAGGCTCATTCAAAGTTGGGGTTGTTTGGTAAAGAGTTATATTGTCATATTGTCTTCTGTATGTAGCCTTCTTATTTTCTCATATGTAGGGAAAGAGGTTATTGTGAATTTTATCTTGATCTTTTCATAAATTGGCATTTTCCATTTTATGGCATTTACTTTTTATGGGATTTGTATAGCAAATGATCACACAGGTCGGAACTAAATATCGTCAGTTTGCTTCCAAAACCTTGTAACTACAGCTTGTTTCAAGCTGTAGTTACGAGGTTTTGGAAGCAAACTGACTATATGTCATGTGCAACAACACACAGGTGCTAACTTTCAGTCTTGAACAGTTGATCTGTATCATGTCATTGGTTTGACCTGAACCAAATACTGTCTTACCATTTTGCACTCTGTCTACTCATTCTACTGTACTTTCTACATTCTAAATTACACAGTTAGTTTATCTGATACAAAAACAAATAAATGGCATATCTAATGTATGAGGATGGGGAGATAGAGGATATTTGTTTTTTAGGATGAAATATCAAAATTTATTCTATTGAGTGAACACTATCAGTAATATTTTCACAAGTGGCACAGTGAAAATATTAATGATGATGTTCACTCAATGAAATAAATGTCTGTCTTTCACCGAAAAAACATATATTCTATTTATTTCTTATTTTTAGTCCTTTTGGCCTTTTGTGTGTGTGTGTGTGTGTTGGGGGGGGGGGAACTTAATCAAAATCCAGTACAGTTGTTTTTAGTTTTTCCCTGTGGCAAACCCCTTCTGCCTAGGTAGAGTATGTAATGTAAATTGTGACACATTTCCATCAATTGAAGATTTGGAATATAAAAATTAGTATTTTCATTTGTCATAACCATGAAATATCAAAACATATTTCACTGGTAATTCGTGATAACCTACCAGAAAGCATTTAATAAATGTTGCATATCAAATATCTGTGGGTGGGTCAAAACAGGGACCAATTTCTGTGGCAGATACCCCTTTTCCTGAAACCCCCCCCCCCCCCCCAAAAAAGTGCAAGAAGGGAGATAACCCATGACAACCAAATTTCATTTAGGAAGGGAGGTAACTTTAAAACAGAGAATCTGTTAGAAATACACTGTTTAGTATAGCCTTTAATCAAAGTCCAATATCTGTGCAATATTAGAACTACTTTTTAACTCTTTACCAAACAACACAATTCTATACCGGTCCAAATTGAAAGCTTTTGCAGATGACGAAATAAATATGGCTCAAAAATTGAAAATCATTTTGAGAAGGTTAGAAAACATAGTGGGAAAAGGAGAAAATGCTAGTTACCAGCATTTTCTCCTTTTCCTACAATGTTTTCAAAAGGTTTCTTCCTTGGGGTCGTTAAAAGTCGGGATTGTGTGGTAAAGAGTTAATAATTAGGAACTTTTTTTCTGGTTCGAATTAAAGAAAATCAAACCCTGACTTTACATTCCTTTTATCCAGTTTTAACCATGCTGAGGTGCAGGGCTTTTGAAAACATGGTGAGCCAAAGAGATGTTTGTAACATTTTTTCCTTTTCCAGTAGTATTCTCTAACCCTTCTTTAAATAAATTACATTTTTTAACTCTTAACCATACAATCCAGACTTTAAATGAGCGTGAGAAAGAAGCCTATAGAAAGCATTGTGGGCAAAGGAGGAAATTCTGGTAACCAGCATGTTCTCCTTTTCCCACAATATTTTCCACCCTATCAAAGTTAGAAATCATCATATTAATGAGATTTAATTTGTTATCTGCAGATGTTTTGAATTTGGTCCAGTCCAAAATATTGACTTTTTGGAAACAGTTACCCCTTTATTGCTTTGAGTATTAAGTGTGTGAGGTTAAGTTTTATGGAAGATCATTTTTTGTTTAATGTTTTATCAAAGATGGCTTTGATGTTGTTATGCATGACATTATAAGATAATTGACTATTTACCAAACAACAAAATTTTGGACTCAAACAAATTGAAAGCATTAATTTTGCAGATCATATATTGAATGTAGAGCAAACAATAACTTCACATCATTGATAGGGTGAAAAATTGGTTACTAGCATTTTCTCCTTTTTCCACAAAATTTTCTGTACTTTCACAGACAATGATCATCATTTCATGTAAATCTAATCCACAGTCTTCAAATGCACCTAATTTGAACCAATTTGAAATTTTGTCAATTGTTAAAGATTCAATATCAACTGCAGGTGTTCCAAAAATTGTCACGTTTAAAATTTTTGTAGTCGGGTAAAAGGCCTAATAATGAGATATTGTTTACGCCATGCAAAAAGCGGCATTCAGACATTTTCGTAAAGTGTCGTCTCAGATCAGCCTGCGCAAGCTGGTCCAAGACGACACTTTACACCTACATTAGATTTTGTACAACGGTAGACTAGTGCAAAAGGAAAAATTAAATAGAAATGGAAAGTGTCATTTCGTATGAGCCTGCATGGACTGTGCAGGCTGATCCGAGACGACACTTTACGCAAATGTCTGAATGCCCCTTTACGTCTGTTGCAAGCCATATGGTAGGAAAGAAACTAATTTTTTCCTCTAAGATTCTTGTTAGCTTGTGTTATTTCATATTGTTGTTTGTAGAATTATTGTTGATTAACCCATTACCACACGAGAAAAATTTAGACTGGTCCAAATTGAAAGCATTTGCAGACGACAAAATAAAGGTGAATGAAAAATTGAAATTTGTTCTGGGAAGGATAGAAAACACTGTGGGAAAAGGAGAAAATGCTGGTTACCAGCATTTTCTCCTTTTCCCACAGTGTTTTCAAAAGGCTTCTTTCTCAGGGGCATCAAAAGTAGGGATTGTGTGGTAATGGGTTAACCTATAAAGGGCTGAATATATCTAAATGGACATAGAAGGACAAGGAATAAGACCCAATTAATTGCAAGTTGATGGTTGTTTTTGTCTTTAGTATTTAACCCTTTACCACATAGCAAGATTTTAGATTCCTCCATAATGAAGGAATATATGGAAAGTAATTTTTATGTTTTTCTGTTAATAGTATTTGGCATGGAAAAGGTCAAAAACATTGTGGGAAAAGGAGAAAATGCAGGGTACCAGCATTTTCTCCTTTTCCCACAATGTTTTCTAAAGATTCTTTCTCAGGCTTGTTGAAAGTCATGGTTGTGTGGTAAAGGGTAATGCTAAGCAGACAGCATGGATCAAAGATCTGACTCCATATTTTGTGCTGTCTGATCTTGGTCTACTTCGGCTGTAGAAAAAAAAGAAATATTGATGTCTGAGGCATCTTAATGGTTAACTCTTAATACTTAATTCTTCCATATTGAATTGAATTTATGTTTTACTTATGATTAGACTGTTTTTGTGATTTTGTTAATTAGTTTTGATTGTTGTTGTTGAAGTTCAATCGTACATCTCAGGGTTTGCTGTAAGATTTATTTTTTTCTTTCCAGACATTATCTGCTTGGCTTTAGACCATTCTTTGTATACCCTTTTCTTGAAAAGTGGTAGATTTGTAGGCTTTTGAAAACGTCATATAAATTAGTTTTGGAATTAAATTGCGGTAGTGTGCTTTTGAAAAATATTGTGTGAATAAGTTAATTCATTTTAAAGAGCATTTTCTTCTTTCGAAGCATTTACTTTTTTGTTTGCTGAATGTATTAACCCTTTACCACACAACAAAATTTTAGACCTATCTAAATTGAAAGCATTTGTTAACGACTATTTCATAATAGCTCAATGCAGATACATTAACTCTTTCCCACACGACAATATTTTAGACTCGTTCAAATTGAAAGCATTTGCAGATGACATAATAAAGGTAAATGAAAAATTGAAATTTCTTCTGGGAAGTGTAGAAAACACTGTGGGAAAAGGAGAAAATGCTGGTTACCAGCATTTTCTCCTTTTCCTACAGTGTTTTCAAAAGGCTTCTTTCTCAGGGGCGTCAAAAGTAGGGATTGTGTGGTAATGGGTTAAGCCTCCTTTTTGGTGAGAATAGCTAAAATGTATAAGGTAATTTTTAATTTCATATCTTTTTTGATGATGTCAGAAATCTCTTGAGTTCAGAGAATTTGTGGGTCAGTGTAGAAATTTTTCTATGTACCTTTTTAACTCTTTACTACACAAGTAAATTTTCCGAATTGAAAGCGTTTACAGGCGGTAATTTAAATGCAGCTTACTTGATCGAATTTGCTTTAGGTAGGGTACAAAAACATTGTGGGAAAAGAAAAAAAATGTTGGTTTCCATCATTTACTTCTTTATGCAACTATGGTTTTAAAAGGCTTCTCCCTCAGGGTTGTTAAAACTGGGGATTGTGTGGTAAAGCGTTAAGCAGTAACATAAAAAACACTTAATTGGAAGTGATATTCAACTCTTCTTGATAATCTTTGGTTAGAATAGCCCCATGAAAAAATTAGGCTTTGTTGATTTAAGATCATGCTGCCTATAGGTTATAACCTGATCTTGATCAAAACTCTGCAAGGGAATTTTAATGTCCATAGTGCAGGCAAAAGATGACATTTCATTTTTTTTGCTATGAAACTTTACACATGAAATATTTTATCCCATTTCAACCTATTGTAAAGGATCTTTAACCCATTACTGCACAATCCCTACTTTTGATGACCCTTCAGAAAGAAACCCATAGAAAACATTGTGGGAAAAGGAGAAAATGCTGGTAACCAGCATTTTCTCCTTTTCCCACAATATTTTCTACCCTTCACACAACAATTTTCAAATTTTCAGTAACTTTTATTTTGTTGTTTGCAAATGCTTTTGATTTGGACAAACCTAAAAATTTGTCGTTTGGTAATGAGGGAAAGGTAACGTTTCTGCAGTGCCTCAAAGAATGAGATGTTTATATATTTTTCTATAAAATAGTTCTATTTTCATGTTATGTATGCGAGTATAATAATATTCTTATAGAAAGAAAAACTTCTATAGTATTTTTTGCCAGTATATCTCTCTCTTCCTATATTACATTGCTTTTGTAAATGTTTCCATTAACAGTTTACTACACAATCCAACTTTTAACGACCCTAAGGTAAAGGCCTGTTGAAAATACTGTGGGAAAAGGGGAAAATGCTTTCTCTGGGTCGTCAAAAGTAGGGATTGTGTTGTTATGGGTTAAGTATAAAAATGGGCAACATACCTTGAAATGAATATAGTCACTCAGTTTTTCAATATTTCGGCCAGCGGCCTTTATCAAGAAAAGAAACATAAATTTTGAGAAAGGCCGCTGGCCGAAATATTGAAAAACTGAGTGACTATATTTATTCTATTTAAGTGTTGAATTCCCTGCGGAATTATTTGTATTGATACCTTGAAATGGCTGCTGTATGATTGCTTTGGTGCTCTTCCCTTTTGTTGCCTTTTTCATTCTCATATGAGAACTTCCTTTGCGCCTTTTCTGAAACAGTTTGCATATCATAAAAGCATGAATTTGTTTTGTGTAACTTCTGCATGGTAATTGGGAAATGATATGTATTAAGATTTTGAAAAATTTTAACCCTTTACCCCATAAGGCATTTCTATGGTATCTCTAATTGACCCTAATTAACAGCAAAGACTAAGCCTTTTTTATGGGTATATGACACCTTTTGATAGTGTAGAAAACATTGTGGCAAAAGGTGAAATTGCTTGTCATGTGCAATTTCACGTTTTGCCACAATGTTTTCCAAAGGCTCCTACAAGCAATGTGTCGAAATGAGTATCTATGGAGTAAAGGGTTAAAGATGATATCTGTATATAAAATAGAGAAAGATTTTTACTTTTTCCTGTTTCCCATTATTATGACGTTTATTCCATACCACTCACTACAAAGTCTGTACAACCCTAAAAAAGAAGGCATTTGATAATATTGTGGGAAAAGGAGAAAATTCTGGTAACAAAGACAGAAAACCTCACTTGTGCTACATTCAGTTTGGTGTCTACAGATGCTTTAACGCTTTACCATACAATCCTTACTTTTAATGACCCTGAGAAAGAAAATCTTTTGAAAACACTGTGGGAAAAGGAGAAAATGCTGGTAACCAGCATTTTCTCCTTTTCCCACAGTGTTTTCTACCTCTACTAGAACAAATTTTTATTTTTGAGTTACCTTTATTTTGTTGTCTGCAAATGCTTTCAATTTGGACCAGTCTAAAATGTTCTTGTTTCGTAAAGAGGTAATTGCAGTATTTACATGTATTTCATTCCAACATTTATGTTCCCCTTCAACGAACTGGGGGTATATTGCTTTGTAAATGCCGGTTGTTGGGTCGGTAGAACATGCCTTGTCCGGATGATAACTAGACACAGCATTGACTTAAGTTCGTCAAACTTGGCTCAGGTATGTGTCTCGGAGTGTAGATGATCCCTAATTATTTCGGGGTCAGTCGGTCTAAGGTCGAGGTCACAGTTACCATCAACATGTTGATATATAGACCAAACCTTGTTTGGATGATAAGTATCACTTTAACTTAACCCTTTCCCAAACAGCAAATTTTGGACCAGACCAAATTGAAAGCATTTTGCAAGAGACAAATTAACAGTTGCTAAAAAGATTATTTTTCTGTATAACAGGATAGAAAACATTGTGGGAAAAGGAGAAAATGCTGGTTACCAGCATTTTCTCCTTTTCCCACAATGTTTTCAAAAGGCTTCTATTCCTGACCCGTAAAAACCAGGGATTGTTTGGGAAAGGGTTAATGATATAAGACCAAACATTATCTGGTTCATAGATACACACAGAATTGACCTAGGTCCTTCAAATTCTCTACAGATATTCATCTCTGAGTTCAAATGATCCCTATTAATTTTGAGATTAATCCATCAAAAGTTAAGGTCACAGTGACCACCAGGGGAGTCAGGGCCGAAGATTACCTTAATCCTTTTCCTGAGATGACATCGATATTTTCCAGTCTATTCTTTTAATATCAGTTAATGAACTTTGCCACTTCCTGTGTCAATGTGGCAATTAGGGGGCTTGACTGTTTTACAAACAGACATCTTTTTTGTTGTTTGGTTGAGCTTTTTATCAGATGACAAAATAGAAAGCATTTTCAGACAACAATTTCAATATACAGTAAGCTTAAGCAACAGGAGTCTTTTTGGTTGTATAAGATTATTTGGTAGGGGATTACCTAATTGTGCTTATTAGTTCTGTAGCTTTTCTTTCTGTTTGAAGAATTTTCAATAAACGGTAAAGAAAAACCTGTTGTAAATATTGCATGCCAGTCCTTTGTTCTGTTAACTCTTTACCACATGACAAAATTTCTTTTGTTCAAACTGAAAGCAATAATTTTGTAGATGACAAATTGAGTTTTGTCCCAAAAGATGAGATGGGAAACATTGTGGGAAAAAGAAAAAAAATGCTGGTAACTGGCATTTTCTCCTTTTCCAACAATGTTTTCAAAAGGCTTCTTTTGAAAGGATATTAAAATGTTAGATTGTGTGGTAATGGGTTAAGATTCTATGTAAAATGAAATACTTATTGTATAAATCAAATAAGATTTATTGTAGTTGGAAAATTAAGGCATATTCTGTATATTTAAGCTCTTTATATTTAATGTGTAAAAATTGTATTTTTGCTGTTATGGCAACTAGATTTTATTTTTTCTCTAATATTTGTAAATTATATAACGTGTCGTTGGATATGAATGTTGAAATATTTTATTGCACATGTACACTGTACAGTATTTTATTGTGGTGTTTGTTTTTGTTATTCATGCGACTGTTTCCAAAAAAAGAAACTGCAAAGGATTGTCATAGCCCTGTGTTCGATGTTTTTTGGACTACTTCATTTTGGAAAAATATGAAATTCTTTCATATTGTTCCATAATCTTTTCTGTTCTGTCAATAGGCATATGCAGTCATTTTACCTATCCCAAATTTGTGGTCTATAAAAGCTGTCAGTGAGTTGAATATTTTGTTATCTGTTATATGCTTAATCCTTTTCCAGACTATATGGAATTTTACAATCATGGAAAAAAAAAATCCTTGGGAAAAGATTGTGGGAAAAGGAGAAAATGCTGGTTACCAGCTTTTTAGCTCACCTGAGCACAACGTGCTCAAGGGGAGCTTTTAGGATCACCCGGTGTCGGTCGTGCGTCGTCCGTCGTGCGTCGTCAACAATTCTTTAAACATCAACTCCTCTTAAACCGCTGGGCGGATTTTGACCAAACTTGGCAGGAATGTTCCTTGGGAGGTCCTCTTTAAAAATTGTTCACAGAATTTGATTCCATCAAAAACTCTGGTTGCCATGGCAACCAAATGGAATTTTTTAGCAAATTCTTTAAAAATCTTCTCCTCTGAAACCGCTGGTCCGATTTTGAAATAATTTCACAGATATGTTCCTTGGGTGACCCTTTTCAAAAAGTGTTCGTGAAATTTTGATTCGTGAAAAAATGTGGCTCTGGTGAATGGGGGCTTCTTGCACTATACAGAAATGAAGGAATTCTTTAAAAATCTCCTCTGAAACCGCTGGTCGGATTTTGAAATAATTTCACAGATATGTTCCTTGGGTGACCCTTTTCAAAAATTGTTCGTGAAATTTTGATCCGTCAAAAAATGTGGCTCTGGTGAATGGGGGCTTCTTGCACTATACAGAAATGAAGGAATTCTTAAAAAATCTTCTTCTCTGAAACCGCTGGTCAGATTTTGAAATAATTTCACAGAGTTGTTCCTTGGGTGACCCTGTTAAAAAATTGTTCGTGAAATTTTGATTGGCCAAGAAACATGGCTCTGGTGAATGGGGGCTTCTTGCACTATACAGAAATGAAGAAATTCTTAAAAATTCTTCTTCTCTGAAACAGCTGATTAGATTTTGAAATAATTTCACAGACTTGTTCCTTGGGTTACCCTTTTCAAAAATTGTTCGCGAAATTTTGATTGGTCAAGAAACATGGCACTGGTGAATGGGGGCTACTTGCACTATACAGAAATGAAGAAATTCTTGAAAATTCTTCTTCTCTGAAATGGCTGGTCAGATTTTGAAATAATTTCACAGAAATGTTCCTTGGGTGACCCTTTTCTAAAATTGTTCGTGAAATTTTGATTGGCCAAGAAACATGGCTCTAGTGAATGGGGGCTACTTGCACTATATGGAAATGAAGAAATTCTTGAAAATTCTTCTTCTCTGAAACCCGTGGTCAGATTTTAAAATAATCTGACAGAGATGTTCCTTGGGTTACCCTTTTCAAAAGTTGTCCGGGAAATTTTGATTGGTCAAGAAACATGGCTCTTGTGAATAGGGGCTACTTGCACTATACAGACATGATGAAATTCTTTAAAAATTCTCTTTCTCTGAAACCCCTGGTCAGATTTTGAAATAATTTCAGAGGGATGTTCCTTGGGTGACCCTTTTCAAAACTTGTCGTAAATTTTGATCTATCAAGAAACATGGCTCTCGTGGATGGGGGCTACTTGCTCTTATACAGAAATGAAGAATTCTTAAAAATTCTTCCTTTTGAAACTGATGGTCAGATTTCAAAATGACTTTTACAGGTGACCTTTTGAAAATTGCTTGGCAAAATTATAAAATTGGTTCCAATGTTTCAATACCTCAAAAAAAAAAATAGACTATGGTCATCTCAAAAATTCAGGTGAGTGATCCAGGGCCATCTTGGCCCTCTTGGTTTCCTTTTCCCACAATGTTTTCTGCCCTATCAAAGAGAGAAATCATTTCAGCAACATTTAATTTGTCGTCTGCAAATGCTTTCAATTTGGACAACCCCGAAAATTTTTCATTTGGTAAAGAATTAATGAAGTGTCAAACAAAGGCACATGGTGTTGAGCTAGTTTCTGGTAAAAAGGGATTTAATGCCTTTAACTAAGAGAGTCATCACAGAGTTATAGATCCCTAAAATGCATGTTGTCTAATGATTGGCTAAATTCCAGGTTAACCCATTACCACACAATCCCTACTTTTGACGCCCCTGAGAAAGAAGCCTTTTGAAAACATTGTGGGAAAAGGAGAAAATGCTGATTACCAGCATTTTCTCCTTTTCCCACAATGTTTTCTATCCTTCACAAAACAAATTTCAAATTTTCAGTCACTTTTATTTTGTCGTCTGCAAATGCTTTTGATATGGACAAACCTAAAATATTGTTGTTTGGTAATGAGTTAAAATCGACATGCAGACAAATCTTACAAATCAAAAAGTTTGCCTACAGTTCAGACAGCACAGGCTGCCTGGGGTGATGTTTTTTAGCAAATGCATTTAGCTCCCTTTTCTTAGATTTTTTTTTTCTTTGGTGCCGCATGCTCAACACTGAGTGCTTTGGAGCAGTTGAGCTGTTTTAACTCTTTTTACAAACGACAAATTAAAGTTATCCAAATTGAAAGCATTTGCAGATGACAAAATAAATGTGACTAAGAAATTAAAACTTGACTGTAGAAGAACTGAAAACATTTTGGGAAAAGAAGAAAATGCTGGTCACCAGCATTTTCTCCTTTTCCCACAATGTTTTCAGAAAGCCTCTTCTTCTGGGTTGTTAAAACAAGGGATTGTTTGGAAAGGGAATAAGGAAACGCCTTATTTCTGTCAGTGTTTTGCATTCAGTTCAAGAGAGGAATATTCTAAGACTAGTTCTCTCATTAGTTGAGATAAAAATGTCTTAGGAGATATGCTAGAAAGTCTTGGAATTTAGATTTCAGCAATGTTCAAAACAGTTGATTGCGAGTCAAAAATGAAAAAACGGGGGTGGGAAAGGGGAATGAACCTGTACGTAGGTTGCATTTTGTTTGTGTGTTTATTTATTTATTGAACGTTGTTATTCATCCATATGGAAATAGCTTTGTTGACAAATACATGGGATGAATTTATTTTGAGTGATTCCATACATGTAGATGGTTATTTTTGTCTGTTTGTTTTGGTCAGGTTAACCCTTTCCCAAACGACAAACTTTTGGACTAGACCAAACTGAAAGCATTTGCAGACGACAATTTAACTCTTGCTGAAAAGATGATTTCTGTCTATGATAGGGTAGAAAACATTGTGGGAAAAGGAGAAAATGCTGGTTACCAGCATTTTCTCCTTTTCCCACAATGTTTTCAAAAGGTTTCTATTCCAGACCCGTAAAAACCAGGGATTGTTTGGGAAAGGGTTAATGCTTTGGGTGTTCATACTTAATTGTTTGTACAATATTTTCTTGCCTCTGTTTTTACTTTTCATATAACTCTTTACCACATGACAAAATTTGGGCATTGGCCAAAGTGAAAGCATTGGTTATGCCAAATGAAATGTGGATCAAATGATGAATCTTTGTCTATGACAGGGTAGAGAAACCATTGTGGGAAAAGGAGAAAATGCTGATTACCAGCATTTTCTCCTTTTCCCACAATGTTTTTAAAAGCCTTATTCATTGGGGTTGTTAAAACTCCGGATTGTGTGGTAAAGTGTTAGCAACTGACCCTTTACTTTACTATCCTATTTTTAAACAACCTCGAGAAGGAAGGCTTCTGAAAATATTGAGAGAAAAGCAGAAAATGCTTGTTACCAGTATTTTCCCTTTTTCTCACTATGTTTTCTATCTTTTCAAAGAAAAATTCCATGAATTGAGTGGCATTTACATGTATATTGTTGTCTGTAAATGGTTTCAAATTGGATCTTTGTAAAGTTTTGTTTCGTGATAAGCAGTGTGATACCACCTGCAGATGACAGTTTTCATTCCAGCAGAAAAATTTTCAAGAACATTGCGGTAAAAAGAGAAACTTTTTGGAACAATTTTTTTTTTCTGTAGAGATTTTGCTTGTGCTTTAAGTTTTCCTCAAGTTTACAAAGTAAAAATACATAGGAAAAAAAAAAGAGAAAAATTCGACACTTGATAGATGTTAAGTGTTTTTATAATAACTGTTTCCTTATTCACTCAATTCTTGCCAACAAATAGAGGTTTCAAAACCTTGAAAAAGCTTGAAAAAGAAGGCTTTTGATAAAATTTATGTTTTTGACAAAAACAGAAAAAGGCTGGTTACCAGCATTCTGGTTACGAGCATTTTCACCTGGGCCCACAATACTTTCTGGCCTTTTACAAGTAAATCCAATCTTTTAACCTTTCTGAATTACTGGTCAGAAAATGCTTTTCAATTCAGACATGTTAAAAATTCTTTCAAATGGTAACATGTTACTGAATCCTTTACCACACAAAGATACCTTAAGCCCCTGAGGAAGAACCCTTTGGAAAACATTGTAGGAAAAGGAGAAAATGCTGGTAACCAGCATTTTCTCCTTTTCCCACAAATTTTTCTACCCGATCAAAGCAAAATTGCATCATTTGAGCCACTTTGAAATTGTTGTTTGTAAATGCTTTTAATTTGGATAGGTCTAAAATTTTACTGTGTGGTAAAGGGTTAACTCTTTACCTAACAACAAATTTTTGGACTGGACCAAATTCAAAGCATCTGCAGACAACAAATGATTTCTTACGTTGATGGGTAGAAAATATTGTAAGAAAAGGGAAAAGGCTGGTTATCAGCATTTTCTCATTTTCCAACAATGTTTTCAAAAGGGCTCTTTCTCATCAAGTTTGTTAATAGTTAGGATTTAACTCTTTGCCAAGCGATAAGATTTTAGAAAGGTCCAAATTGAAAGCGTATGTAGACGACAAAATTGATGTGACTAAAAAATTTAAATTTGTTTTGGGAAGGGAAGAAAACTTTGTGAGAAAAGGAGAAAATGCTAGTTATCAGTATTCTCCTTTACCAACAATGTTTTCTAAAGGCTTCTTATACAGAGGTGTTAGAAGTCATGATTTTGTGGTATAGAGTTAACTCCTTACCACGAAATTTTTAGACTGGTCCAAATTGAAAGCATTTGCAGATGAAAAAATGAGTGTGACTGAAAAATTCAAAATTGGTTTGAGAAGGGTAGAAAACATTGTGGGAAAAGGAGAAAATGCAGGTTACCAGCATTTTCTCCTTTTCCCACAATGTTTTCAAAAGACTCCTTTGTCAGGGTCGTTAAAAGTCGGGATTGTGTGGTAAAGAGTTAAGAGAGTTACGTGTTTTTTGTTAATTCACAATGCATATCAAAGTGCTGTTTTATATAGCCAGTTTTTATGTATATGAACATTAACTTAATATAATATAATCAAGGAAAAATGCGGATGGATATTGTAACTTATGCAGTGTTTTATTCTTCCATATTTTGCATATCTACATGGGAGCATGGCAAAAGTCTATATTATTTCATGTTTTGTTTTGGTCTCTTTTGCTA
The DNA here is from genome assembly GCA_943736015.1 of Tridacna crocea. Lineage (NCBI taxonomy): Eukaryota > Metazoa > Mollusca > Bivalvia > Cardiida > Cardiidae > Tridacna > Tridacna crocea. The sequence continues at coordinate 3,559,192 of OX031072.1, read as the reverse complement.
ATTATTTGGAGTTTTGGAGTTTTATTTATATCTTGGTAGCCAGTGCACCTCTCCATACTCACATACAGCAGCTTCTTTCACCAGTATTTCACAGAAATGTTCTTTCAAGGCTGCTTTTCACATAAACAGTGACACAACAACATTAACCCTTCCCCAACGAAATTTTAGACCTGTCCAAATTCAAAGCATCTGCAGACAAATTATAAAGAGATAAAAATGAACTTCAGTGTTTTGATATGGTAGGAAAAAAAAGGCTTTTGAAAACATTGTGGGAAATGGAGAAAATGCTGAATCATTTCTTACTGGTTGAAATGTTCTATCTCGGCCAATCACATGGTTTTGCTTTGAACTTTGAATTTTTAATTCATTACCAAACAACAAAATTTTAGGCTGGTCCAAATTGACAGCATTTGCAGATGACAAAATGAATGTGATTCAAAGATTGAAATTTGTTCTGGGAGGGTAGAAAACAATTTGAGCAAAGGAGAAAATGCTGGTTACCAACATTTTTTCCTTATCCCTGGATGTTTTCAAAAGGCTCCGTTTTTCAGGATTGTGAAAACCAAGGCTTATTTGGGAAAGGGTAGATGGATACAGAATGTGGGTCCTTCAAGATATTCCGACAGGAAAAACTAAAGATTTCATTGTTTCTTTTTCCTGCACTTGATTCTTATTACACATATGATTCTGTAGACTTTGCCTTGCCTTACGTTGATTTTATCTATTTGTATTGTCATATTTAATCCTCAAAATTTAATTCGCAAATTAAATATTTTTCTCGAAGCTAGGTTTGTGCAAATTTTTTCTTTTATATATCCCATTACAGTTGTTTCCCTTAAAACAGACACACCCCTACTGGTTATTTTCCCACATTTCAATTTCTACTAGAGGGTAAAGCTTAAGACCTCTCCATTTTGGAAGCATTTGCAGACGACAAATTGAATATTGATTAACCCTTTCCCAAACAGCAAATTTTGGAACAGACCAAATTGAACTCATTTTGCAAATGACAAATTAACAGTTGCTAAAAAGATGATTTTCTATATGGTAGGGTAGAAAACATTGTGGGAAAAGGAGAAAATGCTGGTTACCAGCATTTTCTCCTTTTCCCACAATGTTTTCAAAAGGCTTCTATTTCTGACCCGTAAAAAGCAGGGATTGTTTGGGAAAGGGTTAAGTCTACCTTACAAAAAAAGTTAGAATTATCTACATTGAAAGCATTTGCAAACAACACATCAAATATGACTTATACAATAGGATTTGTGATTTTGAAAGGTTAGAAAACACTGTGGGAAAAGAAGAATATGCTTTTCAACACCATTTTCTTCTTTTTGTAATATTTGTTGAAGACAATACCACTATGAGTTCAATATTGAATTGAAGACATGTATCACATTTTGTGCAAAAATGAAAGAAATAACCCAATTAAACTCAATTTTTCTCAGGTAAATGAGTTTTTTGGTAGCACTCAGATGTATTACTGGAAATAGCATGTTAAAATACACTGGCTGAGGCCATCGATCATGGAAATATTAATTTTTAGCTCCACTGGCTGAAGGGCAGCGGGCCATTGTCATGGCCCATCGTGCATCCCATTGTCTTCTCAGAAGCTATGCATCCAAATTTGATGGAACTTCACAGACACTATTCTACCATGGTCCTCTTTAGAATTTCTAGAAAGAATTTGATTCCGTCAAAGACTGAAAAATATTGAACATGTTTAAGAATCTTCTTCTCTGAAACCATAGGACCCATGGCTACTAAATTTGACATGTAGCTTTATCTAATGGACTTTTAACAAGTTGCTTCGTATTACAGGCCTGGGGTCAAAATTGGCTCCATTCCAGGGATGACAAGTTTATCAAACAACAGTGATACATGATTGGTGCTAGGTAATTAAGTTTTTTGATAGAAAATATTCTGTTTTCAGGAAGAGTGATTCTTTTTTATGCTAATAGTTACTCATGGTCACATGAGTTGAATATTAAATTCAAGGTAAGGTTTCTATTATTCAATATTTTCCCCCAAGAACTCTACCTGTCATGCCATCAGATAAGCCCTGGTTTTTATGACTCTGAGGTTGAAGGCGATTCTATCTTATAGGAAAGAAAAAACTGAGGAAGATGGACAAAATGCTTGTTATGGCCCCAGTTGTCTGTCAGTCCATCCGTTGGCAATTTCTTGTGTGCGCAACTCCTTATTTTATTGGAATAAGTTCAAACTTCCCATAATTAATATCTATGATGTGTTGTGCATGTGACTTTTAAAATATGGATATCTGCAGGCTTTCTTGATTTCAAAACATTTTTCTTACAAGCCCTTTCTGCCGGGTATATGCGCCACTTTGCGCAGCTCTTGCTTTCCTTGACTCTGACAAGCACAGAATGTCAGAAGGGGAGAGTAATCTGTTAGGTAGCTTGTTTTAGGGAGTGTATAGGTGAGTTCTCTGAAAATTTGAAATCAATGGCATCTGAAAATTATACAGAGCCATATCTTGAGAAAATTTTCCTTCATGTTGTAAAGAATTTTTATTCAGTAACTCCTTTTCCCTTTTAATTCTTTACTACACCCTTGACGAAAAAGCCTTTTGAAAACATTGTGGGAAAAGGAGAAAATGCTGGCTACCAGCATTTTCTCCATTTCCCACAATGTTTTCTACCCTTCCCAAAACAAATTTCATTTTTTGAGCAATGTTTATTTTGTCATCTGTAAGTGCTTTGAATTTGGACCAGTCTGAAATTTTACAGTTTAGAAAAGAGTTGAACTACTGTGGTATACACTACCTTGACATTTGAACTTGCAGTGAGAATCCTGTCGCTGCTTATGGTCTTTTCTAGATGCACAAAGGTGGAGAAAAACATTTGGACGTTTGACCTTTGAACCCCTGCTGTGACTTTAACCTTTAAACCTGAAAACTTTGGCTTTGAAAATTGTCTCATCAAGGTGCACCATTGTAAAATATTCTAAAACAAAGCTGGTAGTTCAAGATATATAGGGCAAACACAATTTAGGAGCATGTAACCTTTGACTGCTCCTCCCCCTCTTCCTTGATATTTTTGTTTGGCATTTGAGACTTCCACATTGAATGCTGTCTCATTGAGGTGCAGGTATGTATGAAATCTGGGAACAGGAGTTTGAGAAATGTGCAGCAGACACATATTTAAAGCTTGTGACCTCTGACCCCTTAAGTGACCATGACCGTGAGGTTTGGTATTTGATAGCTCCATTCTCCACATAGTCTCATCAAGGTGACCAATAGTATGAAATATTCTACAAATATGATCAGAGGTTCCGGAGATATGAAAATGACAAAAAAAGGGTTAAGGATGCACAGACGCAAATGCCACCAGGCATGATTTATCTCTTAGAGTATTACATGGTTTGAGCACAGTTCACATTTCCTATTTAAACTCATTGAGCAATTGAAGTATTGTAATAGCATATATTAACCCTATACCACACAATGAAGACTTTTGAAGCGTTTTGAAAACATTGTCGGAAAAGGAGAAAATGCTGGTGAACAGCATTTTCTCCTTTTTCCACAATGTTTTCTAACCTTCCCAAATCAAATTCCTATTTTTCAGTTACATTTATTTTGTCGTCTGCAAACGCTTCCTATTTGGACCAGCCTAATATTTTGTCGTTTGGTGAAGGGTTATGCAGAATGAACGTAACTCGCATTTTTCTTGTGAACCCGCATGATAAACTTTTTCAAGTACTGGGACCCGCATTTCACCTCGCGCAAATACAAGCAGGGAAGCTGTGGTACTCTCTACAAAGGAGAACTTGACCAAATTACCAAACGAGATTTTCTCGAATTTTAAGATACACAGAGAACAATTTCTCGTTTGTCTGTCATTCATTCTCTATGCTTATAACAGAGCGACGAAAACAATTGATTCGCCCTACTTATGAATACAAATCAGGTTAGTCATAATGTGATAAAATGTCATAATCACCCCAAGCTCGAAACAGTAATGAATTGGGCGAAATCTGGACGAAATTGATATAATCAAAGTACTGTAAGCATTTTTTTTTTTTTCATTAGGACTTAAAGGAGTTATGAGTTTTTCAGGTAAGCATATTCGTCAGGAATGGATTTTAGAAATATTTTGACATGACATCTGTGCTTAGAGAACATTTCTCAGGCCAGGGTTACAATATTCGTCATTTAATCATGAAAGGTTAACACACCGCTGTGAGATAGTTTTTGTGTTACATTGTGGCGAAGTTGCAGACGAGAAAGGTTTACAAGTAGGAGAGTTCTTTTTCTAAAGTGTTGGCATCACTTTCCCAAATCTTTATCAACACAATTCTATGATGTAAGAAAAAATATCTGTGTCTAGGCTTTTCCTACACTAGAAAATGGTTTCGACCGCCCAACCTTGTCTTGCCTAAAATTTTCATGCTAAAAGTGGAAAAAAAATCTGTCTTGGGCGAATTCGGTACATGGTCCATTAAAAAGTTTTTGGAAAAAAAATCCCTACCTACAGTATCTTGGACTGAAACCCTAAACACAGATATTTTTTGTTAGGCCTAATGTGATAGAACATGAGATACTAGATAGAACATACGGTTACAGAATGGAAACAGCCTATTTAACCCATTACCACACAATCCCTACTTTAGACGCCCCTGAGAAAGAAGCCTTTAGAAAACATTGTGGGAAAAGTAGAAAATGCTGGTAACCAGCATTTTCTCCTTTTCCCACAATGTTTTCTACCCTTCACAAAACATATTTCAAATTTTCAGTCACTTTTATATTGTTGTTTGGTAATGAGTTAAAGTGTCAAGGTTGGTCTAGGTAGTCATACAAACAAACTTTACTGTACAGTTGGAAATCCTGGAAATTAGCATGTGCTTAGCAACCTAAGAGTGAAAAAGCACTCTTGGTCTTCTGTGCTAAATGATTCTGACCCCAGATACATATTTAATTCTGAGCATGTCACAGACATGCAAGGCCATAGCATGATAGGCATGCTATAAAGGACAGCAAAGATCTTTTCTGCTATTGACCAACCTATCTAAATTATAAGTCATTTCTAATTGGAAAGTAAGGCAATTTGTGATTGGCTAAACCATTCCTTTTTCTTTTTAGCAAATCGGACATTATGTTTCTCTTAACTCTTTACCAAACAACAAAATTTTAGACTTGTGCAAAATAAAAGCATTTGCAGACAACAAAAAGATGACTGACAAATTGAAACTTGAGTTTAGAAGAGTAGAAAACATTGTGGGAAAGGTGAAAATACTGGTTATCAGCATTTTCTCCTCTCCCAACAATGTTTTCAGAAAGCTTTTTCATCTGAGTCTTAAAACCAGGGATTAATTGGTAAAGGGTTAAAATTTAGTAAATTCGGATAGATCTCAACCAAGCTTTATGACTGATTGATTGATTGATTGTTGTTAAGGCTGTTTGTGTTGTCCGTGGTCGTGAGGTAGATCGTCGGCCTTGTGACCAAAACGTCCTGAGTTTGATTCCCGGGAGCGGGTGTCAACTTTGGGATTTTTCATCGGCCCACACATTCTGCGCGAGTACTGGTGTAGACCGTGTAGTTCCCAGGAAGCAGAATCGAGAGAGATTAGTATAAGTTATCAGAACTTGTTTCTCAATCGATGTAAAATAAATATGTTTAAACTAAAATTAAACTAAACTAAGGCTGTTTTCCACATTATTTCAGTTATATTGTGGCAGCCAGTGTACCTCTCCATGCTTTCCTGGATTTTATTTTACCTGTGTTACACTGAATATTCTTTCCAAGCCACTGGCTGGTTTCCCACATAACCATTATTGAAACAATGGTCAGTGTTTAGAGAGGAATGAATCCTGTCACAATGATTATCATCACTCCTCAGAATCATTTCAGTTTATGCTTATCCCGTTACCTCACAATCCCTACTTTTAACGACCCTGAGAAAGAAGCCTTTAGCAAACATTGTGGTAACCTGCATTTTCTCTTTTTCTCACAATGTTTTCTATCCGTCACAGAACGGATTTCAAATTTTCAGTCAATTTTATTTTGTCGTCTGCAAATGCTTTCGATTCGGGCAAACCTAAAATTTTGTCATTTGGTAATGAGTTATTGCAATTCAGTTGAACAGTTTATGCTCTAAAATTGCAGTTTATGTTCATTGAAGTTTCACCATGAACTGCATCACTGCTTCAGACCTTGAGGATAAGACTTGAAATGGTGACTCTGATCTGAGTAGAAGAATAGATGAAAAGCTTTAAAAGGTAAGAATATAACCTATTAGGTGTATTATCCGTTTACCACACAGTCACGTTTTTATGGCCCTGAGAAAGCATCTTCGTGAGCCAAGGTTACAATCACTGCGTGGATCTTACCTTGGCGGATTGTGCCCGTTTTCGAGATTCCTGCAATGTGCCCTCTGTTTGAAGGTGGTTATTACCCCCCTTTACATCATATTTCTAAAAGCCAATGTAATATCGTTTTACAAACTGCTTACGAATACACATGAAGCGATAAGCAGACATCCACGTGGGTTTCCATGTTTACCTTCTATTCGAAAAGTAGCGACGTTGTTCTATTTTTATCAAAGATGAAATGCTACCAGCGATTTCATTCATTGCAGTTTGAGCTGGCTGCATCCAATGAAAAAGCGGATCGGGTGAATGTTAAAATCAAGCTCGATCCACCAAGGGTAGAGTAACGGTAGTGAATCGTCAGTCTTGGCTTGCGAAGATGTGAGAAAGAAGCTATTTGAAAACAATTGTGCGAAAGGGAGAAAATGCTGGTAATAAGGTATGAGGTAATAGTCAAACATTCTGTCATATGGTAAAGAGATACATGTATGTTAGACAGGTCCAAATTGAAAGTATTTGCAGATGACAAAAAAAAAATGTCACTGAAAATTGAAATTTGTTTTGGGAAGGGTGGAAAACATTTTGGGAAAAGGTGAAAATGCTGGAAACCAGCATTTTCACCTTTTCCCAAAATGATTTCCAAAGGCTATTTTCTCAGGGTCGTTAAAAGTTGGGATTATACGGAATCCTGTTTCCGCCATCCACTTTTCGACCTACGAGGAACTCGAAAAGTAGAAATTAGGCACACTAACTTCCACTTTTCTAGCAAAAAAGTTACCTCGAAAAGTTGAAGTTTTTGACCTGACAATTGTCATAAAACTTTCCACTTTTCGACCTCACGTTTGTCTAGAAAAGTAGAAATTAGGAAGCACTAACTTCCACTTTTCGCCTTAAAATGCTAGGTCGAAAAGTAGAAAAGTGGACGTTTTTCAGATGACAATTGTCAATAAAACTTCCACTTTTCGACCTAGAAAAGACAAAGTCGAAAAGTAGAAGTTTTAATCGGCTAACTTCCACTTTTCGACTTTTCGACTTTGTCTTTTTTAGGTCGAAAAGTGGAAGTTTTATTGACAATTGTCAGGTCAAAAACTTCAACTTTTCGACTTTTCGAGGTAACTTTTTTGCTAGAAAAGTGGAAGTTAGTGTGCCTAATTTCTACTTTTCGAGTTCCTCATAGGTCGAAAAGTGGATGGCGGAAACAGGATTCCGTAGGATTATGTGGTAAAGAGTTAAGTAATTTTGTTTTAAACTCACCTTATAATGACTCCCTATTACTGCTTAACCCCATACTGCACAAAGTCCACATCCACAATAACCATTATTTCAGGTAAATTTTATGTTGTCTGCAAATGCTTTCAATGTGGACCTGTGAAAGTTTCTGTTGTATGGTAAAGAGTTAAGTGAAAATTGTTGTTCCTTCTATTTTTCACATCTTTTCTTATGTTGTTGATATGAAGATGGAACCACTGATGTTACCTCTTTGCCATATTTTGAAGAGGAAGTCATTTGAAAACATTGTGGAAAAAGGAGAAATTGCTTGTTTCAAGCAATTCCTCCTTTTCCACAATTCTAGTATTTTCTTCCGTTTCAGGGAATTTAAATTCTTTTCTGTACCAATTTTGAACTTGCTGTCTATCAATGTTTTTGTCTTGCAAGTAAATAGAATCTGTGGTTTGTGGCTTAGGTTTAAAACTCTGTGGTCATTTGAACTGTTTGAACTTGTTTACTTCTTGTTGATAAGGGTTACTGACATATTAGAACGACTCAGTGTAAAGAACCAGAGATTTATAAAACTGCATTTAACTCTTTACCATATGACAATGTTTTATATCAGTTCAAATTGAAAGCATTTGAAGACAACAAAATAAATGTGACTCAAAAAAATGATATTTACTTTGGGAACTTAGTGGGAAAAGGAGAAAATGCTAGTTACAAGCATTTTTCCACAACCCCAAGGAAATAGTCTATCGAGAAGTTATTGGCATTTTCCTAAAGGTTTCAGACACTGTCACAGGCAATTACTGTCCTTTCTGCTATGGTTAATAACCCTTTACCAAACAATCCCAAGTTTTAACGACCCTGAAGAAAAAGCCTTCTGAAAACACTGTGGGAAAAGGAGAAAATGCTGGTAACCAGCATTTTCTCCTTTTCCCACAATGTTTCTACTCTCCCAAAGTCAAGTTTTGATTTTTGAGTCACGTTTAATTTGTCGTCTACAAATGCTTTCAATTTGGACCAGTCTAAGATTTTGTCTTGTGGTAAAGAGACAAGTCTTCAAATTTGATGAGATTTTACAGAAATCATAGTGAAAGACAGCAAAAGCTTCATGTTTTTTTCTGTCCATATCTGGGTTCAAAAGCTACTTTTGCAGAGGAATAAGAACGCTCAAGTTTTTTGATAATTTTTTCATTTCGAAATTGCAGGGGAATTAAAGATCTCTTGCATTTTCACAGCTTTTTCATTTGTCAGTGAATCTTGCTTAGCAGTCTATATGGGTTATTTAATTATATACTACTCAAAATTTTCTAGGTCTCACCATATTAGATTCAACTGATTTATTTATATGTGTGGTATGTCATAATGTGTAATGTAAGGTTTTTTCAATAATGTTTCATTGCCACACTAATGAAATAAACCGTCTCTGAAAATGGATGTTTTTAATGCAAAACTGCATTGCTGTAACATAATACCAATATTGCAGTACCTAAATGATCCCTAGTTTGAGTTTGAGTAGTGTATGTAAAAGAATCCTTATGGTGTCTCGCCCCCACAGGGTCAATGTCTCGTCTCTTGGGGCAATATATCGTAGGGCAATGTTTGCAGCTAAATGTGCCTTGTTCCTATATAGGATCATTAGGCTTGATGAATAGGAGGAGGGAGCATGAAGTTCCTTTTCTTGCTAATTCAGATGACTTGGCAGTTAATATTTTACCTCATGGTGATATTTTATGTTTGTCCAAAATTAGAATCAGCAACCCATACATTTGGTATTGTTGTGGCTTCATGAAACTTTGAAAAAAACCTTCAACTTCTTCAGGACTGCCCATCTTTGCCCCGCAGTCCACACCATTTTTTATCCCAGCAGATCTTAGTCCTTTAAACTTTTTCTTTTAGGGACCCTTTAAACTTTTTCTTCTAGGGACCCTAGAAAGAAAGAGCATAAGTATTCAGCTAAACCAAACATTGTTGCAGAGTTGAAACAAACTGTTCCTTGAGAGATTTAACTCCAGAAATTTGTGCATTCGTAATAGCAAACTTCTAAAAGAGGCTTGATGTCGCAATAGCCCAAATTGGACTTCATACAGCACATATCATTTAAATGTTGTGAGAATGTTTGAAGTATTTCTTGTTACATGAAGGCATTTAAAGTACTTAATATTGTATATCAAATAAAACCATAATTATTGTAGACTTTTGTGATATAAATTGTAAGTAGGTATATAGGGGCAAAAATATTTATGAAGGACTGCAACTGTTTCAGATATTATGAATCACCCTGTATCTTTGATGAGTGGTAAACTTTGTGAAAAAAGTAGAAAATACTGGAAACTAGCATTTTCTTCTTTTTTCCCCACAATGCTTTCAAAAAGTCTCTTTCTCAGGACTAGTGAAACTTGAGATAGTACAGCAAATGGTTGTTAACTCTTTACCACATGAGAAAATTTTAGACAAGTCCTAATTGAAAGCATTTGCAGACGACAAGACATATGTGACTGAAAAATTGAAATTTGGTTTGGAAAGGACAGAAAACATTGTGGGAAATGGAGAAAATGCTGTTTACCAGCATTTTCTCCTTTTCCCACAATGTTTTCAAAAGCCTTCTTTCTCAGGGTCGTTAAAAGTCGGGATTGTAGGGTAAAGAGTTAAGGTATCTTTGACGTATGTGGAAAAAGGAGTGAAGAAGGCGGTGGCAACATCTGATCGAATGTGATACTTTTGGTTCGTTCCTATGAAAGAAGTGATAATACAATTACAGTCATGTTCACTTGAGTTAAACTAAAGGGCAATGAAAAGGTTAAGTGGCTATGATCTTGCATATACATATACTGGTATGTTGCTTATGGCCAACCCTGGTGACAGTTATATAAAAAGAGGATTGCCTTTATGGGCTGGGATACAAAGCTTCGAGTTGGTAACTCAAACTTTTCTTCACTCATGTAAGCCATCCCCCTATTATCCCTTTACTCCATAAGGCATTTCTATGATATCTCTAATTGACGCTGAATAACATTAAGGATGAAGCAGTTTCTTATGTGTGTATGACACCTTTTGATAGCATAGAAAACATTGTGACAAAAGGTGAAATTGCTCGTCACGAGCAATTTCACTTTTTGCCACAATGTTTTCCAAAGGCTCCTACAAGCAATGCGTAGAAATGAGTATCTATGGAGTAAAGGGTTATATGAAAAAAGCATCACCAGTGTTACCAGTATAAGCAACTTGTTCGCTCAAAATCTCTGCATGTGCAACAAGACATTTATTGTTGAGTGCTTTACACAGATTTTGAAAATGGTGGCAGTGTGTGTTATCCCTCCTCTGAGTTCTATCAGTGCCAAACATATGGGCCATGCTCTGACAAAAGGGAGCTAAATGCATCTTCATAATCAGGGGCATAGCTAGCCCAAAATAAAGTGAACACAGAAGTAATACTGAAGGTATTGCACAAAGTTGAAAGTGAGAGAGAGGAGAGAGCCGTTTCAAAGGAGGGTCTGGGGCATTGCTCCCCCAGAATGGTTATGAATTTTAGTTCAAGCTACATGTATTTGGTGGCCACTGATGATATTTTTGAGAATTTAATTTTATTTTCTTTTTGCCAAGTGAACACAATCTGACTGTATATTTATGTTTTTAGGAACATGAAAGAAAGTTCCCAACAAATGCAAAGCTGAAATACAAACAGCCCCTGGCGGGATTTGCACCCACGGTGGGGGGGGGGGGGGGGGGGGGGGGGGGGGGGCAAATAACCTCGTTTTTCAAGGTTTAAAAGACCAATACCATAACCACTGAGTAAAAGAGATACATGTATCTCTGCAATGCAGTGGTCAGGTATTGTATTTAACTCTTTACCACACGAGAAAATTTTAGACTGGTCCAAATTGAAAGCATTTGCAGACGACAAAATAAAGGTGACTGAAAAATTGAAATTTGTTTTGGGAAGGGTAGAAAACACTGTGGGAAAGGGAGAAAATGCTGTTTACCAGCATTTTCTCCTTTTCCCACAGTGTTTTCAAAAGGCTTCTTTCTCAGGGGCGTCAAAAGTAGGGATTGTGTGGTAATGGGTTAAAAGAACAATACCATAACCACTGAGTAAAAGAGATACATGTATCTCTGCAATGCAGTGGTCAGGTATTGTATTTAAATTAGGACAAAGAAGTAGTTTCCTGTAACAATGACAACTATGCCCCTTGTGGTGCATAATACCATGCAAGTCATCACATAATTTTGGATCCCAAATGAAATTCATTTGGTATAGCGACTGATTGAACCATTAGATAGAATGATCTTTTGACATGCAGAAAATTTACTAATCGCATGACAGTATGTGCGAACCGTGTTGGCTTACATGAGTCTTAACTTTTGATATATGCAGTAATCCCCCTTTTCACAAAGCGTGGCCCATTTATAATTTCGACCTGTATCGATGGCTGCATCTTCGCAAGCCAAGGGTGATGATCCATTACGCTACTCTACCCTTGGCAGATCGAGCTTGATTTCGACATTCCCCGATACGCTTTTTCATTGGTTGCAGCTAACTGTTACTGCACCATATCAAATCGCTCGTAGCATTTCATCTATGATAGAAATAGGTCGCGACCTTTCGGATAAAAATAGGAGGTAAGCACGGATACCTCAGTGGAAGTGTGCAGGATCTGTAATGATTCATTACAACAAAAAAAACCATAACAATATTTACAGAAAGTGTGATCAATAAATTATCAGAGGTTTAAGGCTGTATCCCAGCACCTGACCATGGAATGTCGAAGTATGTTTATGGTTATTGCTTCTTGTTGAATTATTGTATTTGTAAGCGATTTGTAAAACGATATTCCATTGGCTGAAAGAAATATGATGTAAAGGGGGATACTAATCAGCATCCAATGGGGGCGTATCATGGGAATATTGAAATCTGGCTTGATCCACCAAGGTAAGATCGACGTTGTGAAAGTAACCTTGGCTCGCGAAAATGCGATGGCTGAAAATATAATCCAGTGAAACCCAGGCAAATTTAACTATAATGATAAAGACTTGGCTTAGCCTTTTACCAAATAATTATTGGTCTTTACGACCCTGAGAGAGAAGCGTTTTGAAAACATTCTGGGAAAAGGAGAAAATGCTGGTGACCAGCATTTTCTCCTTTTCCCTCAATGCTTTCTACCCTGCTGGAAACAAATTTCAATTTCTGTGTTACAGTTATTTTTGATGGCTGAAAATGCTTTCAATTTGGGCCAATCTAAAATTTCATCATTTGGTAAAGGCAAACAACAAACAGTGTATATCCAAGATCAGACTGCACATTTCATGCAGTCTGATCTTAATTTATGCCGTCCACAGGGGTGAAAGTACTTAGAGTACAAGGAAAGTAATTTTATAACGAGAAAACTGGCAATGCATGGCAGTCATCGGTCTAGACAGTCAATACTCTGTATTAGAAGCTCCTTTTTTGCAATGAATCTTACAAGTTTATATATTGGCCTGAAATTGGCCCTGTCGCAATGGGTTTATTGACATCGGAAGCTAAAAGCATTTTCATTATATTGGGCTCATTATTTGTTCATCTTCTGGAACGGTCATTGTCACCCTCGTAAGTCAGTTAATTGAAAGAACTAATTACTAGTGCTTAATTGAAAAATCACCTCAAATTTGAATATGTTGTTTTTCTTGATAGTTCCTCAATTTTAGAATACAAAGATATATCAGATGTGATATTTGACACTTTTTCTCTATTTTTGACTTAAAATTTGCCGTTTTTCTCCTTCTTGTTGACTCTTCTAGCAACACGTTCCTTGATTTATTGTTTTGACATAATCACCAAGTTATTTTTAAATCCTTCCATTATGCTTGCCCACAAACATGTTTTTATTGTAGCCTGTACACATTGTGTCAGTCAGCATTATGTATCTGAACTTTCACCTAGTGACCAGTTTCTAAGCAACAACGTTTGCATAGGCTTGCAGCACTAAAATTTTTAGAAACATGTTGGTTTCTAGCCAATATGTCTGAGATGCATTAATCCTTTACTACACAATGCCGGCTTTTAACGACCCTGGAAAAGAAGCTTTTGAAAACATTGTTGGAAAAGGAGAGAATGCTGGTAACCAGCATTTTCTCCTTTTCCCACAATGTTTTCTACCCTATCAAAGAAAATTTGCAACATTTGAGCCACACTGAAATTGTCATCTGCAAATGCTTTCAGTTTGGACAAGACTAAAATTCTGGTAAAAGAATTTCTGGTAAAAAAACTTTTACGGTAAAGAGTTAACCCATTACCACACAATCCCTACTTTTGACGACCCTGAGAAAGAAGCCTATAGAAAACATTGTGGGTAAAGGAGAAAATGCTGGTAACCAGCATTTTCTCTTTTTCCCACAATGTTTTCTATAGGCTTCTTTCAAATTTTCGGTCACTTTTATTTTATTGTCTGCAAATGCTTTCGATTTGGGTAAATCTAAAATTTTGTGGTTTGGTAAAGAGTTAAACCCCGCGTTCCCAGAATGCCACAGATATAGTTTGAAACATAGCCATCGTTGTCTGTGCATGTCATATTCTTGGAAGATTCGACTGTCTTATATGACGCATCACTAGCCCCAAAAGCGGACTGACTGTAATATTACGCTTTATAAAGTAGTAATCTAGAAAATAGCTTTCATCAATACGTTTGAGGAGAAATGAGACCTACTTTAGCTCCAGATTTCTCTAGACTGTTGATCATAGCCGAGTGAATTGCACGAGGTTGCGTTTTATTGAGTAAACGTTTATTTTAGTTTGAAATTCAAAGTAACGGTTTTCGCGTAGGAAAGTAGTTCGGTTCTGTACCCAGGATGCACTAATTAGATAGATGAGTATTTATAGAATACCATCTAGCGGGAGATAATGACATAGCCATGATGCATCATACTAAATGAGTCATTATAATTATGGAATCATAAAAACCATTTTGTTGAACAACCACCTGGGCTAGCCTGTAGAATGGTGTCAGGCTGTTAAATAGAGCCTTTTCATTAAAACAAAAGATGAAAAGTGTGTTCTCAATGTTCTTAGTGTCTGATTTAACTCATTACCACACGAGAAAATTTTAGACTGGTCCAAATTGAAAGCATTTGCAGACGACAAAATAAAGGTGACTGAAAAATAGAAATGTGTTCTGGTAAGGGTAGAAAACACTGTGGGAAAAGGAGAAAATGCTGGTTACCAGCATTTTCTCCTTTTCCCACAGTGTTTTCAAAAGGCTTCTTTCTCAGGGGCGTCAAAAGTAGGGATTGTGTGGTAATGGGTTAAAGTCTGTATTTCAGACGAAGGGTAAAGAACAACACATATTTCTGTGACTTTGCTGTTATTGTGTACCTTGTTTATTAGAACGCAGGGCCTGAATACCAGGGTAGGCTAGACTGGTCCTTTGACATGCAAAATAATAGCAAATAATTTCAACTCAGGTCATCCTGCTAGTCTGTGCAGACTGACCTGTGCCATAAATACGTAACCTATCCTGCAAAGTTTGATATACCAGTATCATATTTATGTCACAAGAGTTGCCTCCCTTCGTTATTTACCAAATCTAGAAATGCCAATATCTTGCAAAATATGTTTTTCCCTCGATGAAACATAGCTACATTCATGATGTAAAATGTATATAAATATCTAACTTGGTTATAAATTATTTCACTGCGATGGAACAGCTGTGGTGTGCGTTGTCTGCGCATGTCATATTCTTCGAAGATTCGGTGTGCAAAAATTCCCATGGCATATATCAAATTCTGCATGGCGTATTTTAGTAGGACAGGTTTAACGGAAACACATTTTCCACCTCGCATATAACTTTTTATCAATCAGATATTGATTTTCTCTTTTTACGCACTGTCTGTTTGATTGATTGAATTTGCGTTTGTTTATTGTCGCCACGAGTTGCCTATATGGGCAACGTCCGCCTGAAGGCTGTAAGAATTGTGCATCTAATTTTGGCATTCTGGGTTAGACAGGTTACCGCCCCTAATACTGCTGGTGTATAGGATAACAAGAGAAAAAGAAGACGCAAGGGCGTCAAGGTCGCCCGAAAATGATTTTTTCCCATTATTAAACTGAGAAATATGTAGACAATAGAATTGATCTGACTCCAATTTTTTCAGTTATTTTTCATTTGTGATAGAAATAGCTAGATCTATTGTTTTCCAATGAAATTGACATGACAGTAAGGATGTTTTCCAATGAAATTGACATGACAGTAAGGACCTACAATGTCATAAATTTGCCATATATGACCAACTGTTAAAATAAAGTATGGGCTTTCGCACTGCAAAACGTTCAAATGCCCGATTTTCATTTTATTCTACTTTTATGCCAGTATTCAATTTCGCCATCTGAGAATAACTGCATAATTCAAAAAAATGCTACAAATACTTTTTTTTCAGCCATGAGTACAAAAATATTGTATTTCGTTTATAATTGGAGATACATTTATACCTTATAATTGGTCAATGATTACAAAATATACATGTGGTTACTAAATAGTTTATTTTACAACTCACATTCGAGTTATATTTCCCTTGTGAAGTTTCTTTTTCCATTGCGCCGGTCCCGTGCAATGGTAATTTAGAAGAAGTTTAATGATCTGGGTACTCAATAGGTATGGGGAAAAAAGTTTCAGCTTATTTAACTTATAACCTATCAAGTAATATCATCTTTATTATATATATTATCAACCATAAATTCATTCTTTTTTTTCAAAATGGTCAATGGTCTAGTTCCAAACTACCCATGCTCTCTTGTCCCGCCCACTATTGGAAGTAACACGACGTATAATCTTCGTAATTCTAATGACTTGGCAAACATAGTTTGCAGAACTGTAGCGTTTATATAAATTCCTTTCTGCAATCAGGTGTAAACGCATGGAACTCTTTGCCACAAGCTACAAGAGAAACTGACTCTCTCTCGTCGTTTAAACGTTTGCTGAACATAGACAAACCCACTCCTTGTAAACTGTATTTTTATGGGGAAAGAAAAATGCAAATTATTCATACTCGACTTAGAAATACATGTAAATGTAGCGATCTAAAACAACATCTCTTCTGGAAAAATATTGTGGCTTCTCCTTTTTGTCGTTGCGGGGAAGTTGAATCTAATTCACACTACTTCTTTGAATGCAGATTTTATCATTCGAACAACACTCGGACAACATATTAGTGCAAATTCTGCTTTTAATATTGATACAGTTCTTTTTGGAGACAATGAACTCTCCCTTGTCGAAAACAAACAGATCTTCAATGCAGTTCATGAATACATTGATAAAAGCAAGAGATTCTCTTAG
Source organism: Tridacna crocea (assembly GCA_943736015.1). Taxonomy (NCBI): domain Eukaryota; kingdom Metazoa; phylum Mollusca; class Bivalvia; order Cardiida; family Cardiidae; genus Tridacna; species Tridacna crocea. The sequence continues at coordinate 3,542,347 of OX031072.1, read as the reverse complement.
TTTTAATCCAATACATTAAAAGTCCTCTTTTTTGACAATGCAACACGTTACTGTCGAGAACATATAAATTATATACATGTACAAGTATAATTTTGTATCTTTTGTTGCCACTCTGCTCAATCACTCAATCACCAATCACAATTCCTTTTTTTTGTTTTTACTTTTTCAGATAATGAAGCCTTTTTATTCTTTATATTCATTACTTTCTGTTTTTTATGATAATCTTTTCTCTTCTTGATATTATTTGATAGTATTGGCGTATCATGTGATTTAGCTTGGGGAGGGGAACTATATAAGGAATATGCTTTCGTCCCGATCCTTTTCACATTTATTTCTTCTATTATCTATGTATAGCTAATACAAAATACAGTTTAACAAGATATGCAAGACATGAGAACTGAGACAAAAATGCATGTATATCAGTATAATTTGGAAAAAACAAGTGTGTGTCGGCATTACATGAAATAGTTCATGTTTTCCGAAGGAATAATGGAAAAGATAATTACAAATTACGTTGTTTACGTTGAAAAACCAAAAACCGTTGACATACAAGAATTCAAACATCACCAAAACTATCTGCTGCTGAGCGCGCCTAAATATGGTATTGCAAATGTTGTGCATCAGGACCAGACAGCACGCAATGTGCATTCTGATCGCTAATCCACAAAGACTGAAAATTAACGGTTCGAACTACTCATTCTTCAGCTTTTCTTTCCTGAAAAATTTTCAATTACATTCATAAATACGAGGAAAGTCTGATAACATTTCGAATATCTGAAATTAAACAAAAAAGATTTCATGTACAATGTACATTTATACAAATAATCAACTGCGAATGATAAAACTTTAACATATACATGTATACTGATAATTGCAACCAAATTCTGTAGGTGAAATTTCTGAGGACAGTGTAGATTAAGATCAGTCTTACAACAAATGCTCTCTGATCCTAGATCTACACAGTCCAATACAATGATCAACACGCTGAACTACGTACATGTATATGAATTCATATATAACCTGACAAAATAAGTAATAATTACGGATATTGCTAAACATGTAAGCTGGCATGTAAACTGATTAATTTAACCAAAGGTAGTCAGTGAAATATCTTAGGACGGTGTAGATCAAGATCAGACTTACCAAAATTACAATCTGATCCTAGATTCACGCAATCTAACGTATATAAGATGATACATGTAACCAAAGCCGATCAGTGAAATATCTGAAGAGGGTGTAGATCAAGATCAGACTTACCAAAATTGAAGTCTGATCCTAGATTCACGCAGTCTAATGCATGTAAGCTGATACTTAAATCAAGTTATTATCCATTTTAAAATTCAATCTGAACTTTAAGACCTGTGTTGGGTGCATTATTGGTCGTTTTCCATTTCCCCTTCTGAGATTACCTGCTTAAAGAAGGAAATATTGCTACAAATATATTTTTTAAACAGTAAAAACTTTATTTTTCAACATTCCTGTAGATATACTCTAGGAAAGATATATGAGAACAAATACACACATTTGAAATCATACATATTTACTTTATATAGTAACAAATGTATAATGTCTATTGCGTACTTTCTTTTCCATTGCGCCAGTCCCGCACAAAGGAAATTTAACCCTTTCCCAAACAATCCCTGATTTTTACGGATCTAGAATGGTAGCATTTTGAAAACATTGTGGGAAAAGAAGAAAATGCTGGTAATCAGCATTTTCTGCTTTTCCCAGAATGTTTTCTACCCTATCATAGACAGAAATCATCTTTTCAGAAAGAGTTGAAATTTCGTCTGCTAATGCTTTCAATTTGGTCTAGTCCAAAAGTTTGTCGTTTGGAAAGGGTTAAAAGGTTTCAACATTTGTACTTATAAGCATAAAGAAATTCTAATCATTTTCTTCAATTAACTACCCATAAGAAAATACATTAAAGACCTGTAACACTTTAGGTACAATATACTGTTGGTAAATTTTTCATTTCGCCATCTAGGAATACGTGCATAAAGGAAAAATATCAATACAAGTACATTTTTTTCAGCGGTACAAAAACATAATTTTTGGTTTTTATTTGTATATTACCTAAAATGGGTAGAAAAAAACCTGTTTCAAATCATCATTGTTATTCTATTTAATAAACAGGCATGATATATTTCCATGCGTATTTTCTTTTCCATACCGTCCATTGCTCTAAAATGTTTCCATTCCGCTCTTTAGGCCTACTGGTAAAGGGTCATTATCTCCCGCTAGTTGGCATTCTATAAATACTCGAATCATCGAAGAATATGACATGCGCAGACAACGGTAACGAGTAGGAGCAGTTCTGCATTTCCATTGGTTCCTAAGATCATGTGACTGGAAGAGTTCATTTGCGTTAAAAATAGATGCATTCTGCACAAGAACGTAAATTGTTTCACAAAATGATGCGCAGCAGACCGTTAATAATTCTTTCACGATTCTTTATCGGTTTAAAAACAAGTAAACAACCTCAAAAAAGGTGAAGAAAACCCCACACAACAATTTCACAATCCTTCACACCTATTTTATCAAATTAAACCTGGCGAATATGATGAAAGATTTCAACCGGAAGTACCTACACTCTCCATGAACATCTCTTCTGAACTATATTAAATATAGGGTCGCCGGCTTCTGCCGGGCGACCAATAATACACGGTATACAACGGTGGCCAGTTCAATTCTGGGTACGGAACCGGACTACTTTTCTACGCGACAACCCTTCCTTTGAATTTCAAACTGAAACAATTTTTAAATACGTTTTAAAATCCCACTTGGTGCAATTCATTAAGCTATATAATCAGCAGTAAATGAGGCCCGTATACTCATTTTCAGCCAATTTTAACTCATTTTGTCTTGATCTTAACAAACTCATTCTTATATCTTCATATCAAATATTGCGCCTGACAGTTGCAAGGTTGCTTATATACCCTCATTCCACTAGGCCGCGATCTACGGCTCTGTACGCTCATACAGAGCGCCGTAGACTGCCTCAGATCGCTGCCGAATTTGTGACTAGAAACATCATGTCCGCGAGTCATACACTCTACTGAACTATGCGGTCTGGTCAACACTATCTGTGTAATACACCCGGGCTTTTTATAGCACACCAAGCAATCTCAACATGTTAGAGCTTCATGCAAGTAAAGCAGGTGTACACAGAAAATTAATCTCTTCTTGGAGTCAATGACGAAATATCTTTTATTTTAGTGGTTGTCTAGAAGATATTTTAAGGAGTGCACTCAAACTGGACTTGAATAGAAATATGTAAAATATTGAGATGTTTGTTGCTTTTTTAGTCGCCTGGTTGCTCTGCACCCAGAGTCTTATTTTTATCATGCTGATCCATGGGGTGACGTAAGCATATTTCCGGCCTTGTACTGCTTTCTGTCTCAAGTTCAGGTTTGCGAGATGAAATATAGTTTTGTAATTATTCGTCAGTTTTTTTTCTGTGATAGATTACTTACAAACTGTCCCTTTGTGATACTGAATACGTCTTTAAAGACTGAAGTATATAAAGGTTCTGTCAGAGAGAATCTGTAAGGAACGGACAGCTAGTACCGCATGTTGTTTATAGTTTATGTTTATAGTACCGGTTGTACTTTGATCAATTGTTGCGTCAGTACTATTTTTGGAATGGGCATTCTCCGTTGTCTGCTCATGTCATATTCTTCGAAGATTCGACAGTCTTACACAAGAAAAAGTTGATGCAAAGCATCGAAGTCGCCGCAAAAAAAATTGTTTAATGCTTCTAGAAAGCCAGGGCAAGTAAGTAAATGTCAGTTTTCATCAGCAGATTTTTTAACACATTATGAAATTATGTGAATAGTAACCTATATCAAAACTTGTCTTCTGTTACAGTATCTAATACCCTAGCACAGCGCTCTCTTAGCTCTTTTCCAAACGACAAATATCAGACTCTTCCAAATTCAAAGAGTTGGCAGATGACAATTTAAAAAGCTGCAAAAATGGTGGAAAATTCGCTAGTAGTGGGGAAAAAGTATTTAATAAAGAAGAAATTGCTTATAACGAGCAATTTCTCCTTATCCAACATGTTTTGACAAAAGAATTTGATAGCACACATGTGATAACCCGTGTTTGTTTGGGAAAGTGGTGAAAGCAGGGCTAAGTTACTAAAATGTTGCTGTCCTAGGAAAGTATGATTCAAGAGGACGTAAGTTTGCAAGGCATGCTTTCAATTTAAACAAGTCTAAGACTAGATCTATAGTGTTTGGTGAACAGTGTTCATAAAGAATCATGATTTTGCATCGCGCTTTATCATTATGAACAACACAGCGAAAAAGTGGCCTCTCTCCAGATTTTTTCCACAAATTAAATTTATGCAGAGCTCGTTGAGAAATAAACAAAGGAGTTCTAAACTATCTTTGTTGTAAAAACTAAACTTAGAAATAAGTAACCAATAATGGTCAGATAAAATCATAACCATCATACCCGTTCTTCGGCGGAATTTAGCACAATTTCAGCAATGCACAATTTTAGCAGTGGTCATTCAACAAAAAACACACAAATAGTAGGAAAAACTATCTACAAAATAACCAAAATGATTATTAAACCTGTGTACGGAGGTTGTACGAAACGACCAACTGGGAACGAAATGACCAAAATTGAAAGTATAAGTAGGTACGAAATGACCAAAATCGTACGAAATGACCTAGGTACGAAATTAACAAGGTACGAAATGACTGGAAATCTGTACAGCCTTGACCAATGGAAACAAGGCATTTATGTGGACGAGTCCATTTCTCACGAATAGCGACAATAAAAGAAATAATTAGGCGGTTTTTTGATGTTGTAAGTATTAACAGAACAAAAATAGTATCGTATTGCAATTTCGTAGTTTAAGAATGAATTAAAAAGCCAGTTTAAGGCGAAGTAACGTTAGAAAGATTCCTTGTTAACCTAACACCCCTATAAAAACGAAATTCCCACTATCCATGTCCTAACTCGAAAAACTATTAAAAATACAGTCGCGCGCTTCTGCGCGGCGACTAATGACACATCACTAGCCCCGAAAGCGGGCTGACTGTAATATTACGCTGTATAAAGTAGCAATGTTGAAAATAGCTTTTATCAATACGTTTGAGGAGAAATGAGGCCTGCTTTAGCTCCAGATTTCTCTGAACTGCTGATCATAGCTGAGTGAATTGCACGAGGTAGCGTTTTATTGAGTAAACCTTTATTTTAGTTTTAAATTCAAAGTAACGGTTGTTGCGTAGGAAAGTGATTCGGTTCTGTACCCAGGATGCATATATCAGATAGATGAGTATTTACAGCCATCTAGCGGGAGATGATGGGGTATTCTCATTTGAATAAATCATAGATTTTAATTTCAATCAGTCTTTATGTTGTCTTAAATATATGCATTTTTCTTTCGTTATTGTTTAAACAAGTACATTGTAATTTTACATTTAAAGTAACTGTATATTATCAGGTCAAGAAATCATAACGCTTTTAGAAACACAAAATATTGGCCCTTTTCAGTCGATTTATAATATATTAGTGAATATTAATAGCGCCTGATTCGAAGGGCCACTTGCGCTCCTGCCACAGCATTCTGTGACAGCTAGGTCTCAGTAACCTGTTTCGGAGATTCCCCTCCCCCTTTTTACTCTGGGAATCTAGGTGGAACAGAGTGGAGCAGCTCAAAATAAATACGACAATGGCTCAGTATGTGTCTTTCTATCTACATTGCTAAGGATTAAACGACGCCTGTATAGATTTGAGTAGAATAGCTTTAGAGAAATCCAGTCTCATTCCAAACACAACAGGTTGATTTTTTGAGTCTCTTGAATGGGCCAGCTTCAAATAGCCCAGCTTTAAAGAAGTTTAGACTCATTCCAAGCCCGATAGGCTGACTCGGCCTCAAACGGACACGTTCCAAGCAGTTTGAAGCTGAGAAGCGTTGTCTTACAGTTCCAGCCTATACAGTGAGGGTTGAACAGATCGGTCTGAAACAGAGACCGACAGCGGGTCTGCACAACACCATTCCTCGCCAGCTTCAGGCAACCCTGAAGTGATTCAAAGACACTTGTTCGAGTACGTTTGTGGCCACGTATTACTGAGTGAGTGTCTGAAGCCAAGTCACCAACAACGGTTAAAAGCAAAATTCATATCCATCTGTTTAAACCAAAGACAGAAATCTGAGTTTGGCACTTTGTCTTCATAGAGTGTATAAGGCAGTACTCTGGCGTCCAATGGATAATGTATCAGGATAGCATTTTTTTATTTTAATTTCAAATCAATTGAGACAAGATAGCCTCCTATATCTCGCCAGAACTGTACATATTCCCTGGTAAGACATTGTCACGTGAGAAACAAACCGACTTATCATCATCATCATCATCATCACTATATCTCATGACAGATTCAGATCTTTGAAAAAAATCATTTCGTACTCAAGAGCACGTGATAACAAATCGCTTACACAGAGACATCAAGTCTAATTTGCTTATAATTGGAGATCAGTGGTCCTGAACCGAATAAGTGTGTGGACATGCTTATAGTATTTACATCTACTGGACCCTTGAACTATTGTTGAGAATTGTTTGTGAGATTTGTTTGATAATTACCCATTAGCACCATGGATCAACGTACAGTTTCGCACATTGTCAGTGTAGGTCCAAAATCATTTAGCTGCGGTAAATAAATATTATAAAACAGGCTAGGACGCGAGTTCAAGGAAGTATGAAGTCTTTCAAGTGTTTAAAGCTGTTGCTTGGCATAACTTTTGATTCTCAGCACTTATTTTTACTTTTTTGAGTTTTTTCATGCGAATTTTAATATTTACATGAGTGATATTAGGACTAGAGCGCTCTACAGCTCAGAAATTATACGCGCATAATACTATTTTATGGGTAGGTCATCTTGTATCTTCAACGCTTGTAATAGATTACCATGGAAATTAAGTAAGGGTGAAAACTTCTATCAGGCCACTCTCAGGACTATCAGTCCTTTGATTATTTCTTCTTAAAGTTTTAATGGCAGGCACTCTGTGGTTTGGCTTAGTTGCTAGCCCAAACAGATGGACAATCTTACAAGGCTAAAATTGAAAATTTATGAAATTTTATAGAGGCCTAAATTGGTATTATTAACTGGAAAAATCAGAATTAGCATGGTCGCTGGTCGGATACAGTAGGGGTTGCCAATTACAGGTCAATTACATGGACAATTTCGTTGTGTGTGTGGGGAGGGGGGGTGAGAGAGAAGTTTTGTGTGGTCGTTAACAGCTGGGCGTCGTCTGATGCAGGTGGTCGTCGGGACAGGCTATGCTGTATATTACGGCGACAGTTCACTTACTTGCATCTCAGTTTGGTATACCAAGCACTACGCTGGAGGGGGGCACTCAGAAGTGCCTCGCTTATGGACTCTCAAACGCAACCATGGATCTCGAGAATTGGCGACCTTATGCCCTTTCTTGTTTCTTCCAAGTGGGTTTCTTTCAAAGAGTAAACATGACGTAAGTTATGACGTATTTAATTAACACAGTCAGATATTCGAGGAAAGTTTTATGAATGCTAATATGAAACTAACGAATTTACCTATTCACTTTGGTTCTTTACTGGACAACTGTGAGAGACGCTAATACAGGGCTGGAGCGTTGGCCTCTGATACCAAATGTCAACAATTGGCACTATGCTGATCACGGCTTGAATACTGGTACAGGTTTCTGGGAGGCAGTCATCGAGATTGGTTAATGCGAGATGCAAGGACTTTTCTCGCATCCCATTTCTAGAATACACTTCAATGCGTTTATTTTTCATTAGCCAGCTAAATCTTATAGATTTGTTGTTAATGTTATAAATATTTGCAGACGATTAAATCAAATATGGTTTAAATGACGGGAAGTGCTCTTTGAAAAGGTAAAAGGCATTGTTGGAAAGGGAAAAGAGCTGGGCCTGTATTCACCAACCATTCTAAAGAACGTTCTAATTCTCCAGAATTCTCTACATTTGTAAGTAACACAACCTCTGATTGGCTAAACCATTCGGTTTAGCCAATCAGAAGTTATGTTACTTACAAATTTAGAAAACCTTGGAGAATAAGGCTAAGAATATTCTCAAGAATGGTTGGTGAATACGGGCCCTGGTTACCAGCATTTCTCATTTTCTCACAATGTTTTCAAAGGGCCTCCACTTAAAAAAATGAATAAATTTGGTAAAGGATGGTGAGGTGCCCCTTTTAGTCTTTTTTTAACCTGTTTTGTAACCCTTCCATCACTGAACTTTGAATTAACTGCTTCCACAGACAGTACAAGTTATAGATCAGACTCCACAAAACGTGCAATCTCGGCCTATATTCACCAACCATTCTTCAGAACGTTCTTGGTCTCAGTCTCAAGAATTTTCTAAATTTGAAAGTAACGCAACTTCTGATTGGCTAAACCAATTGGTTTAGCCAATCAGAAATTGGTTTAGCCAATCAGAAGTTGTGTTACTTTCAAATTTAGAAAATCTTGGAGAATAAGAATATTCTTAAGAATGGTTGGTGAATACGGGCCCAGATCTTGAATCTACATTGTCTGTTTCTTTGCCAGATTTTCTGACAACAGTTTTGGAAATTGCGATGTCTACATCTTTAGTACACTGGTTGATTGGTTGGTTGTATTAGGGTTTAACGCCACTTTAACAGCTAAGGTCATATCATGGCGGTCGGTGACGCACATGTGTTTCCTGGCTTTCTCATACCAGTACTAACACAACTTTCTTTCTAAAGCCACCGACTACTTTTTTCACATACTTCAGCAGAGGTGAGAGGCGAAAAAAAGCCGGAAAGAAAAAATGGCCTCAACCGGGTATCGAACTCGCAACCACCAGGTCATGAGTCCAACACGCTCACCACCGAGCCACCCGGGCGGCCTTCAGTACACTGGAGAATATTGACCATTACATGTACGTTGACAAGGGTTTGTGCGACAAAGATTTTTGTACCCATTTCTAACTCCATGAAGTTGGACCAGCCCCTGTAGCTCAGTCGGTAGAGCACCAGACTTTTCAACGTGATGTCTCGGGTCACATGAAGGTGTGAGCTCGATACCTTAGCTTGCCACCTGTAAATGATAAAATCTTTCGAATGAGAAGTTAAACCTAGGTCACGTGTGGCGATGCTATGCACAGAGCATGTTTTTAAGAACCAGGCATATCTTAGGATAAGTTTCGTCCAGTATCTTGCACTATCCCCGTAACATAGATAATAGTCTATGGGGCCTTACCCATATGGACAACCGGTGGCAACGATAAATGAGCAAAAATCGATTAATTAGTGGTTTTATACAAAGTTTAAAAAATACTCTCGCTTATGTCGGACCCCCCCCTGCCAAACACACACACACACCGAAAAAAAAAAAAGTATTTATCCATAAGTAAAAATATTTTGAAAGATTGATACAAGATATGTCTTAACTCGTTACCAAACGACAAAATTTTAGACTCGTCCAAACTGAAAGCATTTGCAGATGACAAAATGAATGTGACCTAAGAATTGAAATTTGTTTTAGGAAGGTAGAAAAAAACATTGTGGGAAAAGGAGAAAATGCTGGTTACCAGCATTTTCTTCTTTTCCCTCAATGTTTTTCATAAGACTTCTTTCACAGGGGTGGTAAAAGTAGGGATTGGTGTGGTAAAGGGTTAAACTCATTTTGTTCCGTTGAATTTTATGTTCCACTTTCATGATGACGTAAAATCTGATTTCATTTGTAATTGTTACACTTAGATTTCATTCCTGAAATTTTATTCTGAACTGCTGCAATGCAGGATGCACGAAAATAAATGTTCACAGAACTTTTCCAAAGCCAGTGACCCCCTGTTTTAATTTCATACCTTTCGAGACCAGACAGATCTAATAGACTAAGCTATTAACAAACGAAGTCTCGTGAAATTCTGAATGCGTTAAAAAAATGATGAAATTGTAGCGATCGTGTTGCGTTCAACTACGTAACCTTTTAATTTGAAGAAACGTTTTCGCCTAGGAAATACTAAAATACTGCAAATTTATACACTTTACTGTTCTTTGCAAAAGAGCGCAGTGTCAAGCCAAGACCGGACCAAAAGTTTTGTCATCTGAACCTGATCTACACTGGCTGCAAATCTGTTTAAAGAGTTTTGAACTGGTTTGGACCCCTTCCTTTGACAATGTACAAAAACACCCTTTCCCGCCGTTGTTGCGTTTAGGAGAAAAGTATGAAACAGAAAGAAAAAATCTTCCCCGGAAAAAAATGCATTCTGGGAATTATAATGTTCGATCGTAGACACCGATCTCCGCCTCAGTCTGACAAGTTTAAATATAAACATATGTATCCCAGCTACTCGAGTCAAACCTTAACGCAATTATTCATGCTCGAGAACCATTTATAGGTAACTACATTGTATAATAGTTGAATTTGGCCAGCAACACGCGAAAAGGGACATTCGGACATCTGCGTAAAGTGTCGTCTCGGATCAGCCTGCGCAGTCCGCGCAGGCTAATCCGAGACGACACTTTCCGTTTTAATGCAATTTTCTGTTTTGCGCATGTCTACTGTAGCACAAAATCTAGTGTAGTCGTAGAGTGCCGTCTCGGATTAGCCTGCGTGGACTGCGCAGTCTGATCCGAGACGACACTTTACGCAAATGTCCGAATGTCCCTTTTCCCATGTTGCAAGCCGTATAATAGTTGAATTTATGAATGCATCGTAGACTGAATAGCTATGATCAGGTCATGCAACAGGCTGATATAAATATATTGGTCTGTCTGTAAAGGCCTTCAATTGGGAGTATATACCAGACAACAATATTCAAACCTCATGCAACTTCAAAGCATGTGGAGAAAAAAAACCAAGTGTTTCAAATGGTATTTTTTGTTTTTGATTCGGTAAACACATTGTGGAAAAAGGGAAAATCACTAGTTACAGCGGTATTTTAGCTCTTTACCAAACGACAAAATTTCAGACTGGTCCAAATTCAAAGCATTTGCAGACGACAGAATAAAAGTAAATGAAAATTTGAATTTTTTGGAGGGAAGGGAAGAAAACATTGTGGGAAAAGGAGAAAATGCTGTTTACCAGCATTTTCTTCTTTTCACACATGTTTTCAGAAGGCTTCTTTGTCAGGGTCCTTAAAAGTCGGGATTGTGTGGTAAAGGGTTAAATGGGCTTCTTTCCCAGGGTCTTGTTGTTTGGGATTTTGTGTTAACCCTTTACCAAACAATCCCTGATTTTTATGATCCAGAGGAAGAAGCCTTCTGAAAACATTGTCGGAAAAATTAAAAAAAAAAAGCTAGATCTAGTAATCAGCATTTTCTCTTTTTCCCACAATGTTTTCTACTCTTCTTAAGCCAAGTTTCAAATTTAGAGTCAACTTTATTTTGTAGTCTGAAAATGCTTTCAATTTAGACAAGTCTAAAATTTTGTCGTTTGGTAAAGGGTTAAGGGTTATATTGGGGTCGTAATTACCGAATTATATAAGTAAGCTCTAATTGTGACTAACGACAGAAGGCTTTTAATTGACAGAGAAACTCGGTCTTACTCAGCTACACAGATAACTAGTTTAAATTTTGAAATTTGAACTATGTTTCGAATTATCATTTCGTAAGGCACTCAAGAGTTTTATGATATTTTGAATAAACAGAATGACTGCTTTATCATGGAACTTAAAAGCGAAAACATATACGAGAGAGAGAGAGAGATTATTATTTTTGTTGTATTTACCAATCTGGGGGAAAAAAAAATGAAAAGGCCTCTGGATATTCCGTGTACAAGTTGGTAAATTTTATTGATTTTGTCCTTAAGATGGGGTACTTCCATACGCTAAGGTAACATGAATGCAAAATGTTTTAAAAAGGTTTAATATTTTGCACAAAATATGTAATGCGATACCATCCAAGGATGTTGACAAAGGTTTTGAGGTATTAAACATTTTGTCAATAAATTTGATTATAAAGAAATCTGTCTCTGTTGCTAGCGACTTAGCATAGAACGAATTTCTAAGTGAAACATTGTTCTGTAAGCAGTTCTCAAAGGTTGGTGCCAGTTAACAAGAGAAGATCATGAAGATATAAAAACAAATGATTATTTAGTTACACCAAAAGATTGCATCGTGGGAAACGAACATTCAATATCGACAACTTCCGGTTACAAAGCGACAATCAGTTCTCTATTTCCGGTGTCTTAGACGCCACTTTGTAACGGATTGTTTTTGTCAATGGAATGATTTTCTAGTTGCGAAATTGAAGAAAAGGACATAGTTTCCTGTCTTTAGCCCACCAACAAAGTTTAGGATTCATCTATATTGACGGCATTTTGTGGACAACAAATTATTTGTGGTACAAATGATGGGAATTGTCTTCGACAAGATAGGCAATTTGATTGTTTCAAAGATTTGAATCTGTCAAGAGACATGATGATGATGAGTGGGTTTGTTTCTCAGGTGACATGGTCTTTCCAGGGAAAATTCTCAGCTTCGAACTGCTTGAAGCGTGTCCGTTTGGGGCTGGGTCTGTAATGGACGTGTTGAAGCAGCTCCCCGAGTCAGCCTATAGGGCTTGGAATAAGTCTGAACCTCTCTGAAGCTGGTCCGTTCAAGAGCCTTCCCCAAGTCAACCTGTTGTGTTTGAAATGAGTATGGATCCCTCTAAAGCTAGTCTATTCAAATGTATACGGGCGTCGTTTAATCCTTGGCATTGGCATTGGCATGTAGCTTTATCAAGTGGACCTCTACCACGTTCCTTCAAATAATAGCCCTGGGGTCAAAATTGGCCCCGCCCCGGGGGTCACAAGTTTTATATGGGCTCATGTAAGGAAAACTTTAAAATCCTTCTGGTACCTAGCCATAGGACCCAAATTTTGCATGTATCTTTATCAAGTGGTTGTCTACCAAGAGTGCCCAAATGATAGCCCAGGTATCAAATTTGGCCCCACCCCGGGGTTTACAAGTTTTATATTGGCTTATATAGGGAAAAATTTAAAATCCTTCTGGTACCTAACCGTACGGCCTAGGCTACTCAATTTTGCATCTAGCTTTATCAAGTGGTTGTCTACTAAAACGATTGGCTAAACCAAATGGTTTAGCCAATCAGATATTGTGTTACTTTCAAATTTAGAAATTCTTGGAGAATAAGACTAAGAATATTCTTAAGAATGGTTGGTGAATACGAGCCCAGATCTTGAATCTACACTGTCTGTTTCTTTGCCAGATTTTCTGATAACAGTTTGAAAATTGCGATGTCTACATCTTTAGTACAATGGATAAAATTGAGCATTTCATTTACGTTGACAAGGGTTTATGCGACAAAGATTTTGTCCCCGTTTCTAACTCTTAGAAGTTGGACCTCCTCATGTAGCTCAGGCGGTAGAGTACCAGCTTTTTTCGGGTCACATGAGGGTGTGAGTTCGATACCCCAGCTTGCCACCTGTAAATGATAAAATCTTTCGGGTGAAAAGTTAAGCCTAGGTCTCGTGTGAGAATGCTATGCACCGAGCATGTTTTTAAGAACCAGGCATATCTTAGCATGAGTTTCGTCCAGTATCTTGTACTATCCCCATAACATAAATAATAGTCTATGGGGCCTTGCCCATATAGACAACCGGTGGCAACGAAAAATGAACAAAAATGGATTAATTAGTGGTTTTATACAAAGTTTGAAAAATACCCTCCCCCACACCGGAAAAAAAAGGTATTTATCCATAAGTAAAAATATTTTTGAAAGATTGATACAAGGTATGTCTTTACTCTTTACCAAACGACAAAATTTTAGACTCGTCCAACTGAAAGCATTTGCAGACAACAAAATGAATGTGACCTATGAATTGAAATTTGTTTTAAGAAGGTAGAAAAAACATTGTGGGAAAAGGAGAAAATGCTTGTTACCCGATTATAGCCCTTGGGTTAAATTAGGCCCCGTCCTGGGGGTCACAAGTTTTACATGGGCTCGTATTGGATTTTTTTAAAAATCTACTTGTACCTAGCCATAAGGCTACCAAATTTTGCATGTAGCTTTATCTAGTGGGAATCTACCAGGAGGGCCCAAATTATAGCCTTGGGGTCAACTTAGTCCCCACACCAGGGGTCACAAGTTTTACATGGGCTTTTGTAGTGAAAACTTTCTAAGTCATCATGTTACTAACCATAATAAAGACTATGGCTACTAAATTTAGCCCTGTCTCATGGGTTTCATGTGTAACAGGGCCTTTTATTGAGAAAACCTTGAAAATCTTCTTGTTTATAACCACACATTCTAGAACTGTATTATTTGGAATGGAGCTTTATATTGTGTACCTCCACCAGGATTAAAATAATTATAGCTTTGCAGTCAAAATTGACTTTACCCGGGGGTCACAACTTTCTCGTAGGATTAGATAGAAAAAGTTTTATATGTCCTCAAGTTTGAAACCAATTGGTCAAATATTGTAATGTTTGGCTTGTAGTGTTTTTTCTTATAAGCCAGTGGAGCGATACAGGGCCATCTTGGTCCTCTTGTTTTAAAAACGAATTGGCAACTGAAGTGTGAAGCTGGCTGATGGTTGACAATTGACAATTCGCTCTTATTGCATATTCATTTTGAACTGGCTGCCAGCTGAAAGTTCACAGCTGAAGATTCGATGAACGAATATTACTTTTATATAGGGCAATTGGCAGCTTAAAGTGTGAAGTTGGCTGACAGTAGCCAATTCACTGTCAAATTGTCAACTGTCGACTGGCAGCCAACTTTACGCACATTCAAATTTTAGCCACTGCTGAGTCAGTATACAGTAATAGACCGCTTCAGATATGAAAAGAATCCACAGTACTGAAACTTCATTGTTGTGATGGCCAGAATATGTAAGATAGTTGCAGATAGTGTTGATCCAAGATCAGACTGCATGTTCTGTGCAGTCTGATCTTGATCTACATTGTCCGCAAAAACAAGTTAACCCATTACCACACAATCCCTACTTTTGACGCCCCTGAAAAAGAAGCCTTTTGAAAACACTGTAGGAAAAGGAGAAAATGCTGGTAACCAGCATTTTCTCCTTTTCCCACAATGTTTTCTACCCTTCCCAGAACCAATTTCAATTTTTCAGTCACCTTTATTTTGTCGTCTGCAAATGCTTTCATTTTGAACCAGTCTAAAATTTTGTCATGTGGTAAAGCGTTAATTTGGTCCCAGTGCTTTATGGGTAAAGGTCTATGATTCTGTAGAGCAAAATAAAACATTGTTTTAACGTAAAGCCTTGATTAAGTCGACACCAAACAATCTAGCGTTTAAATTACTCAAGGAAAACGTTGTCTGCGCATGTCATATTCTTCGAAGATTCGACCTGTCTTATATGACGCATCACTCTCCCCAATATTCGGGAGACTGCAGTATTACCCGCTTTAAAATAGCAATGGAGAAAATAGCATTTATCAATACCTTTCAGGAGAAATTATGCCTTTTTTAGCATCTCTCTAAGTTGCTGATCGTAGCTGAGTGAATCGCACCAGGTAGCTTTTTATTGAGTAAACGTTTATTTTAGTTGGAAATTAAAAGTAATGGTTGTCGCGTAGGAAAAGTAGTCCGGTTTTGTACCCAGGATGCCCAAATTTGATAGATAGATGGGTATTTGTAGAATGCCATCTAGCGGGAGATAATGAAGGAAAAAGGGTTTTGGGGAAAAATGTGGGAAAAGGTGAAAACAAATGATGCTGGTAATCTATAGCTTCTCCTTTTCCCACAATGTTTCCTACAATCTCAAAGATAAATACCATCACGTAAACAATACTTAGTTTATCATTTGAAAATACTTTAAATAGGGACCAAATTTATTGTTTAAGAAAGAGGTAAGAATTTCTTAAAAATTCCAAGGAAGAAATCTAATTTGCGATAAGCTTAAGTTGAATCCTTTACCAGACGACAAAGTTTTACACTTGTCAGACTTCAAAGCTTTTGCATGCGACATTTTTAAAACGTATTTAGTTTAAACATATTTTATTTGCAACATTTTACATACAAAATATAATAAGACAATTACAAAATATACTTAGAATATGTTACAAAATGGATTGGAACGAAAGCATAAGCTTATACTGTTTCTTTCCATGGATTCGTATTTAAAAAGATGGGAACTCGTTTTTGAACAGGTAAAAACGTTTTGGGATAAGAAGAAAATGCTGGGAACCAGCATTTTCTTCTTATCCCAAAGCGTTTTCAAAAGCCCCCTTTTCCTTTCTAAGGGTCGCTATGATTTGGGTATATTTGATAAAGGGTGTACAGCCAGCATTGTATCAGTTCGCTGGAATAGAGAACAAATGAAGCAAAAAGAAAGTGAAAAATCAAGAAAGGCTTGAAAAGAAGGGGAAAAATATGAATATTCATTACTGTAATAAATTGCATTCTGGGAATTGTTATATTCGACATAAACTATTGTTAACAATCGAGCGCTGCGTCGAATTGACGAGTTCCATACTTTACTGATGTATTGTGGCTACTCGAGTCGACCCCAAGCATAATTCCTCATGTTTGGTAACCATAGATATGTAATGGACCGTTTGATTATTGAATTGTATGACAAAGCCGAGAATGTGAAGGGATTAACCTAAGCAGATTTATTATGGGAGAAATGTTGTATAAAATGACGAATTTCAAAGTGATAAGAAATGTTCCATCCACCTTCCATCCCCAGCCCTTCTTCACGAAAACCATGTGTAATGAAGCAAAAGCACACAGTGGGTTAAGAAGGAAAAAAAAACTCTTATATAAATGATATTCAAAACATTGTAAGAAAAGGAGGTGTTTCTGGTCTTAATTGCCATTCAAGGTCGTATAAAATGTGTTCGGTATACTTGACTGTTTAAAAGAATTGATGAATTTAATATGACATTGTGAGGGGCGTGCGAGAAAGAAATTTAATTGCAAAAAATAATCATGAAAGAAAGATAAATGAATGAAAAAAAGGTAGTATAGGGGAAAAACGCATTAAAGATTTATCAAAAAGAAAAAAAAAAAGATTGAAGACAGAGAAAATGGAGGAAACAAGCAGACGACAGGGTGGGTTTAATGCTTTATCCCCCCCCCCCAAAAAAAAAAGAGGAAATTAAAAGAATTTGCAGACGACACTCATGTAAAGGTATTTGTCGTTAAGAAAGGAATTCAAGACATTGTGGGAAAAGGAGAAAATGCTGGTTACCAGCATTTTCTCCCTTTCTACAATGTTTTCAAAAGATTTCTTTCGTGGAAGTTTACATCACATTCAGGACTGCTTCTCGAAGGGTTGATTGATTTGATTTGATGCTGTCTGATACAGTATTTCAGTTGTACAAGTATATCGCTGCTAGCCTGCTACTGTGTATTTATTGGTTTGAAGGAAGGAAGGAAGGAAGGAAGGAAGGAAGGAAGGAAGGGAAGAACGGAAAGATGGGAGGAAATGAAGGAGGAACTGTCGGTGCTTTCTTAATAGTTAGTGTTCTGTAGGAAGGAAGGAACGAATGAAGTAAGAAAGGAACGAATGATCATCAAATGAAGGAAGTTAAGTTGGAAAGAATTACGGATGAATGAACGTGCGTGTTTGGAGAGGGGAGAGAAGATCAAGGATGAAAAGGGGAGGGTAGGCGTTAGAAGAAACGAAAAAGACTTAATGTGTCAAGAATTTTAAATACAGGAGGAAGGAAGTAAAGTTAAAAGAAATGAACGGTAGTTGTAGCGAAAGAAAGATGGAATCCAGGAAGATAGCGGAAGTTTGAATTTAATGAAAACAAAGGAAAATCTCTCAGTAACCTTTAATAATGAAATCGCAGTTCATCCGCAAGATCATTGGCATTCGATCTTGCATAAGAATATGACTTTTTCTTAAGTTATACAATTTGTTTTGGATGTAAAACTTCACTAAAACAGCTGATCTGCTACCGCCATGGGAAGGTCCATTTACATGTACTAAACAAAAAAGTACAGCAGAAGGCACCAATCTCGAGGGCTTTCTTATTCATATAATGTTTACCGGGCCTTAAACGAAAACAAGTGGACGACAAAGATCATGATCTGAACACATATTACCAAGCCATTCTTCATTTCATTCTAAGTCTAATTCTAGATTTAGAAAGCAACACAACTTCCGATTGGCTATACCATTTAAATTTGGAAACTTCTTAAAATTAAGACTGAAAGCGTTCAGGGCATGGTTGATGAATACGGATCTTTGGTCTATACCTTGTTTAACTCATTACCACACAATTCCTATTTTAAACAACCCTGAGAAAGAAACCTTTGAAAACAATGTCGGAAAAGGAGAAAATGCTGGTAACTAGCATTTTCTCCTTTTCCCACAATGTTTTATATCCTTTAAAATCAAATTTCAATTTTCTATTCACATTTACGTATTTTGTCGTCTTCAAATAGGCCTACTTTCATTTTGAATAAGTCTGAAATTTTGCCGTTTGGTAAAGAGTTAATCAAGTCTGCTTATCATATAGAAATCTTACTTTTTTCACTAGATTTTTATTTTCTGTCGCCAAGGGATGTTGAGCATTATCGTGGCTTTGAAAGAGTTAATCCATATCGGTATAAAGGCTCCATATAGCCTTGGAGCGTAATAGAGTCGGAGTACCAATAGTCCAGTGTGCCATCTGTGTGTACTGCCATAATGCCATCCAGATAAACCTAGTGAGAAACGTTTCAAGATGAACATGCTCAATACGACATTCTCTTAAAAGGGCTTTTACAAAAGTGATTACAAACAGCAGTAACTTCACATACATTTCATAGCAGAACTACATTGCATCTCGCAAAGCGGAACTGAGGCAGGAAATAGTGCAAAGCCGGAAGCATATACATACATCACAACTCCATCGATCAGGATGATAGCTAAGAGACACGGATTGCTTCGCAACCTGGTGTCTCAAAAATCACAATGGAAAGACAGTTTTAAAAGAAAATACCATTTTTCAATAGCATGGATAAGATTGTGGAAACAAGTACTTTTTATTTACTGATCCTGTATTTAATCCCACTGCTATAGGCTACAGGTCTGTAGGAAGTCGCATTTGTACCGTATATCGTCTTTCTAAGTAGGCAAGTTGCAAGTCAAGAGCCTATCTGTTCTTTTTGAAAAAAAAAAGAAAAGTATGAATCAAATGATGCAATTTATCTCTGTAAAGCGGAGAAAATCTGCCGATAAAGAAAGAAATAGAGGCCCGAACTAGCCAAATCACCAACTTGGATTCAAACGCCTTTCTAACGTAGGCTGTAAAAACGCTGGATTGTTTTGTAGTCTCTTTAATGTTAGGAAGGTTAGTTGTCAGTCACTGCCCCCGACTCCACAATGTTTGCAACACTGTCCAGTCACTGCCCGATTTCATGAGGAAAACAATGTTTGCAACAAATAGGTACGCACCAAGAAGCTTATTATTTTTAGGTTAAAAGACCCACATTGCGACCGAAATTGACCAATTTAAGAATCGAATTTCATTCACACATTCACCGAATGGTTTAGCCAATCAGAAACTGTTACTTGCATATGTAGAAAAAATCTGGAGAATAAGACAAAGAACGGTCTTAAGAATGGATGGTGAATACAGGCCCTGGTCTTACAATGAAACATGAAACTAAAGTTTAAGTTGCCTCTACCAAGATTGTTCATATGATGCCCCTGGGGTCAAAGTTGGCCCCGTCCCTGGGGTCACAAGTTTGAAACATAGGAACAAAGAAGGAAAAATAATAAAAGAAAATTCTCTGAAAGTAGAAGGTGCACGGCTTTGATATTTGGTATGTAGCATCTCCCAGTAGACCTCTTCAAGATTATTCATATAATGCCCCTTGGGTCAAAACTGGCCCTGCCCCAGGGGTCACAAGTTTGAAACTTAGGAACAAAGAAAGAAAACTTTAAAAATCTTCTTCTCTGAAACTAGGTGGTGCAGAGCTTTGATATTTGGTATGTAGCATCTCCTTGTGAACCTCTACCAAGATTGTTCATATGATGCCCCTTGGGTCAAAACTGGTCCCGCTCTGGGGGTCACAAGTTTGAAACAGAGGAAAAAAGAAGGAAAACTTTAAACTTCTTCTTCTCTGAAACTAGATGGTGCAGAGCTTTGATATTTGGTATGTAGCATCTCTTAGTGGACTTCTACAAAGTCTCTTCATACTATGCCCCTGGGGTCAAAACTTGCTCTGCCCCAGGGGTCACAAGTTCGAAACAAAGGAATATAGAAGGAACAATTTAAAATTCTGCTTCTCTGAAACTAGAAGGCGTAGAGCTTTGATATTTTGTAAGTAGCATCTCTTAGTGGACCTCTACTAAGTTTTCTTCTTAGGATGCCCCTGGGGTCAAAACTGGCCCTGCCCAGAGGTCACAAGTTTGATTTTACAGCTTGGTACTCAGGTGAGTGATATAGGACCATCATGGTCCTCTTGTTAATGGTAAGGCGGATTTATTTGCACTGTTACTTCCGAATTGTTTACCTTTGATGGTTTATGAGCCTTTGACTCTTTCGTTGCAAAGTCGACTATTATTCGAAGTCTGAAAGTAGAGCTCCACTGCACTTGAAGATGTTTGTGGTCGTAGTTTAACATCAGGTAGCGGGAAGTGTAGATCCGAGATCAGAGTCTGCATTCACCAACCATTCTTAACCCTTACCTTGGTAAATAACTCGAATAAAATTTTCATTCTGTAGTGAAAACCCAAATATTGATATTTCAAAGTTTTTTTGGGGGGAATAATATCTCCTTTCAGGACAGTGTAGATCCAAGATCAGGCTGCACGTTCGTGCAGTCTGATCTTATCCAAGATCAGGCTGCACGTCGCAAAGGTCAGTAAGTCGCGCTTAGCAGCCTAAAAGTTCAGAATGTTCTCAGTCTTATTGTTCAAGTTTGAAAGTAACACAACTCCTGATTGGCTAAACCGAATGGTTTAGCCAATAAGACGTTGTGTTACTTTCAAAGTTTGAAAATTCTGGAGAATAAGACAAAAGAACGTTCTTAAGAATGGTTTGATCAATACGGACCCGGTTTGCAAGTTCTGTGCAGTCTGATCTTGATCTACGCCGTCCACAAACATCAATCGAGTGACAGAGGTGATCAAAGTTGGTGGTTTTGGGATAAATACTAGAAACATGTGAAAGACCGGCTGGTCAAACGTGTATTTCAATATCTGTTTATAGAAGAGTCAGCGCCCAAACCCATAACTTGCCACAAGAACCTTCCCGCACTATGAAAATGCGTATTTTCAGCAAACAGGGAAAGCAAAACAGAGGCGTAGTTGTAAATTAGAAAATCACGTACATGTACTTTGAAAAATATGAAGGACCCGCGTTGCTAAACCTTGGTCGAAGTAAAGCCGTTTGGAAAATGCTGTCGAGAGAGGAATATAACTGCCTGTTGATTCCTACCTTTTTTTCATCTGAAGGCTAAATCTTTTATTGATGAGAAATGTCGTACTTGAATGAATGAATGAATGAATGAATGAATATATGAATGAATCATTCATTCATTCATTCGTCAGTCCGTCAGTCAGTCAGTCAGACAGTCAAGTCAGTCAGTCAGTTAATCAAGCAACGAACGAACGGACAAACAAGTGAACGAGTGAAAAATTGTTTATAAGCATATCGGCAGCTGATATGCAAAAAAAAAAGCACTTGTTTGTTGTGTCGATTAGCTCAATTCGTTTCGGATAATGGCTAGAAAAAACAATTAGCAAAGCTTGTTTTAAAAATTCTATTAAACCCATTTGTTGTGTGCTAAAACTTCGGCCGTTTTTGCAGGCAGTATAGATCAACAGCAGACTTTACAGAACGTGTAGTCTGATCTTTTACTTACGCTGTTCGAAGTTTAGTTAACTATTCTGGCAAGAATTTGCATCAGAACGTCTATTGGAAAACAAAGACCTTGTAACTTTTTACTTCGAAATGTCCACTTGAATGGAACGCTAAGGAAGCAGTGGTTTTGAAACCTTGTTGGAAAAGGAGAAAATGCTGCTAACCAGCATTTTCTCCTTTTCTCACAAGGTTTTCTACACCTTCACAGACAGTTACCATAGTTTAAATCAAATATGCCGGTTTTAAATGTTTTCGAGTCGGCCAAGTCTAAAATTTTATACTTTTGTAAAGCGTTAACCCTTTACCGCACAATGCCGAGTTTTGACAACCCTGAAAAAGAAGCCTTCAGAGAACATTGTGAGAAAAGGAGAAAATGCTGGTAACCAGCATTTTCTCTTTTACTCACAATATTTTCTTCCCCAATAGCCCATGAAAGAGAAATTCCACTATTGTGCTACAATATAAAGTGTCGTCTGCAATTTCCTGCAATTTCTTTCAGTTTCGACGAGACGAAAGTATTGTCGTCTGGTAACGCCTTAAATAACTGAACATGTTTGTTTCATTTGTGCGGTGCTAAAAGCGTCAACTGTTTACTAGACAGCGTTTAGAATTGTCCAAATTTAAGGAAGGAGCAGACGACAAACTAAATTTGGCTCACATGATTAAATTTATGTTGAAAATAAAAGAAAACATTGTGGCAGACGGAGACAGTGCTAGTTAGCGGCATTATTCTCCTTTTTTCCAAGAATGTTTTGGAAAGCCTTCCGTTTTCGCCCTCAGGATCGTTCAGACAGGATTCTTTGTTTAAACATTTACTAAACAGTCCCTGTTTTTCACGTCTCAGAGGAAGAAGCCTTTTGAAAACATTGTGGGAAAAGGAGAAAATGCTGGTAACCAGCATTTTCTCCTTTTCCCACAATGTTTTCTTCTCTTCTAAAGTCTTGTTTCAATTCTTGAGTCGCACTTATTTTGTTCTCTCCAAATGCTTTCCATTTGGACAAGTCTAAAATTTTGTCGTTTGGTAATGAGTTAAACACTAGGAACCGTGTCCCCTCTTTCTTAATTGAATCTTTCCCCAGACTTGTTTTTAAACCCTTTCTTCACTAACTAATTAGAATGAAGACATTAAATATGAAATTTTTAGAGCGATAATAAACTAACAACAAAATGTTTTCTGAATATTTCAGCACAGAGCGGACAGTGTAGACCCAGAATCAGACTGCACGTTTTGGTCAGTCTGATCTTGAATCTTCCCTGTCTGCGAAATCAGCTGATGGTGCCCTTAGCATTCGAAGTGTTAAATGGTTTTGCTTTCTTGGATATTGGCGTCACGTGACAAAAGAGCTGTCACGTGACGTGTGAGATGTCTGGTTAGATTTCAGTCAGCGTTTGTTACGCCCGAAGAATCGGTTTTGTTCGAGTAATGTAATTTTCGAGCTTCAGAGCGATTGGGCGTAATTTAAACTGTGGTTAGGCATTATTTGGTATTATTTGTTTGTTTGTTTTTGTTTGTTTAGACCTAATGTGTTGTTACGCCCCCCTTTAACAATATGTAAAGGCATTTCCTTATAGAGAGAGAGAAAAAAATGCTGTTTGAATTTAATAGACAGTAGAATGGTTAAAAATTAGTCAGCTGTGTGGACATGACAGTGATTTCTTCATTAGCCACCAAAATGAAATAAAATTTTCTTTCCGTCGTATTCTACTTAACCTCACAATTGTCAGAGTCGGGATTTGGCATGAAAATACAAGAATGGGTTTTGTTTATTAAATCACTGATGGAACGGGTAAAATAACTGGCTAAAACGCGTATAGATGTATCTCTGTGCATATTACTGTCGTCTATATTTCCTGTTACAGTAAATCTGCATTGGGTTGTTCGTGATGCTGTATGCATATAAGGTACCGGATTTGTAACCTTGAGTGTTATATGTTTCTTCCCCGCACTGGGGCGGGTCATTGTGAAGGTCCCCGGAGGGCTGCCGTCGGCATAGTATATAAGGTATATACCAGATTCGTAAACATTTTCACTCGACCAGTTCACGTAACGAAACTAGCCGTCTTCTTGGGGCACCACGCATACGGGCAACCGGTGGCGACTATAAATATAAACACAAATTAAACTATTCCCTCATAAATTTTGTTGCTGATGCAGGCCACTGTGGAATTTTTTTTAACAAGGAAACAACTTCCCATGTAATCAAAGACTGGTATATCGTCCGTCTACTTCAAAGACCCCGTAACTACAGCTTGTTTCAAGCTGTAGTTACGAGGTTTTTAAACTAAACCGACGATATGACTCAGAAGGCACGAAGAAATGTTGCTGCGATATGACCGAGATATGGCTAAAAACGGTGTCATATACAACCAAATCAAATCTGCTCCTGAAAAATACCCCAAACCTTTGAACATAAAAACCTACACACCGGAAAGGCCTCCTAGCGAAACCTTTAAAACTTATAAAAACCTATAATTTTGTGTCAAATTGAGTAAAAACCTATATAACCTTTAATTTGCCTCCCAAAAACGGCTAAAAAAAATCTGGTTTAAAAACTCTGGTTGCCATAGCAACAAAACTGAAAAATATTGATTTTTTTTTTTTTGTAAATCTTCTTCTCTGAAACCATAAGGCCTAGGGCTACCAAATTTGGCATGTAGCTTTATCTAGTGGACCTCTACGAAGTTCCTTCAAATAATAGCCCTAGGGTCAAAATTGGCCCCGCGCCGGGAGTCACAAGTTTTATGTGGGCTGATATAGGGAAAACTTTAAAATCCTTCTGGTACCTAGCCATAGGGCGTAGAGCTACCAAATTTGGCATGTATCTTTATCAAGTGATTTCTACCAAGAGTGCCCAAATGATAGCCCAGGGCTCAAATTCGGCTTTACAACGGGGATCACAAGTTTTATATGGGCGTATATAGGGAAAACTTTAAAAATCTTCTGGAACCAAGCCATAAGGCCTGGGCTATTCAATTTTGCATCTAACTTTATCAAATGGTTGTCTAATGGTGCCCAAATTACAGCCCTGGCATTAAATTTGGCCCTGTCCTTGGGGTAACGAATTTTACATGGGCACATACTGGGAAATTTTTAAAAATCTACTCGTACCTAGCAATAAGGCCTAGAGCTACCAAATTTTGCATGTGGTTTTATCTACTGTGCCTCTACCAGAAGGGCCCAAATTATAGCCTTGGGGTCAAGTTTATCCCCAAACCAGGGGTTACAAGTTTTATGGTGAAAACTTTCTAAGTCATCTTGTTACTAACCATAATAAAGACTAGGTCTTCTAAATTTAGCCCTGTCTCATGGGTTTCAAATTTTACGGGGCCTTTTTATTGAGAAAACTTTGAAAATCTTCTTGTTTGTAATCACACATTCTAGACCTGTATTATTTGGTATGGAGCTTTATCTTGTGGACTTCTACTAGGATTCAAGTAATTATAGCTTTGTGGTCAAAATTGGCTTTGTCCGGGGGTCACAACTTTCTCGTAGGATTTTATGGAAAAAATTTAGTATGTCCTCAAGTTTAAAACCAATTCGCCAAGTATTGTAATGTTTTGCTTGTACATAGTGTCTTTACTTATTAGTCACTGGAGCGATACAGGGCCATCATGGCCCTCTTGTTATGTAATTTTATGTTTTGCACAAGTCTACTGCCGCACAAAATCTAATCAAGTCGTAAAGTGCCGTCTCGGATTAGCCTGCGCGGACTGCGCAGGCTGATCCGAGACGACACTTTACGCAATTGTCCGAATGTCCCTTTTTCGCGTGCTGCAGGCCAATTATGTGTCCGTAATTATTTGATGACGATGGTACGATGCATTGCAGAGATGCATTAACCCTCTACCAGGCGACAAAAGTCTAGCCTTGTCCAAAATTGAAAGCGTTTGCAGACAAAAAGTTCAGTGTGACTAAAATGGTGCAGTTCTTCTTTGATAGGGTAGAAAACATTGTGGGAAAAGAAGGAAATACTGGTAACTAGCATTTTATCCTTTTCCCACAAAGTTTTCAAAAGGCCTCTTTCCTAGGGTCGTTAAAGGTCGTCATTGTTTGGTAAAGAGTTTTAAATCCCGTTTACCAGAACATGACTTGCAACGTCTGCTGTCTAAAGTCGTCATTGTTGCAACAATAAAACTGTCGTAGATCAGTCTGGCAAATAATTCACAGATAAAGCAATTTCTAGACTTATTTTGTCAGAAGGAGTTAGCGGTTGTGATTTGAAACCAGAAGACCGCTGGTACAAACTCCTAGCTCTGCCAACTTATTTCTGAGATTCGATTATAGTACCTTTCTCACAGCTGGTCAGTGTTTCGACTTTAACTATGTGGATTATAGAGCTCCAGATAAGAGGGAGTGATGGCCTTCTAAATCCATTGTTTCGCTTCGAAACCGTATGTTGTGGGTACTCATTAGAATCGTCTCGTTGAGACGATTCCAATGAGCACCCACAATATAGGGTTTATTTGGAGAATTAATAATATTTTAAATTTTTGAATTAAAAATCACTCCTCCCTCTCTCTGGAGTTCTGTAAGCAGTCAGCTTTGCAATACTATTGTTTGAAGTACTGGCCAAAAATATCTAATGTCCAGGAAAACCACGAAAACTAAAAGGACAGTTTCAGCGGAAAGACTGATCTTATCTTGAAAACAATGTTTAGCACTGCACAAGAAAACAAAGACAAAAGTGCATCAAACTTCATACGTCAGCTCTCCCATCGTCAAAATTCCATACTTGTTCCAAACTTGAAATCATTTGCAGACGGCAAAGAACTGATTAAAATATCGTGGTGAAGGAAGAAAGTGCTGATTACGAATATTCTGTCTTTCTCATATTGTTGCCAAATCCCGTAGTTTGTTATCTGCACATCAACAAGACAACGCGATGGAAATATGACGTAATTTACTTTAAATTTCTGGTGCTTGACGTAATATTGTAATGCGTTGCTATGCGAAGGGGGATACGCCACGGGGAATATTACACCGAAAAGAACAGTGCTGTATTTTGATCAAGTTCCACCCATCAAGGGTAAAAAGTATGAAATAAATAATTTTTTCCGGTGAATGTTAAGGGAGACCACTCCTTCATGCATAGCTTCGTCCCGATTTAAATACAATACCTGACAACTGCGTCAAAGAGATAACTCTTAAGTCTTTGGCTTAGTGGTTATGGTATTGGTATTTGAAAAACGAGGATATTTGTCTCGTCAAGGGTTGGAATCTCGCTAAATGCGGTTTGTATTTCAGCAATGCATTTATTTGCTTCTTTGTTACGGACATTGATCGTGTGATGGGGGCTCGTCCGGGATTGTCCATTGAGCCATTAATCCATTCGTTGTCCAAAATCGGACTTCCCGCCTAATAAAGCTTCGAGTCTTCAATAAATGATGACTTTAAGAGGGGGTGTGTGTTGCGGGATACCACTCCTTCATGCATAGCTTCGTGCCGATTTAAATACAATTCCTGATAACTGCGTCAGAGAGACAACTCTTTGGCTCAGTGGTTATGGTATTGGTCTTTCAGTCCTCGAAAAACGAGGCTATTTGACCCTTCAAGGGTTCGAATCCTGCCAAATGCAGTTTGTATTTGTGCTATGCATTCATTTGTTTCTTTGTTACTGACTTTGTTCGTAAGATGGGGGCTCGTCCGGGATTAGCCATTCAGCCATTAATCCCATTTGTTGTCCAAAATCGGACTTCCTGCCTAATAATTCTTTGACTCGTCAATAAATGATGACTTTCAGAGGGGGTGGGGGGATGTGTTACGGGAGACCACGCCTTCATGCATAGCTTCGTCCCGATTTAAATACAATACCTGACAACTGCGTCAGAGAGATATCTCTTTGGCTCAGTGGTTATGGTATTGGTCCTTTAATACTCGAAAAACGAGGTTATTTGTCCCTTCAAGGGTTTGAATCCCGCCAGATGCGATTTGTATTTGAGCTATGCATTTATTTGTTTCTTTGTTTCTTTGTTATGGACATTGTTCGTAAGAATGAAAGATCGAAATCAGTTTTATCTCGTGAACATAATCGGTAATACATTCTCTCGTGGCTGCGCCACTCGTGAGTATATTACCGATGATGTTCATTCGATGAGATGAATTTCGACCTTTCACCTTGAAAAACAAACATCTTCTATATATACATGTATCTAAATTTGATGCAGTAAATATAAGACAGGGCCGTAGGAACATGGGGGACTAGGGGGGGCCGGGCCCCCCCCCAATAATTTGATCACCAATAAAATGACTGTGCCAGCATTTCGCTGAAAATTGCTAGACAATCATCGTGCATAAAGAGGATGAAATAATAGAAAATTCTGAACGATTTAAAATAGTTCTAAACAAACCGCGGCGAGCCATGGAAATTTTTCTTCTACTTTTGTTATCTGACAGACACCAAACAGTTTCTGACGTCACATTGCATTCCGTGTGATTTTCTGCTTTACTTTTTCTCCAAATCTCATAATTCACTACATTGTTGGACAAATTTCCTTCCTTTTCAGTCATTAGTTTTAGTAGGTGGGTTATTTCTCACTGCATAACCAAACGCAATATATGTAAAAGCAAGACGACAAGCCGGTTCTCAAATGATGTTGGCCCCCCCCCCCCCCCAATCCAAAATTGCTTCCTACGGGCCTGTAAGAGATAATACTGTGTCATAGTTCTAGGAGCTCGAGTCATGGTAGCTTAGTTGCAACTTCTTGTCTGAAACCATAAAGCACTGGGATTCATTTGGCAGGGAGCATCGGAAGATGGTCCTTTAGGAAACTTCAAATTGTATCCTGGGGTCCCAGATGGTTTCGCCTAAGGGGTCTCATATTGTTTTTAATATAGAGTTTTAGAAAGGAATAGAATCATGACAGAAATCGTAAAGGACTTGGACTCTCTTTTTCTCTGTGTCTCTGTCACTCTCCCTCACGAAAGCACTAAAGCACAAGCGAACAACGACCTTCTACTCGATGGTTTGACGACCAAAGAAAGGAAGGACCCTTCAGGCCGTGAATATCACATTACGGTAAAATTTTACCCTTCGCCAACAAAACCCCCTGTAATAACGATCCGATAGAAAATGGTATGTAAAAACATTGTGGGAAAATGAGAAAATGCTGGTAACCAGCATTTTCTCATTTTCCCACAATATTTCATAGTTTCGAAGGTTATATTTGTCTTTCGGGCTACATTCGATAAGTGAGTTTGCAAATGCTTTCAATTTGGCAGAGTCTAAAGTTTTAACGTTAGGTAAAGAGTTTAAACTTGACTGAGAAGGATGCTTGTTGATATCACGAGTTGATAATGTTCTTATCACGGAAACCAGATCAGTTTTACTCGTGTTCCACCGACGGGATGGGGCTTTGCAATCTAAAGTCCAAGGACTTTACCACGTGACATGGGACACACTCCATATTAACGCAGGGGCTGTATCCACTAAATATTCAGAATACGATTCTTTAAGGCTTATTCCCCAAGGTTTTTTTTTTTTTTCATATTTGAAAGTAACTCAAGTCCTGATTGGCCAAACCAAATGGTTAAGCCAATCTAAAGTTGTGTTACTTTCAAATTTAGAACGTTCTGGAAAATAAGACAGAAAACATTCTTATAACTGGTCGGTGAATACGGACCCAGGGCTAAAGGCCTCGGGTTCGAAGCGCACTGGATTCACCGGTTTTTGTTGTTGTTGTTGTTGAAGTATTCAATGGCAAGACACTTGAACAGAGCCCTTGCCTAGCACTGATGACACCCAGAAAATACATGGCTATTTGAGCTGTCATTAATATGATTGACATCCCTAACGTTGAAAGCGGGGTAAACCACAGTTTAACCCTTATGCTACTAAATAATTAAAATGAGATTTTCAATTCGGTAGTAAAATCCCTTATAGTGCTATTTGAAAAAAGAAAAAAAGTCTGATCTTGACCTGTGCTGTCTGCAAACGGTCAGTAAGTCGCAATGAACAGCCAAAGGGCTAATCCATCAATCAACGGGCTAAAACCAGGGTCTGTATTCACTTAAGTTTGAAAGTTACACAACTTCTGATTGGCTAAACCAAATGGTTTAGCCAATCAGAAGTTGTGTTACTCTCATATTTTGAAAATTCTGGAGAACAAGACTAAGAATGTTCTTGAGAATGGTCGGTGTATACATACGGACCCAGGGTTTTCAAAGTGCACTTAAACTGGGAAGGTAAACAGTTAACTTCTTATCTGTACTACTCAACATTTGCTAGGGATCAATTCGATACTTCATTACAGGAATATGTTACATAAATACAGTTTTGCTTAAAAAATATTCATTTCCTCAGATAGTTTATATCATCAGTGTGGCAATGTTACGTACTAGAAAACCACACCAAATGCATGCCGCGTATACATATCGGCTCAATATAAAATGGTGATCCCTAGCAAATGTTGAGTAGTATAATGTATATTATATACTAGTATTTCTATAAACAAACTTTCTGTAGAAAATGGACGACGCGAGACATGCTGGTATAGGACTTGAGAGACCCTTTTATGGTTTAATATTGGAGAGAGTTATTGGAAATTAAAGTAACCATCCAAGCTATTGCCTTTTCATTGCCAATATTTTGCAGTTACAATTTCAGTTACAAATACATCTAATATCAAAGACTAGACATTGATTCAGTTTATCGTCGGAAAAATAGCATTTAATGCTGAAATGTTGTGTATGAAAAAACATACGTCCAATGCTCTGTGAAAAGGGGGTTTTGGGGGGGGGGGTGGAATCTCTCGGGTCTGCATGTGCAGTTGGTGCAGGCTAACCTGGTCGATGGTTTTTGATTTTGGGTTTGTCCAAGGACCGTTCTGCAGCAGGAATCGCTTGTTCAAAGAAACGGATTTTACAGATGTATTATTAATGATGTTTTGCTTATAATGTATCAGAGAAGTGCATTTAAACCTCCTTTTGCCAGAAGAGAGCACACAATTTTGGCCTGCAACAGGCGAAAGGGGGCATTAGGACATTTGCGTAAAGTGTCGTCTCGGATCAGCCTGCGCAGTCCGCGCAGGCTAAACCGAAACGAAACTTTCCGTTTTTATGTAACTTTCTGTTTTATGCATGTCTACTGTAAGACAAAATCTAATGTAGGCGTAAAGTGCCGTCTCGGATTAGCCTGCGCGGACTGCGCAGGCTGATCCGAGACGACACTTTACGCAAATGTCCGAATGCCCCTTTTCGCGTGTTGCAAGCCGATTAGATAATCATTGGCAACAAATAACAATATTGAATAGGTCAACCGCCATCTTATACAACTACGTCGAAAAACAGAAAAAAAATCTGTAGCACCAGGGTCTATGACTCGAGTAATCGAATATTTATTTACCCCTGTAATTGATTTAACTTCACTTAAATTTCCCAATTTTAGGATAAAAACGTGATGATTGTCTAGCAATGTGTTGTTCTATATTTAATAATACTTGAAACATCGCCTGTGATCTGTATCCTTATTGAGCCATGCTCTGGCAAAAGGGGGCTTATTGCATCTCCTTGGTGCAATATACGATCACTATTTCATGCTTTCCGGTAGGATATCGAGAAATACCAGTGAAAATATTTTTCCGGATATTCCACGGGTACGACTAGTGAAAATACTGATTTTTACCTTGGTAAATTGCGCGTGGCTCACATCCAGATGGAAATATGACGTCATTTACCTTACATTTTTTCTTGCGCTTGACGTAATATTGTAATGCGTTGCTATGCGGGAGGCATACGACACGGGGAATAACTGAAAAGAACTGTACTGGATCTGATAAAGGTCTTGCCAGAAAGGGTTAAAAGCATAAAATAAATAGAATATCTGTTTTTTTCGGTGGAAGATCGAAATTTAATTCCTCTCATGAACACTATCGGTAATATTTTCACTTGTGGCTGCGCTTCTTGTGAAATTATTACCAATGGTGTTCACTCGATGAAATAAATTTCGATCTTTCACCGAAAAAACAACAACAACAAATATCCTATATGTATATTATCATCCACCACCGAAGGCGGAGTGATATAGTTTTAGCGATGTCCGTCCGTTCTTCCATCGTCCGTTCTTCCGTCCGTCCATCTGTGTGTCCGTCCTTACGAGCCCGACATTGTGGGGTTAGGGGTAACTGTACATTTAATCTCTATGGGGTTCATTCCGTCCACCTGGTAGGTATGGGGTTAGGGTTAGGACTAGTGGGTTTAAAAAAGATGCTCTTGTGGGGTTGTTTGGGTTGCATTGAATAAAGAGCAATTCAACCCCACAAGGTCCGTCCCGTAAGACTGTCCGTCCGTCCGGGTGAATTTCTCCAATACCATTGGACGCAATTTCGAGAAACTTTATACATGTGTACAATAACCGATTCTGCCGAGACACCTTTTTTTGTTTTTGTTTTTAATTCGATGCAAAATGGCCGATTGGGGGGTCCTTTTTTCGGGGGATATCATTTTAAACGAAATGTTTAGTTGAATAAGTGATGCTGTTGCAAAAGGGGGCTAAATGTCTCTCCATGATATATTATATACCTTTTAACTCATTACCAAACGACAATATTGTTGGCTTGTTCAAATCGAAAGCATTTGCAGACGACAAAATAAAAGTGACTGAAAATTTGAAAATTGTTTTGAGAAACTTTTAGAAAACATTGTGGGAAAAGGAGAAAATGCTGGTTACCAGCATTTTCTCCTTTTCTCACAATGTTTTCTAAAGGCTTGTCTCAGGGGCGTCAAAAGTAGGGATCGTGTGGTAATGGGTTAAGTCATTCCTTAACCCTTTCCCAAACGACAAACTTTTGGACTAGACCAAATTTAAAGCATTGAAGACGACAATTCAACTCTTGCTGAAAAGATGATTTCTGTCTATGATAGGATAGAAAACATTGTGGGAAAAGGAGAACATGCTGGTCACCAGCATTTTCTCCTTTTCCCACAATATTTTCAAAAGGCTGCTATTCCAGACCCGTAAAAATCAGGGATTGTTTGGGAAAGGGTTAATCACGGATACACAAAATACAGTCACGGGTGTCTAACAAGCGACTGTACCGTGAGGTAGACTGGTCATTTGACGTGCAGAAAAGTGACCAATGGCAAAAAAGTTTCGGTTCAGGTCAGCCTGCGCGGACTGCGCAGGAAGACATGGGTCGATACTTTTTTTTTTTTTTTTGAGATGCATTAAGCCCCCTTTTTACAGAGCATGGTTCAGTTGTATAGGTCGTCTTACTGAAAATTCAATTGAATGAGTGTTTTCCTGGACCCGTATTGACGTAGCATTTGTAACCTCTTTACTTAACAACAACATCTTAGACTTTGTCTAAATTTCAAAGCACTTACGGACGACAAATTATATTGTAACTCTAGAAATGAAATTCGTCCTTTACAATAGACTGCGACAACTGCTGCAATTTAATTTGACGGACAACATTGTCCGATATCTCATAAATTTTGTGAATTTTTGTTCAAGCCCGTATGATTGAAATGCTGTTAAAAACGGCCTTTATAAAATATCATAGTAGGCGTGTTTTGCCGTTAGTAAAATATCATTTTGTTTTAGAGAGGGAGAGAAAGAGAGAGAGAGAGAGATGAGAGAGAGGGAGAGAGAGAGAGAGGGGGGGGGGAGATAAGAAAAAAAAAGAGGGGGAAAGGGGGAAGGATAAAACAGAAAAAGAGGGGAGCAACAGAGAGGGGCAGAGAGAGAGAGAGAGAGACAGAGACAGAGACAGAGACAGAGAGAAAAAGAGTCAGAGAAAGAGCCAGAGACTGAGAAAGAGAGAGATGCTCTTCTTCCAAGTACGATGTCAAAAAAAGAAGTATTTGGGAATGTTAAAAGTGGTATTAACCATAATCTTGTCATGCGAGTTAGATTAAACTTGTAAAACGATGTTACAGACCCGAACAATATTACTTCAAACTTACCTTACGGGGAAAAATATCACCTCGGACAGTATAGATCCAAGATCAGACTGCACGTTCCGTGCAGTCTGATCTTGATCTACACTGTCCGCAAAAGGTCACTGAGTCAAGCCCGGCAGCCAGAGGTTTAAGATGGTTTGACAATTGATACCGTAACGGTTTCTCCCGTTCTATCAGCAGACTACGATTGAAAACATTATAGCAAAAGGAGAAAGTTCTCATTGTGTGCAATGTTTTTGCTTTAATGCTTTAACATTTTAGTCATCTTTTATTCCAAGATAATACGGGTCCCTGTGTTTTAGTCCTATTGTATAGATTTGAAGAGAACCATTGTGGTAGAGCACAGTCCTAGGGCCTTTTATTTAATCATTACGCCTCGATATTTCCGAATTGAAACCAACTATTAGATTACCGAGAGGTGATATTTGTCAAAGCCTCTAGAAGTAAAGCGACCCTAATAGATCGTAGAATTAGAATCGAGGCTGTCCGTAACCAATGTTTCTAATCACGTGATAACTTTCGTCAAGCGTCACATGACCAAACCGATATTTTTTTTGTGGGATGAGTTTCCGGAACGTACAAATAGACGGAATAATAGGATTTTACGACCATTTGGAAACTTGGCGTAGATCGACCTGCTTGCAGCTCTCAATTTAATTCATCGCAGCTGGAAGTTACTTTACGAATCAAAGAGACCAGAGTCATAAGACATTACAGAGAAAAAGATCTAAGGTACTTTTGTCTTTAAAATTTGAAAAAAAAAAAAGTTTACAAAATTTTACAGAAATTCCTTTTTTTTTCAAATTACTTTACTATTTCATTAGTTTTTTTTTTTTTCTTTAACTTTATTTTTCTTTAACTTTATTTTTCTTT
Organism: Tridacna crocea; assembly: GCA_943736015.1. Taxonomy (NCBI): domain Eukaryota; kingdom Metazoa; phylum Mollusca; class Bivalvia; order Cardiida; family Cardiidae; genus Tridacna; species Tridacna crocea. The sequence continues at coordinate 3,507,814 of OX031072.1, read as the reverse complement.
TATTCAGTCTATTTATTTAAAATCACATTAACATTGTGTAATACTGTGAACTTCGTTCTGTATCCAGGGCCGCCGTCTTATAATACAGTATGCTATTGACCGGGTTTTACTCATAACCAAACGGCAGAATTTTAGGTTTGTCCAAATCGAAAGCATGTGCATTCGACAAAATAAAAATTGACTGAAATTTAAAATTTGTTTTGTGAAGGATAAAAAACATTGTGGGGAAAAGGAGAAAAATGCTGGTTACCAGCATTTTCTCCTTTTCCCACGATATGTTCCAAAGGCTTCTTTCTCAGGGTCGTCAACAGTAGGGATTGTGTGGTAATGGGTTAAATAATGTCTGTTGTTTTTCTGTTTATAAATGATTGAGCCATACTCAAGCAAAAGGGGGCTTAACTCTTTACCACACGACAAAATTTTAGACTGGTTCAAATTGAAAGCATTTGCAGACTACAAAATAAAGGTGCCTGAAAAATTGAAATTTGTTTGGGGAAGGGTAGAAAACACTGTGGGAAAAGGAGAAAATGCTGGTTACCAGCATTTTCTCCTTTTCCTACAGTGTTTTCAAAAGGCCTCTTTGTCAGGGTCGTCAAAAGTAGGGGTTGTGTTGTAATTGGTTAATGCATTTCCATGATGCATAATAACAAGGAGACCATCAAATACTTGTGGACCCGTGATAGCCACGTCTTTTTCTGCAACAAACTTGAACACGAGGTAGACTGGTCCAAGGACATACAGAAAATTGGCCGATAGCGAAAAGTTTCGGCCAAGGTCAGCCTGAGCGGACTGCGCTGGCTGATCTTGGTCGATACTTTTCGCAGATGCATTAAACCCCCTTTTCACAGAGCATGGCTCAATTTATTAATAGCCAATCACAGTCAGTTGACATTCTGTTTACATATCGGTTGAAACCCCCAAATGATTTTGAAATTAATCTGAAATGATTTTGTTGTTTTAAACCAAATTATATTTACATTCTATAGCCGTGCTTTAAAAGACAATTAACTCACAGGGTAACTTCTAAAAAAAAAATTTTTTTTTTCAATACGGAATTAGTAAATAGTATATCGTCGAATCGATGTTGGCTCTTAAGTTAAGTTATATCTTCTACTTGCTATAAAGATAACATTAAAATTAAATTATTGCTTGTGATATTAATCAAGCAAGACTGATAATTCAGTATAATCCTTTTTCAAAGAAAATGACTGTAATTCATCCCGAAACTGCATACTTTTTTTTTTCAAATGACCAATGAACGATAGTATCTGGCACTCGATTATGTCGAAGTAAGGATACGATATGATTTAGTTCAACTCCCTTACTGTCAATGGCGATTTAACCCATTACCACACAATCCGTATTTTTGACGACACTGAGAAAGAAGCCTTTACAAAACATTGTTGGAAAAGGAGAAAATGCTGGTAACCAGCATTTTCTCTCAATGTTTTCTACCCTTCACAAAAAAAAAATCAAATTTTCAGTCACTTTTAATTTGTCGTCTGCAATTGCTTTCGATTTGGACAAGCATAAAATTTTGTCGTTCGGTAATAAGTTAAAGAACTAAAAATTGCGGACGTCGCACGTTAAGATCAGACTGTACAGAAGGTGCAGTCTGATCTTGGATCTACGCCGCCCGTTCTCTGATTAATAAACTATGACCAGTACCATCTCCAGCTGTAATGGAAATCTTTAAAAAAAAAACAAGGTAAAAATTATTACATTTGACAGAAAGAAATGAAGTATATATTTCACAGATAGACATAAAATTGTCGTTGGCATACAGAGTACGAAATCTTTTGCAGTAATAATAGTGCATTAAAATAGATTACTGGCAGTAAAAGATGCTGTTTAAGGTCGACATTGGTTTAAAATAGTTCAAGGCGCCAATTTGCACATGATTGTGTGAACCGTTAGTTTCGAAACTCTGTCTCTCTGTCTGTCTGTCTGTCTCTCTCTCTCTAACGTTCACTTCTTTTTCTTCTACCTCCTTCTCACTCACTCTCTCTCCACGTCTGTCTGTCTGTCTGTCCGTCCGTCCGTCCGTCCGTCTGTCTGTTGGTCTGTCTGACTGACTGTCTTTCTCTCTAGCCCTGTCTATTTGTCAACGCAATTTTAACCGTTTTCTGCTTAATACCTTCAATTGAAACTTTCAAGCCGATAGAAACGACCTAAGTTTTGCCTTTTCCAAGATATATTTTGAGATAGATATCTTCTCAGGTCGGACAGTGAAGGTCCAGGATCAGACTGCACGTTCTGTGCAGTCTGATCTTGGACCTTCACTGTCCGCAAAAGGTCAGTGGGTCGCACTTAACTAGCCAAAGGTTCAATCCTTTGATCGTGAAGTAAAACCTGCAGACATTTTTTTTTTCTACAAATAAAATCCTTAGGCTGCTAAGCGAGACTCGCTGACCTTTTGCGGACAGTGTACATCAAGATCAGACTGCACAGAACGTGCAGTCTGGTCTTGGATCTACACTGTCCGATTAGGAGATAGTATTTTACAAAACTTATCTTTGAAAGAGCAATATTTTGGGTTTAACTATTTAATTGAAAATTTTATTTTATTTTTTAGCAATATAAGGATTATAGTTGTTCTTGTTCAAAATGTCTCGGCAAAATGGACAAGGTAGATCAAAGATCAGACTTCACGTTTTGTACTGTCTTATCTTGATCTACACTGACCGCTGCAGTGGCATATATAGTCGTTAAAGGTGCTTGAATAGTTATGTTTGTCCTTGAAAACAACGTTAGGGTCTTTCATGAATGATTTTTACCACAACTGGACATATTTCTTAACACCTATCCCCATTTCTTCTCAGTCCCGCCCCCATTATTCCTACCATCCTCCCCCACTCCCGCTATGATATAGATTAATATTGACAAAATTAGATGACATTTATTTAAATAAATTGCCTTATTTTACAGGTAAAGCTAAAAATCGCTGTTTTATATGCAAAAAAAAATGTGTGTACGCTTTATCCGTTAGCGTCAAATTAATCATAGAAATAAACAGTGTCATATTTGTTTCGAGAGTTACCTGCCCGAGCTGCATTATCTCCCGCTAGATGGCATCCCACAAATACACGTTTATCCGTTGTCTGCGCATGTCATATTCTTCGAAGATTCGCCTATCTTATATGACGCATCACTAGCCCCAAAAGCGGGCTGATTGTAATATTACGCTCTATAAAGTAGCAGTGTAGAAAAAAGCCTTAATAAATACGTTTAAGGAGAAATGAGACCTGCTTTAGCTCCAGATTTCTCTTTACTGCTGATCATAGCTGAGTGAATTGAACGAGGTAGGTTTTATTGAGTAAACCTTTATTTTAGTTTTAAATTTAAAGTAACGGTGGTCGAGTAGGAAAGTGATTCGGTTCTGTACCCAGGATGACAATATCAGATAGATGAGTATTTATAGAATGCCATCTAGCGGGGGATAATGCACGTTTATCTAATATGGGCATTCTGGTACAGAAGCGGACTACTTTTCAAAACGACAAGCTTCACATTGAATTTCAAATTGAAGAAAAAAAAAGTTTACTCAATAAAATGTTACCTGGTGCGATTCCTTCAGCGATGACCAGCTAGCATGTAACCTATGCACCGGCCATTTATTATTAACCCTTTCCCAAACAATCCCTGGTTTTTACGGGTCAGGAATAGAAGCCTTTTGAAAACATTGTGGGAAAAGGAGAAAATGCTGGTAACCAGCATTTTCTTCATTTTCCACAATGTTTTCTACCCTATCATATAGAAAAATAACCTTTTTAGCAACTGTAAATTTGTCAACTGCAAAACGCTTTCAATTTGGTCTGGTCCAAAATTTGCTGTTTGGGAAAGGGTTAAATGCCAGGGCCACAGGCCTTGGTAATAGCTTCGATATGAGCCCTACTTTTCCGAAGTATTCGGGAATTGTTGATGAGTCATAGCAGGCAGGTCGAATCTTCGATGAATGTGGTATACGCAAGCAATCTCCTGGGCTGTTTTGGTTCCCTGTTTACAAGTGAAAAACCAGCCATAATTTGAAGTCTGTATCTTCACTGATAAGTAGGATATTAAGAGTCAAAATTTCGCACTACGACGGCTCGGCTGTTAATGCAGAGAAATGACCCTCCCTTATAAAATGACCCGGGTCTTTATTCTACGTAGACAAATTACCCCAGAAGTCATTTCACTACGTAGAGAAATGACCCGGGTCATGTTATAGGGGAAGGTCATTTCTCTGCATTACACCGGACCAAAAAGTTACATTTTAGGGAGTTCGATGGGATTAGTTCGGATTGTCGTAAATAGAGGAACTGTAATGGGTCCACATTACTTCTTTCATTACGACGGGATAAAAATTCCAATGGTAAATATCTATACAATAGAACTGATCAGGCTAAAATCGCTGCTCTGTATCTCTTCTCTATATAACGGTCTCTTTTTTTCATAATCCTGACAAAGGCTTTGGAAGTATTGCGGAAAAAGGAGAAAATGCCGGAAAACAGCGCCGTCTCCTCTTCCCTGCATGCTAGATGCCATCTAGTGGAAGAGAAATCCGAAAATCTCAGCTATATTACAGGTGTTTGTCTCTTTTTTTTCCTCTATCTGGTAAAGAGGTTACTTTTTGGATGCCTGCTCGATAAACCCGACCTCTTCATTTGTGAAAAAAACATATTTGAAGATAATGTTAGCCACAGTGTAGCATCAGATAACAGACCATGTTTTATGCAGTCTGATCCTGATATACGCCAACTGCATAAGATGTTTACGTCGCCACTGACCGCGAAAGCGTTAATTTGATTCTTTTCATTGGAACTATTTTTTGTAGCGGCGTAAAAGTTGGATCGTGATTTTACCCGGAAGTAACTGTGCTCCCTCCGCAGCCAATCAAAAAAGCCCGATAAAAAAAGAATTGTTTTGTATTTTACCTAAAACTGTGTTATGCAAGCTTGATTACTGTTGATTCAAATGATTGAATTTTGAGAAACCCACTCCTACAAATACGAGATTCAGTGTTTTTTCTGAATATCTAAATAGATGAAACGAAAACTTCCGCTGAATAGTAAAAAACTAACAATAAATGCGGACTTAAAATTTTTCACCGGAATGAAATATCGCATTGGACGGTGTAGATCAAAGAACAGTCAGCACGTTTTTTGTGCAGTCTGATCTTGCTCTATACTATCCCCAAAAGCTGCCTGAGTCGGGCTTAGCAGCCAAGGGGTTAATAGATTAACTCATTACCAAACGACAATAATTTTGGCTTGTCCAGAACGAAAGCATTTGCAGACGACAAAATAAAAGTGACTGAAAATTTGACTGTACTAAGTGTTTTAATTTTATTGTGAAAGGTAGAAAACATTGTGGGAAAAGGAGAAAATGCTGGTTACCAGCATTTTCTCCTTTTCCCACAATGTTTTCAAAGGCTTCTTTTTAGGGTCGTCAAAAGTAGGGATTGTGTGGTAATGGGTTTACCGGGGAATTGGCTGGTATCATTTTCTTGTACTTGAGCTTACGTAATTTTTTTTATTCAAAATTTCAAACTGATTTTAAAGACTTTGACTCAGTCGGGTTGTTTGTTTGTTTTTTCTCCTCAAAACTTGCAATTTATCGTCTGTTTCTGCTTTAGATTTCAACAAGTCCAAAATCTTGTCTTCTACAAGAAGGATGACCTTTTCCTCACAATCTCGATTTTCTCGTATATAAGACTTTTTGTGATTTCCGACTTTTCATGATCCTGGTAGATCAGACTTTTGAAAATATTGTAGAGAAAAGGAGGAAATACTAGTAATCAGCATTTTCTGCTTTTCACACAAGGCTTTCTGTTCTGTCAGTGAGCGAAATCATAATTTGGGAACATCTGATTTATCGTCTGCGTGTGCTTTCAATTTGGACAAGTCTAAAATTTTGTCGTCTGGCAAATGCTTAACCCTCATCCTGCTACGAAAGGGAAATGAAACTTTCAACCGGAAAGTAAAAATCTCAAATAATACTATTTCAAAGTTATTTTACTGGGGGAAATATCTTCTTACCGGACAGTGTAGATCCAAGATCAGACTGCACGTTCCGTGCAGTCTGATCTTGATCTACACTGTCCGCAAACTGTCCTTTAGTCAGTGTTAGGACCCTAAGTGTTAATTATATTTCAGGTCCCAATGTGTTGTAAATAAAGTATTGTTTTGCATCAAAACATCATAACCTATTGTAAAATTTATAGGCCGCGGATATTTTATGTGACGGGGAAAGAATTTATGTTTGTTACGCTAAAAGATTTGGTCGGCTGAATATAGAGGAAATATTTTCTGAATCTTGCTTCCAATTTTCTAATTGGGGGTTATTTCTAATTTAAAGAGTGATTAATAATGAAAGATACAATCTGTATTTATACAATAAAGAATTGAGGTGGAACTTTTAACTTTTTTGTCCCAAGATGCATTGCAACATGCACCGGAAGTACTCTTTAAAGCGGGATGAGCGCTTTAACAAGTTTCTAACAAACGGCTTTGAGGCTTTTAAAAGAGGAACTTATGTAACGGGCAGATAACCATCAAAGTATTTCACACACGGTTGTGTCCCTTTATCTACACAGAAATTTCACTGAAAATTAAGCATTCGCAGAGGAGTGTTGGCACCTTAATGTGGTGCTCTTGCTGTTTAACCCTTTACTCCATAGATACTCATTTCTACGCATTGCTTGTAGGAGCCTTTTTTTGTCCCAAGATGCATTGCAACATGCACCGGAAGTACTCTTTAAAGCGGGATGAGCGCTTTAACAAGTTTCTAACAAACGGCTTTGAGGCTTTTAAAAGAGGAACCTATGTAACGGGCAGATAACCATCAAAGTATTTCACACACGGTTGTGTCCCTTTATCTACACAGAAATTTCACTGAAAATTAAGCATTCGCAGAGGAGTGTTGGCACCTTAATGTGGTGCTCTTGCTGTTTAACCCTTTACTCCATAGATACTCATTTCTACGCATTGCTTGTAGGAGCCTTTTTTTGTCCCAAGATGCATTGCAACATGCACCGGAAGTACTCTTTAAAGCGGGATGAGCGCTTTAACAAGTTTCTAACAAACGGCTTTGAGGCTTTTAAAAGAGGAACCTATGTAACGGGCAGATAACCATCAAAGTATTTCACACACGGTTGTGTCCCTTTATCTACACAGAAATTTCACTGAAAATTAAGCATTCGCAGAGGAGTGTTGGCACCTTAATGTGGTGCTCTTGCTATTTAACCCTTTACTCCATAGATACTCATTTCTACGCATTGCTTGTAGGAGCCTTTGGAAAACATTGTGGCAAAAGGTGAAATTGCTCGTCACGAGCAATTTCACCTTTTGCCAGAATGTTTTCTACACTATCAAAAGGTGTCATATACACATTAGAAACGGCTTCATCCTTGCTGTTAATTTGGGTCAATTAAAGATACCATAAAAATGCCTTATTGGGTAAAGGGTTAATGTTACCGCTTGGTTTCTATGCGCTTATACCATTTTTCACGTTCTACATGCTTAGTTAAATTGCGCGTGCCTCACAACCAGATGGAAATATGGCGTCATTTACTTTACATTTATCTTGCTTGACGTAATATTGCAATGCGTTGCTATGCGGGAGGGGTACGCCACGGAGAATAACGGAAAAGAACTGTACTGAATTTTGATAAAGCTCCTCCCAGAAAGGGTTAGAAGCACTCGTGAAAATATTACCGATGGTGTTCACTCAATGAAATAGATTTCGATCTTACACCGAAAAAAATAACCAAATATCCTCTATTTATTTCATCCTTTCCAGTAAGTTATCGAGAAATAGCGGTGATTATATTTTTCGGTATTTCATGGTTACGACCAGTGAAAATACCGATTTTTACATTCAACTCTGTTGATGGCGGAAGGAGTTGTTCCCGCGCACTAGTTACCTAGGTGAAATGCGCGTGCCTCACAACCAGTTGGAAATAGGACATAGAGGATATTTGTTTTTTTCGGTGTAAGATCGAAATTTATTTCATCGAGTGGACACCATCGGTAATATTTTCACGAGTGGCGCAGCCACGAGTGAAAATATTACCGATGGTGTTCACGAGATGAAATAAATTTCGATCTTACACCGAAAAAAACAAATATTCTATTTATTTTATGCTTTTAACCCTTTCTGGGAGGAGCTTTATCAATATTCAGTACAGTTCTTTTCCCTTATTCCCCGTGGCGTACCCCTCCCGCATAGCAACGTTACGTCAAGCGCGAGAAATGTAAGGTATATGACGTCGTATTTCCCATCTGGTTGTTAGGCACGCGCAATTTACCTAGGCAACAAGAACGTGAAAATCGGTATTTTCACTGCTGGTACCAGTGTAAGATCGAAAAATATTTTCACTGCCATTTCTCGATATCCTACCGGAAAGCATGAATTAAGTAATGTACCTTACATTTCTTGCGTTTGACGTAAAATTGTAATGCGTTGCTATGAGGAGGGGGTACGTCGAAGAGAATAACCGAAAAGAACTGTACTGGATTTTGTTTGAGTCCCCCACAGAATGGGTTAACCCTTTCCCAAACGGCAAATTTTGGACCAGACCAAATTGAAGGCATTTTGCAGATGACAAATTAACAGTTGCTAAAAATACGATTTTTCTATATGATAGGGTAGAAAACATTGTGGGAAAAGGAGAAAATGCTGGTTACCAGCATTTTCTCCTTTTCCCACAATGTTTTCAAAAGGCTTATATTCCTGACCCGTAAAAACCAGGGATTGTTTGGGAAAGGGTTAAAAACATGAAATAAATATGTAGAATATTTAGTGGATTTTTTTTCGGTCAAAAATCGAATGTATTTCATCTCCTGAACATCATCGGTAATACCTTCACTCACGGCAGCGCTACTCGTGAGAATATTACAGATGATGTTCACTCGATGTAATAAATTTCTTTCTTTCACCATAAAAAACCCAAACAAATATCCTCTATCTCATTACCACATCTTTATCCTTTTGCTTAGATGTTTTGAAAACGTGTCTGCCAGAAGACGAAAAAGTCATCTGTTAGCGATAATTTGTCAACTCTTCACCAAACAATTTAAAGCTTTATCGACTCTGAAAAAAGAGTTGTTGAACACATAATCGGAAAGAGAGAGAGAGAGAGAGAGAGAGAGAGAGAGAGAGAGAGAGAGAGAGAGAGAGAGAGAGAGGGGGGGGGGGGGTGGGGAGACCTAAACCAGGTTTTTCTCCTTTCCCAACAATGTTTCCACATTTCAAAGACAAGTTTCATCATTTGAGCAACACTTAAATTGTCGTCTGCAATTGTTTGCAATTTTTGAAAATTTTGAAATTATGTCATTTGGTTATTTGTAAAAACATGAAACAAGTGTTGTATCGGATCTTTTCAATTTTAAGTAATCCAAGTTGAAATTTTTATCCAGTTTAATATTCAATGTTTGATTGATTTTAATTAAAAAGAGTTCAACAAGTCTTGCACATTTCAATTTTGTTTCTTTCTTATTGAATTAACGCTAGAGTTTTCTTGGCCCACGTCGACAGCTGTCTGCCTGAGCTGTGGAATGAAACGCGCTAGAACTCTTATCTACAGAGTTCCGTATTTTAACGACTGTAAAAAAAAGACGCCTTTAGAAAACATTGTGGGAAAAGGAGAAAATGCTGGTAACCAGCATTTTCTCCTTTTCCCACAATGTTTTCTATCCTTTCACCATCTAATTGTCAATTTCACTTTCGACTTTTTCCCACAATGTTTTTTATCCTTTCACAATCTAATTGTCAATTTCACTTTCGACTCTTTACATTCCCTTCTTTTAAGGACTCTATGGAAAACGCCTGTTGAAAAACAGTTTGGGAAAAAGAGGAAAACAGTACAAATGTGATTTAGAAATTAAAATTCGATGGTGGAAAGGTAAAAAAACAGTGTGGGAAAAGGTAAAAATCCTGGTTACCAGCATTTCCTCCTTTTCCCACACTGTTTTCTATACTTTTGCAATCAAATTTTCAGTTTTAATTTTTGACTCTTTACTACAGAGTATATCTTGTAGTGACCTTAAGGAGAAGACGCCTTTGGAAAACTTTGTCGAATGACAAAAAATGCTGGTAACCAGGAAAAAAAATGTGCGGAGTCCTGGAAAAAGAGACTCCAGCAATGTATGGCGGCACTGGCCGCCGCAATATAACTGAAATAATGTTGTAAACATCAATCATTCAATCAGTTAATCATCAATCAATCGATCAATCAATCAATCAATCAATTAACTTTAGATTGTCTAATGACTACCTGCCCAGACTTCTTGCCAATGAGATTGAAACTTGAGTAAGATAAACTGTTAAAAAATAAATGAAACGCAGATAGAAAAAGAGCAACAAGTCTGACTGAAGGAAGAAGCAGTTCTGATTTATATTCAGAAACTGCTTCTTAAAACGATCTTTTCAAACCCGGTGAATGAATAACTGTTGTCTTAACTCTTTACCACACAATCCCTACTTTTGACGACCCTGAGAAAGAAGCCTTTAGAAAACATTGTGGGAAAAGGAGAAAATGCTGGTAACCAGCATTTTCTCCTTTTTCCACAATGTTTCTACCCTCACAAAACAAATTTCAAATTTTCAGTATCTTTTATTTTGTCGTCGGCAAATGCTTTCGATTTGGACAGGCCTAAAATTTTGTTATTTGGTAACGAGTTAAACATTTACAACACAATGACGACTTTTAACGACCCTGAGATAGAAGCCTTTTGGAAACATTGTGGGAAAAGGAGAAAATGCTGGTAACCAGCATTTTCTCCTTTTCCCACAATGTTTTCTACCCTTCCCAAAAGAACTTTCGATTTATCAGTCACTTTTGTTTTGTCGTCTGCTAATGCGTTCAATTTTGACTTGTCTAAAATTTTGTCGTTTGGTATAGAGATAACTGTAATCCAAATACGCAAAAGAAACCTCGGATTGCCAACAAGTAGAATAGACGTTGGAGAGATCAACGACCGTAGATTTCGGGGAACGAAAATTTCCAAGGAAAGAAATAATTACGGAAAAAGGAATGCAAGGAAGAAAATTAATGTAAATATTGCCTGCCATGGACAAATAAGATAATAAAGCGACTCATTAAATGGTAAAGAAAAGGCCGTCATCAAAGGGCTCAAGGTACTGAGTTTAAAATGACGTTGACAGATGGGGTTTTCTTATGTAAATATGGTTGGATCGGCTCTGTCAACAGCAATTCACTGAGACTGGGAACCGTTCCCCCAGTTTAATGGGGCGACTCTAATTTTTGGTACCCCGTTCAGCTTTGCATTTAGGAAAACTAGCATCTTTGCTGTTAGAGAATTTTATTTCCATCATACGTGCTTTATCTCCTGCTAGACGGCATTCTACAAATACACATCTTTCTAATTTAGGTAATTTTGGTAAAGAACCGGACTGCTTTTCTAGGCAACAACCGTTACTTTGACTTTCAAACTAAATAAACGTTAACTCAGTAAGACGCTACCTGGTGCGATTCATTCAACTGTTATCAGAAGTTTAGAGAATATCAACCATCTTACTTGTCGATTTTTGCTTAGTAGAAACAACATTGTAGTTCAAGATCAGACTGTGCGAATCTGCTCCATGATCTGTGTCTACATTGTCTGTTATAACGGGGTATGGTAGCAGACATCAGGGTAAGGGTAAAAGATATTTTTAGAGTAAAGATGAAGGTTTTATATATTTTTATACTGAAGATACAGTAGCAGAAGATGAAATTCATCTTCAATATAAGACTTCTTTAACTGTTGCGCTACCAACTTAAAATATCCATCCTTTTTCCGATGTCGATAAGAAGATTATCATAGAAAGTAGAAGATAATTTTTGTCATGTTTAGCACTGTAGCGGATGGTGTAGGCCTAAGATCAGACTGCACATTCAGTGCAGTCCGATCTTGATACACGCCATCCACTGAAGCTATTCCAGTTTCCCTTGGCAGCGAAAAGGTTTAAGGCTAATTTGTATAACTTGTACTTTTTTACTGATAATTTCTCTTACACTGTCTGTCTGTCTGTCACACGCTCTCTCTCTCTCTCTCTCTCTGTTTTCTATCGCTTTTTCTTTTTGTCTCTATCTCTGTCTCTCTCTTTCTCTCTCCGCCCCTGTCTCCACCAGTCATTAATATGTTACATAAACCAAGTATTGATAACTTAGTAATATTTTTGCTAAATAAATTTGATGAAAAACAGTCTGACGAAATAGTAGCGACTCGTTTTCGTCTTGAAAATCTTACGATATCGGACAGTATAGCTCCAAGATCAGACTGCACGTTCTGTGCAGTCTGATCTTGATCTACGATGTCCGCAATAGCGCCCCAGAGTCCAACTCATCAGCATAACGGGGTCAAGACGTCTTTTAGCTACTCTCGCATGACAGAGAGCACGTCTGATGTAGAAATTTAATCAAGTTTTATTTCTTCTCAGTAATAGCTCTCTGACTGGATTCATTAACCCCTTTGCTAGACGATCGCTGGTTTTTACGACCCTGAGATGGAAGCCTTTTGAAAACATCGTGGGAAAAGGAGAAAATGCTGGTTACCAGCATTTTCTCCTTTTCCCACAATGTTTTCTACCCTTTACCAAACAATCCCTGGTTTTTTTACGACCCTGAGATGGAAGCCTTTTGAAAAGATCGTGGGAATAGGAGAAAATGCTGGCAACCAGCATTTTCTCCTTTTCCCACTATGTTTTTTACCCTGATAGAATCAGAGTTCATTTTTTGAGTTGCGTTTCAATTGTTGTCTTCAAGTGCCTTCGATTTGGACCAGTCAAAAATTTTGTCGTCTTTTAAAGACTTAACTCTTTGCCAAACGACATCACAGATCGACGAGTCTAAATTGAAAGCATTGGCAGAGGACAAATTAGAAATGACTCAGATGATGTAATTAAGCTTTTTACACTACAGAAAAAAAGTTGTTGGAATTCGGGGAAATGCTGATTACCAGCATTTTACCTTTTTCCAATATGTTTTTCCTTCGATTTCCCTTTTCCTGGGGGGGGGGGGGGGTATTTATTTATTGATTTTATGGTGTTAAGGTAGTATACCCACAACACTTCAAGTCCAGCATGGAATAAAAAGTTTTTGATAATTGATAAATACGTATTGATACAGATATAATACTTTTGCACATTTTTAACCGACCAGAAATTCCTTAGATGTCTATCTTTGAAATGATCTGTTGATACTTTTGTAAGTTTTCAGAAAAGGCAGGTAATTATTATCTTAATTTGTAATGACTAATGACTAATGAGAATATAGTAGTTTTAGGTTTATAAATGGTAAATCTTAAGAAGGAAAAAAAAAAGGAAAATAGTGGCGTGGTTAAAATAGAACAGTAATAATCCTCATCTTTAACTCTTTACCACATGACAAAATTTTAGACTGATCCAAATTGAAAGCATTTGCTGACGATAAAATAAAGCCGACTTAAAGATAGATATTTGTTCTAGGAAGGGTAGAAAACACTGTGGGAAAAGGAGAAAATGCTGGTTACCAGCATTTTCTCCTTTTCCCACGGTGTTTTCAAAAGACTTCTTTCTCAGGGGCGTCAAAAGTAGGGATTGTGTGGTAATGGGTTAATAAGAGCAAATTTTGTAGGATATAATCATAATGGAAATAGCTGTTTTCTGTTAGGGTACACTACCTTAAATGTCGTTTTCATCATTATTTCAGTTATATTGCGGCGGCCAGTGCAGATATCCATGCTTTCCTGGTGTTTCTTTTTACCGGTACTCCGCATAACATTCTTTCCAAGCCATTGGCTGCTTTCCTAAATCAGGGGTTTTTAGACATGCTTTTGTTAAAGTAAAGGGTTAAATAGTTCTTCAAATTAAATGGAGGGGACGGAAATCGGAATACCTGTTGCACAGAGTATTGAATATAGAGACGTATAGGGCTCGACACCTGAAGGTCCCAGGTTGAAGCGTCGTTGGATCCACTTGGAGTGTCCTTGGGCAAGATGCTTCAGAGACCTAGCCTAGCAATGCTGAAACCCAGAAAATACGTGAACATGTCAGCTGTCGCCGTGAAATGACTGAAATATTGTTGAAAGCGACGTAAAACACCATTTAATCGATCGATCATATTTTCTTGTAGAAAATTTATAGCTCATCAAATTCATCATTTATCTAGTATGCTAGCTTTCCCTCCCTGCATTATTCGGAGGCCTTTTATTAGAACTTAGTTGCCCTTTTTCCGATTTATACTGTTTGATGGAAAGCAGCACATAAAATAATCGAGGTTTACTATCGCAGGGAAATGAACAGAAAGAAAAAAATACACAAGTTATTAGGTTAATCCTTACGGTGCCATGCCCGACTCACTGACCTTTTGCGGACAGTGTAGATCAAGATCAGACTGCACAGAACGTGCAGTCTGATCTTGGATCTACACTGTCCGAGAAGGAGATTTTTCTATTCCCGAAAACAAAACTTTGAAAAATCAATATTTGGGTTTTCAATATAGAAATAGAAATTCTGTTCTAGTTATTTAGCAGAGTAAGGATTAACTCCTTCCCACACAAACCCTGGTTTTTACGTGTCTGCAGTACAAGTCTTTAGAAAACACTGTGGGAAAAGGAGAAATTGCTCGTAACGAGCAATTTCTCCTTTTCCCACAATGTTTTCTAGCCTATCGGAAAACTGTCTGCCATTCTCATTAAATTCAAAATTGTCATCTGCAAACACTTTGAGTTTTGGACAGTCGAAAATTTGTCATTTGGGAAAGGGTTAATACTTTCAGAATCAACCCTTTCCCAAACAATCCCTGGTTTTTACGGGTCTGCAATAGCAGCCTTTTGAAAACATTGTGGGAAAAGGAGAAAATGCTGGTAACCAGCATTTTCTCCTTTTCCAACAATGTTTTCTACCCTATCAAAGACAGAAATTATCTTTTCAGCAAGAGTTGAATTGTCGTCTGCAAATGCTTTCAATTTGGTCCAGTCCAAAAGTTAGTCGTTTTGGAAAGGGTTAACTCGATCTCTTTCGATTGCTCTAAATACAATCTATTGAAACTTACAAAGGTTTGGATTATTTATAGTTGATTATTCAATCGAACTGTATAGATCAAAGATCAGACTGCACGTTCTGTGCAGTCTGATCTTGATCTATGCCGTCCGCAAAAGTCGATCTTTTCGTCTACAGTGCCGAAAGGGTTAATTCAGATTACGTTAAAAAAATAGGGCAGAAAGATAATGGAAGTGTCTCTCGAAGAAGTTTTGATTATTATTAAATTGATTCAGCTGTCAGCAATTAAACAGGGATGTTGTGTGTACATGTGGGGTCGTTCTGTTGCTCTCCGTCCGTTTGTCTCTCTATTTATTGATCCTTGCAAAGAAAGGTTTTGAAAACAGTGTGAGGAAACAAACTCTCTCCCCTCTCCCCCTCGGGGACGGGAGGGGCTGGGGGCCATGGGTCAAAGTAAAGGAGCACACATTTTTGTTGAGCTCAACTTTCTGCCATTTGTAAGGCTTAACTTTATGCTAAACATGTAGGTTTTATACAGAAATTAACAAACCTTTCTAAGGCTTTCCAATTTGAATATAAGACAGACGTTCAGCGATACCTAAATAGTTTTTTGAATATAATAAATGTTTCACTTTACTATAGATTGTCTCTGTTTGGTGTAGCAAATTGACTGTATTGAACGACCATTTAGAAAAAGATACGTTCGCTTGTTGGTCTTTGAAACCAAAGAAACACTTAAATTCTGTTAAAAAAAAAAAAGATAAAACGTGATGTATTTTTCCTCACATCTATATATAGAATCAAAACGCTAAAGTCTAAACCCTTGAAACCCATCATGGTAAGTTGATAGACGTAGCCCGGGGGTACTAACTGTATAAGCTATCATAACAAAAAGAATAATCATTAAGCTTACCCGATATCAAAGAAAATCAACACCCTTATTTCTTCAAATGAGTTACTTATTTATCTAGAGCTCCAGATAAGAAGGAGTGATGGTATTCTAAATTCATTATTTCTGTATGAAACTCTATGTTGCGGATTCTCATTAGAATCGTCTCGACGAGTACCCCAAACATAGGGTTTAATGGAGAATTACTAGTATTTTCAGTTTTGAAATCAAAATCACTCCCTCTGTATGTAGCTCTGTTTATTTATTCTTTTACTTTCTATTTGTTTTTTTTTTTTAATTTTCTTTTATATATGTTCTTCAGTAGTAAAGGTGTGGGACTCGTTACCTGGAGGCCTGCGCTCTAGCCGCATTGGATTCACTGGGCCTTGTGGGAGTGTCACATCAAAAGCCCTAGTAAGACCCAGGAAATACATGAGTATGTGGGCTGTCACCATGATGTTAGACTTAAATAAGGTTGAAAGTGGCGTAAAACTTCAATCAATCAATCAATCAATAAATAAATCTTTTATCCATTCAGCTATCTTTTCATTTTGTCCTTATTTATCATTGTTTCCCCTTAAAAGCTCTCTCTCTCTCTCTCTCTCTCTCTCCTTTCGTTTCTTTTTCTCTCTCTTTTTGGCCATGCTCCCACCCTCTTGCTCTCTCACTGGATTCCTCTTTCTTTCTCTCTGATCATCTTTTTATAATTTACGAAAAGTTGTCAATTTTCGCTAGAGAAAAGAGACAGCGCAGGGCACGTGCACAAAAGAAATCGACTACAAAGTCATAAAATCTACAAGGAGTTTCCAATTACTTTATTTGTACCAGCAATATCTGTGTTCAGCTTCTGTAAGGTTTGTTTGTGCAACACGTCCCTCCCCTAGAGACATCGGTAATTGTCCACTATTAACCATTAACCTGCCAAATAATGAAGAAAAACTTAAAAATCATTTGTAAAAAAACAGAATTTTGCATTTTTCGATAACATTTTTGGGGGATGGGGAGGGGAAATATCCCCTTGTCGGACAGTGTAGATCCAAGATCAGACTGCACGTTCTGTGCAGTCTGATCTTGATCTACACTGTCCGCAAAAGGTCCTTGAGTTGGGCTTTGCAGCCTACGTGTAAACTCTCTCAGCGCCAAGGAGTCAAAAGATTTTTTTAAAAGTGCTTTTCAGACGTACTTGAAGTCAAAATACTCACGTTTCTCTTTCCATGTGAGCCACGCGCTGTGAAAAGGGGGCTTAATGCATCTGCGAAAAGTATCCACCCAGGTCAGCCTGCGCAGTCCGTACAGGTTTTACTCAGCCGAAACTTTTCGCTTTTTTTTTTTTTCTGTATTTTCAAGGACCAGTCTACCTCATGATCAAGTCAATTGTTAGGTAAAACGAAGTTTTATGGATCCATAATTATGTGATAGCTTGATAAATAGAATACACGACGGAGATGCATTAAAACCCTTTTTGCCAGAGCTCTGGTCTTGTATTTGTTGACCAATCAGGGTGTCCTAGTAGCGTAGAAATGTCATCTCAATTTATTTCGGTCAGAGAGAGAGGGGGGGGGGGGAACTAGATCAGTAGTTCATTAGTTAAATGTGGTAATAAAACACAGGGACCTGACTCGAATATAAACTCGGTATCGTTGCGGACATTGTGTGAAGAGAATATGAAATTTTGGACAATGGTACTACTGTTTATGGGCGGCAAGAACCGAGAGTTGTCCGTTATCTGTTCAACCTTAATTACAAGCTGCAGATATTCTGTCTCAATGTATAAGATTTCATATGGTTAACTATTATAGGCACTTATTTTGTAAATTTATTGTTATTAAAGGCACTTTAGGTAAAATGTATTTAAGCTATGCTTTGGCAAAAAGGGGGCTTAATGCGTATCCGTGGTCAACTATAGCAAGCAAACCGTCACATAATTACGGATTCATAAAATCCACGTAGTCTCATGATTGACCGAATCTGGAGGAAAAGTGGTCTTTGGGCATACGAAAATTTGACCAATAGCGAAAAGTTTCGGCTCAGGTCAGCCTGCGCGGATTGCGCAGGCTGACCTGAGCCGACACTTTTCGCAGATGCATTAAGCCCTCATTTACGACAGCATTTGTCATTTGGTTTCGTTTCTTTTGCTGTCATCATGTTGATTTCGACGTCGTTGAGAATAGATAGTGTAATAGATTTTGGCTGACGGTTACAAACGACCAAATCCAGAGGTATAATGGTCCTTTGAAATGCAGAAGATTTACAAATAGCAAAATGTTTCGACCCATATCGAAGAGCAAGCCTCATATCGCCGATTTACTTCAAAAACCACGTAAGTACAACTTGGAACAATCTGTAGTTACGAGGTTTTTGAAGTGAATCGGCTATATCATGGAGTGAACGCTTTCGAGGTTTTCTTTTACCAGATGAGAATATTTTAGACTTGTCTAAACTGAAAGCATGAAAGCATTTGCAGACGACAGCTTAAACGTGGCTTAAAAATAAGACTTTTATGAAATTCGTCTGGAAGAGTATAAAAACATCATGGCTAAACAATAAAAATGCTTGTTACCGGCTTTCCCTAGTTTGTCCGCCATCTTTTCCAGGCTGTCTTTGTCAGGGAGGTACAACATCGGAAACGGTCGGGGGAAGGTTAAGTTTGGCTCAATCAATTTTTGACTGTCATTGCCCTTCGTCTGATTTTGTTTCATAATTATGATACCCAAGTTCGCCATAAGAATGTTAATCAATTGCATTAAGAAGTGTCAGAGATGAATTGACATTTTTCATAGAAACTCTGTGATTGATTACGTATCTTGGATTGGCAACCATGTTCCAAATAGCATTCTTGGTCCTATTTTGAAACGAGAAAGTAACGCAGTTTCTGATTGGGTAAACCATTTGGTTTACCCAATCAGAAATTGTGTTACTTTAAAATCTAGGAAATTCTTGACCATTGCACTGCAATTAAACGTTGAAGATGATCCATACAGCGTCTGAGCATTCTTGGTCCTATTTTAAAACGAGAAAGTAACTCAATTTCTGATTGGGTAAACCAAATGGTTTACCCAATCAGAAATTGTGTTACTTTCAAATTTAGGGAATTCTTGGGTGTTACAATGCAATTAAACTTTGAAGATGATCCATACAGCGTCTGAGGCCCAGTATGTGGCCCAGTGGTGAAGGGGAAGGATTCGCAGGGGTTCTATCCTCAGTCGAGGTACTGGGTTCTGTTGCTGATAGTGCCCTTTGGCAAGACATTGTAAAGCCCTTGTCAAGTACTGACAAAACCCAAGTTACACATGAGTAAGTGGGCTACAGAAATGATATGGCCAAAAAAAATGTTGAAAGTTTTTTTTAAAAATAGCACCTACTTAATTGGTTTATATCTTAGTCGGGTTGAAATTGAGATTTCACTGTGAGTTTCACTCCAAAACATATTCGGCCGTGCTCACTTCGCATCCTAAACATTTCTTTATTAACCCTTTGACTGCTAAGCGCGAATAACTGACCTTTTTGCGGACAGTGCAGATCAAGATCAGACTGCACAGAACGTGCAGTCTGATCTTTAATCTACACTGCCCGAAAAAGGAGGTATTATCCCCTAAAACATAACTTAGAAACAGTAATATTTGAGTTTTTAATATCGAATTGAAAATTTAATTTTTGTTATATAACAGGATAAGGGTTGAATCTCTGCCAGTGGTCGATGGCAAAGTGCAGATCTAGGGCGTTCCCTCGTCGACATGCTATGGAAAATGTCGCTGAAATAAAAAATAATTCCCAGAAAATATGAAAATCTACGACCGTTCAGTAATCTCGTGTCATGAGCCACATATTTATGAAATGATGAAAGATCTTTCTCTACAGACTGCATGAAAACTCGTTCAATCACTGTAAAATGTAAGTATGAGTAATGGAGACTTGGGACAATAATTTAAACATACGTTCATCGTTTTCGGTCGATTGGAATTCTCTGGAGGCCTACTTGTTTATATTTTTCAAGTTCCGTATTCACTAATCATTTTTTAAGATCATTCTTCGGCTGATTTTGGAGAATTTTCTAAATTTGAAAGTAACGCAACTAATGATTGGCTAAACCATTTGGTTTAGCCAATCAGAAGCTGTGTTACTTTTAAATGGGGCATAGCTCATCAGAATTTTTGTTACCATCAACTTTGAAAAATTCTACAGAACAAGACGGAGGTTTTTCTTATGAATTACTGGTGAATACGAACCAAGGAGGGTTTGTACCGTAGATGATATTTTTACCTCGCCCATGCGCGAGCGAAAAGCGAGCAAAATTCGTTGCTACTGCTTAGCAGCTCTTCTCCTATTGACCTGTTTTCCCTTTTTATATTTATAGACCAACATATCGAACCTATTTCTCTGTCTCGTAACGTTACATGTTTAAAATGATTAATTTCTTTTTTTTTTGCAGTATATTCTTTTCATACTTTGGTATTTAAATTAACAGTAGCTGCAAAAGGTAAACGAAGTGGGTGTTAAAATGCATTTTAGTTTAAATCACACCATTTAAAAGTTTGGAAATCACTGTGAAGATGAAAACCTGTTCTAGAAAGGCCGGTACAAGTGTTAGGTGCTGGCAGAGCAATTAACCCATTACCACACAATCCCTACTTTTGACGCCCCTAAGAATGAAGCCTTTAGAAAACATTGTGGGAAAAGGAGAAAATGTTGGTCACCAGCATTTTCCCCTTTTTACACAATGTTTTCTACCCTTCACAAAACAGATTTCAATTTTTCAGTCACTTTCATTTTGTCATCTGCAAATGCTTTCAATTTGGACCTGTCTAAAATTTTGTCGTTTGGTAATGGGTTAATGTCAAAACTGGGTTAAAACCTGCCAGGTCACCTTTTTCCTGATTGTAAAATTCTTTTTTTTATGCTAGCGACCAAAACATGGACAGACCACGTCACAACAGATTGTCATCTTCGTAATATTTTTCTTATTTTCAAACCGTGTGATTAAAATTTGAATGTACGACTATTTGAAATCTTACTTTAATTCTCATGGTCATTATTTGGCTTTTGATGCGCGGTTATTGCAATTAGAACGAACCGTCCAGGAATATAGAAGAAAATACAACAGATGATTACAGAAAATTCACACGGTTCTACCACTGGGACATTTCATGTCTTTAAAACCAAAGTTTAACATGAATGTCTTTGACCTAACCTATCAATTGCTTGAATCGAATTTTTCTACGAATTCCCATTTAAAGGGAATAGTTTTCATAAATTGTTTCAATAACTTTAGCCTTTGGGGAGTGTTTACAATTTTTGAGAACTGAGTTTCGAGAAAATTCACACGTTTTTGTTCCTTGAAAATTTTTTATACAGCCAAAATGTTAGAATACATTTCAATTTTAGCACTGAACTTCATTATTTGTAATTGTCAGTTTGTATTGGTTAAAAATCGCTTTAGAAAATTTGATAGAAATACATTAATGAATTTTTGTAGAAGAGTTTTAAAAGACACTTCACACGTTTTCTTTTTTCACTGTTCTTTTTTTTTTTCATTTCATATTCCCACAGTCAAGAGAAGTAATTAAAAGTTTTGATTGTGCTTGCAAATAGAATCATTTGAGTTTATTCAGTAATTTAGTTTGTAAGAGTTTTCTTTTTTAACCCTTTGGCTGCTTATCGCAACTCACAGACATTTTGCGGTCAGCGTAGATCAAGATCAGACTGCACAGAACGTGCAGTCTGATCTTGAATCCACGCTGTCCGATCTGGAGATTTCATTCCCTACAACATACCTTTGAACTAACAATTTTTGCGTTTTTAATATCGAGTTGAAAACTTAATTTTATTTATTTAGCAGGATAAAAGTTAAAAAAAAAATGCTAAAAGAACGACCGTGTTCGTAAGAAAAGCACTAATCCTTAGGCTGCCAAGCGCGACTCAAAGATCGTTTTGAGGACAGTGTAGATCAAGATCAGACTGCACAGAACGTGCAGTCTGATCTTGTTTCTACACTGTCCGATGTGTATATATTTTTCATTCCCGAAGAGTAGGTTTGAAGTAACATTAACCCTTTACCACACAATCCCTACTTTTAACGACCCTGAGAAAGAAGCCTTTAGAAAACATTGTGAGAAAAGGAGAAAATGCTGGTAACCAGCATTTTCTCCTTTTCCCACAATGTTTTCTACCCTTCACAAAACAAATTTCAAATTTTCAGTCACTTTTATTTTGTCGTCTGCAAATACCCGGTACTTTCAATTTGGACAAACCAAAAATTTTGTCGTTTGGTAATGAGTTAATCGGGTTTTTACTGTCTGCTTGAAAGGGATATTTTTCTTATACTTATCCAGCAGTATAAATGTTAAGGATGGTAACCGGATGTAACTACATACGTTGCATACTTTTATGATTTCTGTGTGATTATGCTTTATCTAAAAATACGGTTTAAAAATGCCATATTTAACATATGTACATGTACATGTATTTAAAGACAAGACCACCACATGCGTGTGTCAAAACCCGACTGCAAGTGATGGATTTTTAGTGAAAAATTAAATTAAAAAGGGGCATAACTGCGTCAAAAATATTTTGATGGTTACATGCCCCTGTTTTTTTGTAGATTACGACATGTCCAAGCTTACAGTAAATATTTTCAGTAATAACAGAGATATTTTAAAATATCAAAGTACTTGTGAAATTTCTCAGCCAAAAAATTAGGTATAACTGCGTCAATTTCTTTTGAAGGTTACCTGCCCCTTGTGTATTTGTTCCCTTCTAATAGTATACGACATGTCGAAGATTGAAGTAAATATCTCCAGTAATAACAGAGATACTTGTAAAATGTCAAAGTACTTGTGAAATTTCGAAGCCAAGAAACAGAGTATAACTGATTGAAAAATATTTTGTTGGTTTCCTGCCCCTGTTGTATGAGTGTCACTTTTGATCCTTAAGAAGTTATTCAAGTTTGAAGTAAATATCTTCATTAATATCAGAGATATTACACAATGTCAAAGTTTTTATCACAACAACGCCTACGACGACGCCGGGTCTATGGCAATAACTTGTCGGTTTCTTCGAAAACAGCCTAGCAAAAAATAAACCGCCAGCCCGGATGCTAAACTCTTTCCAAACAAAAATATTTTAGATGGGTCCAATTTAAAAGCACTTGCAGATGACAAAATGAACATGGCACAAATGATGTGATTTGTATCAGATAGTCTAGAAAACATTGTGGGAAAAGGAAAAAATGCTGGGGGTCCTTAAAACTTGGAATTGTGTGGTAAACACATGACACTTACTAGTGCATCATTAGAGACAATATAACCATGCGCGTAAAACGTTATTCTTTAAATAGTCCAGTATTTGTAAACCATTGCTTAAAAGCTTTGCGATTTTAAAAAAGTGGCATACTTTATCCCGAAATTTCCGGAAGATAAGTCATTGGTATTTTCAAGAAGGGATATTTCTTAACGATAGCATGCGAATTAGAATAACTCTCACGCATGCGCTAACAACACATAATGTATTTTTGTACAAATGTATTTTTTTTTTTATTATGGAAACATTTTTAAAGGCTTTTAAGGCATTTTGCAGAAGAACAAAGACACCTATTTTGGTTTAAATGTTGGTTTTTATTGCGCTTTCCACAAAATGTAAGTCATGTCAAGGAGACAGCTCACTTTTATCTGTCTTAGGATGCACCAGAACGAGGCTGCAATTGCAACTCAGAGGCTCCTCGTCCAAGGTCATCCTTCCGCGACCAGAGCGTCTACTTTGGAACGAACCGTGATTTGCAGATCACTAATCCAACTAATTTAGCATTGAACCTCGAAAGACCAAAAAACATGCACGGAAATATGGCGTCTTGTCACCATGGGAGATATTATATTACTGACGACACGGGCATGCGCATTAAGTATAATCTTCAGCGACCAATCAAATTGAATAATGACCGGTTTAAAGTGAAGATTTTAAGCATTAATAATCCGAGATTGAAACATGGCTATTTTCTTTCAACCGTTGAGGGTAGTTACCCTTTCCCGATAACGGCTTACCGCCCGCTTCTTGAATAAATCAATACATTGATACAAAAAGTCCATCCATTGCAGTGGAATTTTATTTTCAGGCGAAAGAAAAATATGGCGCGTTATTTCTTTCTACGTTGTAAAATTGTTTTTCATGCAGGCTGACCTGCGTCGATACTCTTCGCATATGCATTAAGCCCCCCCCGTTCACAGAGCATGACTTTTTTATCCTATAGACTGAACAAGCGTATGGTATCAATCCAAGATCAGGCTGCACATTCTATGCGGTCTGTTCTTGATCTATGCCGTCTTCAAAAGCCCCTGTTCTTGCCTTTAATTTGGGCCAAAAGGGATAGTTCGGATTTTGTGAAAGCTTTTTAAGTTTTGCTTCAAAATTTTATTGTAGGATTACGCTAATGGTCTCTGCCAGCACTTGGTAGTTTTTAGCTGTTTGTTCCATTTTGTTTTATTAGTTTTCAACGCCGCTTCACTTAAACACCAGTTTTGATATTATGACAGATTGCGCGATGAAAAGTAGTTCCGCCCATAGCGGAGCGAAAATTTTCTCTTGAGAGTGATATCAATGTAAGCAATATGGAAAAACATCTATTGCATTCTAACATGAGAAGGAATCCTTTATAAAACATTGTGGTAAAAGGAGAAAATGCTGGTAACCAGCATTTTCTCCTTTTCCCTCAATCTTTTCTTCCCTGCTGAAAACAAATTTCAATTTTTTAGTTACGTTTATTTTGTCGTCTGCAAGTGCTTTAAATTCGGACCAGTCCAAAAATTTGTCGTTTGGTAAAGAGTTAAGACACAGGCTAGTCTGCCATATCAGACAGTAGGGCAAGACTTATCCCAGGCAAAATATCTATCATAAATGAGGCAAGACCATTTCGACAGAGGTCTCTAATCTACAGCCATGGATAACAGCTACCCAACCCACCTCCCTACGTTTCCCACTTACGGTAGCTCTAGCACATAGCTTCATTTTGCAGTAGATTAGCATTTGGCTGGCAATACGCGAAAAAGGACATTCGGACATTTGCGTAAAGTGTCGTCTCGGATCAGCCTGCGCAGTCCGCGCAGGCTAATCCGAGACGGCACTTTACGACTACATTAGATACTAATGCTACAGTAGACTTGCTCAAAACAGGAAATTGCATCAGAAGTGAAACAGCTGTTTCGGATTAGCGTAGACGGACTGCGCAGGCTGATCCGGGACGACATCTTACGCAAATGTCCGAATGCCCTTTTTCGCGTGTTGCAAGCCATTTGTCGTCGATTCAGGGCTAATGCTACCTTGGCTTGGTCTTGAATGTTACGGCTCAAAATATTAACCTTTAACTGCTAAAAAACTAAATAACTTATAAAAAATAGTCATGTTTTAATCTCGGATTATTAATGCTTTAAATCTTCACTTTAAACCGGTCATTATTCAATTTGATTGGTCGCTGAAGATTATACTTAATGCGCATGCCCGTGTCGTCAGCAATATAATATCTCCCATGGTGATAAGACGCCATGTTTCCGTGCATGTTTATTCAGTATATAATGAAAACACAAATATTGGTATTTCAAAGTTTTGTTTTGAGGAATAATATCTCCTCGGACAGTGTAGATCAAACATCTGTGCAGTCTGATCTTGATCTACATTGTCCGCAAAAGGTCAGTGAGTCGCGCTTAGCAGCCAAAGGGTTAAAGTTGTACTCTTACCAAGAAAAAGGTTTGTCACATAAATAGTACAGTTTACGACATACTGTTGCTTCTGACTTTTTCGTTGTGATTCAATGAATGAGGCGATAGATAGACCTATGAATGGGAAGTGACGTCATGAACGAGACAACGGGGAAATTTAGAGTGGAATAAAGACGGGCAATAGGAGTGGAATGGTCCTTTTTTATTGGTCTTGTATGTAAATATAGGATGGTTTCGTTAGCTTTGGAAAATTTCAGTGAATTAGCACGAAATAAGCTACCTTCGTGTCGTGTTTGCTTCGAGTTCCGAGTTGGTTGAAATCACAAAACCATTTGAATTAGGGTCGAAGGTCGAAGGTCAGGGTCACACTGTTAGTGTCAGACACTTTGTAGACTCTCATTTAGTAGCTACCCCTCTTACAGTAATTTAATGCCGTAGATATCACGTAGATTTGTCTTCATGTGAACAATATCAGCCGGTCTCTGTGAAAACGGGACTTAATTGATCTGCAAAAGTATCGACCTAGATCAGCATGTGCGGATTGACCAGATCAAAACTTCATATTATTGGTCGGCTCTCCCAGCATATCTAAGGAACATTTTACTTCATGATCCCGTTTGTATCTGAACAAAATAGATCTAATGTATCCATTTTTATACGCCCGTCGAAGACGGGACGTATTATGGGATCACCCGTGACGGGCGGATCACCCGTGACGGGCGGGCGGCGTCCAGTTCTTTGTCCGGAGCATATCTCCAAAACTATTCTACCTAGGATTATGAAATTTCATGGGTGGATAGATCTCATCAAGGAGGAGTGCAGTGCACAGAAACCATAACTCTTGCTTGCTTAATTTTTGAGTTATTGCCCTTTTGCCGTTTTTCATACTTGAATTTTGTCCGGAGCATATCTCCAAAAGTATACTAGCTAGGGTTATGAAATTTCTTGGGTGGATAGATCTCACCAAGGGGGAGTGCAGTGCAGAGGAACCATAACTCTTGCTTATTTAATTTTTGAGTTATTGCCCTTTGTCGTTTTTCATACTTGAATTTTGTCCCGAGCATATCTCCAAAACTATACTAGCTAGGGTTATGAAATTTCTTGGGTGAATAGATCTCACTAAGGG
Source organism: Tridacna crocea (assembly GCA_943736015.1). Classification (NCBI taxonomy): domain Eukaryota; kingdom Metazoa; phylum Mollusca; class Bivalvia; order Cardiida; family Cardiidae; genus Tridacna; species Tridacna crocea. Next base: position 3,481,131 of record OX031072.1, on the reverse strand, counting down.
GGAGTGCAGTGCACAGGAACCATAACTCTTGCTTGCTTAATTTTTGAGTTATTGCCCTTTGTCCTTTTTTCATACTTGAATTTTGTCCGGTGAATATCTCCAAAACTATACTAGCTAGGGTTATGAAATTTCATGGGTGGATAGATCTTATCAAGGGGGAGTGCAGTGCACAGAAATCATAACTCTTGCGTGCTTAATTTTTGAGTTATTGCCCTTTGTCGTTTTTCATACTTGAATTTTGTCCGGAGCATATCTCCAAAACTATACTAGCTAGGGTTTTGAAATTTCATGGGTGGATAGATCTTATCAAGGGGGAGTGCAGTGCACAGAAATCATAACTCTTGCTTGCTTAATTTTTGAGTTATTGCCCTTTTGCCGTTTTTCATACTTGAATTTTGTCCGGTGAATATCTCCAAAACTATACTAGCAACGGTTATGAAATTTCATAGGTGGATAGATCTCATCAAGGGGGAGTGCAGTGCATAAGAACCATAACTCTTGCATGCTTAATTTTTGAGTTATTGCCCTTTATTGTTTTTCATACTTGATTTTTGTCTGGAGCATATCTCCAAAACTATACTAGCTAGGGTTATGAAATTTCATGGGTGGATTGATCTCATCAAGGGGGAGTGCAATGCATAGGAACCATAACTCTTGCTTGCTTAATTTTTGAGTTATTGCCCTTTGTTGTTTTTCATACTTGATTTTTGTCTGGTGAATATCTCCAAAACTATACTAGCTAGGGTTATGAAATTTCATGGGTGGATAGATCTCATCAAGGGGGAGTGCAGGGCACAGGAATCATAACTCTTGCTTGCTTAATTTTTGAGTTACTGCCCTTTGTCGTTTTTCATACTTGAATTTAGTCTGGTGCATGCCCCAGCTTTACAACTTGGGGTAAGACGGGCGTATCTTGCGACAGTTTGCCGCTCTTGTTGTATAATAACTTGCCTAGTATAATTGACAACTAAATTTCATTAAACATCAATTTTTCACACAGCGTAAAGCTTATTTCCATAATGTAGGTCAAAGGTCAAGATCACTATGTTACTTGAAAATGTATAATAGGGTATCATTTAATAGGTGCAAGTTTACTTTCAACAAGTCAACTGCTGTACGATAAAAGTGGTGCAAAATACAACCTAACCGACAAGTTGTTGTCAAAATTTTATTACTCTTTCGGTTTGTAGTGAAAACGACCGTACGATGGAAAATTGGAACTAACTTGAAAAAAAAAAACAGTGCAATTACTTGGCTGACAATGGTGTTCGTCTCCTATTTGTTGTCGGATACAGCGCTGAACTTCTCATTACAAATTAAAATCCCATCACAGAGACAATTTAACCCCTTGACTTATAAGCGCGACTCAAGAACCTCTTGCGGACAGTGCAGATCAAGATCAGACTGCACAGAACGTGCAGTCTGATCTTGGATCTACTCTGTCCACTAAGGAAATATTTTTCTGCCAAAAATGACTTTGAAGTAGTAATAGTTTGGTTTTTAGTACCGGCTTCAATATTTTTATTAGTTTATTTTGCAAGTTAGGGGTTTACTGTTTTCCCGCATGCGCAGAAATTGAAGATACGCTTTCGGTTGAAGGCTTAATAGTAAAAAGATGAGATACTAAAATTAAAAAAATATCCCTTTCACAAGTCGAAAAGATACTATTTACCACTTTTTTTTAATGTTGCACCTGTAATAAAGATTTTTAATTCACTTATTCTTCAATTCGGATTTTTTCCAAGTTTAAAGGCGAAATCTTCATTTGAAGGGCAATGGATTCAAGTTGATTAAGTGGCGTACAATTAGACTGTCGGTTTTTGAAATCCTCTAGTGAGAATTCGATCTAAAACAAATTTGCTGGCCTTTTTTTTCAATTGGCGGATTTAATTGTTGCTGTGTTTTGCTCTTCTACCTCAGTGGAAAATGTTTTCCCAGAATTACATCAACAGTTTATCTAAGTTCTGTAACCTTTATCCTGCCAAACAGGTATCTAAAATCTAATTTTCAATTCGACCGTAAAAGCCCAACTATTGCTAGTACAAAGTAATACTTTGATGAATTAAATATTCTTATCGGACAGTATAGATCAAGATCAGACTGCACGTTCTGTGCAGTCTGATCTTGATCTACAATGTCCGCAAAAGGTCGGTAAGTCGCGCTTAGCAGCCTAGGGGGTTAAGATGTCAGTTTTTATAGAGGAGTTGTAATAATCATGATAATGACGTAGGTGTCACATTGGGCAAGACGCTTTAAAGACTCAGCTGGGCAACGTCGAACCCCAGGAAGGAAACGAATACGAGAAATTTGCTATGATATAAGTAAAAGTATGAACCATACGCTGGCAAAAGTCGTTTTAAAGCTCCTTCACGATGCATCATAGTAAGCAAGACGTCACATGATTATTGGTCTTATACAGTCCATTTGGTCGAACAACCGATTGAGTCCTTTTGTTAAATGGTCCTTAGACAGGCAGAAAATTTACCGAATACCAAAAGTTTCGACCCGGGTCAGCCTGCTGAACTTGGTGGATCCTTTTTGCAGAAACATGAAACCCCCTTCTTTTAAAGAGCATGGCTCATATTTGAATGTGATATACAAATGTATCGCCAAAAACAGTTGACTTTAGAAACTAAAACCTGTTGATAGACGTATTCAACCGAGCATTGGCCCCCTCGCTCATCAGCGCCTTCAACACTTTGATTAACTTGACCGTTATTGACGTTGTCCGCGCATATCATATTCTTCGAAGATTCGACCTGTCTTATCTGACGCATCACTCTCTTCGATATCGGGGAGAATGTAGTATTACGTGCTATAAAGTAGCAATGGAGAAAATGGCTTTTATCGATACTTTTCAGAAAAAATCAGGCCTGTTTTTGCTCCAGATTTCTCTAAACTGCTGATCATAGTTGAATGAATCGCAATAGGTAGCGTTTTATTTCAAAACGTTTATTTTAGTTTGAAATTCATTTGATTAATAGATTGATTTTGAAGCCAATATTTTCTTTCGAATTATTGATATCACACAATGGCTTCCTTGGCAAATACCACTTCAGCGTTCTCAACACTTTGATTATGTTTGGAGTTGTACTCGCAAAAGAAATTCTATTTCTCGCTGATTGTAAATGCCAAGGCCAGTCATCTAAACGGCCGAGAGGTTTTGTATCGGACGCTCCGATTGGCTAACTTTGGAATCAAGAGTTGAACTTGAAATGATAGGTGACTGACCACACACCTAGCAGTGAATTAAAGATTTGCGTAAGATATGGACTTATGACCTTTCACATTGAACTTGAAGTGACACATGAGCCAAGGAGTGAATTAAGGATTTGCGTAAGATTTGGACATGTGACCTTTCTTAATGTCAAGGTTACCGCACCTGCTGCCCGCCAAAGTTTACAATCCCTTATAGTTTGACGACGTGAGTTTTGGCCTTGTTACATCTCCTAATCCTTTCCCAAACAATCCCCGATTGTTACGAACCTGAGATAGAAGCCTTTTGAAAACATTGTGGAAAAAAGGAGAAAATGCTGGTAACCAGCATTTTCTCCTTTTCCCACAATGTTTTCTACCCTGCTGGGAACAAATTTCAGTGTTTGGGTTACGTTATTTTGTCTGCAAGTCCTTTCAATTTGGATAGGTCTAAAATCTTTTCGTTTGGTACAAAATTAGATGTCAAAGCTGACGCGTCCACTGTCTTGAAAACCCCCTCTTTTCCTCCTTCTCTCTTTCTCCAACTCCTCTGCCTTATATCTAGGGCAGGTACTGTACAAGCTTATAGGCCTTTTTATGAACCGATAAAGAAACACTTTCGAGTTACTTAGTCTACACGCAATACAAGAAAGAGAAAAGTCATTGAAAAACCTTGTTGGAAGCAGGCAATTGCTCCTTTTCCAACTGTGGATCCAAACAGGTATCTTCTGTAATGGCAATTTGGATTGATTGTTGATGACGATATAATATCCATGGTAACGTCATGGCCCGTCTTTGTATCAATCTTCCCATATTTTTCAAGGTCAGACCTAAATTCGGTCAGGCACAATGACATTAAATATTGTGTGCACGTAAACCATTGATCTGATGTGTGTGTGGAGGGGCGGGGGGATTCTCTGCAAGGGTTAAAGAATCAGATATGTACATAGATAGTAATGGGTTAAAAGATGACGCTAGTATCCATGGTAACGTAGCCTATGTAATACTGTTCAACGTTTCTTCTGTCACGTGAAATTAATTTTAGATCATTTCAAGATCAAAAAATAAGGAAACAGGATTTGGTCAAACGCATTGACGTTTCCGGGTATTAGCACGGTAAGATGCGCGATTTAAACCCTTCCCTAACCATCTCGAGTTTAAACGATCCCCAGGAAAGGAAAATGAAGGGAAAGCCTCGGAAAACATTGTGGTAAAAGGATAAAATGCTGGTCACCAGCATTCTCTCCTTTTCCAACGATGTTTTCTTCCACTTTCCAGGACAAGTCTTATCATTTAGAATACATTAAATTTGTCGTCTGCAATTTATTTGAATTTGAAAACGTCAAATATTTTATTGCAGAAGCTAAAAGAAATGTTTGAATGTAGAATTGTTTGGTTTTGATTTGGCTAGTTCAAGTCTTTACTAGACGAAAAGAATTTTGACTTGAAAAATTGTTTATTGTAAAAATAATGATAGACGACGCATAGAAAGATGGGGTAATAATGGGATGTCTCTTAACCCTTTCCCAAACGACAAACTTTTGGACTAGACCAAATTGAAAGCATTTGCAGACGACAATTCAACTCTTGCTGAAAAGATGATTTCTGTCTATGATGGGATAGAAAACATTGTGGGAAAAAGAGAAAATGCTGTTTACCAGCATTTTCTCCTTTTCCCACAATGTTTTCAAAAGCTACTATTCCAGACCCGTAAAAACCAGGGATTGTTTGGGAAAGGGTTGAAAGGTTTATTGTACAGTGTTTAACGCCGTTTTCAACATTATTTCAGTTACATCGCGGTGGCCAGTGCACCTATCCGTGCTTTCCTGGAGTCTCTTTTACCAGTACTCTGCACATTTTTCTTTTCAAACCACTGGCTACTTACCCACCAAACCATCACCGAAACAATGGTCAACGGCGGGAGAGAAATGAATCCTGTCGCAATGACTACTAGTATCATCAATCCTCGGAAAGAAATTGGCCGAGCCAGGGATCAAACCCACGCCCCTTGTTCTCAAGTCCCCCATGCTATCAACTGAGCTACTGGGTCTCGGTTTCAGATAGGTAGAGAGCAATGTTCGGAAAAAAGAACAAAAAAGGAAATGCTTTTAACTGATATTTTTTATTGTTATTATTATTTTCTTTCGCTTTAACCCATTACCACACGATCCCTACTTTTGACACCCCTGAGAAAAAAGCCTTTTGAAAACACTGTGGGAAAAGGAGAAAATGCTGGTAACCAGCATTTTCTCTTTTTCCCACAGTGTTTTCCTTCCTTCCCAGAACAAATTTCAATTTTTCAGTCACCTTTATTTTGTCGTCTGCAAATGCTTCCAATTTGAACCAGTCTAAAATTTTGTCGTGTGGTAAAGAGTTAATGTTTTCCAGTGTCGTGTGGTTTCAAAACATATTAACATGCACAGAAAACCACCAAGATTTATGACTACATAAATGACATTAATAATGATTAAAAACGAAACGTGCGCTCTGTGACCTTTATTGAAAATTCAAAAAGACATCGTAAAATATAAAGTTTCCTTTTTTTTAATATTCAAGTTTATTCGACAAATTCAATTCTTTGAAGAATTATACAAGAATACGAATATAAGGCTGAGAAACGGTGCCAAACTTTCCGATGTCTGGCACCATTGTGCGTTTTTACATCTTTTAGCTCAAAGTACATATATGTGACCCGTCACGCAAAAGAGAACTACATAGGAATTCCGTACATTAATTAGATGAAAACAGATCAACGATAGTGCAGGTCAGTTTTACCTGTGATTCAAAAATGATTGTATAATAAGGTAGAATGACCACTTATCCTACAGAAAATGTCATAAAATCGAAAAGTGTCGACCCTGGTCCGCCTGCGCAATTCGCGCCGTCTGACCAGGGTTGACACTTTTCGTAGTTCCAAGATGGTCCTTTCTTGCCTGACGGGTCACATATAGACTCGACCTCTCTCGACGGGTGAACAGAAACTCAGAAAATGTTATCTTTTTTGTAGATTTGAATGATTAAACAAACTGACAGTGTAAATCCATCCTCGGATACCCCGGGGTCTCCCTATTTGCTACGCTACATCGACCCCTGGGACAATTAGTTGAATTTCCTTCGCTTTACCGCTGGCCGAATGCTGGCTTTTCATTGGTTCCATCATCATTTTGTGATGGGCGAGTGTACTGTACGCTATGACGTTTCGTATCGATTTTCGGCGGCTCGCTTTACCGCTGGCCGAATGCTGGCTTTTCATTGGTTCTATCATCATTTTGTGATGGGCGAGTGGACTGTACGGTATGACGTTTTGTATCGATTTTCGGCGGCTGATTCAAAGTTTTATTAGTCAATTGTCCCAGGGTCGATGTAGCGTAGCAAATAGGGAGACCCTTGGGTATCCGAGGATGGTGTAAATCCAAGGTCAGCCTGTACAATCTATCCGAAAAAAAAGAGACAGAGGAAAAAGCCCTGTTTTGGCCAATGCTGCTGAAAGGAAGGGTCGATCCAAAATTTAGGCATTTGTAATTTGCTGTTGTCATACCCCTGCGATATGGATGTTTTTAGGGTAAACCGGAAGTACACGTAGAAAACTGTCTGTCTGACAGATCTTCTATGTAAATGCAATATGGTATAAGCTTGTTACAGGCTACATAATGGTTCTGACGTCGTTCTACTGGAATTTTTGTATCACTAGTCACTATCTGTTGGCGAAAAAGAAACATCCCCTCTTTTCTTCACGATGTTACCTATAACGCTGATAGACGAGTCATTTAAGCTACATATAAGTTACCGTTTGCAAATGTTTTCTGTTAAAAAAATGTTCAAAAGGTGGGTCGGTTCCCCTCTTTGCAGGGAACACTTGTCCAAAGGGTAGCTGGGTTCCTCATTGATAGGGATCACGTGGTCAGGCAACCTTAAAAAATTAATCGCGCAGTACGTCAGTAAGTGCTAATTATTTTACCTTTCTAAGTGCCCAAAGGATAGGAGATTATTCTCATAGTCAAAGGTATATAGGTCAACGAATTAACCGTGTTTTGATTAATCAAATCCTTTAACCCATCATCTAGATGATGATTTATGTCTGAGATGGGTTGCCAGCACTTTCTCCTTTCCCATCATGTTTTCAAAAGCATTTCCCCCTTTTAGGTCGTTTAAACTCGGGATTTTGTAGTAAATTGTCTAAAAATGGCCTGCCTGACACCATCGTTTGTTTCTTTCTAGTGCAATTATCTACCGCTAGATGAAATTCTACAAAACCCATCTATCTAATATAGGCATTATGGGCACAGAAGCGGACTAGTTTTTCAAAACAACAACCGTTACTTTTAATTTCAAAATGAAATAAACTTTCACTCAATAAAACGCTACTTGGTGCGATTCATTCAGCTATGATCGGCTAGCATGTAGAGTATGCATCGGCCATTTATTAACCCATTACCACACAATCCCTACTTTTGACGCCCCTGAGAAAGAACCCTTTAGAAAACATTGTAGGAAAAGGAGAAAATGCTGGTAACCAGCATTTTCTCCTTTTCCCACAAGGTTTTCTTCCATTCACAAAACAAATTTCAAATTTTCAGTTACTTTTATTTTGTGGTCTGCAAATGCTTTTGATTTGGACAAGCCTAAAATATTGTCGTTTGGTAATGAGTTAAAACAGATCCTACTTGCTTCGGTAATAGGCTAATAGCTTCGGTATAGGCCCTACTTTTCCCAGGTATTAGGGGGATGGGTGATGCGTCATAACAGACAGGTCGAATCTGCGAACAATGTGACATGCGCAGACAACGTTTCTGGTGCAGAAGGCTTTGGGGGGTATTTCCAATCCGCAGCTTCAAATGAAGCGAGAAATTTCTATTTGAACCTGTACTATATATAATTCCATCTACATTAATTGTGTCCGGTAATTGAATATAGCCCATAATTAGAAATTAGTTGTAACAAATGTCATCTCTCGATTATGGCATTTGAAACTATTTTCAAATTTTTGTCGACTCTAGGTTTACCTAATAATCTTGTGTTTTGGCGACACTACGAAATAAAAAGAAATTTTAAAAAAGCATTGTAGAAAAAGCAGAAAATGCTGGCCACCAGCTATTTTACACGCATTATCGGTTTGAATTACATTTGATATTGAAATACTTTCAGTTTATCGAAGTTCTGTGACTTTCTCGTCTCTCGAAAGGTTGACTGGTGCATTGGAAGGTTGCTTATTTGGTGTACCAGTGCCTACTGCCTAGTTAACTCTTATCCTTCTATGTAACTAAAGTAAAATTTCATTTCGATATTGATAACCCATATACATGTATTGCTGCTTCAAAGTTATTTTTCAGGGAATAATATCTCCTTATCGGACAGTGTAGATAAAGATCAGACTGCACGTTCTGTGCAGTCTGATCTTGATCTACACTGTCCGCAAAAGGTCGGCGAGTCGCGCTTAGCAGCAAAACGGTTAATTCTTTTCCCCACGAAATAGATTCGCAGACGAGTTTTAAAGCATCATTGTAAAATAAATGTATGAATATAATTATAAATTCCATGACGACAACGATATTATCATTTGAATACGCAAAGAGAAATGACCTGCGCATGCGTAGTCATTTAAAACGTAATGGCGGATGTTTGAAGAAATTTCGTTTTTTGTGCAGTCGTCTTACAGCGTTTCTACAATGTGGTTGTTATGTTTTCGATGCCTTTGTAAAATATTGAAACATGTCTTTTTAGTTTGTCAGAAAAATTATGTCAATATGCTTTTTTACTGCGTCTGAGTGGTTATTTATCAGTGTCCAAAAGAAAACCTGCTTCTTACATACGGGCTTGAGTTTTCTGATGAAAAAGAGCAGCCTGTAAGGCATCTAAAACAGACAGAAAAAAAAAAAAAACTGAAATGAGGGCGCTGTCAGAACCATGGCGTTTAACATACATAAATGCAAAATATTTGGGCCTATGGAGGAATTTCCCTATTTTTGGCAAATTCTCTTTTACCATAATATTTTCTAATCTTATTGGTCTTAAACCATTAACCAATACAACCACAGAATAGAGCAAGCTACGAGGTGCTTTGGTGCACAACGTCCAAGCCAATCACAGTATTTCTACAATAAAAAAAGAAAAATGTCATAAAGCATCTCTTTCTTAATTATATGTTGTCTAACTGACAGGTAACTCATTACTTATCCAATCACATGACATTGATGTCCACCAATGTTTGATAATAAGGACAAAAAACACCAGTAAGTTTAGGCGAATTATTATATTGTGTACTTTTACCATAGCATGAATAGGGATCCCTGCAACGAGGTGTATTAGGGAACAGTGGATTTGGAAATGATGTTCTGATTATTTGGTCTGGTTATTATCGCTTATCGTATGTTGCTAAGCTCGACTTGCCGACCTTTTGCGGACAGCGTAGATCAAGATCAGACTGCACAGAACGTGCAGTCTGATCTTGAATCTGCACTGTCCGTCAATGAGAGATCTGTCTAAAAAGTACCTTTGAGACAGCAAAATTTTGGTTTTCTTTTTTCTATTGGCTTCAAAGTTTCGTTTTCACTTATTTAGAAGGATAAGGGTTAAAAAAAAAAAAAACCTGTCCTGATTGTGAGAGGAAAGAATTACAATACATAAATATTGTAAGTAATGTTATTGCCTAATGTGTCACGTATATAAAAATGGTAATTAACAAAATAGATGAATAAAGAACAGATATTACATAAAAAAATACACTGAGCCCTTTGGGCCATTATGCTGTCTAATAAATATTTGTTTCCAACTGAGCAGAAGTCTTCATCACCATCATCAAAATCATCATCATCATCAGCAGCAGCAGCAGTAGATGCAATAGCAACAACAGTTGCAGCAGATCCAAAAGATTGCATCTGGAATTAACCCATTACCACACAATCCCTACTTTTGACGACCGTGAGAGAGAAGCCTGTAGAAAACATTGTGGGAAAAGGAGAAAATGCTGGTGACCAGCATTTTCTCCTTTTCCCACAATGTTTTCTACCCTTCCTAAAACAAATTTTAATTCTTTAATCACCTTTATTTTGTCATCTGTAAATGCTTACAATTTGGACCAGTGTAAAATTTTGTGGTCTGGTAAAGGATTATGTATAGTTATTGTCATATAAGAAGGATTCATTATTATATACAGTCACAAACTTGTTCTTTTCCTCCATCATAATCATCAACAACATCATCAACAACACATAGTTCATTGTCATCATTTGCTGCTGTCTTGTCTTGAACACCGATGTGTTGAACACCGATGAAAAGTTTCTTAACCCTTTTTCTGATGTGCAGATTTTAGGCTCTTCCATTTCAGCAGCAAATAGAGATATGATGTCAGAAATATGGACAAATGAGGATACAAATATCTGATTGAGTGGAAAACATTTTGGGAAAAGGAGAAATTGCTCGTTACGAGCAATTTCTCCTTTTCCCACAATGTTTTCAAAAGCTGTCTGTTGTTGATACGTCAAAATGGGTGTCTATGGAGTAAAGGGTTAAAACCTTAGTGCACATGACGGTTACATCAGTTGAGTTGCGCATGCGTCATTTCGAATCTCGGCCATAGTTATTGGTGCGAATTTGTAAGAAAAGCCGAATGAATGACTTTGTCATTAAACCAGCCGTATTAATGAAAAAAGTTTTTAAAGCTCTCATCAGACCATCGGACTTATTACCATTATAATTAATAACATCATCATCATCATCGTCATCAACAGCATCACAGATTTCATTAGCATTATTTACTGCTGTCTTGTCTTTAAAAACAATGAACAGGGAATCTTACTGTGCATGATAATTACCTCATTGGCCTTGCGCATGCGTCTTTACGAATCTCGACCATGGTAATTTGTACTAATTCTTATGACTAAGGAGAAGCCACGAATGAATACCTTCGTCATAAAAACCAGCCATGAACAAAGTGTTCTTATAGCTCTCATTTAATTTACAGAGTTTTTATCATTATAACGTCAACATCATCATCAACAAGATCACAAATTTCATTTGCACTATTTGCTGCCGTCTTGTCTTGATTACCAATCAAAAGGGAACCTTAGTGCGCATGACAATTACCTCAACGGCCTTGCGCATGCGTCTTTACGAATCTCGACCGTGGTAACTTGTACTAATTCTTATGACTAATGAGAAGCCACGAATGAATACCTTTAGTCATTGAGCCAGCTATAATGATGAAAGATATAGCAGTAATAAGTAACAAATACATGTGACTGACTGAGCCTGAAAAGTGAAAAATTATATCTTACCGGGCAGTGCAAATCCAAGATCAGACTGCACATTAAGCGCAATATGATCTTGATCTACACTGTCCGCAGAAGCCCATTGAGTAGCGTTTAAGAGCTTACAGGTTATGTAAGGCTTAGTTGCGTGTCACGCTTATTTTGAAGACCCAGTATTATCATACAATATGCATGAAAAAGAGATATTGTTAATGAATACACGAGAAGTTGGATTAGTCGTAATCTGTCATGCGTTTGATTAATGGTAACAAATAAAACGTATTATACGGGCTTTCGAAGAAACAGATTGAAACATTGGGACGTAATCCTGTAATCTAGTGAACCAGTTTTCTTTTTTGTTTAGCAAAAGGCCTAAAAACCTGTTTTTAGATCGAAATAATAAAACTAAATATGCCATGAATCAGCTTTTGATTTCAAAAGTGAAAATTTTAATTATTCTCCTCTAAACCCAATATTACGGGTACTCGTTAGAATCGTCTCATCGAGACGATTCTAATGAGTACCCATAACATAGGGTTTGGAAGAGAAATAATGGATTTAGAATACCATCACTCCCTCTTATCAAGAGCTTTGATGAATATTCTAGATATTATAAAGCATATCTTATAAAAGACTGTCACGGTGTTAAATGTGTGCGCCGTAGCACTATCCTGCATAAATCAAGTGTTTTTCAATGTAGGTGACTTCATCCTGACTCAAACTGCAGCGACTTCATTCTGTGGGGTTATTTGAAGCCAGAGGTCTACAATCCCAACCCAGACAGCACAGTGTGTTGTCAAAAATATTATGAATGAAATTAATAAGATTGATAATGGGATATGTGCAAAAGTGATTGATAATTTCATCGTGCGTGTTCGGCAATTAAAGAGCATAAATTGTCGTCACAATGAAAACGTCATTAATTATTAAAATGACGCCAATGACATAGAGACGTTTTTTTTTTTTATTTGAAATATTTGTAAAAGCCCAAAATGTTATGAAAACTGAATTAAATTATCTAACAAAAAAATTACACATTTTGTATACATGTATTTCTTTATCTTATACTCAAAGCCAAGTTGTAAACGTACAAAAGTGTAGCCTTACTTTCCGGACACGCTTTATATGTATTTAGCTTACTCTTCAAGGACTTTGTATTGCTGACCAGAGGCCTTATACATTGTCATACAAAATGAATAAATAAATAAATAAATAAAAACGAATGAAGGAATTACACGAATAAAGTGATAATTGAAATGAATAAATAAATAAATAGATTGATAAATACATAAACAAATAACTGAATGAATGAATGAATAAGTTAATAAATGAATGAATTTATTGGTAATCTTTCTTTAAAAAAAAACTTATAATTGTGCTTTTTTACCATGATTGTGTAAAACTGAATTATTCTTATCTTCAATCTATCCCCAATTTCTCTCTCTTTTTTTTTTGCACTTTTTTCTTTGTCAAAATTAATGTATTATAGTCAACAATACCCAAATGCAATAATTTTATATTTGGATTTATAACATCTCACATATGGGTTACTACATACATGACAATCCTTTAACGTAATTTTACAACCCAAAAGAGGACGGCTGTTGAAAATCATTGTGGGAAAAGGGGAAAATGCTGGTAACCAGCATTTTCTCCTTTTCCTACGATGATTTGAAAGACAAGCTGAACAAACCATCTGAACCACATCAGACGTCTGCAAGTTTTTTTTTTTGAATTTGGCCGAAGCAAGGTTTTGTCGTCTTAGTCATAGATAAGTAAAGGAAAAAGATTCACAAGTTCGTATAGATCTAACTGAGAGCACTAACTCAATTTGTATATAGCAGAGGCCGTCGTGTTGTAATGAGAATGGTTGATTAGATAATTAACGGAGCAAATAAGAAAAGCGCTGCACAGCAAGACAATGTAGATTTTTATAGCTTTTTTGTCCGTCGACTTTGGTATTTATAAGACACTGAATTGGCCGCGCGATTTTTTATCAACAGAGACAAAGATAAACAAAAATAAAAGTGGAGGGAATGTCATTTGAATTTCTAGAAGAAAGTTCACATATGTTTCCCTTGAAAGCTATATATTGTTGGTACATGTACCTGTTAGAACTGTTGCTTAGCGAGGCACATTATCTCCCGCTAGATGGCATTCTTCTAATACACATCTATCTAATTTTGGGTACAATACTGGACTACTTTTCTACGCGATGACTCTTACTTTGAATTTCAAACTAAAAGAAACTTTTACTCTATAAAACGGTACATGCTGTGCGATTCATTCAGCTATGATCAGCTAACATGTAACCTCTGCACCGGCCATTTATTAAAACAGCCACTACAGACTTAGGTAGTAGCTTCGGTCTAAGTCCTATATTCCCCTAGAATATGGGGTTAGTGATGCGTCATAGTAGACATGTCGAATCTTCGAAGAATATGACATGCGCAGACAACGCAGCCAGGCATAGACTGGTTACCGCCCCTGATACTACTACGTGTATAGGTAATACACGTATACAACGGTGGCAAGTTCAAGCGAGATTTTGTGTATTTTTAGAGGGTTTATTTTTGGTAAATCTCATCGGTATTCCTAACGTATTGAATTCGTCGCGGGATTCTTTCACAACAGAGAGAGAGAGTCCAGCCACGGTAAGGCAGTCGGTAGCGTGCAATACTCGAGTACAGGGGGTCATGGATTCGATCCCCTGTTCGGTCAATTTCTTTCCGAGGATTAATGACAGTCATTGCGACAGGATTCATTTCTCTCCCACCGCTGACCAGTGTTTTTGCAATGGCTATGTGGGAAAGTAGCCACTGGCTTAGAAAGAAAAAAGTATGCGGTGTACTGGTAAAAGAGGCTTAAAAAAAGCACGGATAGGTGCGCTGTCCGCCGCGATATAATTGAAATAATGTTGAAAACGGCATGAAACACCATTTAATCAATCAATCAATCAATTAATCAATCAATCAATCAATCTTTTCTTCACCCTTGCTAACCCAGTGTATCTCAAGTGGCAATTCTTGTAAATAAAATAACTCCAACGATAAGGAAACGGCGATGATTCAACTTTCAAAACAACGAAAAGAACTAAGTGACTCCTATTACCGCATGTGACACTTCTCGGAGAGTCTCGTATAAAACGCGATCTAGACAAACCGTCATCATTAAATTACGTACCCTTCTCCTTTGGGAATTAAGTATTACGAACGGACTTAGGCTTTTGTCCCCAATGTGGACACGAAAACTTCTGAAGTTATTTGCATTTTAGATGTGGCTTTAAACGTGTTACCTACCAGTTTGCATATACATCTTGAAAATCCGGCTCTAAAACTTCGTAACAATCATAGTCTAGAGCTGGTTTTAATGATTGAATGTTATCAATTCTCAATTCCCAGACATATAATGTGATTTGTCAAGGAAGATACAATAGATATTTTTTTAAGTGTTGATTTACGAATTACGTCCTCAAAAATTTGTCACAGTTCTCTACTATAGTCTACGAAATTTCAGACTCGTCTGTATTCAAAGCAATTGCAGACGGCATTTAGAATATTGTTGAAATAGGTAGATTTGAATTTGAAAGGACATAAAACGTTGCAGCACAACAAGAAAATTCTTGTTACGTCCTTCTTTCTCTCCTTAACCACACTTTCCCTTTTAAGTAACTTTCTATTTTGCACAAGTCTACTGTAGCACAAAATCTACTATAGTCGTAAAGTGCCGTCTCGGATTAGCCTGCGCGGACTGCGCAGGCTGATCCGAGACGACGCTTTACGCAGATGTCCCAACGTCCCTTTTCGCGTCTTGTAAGCCATATATCAGACAAACTATCTCTGTCCACATGGAGTTAGTTACATGATCACTGCATTAACTTATTACCTTTGCAGACAACTTTTTTTCTCTTGACCTATGTCCTGCTATATAACTAGAAAAACCGTTTAACTACAGCTTATTTCTAGCTGTAGTTACGAGGTTTTTGAAGTTAACCGACGAAATACTTTTTTTTTATTTCGCTGGTAAAATCACTAATCCCAACTATTGCCATTTTAAAGTAATGTTTTTGTGGACAATATCTCATTATCGGACAGTGTAGATCCAAGATCAGACTGCACGTTCTGTGCAGTCTGGTCTTGAGCTGCACTGTCCGCTGAAGATCTTTATGTCGGGCATCGCAACCTTAGGATTATTTCGCTATCCGAAAATGAAATGTTTGAACATGAAGGCATCTGCTGACGACGAATTTCAGTGTGACGTAATCAAAGAAAGGATAAAAAAAAAAAAAATGTGGAAATGAAGCAAAATGCAGGTGACCGGTGTTTTCTCCATTTCCATAGTCATTGTCTCCCACTAGAGGGCATTCTACAAATAAAGTACTACTTTTCTACGCTACAACCGTTGCTTTGAATTTCAAACTAAAATAAACGTTTACTCAATAAAACGCTACCTGGTGCGATTCATTCAGCTATGATCAGCAGTTTACAGAAATCTGGAGCTAAAAGAGGCTTTGTTTTTCCTCTAACGTTCTGAAAAACGCCATTTTCTCCATTGCTACTTTATAGCGCGTATTACTACAATTCCCCCAATATTGGGGGAGTGATGCGTCATGTGAGACAGGTTGAATCTTCGAAGAATATGACGTGCACAGACAACGTTTCCACAGTTTTTCTGCACTTGGACTGATCTAAAATTTTGTCGTTTGGTAAACAGTTAAAGACTTAAATACCTTCAATGTAATTTCTTCTTCAACCACAACGTTTTGAAAAGTAGCTAAGCGTGAATGACAAAAGTGGTCTGCAGTGCGCTAATCAGTTAAATTGAAATCAATTAGGTACGAAGCCGAAAGACAAATCGCCAGACAAATTACATTGTTTTTGTCTTTTTCTATCAAGCCATTGACCTGTAAATCAAACATCTTAGAGGTAACACCTTTACACCCTTACGGTCAGACAGAAAATAAAAACTCTGTTAAAACTTAGTCAGCTGTGCAAACATGCGTGTAGATATCTAGAGGATAATCAACTGGTTGTTTTTGATATGAAAAAATATCTCACGAGGATGCGTTGTTAGGCGTTGAAAAAACGAGTGCACAGCACGAGTTTTTTTAACGCCTTACGACGCGTCCGAGTGAGATATTTTTCATATCAAAAATAACCAGTTGATTATTCTATTTATAATATACCTTATTAACATCATTTGTAATTTTGCGTTTGAAAGTCGAAAAAAGTGTAGTCGAAAAAAAAGTAGTTCCCAAATTACGGCAGGAAGTGAAAGTGAAAGTTGATAACGTCACTAGTGATGATATTTAGAGGTTATTACACGGCTGATGAGGGCCGGAGAGTGATATCGGCCTGCCACCTTGATATCTGCCCCGAGGGCTTTAGCCCGAGGGCAGATTTCGAGGTGGAGGGCCGATATCACTCTCCGGCCCTCATCAGCCGTGTAATAACCTCGTTATTACATTCATGGATCAATTGCACGATTATTTTGGTTTTTTAGCATGTTTAAATACTAAAAACAAAAATATCTTGTCTCCATTCGACACAACTTTTTTTCCGCGGGTAAACGTCACGTTCATGACGTCATTCATCATCACTATCGTAGAGCTGCGTATTTGCAGCATAGGACGTTTAAATAAACAGTTCTTTATGTTTGTTTATTGTTAAAAAGATGTTGCCATTATTGTTTCTCAATCTAAATATTCAATTCAGTGTGTTAGGGATCAAAACAGGATAAATAGAAAGATGGTTGGTTCTTCGAATTATGAAACTTAATCAAGCTCGGTTCATCCGGCTCAATAGATAAAAATCGAAGAACTACTAGCCTATAGACACTACACATTGCCTGATAAGTTTCCCAATCGAAGACAACAATTATCTATTCTCTATTTATCACGTCTTTGTTGGTTAAACGATTCAACGTTGCCTGTAGTTTTGAAGATTTGTTCGCTAGCGATTGACGGACCGATTCCGCCATTTTTTTCAAAATGGATGTTTTGAGAACGTTCGTTTGCGAGCGAGTGTTCTGTTGCTATAGATATAGAACAAATATCTTATCAACGGGCAGGATAACAGATATCAGCCCGTTGCCCCGTCATATCTGCCCTCGCGTGACACTGATATTACACCATTTTGGGTGGAATATGTTACTATTATTAGTAACAGAATGTAATAACAAAATTTATTACACTGGGAAATTCCAGGATTTCACTGCTAGGTATATAATAAATTACTAATATGTATGATGTTAGGGATAGTGGAACTGTGGGATTTGTACTCATTTAAAACTGGAAACGACATCAGTGGTTTCTAAACGGCATTCGGCAAATGAAATGCATTATCTATCCGTCGTAACCTAGGCAACCTGGCACACGTTAGGGCAACCATTTTGCATGAAGGTACAAGAATGATTTTCATAAAATAACGATGAAATGAGATAAAATCTAGCCGAAAACTAGTATAAGTGCACTTTTAAGTTTCGCCCTTTCATCGCCAAAGTCGAAATAAAAGGTGTGTTCTTTTACGGACATCATAGAGCAAGCTAGAATGCTGCATAAAAGACAACTTGTTACTAGATTTCTTTTTTCATTTCCCACGATGTTTTCAAAAGGATTCCTTCTCAAGGTCTTTAAAACTCGGGATATCGTGGGAAAGGGTTGGAGAATAGAGTAGTCATTGCAAATGAAAATTCTAATACAAAACATGATTGGTCAATACAGTCACGTGGTCCTTGCGTCTAAATATAGACGGAGCGTCTAAATATAGACAGGGGAAGGACTGTATTATGAATGCACAGTATATCGCAGTCTACGTATTACAAATGAAAACGATTTTCCTTTTCGCCCTTCCAATGCCAGAAGCCAAACAGGATCTTGAGGACGACATAAAGCAAGACCAGACCGAACAGAACGTGTGAACTGATCGTAGATCTGCTCTGCCTTCAGAGCTCCAGATAGATGCAGTGATTTTGATTTCAAAATTGAAAATATTGATAATACTAAACTACAACCTATTTTGTGGGTACTCATTAGAATCGTCTCTCCAACATAGGGTTATGAAGTGAAATAATTGATTTAGAATACCATTTTCCCTCTTATCTGGAAATCAGCATCTTTAAATAGAGTCAAGCCTAGAGGACGTTCATATGTGAGTAGCCCTCTGATTAAAGGGTTTTTTTGGCATCTCCGTACCGCATTATAGTCATTAAACCCTCTCCAAAACGACAAATATTGGACTCTTCCAAACCAAAAGAGTTTTCAGACGACAATTTTAGATTTGGAGAAAATGGCAGAAAGTTCTCATAAAGGGTAGAAAACACTGTGGGAAAAGGAAAAATTGCTCGTTTCGAGCAATTTCTCCTTTTCCCACAGTGTTTTCAGATTTTTTTTTCTACTGTAAAAACCAGGGATTGTTTGGGAAAGAGTTAACAATCATTGATTCATAGGATCCACTTTGTATGACAACGAACTGAATGCTGAGAAAGAAATTTTGTCCCAAGACAAACACAAAATTTACCAAAAACAGAAAGTTTCGACACATATTAAAGCCTTTTTGCACTCTCCTTTAAATGGCTGTCCAACGCAGAGACTTAAAAACGTTTAGTTTTCTTATCAGATAAAGTACAAACGATAGTTTGTTAAAAATAGATCTGAAAAAATTGATGACGTCAGAAGGAAATTGGGTCACAACTCTATCACTCGGCGCGGGTGACAAATAGTTCGCCAGAAATAATTAGGTTTGCTATTAGAGATAGTAAGATAGTTGCGGAACCAATACCTCTATGGTGAAAACAACTAATCTGGTTGTGTAATTAAATTGAGTACATGTTGATTTGGATATTCCAAAGTTAATCAACTCCAGGCTGCGGTGAACGTGTCTGAATGAAAAATGCCGAGAAGAGAGACGAACGTAGGGCTAAAATGGTGTGCATACGTATTGTGGCATTTTCTGCCGCGAGATACGAGGTAGCTATTGCGATAAGAGAAGTATCGTGATCACGATAATTCTGTTATCATGTTGCTTTCGTGCCCGTAACTGACATTCATAGTACCTATAATTAGATACGGTTTCGGAACGTCTTCGTCTACAACCTTATGACTTCTCCTTTTCTCTGAATGGTTTTTAAGTTGGCCATAAGAGGGATCATTTGTTTTTGTGATTTTACGGACCTCTGTTATTTAGAGTCTTGTCAAAATATACTAATTAAGCTACAATTGTTAACAAATCGAAATTTTACTAAATGCAGTCTTATGAAGTCAGAAACTATCGAGTCTTCCAAATGACTAATTTTCTATCTATAGATATTGAGAAACGGATGGAACTATCACGATGATTTTATCTTGAATGTCAGCTTCGAGTACGATTAAGAAATCTTGCGGTATAAAATTAAGTTAAAATCGTGATACTTTTTTTAAGGAAACTTTTCACTTTTCACTCCGACAGGCTGACCTGAATCGATACTTTTTGCGGAAACATTAATTCCCCTTTTTCACAGAGAATGGATATTATACATGTATGTTGGACTGGCGAAAGTCATCATGACTTCCATATTATGCTTTGATGCGTTATGTTATGCTATGTTATGACTCCCAAGCAGTTTCCCAAGGCAGGTATACTTGAATGTTATTTTTCAAACTTTTTCAGAATCAAACATATTTATTAACTTATTTATCGAAGGCTGAAAACTCAATCTGTTATAGACACTTATTTGAAAATAATATTATGCGAACTCGTAAAATGTTGCCAACTCGTAGCCAGCGTTGCCAACATTTTGACACTATCATAAATAAGTCTTTGGATTGGTTCGTTACGTATGGCCCCAGAATACAAACAAAGCTGTAAATGTGAGTAATGTGACATGCTTTGGCATTGAGCTTTTCAACACGGCGATCTATTGTGTATGTCATAGTATGACATATGGTTTAGGCGCCATGCATCTGTCAACATGGCAAGTGTTATTGCGAAGTAATTAACAACAAAACGTATCATTACTATAAACACTGAAACCTGATGAGCGCCATGGGAATCTGTATGCGTCTATAACAAAGTAGTAAAAACGGGATGGTTTTCACAGCACCACGGATTATTATTGTCCTATTCATGAATTACAGGACAGGTCTGATTTCGCCACGAAGGAAAACCTAAGCCAATCAAAAAGCCATTGTTTAAATAATGTTTAATGAAAGAATAATGAATCAAAGGTGAAATGGTTGATGAATTTTATTTCGTAAAAATAAGAATGGCAAGTGATAAATGATTACACTTTTAATTAATATTTTTTTAAGTTCCACGATATTTGCAATGTTCTTTAATATTGCATTGATTTATGTCAGAGGGATACGTTTAAATGAGTTGATTCGACATATGAATGATTGATGCAATCGATAAAAATCCGTACATTTTGAATATAATGTTAAAAAGCTGACATTAAAATTGTTTTTCAATCTTTACAAAGAACCGCCATTTATGACGTCTTATGTCTGTGCAGCGTGCACTCTTGTACCGTATACGTCATCGCTTTTTGCGTAACTAATCTAATTCACCCAACACTCACATTTTTTTTTCATTCTTCTGTTGATAAACATTGTTTAGTGAGCAATTTTTGACTGAATATGCTTACAGTGCGACTTAGTCTGAAAGAAAGAAAAAAAAAGCCGTTAGCTTAAATTAGAAATAAATTTTAATTTAAAACTGTAAAATGTCGGTACAATTCAAGAATAATCTATCTTTGCGTGTTAATTTTGTTACATATCCGGGAATTGTGACTCAGGCCTGCAGCATTTGAACCCAAAATACCGTCACTCTATACCTGCTGCAGACGACGCTTTTTTCTGACTTGAAATATAGCACCGATTTAAACAGTGTTGCAAAAAGAAACTTCCACACAAGAAGCAATTTCTCCTTTGGCCATAATGATCTCACATTCACTCTTCTATCGTAAATGACATGCACCTCACATTGGTTATCAATATTCTCTAATCCCTATCCTGCTAAATAAAGTGGAATGGGCCGATAGTAAAAACCGGAACAAGGCTATATCAATTTTTTTTCTTTGCAGAAAAATAATCTTATCGGACAGTGTAGATCAAAGATCAGACTGCACGTTATGTGCAGTCTGATCTTGATCTACACTGTCCGCAAAAGGTCAGCGAATTGCGCCTACCAGCCTAAGGTTAAAATGCCATTTCAAACTTATTTCTTTGGAGAAAAATATCACCTTATCGGACAGTGTAGATCAAGATCAGACTGTCCATAATATGCAGTCTGATCTTGATCTACACTGCCCGCACAAGGTCACCGAATCACGCCTACTAGCTTAAGGGTTAAGGAATATTTCCCCATGTCGTCAGCAACAACTTTGTTATAGGCACGTACACTTGATTAATGAATCAATGCATACTGGTAGATTTTTTCCCTAGAGCAATCTTTTTTTCCCTCCCTTTCCAGGTTTCAATTTTTTGAAGGTTTGGTGAAATTTCAACACTTGTTTTTTCACTTATAGAATTTCTCTGAGGCGGATACAAAAGTGGAAATTTGTCCTTTTTGAAAGTATTCAGAGATTGCAAACTAGCTATACATTCAGATTTTATCCCCTTTTACACTTTCTTTTTGTACGGGTTTGATGAAAATTTACCTATTTTTTCTGTCGAAGAGATTTTTCTGAGGGAAGGGCAAAATTTTGAACTTGCCCTGTATTAAGCACCCGCAGATTGCAAACCCGGAACGCATTCAGGTTTTCTCCCCTGTCGCAGTTTCTTTTCTACAGATTTTATGAAACTTTCAATACTAATTATCTCCCCGGCGAACTTTATTTTCATCCAGAGGCAAAATTTGAAACTTACTCTGTTTGAAACCATTTAAAGGTTGCACACTAAATATGCATTTAAATCAAGGTATTTGGTCATGGAAAATATTGTAGATAGGACAGAAAATGCAGGTACTTTTTCCTCTTTGTTTTCAAAAGCCTTCTACAAAACGGTTGTTCGGCTATGGAGGGTTAGCATTTCGAATTATAAGTCCAAAATCTGGTTATTCTACTTTAAACATAATGTCTAGCACATAAATGCTTAACACTGCTCAGTACCTTAAGTGCTTTGATTTTCAGAAATGACACAGAACTGTCTCTAGAACTTGCACATGAATGTTTAACACCATTCAGTACCTTAAGTGCTTTGATTTTCAGAAGTGACACAGAAATGTCACTAGAACTATGACATCGACACAAAAACATCTTCTGAATGTGCTAAGTAGGGCCCAAAGGAAAAATTAGCCTTATTAATCCGTTAATAATTTATGTTCATGATAGCATGTAACTTGATTTTCTTGCTGTCTCGTTGATTTTTTTTCTTTTGTCATGTTGATTTGACCATTTTGTTCTATTCTTTATGTAAGCCCTACTGGCTGATGGGATTGGAGCTTAACTCTCAGGCTTTTAAGTGGGACGCCATTCGCTTTTGCGGACAGTGTTGATCAAGATCAGACTGCACTGAAAGTGCAGTCTGATCTTGGATCTACACTGTCCGATAAAGAGATAATTATCATCAAAAAATGAGTTTGAAAAGAACATTTTAGGGTTTTTACTATCGGTTTCTAAGTTTTATTTATTTTATGTAGCACCGCGACAAGGCTTAGGTGTCGGGGTTTGGTGTCCATCGTTCTTCAGCCCGTCAGTCCATAGGCCTACGTTTTTTTTTTTTTTATTTTACCCCAAAAATCTTTACCTTTTTACTTACTGAACCAGTGTTTTCCAAGCCTAAGTAACGTGTTTCTACCACAAACGTCTTATTTCCTGGAAGATCTAGGCCCGTATTCACCAACAATTCTTAAGAACATTTTAGTCTTATTCTTCAGAATTTCGTCAGTGTGAAAGTAACAGAACTTCTGACTGGCTAAACCAATTGGTGCTGTTACTTTCACATGTAGGAAATCGTGAAGAACAAGACAAAGAATGTTCTTAAGAATGGTTGTTGAATACGGACCGTGACTTCCGTATTAAAAAATACCCTGGTTACCACCCCTAAACTGAGAAAAAGTGTATTTAAAAAAATACTTCCAAAACCCTTTTCTGCTCAACCGTATGCATATGAAACATTTGCCGTTTGGTATAAATGAGCCTTGTATGGACTTTTTCTTTCTATCAGTTTGCCACGTTTTGGCCACAGATTGTTTCCAGTTTTTGTGCGCCCTGGACATGTGCTAAGCCTGTTAGCAATAGTGGCGCTCAGTACTCGTATCATCAATATGCTGATAGTGAAAGGTCCACGTCTTCAAGGTGTCCCATTTCAGCATTGGAAAACAGAATCCGTATGGCTATGTTATTATCACAGTAATCTCAGCTTATGTCTTTCTAGTGTTAAGTGCAGAGTCCCGTTGATACATTGATAGCAAGCAAGACATAATGATTTTGGAGTCATAAAATAACATCCTCCTTGTATAACAACGGGCTGATACATGAACGACAATAGGCCTTTGACTTGTGGAAAACTGACTGATAGCGAAAAGTTTCGACTCGGGTCAGCGCGGACTGCGCAGGCTGACTTGAGTCGATATTTTCTGCCGATTAATTAAGCTTTTGTTTTCCAAGAGCGTAACTTATATACGAAGGGTCTTGGCTCCCATGTGTCTTGGTCAAACCATTTCAGTTCAGGAACATTTGAAGTCAGAATACCTCGGAAGAGCATTCGTTTGTTTTTTCCTCCAAACTGTCAACTAAGACACACAATCTTCTAAATTGCTGTGTCTTAGCAATTAGAAAACAATCTATCTGTATGCAGGAACTCGGTCACCTTGTGTTCAATGAACTAGTCGTAGCAGGGTTTGATGAATTAGGTTGAAGCACACATTAAAGACGACAAAAACGTATTTTCAGATACGGCTGTAAACTTTTTTCTTCAAACCAATTTGTTACGAATCCTACTTGGATAAGTGGAATGGACATGTAAACAATTGGTGTTGAAAAATGGAACTGTTGCAATTTGAAGAGCTTCAGTTCACTCTTTCACTGCCAATGTCTCCTTGTATAGCTTCTGCGGACGGTGCAGATTAAGATCAGACTGCACAGAACGTGCAGTCTGATCTTGATCAACACCGTCCGCTGTCTAATGCTAATCTCAACCAAGAAAGCAGGCTCAATTGAAACAATAGATACTTTTGAACTTGAGAAAAGCCGTATCCTTTTACTTGGCGAATGAATTAAAGTACGCCCTAAGCCTTTTTTTCCCCAAGAATCGGTACCTGCAAATAATTCGAGGGTGTTTCTTCTCGGATTTGGTGTATCGAATTTCAAAACGGAAAAGGCTGTTTTGAATTAGTTTTGTAGCTTTAAAGTACTACTTCAATTCTGTACAAAAACAACTTAATAATTTTTTAGACCTAAGGAAAGAATACCTTTGAAATTACTGGGGGAAAATGATAAAATACTGGATAGCATTTTCCCTATTTCCCACATAGTTTTCTGTCCTTTCAAAGCCGAATCAATTCATTTTAGTCTCATTTTACTCAATGTGTCGTCTGCTTACTCTTGAAGACCGTATATTAGTAAAGAGTTAGAGAGGCAGAAAAACTTCAAAGAAAAGGACAGTGATTGATATATCTGTGAAAGGCGTGACTGTAATTGTTTTAAACTGAGTGTCTAAGTGTTTTGCTGATTTGAAAACGAGCCTATAGTTTCTAGTTAAAGTTGTTACGTTCCCTAATTAAAGCTTATTACATTTGACTTATTGGAACAGAAACGAGGCTAAGATTAAGACGAAACTGTTAGTTGCCTGGAGACATCGTTGCGGGATTGTTTCGTTAATGCGCATGTCAGTGCCAAAAGCGGAAATGACCTAAATTGGCGCCATTAATTATTTATATCCCTGATTGCATTGCGAGTTAATTTTGCTACTTGTGGCTGGTATTTATTACGTCCTCTTAATTGTTACTACCACAAAACAAAACTTGTTCACCCTCTAAGTGATAAATCAATGACACAAATATTTTCAACCAATGTAATACAGGGAGCTGAAGATTTTGCAACCTAAGCATTTTTCCGGATATCTAGCAAAACAGTTGAGGGACACTGGAGATCTCAGATTAGACTGCTTGTTTTGTTCATAATACTAAACTAGAATAAAGAAAGAATTGCCACTTTTAGGATGCTTTTCGGCGATATATCGTAAATGTGGAGCATAGTACAGAACAAGTGTGAGAATTTTGAAAGATTTACCAAATTCATAACTTTAGAAGCAGACATTATTAGTCGCACGGTCAGGTACTCGCCTTGGGCTCGTACCTGGCCGTGCAACGAATTTATTATACTGCAGAGTTTTACTATTCCAACGTTTGTTGAGCGAATTTTACCAGTTTGCTTTTTAATTGAGTTCGCTGACAAAGAATTACTCTTCTGAGTGCCCCAATTCAAAGAAAATTGACGTCGCCGGGAATTGACATCACTGAAACCTTGGTAGTACGTGCTAAAACGTGCAGCTTGGTGCATAATCCTGATGTTAATCTTAAACTACGCCGCCATTTTGAATGTTATGTTGGTAGTCATGTCATCCCGAAAGGGAAACTGCTTTTACGTTTGTTTTGCCAGTGTACATGATATAAATGTATATGTTTGGGGCATATTATCCAATCAGATCACGAGAAATTTCTTTGCAGTACAATAAGTTTTAGTTTCCTCGCCGGAAGTTTGAAGTTTTCATAATCTGAATGTATTGAATTAATATGATTGGCGAAAAAAACCCTATTATATCGGCTTTTGAAAAAACGGTAAGTTCCTGGACAAGTTTTGGCCTGTCAGATTCGTTCAATATATTCACCTTGGAATAAAATTTCTATTTTGAGGTAGGAGAGGAGTTCTTACTAAAGGTTTCTTTACCTTATTTTATTTCTAGGTTAAACAGACGAAATATTCGACACCGGGTCAGACGTCCAACTGATCATGAAACAGATGATCCAGTGTGCCGTATTCGGATTGCTTTTACTGTGTACGCACAACGTCATTGCAGACGACGATTCGGTTAGTACATTTCTATTATTCAGTATTACCGGCGTTCAGTTGTACTCCGGCGTTCCTGAACTACTCTAATGACATCATCGGTAACCATGGTGTAAAACATTATGACAATATCCATTATTCGCCAGATTTTCAGTCCTCATTAAGTTCTTCATGCCTCGTAAATTAAAAAGCCTTAATTTTGATTACTGAACTTGAGAAAATAAAAAAAAGATGATAAACAAGAAATCCTTTAAAAAGTAAGAAGGCGTAAATTTGCCAGCAAATAGATAGGGCCCCAAGAATAATCATGTCTACATTTTTTTACCAATCACAAATTTCTATTTATTCATTTGGTATTAATACCAAAAGTACGTCAAAAGCCATCTTCGCAAGCCAAGGCTGACGATTCACTACCGTTACTCTACCCTTGGCGGATCGAGCTTGATTTTTACATTCACCCGATATGCTTTTTCATTGGATGCAGCCAGCTCTAACTGCAACGAATGAAATCGCTCATAGCATTTCATCTTTGATAAAAATAGAACAACATCGCAACCTTTCGAATAGAAGGTAAAGATGGAAACCCATGTGGATGTCTGCTTATCGTTTCATGTGTATTCGTAAGCGGTTTGTAAAACGATATTACATTGGCTTTTAGAAATATGATGTAAAGGGGGGTAATAACCAGCATCCAATAAAGGGCTCATCACAGGAATCTCGAAATCGGGCTCAATCCGCCAAGGTAAGATCCACGTAGTGATCGTAAACTTGGATCGCGAAGATGGTCAAAAGCAATTATATTCATCTTCGCCAAAAAAAAAAAAGTTAACACAAAAGTAAGTTACTGCTGCCTTGCCAATGATGCTTTCTTAAGAGTACACTTGTCATCGCAACAGTCATGATACCAAATTTCGGTGTTTGTCAACTTAAATTGTTGGAGTAAAAATGAAACCTCGCTTACCTGTGTGTGTTTATTAATTAATATCTGTCAAGTAAACAAGACATGTCCAGTTTTTTTAAAAATATTTGCAAAAATTATGGCAGCATGACAAATCCGACACAGAGCAATCGTAATGTTATTCAGGAACATTTGCAGAGAGCGAGAATAAAGCAAAATTTTGAAAGTAGGATGACTTTAAAGCACCCTTGCATGGTCATGTGACAGCCTTAAATGTTCAGCAAGTTTTGGTGGAATTGAACATTTTTCTGGCGCGGTTTTGTCTCAAAATGAACTGTATTTCAATGGAGAAAGTTTAACATTATTCAAGTCATATCAATAATTGTGAAATTTATCTTTCTTGATATGATTAAGTTCATTAACCCTTTATCAAAAAATCCCTGATTTTACGACCCTGAGATAGAAGTCTTTTGAAAACATTATGGGAAAGGGAGAAATACGCTGGTAACCAGCATTTTCTCCTTTCCCACAAGGTTTTCTACCCTGCTGGAAACAAATTTCAATTTTGAGTTATGTTTGGTGTCTGCAAGAGCTTTCACTATATGGAAATGAATAAATTCTTGAAAATTCTTCTTCTCTGAAACTTGCTGTCAGATTTTAAAATAATTTCACAGCAATGTTCCTTGGGTGACCCTTTTCAAAAAGTGTGCGTGAAATTTTGATCCATCGAGAAACATGGTTCTTGTGAATGGGGGCTACTAAATGCACTATACGGACAAAGAAATTCTTGAAAATTCTTCTCTTAAACAGCTGGTCAGATATTAAATAATTTCAAAGAAATGTTACTTGAATGGCCTTTTCAAAAATTGTTCACAAAGTTTTGATAGGTCAAGAAAGATGGCTCTGGTGAATAGGGGCTTCTTGCACTATACGGAAATTAAGAAACTCCTAAAAATTCTTCTTTTCTGAAACTGCTGGTCAGATTTTGAAAGGACTTTTACAGGTGACCTTTTGAAAATTGCTTGACGAAATATGGATTTTGTGTCCAGTGTTTCAATACCTCAAAAAGAAAATTGGCTATGATCCTCTCAAAAATTCAGGTGAGCGATCTAGGGCCATCTTAGCCCACTTGTTTGATGAAAGATTAATTTATGTATTTCATCAAATGAACATCATCGGTGATATTTTCACATGTGGCACAGTCACTTGTGGAAATATTGTCAATGATGTTAACTTGATGATATAAGAGGCCTTTCTTCTTCATCTACCTTCAAATAAATACGCAATTCGGTCTTATAAAAAAATCTGTTTGTATGTGAGATCTTTTATTATTTTGAAACTAAAATCTTTCTGACATCCAGAAATCTTTCTTTTTATCTGTTCTGTTACTATCAAATATTCGTCTCGTGCAAACACAAAATGCTTGAAGATTGAAGAGAAATACTCCAATTTATCAAATAAAAGAAATAACATCTTCATTCTGACATTTGAAAATACATTAGAGTTACATCCGGTCTGAAAATAACTGCATATTTATGACTTTCTTTTTGTTCATATTCGACAATTTCAGCAGACTAATTTTTGACGGTGTCTATCACTGATTCATTTATCATTCAGTTATTTGAATGTACTGGCATTATAACCCTGTTTGCTTGCCTATGGTAATAAAAACAGACCATCTTGAAAGTTCTTTCGAAATACCATGCCATGATTGTTCCCTAAGCTGCATGATGAATTGTACAGAAAAAAAAAATTGATGTTAACTAATGGCGGCCCAGCAAAATGTACAGATGAATTATTTGTTGATGTATGATTTTCAATATCAGAAACATGGATGCATACTGTATTCGGGTTATAGATATATTTATTCAACGCGCATTTGCAATGCAGACAGGAAACCTGATGAGTTACTCTGAAATAATTGTCCACAAACAGTTAAATCTAGATCTAGACATGTACTTCGGAGGTGATGAAAAAGGCCCAATGCCCGAGAAGCAAAGAAAAAAAACAACAGATCATAGATCTATACAATTTCCCAGGATATTGCATTTCCGCCAAATGTTTGGAAGGGAAAACAAATTAGATCTAGTTAACCAGCAGATAAATGTGCACACCATATAGTAAGCTTAAACAATTAACTCTTTACCAAACAACAAAATTTTTTACTGAAAGCATTTGCAGACGACAAAATTAACATAACTCAGAACTTGAAATTTATTCTGGGAGGATGGAAAACATTGTGGGAAAAGGAGAAAATGCTGTTTACCAGCATTTTCTCCTTTTCCCACAATGTTTTCAAAAGGCTTCTTTTCCAAGGTCTTGGAAACCAGGGATTGTTTGGGAAAGGGTAAATTAATAAGAGATTAAGGCGAGCAGTCTGTTCTAGGTACATGTAGTGATTTCAATTTCTTTCCCAAACAATCCATGGTTTTTACGAAGCCTTTTAAGTACATTGTTGGTAAAAAAGAAAATGCTGGTAACCAGCATTTTCTCCTTTTCCAACATTGTTTTCTATCCTCATAGAATAATTTTCAATTTCTTAGACACATTAATTTTGTGGTCTGCATATCGGCTTTCAATTTGGACCTATCTAAAAATTTTGTCGTTTGGTAAAGAATTATAAAGAACACCACCCATGATTGAAGATCTAAGAAGGATAATGTTTTAGTGCTTTTCCTAACTACAAAATTTTACAAAAATTTTGCAGATGGCAAGTTTGACTTGGTTCACATACATTTGCATTTGAAAGGATAAAAGAAAAAAAAATGTTGAAAAGCGAAAAAATGCTGTAAAGATTAGTTACATAAAAATGATTTTGTATTTTACAATTATTCAAACGTAATAAATAGGTGTGGAAGTTTACAAACAAAAATAAATGACATAATTCCTCTGTCAGGCAATATTCTACTTTACTCGTAGAAATTTTACATGCAAATTCTTGATAATTTTTTTCTGTTTCCTTTTCAAAATGAAGTAAAGTTAAAGCAAGATATTGCATTATAAAAAGACTCAAAAGCAGAAAGTTTGTTACTTTTTAGGAAATATTTTATGCTTTCCTTCTAGCAAAATCCAATTTCTCTCTTTTGGCTACTATGGGTATCTCAGTGCACATGGGGGAGGGGAGGGGAGTTTACAGAGTGAAGGAGATGAGTTAACTTGCTAGTTGTTTTATATTTCAAGAAACCGTATACATTTCTCTGAATAACATGGTTCTGTTTCATCAGTATTTTGGGAGTGCAATTTCTTTGATCTGCACTGTCCACATTGCTTGGACATTCTGGGAAGAAACCACCTTGAAATTGTGATTATTTGCATATCAGATCTATGATACACTGGAATTTTGTAAATTTTGTGTCAAAGGTACACAAATTTTACCCTTGTCTTTATTTAATCCTTTATCAAACAATCCCCAGTTTAAACACCTTTAAGAAGAAGGCCTTTGAAAACATTGTGGGAAAAGGAGAAAATGCTAGTAACCAGCATTTTCTCCTTTTCCGCCAATGTTTTTAGCTCACCTGAGCAATGAGTGCTCATGGTGAGCTTTTGTGATCGCCCAATGTCCGTCGTGCGTCGTCCGTCGTCCACAATTTCTTTAAACATCTCCTCCAAAACCACTGGGCCAATCTTGATGAAACTTGGCAGGGATGTTTTTTAGGTGAAGCTCTACCAAAGTTATTCAAGAGATTGAATTCCAGCCTTAATTCTGGTTGCCATGGCAACCAAAAGGAAAAAAAATAGCAAAATCTTTGAAAATCTTCTTCTCTGAAACTAGAAGGCGTAGAGCTTAGATATTTGGTATGTAGCATCTTCTAGTGGACCTCTACCAAGATTATTCATATGATGCCCCTTGGGTCAAAACTGGCCCCACCCCGGGGGTCACAAGTTCGAAACATAGGAACAAAGAAGGAAAACTTTAAAAATCTTCTTCTCTGAAACTAGGTGGTGCAGAGCTTTGATATTTGGTATGTAGCATCTCTGAGTAGACCTCTACCAAGATTATTTATATGATGCCCCAGGGGTCAAAACTGGCCCCTCCCCGGGGGTCACAAGTTTGAAACATAGGAACAAAGAAGGAAAACTTTAAAAATCTTCTTCTCTGAAACTAAGTGATGCAGAGCTTTGATATTTGGTATGTAGCATCTCCTAGTGGACCTTACCAAGGAAACATAGGAACAAAGAAGGAAAACTTTAAAAAAAAATTCTCTGAAACTAGGTGGTGCAGAGCTTTGATATTTGGTATGTAGTATCTCCGAGTAGACCGCTACCAAGGTTGTTCATATGATGCCCCTTGGGTCAAAACTTGGGGTCACAAGTTTGAAACTTGCGCCCCGGGGGTCACAAGTTTGAAACATAGGAACAAAGACGGAAGACTTTAAAAATCTTCTTCTCTGAAACTAGAAGGTGCATAGCTTTGATATTAGGTATGTAGCATCTCCTAGTGGACCTCTACCAAGATTGTCCATATGATGTCCCTGGGATCAAAACTGGCCCAGCCCCGGGGGTCACAAGTTTGAAACATAGGAACAAAGAAGGAAAACTTTAAAATTCTTCTTCTCTGAAACTAGGTGGTGCAGAGCTTTGATATTTTATGTAGCATCTCCTTGTGGACCTCTGCAAAGTTTTTTCATATTATTCCCCTGGGGTCAAAACTTGCCCTGCCCCAGGGGTCACTAGTTTGTATTAAAGGAACAAAGAAGGAAAATTTTAAAATTCTACTTCTCTGAAACTAGAAGGCGTAGAGTTTTGATATTTTGTAAGTAGCATCTCCTAGTGGACCTCTACCAAGTTTTTTCTTAGGATACCCCTGGGGTCAAAACTGGCCCTGCAAAGGGGTCACAAGTTTGATTTTACAGCTTGGTACTCAGGTGATATAGGACCATCATGATCCTCTTGTCTACCCATTTTCAGCCAATTTTTCCTATTGAAATTTAATCAGGCATAATTATGTGCAAATGATTTCAATTTTGACAAGACCAGAAATTTGTTGGGTGAAAAAAGGCTGACATCCCCCCCCCCACCTCTCCAGCATGATGCAAACAACTAATTTAATACTGGTGAAAGGATGATATATATATATGACCTGCCTGCAAAGCTCAGGCGGTAGAGCGTAGGACTCGTAATCATGAGGTTGTGGGTCCGATTTGTACGGCTGGCCATCTAAAATTACAAAATTTAATAGTCTGTGGGATGAGACATTAAACCAAGGTCCAGGTGTGTGACGGTTCTATACCCCGAGCATGTTAGAGAACCAGGCGAAATTTAGGATGGGTTTCATCCTGTATCTGTACCATTCCCCTCTACCAATACTAACAGCCTTTAGGGGGCGTCGCCCATATTATGGGAAATCGGTTGCGATGATAGATAAACGCAAATTCATCAAAGGGTGATATTACTATGTCTTGGATTTTATAATAATTATGGAGGAAAATGCAGAAAACTTTGGCGACCAACATTTTTTTAATCATTCACATACTTTTCAGAAGTGTTTTTCTTAAAGGTTTTACACACATGATAATTTATTATTTTGTAACAGGTCTAAGAATTTTATTACTGTTTACAAGAAGTGTGCAAGCACATTCTGGAAATGCAATAAAAATATGTTATTAAATTTTGTTTCGTTTTTGTTTTCAAAAAGTACTTTTCAAAATGCACTTTTGAATTGCTTGTGAGGATTAAAAAAAGATGGAACTATCTGCATATAAAACTTTGCTTAACCCATTACCACACAATCCCTACTTTTGACGCCCCTCAGAATGAAGCCTTTGAAAACATTGTGGGAAAAGGAGAAAATGCTGGTAACCAGCATTTTCTCCTTTTCCCACAATGTTTTCTACCCTTCACAAAACAAATTTCAAATTTTCAGTCACTTTTATTTTGTCGTCTGCAAATGCTTTCAATTTGGACCATTCTAAAATTTTGTTGTTTGGTAATGGGTTAAGGGTTGTTACTGGAAATGAAATCTTTACCAGACTACAAAGTGTTAGACTGATTCACTTAACTCTTTCAAACAAAGAAATTTTAGACTGGTCCAAACTGAAGGCATTTGTAGATATTTTGAGTGTGGCTGAAATGTTAAGGTAGAAAACATTGTGAGAAAAGAAAATGCTTCCAGAGCCATTAAAACTTGTGATTGTTTGATAAAGGCTAAATTTTTTGTCAGTAAATGCTTTAGATTTTGAAATGTCTCAAAGTTTATTGTTTTTTAACCCTGTACCAAACGACAATTTTTTTGGACTGGACCAAATTCAAAGCATCTGTAGACAACAAATTAAATACATGTATTAGTAATATAATGATTGGGAACTTT